>CM060707.1:52531808-53990975 GCA_030686995.1 Artemisia argyi
GATGATCAAAGTCACGAAACCAAAAATAAGACTTTTGAACAATATTTTTCAAAAGATTGAGTTAACCGGACCCCCCCTTGTAGGGAGGGTTTGTGGAAGACATGCTGCCGCCGTCTGTACTATCTGCAGTAAAATTTATACATTTTAAATAAAGTAGGCGGACCCCCCATAGTAGGGAGGGTCCGGTTAACACATCCCTTTTCAAAACATTACACTCGTGTTATAACGTGGAAACTACAAATTAATTTCACAGCCGTGTGGGACCCACTTCCAATTATAAATACTTACACACTTGCTCACACACAAGCCATTTGTATGATCTGCTTGACTTGATAAATAATTTTTTTTATAGCATATCTGTTTTTGTGTTTGAGTGAGAGAGATGGACAAAGCTATTAACAGACAAAGGATATTGCTTCAGCATCTTCAACCTTCTTCTTCATCATATAATCACAGCAATGAATCAACAACAATCTCTGTAAGTTTGTCTTGTTTTTCACATTTTACTGCTTCCATGCTTGTGCTTCTTGGGTATTGTTTTTTGTAAAGTTGCTAGTAATTGATTTCTTTCGAAACTCATCTAGCTATCTCATAATATTTACGTCACAAATTTATTTTATATGTGAGTATGCGACATGACTTGAACTCATTACCATTTTTTTTAGAACGGCGATTTTTTCACACCTATACGGCTATACCACCTAGCTGACAATATATCTCACAAATGCCTCCGGCGAGGCTTGAACCCACTACTTCTAGGTCGGTGGGCAACTCACATGCCACTAGACCAAAGGCCTTGGGTTGAACTCATTACCATTTAGTTAAAAAGCACCCACAAGTCACAACTGCAAGCCTTTGGTACAATCTTGTACTGATTAGATAGTGCTTGGATTTGATTACGCGCTTTGGATTAGTTAATCAGATAATTTCAATGTAAATAACTAAATATGACTCAGATAATCAGAATCTACTTTGTTAATTAGCCCTGTATATCAAATAATTATCTATACTACTATATAATGCATTTGGGACTATTCTATAATTAGAAAGTCTTAAAATTCAGACTTTTACTTGCTTATTATGAAAGGATTTCAAAATTAATTTTTTATGAAGCAGGT
Source organism: Artemisia argyi (assembly GCA_030686995.1). NCBI lineage: Eukaryota > Viridiplantae > Streptophyta > Magnoliopsida > Asterales > Asteraceae > Artemisia > Artemisia argyi. Next base: position 52,532,927 of record CM060707.1, read on the forward strand.
TGGTTAGGAAGCAAGTTGGTTAAGAAGTTTGTTAGGAAGCAGTTTGGTTGTTCAAACTAAAATTATTTGGCTTAACCATCTTTAACATCTCTACTAATAAAGTATAAAGACAATTAAATGTGTAACCGAATAACCGGATAACGCAAAATATAGTCACAGGTACCCGCCGCTGCATTGCGCGGGTACCGTTCTAGTAAAAAGTAATAAGTTCGTAACCATAAGATGATTTCAAAATTATTCGGTGACAATATCCTCCCAACTTCCTAACCCGGAGCAGGATGATCGCTAGGCGATAGTGACTAAAAGCAACCAAACACCATCCATGTTTTTGAACAAACATAGGATGTATAACAAGCATGTGACATAAAAGGTCAATATGTATGTGTATGATGTATGTAGGTATTTTATGTGCAATGACGAACGTCAGCTACCCATGCCCTACCCGCTCCGGCAAGATTGGGTATTGTTGTGGTTGGACATGAGCTAAGTGAATTTTTATAGAAATGAATCTGAATAATGGTACTTTAATTTTTGATGGATTAACACTCTATCATCATAGTGTGGTTCACTATCTTCGCCCCCACCACTAAGGCACTAACCACTGATGGTTTTAAATCTGCGCTTTATGTTTGTGCGCGCGAGTATGCGCATGAATGTTTTTACGAGAAATGGGAAAAAGACAGGCATGGACGGAAGAGAAACAAACAAAAATGTACCATCTGTTTCACAAAAATGTTTGATCATTCAAAAATGCCTAAACTTCATTTAGTACGAACTAAAAAAGTTTAGTATGTGGGCTAAACTTATAATCGATAATAACTTGTGATGGTTATTGATGGATGATAAATGAACTTAGACTATAACTTATCGAAGAAAACTTATATGACAAAGGCATAAGAAATATTAATTGCGCAACTTACTAAAACAGTCATTACACCAACTAAACAACAAAATTAACTGAGATGGTGTAACGAAATTGGTTTGGTGGTATAAAACTAAGTAGACAAAGTTTAATAATTTCTGTTTTTATTTTTTATTTTTTTTATTAATTGGGATGGAAAGGCATTTGAGGAAACCTATTATGTTTAGGCTAATTTCCTGTAAAAAAGCCTGAGAAAATTCTTTTTTACTAATATAATGAATCATAAGCATTTGAATACTTTAGATGATTTTTGATGTGCTTAATTTGACATTTTTATGAACGTTTTTTATAGTTTAGAAATAAAATACAGAACTCAAAATGAAAATGGGTTGCGAATACTATTTCTAACAAGCCTCATAGACTCGCAGACTGTATAGGGTGATATATGTAACTTGTTTAACTTATATATGGATGTTGATTCATTCAAGTTTTATAATAAGCAGTAAATAAATGGTTTTGATAAGTTTTAATGGATCTTGATTCCTTCAACTTTTGAAGTGTGCACCCAGTTTAAAAAGTAGAATCTTTTCAAAGTAACTGAATTTTAGGATCTTGACTCCAAAAGTCAACATGTAATTTAGTTTCTTACCATGTTAAATTTTAGAATTCTTGATTGTCTTTTAAACACATATCTGTATCCAGGATGATCTTTTAAAAAAGCAAACTTTTGATCAAGACGTATCATTTGCTCTACTGTGGTTAGATCACTATCGACTCGTGATGTCATATCGTAAGAAAAAAATCATTTTATTTGGCCATAATGGCGCAAGTGTTTAGTTATGTTATATGTTAAAATCAACACAAGTGAAAACAATAAGAAGGAATGATATGAGTTGTAAAAATATTTAATGTCCAATGCAACATAGAAATCAATGTAGATGTAAATTATTTATCAATGTTATTTTTTGTTACTGAGTGGAGGTTCAATTGATTCAGTCATCCGAATCTGATTGGGTTAGCAACCACAGTCACTAATATTTCCCTCGTTATTTTCAACCAGGCTTCAAGTTGTTTAGCAGGGGACAGGTCTGCTTATCGCCAAACAACTTCTGGAGATGATGTTGTCATTGTTGCGTAAGTTTCTTTCTTCTAAGCTTGAGAATCATTCATTTGTATTTTGGAATTATTCAAAAGATTATACATTGAGCCATGTTCACTTACATAATTTTGTGCCTAAACAGTGCATACCGTACTGCCCAATGCAAATCCAAGCGTGGCGGTTTTAAGGATACTCTTCCTGATGATTTGCTCTCAACTGTTCTAAAGGTTAGACATGGTTTATGCTAACATCTAAAGTGAAAATAAAAGGAGAGATATAATTTGAGTTATGAGATTCAACCAAATACACTGATTTCTAACTTCAACTTAATATAAATATAAACGTGCGGTAATCATGAATCGGAGAGCATCTTTGACCTCAAAAGTCAAATTTTTTATGATGCTTTTAGTTGAATTGGGTATCTGTTACAAACATTAAATTAGAAATAATCATGTGGTTCTAACCCATTTTTTCATGTGATAATGGTTTATTAGGCGGTGATAGATAAGACAAATGTGAATCCCGGTGAAGTAGGTGATATAATTGTGGGTACAGTTCTAGCACCAGGTTCACAAAGGGGAATTGAATGCAGAATGGCTGCAATATATGCTGGCATCCCAGGTGCCCTTTTTGATATTTGATATTTTAGTAAACTCTTTGTTAACAAATTTTGCATTAAAGTTGATAAAAAGTTTTGCTCCAGATACTGTGCCTATCAGAACAGTGAACAGGCAATGTTCATCTGGCCTCCAAGCAGTTGCTGATGTAGCGGCTTATATAAAAGCAGGATTTTATGACATAGGTAATGCACCCTAATATCCTCAAAGTTTGTCACAATCTATGTATCTACACATCAAATCCACAATATTGTGTAAAAGCCTCTAATGGCCATCTCTTCATATAGGTATCGGTGCTGGTGTAGAATCAATGAGCATTGACAGTATCGGACCTATTTCGAAAGTCAACCCAAAAGTCAGTATGAATTCCATAGTCTCTTTTTTTAAAAACTTATAACTAATTTTTGAGGGTTCCTTCTAAAACTAGTATTATATTAACAGGTGGACAAATTTGCACAAGCCAGAGACTGTCTTCTTCCTATGGGAATCACATCTGAAAATGTCGCACAACGTTTTGGTGTGAGTAGGCAAGAACAAGACCAGGCGGCAGTAAGTTTTCACTTTTAAGAGTCAGTTAATTTTTTTTTTTTTTTTTTTTTTTTTTTTTTTTTTTTTTTTTTTTTTTTTCTGGGTCAGAATTCGTGTCAGCAATCTTTATGAATTTAACCCTGTAAGCTCTCTATATATATTTAATAGGTCGAGTCTCATAGACGTGCTGCTATAGCAACTTCATCCGGGAAATTCAAAGATGAGATTGTTCCTGTTCATACCAAGGTACATATTTTGACTTTTAGGGTCAAAATCGTGAATTATATAGAAATTAATGTGCTTGTTGTTGCAATTTTCAACATTAGATTAAAATCTTTTGTTTGGAGTACTTAGTTACTTACTATTAAGTTGAATGGCTTATCCTAATTTTCTCATAACTTGAATAGAATTCATATCAATGTTAAGACTGATTTTGACCTCAGACATATCAATGTTAAGACTGATTTTGACCTCAGAAAGCCACATGAATTTCATTGTAGATTGTTGACCCAAAAACAGGAGAAGAAAAGCAGGTTATAATATCTGTAGATGATGGTATTAGGCCAAACACAAACTTGGCGGATCTTGCAAAGCTAAAGCCATCATTCAAAAAGGACGGTACAACAACAGCAGGTATATATGAACTAAAATTTTACATTATACATAAATATTCTATGTGATGACAACCATGTTGTAACAAATAGGAATTTTCTAGTCATTTAACTTCTAAATGGTCTTTTTCTTCATAGGAACTGCAAGTCAGATTAGTGATGGTGCTGCTGCAGTCCTGCTCATGAAAAGAAGTGTGGCTCTAAAGAAGGGTCTCCCAATTCTTGGCGTGTTCAGGTATGTCTCATCTTTTAGAGTTGAAACTTGAAAAGCAGTTTGGTTGATATTTTTATGCAACTGTTTTGGTTGAAGGTTAGTAACATGCTTATGAATCAATTCCAGTGTCTCATAGTTTACTACTGAATCGGAAAAAGAAAAAGATTTCACATTCTACGAGCACAAGTGAAGTATTTGAAAAAATAACTTCAAGTATCTCTAATCTAAAAAAGGGAACTTACGGCATTTTTTAATTTGACTTGGTGATAAATGTGTAATCATACTACTATGACCCTAAATAGTTAGAAAAATAGACTCATGATCACTTTGCCTAAACACTCAAAACATGATTATAGAGATAACTATAAAACTACTTTCTATATCAAGCTATAAGTCTATAACCAACCAATTATTTGCTTATCTAAGTTTGATTCGTTAAGCTGCAATAATGATTTTCAGAAAGCACATCTAAACACTCCCAAAATAGTATCTTGTCTTCTCGACAATAGGAAAATTGCAACTCTTAGATAAAAAAGTTGCGAAAGAATTGTTACATATTTTTATATGGTATTTTATCCTTATTTGTATATATGCATTTACAATAATACTTCATATAGGAGTTTCGAGGCTGTTGGTGTGGATCCTGCTATTATGGGTATAGGTCCTGCTGTTGCAATTCCAGCTGCCTTGAAGTCAGCAGGTCTTAAGGTTGATGATATTGATCTTTTTGAAATTAATGAGGTATTATCTCACTCATGTTCTACACAACTTACAGTTATGTTTTCATTTTTGGTTTTTTTGAGCTGAAATCGCCTATCTGCTTATAGTATCAGTAATTTGTGTTACTTCGATGTTAACTTATAAATACTACAGGCCTTTGCTTCCCAATTTGTATATTGCTCCAAGAGGCTACAGCTTGATCCTCGAAAAGTGAACGTTAATGGAGGAGCCATGGCTATCGGGCATCCTTTAGGAGCTACAGGTAACTTACTTTATTCCTAAAATGCCTTTTTCTTTTGTATTTATTCACTTGAAAGTGCTCAGTTCGATTGAACCCATGAGTTTTTTGAATTTCAGGAGCACGCTGTGTTGCAACTCTACTTCATGAGATGAAGCGTCGTGGGAAGGATAGTCGCTTTGGTGTTGTTTCTATGTGCATAGGTCAGCTCCTACTCTATAACTCTATCCCATATGTGGTAATTTCATCCCATTTATATGGAAACAGATCATTTCAGGGTGTATTTGTTTCATAACGGGTCAAACAGGTGTATCTTAAAATGCGGCAAAGCATGGAACAGGTTACTGGGTCAAACATTGTCTAAAATAGTAAAGTGTATTAAAATGCTTTACAGTATCCAATTATAACATAAATTTGTTTTCCTATTAGTTGATACTTACTATTTAGAGAATTCAAAAAAGAAAAGTAAAAAGGTGTTGGGGCCTGATTCGTCCTGACCCAGTTTTGACCCGCACATAGATATTATGACCTAAACCTTAGTCTATCACTATCGTTTGCACACATGTGCATAGCTGATTTCAAAAGCTCTTGGCATTGGTCATACTTTAGCTCATCAGTGGATCACACTCCTCAGTGGGACACAATTTGGTTTGTCAGGGAATTGGGCTCGAGGACCCGATACACCGTCACTAACCTTGAAATGTACCATTGTTGTAGGTTCTGGTATGGGGGCTGCAGCAGTGTTTGAACGAGAAAATTAAGTGGATGGCCTATGCAACGCACCTAACAATCATTTATCTAAGGACGCATTCCATACAAATTCTCTCATAAGGCATGGTGATAACGGCTGCTGTATTTTGATAATAAATACCAAGCATTTTTTTTAAGTGTCATATACTAGCCTTGCTTTTAGTTTTCCCTAATCTTATACCTTTTCATGACAAGATAAAACTTATAACATTATATGCTTGGAAGTAATGCTTAATATAAATATCAGTCTGGTGCTATCATTGAGAAACCATAATGTAATACATATTCAGTGTCCCATCATATGGTTTATAGACTTTGTGAAGCACATGGAACTATTCTATTTATGTATACATACTTGAGTCAATAATGGAACTGAAGCAAGATCGTTCGAAGTGAGCTGCGTGTATTTTTTTAAACCTGTATCAACAAAACAGAATGAATGCGATGAGAGAATACTCATAAAAATCATGTGGAACGCATAGTATGGCAGTGACTGACATTATCGACTTTGAAATAACAAGCATCATGAGACTTACCTTCACACATCTTTATATAACAATTGAAACTTGGGTATTCGCTCCGGAGGAAGTGGGCAGTTCACTATTAGTTTGCCTTTCATGGCTCCTCTAAATATTTCCTGGAGGACAGGTATAAAGCACAAATCAATGCCAACGTCTCAATACAAGTAACAAATAGTAAGGCATAAATCTTATTGTAGTAATCACGGTGAATAAACTCACTGAAAGTATAATAATAAAAGCACTTTTTTAGTGTCTCAATAGTAATTTAATCTAAAGCCTTAAGAGGGAAGCTCTTCGTATTCGTATTAGATGGGGGCACTTCTGACGGATTTATGTGAAAACGAGTCAATGGAACCCATTTTGACCCAGTATTGCCCATATTCCACCAACATACATTTCAAATTATCAATGAAACATAATTATTAACTCATTTGCACAAGTGTACTTAAGCAAACAAGAAATTCTCAACAATTTTCATGTATTTAGAACAATTCAGATCATATTAATAGTTTTCATTATGCTCGTCGATTCGGCATCATCAATGCATTAATCGACATTCTTAAAGCAATGCTTCACATATACAACAGTTCTCTAAGTTCTGCAATGGGATGCAAAATGAAATTCTAAACCGTTCATAATGTGGGCCTCTCTTTTTGTTTTAATGTTTTTATTTGGTTTGTGAGTGTGTGGGGTATTTAGTAGGGTGTATTTGTATAAAGTGGGGTATTTAAATGAAAAGTGAGGGGAAGGTTATGGCTGAAAGGTGAGAAGGAGTGAGCGAAGTGAAAGGAGAGTGAAAGCTGAGATGACGTTGATGTGAAAGATGAAGTGGTGTGATGATTACCTTTAGTCTAAGCCCTCTCACAGGTTTCATTGAATCATTCAATTTGTTGTTTACTCATTGCAATAGAACAATCACTAATTAGGTGATTGTCCACACCTGAGTAGCATTGGTGGATTTGGTGGTTGTTTGGTTTATACCGATTAAGATTAGTTTGTGTTGTTGTTGCTATTGAATTGAGATTCAATAGTGTTTTATTTGAGAGATTAGTTTTCGTACCACATTTAAGTTCCAAGAGACACAACTCTTCACCAACATATATGTTGGTTAGGTTAAATCCCAAGAGACCCCCGCAAGGGGGCGCAACCCCCTTGACTCATGTGTCTACATCATGGTGGAAACATATTAGCTCAAACGAGTGTGCACTCCACGCTTCTCTAACTCGCCTCCGCGCCAGATACGAACCTACTTGAGAGCCGAGTGTAACACTGGCAACACTCGATTTTAAGTCATGAAGAAAAGTGCCGTTTTCTGATAAATGCAACCCCCGATAAATGTTTTTTGTTACTTTTTTTCTTTTTCTTTATAATGCAACTTAGTTTAGTCAAAAAGTTCTTTATAATACAAAATTTAGCACTAATGAAGTAATGATTTCAAAAAAAATTGTGCAAGACATTTCCGAAAAATTTTGTGCTACATCCTCTTAAAAGTTATGTTCCGTCTCTATGCTGAACCTTCAGGCTGGGGCATAGATATAAGTGTTGAAGCGTAGCGATAGAGGGCTTCAATTCAAATGAGGTCATTTTCATTGTGGTATGATAAGTAGTGTCGTACCACCACTCCAAGCATAACATGGAATTCTATTAGTTTATAGTAAATCACAATTACCTAAAATAGTTGATGATACTAAAATTACTGATAATAAGTTCAACAAGCTTTGATTATTTAGCAAGAAACCATCCTAGAAGCTTGATGCTATTTTACTTAACAAGCTATAATTATACTTTCATGTTAATATGTTATATGCGTCTCGAAAGTTAAATAAGAATTCACTTGAGTTGTCAAAAGGCTCGAATTCAATTTGCCATACATTTCAATCTCATATTTTGTACTGTTATTCAATAAAAACTCGACACGAACTAGCTAACCAAATAAATTGTATCCTTAGCTCATGAGAACATACCTTAAAACACCAAAGGACTTGTGCCTTAATGCTACTCATTATTGTGTTAAAAGCTCTCTAACCAAATGGTTGTTGGTTCAAGTCATGCGAGATGGTTAGTTGCAAAAAAAAAAAAAAAAAAAAAAAAAAAAAAAAAAAAAAAAAAAACCGACGAAAAAAAACGTGGCCCTTTTCTTATTCATTTTCCCTCCACTAAAATATAATGGAAACTACAAATAATTTCACAGCCGCGTGGGACCCACATCAATTATAAATACTTGCACACTCACACACTAGCCATTTGTATGATCTGCTTGACTTCATATAAAACTAAGCATTTTTGTGTGTGTGTGATTGAGAAAGATGGATAAAGCTATTAACAGGCAAAGAATATTGCTTCAACATCTTCAACCAACTTCTTCAACTAATCAGAGCACTGATTCTACTATTTATGTAAGTTTTGTCATATTTTAGTTATTAGATGTTTGTTTTTACTATTTGACCCACTGATAATCTGAAAACCAAATGTTTGATTTACATGTAAATATAATTCACAAATAATCAGAATCTACTTTGTTGTAGATAGTTCAAATTTTACTACAGTATATTACAGTAATTATCAGGTTCACTTAGTTAACAGTAATATAGAATATTTATAACTCATATATTGTGGACGTGGTTCATGTTAGGAAAATGGGGATTTTTCACAAACTAAAAATCCATATGGTTCACACGCATCTTTGAGAACTCTGCTAGGTCCGGCACAAATAACCCACTAAAACACAAATTCAACAAAAAGAAAAAAGGAAAATACGTGACCATTTGGGCAGGTGGCAGTGGCAGTGGCGGAGCTAGAAAAAATTTCTTGGGAGGGCCGAAACAATTTTTTTTCCGGAAGAACATTAGATGGGAGGGCTGAGATGGAAAAAAAAAATTAACACATGAAATTGCGAAAAAATACATTAACGGGCTTAGGCAAAAATTTTAACAAATGAAATCGAGAAAAAAATACACTAACGGGCGGCCTAGGGGGGCCGGGGCTCTTCCCTTAATAGCTCCGCCCTTGGTAGGTGGGGACGGCGCCAAGCACAAAAACGCCACCCATAGTGTGTGTCTCGCGTTTTGGGGACGACACCAGCTGAAAACGCCGGTACCGTGAGCTCTTAGTGACGCCAAGCACAAAAACGCCACCCACAGTGTGTGTCTCGCGTTTTGGGGACGACACCAGCTGAAAACGCCGGGTACCGTGAGCTCTTAGTGATAGACCAAAACCAAACAAAAAACTACACATGTTTTTGAACAAACATAGGATGCCACATAAAAGAGTATAATATGCCTGTATGTGAATTAGTGAATGTATGATGTATGTACTATGTAGGTATTATTTGCAGAGCTATATAATATATATTGTACTTTATTTACACCCAAAAAAATTAATAAAATAAAAAATCTTGATGTATTCAACCGAACTCTATCACTATTATGTGGCTTATATGTTACAACTTACAACCATTGATGGTTTTAGCTATTCTCGTTGGTATGTATGTGTGTGTGTGTTTGTGTAAGAAAAGGGAAAAAGACAAGCGGGAACGAAACAAAAATGTAAAATATTTTTCACAAAAATGTTTGGTCATCGATGAAACTTTATTTAATACACTTAACAAGATAAGCTTGCGAGATAAACTTATAATTGATGATGATGGCTATTGATGGATGACAAATAAACTTAAAGGAAAAGCTTATATAGGCATATGAAAATTTAATTGCAACTTTATTTGATGTGTTAGAAATAGAATACATAACTCAAATCGACCAAATCTCTTGATAAATTGGCTGCGATTATCACTTCTAACGAGTCTCACAGACTTTACAAATGTATTCTCGCGACATGCATATATATAGGATGATAAATCTAACATGTTTAAATGGATGTTGATTCATTCGAGTTTATTAAGCAGTAAAAGTGTTATAATTGACTTTTTTAATGGATCTTGGAAGTCTTGATTCCTTTAACCTTTGAAGTGTGCACCCTGCTTAAAAAGTATTTTTATAATATCAAGATTTTAAAATCTCGACTCAAAAGTCAGCATGTATATTGTTTCCTACCATGTTACACAGTCTATGATGATCTGTTAAAAAACAAGTTAGTCATCAAGACATATCATTTGCTCAACTGTGGTTAGGTACTTAGATCAGTAATGACTTGTAATGTCGAAAACATATTATTCAAGATTTCAAGTATAATGGCTCAAGTGTTTAGTTGTATATAAAAACCACCCAAGTGAAATAGAATTGACAGAATGATAAGAGTCATGTATTTTCAAAAGTCCATTGCAACATAAAAACCATCTATATGTAAATGCACAGATTCAATTAATCAAGATAGCAAGTGCTGAATCAATTAAAATAGTAGCCATATAAAGAACATGGTAGAAGAGAATTATGTATAGTTTTATTTTGGTGGATGCATGAGATGTTAAACATAGTTTAAACGGTTAAATTCTTTGGTTATCACTTGGACTTATACGATCAATCAGTGTTATTCTTCTTACCGACTGGAGTGTCAATAAGTATACTGATTGAAGCAGCCGAGTTTGGTTGGGTTTGTAAAATATTTACTGAGTGTTCCCACATTTCTTTCAACCAGGCTTCAAGTTGTTTAGCAGGGAATAGTTCTGCTCATCACCGGACAACTGCTTCTGGAGATGATGTTGTAATCGTTGCGTAAGTTTCTCTCTTTTGAGCTTGAGAAGCATTCATTTAATCATTTATACAAAATTTTGGAATTATTCAAAAGGTTATTATTCAGCCAATTTTTATTTACTTAATTCGGTGCCTAAACAGTGCATGCCGTACTCCCCAATGCAAATCCAAGCGTGGTGGTTTTAAGGATACTCTTCCTGATGATTTGCTTTCAACTGTTCTAAAGGTTAGACATATGATTCTGGTTTATGCTAATATCTACAGCCAAAAATAGAGGGGGAAATATAATTTGAATTACGAGGTTCAACCGAATACATTGATTTTTAACTTTAACATCATATAAATCTACAAAATTATGACCACAACAGATTTTGTAACAGAAAATCAAATACTAAACGTTTGGTAATCATGAATTAGACGAGCATATTTGACCTCATAAGTCGAATTTTTTATTACATTTTTTGTTGAAGTGGGTATCTGACACAAATTTAAGTCAAACCTAGAAAATAAGTATGAAGTTTTAACCCATTTTTTCATGTGATAATGGTTTAATAGGCGGTGATAGATAAGACAAACGTGAATCCCGGTGAAGTAGGTGATATAATTGTTGGTACAGTTCTAGCACCAGGTTCAAAAAGGGGAATGGAATGCAGAATGGCTGCAATATATGCTGGTTTCCCAGGTACCGTTTTGAAAGTTCATAGTGTAATAAACTCTGTTAACAATTTTTGCGTTAAAGTTGATAAAATTTGAGTTCTGTTCCAGAAACTGTGACTATTAGAACAGTGAACAGGCAATGTTCATCTGGCCTCCAGGCAGTTGCTGATGTAGCGGCTTATATAAAAGCTGGATTCTATGACATAGGTAATGGACTCTTATACCCTCAAATTTTGTCACAATCTATGTATCTACACATCAAATCCACAATATTGTGTAAAAGCCTCTAATGGCCATCTCTTCATATAGGTATCGGTGCTGGTGTAGAATCAATGAGCATTGACAATATGGGGCCTATGTCAAAAGTCAACCCAAAAGTCAGTATGAATTCTCATAGTCTCTTTTTTTCGAAACTTATAACTAATTTTAAAGGGTTCCTTCTAAAACTAGTATTATATTAACAGGTGAACAAATTTGCACAAGCCAGAGACTGTCTTCTTCCTATGGGAATCACATCTGAAAATGTCGCACAACGTTTTGGTGTGAGTAGGCAAGAACAAGGCCAGGCGGCAGTAAGTTTTCACTTTTAAGAGTCAGTTATTATTATTATATTTTTTTTTCTGGGCCAGAATTCGTGTTAGCAATCTTTATGAATTTAACCCTGTAAGCTCTCTATATATTTAATAGGTCGAGTCTCATAGACGTGCTGCTATAGCAACTTCATCAGGGAAGTTCAAAGACGAGATTGTTCCTGTTTATACCAAGGTATATATTTTGACTTTTAGGGTCAAAATCGTGAATTATAATGAGATTAATATGCTCATTGTTGCAATTTTCAACATTAAATCAAAATCTTTTGTTTGAAGTACTTATTAGTTACTTACTATTAAGTTTAATGGATTATCATAATTTTCTCATAACTTGAATAGAATTCATATAAGACTGATTTTGACCTCAGAAAGCCACATGAATTTCATTGTAGATTGTTGACCCAAAAACAGGAGAAGAAAAGCAGGTTATAATATCTGTAGATGATGGTATTAGGCCAAACACAAACTTGGCGGATCTTGCAAAGCTAAAGCCATCATTCAAAAAGGACGGTACAACAACAGCAGGTATATATGAACGAAAATTATACATACATATAAGCACATATACATAAATATTCTATGTGATGACAACCATGTTGTAACAACTAGGAATTTTCTAGTCATATAACTTCTAAATGGTCTTTTTATCATAGGAAATGCAAGTCAGATTAGTGATGGTGCTGCTGCAGTCCTGCTCATGAAAAGAAGTGTGGCTCTAAAGAAGGGTCTCCCAATTCTTGGCGTGTTCAGGTATGCCTCATCTTTTAGAGTTGAAACTTGAAAAGTAGTTCGGTTGATTTTTTTATATAACTGTTTTGGGTGAAGGTTATTAACATGCTTATGAATCGATTCCAATGTCTCATAGTATATTATTGAATCGAAAAAAGAAAAAGATTTCACATACGAGCACAAACAAATTACATTCTCATGCTTTTAGTATTCATTGCAACTACTCCCTCTATCCTGCTAGAAGATGAGTGATTGTGGAAGTAGTTATAAGTGAAGTATTTGAAAAAATAACTTAAGTATCTCTAATCTGACAAAGGGAACTTTCGAAATTTTTTAATCTGACTTTGTGATAAATGTGTAATCATACTACTATGACCCCAAATAGCTAGAAAATTAGATTCATGATCACTTTGCCTAAACACTCAAACATGATTATTGAGATAATTATAAAACTACTTTCTATATCAAGCTATAAGTCTATAACCAACCAATTATTTGCTTATCTAATTTTGATTCGCTAAGCTGCAATAATGATTTTCAGAAAGCACATCTGAACGCTCCCAAAATAGTATCTTGTCTTCTCGACAATAGGAAAATTTGCAACTCTTAGATAAAAAGTTGCGAAAGAATTGTTACATATTTTTATTGGGTATTTTATCTTTATTTTTTATACAAGCATTTACAATAATACTTACAGGAGTTTCGAGGCTGTTGGTGTGGATCCTGCTATTATGGGCATAGGTCCTGCTGTTGCAATTCCAGCTGCCTTGAAGTCAGAAGGTCTTAAGGTTGATGATATAGATCTTTTTGAAATTAATGAGGTATTAGCTCTCACTCATGTTCTACAAAACTTACAGTTATGTTTCCTTTTTTGGTTTTTTTGAGCTGAAATTGCCTATCTGCACGGTAAAGGTAGTATCAGTAATTTGTGTTACTTCAATGTTGTTAACTTATAAATACTACAGGCCTTTGCTTCCCAATTTGTATATTGCTCCAAGAAGCTACAGCTTGATCCTCGAAAAGTGAACGTTAATGGAGGAGCCATGGCTATCGGGCATCCTTTAGGAGCTACAGGTAACTTACTTTATTCCTAAAATACCTTTTTCTTTTGTATTTATTCACTTGATAGTGCTCAGTTCAATTGAACCCATGAGTTTTTGAATTTCAGGAGCACGTTGTGTTGCAACTTTACTTCATGAGATGAAGCGTCGTGGGAAGGATAGTCGCTTTGGTGTTGTTTCTATGTGCATAGGTCAGCTCCTACTCTATAACTCTATCCCAGATGTGGTAATTTCATCCCATTTATATGGAAACAGATCATTTCAGGATGTATTTGTTTGATAACGGGTCAAACAGGTGTATCTTAAAATGCGGAAAATCATGGAACAGGCTATTGGGGCAAACATTGTCTAAAATAGTAAAGTGTATTGAAATGCTTGCAGTATCCATTTATAACATTATATATTTTTTTTCCTATTACTCCGTAGTTGATACTTACTATTTAGAAATTTCAAAAAAGAAAAATAAAATGGTGTTGGGGGTCAGCCCGATTCGTCCTGACCCAGTTTTGACCCACTCATATACCCCTTATGACCTGAACCTTAGTCTATCACTATCTTTTGCACACATGTGCATACCTGATTGGAAAAGCTCTTGGCATTGCCTAAAGACATTATATGACTCAAATACTAAGCTTGAAATGTACCATTGTTGTAGGTTCTGGTATGGGGGCTGCAGCAGTGTTTGAACAAGAAAATTAAGTGGATGGCCTATGCAACGCACCTATCAATCATTTATATAAGGACGCATTCCATACAAATTCTCTCAAAAGGCATGGTGATAACGGCTGCTGTATTTTGATAATAAATACCAAGCATTTTTTTTAAGTGTCATATACCAGCCTTGCTTTTAGTTTTTCCTATTCTTATACCTTTTCATGACAAGATAAAGCTTATAGTATTATATGCTTGGAAGTAATGCTTAATATAAATATCAGTCTTGGTTTATCATTGAAAAAGCATAATGTAATATTCAGGATGCCCCATCATATGTTTTATAGACTTTGTGAAGAACATGGAACTATTCTATTTGTGTATACATACTTGAGTCAATGATGGAACTGAAGCAAGATCATCTAAAGTGAGCCGCGTGTATTTTTTTAACCTGTATCAACAAAACAGAATGAATGAGATGAGAGAATACTCATATAAAAATCATGTGAAACACATAATATGGCACTGACTGACATTATCGACTTCGAAATAGCAATCATCATGAGACTTACCTTCACACATCTTTATATAATAATTGAAACTTGGGTATTCGCTCTGGAGGAAGTGGGCAGTTCACTATTAGTTTGCCTTTCATGGCTCCTCTAAATATTTCCTACAGGACAGGTATAAAGAACAAATCAATGCCAACGTCTCAATACAAGTAACAAATAGTAAGGCATAAATCTTATTGTAGTAATCATGGTGAATAAACTCGCTGAAAGAATAACAATAAAGCACTTTTTTAGTGTCTCAATAGTCAATAGTAATTTAATCTAAATCCTTAAGAGGGAAGCTCTTCGTATTCATATTAGATGTGGGCAGTTCTGACGGATTTATGTGAAAACGAGACAATGGAGTTATATTTTAACTGCTTCAAAGAAACCCATTTTGACCTGGTATTGCCCATATTCCAACATACGTTTCAAATTATCAATGAAACACAATTATAATTCATTTGCGCAAGTGTACTTAACGAAACAAGAAACTCGACAATTTTCATTTATTTATAACAATTCAGATCATAATAGTCTTCATTATGGTCGTCAATTCAGCATCATCAATGCATTAATCGACATTCTTAAAGCAATGCTTCACATACACAACAGTTCTCTAAGTTCTCTAAGTTCTGCAATGGGATGCAAAATGAAATTCTATACAGTGCATAATGTGTTTACTGATACGTTCAAGTTGAAGACTAGTAGTGAAAAGATGGGAGAAGCATACCTCTACGACATCAATGAAATCCTGTTTTCTATGAAATGCGCCTACCCATTTTGTGTGATCTGCACTCCTGCAAGGATCAAGCGAAAGACCAATAAATAATCATGAACCAGTTAAGCATTAGAGATAAATACGATTATAGTAATGTAAAATGATTATCATGCCTAAAATGCATGACTAAAAACAATGCCTAAGAACAAGATGACAACAAGTTGAAAAATCAAAAGTGGAGATTTAAAGAAAGAAAATGCACGAGTGATGTGTCAAATTGTTAAACAATTAGGCATGTAGGTCAGCTTTCTCTATCATTGCTCTATAGTAATTGCATCGATGACTACGAGCTCAATTATTTGATAATATCACATGTCCTTAGCCGGAAGTCTTCTTGGAAGCAGTGTCCTTACCCTCGGTTTACCCAAGGGCAGGGGTATGATTTGTCTACATTCTACCTCCCCCATACCCCGCTCAGGCGGGATTGGGTATCATTGTTGTTGTGGATATGCCCGTAGCAATTTAAAGTGGAAACCATTATCATTAGTATAATGGTCACCAAAGACCTCTTGGCCCAGCGGTATGTGAGTGACCTATCAATCTAGAGGTTGTGGGTTCAAGTCTCGTTGGAGACCATTATCATTAGTATAACGGTCCCTCGTCCTATAAAGACTGCAACGAAACCACTTTAAGATATATCTACTACTGTATTTGCCTACTATGATAATTGAAAAACGCAAGAGTTGGATAAATAGTTACCCAGAATCCATCTTCATATGATGAGCATTGAAGAAAAACACAACAGACGGAATAAACGTAATATCGAAATACTTCAAATAAACTTGAATCTCCTCACTATCAACATCCACTAATGCTATCTTTGCAAATTTTGACACATCCACTTCTGCTTTTGCCAGCTGTCAATTTCACATATATCAACCACATTCTATTATACATATGGGGGTGTTTGGATTAGCTTACTTACCCCACTTATTCACTTATTTGATTTTGGAAAAGCTGATAAGCTCACTTTTTAGACCTTAAGAACATATTGGCTTAAGCCAATATGCTTTAAAAAAGTGGGCTTATTGGCTTTTTCAAAATCAAATAAGCGAATATGAGGGTAAATAAGCTAATCCAAACACCCCCATAGAAAATATTAACAGGAGAAAGTAAAAGAGGATTGGATGTGTACGATGTCGTCGAGTTGGAGACAAACGGAATCAGAAGATGTGCCGAAACGAAGAACGAGAAGCTTGTCGATTGTGTCTCGGATTATTGTATCGACTTGTTGTTTCTTTGTTAAGGTTGTTAGTAATTGGCTCATTTTCCGCACGCACTTGTGATATGGAAGATGATTTGGGGGTGTTTGAGATTTTACTTGTTATTTATTTTGTATTTTATTTATTAAATTTTATATTTTATGTTTTACATTTTTTATTTTATCGTTATATAATAAAAATAAGTTAAAAAAAAATTACAATACATCTAAGTTTTTTATTTTATCGTTATATAATAAAAATAAATTAAAAAAATTACAATACTTCTAAGAGTGTTTTTCGAAAAAAAACAATAGTTTTAAGAGTACCAATAACCTGTGATTGTTGGAAAAAGAAGCCAAAAATGTCCACTTTGATGATTGCAACTTTGCAAGGGGACGTCAAATTGATCATTACTTACCTTGACCCTAAAAATGTCCACTTACATTTGTAGATCCATCTACTGTTACTGTCAAAATTGCAGTGTGCTATCTTTTCTTTTTTCTTTTTTTTTTTATCAATTTCTATTTTGTATTTTATTTATTAAACTTTATATTTTATGTTTTACATTTTTTATTTTATCTATTTATTTATTTATTTATTTTTTTTATGTTTTGGGGGGGGGGGGGGGGGGGGGGTGTTTATTTTACTTATCTCTTTTAGCTTAAAAAAAAAAGTTGTTAATGTGATTAAAAAAATAAGTTGTTTTTTTCAACTTAGAAGGGGTGAGCATCGGGCCGAAACTGACCCGTCCTGACCCGAAACAGATCCATCCCAAAACTGAGATCCTAGAAAACCCAAACCGAATCCCGATCCGAAATTACTCAGTTTAACTCGGTTTGGTTTGGGACGAGTCGGTTTTCTCGGTTTTCGACCTGAACTAACCTGAACCGATCCATCCCGAAACGAAAATCCTTGAAAACCCAAACCGAGTACCGAACCGAGTATGTTCGGTTCGGTTTTTGAACAGTCGGTATCGGTCGGTTTTACTCGTTTTCTGGTTTCGGTCGGTTTTTGCTTACTTTTGTTTGGGATTTTTATTTTTTATTTTCGGACACCCATTAGATTGTATGCGATTCAATTCATGCCAAAAAAAAAGATTCAGGTTATGCAAGTCTGTGAATCGTGTACATGATTTAACTGAGGTTTGAAACCTAGACCTCTTGAATGAAAGTTATGTGACTTACCACTACGGCATTTGATGGTACTTTTAGGTAAGACAAAAAAACATGACATCACTTATTTTGGCTGGCGGGCAAGGTTTCCGACCCATTTGGCTACTTGGCTAAGGATGTATGGTGGTCAAACCGATAAAACATTGTTTTAAACCATACTTGTGACTATTAGTAGCTAGTGTTGAATAGTTAGATACTTAGATGGTCATCCATACATATTTTATGTGAACAAAGATGTATTAGATGTGAGTTTCTTTCTAAATAAAATATAATGTTATAAACTTTTAAAGATAATCAAATCGCGTAAGCTACCGTTTCTAGAATGCAAGCAAGCTAGCAATTATATGATCATGTGTTATAATCAAACCATAAGTTTTTTTGGACTCTAGGAAAACAACACTGTATTGGTGGATTTTCAAATTTAAGATGTTTTGTCACGTCGATCTCACGGATTTATTCCCTGATATAAGACCAATGCATTGTCGAAAACATGTTAATCAATGTCAAGTTTTTGTACTTTAGGTACCTAGCATCTCTTCATTTGTGGTGAGTGTGAGACAAGGATAATATCATACTCTTTCGGTACTTTTTAAAAGAAGCAATTGCGCTGTCTTTTACCAAACACAAGGGTTTTTACATATCACGCGTTTTCAAAAGTTGAAATGACCTGATGTTCAAAAGTCCTCAAGTGTCCTTTTCATGTGTAAAATAATTATCAAGTGTGTGGGCCAATTGTGATAAAATTAAAATAATGGCCTCTACTACGTCATTGCTTGCATATTTATTTTTGTCTGAAGGTTTGTAAGCCCATCTATATAAGGGCATAAGTTCTTAAGCTTGTAATCATCAATCCACCTACAATCACCACCACCACCACCATTAGTCTATTCCTCTTGTAGGTTTATTCCTCTTTATCTTAGCAAGAAACGTTTTAGTTTATACTTAGTTATGGTAAGATATGCTTTAATGGTCAATGATCAAGTTCGGTATTGCTTTATTTGAAAGCGTGGTATGACTTGATCGAAACTGCTAGGTTTTCCTAAGTGAAAATTACTCATGGAAGGGCCTACATAATAAGCTGAAGTCACATAACTTAGAATGACCTTACAAACAAGGCATTATTTGATGCGACAAAAGCAGCTGAATATAGGCTATCTATATTTTTAGAAGCAAGTCAAAGCTTGGCTGTTATAACCTTTCGCATAATATTCATCTAAATTCGTTGCAACGAAGGTATTAAGACTTTACTGAACATGATATTAGTGATATTCAATAAGAAAGCTTTTGGGTGTGCTTATTGCAAATAATACATGATAATAATAGAAATGATATGTACAGATGATACAATTTTCTTGCAAAGAAATTTCAAACACATTAATATCCAAAATATCTCATGAAATACTTCACAGTTCACATGGATGGTGCAAACAAGCACATAGAAATTGAAGTAAAAGCTCCCAGTACCCCTAAATAGAACCACCATAAGAACCACCCTGGGAGTAAATATTGCAGATATGCCTCAAGACTAGCATGAAACCCGAAAACCAGAAACCGAAGGAGTTTGTAACAGTTAACAACAAAACAATCCCCTTCGCTCACCTACACTTTCTTTGAACGAAAAATCAACTGAGCAGATTAATGGGACTTGAAATTCAAATATAGTTATTACTGACCTCTCCAACTTGTGCTGGCAAAGCTAGAACAGGGAGTTGGGGAAGCACTACACCACCAAATATCAAACCACTATATTTACTTAGACGCAAAAAACATCAGAATGACTACGTATCACAAACACAATTATATAATTGTTTAAGCACAAAAGATTATCCAGACTAACCAGTTGAGTGACAGCTTTCTAAGACCCATTTCCCATTCTTGTTAGTTAACATCTACCAATCCACAACCAAACTAATTCCCAACAAACTGTATTAGTTTAGAGTTTAGATAATACCACAATCCATAAATACATTTGTGAAAGCTTTTGAAAATTCTCACACAACTTGCTAACCCTTGTTAATTGCTTCCAACCACTGAGTTCACGTTCTATATCAGCAATACCAAAACAATATGCAAACTAATCAATTCCTCTATCAATATCAAGTATCAGTTAAACCTATGCAAACCTGAAATCAAAAGTTCCAATTCAACCAACACTAATTCTACATATTAAGTGGCCTTAATACGAAGTACTATTATTTTAACTATGTTGACCCCATTTTTTCTGCTTTGACTTTTTAATTGGCCAATGAGAAGCCTTGATTTTCCAATTGAGGCTTCTCATTGGTTAATTGAATCCCTCAATTTGGCAAAAAAGAGTTCTCTTATTGTATAAAAGATATTCGGCTTTTTTTTTTGAATTATGAGCTTATTATACCTTATAATTGGAACTTAAGCTCATATTAAAAAAATAAACCAAAACCAACACGTCCTTCATCTAAGAACAAATTGCACAGAAATAGCAATAGTAAGTTGATTATTTCATTAAAGCCACATAAGCGAAAGATTCAAAGAAAATACAGTACAACTAGGTTTAAATAAAACAATCTAATACTAAACCAAACTCCTAAGACACTTAACCGCAATCCACGATGACATATGGATTTGATGTAACTGTGCTGCTCGATCCCGCCTTCTCGATGGCCTTCAGGACATCCAATCCATCAACAATCTGACCAAACACAACATGTCCGAAGAGCGATTCAGCGGATTGCGGATCAAACACACAAGTCCAAAGGGTGAAGAGAGCCTTTTTTATGTATATAAACCGTAAATCTTTAGAATGTGCTGATACTAACTTATGACAGGGATGATCCTAAAAGTTACTAGATAAACATGCTCCCAACTCCATAGATGATAAGAACATTAATAGCGCCAATAAGGATTTTCAATCAACCACAATAGTTATTAAAGAGTATCAGAACACAGGAATTAGTGTTAATGACTCTGCACATACTCGGTTACCAGAACAAAATTTGAGTATACAAATCCACCCAAAAAAAAAACTCGGCCTTGACAGCTATTATTGATCCTAAAACATAACTGTAACATTAACACTATAACTAAGAAGGTAAATCATACCTGATACGGAACGCACAATCATACAATAGCCAAGGATGCAATGAACTCAAAGCAACCATCAACGGATTCCAAATCAGAGAGTGTGCAGAGAGCCTTTGACACGAGTTTGTATTGCACAACTTTGTTTGATAACTTCATCACTATAAAAGAATCGTCTTCTCGTTCTCCCAAAACAATATAACAAACTTTTGAGATAATACTCCAAAATGGCAATGGCGTCGTAATGTCATCAAGATTAACAATGTACTTCACCGACCATTCCGAACACCTATTCCTCATCTCATAGATATATAACTTCCTAGAATGAATATCATGCATAGAATGAATATCATCTAAAGAATCAATATAATCCATAGAATCATTATCATCCATACCAACAAAAAGCAAACAACCACAAGACGCAAACATCTTGCATTCATGAAAACCCGTCCCATCTAAGGTTAAAGGGGGTTTTAAGGTTGTCAAAATCGGACGCTCATTTGATATATCTAACTTGAAATGCAAATTCCGCTCAAAAACATTATTTACCCAATGAATGGCATCATTCCAATACACTCCATCTGAAAAACAAGTGAAACTTTCGACATCACAACAATCCCCAAAAACACTCCAAACACCCGTTTCTGAAGAGTAAGTATGTATATCAGGCAGAAAATAGCCACCAATAGTAAGTGCTTGTTCAACATGAATGATTTTATAGTGAGGTGATTTAGTAGGATCAAACGCCATTCTCAAACCACCAACATTACAATAATTAAAAAATGTCACATTAGGTTGTTGAGGAATCAGCTTAAACATTTTATAAATAGATGGATTGCATACATATAATTCGTTATGAGTTGACGAAAAGCATAAAAGCAAACCATTACACGACTGCAAAATATGACTTTTACCAAAAGTAAAGGATGTAGCAGTCGGAATACACTTATCCAAGCGCAGGAAATAATAATTAGATAATAAATTAGAAGAGCACTCGAGGAGGAGACCACAAGGGGTGTCGAGTTTTTGGGTGATGCGAGTAGTGAAATCTGGGGATTCAATAAGAGAAAACCAATGTTTCGATACGGATTTAAATAAAACAAGTGAGACTACTGGTAACCTGAGTAGGATTTCGATTAAAAGGTCGTCGTTGGAGACAACTGACTCTAAGGATTCAGGGCATGGCCTGACATCATTGGACAAATTTCCTTCCATGAAAAATATAGGTATAATTCAGAACCCTAACCAAACCTTTTGTTTCCAAGCTTTAAATACTCCGTATACCACAAGCCGGCTGTATAGAAATTTAAGATGTTTTGTGAGTCACCTATCTCACGGATTTGTTCGCTATATAGAGACCAATGCATTGTCAGTAGGGGCAGAGGCAATGGGGTTGCCTCCCCCAACTAGCCTAATAAGCCCAATACAATAGAGAGCCCAAGAGACCATTTTTTTGAGAAATTGAATAGTCTGCCCGTGTTAACACTACCAAAAGGAGGTACCTTATAAACGAGGTTGGCTGCGGTCCGCCGGCGGGGCGTCGAGTGTGTGTTTAAACGGGTAATAGTTTTTGGTAGCGTGTTGAGGGTGCATTATCATAAACATGTTAAGGTGTTTAAGGTGTTTTGTCACCTCGATCTCACAGATGTGTTCCCTGATATAAGACTGCATTATCATAAACATGTTAAGAGTAATCAATGTCAAGTTTGTGTACTTTAGATACCTAGCATCTCTTATCTGCGCTGAATGTGAGACAAGGATAATATCTCAGTCATTACGCTTGATGTGTATAACTTCAATGCTCTGGTTGGTCTATTCCTCTTCATCTTAGCAAGAACCTATGAATCTGGGAACTTGAAAAGTAGATTGTGGCGGGGAAAGGGTGAGTAGGTCAGTCATAAGTGGCCACGTGGGTGTAAGTTTTTCATAAAATCCTTCGCTTCACATTCTCATCCATCCGTTATTTGGCTATAGTGCTTCAGTTACAGTATATTTTGATACTATATCTCTACCCTTATCGGCCTATTGCTACTTATTGGCCATATATCTCCTTCCAGGTATCCGTACTTTCACTTCACCATCTCTTTCTTGACTTGGTGTACCTCATCAACAAATCTCCATATAAATTTCGTTAAGTAACCCTGATTTTTAAATGAAGATAATCACTTCTTTCCAACGCCGATACTTTTGACCCATTCTTTTGAGATATATTACGAAAGATATATGTACGCCCTGTGAATCCGAATACTTCACAGGGGAATGGGAGTCCTTAAGATAGTTATCATGCAATAAAAGTATCTTTGACTATAAAGGTTGTACAATTCGCAGCCACATTGCCACGACACAATCCTCAAGTGTGATACAATAACATTTGTGTTTTATAATTAAAGAAAGTTGCATGCTCCATCAAATATCAAAACCTTTGATATATAGTGAAAATATTTCGGTATAATCAAATAGAAACTTTATGTTTATCACAGTTCCGAGTTAGATAGATCCAGCCTAATCTCATAACTTAAGTTCCAAGTTAACTAAGGGTTACTTGTACATTGATTGTTCCTACTAAAGATATGGGTTTCTGATCCAATTACGTATTGGTATTTTTTACTCTTATACTACATGATTATTAGTATCAAAATTAATGACACAAAAACATTACAACTATTTTCACTCTACCTTATTAGCAGTGACAAACGCACTCTATAAAGCCTAATCTTTCAACCTTTGCAAGAGAAACCGGGAAGTGCTACACCACCAAATATCAAACCATTATATTTACTTGGATGCAGAAACAAATCAGAATGACTACTTATCACAGACACAATTATAGAATTGTTTAAGCACAAAAGATTATCCAGACTAACCAGTTGAGTCACCCATTTCCCATTCTTGTTCGTTAACATCTACCAATCCACAACCAAACTAATTCCCAACAAACTATATTAGTTTAGAGTTTAGATAATACCACAATCCATAAATACATTTGTGAAAGCTTTTGAAAATTCTCACACAACTTGCTAACCCTTGTTAATTGCTTCCAACCACTGAGTTCGCATTCTATATCAGCAATACCAAAACAATATACAAACTAATCAATTCCTCTATCAATATCAAGTAATCAGTTAAACCTATGCAAACCTGAAATCAAAAGTTCCAATTATTAATTCTACATATTAAGTGACCTTAATACGAAGTACTATTATTTTAACTATGTTGACCCGATTTTTTCTGCTTTGACTTTTTAATTGACCAATGAGAAGCCTTGATTTTCCAATTGAGGCTTCTCATTGATTAATTGAATCCCTCAATTTGGCAAAAAAGAGTTCTCTTATTGTATAAAAGATATTCGGCCTTTTTTTCTGACTTATGAGCTTATTATACCTTATAATTGGAACTTAAGCTCACACTAAAAAAATAAACCAAACAAAATAAGCCAAAACCAGCACTCCCTTCATATGAGAACAAATTGCACAGAAATAACTATAGTAAGTTGATCATTTCATTATAGCCGCATAAGCAAAGGATTCAAAGAAAATACAGTACAACAATCCATAAATAAAACAATCTAATACTAAACCAAACTACTAAGACACTTAGCCGCAATCCACGACGACATTTGGATTTGATGTAACTCTGCTGCTCGATCCCGCCTTCTCGATGGCCTTCAGGACATCCAATCCATCAATAACCTGACCAAACACAACATGTCCGAAGAGTGATTCAGCGGATCAAAAACAACATGTCCAAAGGGTGAAGAGGGCCTTTATTCTTTTCTTTTTTTATTTATTTTTTATTATTATTATTATTATTATTATTATTATTATTATTATTATTATTATTATTATTTATGTAAATAAACCGTAAATCTTTAGAATGTGCTAATATTAACTTAGGACAGGACGATCCTAAAAGTTACTAGATAAACATGCTCCTTACTCCATAGATGATAAGAACATTAATAGCGCCAATAAGAATTTTCAATCAACCAAAATAGTTATTAAAAAGTATTAGAACAGAGGAATTAGTGTTAATGACTTTGCGCACACTCGGTTACCAAAACAGAACTTTAGTATACAAATCCACCAAAAAAAAAAAAACACTCAGCCATGACAGCTTTTATTGATACGCAACTAAGCAGGTAAATCATACCTGATACGCAACGCACAATCATACATTAGCCAAGGATGCAATGAACTCAAAGTAGCTATTAAGATGGTTAATGGATTCCAAATCAGAGAGTGTGCAGAGAGCCTTTGACACGAGTTTGTATTGCACAACTTTTTTTGATAACTTCATCACCACAAAAGAATCGTCTTCTCGTTCTCCCAAAACAATATAACAAACATTTGAACTAATACTCCAAAATGGCAATGGCGTCGTAATGTCATCAAGATTAACAATGTACTTCGCCGACCATTTCGAAAACCTATTCCTCATCTCATAGATATACAACTTTCTAGAATGAATATCATGCATAGAATCAATATCTATAGAATCAATATCATCTATAGAATCAATATCTATAGAATCAATATCATCTATAGAATCAATATCATCCATAGAATCATTATCATCCATACCAACAAAAAGCAAACAACCACAAGACGCAAACATCTTGCATTCATGAAAACCCGTGCCGTCTACTGTAAAATCTCCCAGAATTTGGGAATGGATTTTGGTTTGTCCCAGCGACAGAAGGCTGTTATGGAATGTCTGCAGCAACCGCACACACAGGATTTCCTTACCGTCATCCCCATTGAGGGGCTAGGGCAGCACATGTCTCCGATCGAATATCGGGCGATCCTTAAATATCGTCTAATGATCCCGTTGTTCCCAGTGGACGAGCCTTGCCCTGTGTGTCATAAGGTCGCCTTGGACAAGTTTGGGGAACATGCGGTACACTGCAAAGAGCTCCCGGGGTTTAAGTACCGTCACGACTTGGTGCGGGATGTGTTGTTTGATGTCCTTCGGAGGGCGGGGATTTCGGCAAAAAAGAAAGCTCCAGTAAATTTCCTTACAGACCCTACTGAGGGGAGGTCCACCCTGAGGCCCGCTGATGTTTTGGTTTTTGGATGGGCAGGGGGGAAACATGCTTGTGTGGACCTCACTGGTGTGTCCCTTCTTGTGGATCTTCGGGGTAATGGGTTTACGGCTGGGCAAGCGGTTTTGAAGGCTGAGATGAAGAAAGTGGACAAACATGATAAAGCATGCTCCGAGAATCAACACGTGTTTGTTCCTTTTGCATTTGACACTTTTGGTTCCTTAGCCCCTCAAGCTGTGCGTTTCTTGGATCGGGTTCGTAAGGTTGTTCACAGTAATATATCGGCCCCGAGTGGTCACGATTATGTTTTCAGTAGAATAGGGTTTGCTATTCAGAAAGGGGTGGCGGCGCAGCTTGTTGCCCGCTTACCTACTACCGTGATGTAAATCCTTTTAGAATTTAACTTAAAATACTTTTATAAAAAAAAACTAAGGTTAAAAGGGGTTTTAAGGTTGTCAGAATCGGACGCTCATTTGATATATCTAACTTGAAATGCAAATTCCGCCCACAAACATTATTTACCCAATGAATGGCATCATTCCAATACACTCCATCCGTAAAACAAGTGAACCTTTCGACATCACAACAATCCCCAAAAACACTCCAAACACCCGTTTCTGAAGAGTAAGCATGTATTTCAGCCAGAAAATAGCCACCAATAGTATGTGCTTGTTCAACATGAATGATTTTATAGTGAGGTGATTTAGTAGGATCAAACGCCATTCTCATACCACCAACATTACAATAATTAAAAAATGTCACATTAGGTTGTTGAGGAATCAGCTTAAACATTTTATAAATAGATGGATTGCATACATATAATTCGTTATACGTTGACGAAAAGCATAAAAGCAAACCATTACAAGACTGCAAAATATGAGGATTACCAGGTGGTGCGTTATGACTAAAAGTAAAGGATTTACCACTCGGAATACGGATATCCAAAGGTAGGAAATCATAAGAGGAATCCATCTTTTCAATAGAGTAAAACTTGAGGAAGAGACCACAAGGGGGGTCGAGTTTTCGGGTGATGCGAGTAGTGAAATCTGGGGATTGAATAAGAGAAAGCCATCTTTTAGATACGGATTCAAAAGTTCCAATTATTAATTCTACATATTAAGTGACCTTAATACGAAGCACTATTATTTTAACTATGTTGACCCGATTTTTTCTGCTTTGACTTTTTAATTGGCCAATGAGAAGCCTTGATTTTCCAATTGAGGCTTCTCATTAGTTAATTGAATCCCTCAATTTGGCAAAAAAGAGTTCTCTTATTGTATAAAAGATATTCGGCCTTTTTTCTGACTTATGAGTTTATTATACCTATATAATTGGAACTAAAGCTCATACTAAAAAAATAAACCAAACAAAATAAGCCAAAACCAGCACTCCCTTCATCTGAGAACAAATTGCACAGAAATAACTATAGTAAGTTGATCATTTCATTATAGCTGCATAAGCGAAGGATTCAAAGAAAATACAGTACAACAATCCATAAATAAAACAATCTAATACTAAACCAAACTACTAAGACACTTAGCCGCAATCCACGACGACATTTGGTTTTGATGTAACTCTGCTGCTCAATCCCGCCTTCTCGATGGCCTTCAGGACATCCAGTCCATCAACAACTTGACCAAACACAACATTTCCGAAGAGTGATTCAGCGGATCAAAAACAACATGTCCAAAGGGTGAAGAGGGCCTTTTTATTATTATTATTATTATTATTATTATTATTATTATTATTATTATTATTATTATTATTATTATTATTATTATTATTATTATTATTATTATTATTATGTAAATAAACCGTAAATCTTTAGAATGTGCTAATATTAACTTAGGACAGGACGATCCTAAAAGTTACTAGATAAACATGCTCCTTACTCAATAGATGATAAGAACATTAATAGCGCCAATAAGAATTTTCAATCAACCAAAATAGTTATTACGTAGTAAAAAGTATTAGAACAGAGGAATTAGTGTTAATGACTTTGCACACACTCGGTTACCAAAACAGAACTTTAGTATACAAATCCACCAAAAAAAAAAAAAAAAAAAAAAAAAAAAAAAAAAAAAAACACTCAGCCATGACAGCTTTTATTGATACGCAACTAAGCAGGTAAATCATACCTGATACGCAACGCACAATCATACAATGGCCAAGGATGCAATGAACTCAAAGCAATCATCAACGGATTCCAAATCAGAGAGTGTGCAGAGAGCCTTTGACACAAGTTTGTATTGCACAACTTTGTTTGAAAACGTTATCACTATAAAAGAATCTTCTTCTCGTTCTCCCAAAACAATATAAGAAACATTTGAACTAATACTCCAAAATGGCAATGGCGTCTTAATGTCATCAAGATTAACAATGTACTTCGCCGACCATTCCGAACACCTATTCCTCATCTCATAGATATACAACTTTCTAGAATGAATATCATCTATAGAATCAATATAATCCATAGAATCATTATCATCCATACCAACAAAAAGCAAACAACCACAAGACGCAAACATCTTGCACTCATGAAAACCCGTCCCATCTAAGGTTAAAGGGGGTTTTAAGGTTGTCAAAATCGGACGCTCATTTGATATATCTAACTTGAAATGCAAATTCCGCTCAAAAACATTATTTACCCAATGAATGGCATCATTCCAATACACTCCATCCTTAAAACAAGTGAAACTTTCGACATCACAACAATCCCCAAAAACACTCCAAACACCCGTTTCTGAAGAGTAAGCATGTATTTCAGGCAGAAAATAGCCACCAATAGTAAGTGCTTGTTCAACATGAATGATTTTATAGTGAGGTGATTTAGTAGGATCAAACGCCATTCTCATACCACCAACATTACAATAATTAAAAAATGTCACATTAGGTTGTTGAGGAATCAGCTTAAACATTTTATAAATAGATGGATTGCATACATATAATTCGTCATCCGTTGACGAAAAGCATAAAAGCAAACCATTACAAGACTGCAAAATATGAGGATTACCAGGTGGTGCGTTATGACCAAAAGTAAAGGATGTAGCACTCGGAATACACTTATCCAAGTGCAGGAAATAATAATAATTAGATAATAAATTAGAAGAGCACTCGAGGAGGAGACCACAAGGGGGGTCGAGTTTTCGGGTGAGGCGAGTAGTGAAATCTGGGGATTCAATAAGAGAAAACCAATGTTTCGATACGGATTTAAATAAAACAAGTGAGACTACTGGTAACCTGAGTAGGATTTCGATTAAAAGGTCGTCGTTGGAGACAACTGACTCTAAGGATTCAGGGCATGGCCTGACATTATCGGACAAATTTCCTTCTATGAAAAATATAGGTATAATTCAGAACCCTAACCAAACCTTTTGTTTCCAAGCTTTATGCTGCTTATACGCAGCAAGCAAAAAAAAAAGAAAAAAGAAAAAAGAAAAAAGAAAAGAAAAAAGAAAAAAAAAAAAAAAAAAAAAAGTGAGTTTTGTGAACCCAAAATCAAATACTCCGTCATGTATTGTTCCCTATATAAAGACCTTGCCTCCCCCAACTAACCTAATAAGCCCAATACAATAGAGCCCAAGAGACCAATTTTTTGAGAAATTGAATAGTCCGCCCGTGTTAATACTACCAAAAGGAGGTACCTTATAAACGAGGTTCGCTGCGGTCCACCGCGTTACGGCGGGGCGTCGAGTGTGTGTTTGAACGGGTAATAGTTTTTGGTAGCATGTTTAGGGTGCAACGTGTGGTATCGAAATTTCAGTAATTAGTATTATGTACTTTTGTCTTGTTAGGCCTACTTATTTTTCTTGAACAAATACAGGGTAATAATCAAGCAAAGATAATATGCAACACATTAAGTAGAGACATTTCGAAGAAAATAAAAAGAAAAAAAGGCTAAGATGCTGGGCTTGGACAGCAGCTTGGGCTGGGCCAATGTGAGACGACTCAAAACGACAGCACTCGCGTCATTTTCGACGCTCTATATTAGATATAGTAATATGCTTATAAAAAACCGATTAAGAACAATATGGTAAATTAGGAACAAACAAGTTTTTGAGATGTCAAAATTCTTTTTTGAAAAAGTAAGGTAAATTGTTTCTTCAACTATGGATCACCCAAAAAAAACATAAGGATAAATACAACAAAGAGCTTTTGAAGAGGAAGCCAAAAGCTAAACATAGGGTATTTGCAGCCACTAGCTATTGTCTATGTCAAAATCCTGATATTGATTTATAGTTATATTTGTACGAAATATATCCTTATTATTTTAAAATTTATATCGACCCCCCCTTAACTTGTAATCCTAACTCCGCCCCTGTTGAAACATGTTTTTGTATTTTAGATACCTAGCATCTCTTTATTTGTCAAGTTTTTGTACTTTAGATGCCTAGCATCTCTTTATTTGTGGTGAATGTGAGACAGGGATAATATCGTAGTACCTTTAGTGCTCTTGTAGTTTTATTCCTCTTTCTCTTGGCAAGAAACATTTTAGTTTAAACTTTGTAATGTTAAGAGAGC
The DNA here is from genome assembly GCA_030686995.1 of Artemisia argyi. Lineage (NCBI taxonomy): Eukaryota > Viridiplantae > Streptophyta > Magnoliopsida > Asterales > Asteraceae > Artemisia > Artemisia argyi. Next base: position 52,563,746 of record CM060707.1, read on the forward strand.
TTTTAATTTTCAATGATCAAGTTCCATGTTGCTTTGTTAGAAAGCATGGTATGCTTTGATCAAAACTCCTAGGTTTTCATAAGTGAAGTTGATCATGGAAGAGCCTACATAGTTAATAAGCTAAAGTCACATAACTTAAAATGGCCTTTACGAACAAGGCACTTGATACGAAAAACGCAGCTGAATATAGGCCATCTATATTTCTACAAGCAAGTCAATGCTTTGGCTGTTATAACCTTTTTGCATAACATTCATCTAAATTCGTTGCAATTAAGGTATTAAGACGTTACTGAACATTATATTAGTGACATTCAATGCGAAAGCTTTTGGGTGTGCTTATTGCAATTTATACATGAGAATAATAGAAATGATATGTACATATGATTCAGTTAAGTTCTTGCAAATAAATTTCAAACACATTAATATCCAAAGTATCTCATGAAATAAATTCACATAGATGGTGCAAACAAGCACATAGAACAATTGAAGTAAAAGCTCTCAGTACCCCTAAACAGAACCACCATAAGAACCACCCTGGGAGTAAATATTGCAGATATGCCTCAAACTGGCATGAAACCCCGATACCAGAAACCCAAGGAGTTTGTGAAAGTTTAAAAAAAAATAACAATCCTCTTTGCTCACCTCCACTTTCTTTGAACGAAAAATCTACCGAGCAGTAATGGAACTTGGAATTCAAATTTAGTTGCTGACCTCTCCAACTTGTGCTGGCAAAGCTAGAACAGGGAGTTGGAGAATCAGATGGCTTCGGTTTGTGTTAATCTGCATAAAACTTGAGCAGTATGGAAGATGAGGGATTTTAAACATCTCACTAGAGGTGGCAATTATATAACTCATTTGCTCGTGAACAATTGATTCACGTTAAGTTGCATCACTCACAGGTCAAACGGGGAAAATTCAAAAACTTAAAGTGGGTCGAAAGTCAACAAAAGTGTACTTATTAAGGCACATTTGCCTCCTAATTGTTATCACTAAAAAAACTAGATTGCTACTGAAATGATATATTTGACACACTAATCATTAAAATATTACTCTAAGATTTGGACAAAGAAATGTTTCGGACAGAGTCACCCTGTACAAAAATTACCCATTTTGAGCCCGTTTGACCCGTTACCCAACCCTCCCTTTTGCCACCTCTTAAATCATTTGAACGAAAGGGAAAGACTACCAGATTCTTCATGATTGATCTTCATCTGATCTGTATCGAGTTAACCTGCGTCTACGCCTCCTCGGGTTTTCAGGATGACGGCCTTCATCATTATCATTCACCGCATTCAACCGGAAAGGATCTTCATCTTCATCACTGTCATTATCACCTTCATCATCTTGTAAACCCAATAAGGTTTCCCCCCAATAAAGCCGCCGAGGACGGTGTCTTGTTGGAACCCTAGTTCTTGCACCACCTCTTCGGTCGGTCGAAGGTGAGTCCATTGAACTAATCATCTGAAAGAAGAATAAAGCAGTCAACCAATGTCCATTATTACCTACTTCACCTAAACCCCTTTCCCTATTCTCAGGGTTATCAATTGCATAGTCCCCATACAAAACTGCACCGGGCATAGCTGAGCGGATGGCACTGACTATATCACCATATTCTCTTTGGTGCTCAAGACGCCTCCAAGCTCTTTCACGGGTCGGGTCCACATCAGAAGGTCGGGCAGTTGGGTGGGCCCGCCTAGCATGACGTCTCAGCTCTCTATAAGTACCGGAAAACGTACATGATTCCTGAGAACAACTTCGGTGTTTCAAATTGAGATACTGTCTAACATCTTCCACTACTTCATATCCCGACACGCTTCCCCGACACAAAGGGCATTTCAAGCTAGACTTCGAAGGCCTCGATATATTGTTATTAGTATCTCCCGGTTCTCCAGCCAATTCAACATATCCAATTGCATCTGCATCGGTTGAATTATCATTTACAGGTATCAAACTAGGTGGAGTAGTAGCGGTGGTATCATTAGCATCAGAAGTAACGAGTTTCTTGAATCTATCAAGGCAATTTGAATGGCGATAACTTGTGTCACAAATAAAAGAGGTACAGCCTTTTTCATGAGCACTGCAGAGGATACGGACAGCATTGTGTGGATGGTCCATGCATATAGGGCAAGAAATGTCATCCCATTCTTTGTGGAGTGCACTGATGTCTGCATCATTTGGGTTTTTTCTCTTCCTACTCGTCATCTAATTCACTGTAATATGGTACTCAAGACATCGAAATGAGTAGAGACCAACTGATTCATCATATAAATATCCAGATAAAAGAAGAAATGTTCACTGTCCGAATTAACGAGATAAGCAAACTAGAAGTAAAAAATTTGACATATTCGTAAGTGAATGGGTAAACTCAGATTACATTTATATCTCTAACAGGTCAAATAAAAAAAAAAAATTAACAAAAAGTGAACAGTTCAAACGGGTCTGAAGTGTATTTTTGATGCATAGAAACTCCTATAATAATATAATTATTTTGATCATATTATGTGTTTTAAGTTTTATTGAGTCACCCGAACCTACATATCTTGCCCTCTATTTGTACAACCATGAATAACATGCACGCAAAATAAAACCAGCAAGATACATGAGCCGGATTCTGAAGCACGCAGGATACAGCAAGACAATATGCACAAGAAAAGGACAGATGTGCATTCAGTTGTACATCTTTCATATGTTTGTTTCTGTCTTGCTTCATTTAATCAGGGCTACATATACTAATAGTTACTCCAGACGCTAGCCTAGGCTAACAATGCTAGTGACATTGCTTTTAAAAAAATTTATGGTTTGTAAATGTTGATAATAGCCAAGTCAAATAAAGAATTAAAACAAAATACAATTTGCACACTTAACTGAGTAACGCCAAACAAGAAAACTCAAAAAAGGACTTAAGTGCCTCAGGTAGAGAATAGACACTAAATGAAGTAAACTATTTTACCAGATTGACCAAGAATAGATACTGAAACATCATATTACGACCTTGTTAACATACTTCCTATATTATTTATTTATTTATTTTCCAGCAACCCTTTTATCCCAAACTAGTTGAATTAGGTTAGGAACAGATGAGCATGATAAAAAGAGTGAGAAAAAGAACACCCCTAGGGCTAGCCACACGTTGCACCTCAATGGAAACTACATGGTATTCAATCATTTTTGTGCTAAACCAAATGCATAAACTAGTTGGGGTTTTCTTCAAAACTAGCCAAAAATCTAATTCAAACTATGCATATACTAGTTGCACCTAACTAGATATTGGCCTGTGTCTCAAGTCTGTAGAACCTAGCAGCTTGTATGCAATGTGATAACGCCTAATAGCCCACATATTCAATTTCCATAAGCTGATAATAGTGACAAACAAAGCATAAAAATACCCTAAAAGCTAAACAAACAAAATGAGAAGATACCCCAAAAGGTTAACATTGAAGAGGATATCTGATAAGAAAATAGAGAACATACACGATTACACAAATTAGAGTTTCATTATCATATACTTTTATATACGAACTCACCAAGGTAATGCAATCTGAGGAATCTTTATGGATTGATCGAAACTATCAGCTACAATATTGTTAATCGACCTTATTGTATCTCGACAAGTGGTTGGCACTGAATAGTACAACACATCAAATAACTAATTGAACATATACTGCCTTCAAACTGAAGAGTATTAGCAATTATGAATCTACCTTGAATCAGAAAAAGTTGCGACTGCTAACACCTGCAGTTGTACCGCAGAATAGAAAGAAACAGTTAAGTGCCTTTCAATTATAAGACTATAGCTAAAACACAGTTTATTAGATTTAACCCACATATATAACGTTGCTTTATGCAAAGATTTGTACTAATTGAAAAACCTGAAAGTAAATAAAAAAGTGAGAGCGAAAACAGCCACCAGTGGGACTAACATTGGTATGCAAACATCTTACAAGCCTCATAACAGCACAAATACCACTCACTCAACAAAAAAACTGCTAATCAAACTATCAAAGTGTGATGATTACTAAGGAACCCTTATGCAACGCATCTAGTGTCATCATCACCAAATGGTAACTTTAAATCCTACTGATCCACTATTAATTTACCTTAAAGCTATATTCCACGATTAGTGTGTGATTTGCTATCAAATGTCATTCCTTCTGCAAGTTTATCGCGCGCATTTACATATTCATTTGTCTTTTAAACATACAAAGGGGCCCTATCATTTTGGAGGGTAATTGAAGAAATTTGTACATACTGGTTTAAACGGTTAATTATAATAAAATGCAGCATAGTTTTAACATTTTTTATTTTTACATTGTGTACAGCTTACTTTACTTTTCAGTATGCCGAGCACTCAGCAGAAGTTTATGAGAGCAGGACCTTTTTGTCTTACAAAAATTAAGTTCGCGTTGAAAAAATAAAAACCCTGCTAGGAAGAAAAAACTTTAGTTATAATTTTTGAAATATAAACTCTAAACGTTAACTCACTCGAAGTAGCTTACATATATACAAGCTTAGAGCTTTTGAAAACTAAATTACAAATATCCTTTTCCTAACAATCATGCAAAAATATACCTTTCTCAGCCTTTTGGCTTCAAGTGTATTTGTTCTTATCAGTTTAATATCTATCTGATACGTGCTCACTCGATATTCATCTAGTTCTTATAACAATCATGTGAAAATAAATTAGTTTCATTAACTTGCGTTCTTCAACTACGGCCAGTTTAGCCAAACCTTATTACACAACTTACTACTATAGCTCAAAACTCAAAACTAAAATCTATACCATGCCAACATTTGGTGCAATTGTACGCAACATCTACATCAAATGGTAAAAAAAAAAGGTAAAACTAAGTTACGTCTTCCTACAACTATTTCACATATATTTGCACGAAAGCACAAAGTTGGTTACAAACCATATCCTTATGTAACATTTTAGCGCACTTATCCTAGTTCAAAAGTTTACATCCCCTAAATTTCAGCACAACGCCTTTTTCACCCAACAATCCTTATAATTCAGTTTACGAAACTTTTTTTTCCTCTTTAGTAGCTAAAAACAAACAAAATTAAACAAATCAATTAACATAACAAATTCACCTAACAAAAAAAACCCTAACCCTAACCCTAGATTAAATTGGCTCAAATTCAACTAATTTCAATACCAACTGATAAAATTGAACCTAAAAATGATCAATTAACATAAACACAAACCAATTGCACATGATTAATTAGATCAGATCGATATAATAAATAAATGCCCAAATTAATTGGGAAAAAATTAAAATATAAAAATTGAAGGGATGAAATTACAATTGAGTCATGGGTTCTTCATGAAAGCGTGTTTGATTTGAAGAATTTGGTGGATTTTGTCTTAATTTTTAGTCAATTTTGGGATGAGAAATTGGGGATTAATGTTGATGAAAATATGTTGTCATCATGTTTTTATTTTATATTTTTTAATCTAGAAAAAAGATGAGTAAGCATATAAAAAGTGTATTCATTTTTATCATATTGTTTGGATGTGTACTTATTTTTTTACTAGTAAATCTCCAAAATCAAGCTGATTTTTGGGTTTGGTCCTCAAATCTCTGAAATTGCACTGGTGGTCCTTACTAGTCTCGTTAGCTGCAATGGTTCTTTTTTGTCTTTTCGGCATTTCTTGTCCAAAAACCTTATAACACTGTTAGTCCCCGAACTTTCCAATGCTCAAATTCAAAATAAATACCACTGGTGCGGGAGAACCGATGAACTCGTTGATGGACCTAACGCATCACATATAACACCCAAAGCTCTAGATCGATGGGAGTCGATATTGGAAGATCTTTACAATGGAAGCCCTTTTGATATGCTCGATATTGCTTTATCAAATATTTCTAAGTTTCTTGGCTTTTATAAATTGCCTTCTGAATTAATCTTGAATTGATAATTGCGCAATAGGTTCTTCGATGCTGCATTGGCTTTAAGGATTGCTAATCAACTCACAAACATCCTTAGAGAGTAAGTTCTTCATTATTTCCCTTTTTTTTACTTTTAAGGTCACTCAAGCAATATTAAAAATCAATTAAGATCTCTTATAATGTTAAGATTATTTATTTTTAATATAGAAAGTGAACTTTAAATTTGAAAATTATGAAGTATGACCTCATGCTTAATTTTTGAATGCCTTTTTTTTTCCTGCCACAAGATGAACTAGCAGAAGTTGGATTATCGAATGAAGATATATTTGCAATGAAAGTAACTGATACAAATTAAAGACTTGTATGGTTTGGGATGTGCTAAGACCAGAATGTCAAGAAGTTACATGGTGGCGGCTTGAATGGTACACACACTGTATACCGCATCACAATTTTATTTTATGGTTAGTAATAGAGGGAAAAATAAAGGCGCAAGATCAGCTTAAATTTGGGATCATGACTTGGATATGACATTTTATATTTGTAAGGCTCAAGGTGATTCGCACTCTCATTTGTTTTTTGAGTGTCTATATCCCAAACAGGTTTCAGCTATCTCGTGCACAGAATCCCCGCGATAACAACACCAATGGCAACCTAAAAAGACAAATTTATATATAAGAAGATGCCCTTAATGAGTGTTGAAAGTCTAAACAAAATCGAAAAGTTTTGCAATTACTAGAAGTTCAGTTCTTTATACTACTAAATCAGATAAAATCTGATAACTTCCATATATTAAACCCAAAACCATAAAATTCATTCAATAAACTAAAAATCAACATTACAGAATACAGATTCACGTAAACATGAAAGCCAACAGCGAAGCACCCACTTACACCCAAATCTATAGACATGCGGTAGCAACTTAAACACTTTCAGCAATAGAGTTTATTCTCAAACTCTTACCAACTTCATTCAGATAATTGATGAACCACGGATTTATTATTATCGACTGCCTAGCTAAGATTATTTGTATATAAAATATCTTTCTAACTTTTATATTAGGGAGATTCACCGAAAAAGTCAACCCCACTTTTAAATTATGTAACTGATACGACTCTTATCAGTCATGAAATAAAAAATAATATTTAACTATTTGAAATCAATAACCAATTATTTCCAGCAAAAGATCGACGAACCTTATTCGTGTTTAGGCTCAACTATTGTATTGGCCACAAAATAAGGTCGTCTTTTACATGGATCCGTTTTTGTCACCAGAAAATCAAAAATTACCATATGACCAAACCATCGCAGCCAGCCAAGGATTATATGCTTTCGTTTAGCCAAGCACTATTCATGAGAGCACTTTTCGCCTAAACAAACAGAAACATATACCAGAAACCCATCAACAACATAGAAACTAAAAGAAGCATAACTTGTAGCAAACTATATGAAATCAACACTTACAATTAGACGACACTATTACGACAAAGCCTAAACGGCATACAAAGAACTGATTTAAACAACAACTAAGAAGATGCATTGAAGGAAGTTATTAGTTACATGTTAAAAAACACTAATCTAAAAGGCTTCTATATTTGTTTATACAAAAGTTGAGTTAGTTGTCTTTGTTGATCAAAAATAAAGAAAGCAACAATCTACTGCACATGCAACTCATTTGAGAAGGCTCAAATTAGTTGCACATAACGCAAAATTAATAAGTTACCTCGCCTAGATGCAAATAATCTCGCTTTAGCCGAAATTATAAAAAAAAAACAATTAAAGTATATCATCGCAGCCTCTTACATTGCCCTATAAACACAAATTGTATAGAATCAGTAACCATGAAGGAGATGTTCCAAAAGCCTAAAAAGTATTGGAAACTGTGGCTTAGAGTGATGGTAAATGGTGCTGTTAATGGTGTGTTGTAAAGAGGTGTTTTGATCAAAAAGTGGCAATCCACTACACACGCAACTCATTTCATAAAGCTCGAATAAGTTGAACATCACTACTACGACAATGCCATCAATCGAAAAACTATATTAAAGGAAGTTATTAACTGCATGTTAAAGAACATTAATCTAAAAGGCTTTTATATTTGTCGTTGTTGATCAAACATAAAGAAAGCAACAATCTACTACACACACAACTTATTTGATAAGGCTAAGATTAGTTGGACATAACTGCAAAATTAATAAGTTACCTTGCCTAGATGCAAATAATCTCGCTTTAGCCGAAATTCTTAAAAAAATTTAAAGTCTATCATCACATCCTCTTACATTGCCTTATAAAACAAAAAGTGCATAGAAATAGTAACCATGAAGGAGATGTTCTGAAAGCCTAAAAAGTATTGGATACTGTGGCTTAGAGTGATGGTAAATGGTGTGTTGTAAAGAGGTGTTTGGATAAAAAAACGGCAATCCACTGCACACGCAACTTATTTCATAAGGCTCGGATAAGTTGGACATCACTCTAAAATTATAAGTTACCTCGCCTAGATGCAAATAATCTCACTTTGGCTAAAAGTCTAAAAAAAATTAAAATCTATCGACGAAGCCTCTTATATTGCACTATAAAACATACTGTACAGTTTCAGTAACCATGAAGGAAATGTTCCAAAATCCTAAAAACCATTTAAACTCTATCATCACAACCTCTTACACTACCCTATGAATACAAACTGTATAGAATCGGTAACCATGAGCACATATTAGCCTTTAAAAAATATGACGAAGTTTAAAGAAACACAAACACATAACTAAAAGTACTTTAAAGGATATCACGAAACTTGCATGTTGACAAATTGCATGTCAAAGTTTAAACAAACAAAAACACAAATCCATATATACACTAACAACATAACGCCTAAACTAAGAAGCCAAAATATCATACATTAATCAAAATTATTAAAACTAAAATATATCTAAAATTCTAGAAACCCTAGTTCCAAAATTAATCGACACAAACTTACAGTTTCAAATAAAGATGAACCTCCTACATGCAATTGAAGCTTTGAATGTGTAATCTTCCCTTCTTTAAATCCTAAATTAGGCGACGATATCAAAAAACTACCACCAAACACACAATCTCATACACATAGCCTCACAATCTCTCTCTCTCTCTCTCTCTCTCTCTCTCTCTCTCTCTCTCTCTCTCTCTCTCTCTCTCTCTCTCAGTCTCACTTTGTAAGTGATCTGATGCACACGTGTTCATGAGGAGTATGTATTTGAGACACGTGACCATGAATTTAAGACACGTATAAAGGCAAGTAAAGAAAAAATGACATCGTTTTTCTCCAAAGTTATAACCAAACATGAAACGGCGTCGTTCAAAGCCAAGGATAGAGTAACAAAAAATAATACAAAACGCCGTCATTTTGTAGATGCATAAAACGATGTAGTTTTTTCAAAAAATAACCAAACCAACGCCCGTTGGCGAGTTAATGGAACCAACGCCACACACTCTAGTGTGGTAATACCACTTAACGCAGGTGCCACGTCGGGCCAACGCCGGCTCCTGTGTTACCACACCGTGTGCTCTAAAAGAATAATGTGTGAAAAGCAATAAGTCATAAAAGACTTACAACCTCATAACATCATAAGTTAATGGGAGGTCATTTGCACACTCCACTAATTGATTTGCACACTTAAAAATATTGTGGCTTGAGATATATACCCTTAGATCACTTTTATTATCCTATAAATTCTAGTGATTTTATCTTATACTGATGTCTTTGTTGAGGTACAAGATTGTAATGAAGTGAAACTAGTATATGAATATTTTTCGGGAAGCTAATTTTTTGTGCATGTAATATACTGATATTGTCGTGTTACAGGACTTGGAAATATTTGATCATCTTAAATGGGAGTTGATACTAATAGACGAGTGTCAACGTCCTGTAGTCGCGACACATTTCCAGAAAATTAAGATGTTAGCGGCTGATATGAAACTGTTGATGGTTACTGGTGAAACGGTGATATGTTTCAAGAATCACTTAATTTTTACGTCGCGTTGTTTACTTATAAATAAATCTATTGGGTTGTATGGGTCAAATTTGTTATAGTCGCCCTAGGTTTATTTTTATGCATACAATATTAAATCTTTGAATTCGTTTTATAAAAAAAGATAGATTATTGCTGTAATAATATTGTTTCTGTAAAGATAATGAATGTATCAAGTATTTGTCAGAAAAAATGGACAAAAAGTGTTTAAGGGTTAACCTAGCCCGACTTGTTAACCAATCTGACCAGCTCGTTTTGCCACCTACAATTTTCTTTTTCTTTTTTAATTAGCTAATTTCAGTTTAATGTTTCAGGATGTTAGGCAAAGCTACAACAATATTCTTTCATTTCTCGATTCTAAATGTACAGAGATACATGCCTTTTTCAGTGAGATTAGTCAAAAGTTTCCAATCATGCATTTTTCAGCTAGGTATGCTTTCATATCCGCAGTCGTTTTTTTTAGTTTATTGTAGTTTGTAGATCATCTAAGTAGAGTTGGTGTGTTTTGGTGATAGGGCTTTGGAAGAGAAACGTGCTCGGTTGGGATTGGTGGAATATGTTAATCATGAGCTTTCGCATCCTTATCATGTTCTTCATGAAAAGCCTGGTAAGAGCTTTTCTCATTGTTTAGCTAAAGGTGACAATCCTGACCCATTTTTTGTGAATGGGTTGGTTACATGGTCTGTTCCCTAATGGGTCAAACAAGTTTAATTACTTAAACCCTATGGAAGATGGTTTGAAAAATGCCCAGTGTATTGTTAATGCTTACAACTTTATAAGCATTCTGATGCGTGGGAATCGCACCTTGCTTTACCTCTCGAGGGATCTCGCGAGGCTTACAACCCCCACCAGGCAGTGTACCTGATCGTTGTAGTATAGTATAGTGACAAGTACCGGGGGATTGATCGTTCAGCTTAGGAATAGTGTCGCTAGGATTAGAAAACCTAATTAATAGTTCTAGAGGTGAGAGATGATTATTTTTGTATTTTTATATTTTTATTAAAGCAAGTAAAATCTCGGGTTTTGAAGGAGTGGGCGGAATTAGTTGCTAATCAACTAACCCAAAGCTAAGATGCAATCAAAATAAAATAATAAAAATGAAATTAAACTAATTAAACTAAGGTTGTGAGCAGTAATTGGAGAAATTGTGTTTACTTAGACTTCATTACTCCCTAGATATCTTTTACATGTTAATTACTTGTTACACTTGTATGAATGACGGGTTGTATTCCTTAATACCATTCGTGGAGTGGCATACATAACTCCCCAACTCTATGAGCTCTTATCTCCTCCTACACCATGACCCAGCACAACTATAGGGATTGTAAACAGTGGCTCATGCATTAAATACAACCAATAAAGACCTAGTACGCCTCGGTTCATGTTTCTTAAGACGTTCAAGCATGTTACCATTTGGAGATCTGCCAGTTTTCTTAAGCCTAACATATAATATCATTCATCCAAGAACAAGAATAGACAAGTAATCAACACATAATCAACATCTAGGTTTCATTAGATCTAAGCAAACACAAGAGAGATCTAGCCTAGCATAGTAGAATTAAGATAAGAACAAAAGATAAACAACCAACACATAGACATATTGATTGAATTAAGAGTATACTTATCTCAATTACAATGCAAGGTCTCAAGGGTTTGGAACCCTTGAAAAACCTGTAAAAGAGGCACCAAAATCATCTTTAGGGTTTCACCAAAACTTCTCTCCATTTTAATGAAAAAACTAGAAAACTATATATAGGAAAATCGTCCTGACGGCGTCAAGAGTTAAATCTGACGCCGTCAACTCGCCGCCATACACTTCCTCGGACGCCCTAGATCCAATCGTGACGGCCTATGTGACGCCGTCACCACCTTCGGTAAATTAATCTTGGCCACTTTGACGCCGTCACCTCTCCATCTGACGCCGTCACCAGCTACGGTAAATTATTCTTCATGTCTGACGCCGTCAAGAGCAAACCCTTGACGCCGTCACCTTGTATTTCCAGCTTGGATTTTTGGTACTTTGTCGTTTTCTTCACTTTATGCTCCAAAAACGTCCAAAATAGCCTCTTTTCCAGAATTCACTCTCCAAACACCTAAAATCACAAAAGGAACAATTTAGGGCAATATTTGATCAAATAAATTCGGATTCGGGCTTAAATGACCCCCTAAAAACGGATCATTTTTCGCCTCATCACATTCTTAAAAAACATGACTATTTATTGTAATAATGGAACTTTAGCAAGTGTTATTAACACAGATGGCATCAAAGCAATAATCCTTTTAAGTTTTAATAAATCTATAGAAGTTTATTCTAATGATTGATTTATAAGTTAGAACGTTGTGTTTGGATTCAATGTTTGTAAAGAAATTAGAATTATGAGGTAAGTTTGGTGAGTGAAATGTTGTTCGAGTATAGTATTGTATTTGGGTACTCCTTTGTGTGTGATTTAAATTTGGGATAATTTAACTGATGCTTGTATGTTACTTAACTTGATTAATATTTGGGTTATTGTGATGGGAAATCATGATATAAATATGATACACGTATATATTGTCTTGCCGTGTTTGCTGTATGAAGTAGAAAAGACCTCATTTTTCAATTGTACATGAAGGAGAAGGAGCCGCCGAGGAAGCAAAAAACATCAACCATGTCCAGAGAAAGATTGAGAAGCGTCAGGAAGAGTGTAAACTTAATGCCCATGTGGAAGAAAAGTTCAACTCTTCTAGCCCACGTCAATGTGATAGAGCTGGTGGGTAAGTATTATACTAAATGCAAGATTATCATCATTTGCATGCTCAATGACAGGGGCTGTAAAATGGGTCGATTCGGGGAGATTGTAACTGCTCGAAACAAATAATTTTTAGAAAGGGTCAAAACAAGGTGGGTTTATCATCACACGTTTGACCCAAACGCTACATCAATAAGCTAAACTTTTGGTTATGAAATGTTTATAGAAGATGCATTGGCTTCAACCTGTGTACCTTTCTATTCAATTTTTCCAGAACCTATTTGACCCGTTAACATTGTATATAAATTGGCCGAAATTGTCACCTCCAATGATGACCATTCTAGTTTCTTATTTTCGTCGTGACTTTAACTACTGTTTTGCTAAACAGTGGAGTATATTGGAAGGCAAGTAGCTTGAATTCTATATGAAGAAGCTTCATCGAAAGAACGACAAGGGTGCTGGCGCTGCATAAGCCTTCGGTGTAATATGTTGCAACTTGGATGCTTAGGTGTTGGCGCTGCATAAACTATTGGTGTACATTAGTTTCTTAAGAGACAGATTGTGTTAGTATGTTGGAACTTGGAAGCTTTTGTTTTGTTTCAATAACACTTTGTTAAACCAAGTTGTAGTTGCATGTTTTGTGCAAACCATGACATAATGTTATAATGTTGGCTTGTCTTATAACCAATTTCTGAATGAACCTTGTTATTATTTAGCTATCTGATAACTAGAATATGGTATTTTTGCTGTCAGATACCTGTAGATTTTGCAAAATTAACTTTTTCTCAATGTTCTCATATTTGAACAATGTTTTAGCATATATTTCAAGTAAAACCTACCCGCCCAAAGTAACCGACCAACCCGGTGAGTAATGTGGTCCACAACCCTCGGCCATTTTGAGAGAGTCTTAATCCTGTTTTGTGTTGAACACACTATCGAGCCACTATCCAAGTGGAAAGGGGCTGCCTCGGCATGAGTGTGTAGGTGTATGTACAAGATGTGTCACAGGTACTTTGCCAACGTTTCTAGATTTCATGATTTGTTTGAAGTTAACCATTGGTTTGGGTCTGTGCGAATGAAAGTGTATGCAAAGTATCAAAAGTAATAGAACAACAATTGGATACTATAAATAAGGACTTGTATTAATATTGTAAATGTGTTAGTATGTTTTTCTGTGAGAAAAACACACACACACACACACACATATATATATATATATATATATATATATATATATATATATATATATATATATATATATATATATATATATATATATATATATATATATATATATATATAGTGTATCTTTATTTTCAGAACCCTGTTAAGTGCGGGAACTGCGAGAACTCAAATTTTACATTAGAAAACATGCATGTTCATATAAAACATGTATGTTTTCTTATATACACCTTAATACACATACCCGCGTAACATACATGTTCATATAAAACACTGTTAAGTGCAACATATCAATGCAAAATGGTTTTATATGAACATGTATGTTACGCAGGTATTTGTATTAAGGTGTATGTAAGAAAACATACATATTTTATATGAACATTCATGTTTTCTAATGCAAAATTAGAGTTCTCGCAGTTCCCGCACTTAACAGGGTTCTGAAAATAAAGCCCCCTATATATATATATATATATATATATATATATATATATATATATATATATATATATATATATATATATATATATATATACAAGTATCAAACGACACACTGGTTCCTAACCATTACAACCTTTCAAGTGGCAGTTATTTCCAAACGTTATGACTGTTGGCAAATAACTGTCACATAACTAACTAAACCATATTAACTGTCATCTAATAAACGGGCTGTTGGATCCTATAATGACCCATACAACAACTAGAATTCGACCCAAATACATAGACATATAATACATAACTAAAAGTCTTAATATGCTTGAAATAAAATGCTAAATGGTTCCTGCACTTCTTTGATATTAGACTCATTACAGGGTCTACATTTCCCCCCTAATGGTTTAATATCAAAGTTCTTGTAGACTGCTTCATCTTTTTCATCAAACAATGACTTCAAAGTCATTGTCTCCATTGTTGCTAGTTTCTTCATTCATTTGTTCTTCATTCCTAACACCAAGCCGATTCACTTCTTGTCCTTCATGCCCATCCCTAACTGCTTTTTCCATGGAATCTGAGCGGTGTCATGGTACACTATGATCAAGTCAATGAATTTTTTAAAACACTCCTTGATTGTGTCTCCTTCCTCGATTGTTAGTCCCTGCAAGTAAGCAATTGTACTCCATTTTCCACTTAAAGAAACTGCAACGTAGCCTCCAAGGCTTTCTACCGTCTTGTGTAACGCAAGCAAGTCGATCTTAACATTTCCAATAGTTGGTGGTATCTCCTCTAGGCTTTCATAATTAAGTTACTCCATATAGAACCACTTTAACATATCAAGATATTTCCTACTAAACACATCCCAATTTTTGTACACTATGGCATCTTTCTTAAGTAGGTTAATAAAAGAAAGAAATCTATTGAATGAATTAACCTTCAAAGCGTATAGTGTACCGTTCCAACTTATGTAATCATCATCGATATAATCATGGACATCATTCCTATCACAACTCAGCTCTTCAAGACCTTTAATCAGGGAACATTCCTCCTTTGGATCCAATGATTCAAAGTAACTCTCCAAATATCTATTGTGATCTGTTATAGCCTGTTTTTGTCCCCATGTCTGATCTGAATTGTCTGTCCCAACTTCCTTCTCTTTTCCAGTCCTATTTTCATCAAACATATATTTGATTGTGCATTTGGTGTCGTCCAACTTTACCATGTATCCTTGCTCTTCCAATAGATCATAACTAAGTATGTTCAAAGATACCTCTGGAGTATATTGAACGTTTGGTATCACCAATTCCCCATCTTCTGTATCAACAGCAACACTTCCTAATCCATATGAAAATATGAATTTTTTCTCTATCTCCTCCTTCCCTATCATCTGGAATGAATACTTGATTTTCTTGAATAGTTTCCTTCTAGGACATAGATGAAATTTATATTGATTGCTGATGTACCATATTTCATTCCAAGACTTCAAATTCGACCCCTTAACCATATAATCCCCAATAACATGTACTTTTTCTGGAAATTTCACTTCTTCATCAAGGACTTGTGATGTAGTAACAAGGTCTTGATTTGATTATGCCACTGAAATCTTTTTCCTACTCTCACATGCCCAAAAGGCATGTCCTTTCTCTTTACAAATATAACACTTGGATCTTCTGTCTCTCTTTGTTTTCACCACTTCTGATTTCTGTTTTCCTTTCACTTTGGTATCATTGTACGTCTGATTTTCCAAAACTTTCTTGACAAGCATTTCTTTCCCCTTGGGAGAAATGCTCTTCCTTCTAGTGTTCCATTGGTAGACATGTGTGGGTGTCTCTCTGAGTAAGTACTTTCCAGTGTAGAATCCGCCATTATTCTGTGTCGTTGGCATATCCCATGGTCGAGAGCCATAGCTCTGATACCACTGTGTCACAGGTACTTTGCCAACGTTTCTAGATTTCATGATTTGTTTGAAGTTAACCATTGGTTTGGGTCTGTGCGAATGAAAGTGTATGCAAAGTATCAAAAGTAATAGAACAACAATTGGATACTATAAATAAGGACTTGTATTAATATTGTAAATGTGTTAGTATGTTTTTCTGTGAGAAAAACATATATATATATACAAGTATCAAACGACACACTGGTTCCTAACCATTACAACCTTTCAAGTGGCAGTTATTTCCAAACGTTATGACTGTTGGCAAATAACTGTCACATAACTAACTAAACCATATTAACTGTCATCTAATAAACGGGTTGTTGGATCCTATAATGACCCATACAACAACTAGAATTCAACCCAAATACATAGGCATATAATACATAACTAAAAGTCTTAATATGCTTGAAATAAAATGCTAAATGGTTCCTGTACTTCTTTGATATTAGACTCATTACAGGGTCTACACAAGATATGCAACATTAAGGTTCCAATGGTTTAATAAAACAAAAGGGTAAATATGAAAACTTCATAAGGATATAATTATAACAAGGATTTATTAAGAGTAGTAATCGTGATTATATATTTTAGTGTGTTGATCTACAAATGCTTTGCGCCATGGATGCACTTCAGTCTCCATACCGCATTACCTTTCTTGCAATGCTGTCATTATCCCCGTACAGCCGTCCTCCATTTATGTTGAGTAGAAATTACAATCTCACCGGTCAAGCAAAAGTAGCGTGTCCGTGCAGGAACTAGCTAAGCATAAATGTGGTTCAGATATCCCGATATAACTTATGTGTCTTGAGTTTGGTTCATAAAGATAAACTCCAGGCTTATTAGAATCTGAGCCATTATTATCCATTGCAATTATAGGTTCGCCACTCTTCCTAAATCCGAGAATTATTCTTATATCAGCCTCTGGAGCTTCAATCTTGAATAGCTTTGTAAACGATTTTTGAACACCACCTTCCATCATCCATACATTACAAACACGTTTTTTGGGAAAATCATATTCAAGCACAACAACAGACTCCATCCGCTTAGATATAGACAAATCAGTGTTAATGGAGACTAAACTACCAGGGAGTGATATTTCTATAAAATTTTCGCTTCTCATAGCAAATGACATAATCATATTGTGAGTTGTCTCAACCTCAGCTCATCTACAACAAGCCAATAAATAAACCCATCTAAATCCACATTGTAATTCCCGAAGTTAACTGATTTATGAGGCAGATTGATAAAATCGACTTTTCCATGCTCCCGAGCTTAATAAAAAGCTTCAACTTGCGTTGGATTATAGTCATTATAACGCAGTTCACCAGTTCTAACATATCTAATCTTGACAAGCTTAGGGTCAAAAGTGCGGGGACACACACCAAAACCAACAAGTTTATGCATCGACCAATCAAAATTAGAAGACACAACAAATATCTACTGATTTTCTATTCGAGGGATTCCAAATAACAGCCATTATATCTTCATCCATAGCGCCGTAAAAGCAAAACAAGCCTTGAGAGCTACCGAATACAGTGTCAAGTAGACTAAAGCCAAGTAGACTAGCGGAATTAGGAATAGTATATATTTGAAAGCTTGTGTAAGGGGATGTTGGAAGTAAAGTAATCAAGAAAACATAAGTCTTGAAAGTCGAAGGACCAATAGTGTTAGATAGATAGTTAGTAACTGTTTTCTGTTAATATAGTTAGTTAATTTCCTGTAAATTGTGAAAGGGTGTGTCGCTTAGGTCACAACCCTTTGAACCGGTGTGATGGTTGGAACACAACCATTCGCATACTATAAATATGTACATACATGTAAAGTTTTAAGTGTGGAATAATATCAGTATTGTGTTTATCTTAGAAGTATTCCCACCCTCTGTTACAAACAAAGAGTCCCTGCACAATTCGTGTGCATACTCAAACATGTTCATCCATGATTGATCCAAGATCTGTAGGGCCTCAATATGGTATCAGAGCATATGGTTAACGTGGATCGATCATTGCAAGTCCAGGAAGTATCGCGCCTATGAAGAACAAGAAAAAAACCCAGAAAACAGGGCATGAAGAAAAATTATGAAGACGACCTAGTTTTTGGGCAGAAACGCAAGTAGAAAGAAGAACAAGAAGAAGGTCATGTTATTTACAAGATAGTACGTTCCAAAAGAAAGATGTCTTACGCATATGGCGGGAATAAGACACGGCAAGAAAAGGTTCATAGACTTGATAATGGTTACCATGACGCTGCAAGAAGAGAAGCCAAAAGAAGAAGTGGGAAGAAGCAGTTGGACTGCAGAAAATAGAGACCCACAAGGCTTGCAGGATGTGAACAGGGTCTACATAGGATGGAGCAGTTAGGGATGGAACACAAGAACAAGTAATGGACAGGTTTGGTGTTAGGATGGATCACATGAAGATGATAAGAACAAGGACGATGATCCATGGAACGATAAAAGACAAGTGAACATGAAAGACCGGACAAGTAAACACGGCGATCAGAATATGAATGACAAAGAAGAAGGAACGAGACTGCAATTGAGATGAACAAGAACAGAGCGAAGATTATGATTTCTTGATTAGGGGAGTGAATGTTGGAAGTAAAGTAATCAAGAAAACATAAGTCTTGAAAGTCGAAGGACCGATAGTGTTAGATAGATAGTTAGTAACTGTTTTCTGTTAATATAGTTAGTTAATTTCCTGTAAATTGTGAAAGGGTGTGTCGCTTGGGTCACAACCCTTTGAACCGGTGTGATGGTTGGAACACAACCATTCGCATACTATAAATATGTACATACATGTAAAGTTTTAAGTGTGGAATAATATCAGTATTGTGTTTATCTTAGAAGTATTCCCACCCTCTGTTACAAACAAAGAGTCCCTGCACAATTCGTGTGCATACTCAAACATGTTCATCCATGATTGATCCAAGATCCGTAGGGCCTCAATAGGGGAATGTATCATCATCAACAACCAACACATGTTTTTCCTTAAAATTGTAATTACGGCCAGAAGGTTTGTGATTTAATTTATGCAATATGCTAAAATGTATGTCCCATTTATCTTCTACCTCGTCATATAAATAAGAGAATAAAACGTTCGGGTGACTAGGTGGAAGTCATCCAATATATATCCAAAACGACAATGAATTTTTTTGTTTTCTATATAGAATCCT
This sequence comes from Artemisia argyi, assembly GCA_030686995.1. Taxonomy (NCBI): domain Eukaryota; kingdom Viridiplantae; phylum Streptophyta; class Magnoliopsida; order Asterales; family Asteraceae; genus Artemisia; species Artemisia argyi. The sequence goes on from CM060707.1 coordinate 52,583,079, forward strand.
CACCATCACTAAAAAGCTTTATAGTAGCTTAGGAGTTTCTTGGTTACTCTTTTGATATGTATCTGTTTTAGTTAGCTTAGGAGTTTCTTGGTTAATGTATTTTTTACTTTTTAACTGGTGATGTTAGTTTTTACAAGTATGTACCTAACATGGCAAGTGGTTCGAAAACTGATCCGAAAATGACCCGGAAGCATACTTGAAACCGACCCGAAAACTGCCTGATTAAAAAAATAAAAAATAAAAAAATAAAAAAAAGAAGAAAGGAAAAGAAAAAAAAAAAAACTTAATATCAAGACGAGTCCACACCCAAAATCTTAGATCCGCCACTGACCATGCATGTCATTTAATCAGCTTTGTGCCAACATGTTTCTTTTCTTGGTATGAGTATCTTAAACAGCTTCTTCTATATATCTCTATGTTTGAGCTATTTTGGTGTATATGGGTCAAACTTGCAATGTTTAAACATCTCAATCCATAGATGCTACCTCGTAACTGGAGGTGGTGATTTTGACTCACTTAGGTCAAATAAATCTCTTTTAGCTAAAAGGTTAGGTGTCAAAAGATCTAAGTCTAATTTTACACAACCTCCTAATCTGTTTTATTGATTTAATCATATTGCATTTGTAATCATATTTTAGGAACCATATTTTTTTAAAAAACTGGACAAGTGTTTGCACTTCAACTCATACATGGTCTATTTCAACCCATACCAAAAAATGACCTAATTATCTTAAACATGTTTTGACCCATTCTCCAGTATTCCAGTCTGCTCGAATTGCCTGAATGCCCGTCTTGCACCTCTGCACATAATAAAAAACGCTGGGTTTCTCTGTTACGACATCATGAGCTTAAGTTGCCGAGCGTTGTTGGCTTATATTGTTAATGCTAATATATACACAGATCACAAATTTTTCCTCACTTTAATCTCTAAGTTTTTGCATTCCCAAATCACTTGTAGGTACGGTCTAATACAGTATGAACTAGTGTATTTAGAAATTTTAGTCGAGATTTGGACAAGTTGTATTACATTAATTACATATTTAGAAATCTGAATCAAGATTTGAGGTTTTGAAGAGATAAGATATTATTTGGTAAGAGCATATTTCCATGTTAGTAATTTAGTACTATTCATCATCCTTTCCCCACATCATTAAAATTTAAAAATTTCCTTTATCATGATTTTTTAATATAGAAATGATTTGAAGGACCCATGTGAAACTGGTATCTTCTTCTAAGTTTGCACCCCATTGTCTTTTGTCTTGGAAACATCTTTCCATATGCACAAACTACTCAACATGCATGACACAGCAAGTATAGTTTCGCTTTCCATTTAAACTCATGAATTCACCATTTTACTTTTACTGGCTTTAAAACTGTCATTTAGTTTACCTTAAAATTACTTAAAATTTCTAGTCAGTCCAAAGATTGTTATAATCTGAACATCTTTTATTAAAGATATCTATTTTTTGTTACCTTGATATTAGAATATATAATAAGTTAATTCAGGCAAATCTTATTCAGTATGATCAAGATGGGGTTTTCATTAGAACTCAAGAATCCCGAATAACAATGTAAGTAACAAGTTGAATCAAAGTATATGTATACTTTTCTACAGCTTATCTGTCATAACTAGATGTCCAACAAATTTTAAAATAAGCTGTTAAAAAGTATAACATCTTTTTTGGATTCCACATATGATCAATGCAATATAAAAAACCAATCAATAATAGTTAATTATAAAGAGAAAAACCACCACATGATTGACTCATAAATTAAACACACATTTCCCACATCCTTGCCTGGTTGTCCCTCTTGACCATCTCCTTTAGATTCATCTCAATAAAGTTCCTCACTTGTTTTATCTAAATATTTTCTTAAAAACTATAGTCTTCAAAAATGATTATGATACATCTAAGTATTGGTTGACTATCGTAATATACTTGTATGAAAATGCTTAAGATTTACCAAGGGTTTATATGATTACAAGCTAATAAACTCAGGTTGTGTAATAACATATAAAATACATCAAATAAAGAAAACTAAATGTATAAGAAACTATTGATTTAGAAGAAATTTTATAAGAATTGGTTAAGAAAAAGTTTATACGGCTCAAAACAACTAACCCGACCTGTATTTTAGTCCTATGCACTTTTATCAAAAAAGTTTATACGGCTCAAACTCGTTTAATCCGCCGAGTTTAGCACAACCAAACACTTGTTGAAAGAATTTTAAGTTGTTTTAAGACAATTACTAAAACATATGTGTGAAGTAGTAGTGTTTAACTTTTTTGGCATGGGCATCCACACATAGGAATAAGAATCTTGAACCTTAACATGAGACACACACTCAGACAACACAGCTAGATCTCCTTTGTGCTGTCCATTTGACCAATATTGTCCCACCTCCTCATTATTCTTCTTTGTAATTGTTTTTTCTTTTTCATTTTTATGTATTACCACTGAAATATCTATTTTTTTTTTCATTTTATGCTACAAAAAGTAAAGAGTATGCACGTATATAGCTTAAACCAGCATCGAGTAACTCATAACCCAGTGTTTATCCCACATGAGGAATGAGTCTAATGGAAACTATAAAACAACGTTCACTAGCAACTATGAGTTAAGCAGGGAAACAAAGTTTGCTAAAGCCTCATATAGCAATTAACACCAATAAATTTACCAAAACCTATCAATGATTATTTCATCTGATATCATTGTACAAATGTGTCTTAAAAAGACAAGGTGAATCACTTATCAAAAGCTTTTCGCGAAAAGATTGTTGATGATGTTTGTTTTTGGTTTTATACAAATTATTGCCTTCCAAAAAAAAAAAGTTATAGATTAGATTACATAAATATTACTTCTAAGATAAATATTTACGATTTCTATTTGTTTATAAAAGATTAAAAAAAATTAACATAAACATTATCTTTAATCATATTCTATAATTCAAATCACAATCATTGAGGGCACCCCATGTTCTTGCACTTCTTTATTAAAGCTCAAACTCACATGAACAGATCCTACATTGCCTCTTCAAGGTGGCACTTACACAACCACCTTCCTCCTCCCTTCTCCTCCACCTGCACCACGGTTTCTACCTTATATCAATTCTCATAGTCATGTTAAGGTTTAAGTTGGATTCAATCTAGCTAGCTTGTGTGTTTTTGCAAACTAAATGAAGATGAAGAAAGAAGATATTGTTCAAAGGTTTAAGTTTGGGGGTACTCCTAGGAAATTAGCTAACGATGTAGTTGTACATGTTGGAAACAAGGTTTTGCCCGTTAACGAGTCAACCACAACGTTGTCATCCACGAAAAACCAGAATCCAGAAAAAGGTGACAGAACAAAAACCATTACTAGAATGAGAGAGTTGTTGAAATGGGCTGCTGCTGCAAAATCTGAAAAGGGTGGGAAATACATTGCTCGAAAGGTTTGTTTTTAAATTTTTTCCAGATTTAAAATAACGTTTTTATTTAAAATTCAGTACTATACTTTATAATTTCAAAGCGCCAAGGTTCCCCTTTTAATAGACCCGAATATTAACTGTTTTTATTTATTTATTTATTTTTTTCAGGTGCAACAATTTAGAAACAGAACTACACTTAAAACAATACGAGATGATGATCAAATGACCAACGAGTCCCCAAAGATTAGTTTCAGATGGGAAGTTGAGAGTTGCTCTACTTTTTCTTCAGCGTTATCGGTTTCTTCTACGAATAAAAATGACCAAAACGTTAACATTGAAATTCATCCGAATCCAGATGGTAACTCTAACACTGTAAGAATAAGATCAGGAAGCTGGGTCACAACCGATTCAGATTGTAAGTCTCTTTAGTCATATCGTCTATTCGTACAAAAATAGTTTGTTTTTATGCTTCCAGATTTGAAGTTCATTAAGTGAATCATCTATAACTCTAACTGAATTTTATTTATTTATCTAAACATTTTTTGTGTTTTTGCATCAGTCGTGGTCTTAGAGCTTTGATGATGTACGAGGAAATTAACGCATCATTTGAAGATTAATTGTGTCGTATTTTTTGAGGATGAAGACGGTTTTCTAAAATTTAAGCAATTGCTGTTAAATCCGATCCTTAATGATCGGAACAGTGTTCTAAGACACGCATATTGAATGATCATGTACATCCTTTATGTTTGGAGATAAAACACACAAGGTGTTTTGTAGTATTAATGCAAGATTTAAGCTCATGTGTCTGTCTTTTTTGCTAGCTTTAATCTCTTAAACAGTGTATTTTTCATTAATCTGTTGATCAATTGCACGCAACGTTATTACTAGTAACAAATACATTTATTTGTATTTGATTCCATGTGATAATTTGGTCTAACTTTTAGTGATATAGACACTGATATGTGAATATCAATCTTCATGTTACAAGTATGTGAATGCAAATCTGTATTTTTTGGCATTGCATTTATATTTATACAGTACTGTTTTTAAGAACTATCAATATTCATCATTCTAAGCTTTTTCGGTATACAATAATGATTAGGATTGAAGGACATTTTTGACATTTCCTGTAGAATATCAGGCAACCTACTTAAGCATAGAGACATAGAGTATGGACCCAAGTGGGCTTTGCCTGATTCATTTTTAGGCAATCTACAAAGCTTAGAGTTTTGTAACCTTCCAAACATAACCACACCTTGTCAAAACCAAAACTGAATCATATAATCCCGATTTAGATTTAAACCAGACTCGGAACTAGATTCAAACTTCACATTGGTGCGAATTAAGTCTATTCACATACATATAGAGTTTTGACATACTTAAATATAGAAGATGGCCCCTAGGATAGCTTTGCCCGATTCAAAGTTAGACAATCTACTTGATGTGTGCGCGCGTGACCACCTAACAAAACCAAACCCTACAAACTGACAGTTACAATCAAATAGATCAAAACAAAATCATATGTTGTTCGTCTAGTCTCAAACCAGACTGTGAACATGACTCAAACTTGAGAGTCGTGTGATTCAACGTTAACTTAACAACATCGTTTTATTATGTACACCCACTTTCGACCAAATCGACACACATCATACATAAATGATTTAAAGGCCACTCAATAAAAAGAGCTACATGGTAAAAAAAAAGTGGACCAATTCTTTGAAAAACTTCCTCACGTTTTTTCAACCACCATTCTATCCACTTACCGTTTATAACCCCCAAACTTCACAAACACCAATTCATCAAAATGGAAGGAGAAACACCATTAAATTACTTAAATCTTAAAAATCGTCACTTGACCTCCTCCACTCTTTCTTACAGCGATACAAATGACGAAAAAACCACCAAACACATTTACAAAACCTACTCGATTTCTCAATAACCACACTTTGCACGGGTACCATATGACATCATGACGGATCAAAATCTAGTCGATAATTGGATAATGACGCTTTCCACTATTTCTTACATTAACATATATAAAAATCGTCACTTGACCTCCCTCTCCACTATTTCTTACATCCACTATTTCTCATATCGACATGGATAAAAATCGTAACTTGACCTCTCCACTATTCTTACATCGACACGAATGAACAAAAATACCAAACACATCTACAAAACCTACTCGATTCTCAATAATCACACTTTGCACGTGTACCATATGACATCAAAATGGATCAAAATCTAGTCGACATTTTGATAACGACGCTTTCCACTATTTCTTACATCAACATAGATAAAAATCGTCACTTGACCTCTCCACTATTTCTTACATCGACACGAATGACAAAACTACCAAACACGTCTACAAAATCTCTCGACTTCTCAATAACCACACTTTGCACGGATACCATATGACATCAAGATGGATCAAAATCTAGTCGACATTTTGATAACGACGCTTTCCACAACATAGATAAAAATCGTCACATGACCTCTCCACTATTTCTTACATCCACATATTTCTCACATCGACGTGGATAAAAATCTTAATTTGACCTCTCCACTATTTCTTACATCGACACGAATAACCTACTCGATTTCTCGACAACCACACTTTGCACGAATACCATACTAGTCCGGATAACCTAAAAACTCTCATAAAATAAAAGCCACTCGATATAACTACTTACTGTACACTGGTACAAAAAGTGGACCAAAATCATTGAAACCCTATCTCACCATTCCATTAAAACCCTCAAAAACATCACACAAAACAAATCATTAATCAATCAATCCATCAAAATGGTAGAAAATACACAAGAAGTAAACTACTTCAACTACTTAACAACAGACTTAACCCAAATAATCTTATCACACCTCCCACTCAAGTCACTCATCCGTTGCTCCACAGTCTGCAAGCAATTCCGTTCAATCACCAAAAACCCCACTTTCCACCCCACTGCACAAACCACCCCATGGTTCTTTTTATATGGGCTTAACAATATTTTTTATAAAAAAAACCAGTCATTTGCATATGACCCATTATTAAATGAATGGATTCATGTCCCAAAAACATGTTTTCCAGATACCCTTTTGGCTGAATCATCGATTAGTGGTGATAAAGGGTTGTTTTTTAATACTGCTGGTGTTAATTTTAGTTTGTCCCCAATTTTGAAACCCTTATGGTATGCAACTTCCCCTTTAAAATTCTCCAGATTTAATCCATTAATTGGAGTTTTGAAAAATGGGTTTTGTTTGGATTTGGATTTGGAGTTGAGTGTGTTGAGAATTATTGTTGTAGGTGGTGTTAGGATTATTGGGGGGTTAGTTGATATGGAGGATAATTTAGGGGTTGAGATTTATGATGGGGACTTGAATTCTTGGGAGATTTGTCCGCCTTTGCCTGCGGATTTTCGGTCAGGGAATTCGTCGCAGTCGTTGTGTTCCGGTTTGTTTAAGGAGAGGTTTTATGTGTTTGGGATATATTCGGGGTTTGTTTCGTCATTTGATTTGGAGAAAAGGGTGTGGAGTGATGTGCAGACACTTAGGCCTCCGGGTGTGGTGATGTCGTGTTTGATATCTTGTGGGCGTGAGTTAATGTTAGCGGGGCTGTGTAATGATGTGCGTGGGCATTCGTTTAATTTGTGGAGGGTTGATGAGTTGACGATGGAGTTTAGTGTAGTTGCAATTATGCCTAGTGATTTGCTTAATTGTTTGTTTGATAGTGATGGTGATGATCAGTTTGCTAGTTTGAAATGTGTGGGATATGGGAATTTTATCTTTGTGTTTAATGAAGAACATAGGAGGAATTATCCGGCTTGCGTTTGTGAAATTAGGCCTGAATCGGGGGAATGTAGATGGAGGAGGGTTCCTGATTTGCCTGAACCGGTTAATAGGTTTCATAAAGTCATTGGTTTTTGTTCAACGATTCCTATACATCAGATTCTTGGTAGTGAGGTTGTGTAGAATGTAGTTAGGTTTGGCTCATGTTTATATATAACAAGTTTGCCCTTTATTTCACTTACATTGATGCTGAGGTTGTGATTAATGCAGTTATCTTTAACCCTTATATTTGGCTTGTGTTCAGCTGTGGAGTATGATTTGTGTTATGGTGACTATGACCATTTACATCTCCCTTCGATTTTAAATTCCAAGATTTCCCTCCGATAACATACCTATATTTTTTTTAACTGTTTATATATACTTGTGATGTGAAAAGAAGTTTAGAAAATGTTAGACTTCCCAGTTTTTTTTTTAGTAGTTAAATTAGTTTAAGGCTTCAGTTCGGAAACTATCCTTCGAATCTGTCACTGCACAAACATCTCTTAAAACTTGAAGACCAAAATTTTGAACTTAACTTTGGTACATACACCTTGAGAATGAATTGGTGAATAAATTATTAGTGAATAAATTATGGTTCAGTACATTAGTGAATAAATTATGGTTCAGTATAGTCGGCTCAAGCTCTGTATGAGCTTATGGTCCATTAGAGTTTGTGTTTCTCTTTTTGTAATCTATAAATAGTTGATCAATAAAAAGTTATGCTTCACGGGGTTATATTGTCTAATATGGTATCCGAGCATGTCGATTCTCTGACCTAGTCGGCCGTCATGAGCAACGGCTCTATACCATCCCGTCAAACTCTAGGCACCGCTTATTTAAAAAAAAAAAAAAAAAAAAAAAAAAAAAAAAAAAAAAAAAAACCTTGTTTTCTTTTGGTCGACCAACAGCGTCAAATATATATCCATGTTCACGAAGTCATTTGAGAGTTGTGACCACCATTTCCTCAATGAAAAAAATCCAAAAAAAAAAAAAAAAAAAAAAAAAAAAAACCTTCTTATATATTGTTTGCTTTTTTTTTTTTTTTTTTTTTTTTTTTTTTTTTTTTTTTTCTATTAGGAGAATAGGAGGGTACCCGCTTGTTGCGGCGGCGGGTACGCTGAAATAAAATTTTCTTATAGCCCGTGCCCGTTTGGCCCGCGCCCGTTCGAGCTCAAGCCCATTTGGTATGTTGCCCATTTGGCTTGTTGCCCATTCGGGTTTGAATACTTGTATAATGTGCTTTATTATTCTCGACCCGTCCCGACTAATCCTGATCCCGAAAGTTACCTAAATCGTAAACCGAATATCGACCCGAAAGTAGTCGGTTTTTTGGCACGTCCCGACCCGTCCCGAAAGTAGTCGGTTTTTGCTTGTATTTTGTCAATTTTTTGCCCGTCCCCAATCCCGAAAAATCGAAAATGCTAAAAATCCATCCCGACTCGAGAAGCTATTATTCGGTTTCGGGACTATCGGTTTATGTCGGGATCGGGTCGGTTGTCGGGACTCGAGCGGTTTTGCTCACCCCTATATTTAATGCAAGAATTATGTTTAATTTGGTTGTATAATATGCTTGATAATTTGTATTTTTTATGTAAAAGGTGTTTTATAACTGTATTTATTGATCAGTTAATTAATTGACTAAATTAAATAGCATTAATGTGATGTTTTCTAGTATGTGCATTAAAGTGGTGTATACTATGATTCTTATCTTGTACGTCTGAAAATTATGTGTATTAAAGTGTTGTACACTATGCTTCTTTTTTTGTAAGTTTTAAAATTTGGAGAGAGAGAGAGAAATAGAGTCGTCCGTATGAGTTCATATCTTTTTTACTATACGCTTTTCTTTTTTTTTTTCTTTTTTTTTTTTTTAAAGAAAATATCTTTTTATAGCAGCTTACAGTTTCGATTAAAAAGAAGGGTAAATTGCAAAAATGGTCCTTCACGTTCCACGAAATTGCAAAAATGGGACCGAGACAAAAAGTAGCGCAAAAAAGACACTAACGTTCCACATTTTCGCAAAATCGCCACCGAGAGGTCTTTTCCGTTAATTTTCCCGTTAAGTGCCACGTAGTTGAGGGTAGTATCGTCATTTTACCCCTTTCCCGCCAATAACTTCAGTTGCCAGTGTTTTGTTTTACAAATTTAGTCCTTTAGAGCAATACTTTATATACGGGTATCAATTTCTTCCAAGGAGAACATTAATTTTACAGGTAAAGATCTTGAGAATGGTTAAGCTTTGGCAAAATCGTGCACGCAGTACCCCGATACCTGATTTAGGAATCCTTTATAGTAAGAATACTCTGTTCCATTTTTAATGTTTTCCATTTAAACTTGTTATTGTTGTCGGAAGTAATTGATGTTTTATGTGTTCCACAGATTTGAATGAAAAGGTGTTTTCTTTGCAAATCCATCACAATGGTGAATTCACCTCAAAACCAGGAAGAAGATATCTCTTTGGAGATACAGATTGTTTTGACGGAATTCACTCTGACGTTTTCTCCATGGAATTATTGGGCGAAATGTTAGAGGATTTAGGTTACTCGGATAGTGCCCTTATGTTTACTCACTTTAGGATACCTGGGGAGTCACTGGATGATGGTTTGCTACCACTAAAGTCTGACAAAGATGTGAAGACACTTGTGGAGTATGTTCCTATATTTACACAATTGGATTTGTATATTGAAACCGGCGTTTCAATTGTTGAGTGTGAGATGATGGATCGAATGATGACTAAGGGCAAGGGTGTGGTGATAGAAGAAATAGTGGATGATGATATGAATGAGGCTGCTGGAAAGGGTGTTGATGGTGAGACTGGAAACAGTGGGAAATTACTATTGTTAGAGTGGCATAACACAAGACAACCTGAGATTCTGAGAAGGATGGACCTGTTTTTTATACTGATTCTGACAGTGACTTCCCACCAACATTGTGTGCCGAAAAAATGATTGCAGATCATACAAAAAGGATGAGTGATGAGTTTCAATTCAGAAGGTTATTGGGAGAGATTGACCAAGACTTCACTGCGGAGGATTCAAGTGAGGAGTCTACAGGTTTGCTCGATTTTTATGATCTCGATTTTGATGATGCGTATTATGCTGACGCAAGTGATGAAGAGGTTGATCAAGAATGGCATGGTGATCCATACCATTTAGTTGATGTACCTGAACCTGAAAAGATGCATGCGATTGAAGAGCCTCAAGAGCCTGAAAAGCCTCAAGAGATTAGTGACATGTTTGCTGAAATAGATCAAGCATTGGATGAACTTGATGACGTTGTTGCAGCTGGAGAAGGAAAAGAGGTGTATGCTCTTTATGCTAAACCAATTAGTTTCAGTTTTCTTCCACTTGTGGATGTTGATGGTGTTGATGGTGATGATGGTGAACAAAGAGTTCATGATGAGGATGTGATTCTAGATGAGCAGTGTGATGAAGTAGTTAGAGATGGTGAACAAAGAGTTTGTGATGTGGCTGTGATACCAGATGATCAGTGTGTTGTAGTAGTTAAAAATGGTGAACAAAGAGTTTCTGATGTGGCTGTGATATCAGATGATCAGTGTGCTGTAGTAGTTGGAAATGAGGGATGTATATCAGTTGTTGAAGGAGATGTGATTAAGGACAAAGAGGTTGCTAAACAAGGAGATGAGCCAGTTCAAGTGCTTGAAAAAAATGGAGTTGGGCAAGATGGAGTGATCGCAGAGGACAAGTTTGAAGACCAAGGAAGATCAATCAAGAGGCGAAGACTGATGGCTGACAAAAAACCCAAGGTTGCTGCTGACAAGAAACCCAAGGATGATGCTGACAAGAATCCCAAGGATGATGCTAAATAATGGTTATGCTTTTGTGTTTAGGTCAATAAATTGTTGTGATTCTGCTATGGTCTTTTAGTAGATCATTTATAACAATGTTTACTTTATTAATGTTTATGTATCGGTTATGTAATCTTAACTAGGTTCAATGGTTGCATAACATGTTATCAAATCTAATGGAAGCAAAAAAAACTTGGCAATTTTGGGATGCCAAAAGTTTGGTAACTCAAACGTTTTTCATTTATTACCCAAACACGCCTAAAACACAGTTTCACATGTACTTACCACGCCTATTTAGAGCCCATACCCAGAAACAAACACAGTAAAACTATTTTGTCAATGATTTAGCAAAAGAATGTCTCAATTTGTCCTTCTTGAGGAACTCGTTGCTGCTGCTAACTAAACCGAGTTACCATACCAGATGACGGTGTTTTTTGCTAGCGAGACAGAGCGTGATATCAAGTATGCCAAAGAGCTGTTTGTGGCATATCAAGAGTTGCTTGATATTATCGTTCAAAGGAACAAGATGATCTCTAAAATGGAACTGGTGCGTCCCTCAGTGCAGATGTTCAAATGCTTGGAGTTCTTGAAGAAGCTTCAAAAGTCCGATGTTATGGAGCTTTTGGATTTGAAGAAGAAGATGGCAGAAGCGAAGCTCAAGCTCTTCAACAAGCACGCATTTGTCAGGGGACTTTAGAGTTTCTTTCATGGTCATCTTTGTTTTGATTGTTCCTTTTATGTTTCCATCCTTTTTATGAATGTTATGTTTGAACTTTAATGATATATTATGATTTTGTTATGTTTCTATTATGTTTTGCTGTGTTGATTTATTATGTTTTGCTTGTCAACCATTGGGTATTTTTGCAAAAGTCAATCATAATGTTAGTTGCAAAAGTCAAAATTGATTGTCAAATTGGGTAATTTTGGGTATTTTTGTGCCTACACATTATTTTTGTGCCTTTTTTTTAGATTCATTTTGCGCAATTATGGGTATTTTGGTGCATGTACAATCATGTGCAAAAGTCAAACATGATTGTCAAAATGGGCAAGTCTGGGTCCTATGTAAATATAACTACTACAAATTATCATTCATTTACCATTTACAACCATACCATTTACCATTCATCAAAAGATCGGGACCAACAGGATGGGGTACATAAACCACTAAAACTAACATATCAACAAACAAACTACACTAATTGCCACAAAATGGCCAGACACCTTCCTCAAAACAAACATCCTCCAACAACGACGACACAAACCCATTCTCATCACCGTCATCATCTACATGTAGAGGCGGCGGCAGGCCCTGGGTAGGCGGAAGCAGGCTCTGGGTAGGCGGCAGCAGGCTCTGGGGAGGCGGCATCACACTCTGGTAGTCCTGGTACTCCGGCTGATCAAACGTGGTAACATAAGCCGAAGTGATGGTGGGGTTCATGGGGTTTTTCCTTTTTCTGTTTTTTCGGCTACCACCTCCAACAGGGATGTCCCGGAGCACGCCGCCATGGGTCCAGTGTCCGCGGCAGCTACGGCAAAAGTGACGCGGCTGCAATGTGTTGTAGTTGTTGTAGTAGCAGAACTTTGTGTCTTCTGAATGACAACGTGGACATGGGCGTTGTTGTGGGGGTTGTGTCAGAGTTGTTGTGGTCACCAACGTTGAAGTTTCTTGGTGTCTGTTGGTGGTGGTCGTTGTCGTTATGGTGGTGGTTATGATGGCTGTGCTTTCTGACATTTGCGGTGATTGTATTCTTGTTGTGATTCTGCTATGGTCAACTCGAGTCGTGGTGGAGAAGATGTGGGTTGTAGGGGGGTTTATGAGGGTAGAGGTTTGATTTTACTTTGCAAATTTAGCCATTGAGGTCTAATCACATTGATACCAAGCACAGAGGTGATTATGGCGGCAAATTTAATAAGTATGAACAGTGAAATGATGATACTACCCTCAACTACGTGGCACTTAACGGGAAATTTAACGGAAAAGGCCTCTCGGTGGCGATTTTGCGAAAATGTGGAACGTTGGTGTCTTTTTTGCGCTACTTTTTGTCTCAGTCCCGTTTTCACAAATTCGTGGAACGTTAAAGACCATTTTTGCAATTTACCCTAAAAAGAAAGAAAAAAATGGTCAAATATGCCACTGCTTTTGGCAACGACCTTTTAATGTTTGCTTTCTTTTCGATGCTGCAATTGAAGATTTGTGTTAGCTTGTTGTCAGATGTATTTAACAAGTTAATTATTGCTTCAATGCTTGCGTGTTTCAACTTTGTTGTTGTTTCAAGATTTATCTCCGCTCGCTGATATTGCTTTAATGTTTTTAGTTTTCTACTCAGTCTGAGCTTTGACAATGTTGATACAAAAGTTGGGCGTTCCTGGTTATGGGCTCTTGCTCTCGTATCAATTCGCTTCTTAGTACTTGTTACCTGCGCACTGAGAAAATAAACAACACCGTTAGGCTTATCGAGGGATTGTCTCCCCCGATTAGACTCCGGCGTGAGAGTAAGTAATCGATTTAGGGTTCTCGTTAAGAGTTAGGGTTTTGTATATCGTACCTTTGAATGAGAGATGTCATTCCTTATATAGGGGCTGAAACCGTATAGGTTTCTTGCTCCTTACTCTTCGCACTCGTAGTGCTTATCCAGGGTAAGGATATCTATTCCATGAATAGATGATCCTTATCGCATACCCGGTTAAGTTTGGTTGGGCTTTGGGCTTCGTGAGCCCAAGCCGTGTTTATTATGGCCCGTTATTCGTTATGATAGCCCACTCGTGATGGGTTTGGGCCAAGTAATGTTTATCATTTGGGCTCATGGCCCAAATATAGACTATACGTCATCATGTCCCCCCAGTCTAGTGTGCGCGGCTCGTAGCCGCAGATACTGGACTAATATGAACAGCGGTAAGCGTAGCAGGAAAACATTGAAATATTGCCGCCCATTTAAGGTGCAATGCACCTAGTCATAGGTATTTCAAACGTATACCTCGAAAAATGGGGGTGGTGTCCACGTGGCCCTCGTAAGTCGGGAAAAAGTGCATGTACCCGTTCAGTTCCAGCCACACATTTTTGTTAGTGGGATCCACGTGGAGATGATCTAGGGTTAATTACTCCCTATATAAGAGTCACCGCCCCATTTTTTACGATCACACAGTAAAACACACACTCACCATCATTCACTTTTCTTGAAATCTTTTTGCAAAGAAAACTCTCATTTTCGTAGGTAATTTTTGTACGTTTTACTCGTAAATAGATAAAAATGGTTGCTCAATTAGAGGACTTTCGCTCTGCGATGACGGTTGAGGACGTCATCGAGTTCTCATCCGATTATTTTATTCCTTTGGACGTGCGTCCAGAGGCTCCAGACGTAGACGCGTGTATAGCTGATTTCCCCGAAGGGAAAATAGGGCTATACACAAAATTCTTTGAGTACGCGAATTACCGCGTACCAATATCTATCTTTCTGAGCGATTTGCTCAACCACTATCGCCTCCACATCTCCCAGCTGCACTGTATAGGTGCGGCTAAGGTGTCGAATTTTGAAGTAAACTGCCGTTTACTTGCGATAGAACCTACCATATCCCTCTTCCGCTCATTTTACCACACGACGTGGTCAAATGGGTGGGTATCTTTTGCGAAGCGCCCAGGGGCGCTTTAATGTTATACTGAGAAAGTAGACTCCCTCAGACATTGGAGGGAGCATTTTTTCTGGGTTGATGATGTGGTCTTTCCATCGCCCTACGAGTTTTATACTCAGAATACATTGCCAAGGGATGGGCGCCCCGCACCCGGTTCCTATAGGCTGATTGATGCGCAGACTCTTGATGCCAACCGCCTGACCATTAACCCTTATCCGGAGGCGTTTTTGGTTCACATGGGGTTGAGTCGCAATTATTACGGCGCTGCGGACGAGGTGCCAACTTTTATTAGTGAGGATGGCCGGGGTGGGTGTTCGTCCCTTCTACTTCAAATTCTGTAAGTATTTCTTCGTATACGTATCTTTACTTGACTAATCTCTTCTTCGTTGTTGTTTTGTTAATGTGCGCAGAGATGGATCTGTTCGCCATCGTTAAGCTGGATAAACCGAAGCAGGTGACCATAGGCGTGCGCCCCCTGAGAGAAGGTGAGCAACCAATACTGGAGGCGACTGAGGGTCGGTTGACCGTGCTGCCGGAGATTGTCCCAGAGAATACACCACCGCTCCAGGTGACGCCTGTGCAGAGCGTGGCGCCGGAGGAGGTGGTGCAAGAGGAGGACGTGGCGCGTGCTCAGTCTTCTGACAGCGTGGAGATCCTAAAGCCCGAGGAGGTGCTGAAGGAAGAAGTGGCGCAGAACATGAAGCGCAAGGGAGAGGCGGGGACCAGTGGTACCAGGAAGAGACGACGCCATATCATTAGTGATGCGGAGTCATCTGTGGAGGAGAAGACATCCGCTCCCAGTGCGGATAAAAAAGATGCTGAAGTCTCTCCGTCTCTGTAAGTGTCTGCGTCTTTATTTTTCTCGAATGTTACTTGTCGCAATATTTATTAACTGTTTTTATTTTTTGTAGGGATAATGCTGCGAAGAACGACGGGGTCTTCGTTGACGAGGTTTCCTCTCCACAGAATGAAAACAGGGGGGAAAGCCCAGGTTGGTGAGGGTGGCGAGGCGCAGCCGTTGATAGATGAGCTGGCCGCGACTGCTGCGCGCCAGGCTGAGCTGGTGGCTCAGTTGAGGCAGAAGTATGCTGGGGAGAGCAGCACTCTCGCCCAGAAGGATGAGGAGCTGGCGAGGCTTCATGCGCAGTTGGCTGATGCGCAGGTAGAGTTGGAGGCCTCGCGGGTGTATGCCGAGAAGATCACCCACGAGAAATTGTCGGCCATGGCCGAGGTGGAGAAGGCACGTGGTGAACTGCATCATTATAAGTCCGACCTAACTTGGGCCGTGCGCTTCTTGGATGAGAAGAAGGTGGAACACTTTGCTAGCATTGCCAAGTTTAGGGAGGACATGCTGAAGATCATCCAGATGCAGGAAGATAAGCTGCGTGGCCTGAGCATTGAGTATGACGAGGAATTATATCCTCATTTGATGTCGACCATTGCTGAGCGCAGGTATTCCTCTTGTACTCTTCTTCTTCCTAATAACTTTGTTGCCATGCTTTTTACTTACACAAATTATTTTTGTTAATATAGGTGGTTGATTAGCCATGGGCTGCGCCTGGCAGCTATGGGCGTGCTGGAGTCCCAAGAGGTATTGTATGCTTTTGGGAAGGTGGTGCACTGTGCGATGGCGCGTGGGAGGTCGCAGGCTATGGAGGATCTTCATGAGGCCAAGCTGCTGAAGAAGGACTTGGCGGACCTCCCTGGGTATAGTGCTACTGCTTATGATGAGTTGATGCAGGCTATGGTGGGGTTGAAGGTGCTCGAGCTGCCGCACATTGGGAGGTTGGAGTGCGACCAGGACGACCCCATAGATGTACTTATGGTGGGGTTGACATTACAGTGCCACCTTGGAGAAAATGGGGAAGGTCAATCAGATTACTATCTGAAGCCTGATGTGTCGCAGCTGCAGATTCCTGTGTTCGCACAGCCTCGCGACATCCTCAAACCATTCGCTCTTAAAAGGGAGATTCCCTTGAAAGAAGTTTTGGAGCGTCACGAGCAGAGGGCTGCTGTGAAGAAGGGCATTAAGGGTAAGGCAGTGATGTGTGGCATTGGCGTTGCACACATCCCCAGGTCGGATGGTGTGCCTGTAAGTGTTCCGACCGTATCTATGCAGGATGCTTTAACTTTGAGGAAGCTGCAGGAGGCGGGGAGTTCTGCTGCCCCGGAGGAGAGCCCTGAGCATCGTCATAGCATATAGGCCTTTTTGTACCTTGCTTTGTAATTTTTGTGAATAAGTTATGAATAAGATACTTTTTTGTTTAAGTTCGTGACTTAAGATATACTTGCATTGTTTGCCAGAAATTATTTAACCAAGTGCTTTAAGTGCGTGACTTTAAGAGTTATACTTGCATTGTTTGCGAAGTTTTTGTATTTGACCCAGTGTTTTGGCTCGTTATTTGCTAAGCTTGTACGGTGTACTTAATATATGTGCACCCGTCGTGGGATGTGCGTGTGGAACTTACTTCGACGTCTCAAAAGTAAGGCGTTTAGCAAGGATGCGTGATCCAATGTTGATGGGTTTGCAACCCTCTTACTCAACGAGTAAATTAGTAGGTTAACTCATCCTTTATGCCTGCGTGGGTCTTTAATTGGTGCATGCACGCCATGTAGGCAGTAAAAATATAAGATAACAATATTGACATATATTAGTATATATGCAATAAAGTAAAGTACGCTATGGAGTTAGCTAGAAACCATAACATTTTATTGATACTTGCAAGTTTTTTGAAAAAATAAAAATACAATTTCTAGGAAAGAAAAGAAAAACAAACACTTATTTGGCACCTCGTAGGGTGAAAATGTGTCTGTGTAATGGCCGTAGCCTAAAAGTAGCATCTTTTTAGATTGCAGATGTTCCAAGTGCGCGCTAGGTCGTGGCCTTCCATGTCGCGCAGTCTGTATGCGCCGTTGCCAAGCGCATCTGTGACTTCGTAAGGTCCTTCCCATTTTGGTCCGAGCTTGCCTGTGTCTTCTGCGTGGCTCGCATCATTGGCGCGGTAAACAAAGTCTCCCGGTCTAAATGAAGTGTGTTTGACATTTGCATCATAATACTTCTTCATTTTTGCCTTGGCCTTTGCTTCGCGTATAGCTGCGTGTTCACGCCTTTCTTCCAGTAAATCTAAATCTATGCGCCGTTCCTCGTCGTTTGTTGTGACGTTGACCTCTGCTGTGCGTATAGTAGGCATTCCTATCTCAGCTGGTATGACGGCTTCTGTTCCATAGACTAGGGAGAATGGCGTGTCGCCAGTACTGGTTTTGATTGTTGTGCGGTGCGCCCATAAGACGTGCGAGAGCTCATCCACCCACCTTCCTTTATGTCTGTCGAGGCGTGCTTTTATTCCTTCGCCTAGGCTGCGGTTTGCGCGCTCAACTAGGCCATTGGTTTGTGGGTGTTTTACTGAAGCGAAGTGTTGCGTGATGTTCAATTGCGCGCACTAATCTTTGAATGGGTTATCACAGAATTGTTTTCCGTTGTCTGATATGATCTCTCCTGGTAGTCCGAAGCGACAGACAATGTTGTCCCAGACAAAGCGCTTGACTTGGTTTCCCGTGATGCTCACCACCGCTTTCGCTTCAATCCACATCGTAAAGTAGTCTATGGCTACGATGAGGAACTTTACTCCTCCTGCTGCTACAGGAAATGGTCCTGCGATGTCAATGCCCCATTTATAAAATGGCCATGGTGAGGTAATAGGTG
Source organism: Artemisia argyi (assembly GCA_030686995.1). Classification (NCBI taxonomy): domain Eukaryota; kingdom Viridiplantae; phylum Streptophyta; class Magnoliopsida; order Asterales; family Asteraceae; genus Artemisia; species Artemisia argyi. The sequence goes on from CM060707.1 coordinate 52,601,447, forward strand.
TTAGCTCTTGTTGTGGTCGGCGCGGAATTGGCCTATGTACTTGATAATTGCTGCACTTCTTTATCAGATTGCGTGCGTCGCGATGCATAGTTGGCCAATAATACCCTAACCTTAGAGCGCTTGCCACCACAGATCGTGGTCCTGAGTGCATACTACATGATCCCGCGTGGATTTCTCTGAGTACGTAGTCTGCTTGAAGAGGTCCAACACATCTGAGCCAGGGTTGTAAGAAAGAGCGTCGATAGAGTATGTTGTCTCAAAGTTCAAACCGTTGCGCTGTGCGCCGCACTCTTCGAGTGTCCTTATGATCTTGTGGTAAAATTCCCTTGCTGATGAAGTCAATGATAGGCGTCATCCATGTAGGATCTTGTACTTCTATCACTGTGGATATCTCCATTTTCCAAGATTGACTTGTTTTTTAGGGTTTCTACCAATACCTGTTTTGATAGGTGCGCAAAGCTTGTGGATGCGATCTTGCTGAGTGCGTCCGCTTTCCGGTTATCTCCTCTAGGCACCTGTTTTATTGTGAACCTGTCAAAGTTTTTGATTAAGGATTTTGACTTTTCTAGGTATTGGACCATGTTTTCATCCTTGGCTTCATATTCACCTAGCATGTGGTTAGCGACTAGCTGCGAATCTACGTTTGCTTCTAGGTTGCGTATACCCATTTGGATTGCGATGCGTAGTCCGGCTAGCAAGGCTTCGTATTCTGCCTCATTGTTTGTGGCTGTCAATTCAAAGCGTAGCGCATAGGTGAATTCCATACCTTCTGGATTTGTAAGAATAAGGCCTGCGCCTGATCCATCTACACATGAGGACCCATCTGTGAACAGAATCCAGGGTTCCTGTAGATCTGTTTTAGTTGCAGATGTCGGGCTGTCGCTATATGGCTTCTCTACGATGAAATCGGCTAGTACTTGTCCTTTGATTGCAGTGCGCGGTCTGTATGCGATGTTATACTCACTTAACAGTACACTCTACTTCTGTAAGCGTCCTGATGCGTCAGGCTTAGAGATAACTTGTTTAATTGGTTGATCAGTGATTACAGCTATTGGGTGTGCTTGAAAGTATCTGCGCAACCTTTTGGCTGCGAATACTAGAGCTAAGACCAGCTTTTCCATAGCACTGTAATTAGTCTCTGTTTTCTTCAGGGCTTTGCTTACAAAGTATATGGATGTCTGGATGGAGTTCCTATCTGTCAATAGCACTGCGCTAACTGCTCCGTGAGTTGCTGATAAGTACATGATTAATTCTTCCCCTGGTCGCGGTGCGACAAGTTTGGGAAGAGATGCCAGATGGTGTTTAAGTTGTTGGAAAGCTTCCTCCGTTTCTTTAGTCCAGTGAAAGTCTCCCTTTTTGGCACACTTCGTGAGTGTTTTAAAGAGAGGAAGGGATTTGTCTGCTGACTTAGATAAGAAACGGTTTAGCCCTGCTAACTTTCCATTCAATGACTGGACTTCTTTGAGTGTGCGCGGTGAGGGGAGATCAATAACAGCCTTTGTTTTTTCTAGTCAAGGCTTGATTCCATCGGGTTCTATCAAGTATCCAAGGAACATGCCCTCGGTTGAGCCAAAGGTGGACTTCTTGGGATTTAACTTCATGTTTATTCGCCCCAATGTTCTGAATGTCTCCTCGATGTCGCGCACCAATTCATCCTCTGTGTGGCTTTTGATGACAAGGTCGTCAACGTAGACCTCCAAGTTGCGGCCTACTTGTTTTTCAAAAGCTGTGTCCACCAGTCGTTGGTATGTCGCGCCTACGTTCTTCAAGCCAAAAGGCATTTTTGTGTAGCAATACACTCCTTGACTGGTGTGGAAAGCTGTTTTTTCTTCATCTTCAACTGCCATCTGGATTTGATGATACCCTTTATATGCATCTAGGAAGCATTTGAAAGGGTATCCACACAGGGATTCTACCTTCCAGTCTATCTCTGGCAGTGGATAGCAGTCCTGTGGACATGCTTTGTTGAGATCCGTGAAGTCCACGCACATTCTCCAACTGCCATCGCTCTTCTTTACCATAACTGGGTTAGAAAGCCAGTCATGGTAGTATACTTCGTGCATGATGCCTGCGTCTACGAGCTTATGTACTTCTTCCAGAATAGCCTTTGCGCGATCTGGGGCCTGGCCGCGCTTCTTTTGTCGTATCAGAGGATATCCTTGTCGGATTTGTAGCTTATGTTCTGTGATAGAGCGCGGTACTCCAGTCATATGTTTTGGTTCCCATGCAAAGATATCTAGGTTCTTTTGCAAGAGTGCGCATACGGCTGCTTTACCTTTGTCAGATAAAGATCCCCCGATCGAAACTTGTTGTTCCGGGTAATCGGGATGAATAGCGACTTTTAGATTTGGTGTTTTCTCTGTGTGTCGTTCTGGAATAGTCTCTGCTTCTGTTGTTACCGCATTGCATTCTCTTGGTGGTACTGTTGTGTTATAGAGAGTGACAACTCCTCCTTCCACTAGAAATTTAAGCATTCCGTGCGCTGTGGATGGTACAGCGCGCATGGATGATATTCGCAGTCTCCCGATGATACCATTGTATGGTGAAGGGGATTTTATTACCATAAAGTTTATCCATGTTGCGGTTGAGTGTTGTTCATCTCCTACGACCACCAACAAGCGTAACTGCCCCATGGGCCAGATCTTTTCTCCTGTGAATCCTGTTAATGACGTTATTGCTGGTGTCAATTGACTTTGGATTTCAGGTTGCAGTCTTTTGAAACAGTGCTTGTACAGGATATCTGCGGATGCTCCTCCGTCAATGTACATGCGGTGGATATCATGTCCTCCCGTATGTATTTCAATAGTTAGAGGCTCCACGACTGCGTTGTCCGCAGCTAGAGTAGGGAAAGATATCTCTTTTTCTGGAGAGAATTTTTGGCTGACTTTTTGCTTTATCTTGCGCTGCCATGATTGTATCATGTATATGGTATCAGCTTTTTCTTTGGGGGGCTCTTTCTTACCTCCGCCCCTTTGTTTGTCTTTCCCCTCTTTGATGTTTTTTACAAGGTGATCCATTCTGCCTTCTCTTACTAGTTTTTCAATTAGTTGTTTTAGCTGGACGCACTCATTAGTTGTATGGCCTTTTTGACCATGATACTCGCAGTATCCGTTTCCTATGCGCTTTTCCTCTGCGGTGCGCATTGGTGGTGGTTTTGGGAAGTTTGCGCCCTCTGTTACAAATATTTCCCTTGGGGTTTTTGTAAGAGGGGTATATTTGTCATTGTCCCTTCCATTGCGGTAATTCCTGCTGCGGTTGTTATTCTGATCATTGGATTGTCTCCGAGGCTGCTCTTGCTGTCTATAGTTCGAATAACCCTTTTTACTGTCCGCATCGGCTGCTTCTCCTTGTATAAAGGATCTAGTGCGCTTTGTTAGCTCATCAAAAGTTTGTGGAACTTTGTCGTTTAGCTTTCGGATGAGTTCTGGGTTATTAATCCCATTCATGAACCCTGAAATTTTTAAGATTTCAGGACACGCTTTAACTTGTATGCACACATCCTTGAAGCGTTCCATGAAAGCACTGGTTGATTCTGCTTGGCGCTGTTTCACTCTTGCTAGCTCAACGGGGTTTTTAGCGCACTTCTTTCTCTGGGTGAAGTTGAGGCGGAATGCTTTCCGTAATTCCTCGAATCCACCGATACTCCTACGTGGGAGTTTGCTAAACCATGTGCGCGCATTCCCTACTAACGTAGAATTGAACATGTGACACCACACTGGCTGTGGCCAGTTTTCAATGGTGGCGGCTGATTCGAAAATTTTTAGGTGATCATCCGGATCACCTGTTCCATCATATGTTTTTACGTTAGCAGGCATGCGCCTACGTTTGCGATCTGAGTAATCGCTGATGCGCCGTGTAAACGCGTCAACTTTCTGGCGACGCCATGGGAGAGACATATCTTCGTTCTCTTCCTCGCGACGCCTTCCTCTTGACTTCCAGTGTCCTGTTTCTCTATCCTCGTTATCAGAGGAGTCACTGGAAGAAGGGTAGTCTCTTCTTCGGCGTTTGCGCCGACTTCTTTCAGAGGAAGAGCTTGAGGGATCTCTGCTTGGGGATCTTCTTCTTCCCAGTCTGTCTTGGATCCTCTTACTTCCAGGTTTGGAGGATCCTTGGCTCGGTGAATGTTGAGGTCCCAATCGGTCGTGTACCCCGCGACTACCAAGTCTGGAGTGAACATTAGTGCGCCTCTCACTGTCTTCCGAGTATTGTGACTCAGATGTCGTACTCAGCCTATCATGGATAGTGGTACGTTCTGCGCGTCTTCTCGTGGTTGGCGCAGTGGTGATGGTTCGCGTTCAGGACCATAATTTAATCGAGCCTGTAGACCCGTATTTGCCCTTCTTCTGGCTTCTTCCTGCATGAGGGCGGTCAAGGTTTCATAGTTTTGGGATACAAAGTTTCCCAAAGTGAGATTGGGTGCGTCCTCAGCTGTTGCAAGGGTGTCCGTCTCCGTATTCAGCACCCTATCTCGGTTAGGCGCATCTGGTGGTACAGTGTTGTTCACTGCGGGAATGGTTTGATGAGGAGTGGTGAAAAGAGTGCGCTGAAGTTCCTCAGCGCTTGGGACCACTGGGATGATTTGGGTAGTCCTTATTGGTAGTTCTACCTCTGGAAGAGGTTGGGTTGTTCCCGCCTCTTGGTGGCCAGGTGCGTTGGTTGTCCCAGCAATCTGTTTAGAGATTGGATCTTGTTGATTCCTCCTCTGATGGTCACGTTTTTTCGATTGCGGAGTCCGCTGGCTTGAATTCTTATTTTTTTGTCATCCTAGTCTTTAGTTCTTAGTAGGGTCCCACGGATGGCGCCACTTGTTGATACAAAAGTTGGGCGTTCCTGGTTATGGGCTCTTGCTCTCGTATCAATTCGCTTCTTAGTACTTGTTACCTGCGCACTAAGAAAATAAACAACACCGTTAGGCTTATCGAGGGATTGTCTCCCCCGATTAGACTCTGGCGTGAGAGTAAGTAATCGATTTAGGGTTCTCGTTAAGAGTTAGGGTTTTGTATATCGTACCTTTGAATGAGAGATGTCATTCCTTATATAGGGGCTGAAACCGTATAGGTTTCTTGCTCCTTACTCTTCGCACTCGTAGTGCTTATCCAGGGTAAGGATATCTATTCCATGAATAGATGATCCTTATCGCATACCCGGTTAAGTTTGGTTGGGCTTTGGGCTTCGTGAGCCCAAGCCGTGTTTATTATGGCCCGTTATTCGTTATGATAGCCCACTCGTGGTGGGTTTGGGCCAAGTAATGTTTATCATTTGGGCTCATGGCTCAAATATAGACTATACGTCATCAGATAATTTTGTCGAGTATTAGTGAATAAATTATGGTTCATAATCGGCTCAACACCTGTGTACCCTGCTAGCAGATATATAAAATATCATGCAACATGATAGAACTAAAATGTGCAAACAATTCCAAGAATTACAAATTGCACAAAAGAAGTTTAGCTTCGTGTGTTACTTTAGGAGATAATATACAATATCTCCTTTTAAATGTATATCAAAGTCTTGCGCATATAGCAAAGTCTTTACAACTACTAAGTCTTGGTTGACATTAATATACCTTCCATTAAATTTATGCTACGTGATGGTTAGTATGTGGATTTTATTATTGAACTTTGACTTTGTGAAGGATGACTATATATTTTACATGAACATGACGTTTGACTAAGAACCATGTCTCATAACTTTAAACCATCGAGATAGTCAATATTTAATAAAAATCATGTACTGTGGTCTATGATAAGAAAATGAAGGTGATGAGCATAACGACCGTTATGCACTATTAAGTGTTTAAATAATTATATATATCATTTAATATATATCAATTATTATACTTTAATTCTACATCAATCAGTTTGATCTTTATCAAAATAGGAAAAAATTCAAAAACCATCTAATGTTACATATACATAGGAAATGTAAATTATTCATGAAGCCCTTAATTCACAGTGGAGTATGGCATCTTTAAAGCTTTGTTTGCTACTGAATTAGATTTTGTGATATTAACAACTTGTCTAAATAACCCAGACGGCCAATATAGTAGTCAGTAGATATGTCAAAACATAAAAGAGACACATCAATATCAAATACTTGGATGCTCATCACGTCTAAAGGATCACATAGTAACATGGTTTTTTTAAGTGACTTCTAATATCATCATGTGTTTCTGTCTATCTCCATAATAGCAAACACACGATGCGTAGGCAAGTCTGCTTAAATTGGCCAAATTAGTAACATTCCGTAAATAGCATTTACACAAAAGGCTATCTTGTTATAGTTTTTCATCACATGCTTCTAAAATCTCTATAAGTTTACAACTAAAAATCGCAAGGTATCAACTCCTGATAACATCGCACCACATCTAAGTATTCTCTTGCAAAGTAAACAACAATGCAAACACCACACTTACAAACACACAATAAGGCCGTGACTACTAAAAACCGAACCAAGAACCGAACACTAGAAATACCTAGAACATAACTGAAAAGTACAGGCTATGTACAATCTTTATTTGATTTGATTTTGTCGATCTTCATCCGTTTTTTCCCACCCCTAGTTTTGTTGCATACAACAGAATCAGATGAATATATAAAAGATATGCAAACATCGCTATTAAAGAAAAATAGCAAAACAGCAATCAAATTGTTTTCCTAGGAAAATGTCGATGTCAATGGTGCTTAAGGTACAAGCTATACAACCACTATATCACAATATAAAGCTTTTTCATCACAAAAGATAGGCCCGTGTCCACCCCAAAAAGTAACTAACAAAAGAAAATCATCGGCAAACAAAATAAACATGGGACCACGAAACCTTGAGTTTTTTTCCATGAATAAGAGATTTTTACCATCCTAAATCCCCGAAGCAAAGACCTCTTTTACTTGCCACAGTTGAAACCGCCACAAGCCGATAGAACTATAATGAGAATCAATGCAATGATGATCCCGAGAACTATCAGCTTTATCTTCATGTTCTGCAACCACATCTTCCTCCTAATTTGTGTGCCCTGCGTCCTAAAATCTTGTGCCTGCAATTGCATCAAATAACCTCTTATCAATTTTCTAGGCGACATTTGTTGCCTAATTAATAAGGTGAGGGAGTTATTTATTATGTCATCACACAAACCCTTAGTTTACTAACACAAAGCACAGTTTCACATTTAAAAGCATGATGTGGGAGGATAAAAAGGCCATGAATTCACTGACCTGAGATCGAAGGTTCTCTGTTTTATCAACCAGAAGCTCGATCTTCTCTCCACGGTCAAGGACCTACAGATTCAAAATAACAAGATTATAAAAACCAGCATAAAAAATTCTATCATGTCCTGAACCATAAAAGGTGTTACGCAAAAGGTATGCATTAACATAGAAAAAGTTTTACCTTTTCGATATTTTCCATCATCACACCCTTAACTTCTGAAACCTGGGCTTTCACCTTTGCAAGCTTGCTGATCTCTTCTGGATGGTCCACACAGTACTGCATCTGCTCCTTCAGCTTGGGACTGGTACACAAGTACAGTTAAAAGAGTTATGACCGTAAAAGTTGTAAAAAAGGAGAAGCAAAACGGACTATGAGATTACCCGAATTCTTTGCTCAGGCTATTGGCAACAGCTGTTGCAGCTTTCCCCCCTCCATATTTCTTAGTGAAGTCCTCCTTGACTCGCTCAAGAAAAGCCATTGGAACCTGTCTGCCAACGGATTCAACGGCGACAACACAGTATGCTGCATAATTTAAAGTTAAAGACAGAATTAGTCAACCTGAGACAAGAAAAATGAATGAACAAACCACATTCCCAAGAAGTAAATATAACTAATAAACACCTCAAAGATTGGGATTTGTACAAACACATAAAGTACAAGTGGAGAAGAGCTCAAGATACAAGTTCATAATATATTCATGTAAATAACATCTCAGCTATGCATACCTACGGCATGTTTCTAAGAGCACATAGCCTAAAAACTTAATATCTCTCAGCAGCCTATGGCCTTAGCCCTAAGCAAATCCACTAATTTAGATATTTACACATTTCTATGCACAACAAGATATAAGGTTTGTGCAATAAGCATAATACATTTATCCTGTGTTGTGGGAGACATATCAAGAGAGTAGAAAAAACGAGATATTTCTGACATAACTGAACGTGTAATTGTTCTAACGGATCATGGTTCAGCCATCTAACAGTTGTGAAACACAACACATTACATTCACATTTAACATCAGGAACTAGCAATCTGAAATATTATTGAGCCCTAAGTGATTACTAAGATCCCAAAACACAAATAAAAAAATTGAATAAATACAAAGTAGAGGACGTCAATTTATCATCGAAAAGCAAATCAAACTAGCGACAGTCTATGATTCAATCACATAAATCGCTTATAAACAAGCACATACGTCAAAATAGTGGAACACCAAACAAATTAATACATGCTAAAATCCAGTATCACATAAGTCATATAGATTAAATCTCCACCACCAGTTATACAATAAGACAAAATATTCAATTATATTGACATTTCATAATCATATTACATAAGACAACTGCATAGATACATAATCAAAGACAACAAATTCTCAAACCATAAATCTACGATGCAATCACATAAAACTTATGATGAAACCACAAAGAGACAATATGTCTAGTCAAACTTAGTCCAGCATAAATCAGATTAATACATACAAAAAACCAAAAGCATAGAAGTTACATCACCACCAATAGTGACATAATAAGATAAAATATTATCCATAAGCATTTCACTATCACCACCATAACACAGCTATACAGATATAGTCAAGACATCCACAAATTCATCAAATCAGCTTATCAACGTGCACCTAAATCTACGATGCAATCACATAAATCATTTATTAACAATAACAATATGCCTAATCAAATTAATCAAACTAACACATCTAGAGCCTAAGTTTAGCATCATCCAAATAAAAAAACTCAACATTAAAATCGATTAGCAGCTTTCACAAATCACAAATAACAATAAATAACTTCAATAGCCACAAACAGATTCTATAACACCTGAAAGATTCAGATCGATCAACATTTCACAGCCGTAAATCATAATTTCTCGTTAACATAGCCTAAATCACAACAAAGAGCTTATATCTACACAAAAACAGATTTAACAAAGCCTAAAACATTCAAATCGCTTAACATTTCACAATCATAAACCACAAATCTTTATCAATATAACTTAGTTCACGATAAACATTCAAATCGAATAACATTTCACAAAAACATCAAGTCGATCAGCATTAAAAACCTACTTTTGGTGTCATATAAGCTACAATCAGTCATACATTCAAATTGATCGTCATTTGACAGTCACAAATCACGACTTCCTATCAACATTACCTAAATCACTCAAATAGAACAACATTTCACAAATATCAACCACAAATCGTTATAAAAATAATCAGATCGATTAACTTCTCTCATATATAAATTACAAAAACTTCATTATAAAAACAAAAATCACAAATCCTTATCAACGTACCCTATATCACAACAAAGAACTTACATCTACACTACAACGGATCAAGCAAAACCTAAACACTCAAATTGATCATCATTTCACAATCATAAATCACAAGTCCTGATTATATAGCCTAACCTAAGCTAAATAACATTATATACACAATCACAGATGATTCAACAAGACCTATAACTTTTAAATCGAACAACATTTAGCCGTCATGAACCACAAATCCTCATCACTATAGCCTAAAGTACAACAAATCACTTAATTCAACACAATAACAGATTTAAAAAAAGAAAAAAACCGAAACATTCAAATCGATAATCATAAGCCACAAGTCCTAATCAATATAACTTCTCTAACCTATATAACTCAAATCTACACAACAACAGATTCAACAAAACCTAAACATTCAACTCGACCAACATCTAACCATCATAAACCACAAATCCTCATCAATATAGCCTAAATCACCACAAATAGCTTAAACGTACACATACAAATTCAACAAACACTTCACAATCATAAAGCACAAATATAACCTAACTTACGCTAAACAGCTAAAATCATTCAAATCGATCAACATTTAACAATCATAAACCACAAAAACAATCGGATCGAGTAAAAATAAAATAAAAATATATATATAACCTAACTTACGCTAACTAGCTTATATCATTCAAATCGAAAAACTAAAAACAATCAGATCAAGCAAAATCAGCTAAAACTAACCGAATTAGTTAAAACTAACAGAATCAGTTACACATATAACCTAATCTACACGATAACAGATTCATTTAGACCTAAAACATTCAAATCCTCATCAATATAACCTAACTTACAACTAATACATTCAAATCAATCAAAAAATATATAAAAAAAATCAGATCGATTCAAAATAAGCTAGAATCAATTGAAAATGAAGAAAATGAGATGAGATCGAACATACTGAATCCATCCTCAACGAGATAATTAAACGTATGGCCATCACAGTTATAGGTAAATTTGTTATTAGTAGCAGGAAGCTTCTGGAGACACTGAGCAGCGATTGAAGTGAAGTTGCCGGTGAACTCGGTGTATTCCGTTAGGATTACGGTGCCGCGTGCTACGAAGCTGTAGATCAGTTGTTGTTGCCCCATGGTGTTTTTAGTGTGTGTTTTTAGTGTGTGTTTTTAGTGTGTGAGAGAGAAAGTGTTTGAAGAGGTGGAGAGGGGGTTTGTTTGTTTGTTTGATTGTAGGTGAGGAGGGTGGGGGGTAATGGTATGGAAAGGGCGTGAAGGGGTGTGTTGAATTTACAAATGTGCCACGCCGTGTTTTGTTGAATTTTGAATTGGATGAATATTTTTGGGGTGGGTTAGAGTTGAGATTTCAACTTCTAGATCCGCGTTTGTTTTATTACTTTTTAATTAAGTTTTAAATATGTATCAATTTGTTAACCAAGATGTCATGCTGATAAAGAACGGGACCGGAACTAAATATGATAAGGTGTATTAACGAAAAGCTAAATAAGATTACAAACACATTATATATATACTAAACCCCAAGAGGTTACTGTAGCAAGCACTGTGCTTGCTACAGTATTTTTTTTTTTTTTTAGTGTATTAACGGTCGTTAGTTATTTAACGGCTGTTAACTAACGATTGTTATCTTTAACATTTTTTCAAAAAATGCTTTTAACGCAATTACCATAGCCAAAGCCGTTAAATATTTGCAACCACAAACAAAACTTAACCGACACCCAATAACTACTTAAAAAAATATATAAACTATTTCTCTTCTTTTTTTACAACCAACGCATAACACCAAACTATTATTTAAAAAACCCGTCGCAACGCGCGGGTTACTAAACTCGTTCTTTTGAAACTAGATGCATTCTAAAAAAATTTGAGTTTTTTTATAGACAAAATTACACGGATGGTCCCTGTGGTTTACACGGATTTCAAGTTTAGTCCTTAACTCAAAATAAGTACACCAGACATCCCTATTTTTGAAACCTGTCACACATTTAGTCCCTAATTTGGATGGGCCGTTAGTTTATCCGTTAAGTAATCTGCACTGTTAGTCCTTCGTTAATATTTTTTGCACCGTTAGTCCTTCGTTAATTTGCACCGTTAGTCTTTTGTTAAAATTTAAAAGAAAATTCTAAAATTTAAAAAAAAAATTGAATAAAATTTTTTTTCGAATAAAAATTTTTAAAAAAAAATATTTTTTAGAAAAAATATTTTAAAAAAAATATTTTTTTCAAATAAAATTTTTAAAATTAAAAAATTCTAAAATTAAAAACAAAATTTGAATAAAAAAAATTCAAATAAAAAATTTTTAAAAATATTTTTTAGAAAAAATATTTAAATATATATATATATTTTTTAGAAAAAATATTTAAAAAAAATATTTTTTTCGAATAAAAATTTTTAAAATTAAAAAATTCTAAAATTAAAAAAAAATTGAATAAAAATTTTTTTCGAATAAAAATTTTTTAAAAAAATATTTTTTAGAAAAATTCAAATCTTAAAATATTCGAAAAATAAAAATATTTCTAATTTTTTTTAATTTTCTAAAAAAAATTTATTCGATATTTTTTTTTTAAATTTCAATTTTTTTTTTAAATTTTTTCTAAAAAATTCCAAAAAAAAGTATTTTTCGAATATTTTAAGATTTTTTTTCGATAATTATTTTTTGAACTTTTTTTTTCAAAATTTTTTTCAATAAAAAATTAGAAAATAAAATTTAGAAAAAAATTTATTCGAAAAAATTTTTTATTCGAAATTTAAAAAAAGAAAAAAGGATTTTTTTCTAAAAAATTCCAAAAAAAAAATATTTTTCGAATATTTTAGTGTACTTACATAATCACAAAAAAATGAGCGAAAACGTAAAAAAGGCGAAAACCGATAAAAATATAAGAAAACATATAAAAACGTAAAAAAAACGGACGAACACATAATAAAACGGATAAAATATAAGAAAACAGACTAATACGTAATAAAGCGGACAAAAACGTAAAAAAAATGACGAAAATATTAAAAAAAACGGACGAGAACATAAAAAATGGACGAAAACGTAAAAAGATTGACAAAAACGTTAAAAAAAATGAATGAAAACGTTAAAAAAAATGGACGAGAACGTAAGAAAATGGACGTAAACGTAAAAAGATTGACAAAAACGTAAAAAATTGACAAAAACATTAAAAAAACAGACAAGAACGTTAAAAAAACGGACAAAAACGTAAAAAGATTGATAACGGTGCAAAATATTAATGGAGGGACTAACGGTGCAAATCATGGGGACTTTTTTAGAAAATGAGGCCTAACGGTGCAAAAAATATTAACGAAGGACTAACGGTGCAAATAACTTAACGGATAAACTAACGGCCATCCAAGATAGGGACTAAATGTGTGACAAGTTTCAAAAAATAAGGATGTCTGGTGTACTTATTTTGAGTTAGGGACTAAACTTGCAATCCGTGTAAACCACAGAGACCATCCGTGTAATTTTGTCTTTTTTATATAATAATTAATATTACCTTGCAAAATTTTATGGTGTCACGGTACCCCACTCTGATTATGTTACTGAGTGGTCAATGTAAAGACTAAAGTTGTGGTTGTTAATTGGTTGTAGGGGTGGTGATTTATGTCGAGATCGAGACACGGGTTGGCGGGGGTAAGAAAAAACTAGCAATACGTGTTTAAATATTGAGCCAATCTTGTCAAATATAACATGTTTACATGTAACATAACTCGTTTATCTAGATGGTTGAGTGATGTGGTTAAATGTGTTACATGGGTTAAACATATTAGATGGTTGACAACTTGACTCATGTGACCTATTAAATCGATTATAAATTTAACACCTAATTTTGTTTTAAAGAAGTTGGTGGCCATTTAAACCCCCCAAACCCCAAACACGAGCACATGATCTCTTTAACAAACGGTTTAAGTAGGTCAACTCGCACATGACCTAAAACTTGTGTATTCTAAACCTTAGCTCGTTTATTTTCTTATCAGTTTCGAGTAGTATTGAGAAGTAGACATTGATGTCTACAACTTACGATTAAAGCTAAACTTGTATATGAAATTGGTGTATGCAACTTATGATTAAAGCTAAATTGTGTATGACATTATTAACAAAACATACATCACCGTATTCAATAATTAAACAACTATTTATTTATTCATCACATAAAACTTCTTGACGAACTAAGTTCTTGACTTGTACACTATGTGTTTGCAAGCTTTGTTTATACTTTTTTTTGTATTGTCGTGTCATAGTTAGTGTCAAATAATGTTGTTCACACGAGAGTACCGACGTTTATAAATGTATGTAGCCTTGTTGATGTCTATAACACCCCCAAAATATCGCAGCGAAAGACTGTGTCACTTGAGGTGCTACTTCATAATACAAAGTACAAGTAATAGAAAACGACATCTAAATGAGACGTTTTGAAAGTTACCATTCGATTAATAAATTCAAAGTTACAAACATGAGATTCCAAAGTATGATACATAAATGTATACAAAATATTTTGAATGATAAATGATAAAAGCTTAAGTCTTCAGAATATGCAGTTTGACTCTATGTTCCACGCACTAGCTATCGCCTTACTAACCTGAGATAAACATGCTAAAGTGTCAACACAATGGTTGGTGAGTTTATAGAGTTTGTTTTAACATGTAAAGCTTTTAAAGAATGTTCACACAGCAAAGGCATTGTGAATTCACTCAGTTGCAAATCCCGTCCATACAAAACTTGCAACCTGTGTGTTCACAACCCACTGCTAGAATATAGTTTACATAACACAATGGATTATATTCACCCAAGGTCATGAATCTGGTACACAAGGGCGGGGGCATCTTCCCAAATAGTACTGCGTCACCCAAGGTCAAGAATAGACACAAGGGTAGGGGCATCTTCCTATGAGTACTACCAATACCTCTCCGATAGTTTAGAGTATTAAACGAGTAAAGCATTTTGATAAAACGAGAGTAAAGTATTTCATTAAAACAGGTAAGTGTAACAAGCATGTATAATGCAATTAAGTATAAAACAATCATGACTAAAAAGTATAAAAGTATAGCGTAGCATATGAGTAAAATTGTCTTGAGTACTTGTAAAAGTGAAAGCAAATAGTTTAAGCATGTATCTCACTCAAAGAGTTTAAAACAAGTATTAAAAGAGTAAGAGACGGGCTATGACTCACCTTGAACTAATGATATCAAAACGTATAACGGAATCAATGGATAAGTCGGGAAGTCTCTATGCGTAACCTAGAATACGATGCCATGTCTTAGGGTTGGAATAACGATGCTAAAGTATAAACAAGCCTATATACGTCTTTATATTGATCATGATGTAGTACTTGGTAGCTTTGTGTACGTTTGTTTATGAAATGGTTTTAGTTTGTATATCTCGTACTACCGTTCTGGCCATCACAATCCAGAGGCCATGCAGTAAACGTTCGAGGAGCCAGGACACTTTAAATCGTCAATCCACAACTTATCTCGACGGTTTACTCTAATGAACCCCTCACATGAAGTTCCCTAGTGTTGTAGTATTCAATTTGTAAAACATGTATAATAGTTATAATGATTTCGGTTTAGAAAGCCTTGAGGTCTTAGCCGTGGCTTTGGTCTTGGCTACCATGTGTTTGAGATCTCAACCATGGCCTTAGCCGCATTTGTGATCTCAGCCCTAGGCCTTTTGGCCTTTTGGTTTTCCTTAGCCGTGACAAAAAGGCATAGTCTTATAGGTAATAAAGGGGTTGTTAAGAATTTGAAGAAAAATAACATTCGTTATGTGTTTTCAGGACTCGAGCTTCTTTGATATTGAAGGAAAACGTCGTTCCGGACAACTTTCGTGTTTTAACTTTTTGATGAAACGGACCAGAAGGGCCTCGTTCAAAATGGACAGCTTCTTAACAGTTTGTAAATGGCAGTTTCGGTGTTTTGGTCTCGTTAACTTCTTTTGATCATATCTTTTGACTCGTGTACTCGTTTTAGGTGATTCAAATTGCTACGTTTTCCTTGTAAGATCCTCTATAATTCTATAAGCTTTTCAACTCTATAAGTATATATTTCTAGTCATTTATCATAGCATAACCTACTAGTTTACTTGTTTGTTTTATAAATGATAACATATAATGATATATAAGTTTAGACTTGTTTTAAGGATTTGTACATCATGATATCAATATAACAAGACATATATAGCATATAGAGCTTATGAAAACATAGTAAGGATGATGAGTATAAGTTTTCTTACAACTTTTGGCCTTGTAAAAGGGAAACATGAACTAGGACAAGAACTATACACTTCAATCGAAAACCCTAGCTTCTAATCCTTCACCACAACTCTTGCAAACATTGCTAGCCTTGATATAGACCTTGTGAAAACCTTATTAACTCAGCCTTAGTACCCTTGTGTAGTTCCTAATTCATCCATGGAATCACCAAATAAACACTAGTTTCATGTAGAGAATAACTAGGCCTTCAACTCTTATGTGTAACTTGGAACTTGGAAATCAAAGATGAAAGGTTGTGTGATTTAAGTGTGTTGTATGTGGTGAACGACCAAGAGGGATCAAGAGGGTTTTATAGGGCCTTGAGGGGGTTAGTTACACTAAGACATGGTCTAGAATGGAACACGTGATGCATACTTGGTTGATTTTTAGCCTTAAGACTTTCTATGGCTTCCTAATGTAACACATAATGCTCTAAATGTTCCATGGCTCTCACTAAGCCACCAAGGCTTTGGTGAATCACTATATACACGTTCATACTTAATTGGGAGGGACTGGGTGGATAAACTTGGTATTATCTAGTTTACGGAGTGAGTTTTAGTCTCGTCAATCGCTAACTGTAAGTTGTAAAGTCATGAAACTTAAAATCGGTTATCCTAAAAATATAAAACTTATAAATATATTAAATCTTATCAATATAATCTATATTAACATATTAAATGAGTGATAAGTTTTATCGGGATGCTTAAATAGTGAAAACCTAAACCGGAATTGTTAAATATCTAGTTAAGATATTTAAGAAGAGAATTTCAACTTGACTTCTCTTAGTTAGATATTTTGTAAGATATTATCTAAATAATATCTACTTAATGACTAGGTATATGATTAGACAAGGTCATTTTTAAATGTATTAGCCAAAAGGTGGTGCGGGTATCAGGAGTGAATAGTAAAAGTGAATAGTGAAAATAAATACTATGTAGTAACCCAAAAATGCGAATTGTTACAATGTCAATATTAAATCTTACTTGAATATAAAAATGTATTCTTTTCAATTTAAAGGCGAACATATTGCCTTGACATATACTTGAAATAGTAATGAGCAAAAAAAAAACTTTTGTAGCATGATGTTATATACTTTTCGCCAAATAGGTAAAATAGCGAAACAAACATGTACAAGTGATGCTTTGGCCTAGGCGATATTCAAGTGAGATTAATGTCCTTAACCCCGAGCAAGGTTCATCTAACTCCTTTCAAGGCTGAAAACAATAAACTAATCAAATATCTTCTGGTTTTAGTCAAAAACCATGATAAAAAGAATTATTAGATAATCATATTATGATTATAAGAAGCTCAAATGTCAAGACGCGTGAGCTTGTCAACTAGAATTTGTAGACTTAAATTGATCGTTAATTAAAACCAATAAACTTATAAACTATCAACAACAACAACAACATCCAATCCTGGAGCATGATATAAGAAAGATATCAATCGCACTTAAATGTTGAAGCAAATTTTCGTTGAGATGGTCTTGACGACTCTCATGATGCCGCTCGTCGTCATCTCAAGCTAAAAGCATGCTACAAACATAGAAAGAATCGGTTAGAAGGGGTCCGATGCTGAAGCCCCAGAACCATCCTCAGAATATTTGATGGAGAGGATTTATATACTAGATAGAAAAAGCAGAAAGAGAACGGGAGATTAGAGCATGTCCAAATAAAGGAAGAATATCATCTATTTATCGGCAAGTGTATACGGGACCTGCCTGGTATGTGATGAACCTACTTCCGAAACTCATCTCATAATTAGAATTGGTTCGAGAAAATATATACAACATCATAAAAAGAAATCTCAAACGTGTGTAGGAGTATCGTTTGAACAAAATGTATGGCATATTATGTAGGCGTGTAAACCCAACTACCAAGTATCCAAAACAACATCCGAACAAACCCAACCCACTCACTGAGTCCAATAGAATACAGTCGACAACCCAAAATCTCACTTTAATGGCGGGTATTAGCAATAGCTTGTCATATAGTAACAAACAAATAGAACTATTCACTTCATTACATCCCCAAACAACAAATCTTTTAATCTGAATCTTAAACCCTTAAATTCACATAAGTCTTAAATCTTAAAAATGAGTACAACATCAATCTCATCAGCAATTGCATATTCTCGTGTTCCATCAAATACCCATTTCATTAAACCCTCTGGTTTATCACCACCATGTGTAAAAGTCATCAATAATAATCATGGCTTGTTGTTGCAGAAGAAAATGGTTATGAGGAAAAATGATGGGTTTAGGTGCAATTCTAGCAGTGGCCCTTCTTCTGGTATATGCCCCCTTAAAATTTACTGTTTCTGTTGGTTATATAAACTAGGGGATGAGTATTAGTTACTTAGGTTGAGGGGGTGTTTGTTTAAGCTTATTTGTGACCTTATGAGCTTATTCGATTTCGGCTTATATTTCATAAGCCCAAATTTTCCGGCTTATTTCGAGACTTTTTATAAGTTTATTATGATATAATAAGGTTATAAAGCTCGTAAGTCTCAAAATAAGCCACGAAACTTGGGCGTATGAAATATAAGCTGAAATCTAATAAGCTCATAAGCCCAAAAATAAGCTTAAACAAACACCCCCTAAAATGTGATTTTTAGGCTATTTGTTAGAGCGTGTTTCATACTCCGTTTTGAGAATGACTATTTTTTTATAGTAGTTTGTGGTATGAGATAATTTGAATTAGATAATGTAACAAAACGCGCTGATGGATACAGTGTTTGAATGTGTTTTATGTTGTTTCAAGTCTTTGTAATGCTTGGAAAATTCTGATTGTTAAGTATTAATGTGTAAACTACTTCTATGGCGAGAATCATATTAGCTGCAATTACCCTTAGGGGATGTTTCGGATAGCGTATTGATACTGCTTATGATTTATGAGATAAAAGAATTAGATGATGAATGGTAACAAAGCTAAATGCTGGAGATAGTTAGTTGTACATGTATTTGGTAATTTTAATTATGCCAGGACTTCAGAGGCACACTAATCAGAATCACATATAATCAGTTTGAGCGCAAATATAAATAATCATAATAGTAATTGTTAAAACTTAACGATTATCTGCAGTATTAGTTTTTAAAGGCAAAGAGACGCACACTACTCTACACTTTTTTTATACCCTAAGTTATGGCTGATTTTAGATCCTTAAGCAAGAATTCGGTTATCAACTGCTAGGGTTTCATATATATAACTTTGCTGTAAACTGTCTATGGGAGCTGTTGGATGTGCATTTTGGAAAATGATTAGTGCAAACTTAAATGTAATTACCTCTTTAAAACACCAAGAGTTGTAACTTACAGGAGAAAATGAAAGTAAAGAAGTTTTGGATGCGTTTTTCTTGGGAAAGGCTTTTGCAGAAGCACTAAATGAACGCATTGAATCTACTGTGGGAGAGTTCTTGAGCACTGTTGGCCGTTTGCAAGCTGAACAACAAAAGCAAGTACAGGAGTTTCAGGTACAACATATTTTTATGTTGGAAGTTACTATATTGTAACCTCCCATATAGGATGTGTGGAGGTGGGAAAATGAGCAGATTGGGAATTATGCATTTCATATCGTAATGGCTTTGGGTCAAACCGCATAATATTTTGTTCTGACCGGAACGGCCTTGGCCGTAAAATATCACTTAATGATATAGGTTATAGGGTTTGGAGTTAAAGTTAGGTTGCCTTCGTGATGGAGTGCATGTTCTAGTATCTAAATCGACTGCTACTAGTACAAAATGTTATGCAGGGATTATGGGATCTTTCGTTTAGATGGCTTAAAAATGGTTTTAGCTCTTTAACTGTCCCGAAATAGCTACTTCTTCTGTCATATGAAAATTGTGCATTTCTTATGAAAGTAGTGAAGTTTTCTTTATTGGGATAATTCCAAATTCAGATTGCCTATTTATTTATGGTTATAGATCTTATTAAAATTGCCTCCCTGCCTGTTCTAGTGGTAAATCAATAGGGCCAAATGTCCCATAAAAAGGGTGTAAAGTTCAAAACCACCCATTAGGTGTTATTAACGTAAAGATATCTCAAGAATAATGCTGCAGTCCTCATAAATGTTATGGTCTAAATTGGTTGGGTGAACATATATGCAGGATGAAGTGCTAGAAAGAGCTAAAAAGGCCAAGGAGAAAGCAGCGCGTGAAGCCATGGAAGCACAAGGCATTGTTCCACGGTCCAGCTCACCTAATATTTCATCAGCAACTGCTGTTAAAACTGAAAATGCTTCTGTGATGGTATCTGTAGCCATTGATGAACCAACGGTTTCTCCATCTTCGCCTAGTGAAGGTTCAGAAGATCAGAGCTCGGATAATGGCAGCACAGACCCACTTCTAGGAATATCTATAGATGATTAAGATGAATTGTGTAATGGGATTGGACATGTTATTAACGGGATATGGGTCAGTATGTGGTTAGTAGTTTAGGCTCTTCATGGAACAATTGGGCTGGTATATTGATATTGGTTACTTAAAGTTTATATTAAGCAGGATATATTGGACAATCTATAGATTTCTATAGTGGATGTTTGGATGTATGATTAATGTTTTGATTTTTATTACTAGATGGTGATTTGAGATTACGGTTTTACTTGGCATCTCCTTGCAAAAGCATGTATGCATTCTTGATTGATAGGATGTTGCTTTGTATCTGCTTATTTTTAATACAGTTGGGTCACTTCCTGCCTATCTGTAAAAGAACGCGGTTGGCCTGGATTATTACTAAGCAGATAGACGTTAGATTTAACCAACCCAAACACCTGGTGCGCACACCTATCACACTCTGATGCGTTCAAATTAAATTAGTAACATGTTTTGCGGTTCAAAAGAAATCACCATTTATTACTATGGTGACTTTGCATTATACTCTAATGAAAGATTGCATTCGACGGAAATCTAAAACCCTTATAATGGGTTAAACTAGAGCAACATTGAAACTCCATTGATGTACACAACTCAAAGAAAGAAAAAAAAATACAATTAATAAACCCGTCCATACAAAAAAGGAAACAACTCTTGGTTAACCAAAAGATGTCAATCTAAATAATGGATCGCACAATTCTCACCGGTCAATGTTTTACCAAAATATTGCCTGAATTTCTGCAAAATTAAAATACAAACGTTTTACTTTGTTGCTTCATCCTGATCAGCCTCCACAGTTGTCTCAGGCTTTTCGCCATCCTCGTTGTCATCTTCATCCTCACCAACATCAGTGGCATTAGATTGTTTGCTCTTGTAATCGACCTTAAAGTCATAAGGTGCGTCTTCTTCCATTGCAGCGGATTTGCTGGCTTTTTTTCTTCTCTTCTTTTCTGCTTTCTTTTGTTTGCTGTTAAGAACAACTTCTTCGCTACTTGTCTTCACTTCTTTGGTTTCTGGTGCATCTTTCTCTTCTGCCATGGCTTCATCTACGTCTTTGTTGCTTTCTAACAGAGTTGACTCTGGTTGTTTATCATCCTGTAAAATCAAGTATCTATATTGTTACGAAGATCTAACAACAAAGTTAATTTTTATTCCTAAAATTGTTTCTATTATCACAAACGGGTTGACTTGGGTTTTGTTTTAATAAGCCTAATAGGTTAGGGCCAAAGATTTTAGTAAAAAAGAAACTTGTCAGATGAGTTCAAAATGCTGAAAGTCATTCAAAGTGTATTAAGAAGCATAGAATGCCTTAAATCTCATCATTGTGGTAATATAGTTTTTAAAATCATAACATAGTAAATATTATAAAATCCAAATGTGGACAAAAGTTTTGTGGGTCGGTGCAGTCCAACCTTTTTGTAAAAACAAAAAAAGGCATGTTTGATCGATTGCCAACAATCACAAGGGAATAACAGACCACAGAATCACATATTGGGTTTCAAATATTCATGACGTTCTCATTTTAATAGATACGGAAGGATAGAACACTTTGATATAATGTTAAATAGAATACAAACCTCGAGCATTGACTGGTCAAAAGCAAAAGGGTCGCTTGGTGGAATCTCAACAGGATTTAATTCGTTTAGAGTCTTTAGGCTGCCAATATATGACGATTCAGTGCCATATACTTCATCCACATTGAACTCCTTTCCTAATTCCGAAACAATGCTTGCCTCCATAGGCTCTCCATCGTTCCTAGTTGGCGGCATCGTATAGTATTGAATTTTACCTGTAAAAAAAGGTAGGAATAAATTCATATTATTGTCTTTTACCTTAGCTATGGGGTGTCATTTTTGACCTATATGCCTAAAAACTGTTGGAATTGGTTGGAATTGACTCTAACAGATCAAACTATTATAAAACTTGAAATACTTGGCAAATATGGAATAGTCAAATGGGCAACCAAGCCAAACATGTCGAAAGTCACCGAAAGTGTTTTTTAAATGTTTATAACCTCCAAAATCATGCTATTTTAAAACTATATTATCGTAAGATCAATATATTTTTTTACAATCATATGTAACACATTTTTTATTTGCAAATGTCAAGAAAATATGGACAAAGAATTGTTAAAAGGGTCAGCCCACCTGTTGTGACCCGTTACCCAACCCACTTGGGGCCACCCAATTTTCCTACTCTAACTTTAGCTGGTTATGCAAAATTATTGAACTTCTGGGAATACAAACCTTCGTTCCAATCCTGCACTATGATTCTTGCAGCAGCATCATTGTCCAAAATGCCACCCTTTTTTAACTTACCTCTAACTGTAGCTACCTTAGAAAGAAAGTCATCAACAGAACCAAATGCAGGGATCTTGTATAATGTCACCAACATTTCTGCAGGGCATAGCCTGAGAATTTCCTTCACTGCAATATATATATAAAAGAGCATTCAGTGACAGCAAAATAAAATTGACGATCAAAGCATTTTCAGTGAAGGAAAAAAAAAAAAAAAAAAAGTTGCATTCTAAAGCGTTTGTGCTGCACTGCTGCTAACTTCACTCTTGGCTTTTCATACCATATATACTTCGCATAAACAGGCAAATTTCAACATATACCATGTAAAACAGAATTAATAGGTGTTTTAATGTGTATGTGTTCCAATACAAGATTGTTGTAGCAAAACAGTATGTAAAAGTGGTTTGATGTGCTTTTGTGGTTTTAAAAAGGAGACATTTTCTAGAAATAAGATTACCAATAATCAAATTTAGCTACCCTATGATAAGCAGTTCTGTTGGGGCTGGTATGAAACTGACTATTTCACATAATAAATAGATTCAGTTTGTCCAAACATCATTTAAACCTTGCTCAAACAAGTCGCAATAAGCAGTTTTAGAACACAAATCCAAACACCCCCTTAATCTACCTGTATTATAGCTTGTCCAGAACTGTTCACCCTTACAAACTATAAATTTTGTAGCGTTATACCAAGTGAAAAACACACAGCACAGAATCTTTACGGACAAATTTCCATTACCTGAAGCAATAGGATCCTGCAGCTTCTCAATTTTAATGCAATTTCGAAGAGCTATGACAGCATCATTTTCCCCAGATTTACGCGTCACAACACCAGGGCAGTCCACTAATTTAACATTCTTGTCTAGCTGTACTACTTGCATGGTTCTTGTGAGACCTGGCGTAGCCCCAACATTCACGGCATGGCATCTTTTCAAGCTATTGATTAGACTGCTCTTCCCTACATTAGGCAGGCCAACTACACCCACTGTAGTCGATTTTTTGATCTGCAATACATAGCTTGCTATCAGTTGAAAATTTAATAGTTAACACAGAGGTGGCATTTTTGACCTATTTACCTATAAATGGATCGATTTGGGGCATGCTTCATCTCTAAGGGGTCAACCCAAAAATTAGATTGAAACATATGTGTCACAC
Organism: Artemisia argyi; assembly: GCA_030686995.1. Classification (NCBI taxonomy): domain Eukaryota; kingdom Viridiplantae; phylum Streptophyta; class Magnoliopsida; order Asterales; family Asteraceae; genus Artemisia; species Artemisia argyi. The sequence continues at coordinate 52,625,042 of CM060707.1, forward strand.
GTAGTCCAACGTATATTTTTAATAACTCAAATTCCCTTTATTGTTTTATACAGTATTAAAATAATTCAACTTTGTAAAGTACTAAATTCAAAAAATACAGAATAAAATGATTTAGAGGATTGGGAACATTAAAAATGCACCATGAGCAACTTGAGACTCTTGTTTCAAGAGTCATTCTTTATCGTACCCATTAGAAATCAAACATAACATGGATTGACCCATTCAAAACAAATACACACCTCATGACTTCTTGAGTAATTTTTCAGGAGCTTCAAAAGAGTTTCTGCTCCAAGACATTCACTTGTTTGTAAAATTTCAGTGGTCTTTTTTGCAGCCTTTGCGGATTTCCAACCCAGATTAGACTTCTGCTTTTGAGTGCTACACTTAAAAGCAACTGTTGGCAACTCCTCTCTAAGATACTTTAGCCACTTTTCAGCAGCTTCCCGAGGAACCAAATCTAAAATCCAAGTTCAAACACAGATATAAGCAACTGAAACTATAGAAAATGATTATGCATTATTGAGCATTATAAACTTATAACCAGGAATAAGTTGTGATATGACGGACAGTAGAAGACAGTTTTTGGATGTGATTCTATTGTTAGAAGTTGTTTAAATGACTCCTTGTTAAGACTTTTTTTAATGGGGTAATTAAGTAAATTCATTCTACCCTTTAGTAATTAATTTTGTTACAGCTAGTATGAAACTATTTACTAATGTTATTCGACCCACAGAATATTCAGAAGTAAAAGGTATATGGTATATACTACGACAAGAAGATTACCAATTTTATTGAGGAGCAATACGAGATGTTTTTCGGGACCAGCTTTCAGTACCATCTTTTCCATATCCGGACAACGCGTACCAATGGGATCCCGGGCATCGAGCACTTCTAAAATGACATCTGATGCTTCAATAACTTTAGCCAACTCCTTGTAAAACGCCCTCTCTGAATTTTCCAAGTACATCCAAAAGAATTAAAAAAACAATATCCAGATATGCATTGGAGAAGAAGAAAATGGTAAAACTGTAAAATTTCATACCCGGGGTATTAGTGATAACAGGTTTTTTCACCCCAAATTCCTTTTCTTTTGCAGAAATCTGCTCAGCTAAATCAATGATAGCAGCATCATCATCCTCCAAGAGACCCAACTTCCTCTTTTTAGCCTGCAATAACATATAAGAAGACATTAAGAATCAAATAAAATAAAAAATATCTTACAGGCTCCTTTTACTCATCAAAGGTGACTATTTTGTGGGTGAGGGTATTTTGTGAAGTACCATATATCGTATAACAAACTCTATCATATAGCATCAAATTTAAACTGAACGAGTGAATGCATATGCCAAATTAGCACTAAAAAGTGCTACCTCTCGCCATGAACAACGAAAAATAATCTAACTTGGGACCACCCACAGATTATTTCATAAAAAAAATACATTGGCAGGCGTTTAGCATTGCTATATGAATGTTCAAAATTATGCGTATATGAAATTATCAGCTAGCATACAGGATGCATGAGATACAGTACAGTTTGGCCGTGCTTATGCTGAATGAAGTCATGATAATCAGACAATTTTTAAATCTCATATGTATAATGACCATTATATAATATCAGTTACATTGCCTACTCCAAATAAGTGATTATCCGAAACCAATTTAAAACACCATAAACATAGATAATCATTTTAAAAGAAAAAAATTACCCTCTCTTTACGTGCAGCTTTTTTCTGCTCGATTTCCTCAAGCGCTTTAGTACGTCTAGCCTCGAGTGCCTTCAGTTCTTGCTCCTTGAATGGCCAATCATTAGGAATCCCAGGATCCTTCTCGACCTTAGGTCTTTTGTTCAACCCTAGCTTCTTCGCCTCTTTAGCCTTCTTCTTGTGATGTTCCTTAACCTTCTTTATCACCTTATGCTTTTGTTTCAAAGATACTCTTTTACTTTTACTCTCTACACATTACACAAACAATTAACAAACATTAATAATTTAATACATTTATATTTAGCTATAAACAACAAAATTATACAAATACTTAAAAGGGTGTTTAGAAATATTTTTTTTCTACTTATCTGCTTATTTTTCAGTAAAACCGGCTTCTGCTTATTATAAGGTAAATTAAGCAATTTCTAATTAGCAGATTGAAAGCTGCTTATTAAAAAGTTGTTATTTAAGAATATACAATTACTTAATATTTATGCTTATCTGCTTATTCTCAAGTAGAAGTAGTTTTGTATTATCCGACCATCTTCTACTTATCTGCTTATTTTTCCTTAAAATAAGCAGCTTCTAACAAGTAGTTAGAAAGCTGCTTATTTCAAAGTGCTTATTTAAAACTGAACTCAAATTACTTATTTACGAACGCAATCGACCTAAAACCTTTTATAAAAGGATTTGAACACAAGTTTTCCAAAATAAGCAAACCCAAACACTATTTCCTGAACTGCTTATATTTTAGCAACTTATAAGTACTTATTATAAACAATCTCACACACCCTTTAACATACATAAGCAAACAGTATCATAAAAATGTTATCTTTAAATACAATATCACAATTACAGGCTACAAAATCAAAAAAACAGCACAAAAAACAAAATCTTTTAATGACCCAGATTAGTATTGTATGTGAATGGTAATTATAATACATAAAAAGCTAACACAAGCTAATATAATGATTGGATTTATGGAAAATGCATATATGTAGTTGATATTAAGGGTGTTTGGAAGTGAGTGTAACTTACTTTTGCTTCTTTTCGGCATGATTAATTCACTGTGTGTTTTTTTGGAGGTTGAATAAGAAGGAGGAGAAGAAAGGGGTTATGACAGCTTATTAGGGTTTTAGAAGGAGGCGCTGAATATACCTAACATGTTATATATTTTTAAACTTTTACATTCATTTTGTGAAAGACAAAATAAATTCTTGAGTAAAATACATGGTTCGTCCCTAAACTTGTCTAAAAATATCATGCTGGATTGAACCTTGCCTTTGTTTTCACCGTGAGTCCCTATTCCATGTTTTGGCATCATACTGAGTCCTTTTGACTGTTATTTTTCGGTCAAATCCCGTTATCTGTTATCAAATCCCGTTATTCGTTTTGGTTTGAGGGCATAAGCGTCTTTTTAGTGTGACAAAAATTTCTCTTTCTCATTGTACTATGTACCAGACGTCTCATCCATTTTCTCGCCATGAGCTCTAATATAAAGCCTGTACTCATTGCTTATCCCCAAACTTATCTTGGAAGCTTACAAAAAAAACCCTAATGCAATGTCAGCCCTGAAATCAAGTTTTTTAAGTGACAAATTAACAAGCCCAAACATTGGTTTTACATTATGACAAGTTACAGTCAGTGGCAGAGCTTGACCACTTTGAATTGGGGGGGGGGGGGGGGGGGCCAAATTTTTGAGGAAAAAAACGGACTACTTCAATAAAAACATTCGCACATAGAGTCATATATAAACAAAAACAACAAACCATCGTTAAAGCAAACAAATTACAACTCAGCTTGACGGCCTTTAAGCTTTTTGAATTCATCAATTAGGGATTCTGAATCAAAATTTTCAGCAACTTCTTTTTCAATGTTAACCACCAAACTATCTGCAAGAAAATCATCTGACATCCTATTGTGAAGTGGGATCTTGCATATCTTCATTGCCGAAAATCTCCTCTAGGCTGTAGCAGTTGAAACCGGCAGTGTTAGGACGAGTCGAATCAATCTATCAAGTAAATAGTACGACTCATGTTTCTTAGGCCCCGTTTGGTTCGCGGATTTCTTAGGATTCTGATGGAATTGGAATCTGATTCCATTCCATAACATGTTTGGTTCGCAGATTCAAGAAATTCAAAATCTGAATTCCATTCCTTAGGTTGTTTGGTTGACAGGTGGAATGGAATGAATTCCTTCAAAATCCCATTTCTATGGAATTCAACATTCCATAGCAAAGTGGGAGGGATGTTTACAATTCCATGGAATTCAATATATTTTTCATAAAAATCAGTTATTATTATTATTATTATTATTATTATTTTTATTATTTTTATTTTTTATTTTATTTTATTTTTATTATAAACAACACTTTTATTAGAAACACATAGGGTTTACAAGAAATTAGTGGGATGATAATAATAATAATAATAATAATAATAATAATAATAATAATAATAATAATAAAATATTAATAAAATAATAATAATAATACGCCTTCCAAAAAATAATAATAATAATATTATTATTCTTATTATTATTATTATTTTATTATTAATATTATTTTATTATTATTATTATTATCATTAATATTATTATTATTAGTATTAATATTTAATTATTATTATTATTATTATTATTATTATTATAATATTTTTATTATTATTTATTCTATTAAATATTATTATTATTATTATTAGTATTATTATTATTATTCAATTTACCAATTTTAATTTAAAATTAAATTTTAAATATTTTAATATAATTTGTTTTTTCTTATTTTATTTTCTTCCAACCAAACACGCGATAGTTTTTACAAATTCCAATTCCTTAAGATTCCAAATCCTTAACATTCCATTCTTTAACATTCCAATTCCTTCACATTCCAATTCCATATAAACATTCCAATTCCATCAAAAATATTCCGCCAACCAAACGGGGCCTTAGTTTCCACAAGAACTTTGCATAGTTCAGCAACAGTGTAAACCTTACTTAGTTTCGATTCGTTGACATTTCAATGTTGAAAATCTCTAACTCGGAACTCAATTGAAGTCTCTCTTGTTCGGAACTCAATTGACATTTCAATTGAACTCAATTGAAAATCTCTTCAATATTATAAGTTTATTGATGCGTGGAATTACGCCCTCGCAAAAGGTTTTACCTCTCAAGGGATCTCGGGAAGCTTGTAATCCCCACCAGGCAGTGTACCTGTTCGTTGTAGTATAGTATAGTGACAAGTACCGGGGGATTGATCGTTCAACTCAAAGAATAGTGTTCGCTAGGGTTAAAACTCACTAAAACTAGGTCTAGAGGTGAGGGATGATTCTTTTTGTATTTTTTATATTTTTAGGAAAGCATTAAAAATCTCGGTTTTTTAAGGAGTGGGCGGAATTAGTTGCTCGTCAACTAACCCAATTAACTAAAGATGCAATCAAAATAAAATAAACTAAACTTAAACTAATTTGTGGTGTAAACAATAATGAGAGAGAATTGTGTTTACTTAAATTTCACTACTCCTTAGCTATCTTTTACAGGTTGATTAGCTTGTTACAATTGCATGGATGGCGGGTTATATTCCTTAATACCATTCGTAGGGTCGTGTACGATCTTCCCTAACTCTATAAGCTTCTACCTCAATCCTATGTCGAGCCGACTAAAAGCTCCTAACATGGTATCCTTGGAAGTCACTTATGCATTAAATATAACTAAATAATCGTAGTACACATCCGATTCATGTTTCTTAAGACGTTCAAGCATGTTACCAATTGGAAGTCTGCCAGTTTTCTTAAGCCTAACATCGAATTTATTCATCCACAACAATTATAAACAAACAATCAACCCATAATCAATATCTAAGTTTTATTACATCTAAGCAAACACGAAGAAAACCTAGCCTAGCATGTTAAAGAGAAGACAAGCGTAAGATATAATCAAACAACACATAGACATATTGAATGATTTGATAAAGTACTTATCTTCAATTAAGCATGGAAGAAACAAGGGGTTGAAACCCTTGAAAAAGTTGTAAAATTCGTCTAGGGTTTTATTCCCTCAAAGTTGCACACAATGAATGAAAACTAGAAAACTATATATAGATTTTGTCTCCTAATGGCGTCAAGAGCAATGTGTGACGCCGTCAACTCGCCGCCAAAATAAACTCGTATTGCCTAGATCCATTTCTGACGCTGTCACTCTTTATGAGTTCTGGGCCGTCACTCTTTGCAGTTACTCTTGATGGCCTTGACAAATTTGTACGTGACGCCGTCACGACCCTTTCACAAAACATTCTGGCACGTCACGTGTAATTGATTTATCCACCCTTTTGTCAACTCATGACGCCGTCACTAGTACCTTGTGACGTCGTCAAGTGCAATTTCCAGCATGCCTATGAGACTTTGTCGTTTTCTTCACTTTTTCACTCCAAAAAGTCCAAAATGCTTCCTTTTGTAAAATTCCTCTCAAAAGTACCTAAAATGACAAAAGGAACGATTTAGGGCAATATTTGATCAAATAATCTCGACTTTGGCTTCATCATTTATAACCATTAGAATCACTTTTAGGAACTAAAGCATAACCAAGAGTTAACAAGTCCATTGCGTGTTAATTGAATCTATTGTTTAGCACGTGCAATTGCTTGTCCAATATGGAAATAAATACTTCTGCCCAATAATAATGCTCAAAGGTAAAGTGATGATCATTTTGTCGAGGGTGATAACGACTTGACTTATTATAAAGCACTCATGTTAGGCATATCTATTTGATACTTTTGTGAGAAAGTCATTACCTTTTCTCGAAAACAATCCCATCCGTTATTTTTGAAATCATTAAGACTTTCTTTTGTTGATGAAACTAGATCGATGGCGTTACCAATATCTTGATCTTTCTTCTGTAAAGCTTGAGAAAGAATATTAGTCCTCCCCATTATTTCCTTCATCAAGTGCAAAATGAACACAAACTCAAATGATTTTAAAGAAGTGTAAGCCGCATCAGCATCAGCACGTTGAGAATAATACCCATCTCTAATTATACTCTCAAGAACAACGCGAGTAGGATTAAACAACCTAAGCAAGTTTTCAACTGAATACAACTGAGAACCCCACCTTGTATCACTAGCTCATTTTAAAGTCCCAACCTGATTTTTCCCTCTACCACGTTTTATTTCCCCAAATTCCAATAAGCGTTCAATCTCAGTTGATTTGGCTTTCAGTAACTCATCATGTCGCTTACTAGAAGCACAAATTACATTTATAATGGAAGATAATTTTGTGAAGAATTGATGAACCGGAATAACTTCACTTGCAGCAGCAACTGATACGTGGGATTGCGCCCTCGCAATAGGTTTTACCTCTCAAGGGATCTTGAGAAGCTTGCAACCCCCACCAGGCAGTGTACCTGATCGTTATAGTATAGTATAGTGACAAGTACCGGGGGATTGATCGTTCAACTCAGGAATAGTGTCGCTAGGATTAGAAAGCCTATTAAACTAGGTCTAGAGGTGAGGGATGACTCTTTTTGTATTTTTTATATTTTATAAAAGCAAGTAAAACCTCGGATTTTGAAGGAGTGGGCGGAATTAGTTGCTAGCCAACTAACCCAATTAACTAAAGATGCAATCAAAATAAAATAAAAGAAATGAAAATTAAACTAAAATGCTAATGTGGTGGAAACAACAATGAGAAAAGTTGCGTTTACTTAGATTTCATTACTCCCTAGATATCTTTTACCGGTTGATTAGCTTGTTACAATTGCATGGATGACGGGTTATATTCCTTAATACTAGTCGTAGGGCCATGTACAATATTCCCTAACTCTATAAAATCCTACTTCACTCCTATGTCGAGCCGATTAAAAGCTCCTAACATGGGATTATTAGAATTCACTTATGCATTAAATACAACCAAAAATCGTAGTACACCTCCGATCATGTTTCTTAAGACGTTCAAGCAAGTTACCAATGGAAGTCTGCCAGTTTTCTTAAGCCTAACATCGAATACAATCATCCATAACAATTATAAACAAACAATCAACCAATAATCAATATCTAGGTTTCACTATATCTAAGCAAATACAATAAAAACCTACCCTAACATGTTAAAAGAAAGAAAAGCATAAGATAGAATCAAACAATACATAGACATATTGAATGATTATTGGAGAACTTATCTTTATTAAAACATGGAAGAAAGAAGGGTTTGAAACCCTAATATGCAGGAAATTCGACATAGGGTTTGTGTGTAGTATTCCACAACTTGTTTCACACTTTACAATGAAAAATTGGAAAAATATATATAGACTAAGCATCCTGACAGCGTCATGTGTTGGCCTCTGACGCCGTCAACTCGCCGCCAAGTTGAAATTCGTATTGCCTAGATCCAGTCTTGACGCCTTCATGTGCAAATCTACTCTGGGCCGTCACTTGTATTTGGACCCTGACGGCCTTGGTGACGCCGTCAGGCCAATTACATTGAAAATGTTCTGGGCCATCACGTTATAAATTCCACATCCACCTCTTTTGTCACTCTTGACGCCGTCATGTGTTATGGCTTGACGTCGTCATGTACTGTTCCCAGCAAGGAATTTGAGACTTTGTCGTTTTCTTCACTTTTATGCTTCAAAAACGTCCAAAACGCTTCCTTTTCCAGATTTCTCCTCAAAAGTACCTAAAATGACAAAAGGAACGATTTAGGGCAATAATTGATCAAATAATCACGAATTCGGGCTTAAATGACCCCTTAAAAGCATACACTTTTCGCCTCATCAGCAACTAAAGCAAGTTGTAACTGATGAGCAAAGCAATGAACATAGTATACATAAGGACAATCTTTAACAACAAGAGCTTGTAAGCCATTCCATTCCCCTCTCATTTTACTAGCACCATCGTAACCTTGGCCACGGATTTTACTAGTATCAAACTCGTACTTTAGAAGTTGTTTCCATAATTTTTATTAAGAGTTACTGATGAAGTATCACGTACATGTACCAAATCTAAGAACCTCTCTCTTATAACCCCCTCATTGTCAACAAACCTCAAAACTATGTCCATTTGTTCATTCTTGGACTTATCTCGTGCTTCGTCGACCATGACACAAAAGTATGAGTTTCCCACTTCACTCCTAATATGTTTCCTGATTCAATCAATAGTATATATAATACTATATTAAAAAGAACTCGACCAATTCTCCAAATTACTCTCTAACCAAGAATGAATCAACCAAAAGGTCAAAGAAAGTCAAAACACAATATTTTCCGGAAGTATATGATATTCATGTGTCATTTTAAGTTCCAACGAAGTGTGAATGGAAAATCGCGTTTGGTTCGTGATCGTGTGATTTTGAATAGTTGAGAATTTTGGAATTTATAACTACGAATAACAAACATAAACTAAAAAGATATAATAAAGCATAAAAAACAAGTACGTAAAGCACAAATAAGCCAAAACTAAACTAAACTAAAAACGCTACGGGATTCTTAACAAGCCTTAAAACCTAAATTTTGGAAAATTAACCCTAAAAACACAAATTTATTTTTTAAAAGTCCTAAATACTTAAAAATAATTTTAGAAAAAAGATTTTTTTTTTTTTTTTTACTTTTATTTTATTTTTTATGAATTAAAAAACTAATTTAAACTAGTTAAATGATTAAAAATATTAAACTAAAAGAGAAAAATCTGAAAATTTTATAAAAAAACTACTTTAAAGTAAACTCAATATGAGAAAAATAAAATGGTGGGATCAGCTTTTGTGGATAAGCAGAAATTAAGCAATTAAGTAATTTAGGCTAAATGTTAAAACAATTATTGTTGCAACCCTTGGCAGGAAAGACCCAAGGGCAAAGTTGGTGTGGTGATGGTGTGTTATGGTTGAGGCTTTGGTCGAGGTCATGGTAGCATCTATGAGTCCATCTATCCGACCTTACATCCTCTCGTTCTTAAATAAACCCGTAAACCTCGTAGTGATAAGGGTAAATCTCGTCGTCACAGTTTACATGGCTCATCATCTCGTCGAGAGGATGACGAAGAGGATGAATTTATTCATCGTGCTCCCTCTCCCGATACGTTTCTTGAAGACTTGGAAGAACTTGAAGAAGACGACTACCTAGTGCCATCTCCTTCGTCTCAAACTAACCAAGTGCTATTTGAGCGATAAACCGATTTGCTCAATCAAAACCGAAGGATGCGCGAGGAGATGCGAGGAGGCTTCAAATCTATTGCTAAGATGATTGGAGGATTGTTCAAGAAGAAGAAGTGATGGGGTCTTTTTATTTGCTTTGGATGATCATGTTTGTTGAACTATTAGTTTGTTACTTTTGTTGAATAATTGTTTCTTGTGTGCTATATTTTCGACATATATTCGGAAATTAATATCTGTTGCCATGATTTTAGATACATTTAAACTATGTTATTAGTTAACTTGTTATTATTAGATGCTCTACATGTTTGCTTGTTTTTATACTTGCCTTTAATATATGCTTGCATGATTTATTTGTGATTATATATATATGTTTCTCTAATAGACCAAAACTAAAATAAAATGTTCCAATAGAGCTTGCTGCAAACACAAAACCAAAATAAACCACTTTTAGAAAAATTTTGAAATTTGGTCGTCTGGGAATTTACCAGATGGGCGGCCCCCATAATTAATACGGGCGACCCCTTTAATTTTAAGGGGGGCGTCCATGAATTAAGGGGATCGGCCATCTGGAACAGTTTTTACACTGTTTTCTTTTGCAACTTGTGACTTATTTTGCTAGTCCCAGCTACCATTTCCCTTAAAAACTAAACTGATTTTGGAATCTAACAATGTAATTTCAAATTAATACCATTTCTAAACATGATTTCATGCTATATAACCCTTTCCACCTTCATCCACACTCCATTATCATCATCAACCTCAACAAATTCATCATGTCATCACCAAAAACCACCACCCCCAACAAAGCTAAGAAACAAAAACTTGTTATCATCCCACCAAAACAACTCTTCATTGATCTCACTAATGAAGACAATACCACTCCATCACCACCACCTCAATGCTCATCTCCTAGTGCTCCAAATGCACTATCCAAAACACCATTAACACATGGAACTTCTACCTCTTCCATACCATCATCATCATCTATCAATGACTACATCAACACTCACCTATCACCTCCACCAAGAATTCCGCCACCAACACCTCTTGAAAATGCAACCTTAGACATCACCCTTTCATTATCACCCATCACACCTCTTGATGCACAATTTTCACCATCACCACTCAATCCACCAAACTACAATCCCATCCCATGGAGCTTGCTTGAAGCTCATGGTGATACTTGTCTTTGTTGCATCCATAACCGCACCATCATCTTTGGATTAAAAGATGAAATCCGTTACATGTTTTCATATATTGAAAGCTTGCTTTCTCAACCTCAACCAACAACATCCACTCCTCCACCACCAACATCAACCATACCTCCACCTCCATCAAACACTCCTCCATCAACTCCATCATCTCCACCTACAACATTGCTCCTCCCAAATTAAGCATGACTCATGGTTGGAAAATAAATTTGTTTAAACTATTTTGATGACAAGCTATAGGAAAAACATTTCTATTAGAGTTTTGGTTGAATGTAAGCCTGATTGGTGCTAAACCGTCAGACGATTATTGGTCAACCACTTGTGAATGGTCAACTATAATAGTCAAACAACTTAGAATCAATCTCCGTGGAAGTATAGGGTTTCCCCGGGTCGTTATGTCCCGACGAGGTGTGGATGGTACTAAAACGGGTTTGTGATCGGGTGAATTTGGATGGAAATGGATATAAGTGAGTTGTGATGATTACACTACTGGAATATGAAAGATAATAGCTTAAATACACTATATTAACAATACTGGAAAGTCAAAAAAAACCAGAAACGTTTAAAACTTAAAACGCGTACGTTCACGTTTAAATAAAACGTAAGCGTACAAAATAAAAAGTGAAAACGAAAATCTGAAAACACCCAGGGGGTGAAAATGACTTTTTTAGAAACTTAAAGTTAAGAGAAAATTTTTAGAAAATTAAAATAAATTTTAACCCTAATTAATTATTTAATATTAATTAAATACTAATTATTACTAATTATTAATATTTAAAACACTTAAATATAATTTAATACTAATTAAATACTAGAAAAATGAAAATAAAATTTCTAAAATTATAAAATAACTAAAAATAAGTTTTAAAATTAAAAATAAGTGTTTTTGTCTTTTTGTGGATTTTCTATTAATTAATTACTAATTAATTATTAATTACCTAATTAACTATTTTAAATTAAGAAAAATATCAAATGAGCAGTAAAAATTCTAATAAAATTTCTAAAATTATTTTATAACATATAAAAGCTATAAAAAATATAAAAACAAGGTTTTACTTAATAAAAACTAATTATGCTATTTAAAACTAATTATTAATTAATAATTAATAAAACTAAGATTAATTCTAATAAATACTAAATAATAAAATAAAAATCTGAAAAAATTATTATAAATACTTTAATATAAGAGGAAATTAATAAAAATATAAAAATGACAAGTACTTAATTAAAATCTAAAAATGAAAAATAGAATTTAAATAAAATTAAATAGAAACTATCACTTATTTTAACTTTGGATTTTTTGGATTTTTCTTTTTGGAAACTTGATTTACAACTAAAAATGAAAGACTTTTACAAAAACAAACTTTTTAGAACTTAAAAATAAGCACTGTGGAAGCTTTTTGGCTCCACAGTTGACTTTTGTTGACCAAATGGTGAAATGAGCTTAAATGACCAAGGGTGGGGCCCACAATGGTAAAATATGGTCCAACTAAGTTATTAGAACATGTATAAGCTGGAAAAGGGCAATAGAGACCACAGAATAAGCCAATGGGTCAAAATAAGCACTTGGATCCTTAAGACTTAACTGAAATTGGGGACAGATTTGAGTAGCCAAATTAGGTGGGACCCAGGGGGTTCAAGGTCAAACCAGTGGTCAATATTGAAAGCCTACCATGTGGGGAGTTCAAAGAACCAAATTGGAAAGGCTATGGACCACTAGGGTGGCTGGAAAACCACCACCAAGTGGTGGTGGTGGGATTGGGTCTGCTGCAGCAGGGGTATGAGCTGCCCTGCAGCTCACTTTGAGCACATGTAGGTCCCACACCAAAAATCACAAAAATGTATGGGATGTGAGATTCATTAGTAGAGGTGGTAGACTAGAACCTGTAAAAGTTTCAGGGGCTGAATCTATACACAAAATTCAAAACAATTATCACCATTTTTGAGTTTTCTGAAAACCTAAGTATTTGACTTTTTGAGATTTTGATAAAAGTTGACTTTCATTACTTCCTACTGATTACTAATGACTTATAATGTTGTTATAAGCTGCAAGGAACCTAGATTAAGCTACATAAACTACCTATGAAGTGAAATGATGAAATTAAGACTTCAAAACCCCAACAGTTATGCAGTTTAAGGGACTAGGTGATAAGTTGACTTATTTGCTGCTATCCTACTGATTTTAAACCTTAGTTGACCTATAATGCTCTATTGTATCATATAGAAGCAGTCACTAACACCTAGGATACCCTGAGGTACCTTGAACCAACATATGCCAAACATCCCTTAATGTGGTCATAATGAGAAATTACAAAGCAAGTGACCAAACTAGGTTTTTAACTCCACTAATTATACTACTTTCAGTTGAATTAAACCTAAATAAACGAATTAAAATACCTAATAACAACAATTAGCACTGATGAAATTAAGCATGGTTCAACATCTTACTTGGTATCCAAAATGGTTAGTGACTGAGAATGAGGAACCAAGATCAACCTACCATTCCACCTTGGAATTCTAACCCAAAACTTCCATTATTTCTTCTACAACTGCTACCCCTTTCTTCAACACAATTTCATTCTTCTTTGTATTCCTTTTTTTTTTCTGGATTTTTTTTCTCTCTTTTTTTTTTTATTCTGTAACAAAAATCTTTTTCTTTCCTTAACTGAATTTCTACTTTCCTTTAAATTCAGAACACTTCAGAAACTAGTAAGAATCATTTATCAATCAAGAATGACAACTTTCAAATGAAATATGAGCAATTAAGAAACTTAAGCAAAATTCGAATTTAAAATAAACTTGAAAGGAACTTCATTTAAGCTGAAATTTTGGAATTACAATATTTGAATAAGAAGGAAAACAGATTTAAAACTAAGGATGGGATTACATAATTCTAACCTCTAATTTCTACTCTATCACTCATTAAATTAAAACTAAACTAAAACTTCACACACTTGTCTCTGCTTCTTTCTTTCTTTTATATTGACCAATTAGGGTTTCCATGGCTGCCTCTTGCTTCCCCACTTCTCTCCTGGTCCGTTGGATAAGCATAATTGATCTGAGCCTTTGGTTTGTATTTGGGCGGGAAAAATGGAAATAACAAGTTGGGAGGTCTGATGAATTGGCAAGTTGTGTTTTGTTGGTTTGTTGTTTGTTTTGAGTTGAGTAGGAGGGGGTGGGTGTTTGCGTGTGGCAGAGGGTGAAGTATAGGGGTGATGATGAGGGTGAGGGTGGTATTGCAGAAGGGTGGTTTGGGAGGGAAGTGGTTTTGAGGGCGGGTCAAAGGTTGGGGAGTGGTGTTTGACCGGTTGTAATATTAAAAGGAAAGGGGTGGGCTGAGGTTTTAGTTGGGCTAGGATAGGGTGTATGGGCTGGAAAGGGTGGGTTGTTTATTTATTGTGTTTGTTATTTGGATTTTAGAAGATAATATGTGGCCCGTTTGGTTAGTAGTCATAAGTAACACAAGGACCCTTCATGTAATATTTCTGTTTTTGAGGGACCTGAACTGTAACTTTTCCAAAGTAATCACAAGGACCATACTAGCCATGTTCCATTTACCAAAGGGCCATGAAAGTTAATTTTCCAATTTAAACTTCCCAGGGACTGAAATTATCAAGTATCGAAACTTGAAGGACCAAAAGTGTAAATTCTTCAAACTTTCATTTAAAGGACCAATTTTGACAATTTGTAAATTCCCAAAGACCAATGTTTACTTTTCCATCCAAAAATACTTCCCAGGGACCAAATCTGACAAAATTATGAAGTTCAGGGACCAAACTTGTAATTTTCCAGACTGCAGGGACCATTTGTGTAATTTTCTCAAACTTTTTACCCAAGGATTGTTTTTGATAATTTTTGACTTTAGAAAACCTTGGGTTGACTTTTCTTTCATTTTAAACTTCCAGGGACTAGTTTTGTCAATTTTTTGAAACTTGAGGGACTGAAACTGCCAATTGTGCAAACTTTGTTCATTTTTCATTTGTTTTTAAACATTTTGCATCTACAACGTATAAAACACACTTTTGGAATAATTTCTGTATTTTGATGCGTATTTGAGTGTTTTTGGATGTTTTGGCAGTTTAGATACGATAAAAATGATGAGTATTTACACACTCATCAATCTCCCACACTAAACTATTGCTAGTCCCTAGCAATCTTTTGAGAAAAACTTAATGGATTTTAAACTCTTTACCAAAAGCCATCACTTCTGGAGTAGCCAGGTGTAAGAACTGTGGCACACCTGATAACCGTGTGATTTTGAGCAAACCACCAGCTGTCAACGGATTTGATTAGTCTTTACCAAAAGCCGTTTGCTTCTGGACTAGCCAACTCTTGATGGAATAGTCAACATCTTGGTGAGCTGGTTACCAATTATGGATTTTCCACGGCCTTTACCACAAGCCATAATCTTGTGGGCTAGCCAACTCATTTGTTTTTGGGGAGTTGAGGAACCATACAATTTTTGGCAAATTGCAAGCCGTAAACGGATTTGAGATGTCTTTACCAAGAGCCGTTTGCTCCTGGACTAGCCAATCCCTTTTGTCGCTTAGACATGGCGGACTGATTACCACAAAAATTTTGAAGCACCAGTGAAAAATTTTTGAAAATTTTGAAATTTTGGCAAAAACGGGGGTATTATATAGTAAAATGTGATAAAATTAGCTAGAATAGCGAATACCCCCCCCCCCCCCACACTAAGCATGAATATTGTCCTCAATATTCAAAGTCCCGGCTATTATGCCGACTCTTTGAACGTAAAAGGGCAACATTACAAGCTAAGCGTGGAAAACACCATTTTGTATTTTCACTACATTTGTAACCATTGTGGGGGACTCCCCCACACTTAGGGTGAAAACCCTATAAGCATGCTATTGTTTTTGTTTACCGAGTCGCTAGCTTGACTCGACCCCGAATTCATTTGTCCTTGGGGAAGCATGATGTGGAAGAAACAATCTCAATCGGACTTTCATTCAAAATGTTTGGACAAACATATGAAGCACGTGAAAGTTCCACACCGATGAGATAAGTATCCGGCTCAAGATAATGATACATGAAAATGCCGGGATCAAAGATAGTGTCTTCATTCCCGAAGGAGTGAAGAAGAGAAGAAGTCACCCTGTAGGTGAAGAAAAGGAAGAAAATCATGATAAAAAGCATGATTTGATCTTCTTCCTCAAGAGGAGGCTCTTAGCCTGAGTTTGGATTTCAAAGGGTAAGCTCGTAAACAACCCGGGAGGGTGGGTGGGAATTTGCAAATTCTCATAATTGAGAGCATCTCCCCCGGGCTATCAAACTCCGGAGGAGTCATAATATGATGAGTGAGTTCACCGGAGAACTCCTCATGAAGAGAATTATTCACAAGATGTGAATCTGTGAATTCATGTTCAGGAATAGACTCATCACAATCCTCGTTCTGAATATCAAAGAGTGGATTATCATAAATCAAAGTGAATTCAGATTCGAATTCAAATAGAGGATTGGTGAGAGTAGTATTGAATGTTTCGGGAACAAAGTGATTATTATTCTCAATTGGATTGCTGGGATAAGAAGTGAGTGACGGATCATGATATAGGAGACTTTCAATTTCTCCCAGATCGGCTTCAAAGTCGAGGAGACCATCATCACTTTCCAATGAAAGTGGATTGATGTGAGTAAGTTCATCAACGAACTCCTCAAGAAGAGGATCAACATCAGACTGAGGGAGTGATGCCTCAATATACTCAATGTCTCCATGAGATGTACAATCATCATTAAAGTCGGAGAAAGTCTCAAAATGATCGTTTGAACACTCAAGAGGGGAAGGAATAT
Organism: Artemisia argyi; assembly: GCA_030686995.1. Classification (NCBI taxonomy): domain Eukaryota; kingdom Viridiplantae; phylum Streptophyta; class Magnoliopsida; order Asterales; family Asteraceae; genus Artemisia; species Artemisia argyi. The sequence continues at coordinate 52,641,893 of CM060707.1, forward strand.
CACACATGTGCTCAAGAGTTCCTTGTGACTCTCTCGGGATTGGAACAAGGTTCTCAACACTAGACTTTATGAATTCGTCCGATTCCCTTTCAGGAACAGTGTCAAGATGCTCGTCCCCCATGATCAAAGAGTGAGTGGGAACCTCGGGTGTGATAGCAGTTGTTTGAGATAGAATCTCAACTGCTGGGGTATCAACTGATGAACTTGAAGTTTTATAAAATTCAAGGATGTCAAGTGTATCCTCATCATCACTGTCATCAGGAATGAAACGGAACAAAGAGCTAGATTTGGCTGCTTTTTCTCTTGCAATGGATTCCCTCACAGATTTTTCATATGCATCTTGGGAATTTATTCTAGCAGCCTGCTCTTCAGCCAACAATTCTTCCATGGATTTTTGATGAGTATGTCTTTGGGCAAAGTCTTGAACTAAACCCTTAAGCTCATCAACGATTTTCATCATATTTTGCATTTCTGGAAGAAGTGTTTGATTCATATCGTACTGTGGAGGTTGGTCGTAATAAGGTGTGTCAAAATTGTCACAAGGATATGGATTCCCCGTTTGACAATCTGAACTGAAATGTGGACCTCCACAGTAATCACAACAGTAAAACTGTTGAGGCTGTGAGTCGTATGTGCTAGAGTCATAATTGTTATCAGGAAACTGCTCATAGACAAGCGTGTTTCCCGATTGACAATCAGAATTGTAGTGTGAACCACCACAGTACTCACAACAGTAAAACTGCTGAGACTGATGGTGTAGTAGCTGGTGGAATAAATCAGTTGTGTCATGGTAAGAATAAGGATCTTGGTTATAGACAGACCCGTTTCCTGATTCTACCACGCCACAACTGGGGCAATTGCCACCATTATAAGGATTACCACACCAATGGCAAACCAGAAAGTGTGGATGAGACATAGAAAGAATCAAATGTGTATAGAGGGTGAGGAAATGAGAATCAAAAGGGTAGGAGGGTGAAGAAGGATATTTTTGGGTTTTTGGAAAGACATTTTGTACAAAGGATAAAGAAAATGTTTTTGTGTTTTTGTGTTCGTTGAAAACTGAGTTTAAAATGTTTTCGGGAACGGTTTTGTTTTTTTTTTTTAAATAAGAAAATATGAACAAAGGATGGTAAATATACAGTGAGTGTATATCCAGATTCACTAATCTGTAAAACCGTTTAAAATACGCGCACAACCTCCCCGGCAGCGGCGCCAAAATTTGATTGGTGCTAAACCGTCAGACGATTATTGGTCAACCACTTGTGAATGGTCAACTATAATAGTCAAACAGCTTAGAATCAATCTCCGTGGAAGTATAGGGTTTCCCCGGGTCGTTATGTCCCGACGAGGAGTGGATGGTACTAAAACGGGTTTGTGATCGGGTGAATTTGGATGGAAATGGATATAAGTGAGTTGTGATGATTACACTACTGGAATATGAAAGATAATAGCTTAAATACACTATATTAACAATAGTGGAAAGTCAAAAAAAAACCAGAAACGTTTAAAACTTAAAACGCGTACGTTCACGTTTAAATAAAACGTAAGCGTACGAAATAAAAAGTGAAAACGAAAATCTGAAAACACCCAGGGGGTGAAAATGACTTTTTTAGAAACTTAAAGTTAAGAGAAAATTTTTAGAAAATTAAAATAAATTTTAACCCTAATTAATTATTTAATATTAATTAAATACTAATTATTACTAATTATTAATATTTAAAACACTTAAATATAATTTAATACTAATTAAATACTAGAAAAATGAAAATAAAATTTCTAAAATTATAAAATAAATAAAAATAAGTTTTAAAATTAAAAATAAGTGTTTTTGTCTTTTTGTGGATTTTCTATTAATTAATTACTAATTAATTATTAATTACCTAATTAACTATTTTAAATTAAGAAAAATAGCAAATGAGCAGTAAAAATTCTAATAAAATTTCTAAAATTATTTTATAACATATAAAAGCTATAAAAAATATAAAAACTAGGTTTTACTTAAATCAAAACTAATTATGCTATTTAAAACTAATTATTAATTAATAATTAATAAAACTAAGATTAATTCTAATAAATACTAAATAATAAAATAAAAATCTGAAAAAATTATTATAAATACTTTAATATAAGAGGAAATTAATAAAAATATAAAAATGACAAGTACTTAATTAAAATCTAAAAATGAAAAATAGAATTTAAATAAAATTAAATAGAAACTATCACTTATTTTAACTTTGGATTTTTTGGATTTTTCTTTTTGGAAACTTGATTTACAACTAAAAATGAAAGACTTTTACAAAAACAAACTTTTTAGAACTTAAAAATAAGCACTGTGGAAGCTTTTTGGCTCCATAGTTGACTTTTGTTGACCAAATGGTGAAATGAGCTTAAATGACCAAGGGTGGGGCCCACAATGGTAAAATCTGGTCCAACTAAGTTATTAGAACATGTATAAGCTGGAAAAGGGCAATAGAGACCACAGAATAAGCCAATGGGTCAAAATAAGCACTTGGATCCTTAAGACTTAACTGAAATTGGGGACAGATTTGAGCAGCCAAATTAGGTGGGACCCAGGGGGTTCAAGGTCAAACCAGTGGTCAATATTGAAAGCTTACCATGTGGGGAGTTCAAAGAACCAAATTGGAAAGGCTATGGACCACTAGGGTGGCTGGAAAACCACCACCAAGTGGTGGTGGTGGGATTGGGTCTGCTGCAGCAGGGGTATGAGCTGCCCTGCAACTCACTTTGAGCACATGTAGGTCCCACACCAAAAATCACAAAAATGTATGGGATGTGAGATTCATTAGTAGAGGTGGTAGACTAGAACCTGTAAAAGTTTCAGGGGCTGAATCTATACACAAAATTCAAAACAATTATCACCATTTTTGAGTTTTCTGAAAACCTAAGTATTTGACTTTTTGAGATTTTGATAAAAGTTGACTTTCATTACTTCCTACTGATTACTAATGACTTATAATGTTGTTATAAGCTGCAAGGAACCTAGATTAAGCTACATAAACTACCTATGAAGTGAAATGATGAAATTAAGACTTCAAAACCCCAACAGTTATGCAGTTTAAGGGACTAGGTGATGAGTTGACTTATTTGCTGCTATCCTACTGATTTTAAACCTTAGTTGACCTATAATGCTCTATTGTATCATATAGAAGCAGTCACTAACACCTAGGATACCCTGAGGTACCTTGAACCAACATATGCCAAACATCCCTTAATGTGGTCATAATGAGAAATTACAAAGCAAGTGACCAAACTAGGTTTTTAACTCCACTAATTATACTACTTTCAGTTGAATTAAACCTAAATAAACGAATTAAAATACCTAATAACAACAATTAGCACTGATGAAATTAAGCATGGTTCAACATCTTACTTGGTATCCAAAATGGTTAGTGACTGAGAATGAGGAACCAAGATCAACCTACCATTCCACCTTGGAATTCTAACCCAAAACTTCCATTATTTCTTCTACAACTGCTACCCCTTTCTTCAACACAATTTCATTCTTCTTTGTATTCCTTGTTTTTTTTTCTGGATTTTTTCTCTCTATTTTTTTTTATTCTGTAACAAAAATCTTTTTCTTTCCTTAACTGAATTTCTACTTTCCTTTAAATTCAGAACACTTCAGAAACTAGTAAGAATCATTTATCAATCAAGAATGACAACTTTCAAATGAAATATGAGCAATTAAGAAACTTAAGCAAAATTCGAATTTAAAATAAACTTGAAAGGAACTTCATTTAAACTGAAATTTTGGAATTACAATATTTGAATAAGAAGGAAAACAGATTTAAAACTAAGGATGGGATTACATAATTCTAACCTCTAATTTCTACTCTATCACTCATTAAATTAAAACTCAACTAAAACTTCACACACTTGTCTCTGCTTCTTTCTTTCTTTTATATTGACCAATTAGGGTTTCCATGGCTGCCTCTTGCTTCCCCACTTCTCTCCTGGTCCGTTGGATAAGCATAATTGATCTGAGCCTTTGGTTTGTATTTGGGCGGGAAAAATGGAAATAACAAGTTGGGAGGTCTGATGAATTGGCAGGTTGTGTTTTGTTGGTTTGTTGTTTGTTTTTAGTTGAGTAGGAGGGGGTGGGTGTTTGCGTGTGGCAGAGGGTGAAGTATAGGGGTGATGATGAGGGTGAGGGTGGTATTGCAGAAGGGTGGTTTGGGAGGGAAGTGGTTTTGAGGACGGGTCAAAGGTTGGGGGTGGTGTTTGACCGGTTGTAATATTAAAAGGAAAGGGGTGGGTTGAGGTTTTAGTTGGGCTAGGATAGGGTGTATGGGCTGGAAAGGGTGGGTTGTTTATTTATTGTGTTTGTTATTTGGATTTTAGAAGATAATATGTGGCCCGTTTGGTTAGTAGTCATAAGTAACACAAGGACCCTTCATGTAATATTTCTGTTTTTGAGGGACCTGAACTGTAACTTTTCCAAAGTAACCACAAGGACCATACTAGCCATGTTCCATTTACCAAAGGGCCATGAAAGTTAATTTTCCAATTTAAACTTCCCAGGGACTGAAACTGTCAAATATCAAAACTTGAAGGACCAAAAGTGTAAATTCTTCAAACTTTCATTTAAAGGACCAATTTTGACAATTTGTAAATTCCCAAAGACCAATGTTTACTTTTCCATCCAAAAATACTTCCCAGGGACCAAATCTGACAAAATTATGAAGTTCAGGGACCAAACTTGTAGTTTTCCAGACTGCAGGGACCATTTGTGTAATTTTCTCAAACCTTTTACCCAAGGATTGTTTTTGATAATTTTTGACTTTAGAAAACCTTGGGTTGACTTTTCTTTCATTTTAAACTTCCATGGACTAGTTTTGTCAGTTTTTTGAAACTTGAGGGACTGAAACTGCCAATTGTGCAAACTTTGTTCATTTTTCATTTGTTTTTAAACATTTTGCATCTACAACATATAAAACACACTTTTGGAATAATTTCTGTATTTTGATGCGTATTTGAGTGTTTTTGGATGTTTTGGCAGTTCAGATACGATAAAAATGATGAGTATTTACACACTCATCAAAGCCCTTAAGGCTTTAGTTTATTAGTTGTATTATTCATGCATCTTGGATGTATGATGTTTGTATTTTTATCTATTTAATGAAGTGTTTTCTTTTATGCTTATATTGCTTGCCTTATCTTTATATATAATTGTTGCATGCATATATATTGTTTGTTCTAAATATTTTTGCAAGCATTCCATATCTCGACTTGTTTTGTAACCGTAAAACAAGGGGGAGTACACATCAAGGGGGAGCTCATCCAACTTCGGGACAACCTTTTTGATGTTTAAAAAAAGGGGAGAAGTGATATAAAACTCACTAAATACTTGCATATATAATAATTTTTGATTTAATGAGTTTAGATATTGTAATCATCAAAAAGGGGGAGATTGTTGATATAAATAATGCATAAAAACGTTATTAATATTTTTTGATATCCCGATGTTTTGACGATCACAAAATATAAAATCACTAAACGTAAAATCATTACGTAAATAAGTATTTAGTGACAAAATATCATTATATCCAACTAATTCACTTAAGGTATGCATAAACAAGTGTCTACTACATTTTATGATCAAAGGAAGGTTTATTTACTAATTAAAAATTATATAAAATGGTATAAACATTTTATATATTTAAGAAAAACACTTTTGGTAATTAAAAGAAAATGTTTATTTCATAATAAATATATGAATTCAAATTTTTAACCAAATTCAGTTAAATTTTCACCAAATAAACTTTCCCCAGAAAAGACAAAGAATCTGGCCGTTTCACATGGGCGGCCCCCTTAATTTTAAGGGGGCCGGCATACGCTCCCGTGTCAAATTTTTTTGCCTATAAATACTGGTTCAAATCTGAATTTTTTCCTCAACTTTTGCACTAAAACTTTCTGTTCTAATTCTCTCAAATCATCTTCCTAAATCCTTTGATCATAAACATTTTAGTTCTTGTTTTCAAGTAATTCTATCCATCCTCATTCAAAGTGCAAGAGAAGAATACTCCTTTCATCTCAAACCAAGAAGTGTTGAAGATTAGTAGTGTAGCTTGTATTTATTGTATAGTTGTGTAGTGATTGTAATTGATAGATCTAGGTGGGTTAGTAGTTGTGAATAGAAGTAGTGAAGAAATAGTTGTGGTGTGAAGAAGAAGTAGTGAAGGTGTGAGAAGTAGTGTAGTAGTAGTGTTGTGTACATGTTATAAAGAAGGCGTGTAGTGGTGTGAGATTGGTTCTAGCTACTATTAGGACTCGACATTTAGCTTAGTGTCATTAATTGGTGTAAGCGAAAGTCGTATAAGGTTTCTCCGCCAAAAAGGGAGTTTGTTGACATAGTGAAGAAAACTCTCGAGTAGGTGACTCGAGGAGTGGAGTAGGGCGAAGAGGTGCTTCGTAGCCGAACCATTATAAATATCGTGTGTTTGATCTCTCTATCTCTATCTTCTCATTACTTTCATATTTACGCTATCATTATTTAGTTAGTTAGATTAAATTGTTTGAGTTGTGCAAGTGTTGAAATTCACATAAATAAGAATCGAAGTTTTTATCAAACAAAGTTTTTAAAATAAAAATTGATGTAAAACTATTCAACCCCCCCCTTCTAGTTTTCCACAGACCCGATTACGCCTATTCCAATTCTCTCTACGTGATCAAGCTAGTCAATGGCTTGAACGTTTACCCGCGGGATCCATCACCTCATGGGATGATCTCACCACTCGTTTCCTTGCTTAATTTTTCCCACCGGGGAGAACTACCAAGCTTAGAAATGATATCTTTATGTTCCAACAACGTCAAGATGAAACCTTCTATGAAGCATGGACTCGATACAAGTACTTACTCCAAAAAGTCCATCATCATGGCATTGAACCATGGCTCCAAATTCAAATCTTTTACGGTAAAGTTAATTATCAAACGAGAAGGGCCATAGACTACGCAGCCAATGGTAGACTAAACAGACTTAGCATCGATAAATGCTGGTAAGTTCTTGAGGGGTTAGCAAAATACGAAGAAGAAGGATGGGAGGACCCGGTGTTTTTAAGAGAAGGAAATCTTGATTACGTGAACGCTACCCAAGAACTGTTATTGGGAAATATCGAGAAGCAGGTTAAGGAATTGATGAGAGCTGAAATGCCTGCAGTTGAAACCGCAAGGAGTCCTGATATATGTGTGAGTGCGATTAGCAAATACAATTTTCCTGAACGTTCACGACAAGAGGAGTTCGAAGGGATAATGATAACCTTCATGAATAATCAGGAAAAACAGATTCGGCACTTAGAAGCTCACATGGAAAGCACTCGTAATGCTTTTATTGACTTAGCAGACAAATTCATATCAAGAATTAAGGAAAAGATTAGGGAAAAATCCACACCAAGAAAAATCAAAAAAATCTTTGAACTCTCAACCCCTTTGGTGTGTGACGAAGAGGATAATGAAAAATCCTTTTCAAGCGCTTCACCCTCAATTACCCCTTACTTTTTATGAGCGTCCTCAGGAGGAAAAGAACTGGCAATTTCATAACATCTTCGTTGGAAGCTTGCAAACCACGCTCCCCAATTTGCACAAGAGACGTTCCTTTGGTTTTAAACCTGGTGTGAAGAGGTTGCGCCTCGAAAACACCGTAGCTTTGGAAACTTCTATGGAACGACTCCTTCCCGTACCCACCGTTCACCAATATGAAGATCGCAATCTAAATGGAACTCTGCCCAACCCTTTTAATAACCACGCCTCACTTCGTGACAGTAACAAATTGTTTGACCCTGGTGGACTTCACTAACGGGATGGCTACTCATAGTTTTTACTTTTGATTAGCTATCTACAATAGTGCAGGGACTGAATTTGAAATTGCCACTAAGTACTCATAAAACGGGCATCTGACGGCGTCAGGTTTTAGCTCTTGACGCTGTCACCTCGCATTCTCAGCAATAATAACCCCATTTCCATCACTTTCAACTCATACCCCACAAACTATACCCAAGTGCTGCTCCACCTCCGAATCTCCAAGATCAAATCCGACATCTTCTGTGACAAATTTCCACGTGGTAAGTAACTTTTCTTCATCCTTATTCGTTCAATTATCCTTATGACCTACCAATTTTGAAAACCCCCATCATCCGAAACCCTAACATTGACCCATCTTTAGAAATCGTAATGCCCTTCCTTAGGCGTTTTGTAATCATGAGTTTAGCATTAGGTAGTAGTGGTTGATTTGAATCATGAGTCAATTGCGGAAAAATCTTTCATACCACGGATTTTTTTGATCTCCCACCCATGTTTTCTGCAAAAAGGGGTGTTTGGGTCATCGATTTAGAGTTTGAAAATTGATTTTTCCCTCGTAATTGCATGGATGGACTTCTGTTGGGTCTGACGGCGTCAGGTTTTATTTCCTGACGGCGTCAGATGTGTCTGACAGCATAACTTCGTAAAACTCTCATTCTAACCATTTCTGTTCCATTCTATCTTTTTCCAGAAAAATGAGCAAGCGAACCCGACATCACCGAGGGAGTTCATCAAGGTCCCAACGTGTGAACTATGGTGACTTGGTCCATAGTTGGAGTGAGTTTGATAATGACACTTCTACAAACAAATATGTGGAACTACTCTATCACCATATCGATGCAGGGGCAGTGATTGATTGGGAATTTTTGAGGTCCCAAGGTCTTGAGGGTGACTTCCTTGGGAGGATCCAAACTGATGCATTTACGGGTCCTCAATGGGAAAGGCTGTTTAGGATGAGGGAAACGGTTTACAGTGAGTTGGTAAGGGAGTTCTTTGCTACTTTTCGCTTCGATTTGGCTAAGGCTAGGACAGATATGGGAGGTACCACCATTTACTTTAGGCTAGGGGGAGAGCTTAGATCGTGCTCGGTTACTGAGTTTGGGTGGAGATTAGGCTTATATACTCAGGAGGAGGCTGTTCAGGGTGGTTTTATGCAGAGGTTGTTGAATGGGGAGACAATGAGGAATGAATTGACGTGTTCCATGTTCTGGCCGAGTATTGGCAATGGGGTATATACCTCAACCACTGGGGCGACCTCGATTAGGGACCCTATGATCAGGTTAGCCCACAGATGCATCACCTACAGTTTGTCGGGGCATCATGGCACTACTCACCGTGTCACTGCTTCGGACCTTTTCTACCTATACACCATGTTTTCAGCGGATGTATACTGTAACACCCCTTCCTGGGTAGCGAGTTATTTGAAGACTAGTGTGGGGGAGAGGGATACCGACAAGGTGTATGGAGGGATGTTTGTGACCCGTTTGGCTCGTTCCTATGGGATCCTGGTTCCTGAGGTTATGGGGTACCTGAGCGACTGTGGGGCATGTAGGGTGGTGAGGGCCAAGTCCCTCAAGCAGATGAGTATTGTGATGGGGCTGGGGGATGGGTCCTTTACTTGGTATGTTGTGGGAGGGCCGGCGGGTGTTGAGGAAGATGAGGATGATGATGAGGGTGTACCCTAACAGCCGCATTATGGGGATATGAGGTTGGGTCTGCGGATTATTACCGACACATGGGACGGGGAGATTGGCAGGCGTATCAGGGGGCTTGGATGGGTCAGGTGGACGCATGGCGAACCACCACTGACCAAAGGTTTGACTGGATGTATGATCACACCATCCGCCAGATGCAGCATCTCTCTACCCGTGATCACATTGAGCCTCAGCTACAGATCGACCCATTTCCTGGTCGCGAGATGGACTACCCTCCCTACGGGTACACCGGGCATCTCCCTCCTGGCTATGATTACCGCATGGTCCCCCTCCCAGTGATTTGTCATGATATTTGTGATCTCTGAACAATTTATTCATGGTTGTATGATTTGAAACAATTTGTCTTGTAATAATTTAGGGTATGGCCTCTGTTGGCCCTGGATACTTTTTAGTTATCTTCATGTAGGATTTTAAATTTATGGGTTGTTTAAATTTTTAGTTTTTAAATTGCGTAAGTTTATTTGTTTGATTGAGTATTTGCTTCCGTATGCATGCTTTATTTTTATTGTTGGTAGATCATGTTTCAAAATAAAATTGTGAAAATGCTTTATTTTGTTATTTAACTTCGTCTTAACTTCATATAAAGGTATTTTGCAAAAAAGATAAGTGTAAGGGGAAACCCCAAATTTGTTTTTAAGAACGAAATTGATCATGATTCTCCACAATATTAAATGAACATGTGTATTAGTATTTGTTAGAGTCAAATGTTTGTATCGAGTCATAATGATGTTTTGCTGTATTTTCAAGGAAGTAGGACATAAGTTTTTCCAGAAACTTAACATAAAGATTTCTGCAGGTCACTTCTGACGGCGTCAGGAATTAACTCTTGACGGCGTCATGTGTAAAATTCTGGAAATTTTGCTAGTTTTGTTTTTCTAACTGATGACGTATAGTCTATATTTGGGCCACGAGCCCAAATGATAAACATTACTCGGCCCAAACCCACCACGAGTGGGCTATTATAACGAATAAACGGGCCATAATAAACACGGCCTGGGCTCACGAAGCCCAAAGCCCAACCAAACTTAACTGGGTATGCGATAAGGATTACCTATTAATGGAATAGATATCCTTACCCCGGATAAGCATTACGCATGCGAAAAGTAAGGAGCAAGAAACCTACGCGGTTTCAGCCCCTATATAAGGAATGACATCTCTCATTCAAAGGTACGATATACAAACCCTAACTCTCTACGAGAACCCTAAATCGATTACTTACTCTCACGCCGGAGTCTAATCGGGAGAAACAATCCCTCGATAAGCCTAACGGTGTTGTTTTATTTTCTTAGTACGCAGGTAACAAGTGCTAAGAAGCGAATTGGTACGAGAGCAAGAGCCAATAACCAGGTATGCCCAACTTTTGTATCAACAAGTGGCGCCATCCGTGGGACCCTACTAAGAACTAGAATGACGAAACATAAGAATTCAAGCCAGCGGACTCCGCAGTCAGAAAAACGTGACCATCAGAGGAAGAATCAACAAGATCCGACCTCCAGACAAGTCGCTGGGACAACCAGCACACCTGGTCACCACGAGGCAGGAACAACCCCACCTCGTCTAGCAGTAGAACTACCTATAAGAACTATCCAAGTCACACCAGTGGTTCCAAGCATTGAGGAACTCCAGCGCACCCTCTTCACCACTCCTCATCAAGCTACACCTGCAGTGAACAACACTGCGCCGCCAGGCGCGCCTGAACGAAACAGGGCGCCTAATACTGAGGCAGAAATTCTTGCAACAACTGAGGATGCACCCGATCTAACTTTGGGAAACTTTGTATCCCAAAATTATGAAACCCTAACTGCCCTCATGCAAGAAGAAGCAACAAGAAGGGCAAGCGCGGGTCTACAAGCCCGACTCAATTTTGGTCCTGAACGCGAACCATCACCATTGCATCACCCACGAGGAAGACGCGCAGAACGTACCACTATCCGTGATAGGTTGGGTGCGATATCTGATTCGCAATACTCAGAAGACAGCGAGAGGCGCACCAATGTTCACTCCAGACTTGGCAGTCGGGGAATACAAGATCGATTAGGGCCTCAACATTCGCCAAGCCAAGGATCTTCCAAACCTGGGAGTAGGAGGATTCAAGATAGATTGGGGAGAAGAAGATCCCCAAGCAGAGATCCGTCAAGCTCTTCTTCTGAAAGAAGCCGGCGCAAGCGCCGAAAAAGAGACTACCCTTCTTCCAGTGACTCCTCGGACAACGAGGATAAAGAAACAGGACACTAGAAGTCAAGAGGAAAACGTCGCGAGGAAGAGAATGATGATATGTCTCTCCCATGGCGACGCCAGAAAATTGATGCGTTCACACGGCGCATCAGCGATTACTCAGACCGCAAACGCAGGCGCATGCCTGCTAACGTGAAAACATATGATGGAACAGGTGATCCAGATGATCACCTAAAAATTTTCGAATCAGCCGCAACTATCGAAAACTGGCCACAGCCTGTGTGGTGCCACATGTTTAATTCCACGTTAGTAGGAAACGCGTGCACATGGTTTAGCAAACTCCCACGTAGGAGCATCGGTGGATTTGAGGAATTACGGAAAGCATTCCGCCTCAACTTCACCCAACGAAAGAAGTAAACCCTGTGGAGCTAGCAAGAGTGAAACAGCGTCAAGGGGAATCAACCAGCGCTTTTATGGAACGTTTCAAGGATGAGTGCATACAAGTCAAAGCATGTCCTGAAATCCTAAAAATTCCAGGGTTCATGAATGGGATCAATAACCCAGAACTCATCCGGAAGTTGAACGACAAAGTTCCACAGACTTTTGATGAGTTAACAAAGCGCACTAGATCCTTTATACACGGAGAAGCAGCTGCTGCGGATAGCAAAAAAGGTTATTCAAACTATAGGCAACAAGAACAGCCGCGGAGACAATCCAATGATCAGAATAACAATCGCAGCAGGAATTATCGCAGTGGAAGAGACAACGACAAATATACTCCTCTCACAAAAACTCCGAGAGAAATATTTGTAACAGAAGGTGCGAACTTCCCAAAACCACCACCAATGCGCACTGCAGAGGAAAAGCGCCTAGGTAGTGGATACTGCGAGTACCACGGCCAAAAGGGCCATACAACTAACGAGTGCGTCCAACTAAAACAACTAATTGAAAAGCTAGTGAGAGAAGGCAGGATGGACCACCTCGTAAAGAACATCAAGGAGGGAAAAGATAAACAGAGAAACGGGGGTAAGAAAGAACCCCCAAAGGAAAAAGCTGATACTATATACATGATACAATCATGGCAACGCAAGATAAAACAAAAAGTCAGCCAAAAATTCTCTCCAGAAAAAGAGATATCCTTCCCTACTATAGCTGTGGACAACGCAGTCGTGGAGCCTCTAACCATTGAAATACATACAGGGGGGCATGATATCCACCGCATGTACATTGATGGAGGGGCATCCGCAGATATCCTGTACGATCACTGTTTCAAAAGACTGCAACCTGAAATCCAAAATCAATTGATACCAGCTACAACGTCATTAACAGGATTCACAGGAGAAAAGATTTGGCCCATGGGGCAGCTACGCTTGTTGGTGGTCGTAGGGGATGAACAACACTCAATTGCAACATGGATAAACTTTATGGTAATAAAGTCTCCTTCACCATACAATGGTATCATTGGAAGACCGGGAATATCATCCATGCGCGCAGTACCATCCACAGCGCACGGAATGCTTAAATTCCCAGTGGAAGGAGGAGTTGTCACTCTCTATAACACAACAGTACCACCAAGAGAATGCATCGCAGTAACAACTACAGCAGAGACTATTCCAGAACAGCGCACGGAAAAAATGCCAAATTTAAAAGTTGCTATTCATCCAGATTATCCGGAGCAACAAGTTTCGATTTGAGGATCTTTATCTGACCAAGGTAAAGCAGCCGTATGCGCACTCTTGCAAAAGAACCTAGACATCTTTGCATGGGAACCAAAGCATATGATGGGAGTACCGCGCTCTATCACAGAGCATAAGCTACAAATCCGACAAGGATACCCTCCAATACGACAAAAGAAGCGCGGCCAGGCCCCAGATCGTGCAAAGGCTATTCTGGAAGAAGTACATAAGCTCGTAGATGCAGGCATCATGCGCGAAGTATACTATCACGACTGGCTTTCTAACCCAGTCATGGTAAAAAAGAGTGATGGCAGTTGGAGGATGTGCGTGGACTTCACGGACCTCAACAAAGCATGTCCGAAGGACTGCTATCCACTGCCGGAGATAGACTGAAAGGTCGAGTCCTTGTGCGGATACCCTTTCAAATGCTTCCTAGATGCATATAAAGGGTATCATCAAATCCAGATGGCAGTGGAAGATGAAGAAAAAACAGCTTTCCACACCAGTCAAGGAGTATACTGCTACACAAAAATGCCTTTTGGCCTGAAAAACGCAGGCGCGACATACTAACGACTGGTGGACACAGCTTTCGAAAAACAAGTAGGCCGCAACTTGGAAGTCTATGTTGACGACCTTGTCATCAAAAGCCATACAGAGGACGAATTGGTGCGTGACATCGAGGAAACATTCAGAACATTGGGGCAAATAAACATGAAGTTGAACCCCAAGAAGTGCACCTTTGGCGCAACTGAAGGCATGTTCCTCGGATATTTGATAGAACCCGATGGAATCAAGCCTTGCCCAGAGAAGACAAAGGCTGTTATTGATCTCCCCTCCCCGCGCACACTCAAAGAAGTCCAGTCACTAAATGGAAAGTTAGCAGGGCTAAACCGCTTCTTATCTAAGTCAGCAGGCAAATCTCTTCCCCTCTTTAAAACACTCACGAAGTGTACAAAAAAGGGAGACTTTCGCTGGACTAACGAAGCGAAGGAAGCTTTCCAACAACTTAAAAACCATCTGGCATCTCTTCCCAAACTCGTCGCACCGCGACCAGGGGAAGAACTAATCATGTACTTATCGGCAACCCATGGAGCAGTCAGCGCAGTACTATTGACAGACAGGAACTCCGTCCAGACACCCATATATTTTGTAAGCAAAGCCCTTAAGAAAACAGAGACTACCTACAGCGCTATGGAAAAGCTGGTCTTGGCTCTAGTGTTCGCAGCCAAAAGGTTGCGCAGATACTTTCAAGCGCATCCAATAGTTGTAATCACTGATCAGCCAATTAAACAAGTTATCTCTAAGCCTGACGCATCAGGACGCTTACAAAAATGGAGTGTACTGCTAAGTGAGTATAACATCTCATACAGACCGCGCACCGCAATCAAAGGACAAGTCTTAGCCGATTTTATCGTGGAGAAGCCAGACAGCGACAGCCCGACATCTGCAGCTAAAACAGATTTACAGGAACCCTGGATTCTGTTCACAGATGGGTCTTCATGTGTAGATGGATCAGGCGCAGGCCTTATTCTTACAAATCCAGAAGGTATGGAATTCACCTATGCGCTACGCTTTGAATTCACAGCCACAAACAATGAGGCAGAATACGAGCCCTACTAGCCGGACTACGCATCGCAATCCAAATGGGTGTTCGCAACCTAGAAGCAAATGTAGATTCGTGACTAGTCGCTAACCACGTGCTAGGCGAATATGAAGCCAAGGATGAACACATGACCCAATACCTAGAAAAGACAAAATCCTTGATCAAGAACTTTGATAGGTTCACAATAAAACAAGTACCTAGAGGAGATAACAGGAAGGCGGACGCACTCAGCAAGATCGCATCCACAAGCTTCGCACACCTCTCAAAACAGGTATTGGTAGAAACCCTAAAAAACAAGTCAATCTTGGAAATGGAGATATCAACGGTGATAGAGGAACAAGATCCTACATGGATGACACCTATCATCGAATTTATTAGCAAGGGAACCCTACCCCAAGATCATAAAGACGCTCGAAGAATACGGCGCGCAGCGCAACGATTTGAATTACGCGACAACGTACTCTATCGATGGTTTTTCTTACAACCATGGCTCAGATGTGTTGGACCCCTCCAAGCAGACTACGTACTCCGCGAAATTCACGCTGGATCATGTAGTATGCACTCCGGGCCGCGATCTGTAGTGGCACGCACTCTAAGGTCAGGATACTATTGGCCAACAATGCATCGCGATGCACGCGATCTGATAAGAAAATGCAGTAATTGCCAAGTACATAGGCCAATTCCGCGCCGAACACAAGAGCTAACACCAATTACCTCACCATGGCCATTTTACAAATGGGGTATTGACATCGCAGGACCTTTCCCTGTCGCAGCTGGAGGAGTAAAGTTCCTCATCGTAGCCATAGACTACTTTACGAAGTGGATCGAAGCAAAGGCGGTGGTGAACATCACGGGAAACCAAGTCAAACGCTTTGTCTGGGACAACATTGTCTGTCGCTTCGGACTACCGGGTGCGATCATATCAGACAACGGAAAACAATTCTGTGATAACCCATTCAAAGATTGGTGCGAACAATTGAACATCACACAACACTTTGCTTCAGTCAAACACCCACAAACCAATGGCCTAGTTGAGCACGCAAATCGCAGTCTAGGCGAAGGAATAAAAGCTCGTCTTGACAGACACAAAGGAAGGTGGGTAGATGAGCTCTCGCATGTCTTGTGGGCGCATCGCACAACAATCAAAACCAGTACTGGCGACACGCCATTTTCCCTAGTCTATGGAACAGAAGCCGTCATACCAGCTGAGATAGGAATGCCAACTATACGCACAGCAGAGGTCAACGTCACGACAAACGACAAGGAACGGCGCATAGACTTAGACATACTGGAAGAAAGACGTGAACGCGCAGCTATATGCGAAGCAAAGGCTAAGGCAAAAATGAAGAAGTATTATGATGCAAAGGTCAAACACACTTCATTCAGACCAAGATACTTTGTTTACCGCGCCAACGACGCGAGCCACGTAGAAGACACAGGCAAACTCGGACCTAAATGGGAAGGACCTTACGAGGTCACAGACGCGCTCGGCAACGGCGCATACAGACTGCGCGATATGGAAGGCCAAGACCTAGCGCGCACCTGGAACATCTGCAATCTTAAAAAATGTTACTTATAGGCTACGGCCCTTACACAGACACCCTCGCGTCCTACGTGATGCCCAATAAGTGTTTGTTCTTTTTCTTTCCTAGGAATCGTATTTTTCTTATTTTCTTTAAAAACTTGCAAGTATCAATAAAATGTTATGGTTTTTAGCTAACTCCATAGCGTATTTTACTTTATTGCATACATAATAAATGTCAATATTGTTATTTTACATTTTTATTGCCTACATGGCGTGCATGCACAACTTAAAGACCCACGAAGGCATAAAGGACAAGTTAACCTACTAATTCACTCGTTGAATAAGAGGTGCTGCAGACCCATCAACATAGGATCACGTATCCTTGCTAAGCGCCTTACTCTTGAGACGTCAAGGTAAGTTTCGCGTTCGCACCCCACGACGGATGCGCACATACTAAGTACACTGTACAAGCTTAGCAAATAACGAGCCAAAACACTTGGTCAAATACCAAAACTTCGCAAACAATGCAAGTATCTCTTAAAGTCACGTACTTAAAACACTTGGTTAAAAAATTTCTGGCAAACAATGCAAGTATATTTTAAGTCACGAACTTAAACAAAAAATATCTTATTCATAAGTTATTTACAAAAATTACAAGGCAAAAACATAACATACAACAAGCCTATATGCTATGACGATGCTCAGGACTCTCCTCCGGGGCGGCGGAACTCCCACTTCCTGCAGCTTCCTCAAAGTTAAGGCATCCTGCATAGACACGGTTGGAACGCTTACAGGCACACCATCTGACCTAGGGATGTGTGCAGCGCCAATGCCACACATCACTGCCTTACCCTTAATACCCTTCTTCACTGCAACCCTCTGCTCATGTCGCTCTAGCACTTCTTTCAAGGGAATCTCCCTCTCAAGAGCAAAGGGTTTGAGGATGTCGCGAGGCCGCGCGAACACAGGAACTTGAAGCTGCGAAACATCAGGTTTCAGATAGTAATCTGATTCCCCTTCCGCATTATCCCCAAGATGGCGCTGCAATGTCAACCCTGCCATCAGTACATCTATGGGGTCATCTTGATCGCGCTCCAGCCTCCCAATGTGCGGCAACTCAAGAACCTTCAACCTCGCCATTGCTTGCAGCAACTCATCATAAGCTGTAGGGCTGTACCCAGGGACTTCCGCCAAGTCCTTCTTCAGCAGCTTGGCCTCGTGGAGATCCTCTATAGCCTGGGATCTGCCACGCGCCATCGCGCAATGCACCACCTTCCCAAAGGCGTCCACTACCTCTGGGGACTCTAACGCGCCCATAGCTGCCAGGCGCAGTCCATGGCTAATCAACCACCTACATTCACGAAGACAATTTGTGTAAATAAAAAGCATGGCGATAAAGTTATTATGAAGACAAGTAAACAAAAATACCTGCGCTCAGCAATGGTAGACATCAAATGAGGATATAATTCCTCGTCATACTCAATACTGAGGCCACACAGCTTATCCTCTTGCGCCTGGATAATCTTCAACATCTCCTCCTTAAACTTGGCGACGCTAGCGAAGTGCTCCACCTTCTTCTCCTCCAAGAAGCGCACAGCAAATGTCAAGTTAGACTTGTAATGGTGCAGCTCCCCGCGCGCCTTCACCACCTCAGCCATGGCGGATAGCTTCTCGTGGGTTATCTTTTCAGCATGCGCCCGCGAGGCCTCCAACTCTACTTGCGCATTAGCCAACTGCGCACGGAGTCTTGCCAACTCCTCATCCTTCTGGGCAAGAGCACTGCTCTCCCCGACATACTTCTTTTGCAGCTGAGCCAATAACTCAGCTTGGCGCGCAACAGTCGCAGCTAGCTCATCCATAAGCTGCTGCGCCTCTCCACCATCAGCAACCTTGGTTTTCCCCTCCTTGTTTTCATTCTGTGGAGAGGAAATCTCATCAACGAAGACTCCATCATTCTTCGCAGCATCATCCCTACGCAACAAAAAACAGTTAGTAAATATTACAACAAGTAATATGATAAAAAAAAAGAGAGAAAGATGATAAAAACGCAGACACTTACAGAAACGGAGAATCCTCATCAACCTTCAACCGTGCGCCAGAAGTAGACGTCTCTTCCGCATTAGACTCCGCATCCCTAATGACGTGTCGACGCCTCTTCCTGGTGCCACTGCCTCCAGCCTCTCCCTTGCGCTTAACATTCTGCGCAACTTCTTCTTTCAGCACCTCCTCAGGATTAAGGATCTTTATGCTGTCAGACGACCCCGATTGCGCCTCCTTGTGCGCCACTTCCACAGTGGGCGTCACCTCCACAGTGGGCGCCACCTCCGCATCGGGCGCCACGCTCTGAACAGGCGTCACTTGGAGCGGTGGCGTGTTCTCAGGGACCGCCTCTGGCAGGACGGTCAAATGACCCTTCGTCGCCTCCAGTAGGGGCTGCTCACCTTCCCTCAGAGGGCGCACCCCTATAGTTACCAGCTTCGGCTTGTCCAGCTTAACCACAGCAAACAGATCCATCTCTGCACACATCAATAACGCAAGAAAGGAAAAAAAGGATTAGTTATTAAAAGCGCACATACACAAAAAAGACTTACAAAGCTTGAAGTAGAAGGGATGAACACCCACCCCGGCCATCCTCACTCAGGAAAGTAGGCACCTCATCCACAGCGCCAAAATAAGCGCGGCTCAACCCCATATGCACCAAAAACTCCTCCGGATAGGGGTTAATGGCCAGTCGGTTGGCATCCAGAATCTGCGCGTCAGCCAGCCTGTAGGAACCGGGTGTGGGGCGCCCATCCCTTGGCAATGTATCTTGAGTATAAAACTCATGGGGAAAGGGAAAGACTACATCATCAACCCAGAAAAAGAACTCCCTCCAATTCTTTAGGGCATCTACCTTCTCAGTATAACACTGAAGCGCCCCCTGACGCTTCGCAAAAGAAACCCAACCATTTGACCACGTCGTGTGGTAAAAGGAACGGAACAAGGCCACACTCGGTTCTATCGTAAGTAAACGGCAGTTTACTTCAAAATTCGACACCTTAGCCGCACCTATACAGTGCAGTTGAGAGATGTGAAGGCGATAATGATTGAGCAAATCGCTCAGAAAAATAGATATGGGTACGCGGTAATTCGCGTACTCAAAGAATTTCGTGTATAGCCCTATTTTCCCTTCGGGGAAATCAGCTATACACGCGTCCACATCTGGAGCCTCTGGATGGACATCCAGAGGCACGAAATAGTCGGACGAAAATTGAGTAACATCCTCAATGGTCATCGCGGAGCGAAAATCCTCTAACTGGGCAACCATCTTCATTAAATGACGAAGTGAAACGCACACAAAATTACCTACGAAAGTGCAGTATTTTCTTTGCAAAAATCTTTCAAGGAAAGTGAATAGTGATAAGTGTGTGTTTTACTGTATGATTGTAAAAAGTGGGGCGGTGACTCTTATATAGGGAGTAAAAAAACCCTAGTTTGTCTCCACGTGGAACCCACTCACAAAAACGTATGGCTGGAGCTGAACCGGTACATGCACTTTTTCCCGATTACCGAGGGCTACGTGGACACCACCCCCGATTTTCGAGGTATCCGTTTGAAATACTTATGGTTAGGAGCATTGCACTTAAAAAATAGGCGGTAATATTTCTTTGATCTCCCGCCACGCTTACCGCTGATAATATTAAGTCTAGTATCCGCGGCTACGAGCTGCGCACACTAGACTGGGGGGACATGATGACGTATAGTCTATATTTGGGCCACGAGCCCAAATGATAAACATTACTCGGCCCAAACCCACCACGAGTGGGCTATTATAACGAATAAACGGGCCATAATAAACACGGCCTGGGCTCACGAAGCCCAAAGCCCAACCAAACTTAACCGGGTATGCGATAAGGATTACCTATTCATGGAATAGATATCCTTACCCGGATAAGCATTACGCATGCGAAAAGTAAGGTGCAAGAAACCTACGCGGTTTCAGCCCCTATATAAGGAATGACATCTCTCATTCAAAGGTACGATATACAAACCCTAACTCTCTACGAGAACCCTAAATCGATTACTTACTCTCACGCCGGAGTCTAATCGGGGGAAACAATCCCTCGATAAGCCTAACGGTGTTGTTTTATTTTCTTAGTACGCAGGTAACAAATGCTAAGAAGCGAATTGGTACGAGAGCAAGAGCCAATAACCAGGTACGCCCAACTTTTGTATCAACACTAACGGAGTCTTGAAGTTTTTGTTAATTCTTTAGTTTTATAAACTCCAGGAAATCTGCAAACATTCATTCCACAAGCATTATATCTTAATTTGCTTTCTAGGATTTGTTAGTATATATAGATTGCCACCGATTTTACGCCAGGTTGCCTTGTTTGTTTTCTCAGGTTTAACAGGTTACATATGACAAGAAGATGATTTATATTTCTAGAAGGGAAGCTTTGATTGTTCATTTTCTTGGAGAAAGATCTAACCTTGTTACCACACTATCCACACCGAACGAATCAGGGGAGTATTTGATTTCATTCTTTTACCTATTTCACTTTTACATCCTTTAATTGAACATTGGGGACAATGTTCATCCTAAGTATAAAGAGAGGGTAAATGATGATACCTTATAGGATGCACTTTCACTTGAGTTTGTTTGTTTGATGGTAGGTGTGTAATAAAACTAAGAAAAATACTTGTTAGTGTAATTTTAGCGCCAAATTTAAAATTTTTTACAACATTTAGGAGTGAAACTTTAGCCTTAGCAAGCGTCTCATGGATAGGAGTCGTATGACTAGCACAAAACCGTACCATTCAGAAAAATTTTCCATCCAAATATGTGAGGTTCGCCTTTAGATTTGATAGGAAAAGCATTCATTATTAGTGCTTATGAGTGTACCGGTAGCATGTAGATTCTAAAACTTGCGTTAGTGATGCATCCCGAGACCGCTAGTGAGACTACATTCGTGTGGTAGGATTTACTACATGATAAGAGGCATTAGGATCACCCTTGTGTTAAATCCGTATCATAATTACTTGACCATTTAAGTCATATTATTTGGCTAGTAAAGTCAACTAATTTTTCCCACACCTTAGCGTTGTACTCATTTTTAGTACACGAAACCCTTAGTACACCCCTCCGAGCCTGTCTTTTCGTTTCTAACTTTAAGCATCTTACTTAAAGGAAGAATTTGTTACAACCCACTTAAATGTACACCTAAATCGCCTTAGCCTTCCGTGTATGCACTCATTTTTAGTGCATTATTGTTACATGTTTAAACCCTTAGTTAATTATCTAATTGATTACATGGTTGCTAAGTCGAGTCATATCCTTGTACATATTGTTTTGGGACAATTGGGACTCATGGGTAAAGTACTTATGTTATGGAGTAATGGGGAAGAAAATCATATATTACCTCCATATGTGCGTTAATCTTAAAAGTACTCCAAGTGTTTTGATTATCTTGATTCGAGTCATTAGATTAGTTTATTGTAAAGTATGTAAAATTTCAAGTGTAAGGGGAATATACATTCCCTATGATGTATTATTTTGGATGGTAGGGTAAGAGTGTATGCAAAAAAAAAAAAAAAAAAAAAAGAAAAAGAAAAAAAAAAAAAAGAGAAAAAACATACGGACTACCATCCCGTTTCATTCTATGTTTATTTTAAAGTTTTGTTATTTTTGATTTATTAGCTTAAGTCGAGTCTAGTCTTGGCTTAGCAACGCCATATTGTACATGTAATTAACCAAGATGATTAACTCGCCACCAGTAAAGATTGCCTTTATCCAACAAACCGTGTATTCCATATCCCTACACCTAACGTTATAACCCTTTGAAAGACCTCTTTGATAGTTTATCCTAGGTGCTTACACCAAGTGGTGGAGGTTTGATCCTTTCCCAAGCCTATGGTAATCTATTTTGCTATGACAGGTAGTGAGAGATGTTTTCCATTTCCATATTGTGATATATACTTTATTACACCCAAGAGATGTGAGTATCTAAACACTATTTGTGAGGTGCTAGTATATGACCTCCGTGCTTGTCTTTGGTCTTTAGTGGAACGATTATTTGTTGTAATTACTTTTATATTAGTGTTAAATGACCCCTAACTTGTATTTTGATTAGAATAAAAGCGCATTTGCTTGAGGACAAGCAAATCTCAAGTGTAAGGGTATTTGATGAGGCGAAAAATGAACCGTTTTTAGGGGGTCATTTAAGCCCGAATTTGAATTTATTTGATCAAATAATGCCCAAAATCGTTCCTTTTGTCATTTTAGGTACTTTTGGAGTGAATTCTGGAAAAGGAAGCATTTTGGACGTTTTTGGAGCATAAAAGTGAAGAAAACGGCAAAGTCTTAATTTTCCTTGCTGGGAACAGTACCCGACGGCGTCAAGAGTTATCAAGTGACGGCGTCAAGAGTAATATAAGAGGTAGAAGTGGATAAAGTCCGTGACGATCCAGAAGAGTTTTACACTATAGACATGACGGCGTCACCCAAGGCCGTCATGGTCCAAATAAGAGTGACGGCCCAGAGTAGATTGCACATGACGGCGTCACAAGTAGATCTAGGCAATCTGATTTCATTATGGGCGGCGAGTTGACGGCGTCAGAAATTCCTTCTTGACGCCGTCACCCTGTAAAATCTATATATAGTTTTGCAATTTTCATTCATTAAAAAAGGACAAGTAGGGTATAACTTTGGAGAGAAACCCTAGTACGAATATTATAGCTTTTTCAAGGGTTTTTACCCTTTGAAACCTTTCATGTTCAAGTGAGATAAGTACTCTTTCAATTCATTCAATATGTCTATGTGTTGTTTGAATATATATCTTACGCTTGTCTTGAATTTAACATGCTTGGCTAGATCTCTTGTGTGTTTGCTTAGATGTAGTGAAACCTAGATGTTAATTATGGGTTGATTGTCTGTTTATAGTTGTTACGGATGATTGTATTCGATGTTAGGCTTAAGAAAACTGGCAGACTTCCATTGGTGACATGCTTGAACGTCTTAAGTGTAACAATTCGCAATTTCAGGTTAATTACCATTCCCGGAAATTTTCACTATTCACTTTTACTATTCATTTTTCCCGAAACTTTCCCGAAAGTTGATTTTTATTTGATTTTATCGAGTGATAAATCATTTCCATGGCAAATTAAAAGTTTAACTTTCATAAGCTCATTTTCGTGAAAGTTATTAAGGAATTACACGTTTTAGGGTAAAACGTCATTCAGAAATTCTACGTACAACGAAACTCTACCGCGTTAAGTGACCCCGCATCAGAAAAATGTTTGACACACTCATGATTTATTTGAGAATTAATCGTGACTGAGAAAAACATGACCAAAAACTTCCCAGCAGGTCACCCAAGCCTGTACTACTCTCGCATGAGCACGCTTAACCGTTTGGGCGATTAACCGTTAGACCACAAAACGCGTTTCTAAGAAGATTTGAGTTTTCAACTTATTAGAAAAAGTCAACATATTCTTTCCCTCCTCCATTGACCAAAAATGATCCCTTGATGTTATAAGCCATTTCGTGATTTTTAGGCTTACGGTTTGATGTCTAAAAGACATTTAATACCAACCGACACTAGACTGAGCCCAGTCTAGACATTATAAGTCATTTTAAATCATTTTTATAACATTAGAAAAGTAACATTTTACTTTTCTCAATTTTACGCAATATTCAGCGTTTTACGCGAATTACGCGTTTTAGACCCGTGTTTCCAGTTTTTAGCAGGGTTTTACACTCAAATGGAACCTACCACTCATTTTATATTTTATTATGGAACATATGGACATGTTTATCAAAACTTTCAAATTCCATAATTTTACGACACCCGGTTTTACGTTTTGAGGCTTAATCATTTACGATTGGCATTTCCCGGAGTCAAAACTAACCAAGTATCTTGGATAATATCATCAAAAGTACACACCTTGTTCCCCAAGGTGATGAACCGCCACTAGGAGGGGGGATTCACACTAGGTGTCATGATCTTATGCTTAGAACTCTTGGATGAGAACATGTGTTAACCTTGGCCTCCAAGGGTTGACAAGTCAACATATGTAACCTCCTTAAACTCATATAAATACCCTCCCCTCCCTCCTTTTGCCGTGCACTTCCACACACACAAACACTCTCATCTTTGCTCTTTTCCTTCCAAGTTTCATGCAAGATTCAAGTGATTCTTCAAGGTGGAAACCCTAGATAGGTTATCATTCATCAAACACTTCCATAACCTCATATACTTGGTGATTTATCTTGAGTTTAAATCCACTCAATTCACCTAAACCTTCATCATCCATCTTTCAAGAATACCAAGGGTAGAAAGATTGCATGAAGTGAAAAAGGGTTGAAGCAAGTCTATCAATGTCCTATCCTTACATGTTAACTTCCTTTCATCTTTGAAAGCCAAAAGTTGTGAGCCAAACCCTAACTTGATTCTTGTTAAATAATCATGTTCATGTTATTTACATATTACTTGTGCTATATATTGTCTTGTTATCATGTCCATGATGTATAAAAATGACCAAAACAAGTTATTGTTATTGATTGTTACAACAAGTTACTAAAACAAGTAAACTAGTGACTTTCTTGGTAAGACCTGATCAAAATGGTAAAAATATGATGTTAGATCATTACATATTACAGTAGAGGACTTAACAAGGAAACCATAGCAATTTGAACCACCTAAAACGAGTATACGAGTCAAAAGTTACGCCCATTTGAAGTTACCAAAGATTTCCGGCAAAACTGCCTAAACCTCCTGAATCGCATTCTGACTTTTTGAAAGTCCCACTTCTGGTCCGATTCATCAAAAAGTTAAAACACGAAAGTTGTCCGGAACGCCGTTTTCGTTCAGGAACAAAGAAGCTCGAGACCTAAAAACACTTTCCGAGTGATAAAATTCTTCAAATTCTAAACAGCCCATTTTTAGGCGAAAGTCACTAGATTATGGTTATACTTTGAAAGGAACAAGAGGTCTTATGACCTATAATCAAGACCACAACCATGGCTAGAGCCAAGGTTGTGTCTCATGACCTTGGAACAAGGACCAAAGGTCATGGTTAGGCCATGACGAAATGACCATACCAACTTTCATAGGCGTAAACATGAAACAAAGAGTTGACGAGAACTTGAACATACAATTTGGATCTACTTCATCTAAAAGGAAACCATGAGATTTTACCAAGAGAAAATGGTCATTCAAGACTTATGAAACTACCCCTAATAACAATCTTCATGTACAAATAAACTTTCCTAAGTTTATTCAAGTATCGGACATGTAACTTTTCGGATCAAAACTTATATCTATATATTTCATCAACTACTACAAAAGTAGGGAGCCTCATGTGAGGAGTTCATTATGTAAGCCGTCGAGTTGAGTTGTGGATTTACGAGTTAAAGTGTCCTGGCTCCTCGAACGCTTACTAACATGACTTCTGAATTATGTCGGCCCGAACGGTAGTAAACGATATACAAAACATACATGTTTCATGAATCTTTTCTTCCAAAGACTTACATTATACATCATACCACATCATGGACTAAATGCAAGATATATATATAGGCACTACTTCATATTCTTTACTCCGATCCTAAGTCGCGACATTCTATTATAGGTTGCTCGTAGAAACCTACACGATCCGACCATTACATTCATTACTTGCTATCTTACTTAAGGTGAGTTCATAGCCCCACTTTACATTACTTCAATGTTTTACAAACCCTTGGGGGAAATACATGCTATTATTTTTCTACTCGAACACAATGCTTTCTACTGTATGCTATTCGACTATGTTTTATTATCACTAAGTAACATCCTTGCCAAACCAAAATCCCTTATTATGAACCATTTAATCACTTGCGAGGGTTACTTGCAAGTGAGCGCGAATATTGTGAATAGGCCTATTGGGATTGACGAATCCCATTTGTTTTGATTAGTTCAAACAAATGCATTAATATTTGAGACATTAGGTATGACGGCAAAGTACCTACCGGGATAAATCTGCCGATCGATTTTGGTACACGTTAACGTTTTGGTTTCATAAGCTTAGTGTATAATAACCTTTCCGGGCATATAACAACGTAGCCCATCATTGTTTTCCAAATATTGGTGTGAGTCTATAACTCACACTACCAACATATTGTGTTCAAATGATTTAACTACAAACACTACGATTATTGTGTTCAACGATTTACTACCAACACTTTGTGTTCAAACGATTTAACAAACTCTATGAATATCACTCAACCTTTGTGTTGACCTCTCAAGCATGTATTTCAGGTTCATGACGATCAAGGATGGAACGGAAGGACATGGATACTCAAGAGGGCTATAAATTTTATTATCATTCAAAACTCATTTATTATACATTGTAAACATGGAACCAATTGGGACCTCATTTTGAAATCTCTGATATTTATATAATTTGAATGATACATCTTTTAAAACGACTCAATTGGAGTTCGTTTTCTATTATTGTGACTATTGTGCCGTCGAGTAACACCCGGTTTGAATTCCGCTGCATCCATGAATTGGGGGTGTTACAGATTGGTACCAGAGCCATGGTTATAGAGAAACGGGTCTAATTGAGACCTAAACTATAACTACAATCACAAACAAAAACATTTTATAGCCTTCCGCTCTCCGTGTCTTCCATCCTCCAGACGATTATGGACTTTGTAAGCATTTTATGCTACATGAACACATATAAGTATATTGATATATACACACTAAGCATTTTATGCTACATGAACACATATAAGTATATTGATATATACACACTAGGCATTTTATGCTACATGAACACATTAGTATATTGATATATACACACTAGGCATTTTATGCTACATGAACATATTAGTATATTGATATATAAACTCGGTTTATTTTCAATCATTTATCTAAACAATGGACTAAACATATCTGTGTATGCCTATTCTAAGGCATTTCGGCACAGCCACACTCTCCCAATCATGTTCCTACTCCAACATTATATGTCCAAGACATTGTGAGATACAATGGTCTCATTCACTTTTCATGACATTGTGAGATACAATGGTCTCATTCATTTTCCAAGACATTGTGAGATACAATGGTCTCATTCATTTTCCAAGACATTGTATGATACAATGGTCTCATTCATTTTCCAAGACATTGTGAGATACAATGGTCTCATTCATTTTCCAAGACATTGTATGATACAATGGTCTTAATCATTTCTCAAATGTTTTGAGCAGTGTTGCAAAACAAGGCCTACAAGGCCGATTAATCGCCGATTAGGTGCTACAAGGCCACCATCCTTCCGATTTATATAAATCGGTCAAACAACAAGGTCAACTATTGTCAACGACGGTTAATGACAGTCATCGGTGCTCAAGCTTGTCCGAAATCTTCAAACCTTGCTATAAGTACCCAAAAGGCCAAAACTACTCGTAAAATTGTTTAATAAGTTATACTTGTTGTTTATATCTATTTCAAGATGTTTTTTTAAGAAAAATCTTGACAGTAATACTTAAAATTTGTCGGAAACACATAAAAGTTGCCGAAAATACCTAAAATTTGCCAGAAATACCGAAAACTTGTCAAATATGCCAATCCGATTAATCACGGATTAATCCCGCCTTGACCAATTACAAGCTACAGGTGGTCGACCGCCCGACTACCGATTCACGATTTTTGCAACCTTGGTTTTGAGTCACACAATGGCCTAACCTACTTCCCAGACATTGTGAATTGCACAATGGTCTAACCTATTTCCGAGACATTGTGTTTTGTGCAATGGTCTCTGGAATTATTTCACGACCTCATCAATATCATTTCTTATGATATCAAAAACCCGTCACAATCTATCGATTTCAAAACAAGAAATATGAGATTTCTAAAGGACAAACTAATCCATCATCGACAAAAGCTGAACTTTCTCTACATTCATTAAGGTTTTCTGATGAAACCTTCATTATTAAAAGTTCGTGATCCTGACCAAGTATGTTCTATTTTAGAACTACTTAAAACTTCCTTTCCATACGTATCTACCCTTACTACCTTCTATGCAATGGAATATGAAAACATACGTTACAAGTCTTGTATGGACGGGACTTGCAACTTAAGGGTTTGACATCGCCTTTGTTTAGTGGACAGTTTCCCGAAAGCAACGGACATATCAAAAGTATACCTAGTTTAGGTATTTGAAAATTTTATCGAACCTTGGCTAAATATAGACTAGTCACCTATATTTAACCTAGGGACAGTGGAATATAGTCTGACTAACTATATTCGACTTAAAATTTCCAAATACTGAGAGTAGTTGTACTAGGGTTATGTTTAGGTTGATTTCCTACATGAACTCGATAAACCACCAGAATACATTAAAACAATCTAGACACGATAGTGTCTTACCACTCAGCGAAATCTTAACACTTTATTTGTGTTACCTAATTTCATTCTTGAAATTTTTCATTTATGAGATAATCCGAACTACTATCTTGGGATAGTTATCAATTATTCTCTTCATCCTGTAGAAGTACTATCCTGTTTAGGATACCATTCCATCATAAACTTTTAAAATCTCTTAAGATTTTTAAAGCAAACTCAACATCTATACCTAAGAGTATTAATGTTAAGCATACACTACACACTTTTGTTCATCAACATATCATAACATTATCTTCACAACCGCTGAAACCACAAGCTCATTAACAGATTTTGATGCACTTTTAAAGCTCAAATCATCCTTAGTTACACCACAAGCACCCTTATCAGCTTTACAAGATTGAATATTCATCTTGTACTTTTGCTACACCAGTGTCATCTCGTAATACACTACCTTGTAACTCACCGGCTAAGTATGAATGTTGTGTCGGGAATTCTTGAGTAGGATGATTTATAATGTCCTTATTTGAATGGATTGGGATGCCTTTTCATTTAAATAAAGAAATTATAAATCATCGAACCATAAGTTTATATTCCTTTAGTTACATTGTTTGGGATGCCTCTCTATGTAAATAAAGAATTATAAACAAGTGGGCTTAATTGTATCCGAAATAACATAAGTATGAAGTCAACCTACATTACATTGCTCGGGTATGGCTTGATACCTACATTACATTGCTCGGGTATGGCTTGATACCTACATTACATTGCTCGAGTATGGCTTGATACCTACATTACATTGCTCGGGTATGGCTTGATACCTACATTACATTGCTCGGGTATGGCTTGATACCTACATTACATTGCTCGGGTATGGCATGATACCTACATTACATTGCTCGGGTATGGCATGATACCTACATTATATTCACCACAAGAAATCCTATCTTTTCACCGACATCGCTTCAAACCATGACATAAACACTAGGTACAACAACCGATTACCTACTAGACTATGATTGCAACTACTATCCCAATTTCCATTGATATTCCACTACTATATCAATTTCCATTTATTGGATTCCTATGTAAATTGCTATTATTGTTCAACTGTTATATCAATTGCTATTGATACTTGGCAACTATATCAATTTCCATTTTGATATTTAACTATATCAATTTCTGTACAACTACTGTATCAATTTCTATTAATAATCGACTGCTATATCAATTTTCTTTGATATTCGACTATTATATGGATCTCTACTAATATTCAACCATGTTATCAATCTCTATTGACACCCCATATTCTGAGACAAATCAAACTACATCACTAGTAATTCCAGACTTTGGTCCTCATAAGTAACCACACATCTTTATCGACACCACTCCAACATATGACACACATAGAACTTCGGGACGAAGTTCCCCGTAAGGGGTAGAGACTGTAACAATTCGCAATTTCAGGTTAATTACCATTCCCGGAAATTTTCACTATTCACTTTTACTATTCATTTTTCCCGAAACTTTCCCGAAAGTTGATTTTTATTTGATTTTATCGAGTGATAAATCATTTCCATGGCAAATTAAAAGTTTAACTTTCATAAGCTCATTTTCGTGAAAGTTATTAAGGAATTACACGTTTTAGGGTAAAACGTCATTCAGAAATTCTACGTACAACGAAACTCTACCGCGTTAAGTGACCCCGCATCAGAAAAATGTTTGACACACTCATGATTTATTTGAGAATTAATCGTGACTGAGAAAAACATGACCAAAAACTTCCCAGCAGGTCACCCAAGCCTGTACTACTCTCGCATGAGCACGCTTAACCGTTTGGGCGATTAACCGTTAGACCACAAAACGCGTTTCTAAGAAGATTTGAGTTTTCAACTTATTAGAAAAAGTCAACATATTCTTTCCCTCCTCCATTGACCAAAAATGATCCCTTGATGTTATAAGCCATTTCGTGATTTTTAGGCTTACGGTTTGATGTCTAAAAGACATTTAATACCAACCGACACTAGACTGAGCCCAGTCTAGACATTATAAGTCATTTTAAATCATTTTTATAACATTAGAAAAGTAACATTTTACTTTTCTCAATTTTACGCAATATTCAGCGTTTTACGCGAATTACGCGTTTTAGACCCGTGTTTCCAGTTTTTAGCAGGGTTTTACACTCAAATGGAACCTACCACTCATTTTATATTTTATTATGGAACATATGGACATGTTTATCAAAACTTTCAAATTCCATAATTTTACGACACCCGGTTTTACGTTTTGAGGCTTAATCATTTACGATTGGCATTTCCCGGAGTCAAAACTAACCAAGTATCTTGGATAATATCATCAAAAGTACACACCTTGTTCCCCAAGGTGATGAACCGCCACTAGGAGGGGGGATTCACACTAGGTGTCATGATCTTATGCTTAGAACTCTTGGATGAGAACATGTGTTAACCTTGGCCTCCAAGGGTTGACAAGTCAACATATGTAACCTCCTTAAACTCATATAAATACCCTCCCCTCCCTCCTTTTGCCGTGCACTTCCACACACACAAACACTCTCATCTTTGCTCTTTTCCTTCCAAGTTTCATGCAAGATTCAAGTGATTCTTCAAGGTGGAAACCCTAGATAGGTTATCATTCATCAAACACTTCCATAACCTCATATACTTGGTGATTTATCTTGAGTTTAAATCCACTCAATTCACCTAAACCTTCATCATCCATCTTTCAAGAATACCAAGGGTAGAAAGATTGCATGAAGTGAAAAAGGGTTGAAGCAAGTCTATCAATGTCCTATCCTTACATGTTAACTTCCTTTCATCTTTGAAAGCCAAAAGTTGTGAGCCAAACCCTAACTTGATTCTTGTTAAATAATCATGTTCATGTTATTTACATATTACTTGTGCTATATATTGTCTTGTTATCATGTCCATGATGTATAAAAATGACCAAAACAAGTTATTGTTATTGATTGTTACAACAAGTTACTAAAACAAGTAAACTAGTGACTTTCTTGGTAAGACCTGATCAAAATGGTAAAAATATGATGTTAGATCATTACATATTACAGTAGAGGACTTAACAAGGAAACCATAGCAATTTGAACCACCTAAAACGAGTATACGAGTCAAAAGTTACGCCCATTTGAAGTTACCAAAGATTTCCGGCAAAACTGCCTAAACCTCCTGAATCGCATTCTGACTTTTTGAAAGTCCCACTTCTGGTCCGATTCATCAAAAAGTTAAAACACGAAAGTTGTCCGGAACGCCGTTTTCGTTCAGGAACAAAGAAGCTCGAGACCTAAAAACACTTTCCGAGTGATAAAATTCTTCAAATTCTAAACAGCCCATTTTTAGGCGAAAGTCACTAGATTATGGTTATACTTTGAAAGGAACAAGAGGTCTTATGACCTATAATCAAGACCACAACCATGGCTAGAGCCAAGGTTGTGTCTCATGACCTTGGAACAAGGACCAAAGGTCATGGTTAGGCCATGACGAAATGACCATACCAACTTTCATAGGCGTAAACATGAAACAAAGAGTTGACGAGAACTTGAACATACAATTTGGATCTACTTCATCTAAAAGGAAACCATGAGATTTTACCAAGAGAAAATGGTCATTCAAGACTTATGAAACTACCCCTAATAACAATCTTCATGTACAAATAAACTTTCCTAAGTTTATTCAAGTATCGGACATGTAACTTTTCGGATCAAAACTTATATCTATATATTTCATCAACTACTACAAAAGTAGGGAGCCTCATGTGAGGAGTTCATTATGTAAGCCGTCGAGTTGAGTTGTGGATTTACGAGTTAAAGTGTCCTGGCTCCTCGAACGCTTACTAACATGACTTCTGAATTATGTCGGCCCGAACGGTAGTAAACGATATACAAAACATACATGTTTCATGAATCTTTTCTTCCAAAGACTTACATTATACATCATACCACATCATGGACTAAATGCAAGATATATATATAGGCACTACTTCATATTCTTTACTCCGATCCTAAGTCGCGACATTCTATTATAGGTTGCTCGTAGAAACCTACACGATCCGACCATTACATTCATTACTTGCTATCTTACTTAAGGTGAGTTCATAGCCCCACTTTACATTACTTCAATGTTTTACAAACCCTTGGGGGAAATACATGCTATTATTTTTCTACTCGAACACAATGCTTTCTACTGTATGCTATTCGACTATGTTTTATTATCACTAAGTAACATCCTTGCCAAACCAAAATCCCTTATTATGAACCATTTAATCACTTGCGAGGGTTACTTGCAAGTGAGCGCGAATATTGTGAATAGGCCTATTGGGATTGACGAATCCCATTTGTTTTGATTAGTTCAAACAAATGCATTAATATTTGAGACATTAGGTATGACGGCAAAGTACCTACCGGGATAAATCTGCCGATCGATATTGGTACACGTTAACGTTTTGGTTTCATAAGCTTAGTGTATAATAACCTTTCCGGGCATATAACAACGTAGCCCATCATTGTTTTCCAAATATTGGTGTGAGTCTATAGCTCACACTACCAACATATTGTGTTCAAATGATTTAACTACAAACACTACGATTATTGTGTTCAACGATTTACTACCAACACTTTGTGTTCAAACGATTTAACAAACTCTATGAATATCACTCAACCTTTGTGTTGACCTCTCAAGCATGTATTTCAGGTTCATGACGATCAAGGATGGAACGGAAGGACATGGATACTCAAGAGGGCTATAAATTTTATTATCATTCAAAACTCATTTATTATACATTGTAAACATGGAACCAATTGGGACCTCATTTTGAAATCTCTGATATTTATATAATTTGAATGATACATCTTTTAAAACGACTCAATTGGAGTTCGTTTTCTATTATTGTGACTATTGTGCCGTCGAGTAACACCCGGTTTGAATTCCGCTGCATCCATGAATTGGGGGTGTTACATTAAGAAACATGATCAGAGGTGTACTGTGATTTTTGGTTGTATTTAATGCGTAGGAGAATTCTAATGATCTCATATTAGGAGCTTCTAACGGCTCGACATAGGAGTGAAGTAGGATCCTATAGAGTTAGGGAATATTGTACACGGACCTACGACTAGTATTAAGGAATACGACCCGTCATCCATGCAATTGTAACAAACTATCAACCTGTAAAAGATATCTAGGGTGTAATGAAACCTAAGTAAACACAACTCTCCCTATCATTGTTCACACCACTAGTTTAATTAGCTTTATTTTCATTTTTGTTATTTCATTTTAATTGCATCTTAGTTATTGGGTTAGTTGATTAGCAACTAATTCCGCCCACTCTTCCAAAACCCGAGATTTTATTTGCTTTTATAAAAACATAAAAATACAAAAAGAATCATCCCTCACCTCTAGACCTAGCTTTTAGGCTTTCTAATCCTAGCGACACTATTCCTGAGTTGAACGATCAATCCCCCGGTACCTGTCACTATACTATACTACAATGATCAGGTACACTGCCTGGTGGGGGTTGTAAGCTTCTCGAGATCCCTCGAGAGGTAAAGCCTGGTGCGATTCCCACGTATCAGATGACGCAAAGATGATATCATCTACATAAATTTGAACATGAAGCAGATGGTTTCCAGTCTTCCTAGTGAACAAGGTAGGATCAACAACACTCTTGGTGAATCGATTTGCAAGAAGAAATTTGGACAATGTATCGTACCAAGCTCTAGGAGCTTGTTTTAGACCATATAGTGCTTTCTTCAACCGATAAACATGATTTAGTCGTTCAGGATCCACGAATCCTTCAGGCTGAGTAACATAGACTACTTCTTTCAAATATCCATTCAGGAAAGCAGTCTTAACATCCATCTGATAAACAATCATGTTGCTGCTAGCGCGCAGCATTGGCAAGAAAGATTCTGATGGCCTCTATACGAGCAACTGGTGCAAATGATTCTTCAAAGTCAATACCTTCTTGTTGACTATATCCTTTTGCAACTAGCCGAGCCTTGTTTTTCAAGACGTCACCATGCTCATCAAGCTTTACTTTGAAGATCCACTTGAGAGCGATGATCATTGCACATTCAGGTGGCGGTACTAATTCCCATACATCAAGACGATCAAACTCATGTATTTCTTCTTGCATTGCTGTGAACCATGATACTTTAGTTAGTGCATCCTTGAAGTCTTTGGGTTCGATCTTGGATAAGACGGAATTGAAAAAGCACCACAAGGCATCAGTGGCAAGTTGTTTTCTGGTGGACACAGGTCGTGAGGGATTTCCCATGATGTTTTCAATAGGGTGATAAGTTGTCCATTTTCTGAGATGTTCGTGGGGTTGAGGATAGTGGACTGATATAGCATTGTTTGATTCTCCTGAGGATGATGCTTCGTTGGAGGATTCAGGTGCAAAAACATTTTCAAATGATTCATCTTCAAGTGGAGCAAAAGGATTAACTTCCCATGAGTTATCAGATGTCATTCCTTGATGTTCAGAAGACGATTGTATATTTGATTCATTTTGAGAGTTGCTACATTCTGGATTTCTGGTGCATCCAGATCTAAATAGATGGAGGTAGATGGACCATTTGTGTCATGAGGGGCATTTACAGCCATAATATTAGGTTTAGCTGCCGGCTGTACCGGTTCATGAGGTGGCTGTGACTCGAAGTACTCATCAAACATAAGGTCAAATAACGTCTTCAATTCTTCACAAGTGGGAGGAGCATAGGGAGTGACATGGTTGGTATTATGTACAAGTCCCGAACTTATAGGTCCAGGAGATAAAAGATTATGTGAGGGTCCAGAACTGGTGTGTCCTGAAACCGTATGCTCTGTCAGCTCATCAAACGTGACATGGATTGTTTCCCTGATTTTTCGGGTTCTTTTGTTGTAGATTCTGTACCCCTTACGATCTGGCGCATAACCCATGAATACCCCAATATCCGCCTTAGCTTTGAGCTTACCTAAGTCTTCACTATCATTAGTTGGATAGCATAGGGCTCCAAACACCCGAAGAAAGGAGAGATCGGGCTTTTTGAGATGCACCAGCTCATAAGGTGTTTTGTTGTGGAGAGGATGAATTAATGACCGATTTTGAGTATAACAAGAAGTAGCTATAGCTTCAACCCATAGAAACATAGGTGTCTTAGAAAATATCAGCATAGTGCGAGCAGCTTCAACTAATGTGCGATTCCGTCGTTCAACAACTCCATTTTGCTGAGGAGTTTGAGGGATACTCATTTGATGACTGATGCCAATACTTTCATAAAATTGAGTGAGTTGTTGGTTAACAAACTCACTTCCATTGTCAGTGCGAATGATTCTTACGGTCTTGTTAAGCCTAACTTGCAACTGCTTGATGATTTTGATTATGATTTTGGGAGTTTCATCCTTGGATCTTAAAAACTTCACCCATGTAAATCGTGAGTAATCATCCACAATAACAAGAATATATCTTTTCCCATTGAAGCTTTGCACTCTCATGGGTCCGCACAGATCCATGTGAAGGGTATGGAGCACTTCAGTGTTGGAGTTGGTGGGTTTTGATTTGTGAGATTGCTTCTTGCTTTTACCCAATTGACATGCTGAGCAAAGATGGTCTTTTCATACTTCAATCTGGGCATGCCTCGAACAAGATCTTTGCGAGAAAGTTCATTAATCGTGCCGAAGTTTAAATGGTTCAAACGACGGTGCCATAACCATGATTTGCTCTTTGAGGCCTTAGAGAGCAAGCAAATAGGAGAGGACCGCATCATGTCTTCGATAGAGATAGTATATAAGTTAGTATCTCGACTTCCTTTAAGAAGATCAACTCCATCCAATTCTCTAACAAAACATGTGTGCTTTCCGAAGGCCACTTCGAGATCGGAATCACAAAATTGTCCAACAGAGAATAGATTGTGCCCAAGTCCTTCCAAATAGTAAACTCTAGAGATCACGCTGTCACCAAACACATAATCACCATACCCCATAATGGCTCCAAAGTAGTCGTTTCCGAATCTAACTGTCCCGATAAACTTTTTCACGAAATTTCTGAGCCGAGAGCGATTCCCAGTCATATGTTTTGAGCAGCCTGAGTCCAAATACCACAGGACGATTTGTACGACGTGCATTTGAAATTAGACAGATATGGATAACTGAAAAACATGGATCCCCAAGTATATCCGGGATCCAATTGGTTAGCACACGCATACTTAAGAGTGGCAGGATTAGTATCTATAATGGCTTTCTCAGAGGAAACGATACTAGTGGGTGCTACTGACTTAATATCAAGGCATTGAGTCACTAAAGGGAATTTTCTACCAGTTGCTTTCCATTTCTTATCCACTAAAGATTTGGGATCGGGCATATTTGTCAATGGACACTGGCTTCCTAAAGTGAACTTTCTTCCAGTAGGTTTCCACTGATATCCTACATTGGTAAAAACCTTTCCTGTTGCTTTCCAAGTATGGTTTTCCAGTTTATGTGTCTTAGCCAACTTAACTGAGGATTTTTAAGAAGATTTCAAAAATGACAAAACACATTCATCATGATTATCAGAAATTAAACAACCATTACAAGTAGCATTAGAATTCGAATTAATTACAGTACGCTTAAAGCAAATACTAGAATCAACACGATTCTTTTCACTCAAATCAATCTTATTGCTCCTAAGGTGGTCTTCTACATTCTTCTCTTGATCACTCTTAACTAGCAAAATCCTATCATTCCTTGTATTGCCTTTAGGCTTTGACTCGCCAGCTTTAGTGTCATTGCTTACTCCTGTAGAAAGGACGATGGGAACATTAGATTGTTGTATAGTTGTTTGGTTTCTAGGTGGTGATGTGCTATGATCAAAACTAGTCAAAGGTATATCAAAGGTAACATGCTTTTTCAAACTCTTAGATGAAGATGTGCCTTTTCTATCTCGCATGTTGGGAATCTTGGGGCATGTACCTATCGCATATTCTAACAAAACTTGTGACCGTTTGGTGAGAAAGCTAATGTCTGATATTACGTTATCAGAAGGCCTCACTATTCTTCCATCTTCAATGGTCTCACGGGTCATGTCAAGGCAATCCTTAAGGTGTCTAAGGTAATCACTATGGACTAACTCATTGTTCCTAAGGGGAAGCGGTATGAACACAGCCTCACATGTATATTTTTTACATTCACAGACCTTTGAATTGATATAGTCACTTGCAATGACCGACATCTTCCCTTTCACCTTGGTCTTAAGATTCTCAATTTCATTTAGCAAAGAAGTTATCTTTTCGTTGGTTTTATCACGAGTGATCTTAATTGAATCATGTAACTCTTTGTAATGTTGTTTTACTTTAGAGTTTTGAGCTTGAAAACAATCATTTTCATGTTTGAGTATGTTGATCATGTTTTGAAGTTGAAAGCTCTGAGAATCTGTAAACTGAGGTTTATGGGTGTCGATCACATCAATCATGGGAGACTTCATTTGGGCAACTTGAGCCCTCAATTTCCTAATCGTGTTTGTGAGAGCTTGAATTTTTTCATCCCTTTTTGCCAATTCAAAATATGTATCAAATTCAGGAACATCAGAAGATGTCTTTGCCTTTGATATTTTAATCCTTTCTTCTAAATGTTGATATTTTAATTGTAGATTAAGATTATCAACTCTAGTTTTGAAAAGTGTTTGACTATGTTGTCATGATCATCATTTTGAATTTTTTCATGTAGTTTCAAATTCTCCCCCTCAAGCTCAACAACAGGATTTTGGAGATCATTCAAAGCAATAGACATTTCATGAAATTGACAAGCATTTATCGTAGAATCAGTAGCAGTATAAAACACATCTTGAGCAATACATTTAGCAATCAAATTGTCATTCATTATAAGAATATTTTTCCTTGCTATCTCACTATGTTGAAGATATATTGCAATTTGTTTACTCTTATTCTCCACATTTTTAAACACCTTTTTCATTTCTTTTAACTCAGAATCAAGGGACTGCCGTAAACCCTCAAAGTATTCTTTGATTAGTTTAAAAAATGGGATGACTTCCGTTAAATAACACTCTTTAGTAAGCTCAAATCCCCGTTCACCCTCAGTAATTCCCGTTGGCGTGATTCTCTTTTTGCATGTTTTATCAAAGTTAGTGAACATTTGACAAAGGACATATATGCTAATAAGAGTTTTACATTGTGTGGGAAGTGACAACTGAACTAAGTGCATTGGTGTATTGGGGGGATACACCGTTGGGGCAGCTAACTTTTTAGGGGTCTTGGCCTTAAGTTCCTCAGCTTTCATTTTCTCAACATCTAATCGCCAAAATACTTGTTCTGGTGTTAACTTAGTTAGAGGTGCAAAAACAGTCACTCGATTTTGTTCATAATAGTCATGGGGCTTAACAATGACACGGTGTTTAATGCACATGGGATCCTTCATTTTATTATCAAATTTCTCTTTATTGGCAGACTCAAGATCATCCAATTCTTTATCAGACCAACTATTTGGAGGGGAATGATTGGGTGTAAGCATAACTTTGGCATCATACAGTGCAGGTTGTGAGGCACTAACACTCTTAAGGAAGTTAGTTTTAGGCATACCTAAATCCTTATTATTATGCTTATCCCGCAGCTTAATGTGCTTTTCCATCATTTGAGCTGTTTGACAGGTTTGGCCTTGGATGTACAACTTGTTTTCAAGTTTGTTTTTCAACTGCTTAAGGTTTGAAAATTCATTTAACAGTTTAGTTTCCTTTTCCTGAAATTCATTTTTTAGAACATTTAAACTCTCCTGAATTTCCTGTTTTTCCTTAACAGCACGATCAAGTTGATTTTGAACAGATTTTATCTCTTGTTTAAAGGCCTTTTCCTTTAAGTTTTGTTCAGTTATGTACGCTTGCATTTGCCAATCCATTTTTTGTTCACGTTCGGTTAGCTCAAATTTTGCACGTTGTTCATAACACCTAACTTGATCCTTAAGAATATTAATCCTAGTGGTCAGAGTGTCATCGGGTGCAACAGCAGTGTACACATCAAGTTCACACACATTGTCATCAACAGAGGATATATCACTTGATACAACAGGGTCGACGTTGTGCATTACATAATGTTCATATGGGACGAAATTGTTATTACCCATATTAGTAATATCTAATTCTGCAACGTTTGTTTGTTGTACTTCGTTATATATCTTTTGTTCATGTATCACATCATTGTCACATACAACATAAGACATTCCAAAAAATACGTCAAAATCACTGTTGTGATCCGAATGTTGCTCATTTGAAACAACACTAATGTTTTCCAATTCAGCCTCATTTGGTTCACCAACATTATTTTGTCGTATATTGTTGAAGGTCTTTTGTTCATCATTAACTACACATTCATCATATAACTTCAGTACCTCAGATATGATGGATGATTTGGAGGGACCAGATTGTTGTGATGGTGAGACAACAGAGGATAGATTAGCCATGAAGATTGTCTGAGCAGTGGGTTCGTCATCAACGTCTGAGTCAAAAGCATCACAATCCTTAACTTGGAAGATGTTTGGATCATTAAGAGCTAAGTTGTAACACCTCAACCCAAAAAGGGCTAAAGTGTAACATTATGGAGTCAAATCAGAACACAAGTGAAACGGAGATACATTACCAACAAAGTTTACAAGGGTTAAAATAGAAAACTAAACAAAATACAAACTACAAAAGGGCAACAAATTAAACTAAGCCCAACATCAAGCACTTCTAAACCACTCTAAGTCCAGCAGTAGCTAATCAGGGTGAAGTCTTTTAAGCCCAAAATAAGATCTCTCATCCACAACCTAGCTTCCTACTAAACCTGCCTCATGGAAAAGAAAGCGGCTGAGCATAAAAAGCTCAGTGAACAGATACGAACAAATAGCAAAGCAATACAATAGAGTAGGGAATAAACAAAGAATTAGGAATATGTGGTATCCAAAAGGGTAATCAAAAGATGACATGGTTAAGTGTAAGGTATAGTGTATGTAAGTTTTCAGTATTTTACCCAAGGCCAATCAATACAATACAATACAATAGTATCCCAATATGGAGTGATCAACTCCCAATATGTGAGGGGTTGCAATGCACGCACCCAGTCACCAATACAATATGTAGCAATGTAGACAATGTAGTAGCTCCAATAATCAATCAATCAATCAATCAATACAAATCTAGGATGCATCCATACGCCCCCGTATGCCAATAACGATCACAATCAAAGCAGTAGTCAATAGTAGATCGGGGACGGCGTAGTACATCTCTCCAACTACGCTAGAGTACATAACATTGGTGCATCAATGCTATGGTTGTGGCTGCTCCACAACAAGTAATACC
This sequence comes from Artemisia argyi, assembly GCA_030686995.1. Taxonomy (NCBI): domain Eukaryota; kingdom Viridiplantae; phylum Streptophyta; class Magnoliopsida; order Asterales; family Asteraceae; genus Artemisia; species Artemisia argyi. The sequence continues at coordinate 52,683,094 of CM060707.1, forward strand.
CCGAGTAAATACTGAAGGGTCAAGTGGTCAAGGTTCAATATCAATGGTTCAATATCAAAAGTTTAATATCAAAGGTCCAATACCCAAAGGTTCAAATACCCAAAGGTTCAAATACCCAAAGGTCATTATCAATAGATCATAGGTCAATATCAAGAGGTAGGTCAAAGGATTAATGTCAAAGATTCAGTATCAAGGTTCGGTATCATAGGTCAATATCAAAGGATCAATATTGAAGGATCAATGTCAAAGGGTCGATCAAGGATGTAGTATCAATGGGTCAAAATGGAGAGGTCAAAGCCAAAGTTCCCAATCCACAAGGTTCACTGTTCCAAGTCCCAAAATCCCATAGTTCATAAATCAAAGGGTCATAATGAGAGTTTAAAACAAAGTTCAATTTAGCGGGTTTCCATCACTAGTTTTAAAGGTTCGTAGTACAATCCCATTTAAAAAGGTTTATAACCAGATTCATTTAGAAGAGGTCTTCCAAAAGATGACATTTATAAAAGTGATATTTATTAAAGGTTTTCATCCAGTATCCTTCAAAAGTGGTCTGTATGAATTTATAAGGTCCCATAACTAAGTGGTCTTAAATCATATTAAAAGTGTCGTTATAAAATAGTTCTCCTTTAATTATTTCCATATCATAATTAAGAAAAGAATTTCACCTTCCGTTGTATTACCCCAAAAGAACATTCAAGTCTCACAAGGGTTTTATCTCCCTTTACAATATCCCAATGAATACCTAAGGTCTCACAAAGTTTCAAAGATTTAGGTCACAAAGGTTATTGAACGGGTCACAAGGGTTCAAACGAATAACGATAGGATCACAATTTCCGGTGAAACACATCATTCATAGGGTCAAGTACGAAGGATCAAAACCAAAGCCAAACGGAGGTCATAACACGATAATCAAGTCAAAGACAAGGTCAAGAGAGAGAAATGTGCACTCCTACTGAAAGAGTACGGAATATCTGTACCTCAATCCAAAGCAATATCAAGGTCACAAATCACAAAGAGAGAGACGGATCACTCCCGCTTCACTGAACCTAGAAGAGAAGTGGATACGAATTACGACGAGTTCAAATTACCCAAGTTACCTCTTTTTAGTTAACTTTCCATTTTTAGAAACTTTCCATATTTAGCAGCTTTCTATTTTAGGTAACTTTATATATTTATTAAGTTCCCACTTTAAGTAGTTTAAGTATTTTAAAAGACTTTCTATTCTTAGTAAGTTTCCTTATTTAGAAGGTTTCCATAATTAGTACTTTCCATAATTAGCAAGTTTCCATGAATAGTAAATTTCCCGATTTTGCAAGTTTTCCAATGTTAGCATATTCTCATAGGTTAGTTTTAATACCATCTCAAATTTCATAGCTTCATATATCACGGTTTTCATTTTATAGGGTATTTGTGAGATTAGGGTTTCCCGGATTTTAATATAAAGATCAAGGGTTAATTCCGTCAATTAAACAAGTCAAGGGTCACAAATGAAACCATACACATAAGCACACATATACATGACCCACATATGTCCAGAATTCCATATTTACACTTTATACCCTTCTAGTTTCAAAAGTTACAAATCAACCCTTTAATTTATCCATTTTCCATAATTAAACCATTAATTAATATAATTATCAAATAAGCACCACAACTATATAAAAATGACATAAACAGCCCTCACACCATTTATAGGTCGAAATATTTATGATTTAACCATATTTACAATTTTAGTCCCTCTAGTTATAATATTTACAATTTAACCCTTTTAATTAATAATATACCAAATAAACCTTTAATTATCCAAAATTACACATACACCCCTCAAGTATCAATTTTTATGATTTTCTACTGTTCCAAAATAAGTTTCATAAATATCCCACAAGTTTCAATAATTACAAAACACACCCTTATATTTAATAAAATACAATCGGTACCATTTTTAATTACAAATCATTAACCTTAATTTTTTTTCCAAAACCTCATAACATTTATTTTCAATCAATTACCTCATAAATGAATCAAAAAAAAAATAAGGAACCCTAATATTTCATGAAATCCGACCCCCTTTTAATTTTATTTACAATCGGTTAAAATGTAACAATTTACACAATGATTTCCAAGCTTCAAATAATTATAAATTCATTTTATATGAGTAATATAAACATGTATAAGCATCTAAAAAATATGAACAAGGCTCAGAAAAATATATGTAGCCGATTATTAATTTTCCTTGTTTTTAGGGTTTTTGATTGTGTTTTAATTCAAACGATTTTTTTGGAGTGTATGGATATTTTTACCACATCTCATATTAATCTTAGAACATATAAAAATTACCTTGTTGAAGAATTAACAGGTGAAAAGGAGCAGAACAATTCTTTCTTCTCGGTTTGGAATAATTGAACAACTAAAACTCCAACCTTCGAACCCAGCTATCCCAGCCATACCCACTATTTTTCTAACCTTCGTTGTATATGCTAGAACCAACGAAAATTGTCCAAGAGCCTCCAGAAATTCGTATGCCTTATAGAGAGTTTTTAGGTGAGAAATTGTTAAGTTTTGGAATTATAAAATGATGTTACAAATCTTGGCTGAGTTATAGATGATTAGGGAGTGATTTACTCGGCCCATTTACTGTCCCAATCATTTCCAAAATTATCTTGAGCTTATCTCCAATTATTTGGACAATTTAAACTGTTTAAAATGGTACATATTAATTCCAATCGGCCCAAAAATAAATAACTAAAAAGGATAATTATTTATATAGCATTTAGGACATTATATTATACATATAAAAATTATCATGTGTCATATGTTGCAATTTCTTAGTTGTTTGTGATTTATGTGGTGTTTATATAAGTGTTTTATTAAAATTTTAAACTGCAGGGGCATTTTGGTAATTTTTACATGTTATGAAATTTTGGGTTTTACAACTATTACCCCCTCAAACAGAATTTTTGTCCTCGAAAATTAAAAAGGTAAGGTAGCGAAGCGAAACGAAGATACGCCAACTATGATCAAGGAGAAGGAGTAGCTTAAACTCGCAGAATATCAGACTTAAAGAATTTCAGCAATAGAAAATTCTTGTTTCTCAATACTTGATCGTAACGATTCAAAGATGGTTTTGGTTTCCCCATAGAAGGCGTATCACGTAGAATCCAAATCAAAAGAATCTCATTTCGAAAGTAACCGATGACAATCATATCCATATAAAAGATATCCAAAGGATGATGTAGGATTGGGTGGGTATTCCATTCGCGGACAAGGAATTGAACTAGTCAGATGAGAATGTATCGGAAGATAGCATGATGAAGGTGACATATATAAGTCTAACTCTTCAGATTCACAATTAGTTTCGTCTTCAAAACAACCTCCAACAGTATTTTCTCAATTCGACAGATCTTGATTCTCAGAGTCCAAAACTTCATATTTTAACACATAACAGATCATCATGAAATGAATTCATCGATCGTGAGGAGCGTATACATAGCAAGGCATAGGTGTGGCTGAAATCAATTTCATATAGATAGAATATAAGTTGACCGATAACATTAAATGGCAGGGAGCTCTACAATGGAACTTAGGATTTAATCCATATATCGAAGTCAAACAATCGCGTGACGCGTATCAAAATGTGCGGCGATAGGGCAGATCAATGTACCAATCAAAAGAATCCTAAGGTCTCACTATTCGCAGATCATCGCAAACGAAAACAGAATCTAGGTCTCCACTAAGGCACTTCTCAAGACATCCTATGAACACAACAAGTGCACATTATATGGTGTAAGTATTATCACGTTGGCCAGGCGTCATAATACTAGCATCATATAAATATGCCCCCATGATGATCATACTTTATCTCAATCAGTGAAACTAATCCACCTAACAGTCCAACTAACTCCTGGGTTAGTCCCATTCAAAGATCAATAATAACACGAGGTCGACGTAACAAAATCAAACAATCATCATCAGAAAGAAACATATCGCTAAGGCATCAATTCCCCCATCATATGGTTCGTTTCAGGAATTCGTCTCTTCAGAATCTTCTTATGTCTGAGTAGTCAGTCTTCGTCCATCTTCCAATCTGAGAGTGAAACAAAGTCATTAACTAGAGTTTGGTTCCTCGAGCCTCCTGCAGTTTCTTCTTGGAATGTGAATCTCTAGTGCGATCTTCAATCTCCTCATCATTCAGTTTGATTCCACTCTCAATTCATCTTAGTAAGACTAAGATGAATAGGGAAGTGAGACTGTATGTTCTTCATCAGCTCAAGGTTCGCCGTCTTGACCAGGTTCTTGCGTTCTGCTTGTCCACTCTTCCGTCTTGCGAGGTATGCCATCAACTCTCCAGGGTAGTTACCGTTGTCTGTCATCTTCAGGTTCTATCCAGTTCCATCCTCCGGTGGGAAACTTGGTGGTTATCGTATCCGAAATTACAGGGTGCCAAAAATAATTCACACAATAATGTTCATTCCTCGGTGAACACAATAGGTGCAAGAGAACTTCATAACCGCGAATGTAACGTACGAGTCTCTAGAGAAAATAATGATAGCAAAAGTTCAATGATAGGAATCATGGTAGAGGATTTTCAAAACAATTCAATACATCACGGTGAGACATCGAAGAACAGTTGTCAGCATCTCGAATGCTTAAACAACCAACCACATATCAAAATCAAATCGAAGTTGACTTTCCAAAGAAAGGCAGATTAACATAGCAGATTTTATCGTTCCAAAGGGAAAGAGATACTCTTATACTAGTGGTTAAACACCACCCGACTTCTTAGAGATGGAAGAGATGAGTAAAACAAAATCAAATAATGTCAGAATACTTACAGAGGATTCACCAAAAGCAAGATACGGACATAGAGTGCATCAAACACGTCATCGCCATGTAGATTCTCAGAATGCCCAAAGAGATGTCAAAAGGATTAACAAATAGATCAGGGATCGAAGATAAAATCAAATTAGCGTTATGCATTACCATGCAATCTTAATTGCCTTCCAACTTACTAGTGGTAAACTTAGGTGGTGCAAAATCTCTAACTCCAAAAGGATGATTCCAAAAGGCATAGCTAAACGTAAGGCATGAATTAGAGTAATGCGGAAGCAAAGATACATAAGAAATCTCTTAGGGGACGTTTGGTACGCCTGAATCACAAAGAATGGAAATGCAGTGGAGAATGGAATGGCACAGAAAGAGAATGAATCTGTTATAAGAGAATTGATTCTACTGTTTGGTAAAACTAAAGAATAGAGTGTCAGAATCGATTAAAGAATCCATTCCTGTGTTTGGTACAAAAGAGAATGAAAAATTATTTTCAGTTTTCTAGTTACACCATTTCTATGATGAAACAAAAATGGTCGTAATTGCAAAAGTATATCATCATTAATCATCTCTATGATCATTATATCATTAATCATCTCTATGATCATTATGATCATTATATATATATTACTACATACACGTTATACTCAAGAAAAAAAAAAGAAAGGGAATTGCATAAAATCAAATCATACCATTGAAAATCAGGTTTCATAAAAGTGTCAAAGTAAGAACATTTAACTACAAGATAGTATTAAACATATTATTGAGAAAAAAAAAATGTCTGTGACCAAATAAAGGTTAATGAGCACCTAATCCAATGGACCATCCCCAAGCATTTGAATGTAGATAATTTTGTCTTGTTGCGATGATTTTAGAAAAATGCGAGCTTTACTTGCATTACGACCAATGATGTGCATACCCCTAATACGTTCTTGTGGAGTGATATGTGGTAAGCCTTGTATACTTGTGATAACTTCATCCAATATATCATTAGAAATGTCTTGATTAGCAGTTGAAACTATCTTGTCACCTAATTTGCCAATAGAATCTTCAAGTTTGCCAGTCAAGTCGATGGAACATTCTTTAAAAGTCTCACTAAACTCGATAGTTTTTCTTCTTTTTCTTTTGTTTCCTACCCCACTCGATGTAGGAACATCAGTATCAACATCAATGGGCGAAACAGGTGGTGTCTCTTGAACAATATCGTCATCTCCAAGATCCTCTGCTCGAGCGCCAGTAGCTCTATCCTTGCCAAATATAGTACAAAGCTTTTCATAATATGGCAGCGCCTTGTTTCTAAAAGGTGCAGCCTGTTTCTTATCCTAAAATAAAGTTAAAATAACGCATTAGCTTATTTGCGTCACATAACATGCTATTAAAAAACATGAACATTATACCTTGAGGTAAGCATCCCACACATCGTCTGGTGCAGTAAGGACACATTTTTCAGGATCCCAACCAAAACCACTCGTCCCTCCTGTGCCAGTTAACATGTCGTGCACAATACTGAAATTTTTTTTTAGAGTTTTTAACCTCGACTTGATATGAGGATCTGCCTTTAAACCTGAGCTAGGAAGACTTACATCCAACAATGCTTGCACCGCCTTTTCGTATCCGGGTTTGAATACATTATCAGCACCTGAGTACTTACCTGATACATGCAACTCCATCAATGCATCAATTAGCTTTGCATCTTCCTCAGATGTCCATGGTCTTTTGTTTTTTCCAGCGCCTCTAGTTACACTTGCATCTGCCACACGGTTAGGTAAACTTGAATCCGTCATATCTATTATGAAAAAACTTGTAAAATACAAGGTTAATTAGGAGTTGTATAATATAACCAATAGTTGCTTAAAAAAGTGACTAATACATCAGTAGGCTAAACAAAGACTAAACTTAAGACTAAAAAGGCTACATAAATTGAACTTTAAAATACAAGTTTAGTGAACTTGCTATGCTAAAAAAAATACGTAGTACATCAATAGGCTAAAAAAGGACTAATATATCATTAGGCTAACATAAAGACTAAAGTAAAGACAAGAAGTATACATCAGTAACTTATATCAGGTACCCATAAGCTACCAAAAGTATTTCAATTTCATCAAATACCAACATGCCAAAAAAATACATCAGTAGTCTCAACCTTCTAATTAATGTTTGAAACAAAATTTATTAATAACGTAATAAACTTAAACATAGTTACGATAAATGAGCACGTCTTGCATTCCACTCATTGAACATTTCATTAGCAAGATTATCTCTACGATCACTCCATCCTTGTGATGTTTCTATAGTGCTAATGACATTATCATGATCGTTTGCATGTTGCGTGTGACCAGTTAGTACTTCATTATCAAGGGGATCCTCACGCATTGTTGTGAGAATAAAATTATGCATCAAACAACAAGCAATTATTATCCGTGGCATGGAATCTAGTGGGTGGTACGAAACATCACGCAAAATGGCCCATCTAGCCTTAATCAACCCAAAACATCTCTCGATACAATTTCTAGCAGAAGAGTGTCGCATATTATAGAACTCTTTTGATGTCGTAGGTGGATGACTCCAATCATTCAAATGGTACCGTTGACCGCGATAAGGAGTTAAAAACCCTTCACCATTTGTATAACCCGCATCGCAAAGGTAGTAGTTTCCTATTAAGTTCAAAGATATAAGCTTAGTTAAGTTTTAGTGGTATCGTACTATATTTGGTTGCTGTCTATGTATGGAATATAACCTACCATGAGTTACTTTAAGACCGTTTGGCCTACTAATAGCATCTCGAAGCACACGGCTATCTGCTGCAGACCCTTCCCATCCCGCTAACACGTATATAAATTGAAGGTCTCTTGTGCAAACACCAAGAACATTGGTACATATTTCACCCTTTCTTGTACGATAAGGTTTTCTTTCAGTTTCAGGAACCCTAACTTTAACATATGTTCCATCTAAGGCTCCTAAGCAACCCTTCATACATATAAAAAAATTGATATGAACTTGTAATTGACTTTTATGATCATTAAAATAAAAAAAGAATTGACTAACCTTAAACCACTTCCACCTCTCATCTATTTCATTGTTAGGTACTGGAACAGGTACTTTATAAAATTCTTTGTGTAGTCGGCATACCGCATTCAAAACTAACTTGAAATACCGACTTATAGTTTCGCCCGACCTTCGAAACCTATTGACTATTATACGATTTTTTTCATTGTGCGCAAGTGTGTGTAAGAACATAGCAACTTGTTCATCTACTTGGATGTTTTTGCTATTCCTTAGCCCCCCTCTAGTTTCTAAAAGCTCACAAAGTGTTGTAAAAGCGTATATGTTCATTCTTATATTAACCACACTTGTAGTATCACTTTCATACACCATCCTTTGCATATTTTGTAAGCTATTATAGTAACTTACAAGATATCTCTTACGCAAAGTTTTAGACTCAATAAAGTAATTCATTGCAGAACCACACATTAGAAACCAACGGGCCATAATGAAGATTGCATTAGCTGCTCCTAAGGCGGCAATCATGGCAGCTCGTTTAGTTTGCATTTTTCGTTGTGACAAAGGTGTCCTCATCATCTACAATCATGGTAGCTAGTTTAGTTTTGATTTTTTGGTGTAACAAACATCAAATGAAAAGAACAATTGCAGCTCTATACAACCTATATTTTTAATCATGCTATAAAAGATACTGTTGAATCAAGGTTGAGCCAACATATGATAAGATATAAAATAATGAGTAAGAAAGTCAACTGGTGATGAAAGTGATACTACAATACAACAAGTTGAATCATGCTATAAAAGATACTGTTGAATCATTGAATTCATATAATATATGTAGCCACTAAGGATCAAAACAATACAACAAGTTAAATAATTAGCCAATAAGGATCAAAACAATACAACAAGTTAAATATACGAATGAGAAGAAAAAAGAATATTTACCTGATGATGAATTCACGAACGTAGAGATGATCAGTTGGGACTTGGGAGAGAAAATGTCTGCTGTAGGGTTTTATATCCCCTCCTTAATTTGTACGGGCCTTTTTTCATTCTTTGGAGAATGGATAGAGAGAAAGAGCCCTTCTAAAATTCTAATTCTCCACCTTTCTCCTCTTTTTTTAAAGAATCAAAATGGGAGAATGAGAATGATAAATTAATTCCCTGATTCCATTCTTTATGTCAACAAACATGGGAATAAACCCCTTTTCCCTTTCTCATCTTTCCATTCCAGTGTACCAAACATCCCCTTAAAGTCTACCCATTCCATACGGGTCAAAACTTAAGTTCATATAGGGGATTCCTAAAGCAAGTTCTCAAAGTGGTTTCCTATGTTCCTACAGTGGAAGCCTAATGGTCCAAAACACATAGGTCATAGCCTAAGATCTACGGATGTTGCATCCGCCGATCCAAACCTGGCTCTGATACCATTTTGTAACACCTCAACCCAAAAAGGGCTAAAGTGTAACATTATGGAGTCAAATCAGAACACAAGTGAAACGGAGATACATTACCAACAAAGTTTACAAGGGTTACAATAGAAAACTAAACAAAATACAAACTACAAAAGGGCAACAAACTAAACTAAGCCCAACATCAAGCACTTCTAAACCACTCTAAGTCCAGCCAGTAGCTAATCAGGGTGAAGTCTTCTAAGCCCAAAATAAGATCTCTCATCCACAACCCAGCTTCCTACTAAACCTGCCGCATGGAAAAGAAAGCGGCTGAGCATAAAAAGCTCAGTGAACAGATACGAACAAATAGCAAAGCAATACAATAGAGTAGGGAATAAACAAAGAATTAGGAATATGTGGTATCCAAAAGGGTAATCAAAAGATGACATGGTTAAGTGTAAGGTATAGTGTATGTAAGTTTTCAGTATTTTACCCAAGGCCAATCAATACAATACAATACAATAGTATCCCAATATGGAGTGATCAACTCCCAATATGTGAGGGGTTGCAATGCACGCACCCAGTCACCAATACAATATGTAGCAATGTAGACAATGTAGTAGCTCCAATAATCAATCAATCAATCAATCAATCAATACAATACAAATCTAGGATGCATCCATACGCCCCCGTAGGCCAATAACAATCACAATCAAAGCAGTAGTCAATAGTAGATCGGGGACGGCGTAGTACATCTCTCCAACTACGCTAGAGTACATAACATTGGTGCATCAATGCTATGGTTGTGGCTGCTCCACAACAAGTAATACCCCGGGTAAATACTGAAGGGTCAAGTGGTCAAGGTTCAATATCAATGGTTCAATATCAAAAGTTTAATATCAAAGGTCCAATACCCAAAGGTTCAAATACCCAAAGGTCATTATCAATAGATCATAGGTCAATATCAAGAGGTAGGTCAAAGGATTAATGTCAAAGATTCAGTATCAAGGTTCGGTATCATAGGTCAATATCAAAGGATCAATATTGAAGGATCAATGTCAAAGGGTCGATCAAGGATGTAGTATCAATGGGTCAAAATGGAGAGGTGAAAGACAAAGTTCCCAATCCACAAGGTTCACTATTCCAAGTCCCAAAATCCCATAGTTCATAAATCAAAGGGTCATAATGAGAGTTTAAAACAAAGTTCAATTTAGCGGGTTTCCATCACTAGTTTTAAAGGTTCATAGTACAATCCCATTTAAAAAGGTTTATAACAAGATTCATTTAGAAGAGGTCTTCCAAAAGATGACATTTATAAAAGTGATATTTATTAAAGGTTTTCATCCAGTATCCTTCAAAAGTGGTCTGTATGAATTTATAAGGTCCCATAAGTAAGTGGTCTTAAATCATATTAAAAGTGTCGTTATAAAATAGTTATCCTTTAATTATTTCCATATCATAATTAAGAAAAGAATTTCACCTTCCGTTGTATTACCCCAAAAGAACATTCAAGTCTCACAAGGGTTTTATCTCCCTTTACAATATCCCAATGAATACCCAAGGTCTCACAAAGTTTCAAAGATTTAGGTCACAAAGGTTATCAAACGGGTCACAAGGGTTCAAACGAATAACGATAGGATCACAATTTCCGATGAAACACATCATTCATAGGGTCAAGTACGAAGGATCAAAACCAAAGCCAAACGGAGGTCATAACACGATAATCAAGTCAAAGACAAGGTCAAGAGAGAGAAATGTGCACTCCTACTGAAAGAGTACGAAATATCTGTACCTCAATCCAAAGCAATAGCAAGGTCACAAATCACAAAGAGAGAGACGGATCACTCCCGCTTCACTGAACCTAGAAGAGAAGTGGATACGAATTACGACGAGTTCAAATTACCCAAGTTACCTCTTTTTAGTTAACTTTCCATTTTCAGAAACTTTCCATATTTAGCAGCTTTCTATTTTAGGTAACTTTCTATATTTATTAAGTTCCCACTTTAAGTAGTTTAAGTATTTTAGAAGACTTTCTATTCTTAGTAAGTTTCCTTATTTAGAAGGTTTCCATAATTAGTACTTTCCATAATTAGCAAGTTTCCATGAATAGTAAATTTCCCGATTTTGCAAGTTTTCCAATGTTAGCATATTCTCATAGGTTAGTTTTAATACCATCTCAAATTTCATAGCTTCATATATCACGGTTTTCATTTTATAGGGTATTTGTGAGATTAGGGTTTCCCGGATTTTAATATAAAGATTAATGGTTAATTCCGTCAATTAAACAAGTCAAGGGTCACAAATGAAACCATACACATAAGCACAAATATACATGACCCACATATGTCCAGAATTCCAGATTTACACTTTATACCCTTCTAATTTCAAAAGTTACAAATCAACCCTTTAATTTATCCATTTTCCATAATTAATATAATTATCAAATAAGCACCACAACTATATAAAAATGACATAAACAGCCCTCACACCATTTATAGGTCGAAATATTTATGATTTAACCATATTTACAATTTTAGTCCCTCTAGTTATAATATTTACAATTTAACCCTTTTAATTAATAATATACCAAATAAACCTTTAATTATCCAAAATTACACATACACCCCTCAAGTATCAATTTTTACAATTTGATATTGTTCCAAAATAAGTTTCAAAAATATCCCACAAGTTTCAATAATTACAAAACACACCCTTATATTTAATAAAATACAATCGGTACCATTTTTAATTACAAATCATTAACCCTAATTTTTTTTCCAAAACCTCATAACATTTATTTTCAATCAATTACCTCATAAATGAATAAAAAAAATAAGTAACCCTAATATTTCATGCAATCCGACCCCCTTTTTATTTTATTTACAATCGGTTAAAATGTAACAATTTACACAATGATTTCCAAGATTCAAATAATTATAAATTCATTTTATATGAGTAATATAAACATGTATAAGCATCGGAAAAATATGAACAAGGACCAGAAAAATATATGTAGCCAATTATTAATTTTCCTTGTTTTTAGGGTTTTTGATTGTGTTTTAATTCAAACGATTTTTCTGGAGTGTATGGATATTTTTCCCACGTCTCATATTAATCTTAGAACATATAAAAATTACCTTGTTGAAGAATTAACAAGTGAAAAGGTGTAAAACAATTCTTTCTTCTCGGTTTGGAATAATTGAACAACTAAAACTCCAACTTTCGAACCCAGCTATCCCAGCCACACCCACTATTTTTCTAACCTTCCTTGTATATGCTAGAACCCATGAAAATTGTCCAAGGGCCTCAAGAAATTCGTATGCCTTATAGAGAGTTTTTAGGAGAGAAATTGTTAAGTTTTGGAATTATAAAATGATGCTACAAATCTTGGCTGAGTTATAGATGATTAGGGAGTGATTTACTCGGCCCATTTACTGTCCCAATCATTTCCAAAATTATCTTGAGCTTATCTCCAATTATTTGTACAATTTAAACTATTTAAAAGTGTACATATTAATTCCAATCGGCCCAAAAATAAATAATTAAAAAGGATAATTATTTTTATAGCATTTAGGACATTATATTATACATATAAAAATTATCATGTGTCATATGTTGCAATTTCTTAGTTGTTTGTGATTTATGTGGTGTTTATATAAGTGTTTTATTAAAATTTTAAACTGCAGGGGCATTTTGGTAATTTTTACGTGTTATGAAATTTTGGGTTTTACATAAGTCCTGAACAGGTTGTTCATCCACATCATCATCAAATGTCTTTCCATCATCCCAGCAATAAAAGCCAATTCTTCCTCATTTAGCATAACTCCATTCTCTTGAGCTTGCATGAGCAACATTTTGTCCTTGAAGTAATCTGAGTTCTGAGGATGTTTCGGCTGAGTGCAGTTTCTGGCGATGTGACTAAACCCCCAAAGTTGTAACATTTTGGTTGCCTTCCTTGTCCCTGATTTACATTTCCAACTCTGTTCTGCAAATTACCCCGTGCAGCTTTCCTTTGATTCACATTTTGTTTGCCCTGAACGTTCTGCACCATCACTCTTCCATCTTCCACAACAGCCTGATTACGTGGATTTGAGGAAGCTCTGAGTTGATTGTTGGTTGGTGGGAGTACAGCTCTGAAATGTTGAACAAGTAGAGACACTTGGTTGGAAAGATTGTTAATCATCTTGTCAGTTTGAGAATACCCTGAGTCGAGATGGGTATTCATGGCAGCAGGTGACTATAGAGGTGAGTGATCCACTGATGACACAGGTTGAGTAGTTGGCAACATACTAGTCATGAATGCAAGTGAGCCATTGGTGGTAGTTGGATTGAGCTTCTCTCTTAATTGTCGATCAAAAGCTGCATGCTTCTCATGTTGTTGTAAGTAGGCAAACAACTGTTCATAGTTTGTATTTCTCAATCCTTTGTTGAGCTTTACTGCAGTAACAAAACGATCCCACTCAGGTGACATGTTGTTAACAAACTTAGAGTTGAGTTGGATGTTAGGCATTGTCATTCGGATCATTCTCATGTCATTAACCAACTTGTGAAATCTGACATAGTAGTCGGTAATGTTTTCACCAGGATTCATTTTGAATTGCTCAAAATCATCATACAACTGAGACTCACGATCTTCTTTGGTCAGCTCTGATCCAGACAGAAGCATTTTTATGTTGTCCCAAACAGCTTTAGCATCAGTGTTGAAGTTGATTAGCTTGTACACATCTTTGGGTAACCCTTGAATCACGATGTTGGAGGCTCGAATATCTGCATCATAACGCTTCTTTTCAGCATCACTAAGGTCATTGTAAGTACGTGGCCTGTCAATTCCATGGGTGACAGAACCATCCTCCGCAGTGGAGATAACATCTCTGGTAGTACCCATCTGCATAGGACCTTCATCAATTGATCGCAGAATGTTCTCACCATTTTCTTTACCCAGGCAATAAAGTTTGATTCTTTGTGCCCACGATTCATAGTCAGTCCTATCTAGCATAGGAAGTCGGGTATCGGACCCAGCAGCTTGAATGTCATCCGAATCAGTTGCCATAACAAAATCTTCAAACGGGATTTTACAACTCTTGTGACTTAAACCGAGAAATCGAATCTTTCCCAGGATTTTACTAAAGTCAACAATAGAAACCAGAAGATATACTTAGCAAGTTAAACTTAGAGAAAGGTACCAGATGAGTCACAGTTTGCACTAAGTGTCACGTTGCGACAAGTCAAGTTACAATATATCAATTGAGATTAGTCAAGTCGTAAGAATTAACTCACAACTTCAGATCACAATTAGATTAATCGAAATGACTTAAGTTACAACAATTCACCAAATACAAATGATTAACCTATCACAAGTACCTCACCACTTAGTTAATTGCTAACAAAGTTGAGAAACTCGCTAACAAAGAGAGCAAACCGCTAAGTAAAGGTAACCGTAATTCAGAGATAAACACAGTGGTGAGTAAAACGCTAGACCAGGAGAAGTAACCGCAAAGAGGAGCAAACCGCAGGATGAAGTAACCGCTAGTGAGATAAACGCAATTCACGAAAAACCGCAAGATAAGTTAAACGCTAAACGAAGTAAACGCAGAAAAACTTAAACCGCAGGAGTAAACCGCAAAAACATAAACCGCAGGAGCAAACCGCAAATAGCAAAACGCTAGTCACAACAGTCCAAAACAGTCACTATCTTGCGTTTTGTCCTTATACCCAAAATAGTACTCGCTACTTAGAAAACCACAAGATTCAGTAGCAAACCGCAACAAGGAAATGATACAGAATAACAAACCACAATCAAGCAAACGACCCAAAATCAATCCAATCTTCAAATAAACGTATGATATAGCATAACCAACTGAAAAACCATGAAGTACTAACACCAATGATCATAAAAGTACACCCTTAACATATCAAATAACACTAGAAGAATCAAACCATGATGTTTTCAAAGAAAAAAACTTATAACTTACAAAAACCACACAAAACCACACCAAATATGATTCTACAAGGTCCTAAGATGAAACCATAGCTCTTGATACCAATTGTAGGATACACATAATCATAACATGTATGGTTTCTTGTGGTTATGGATCGAATTAGAAGAAAAGAAAAGTTGAGAAGTTGGGAGCCTTTGTGTTGAGAGAGAAACTAGAGAGATGTTAGATCAATAATATGAAAGGTTCAACCCTCTCCCTTGGTGGGAGAGGGGTATTTATACAAAGAAAAGAAAATGCCCACACCCGGGCTCTGGATCAGGCATACAGTGGGTAAAGACCCGTCCTTCTTCCACGATGTTACTTAAACTAATTTTAACTAAATAATAAACTAACTACGAGCTATCTTAATGCTATTACAACATTTAGGTGACCGAGTCTTTTATAGGAATATTTGTATTCCTAACACACCCTAGATTATTTGTTCAAAGAAACAAACGACCTTTAGAGGTCGTTGTTGTTGTTATTATTATTAACAATATTAGATTTAATCATTCGTAATGTCTAAAACTTCGTATATGTACGAGATTATAAATATTAAAATGTAAGTACCGGTTACTGTAAAATACAAATAAATACATGATATTGTACATGCAACAATAACTTATGTAAAATATTATTTATTAATTACTATTTAAAATGCTCAAATATGCTCATAACATTTTTGTAAGTACAACCTTTAAAACGGATATATAATGCAACGACTCATGATAAGTATTCATTATTTTCCTTTTTAATGTTTAAGTAATGATAAACAAACGTTATAATAAAAAGATGAACCAAAGGGCTTGTGTCTCAATGATATCTCAAATTGTGCAGGAAGTTCTCCAACCAAATTGTTGCATGTTCAAGTCTTGTTTAAGACGTGTGGCATAGATTTATAGTGTAAAAATTGTGAGATAGTTAGTTACAGCTAAAAAAAATATTTATATAATCTTACTATCTTATAATATACAAATCCTTTTTTAGGCATTAAATACACTAAAATAGTTGAATATCTTAAAAATTCAGCATTACAAGAAATAAAGCATCAAGTATTTAAACACAATTTCCAACATTAAATACTTCAAAAACTTAAATTTCAACAACACATATGATAAAACATTATGTACAATTAACTTTTGCACAACTATATACATATATTGACTGGTCAACAAATACCATTAATGTAATTTTTAATTTACCCATTAAGTGAAAATACAAATTATTAAGCCTATTGTACAAACTATGTACCGCAAACTTTCCCATGTGCTATACACATGAGAAAACACACTAAACATTTTTCATGAATAATAATTGAAAAAATACAAATAAGTGGTCTTCACTTAATTAATTTAGTAAAAAAAAAAAAAAAAAAAAATTGCCTATAGAGTTTCCTTCAGCAATCTCGGTGAGTGTAAAACAAAATGATACAAAATACAAATTTTAATCAGAAAATTCAATACTTTTGGGTATATATGAAATTGCCCCTTTTTTAATTACAGGATACCCGTTAATATTTTGTTCTACTGGGTTATATGTCCTCGCTGGAAGTATTAATTACAAAATATCCGTCGTCGTATCATGCGGGTACCTTGCTAGTTATCTTTAATACAAACACACAACATACCAAAAATCTGTGCGCAATATTTAAATTAAAATTTGCATCCAGTGCACGAAAACTTGCCGGTAAATTTAAAATAAATAAAAATTATTTTTTGCTATGTAGTGTATCCAAAAGATGACCAAAAGGTCATCGTGACGGTATAATTTTTTTTGTCTAACGATTAACAGTTCACGAGATATTTAAATTATAAAAAATAAATGTAATTGAATTTTTAATTAAACATTAATTATCTTCTTTTTTTTAAACGGAAAAATAAGTGACTAAGATTTATTGTTTGATAAAATTATTTAGTATGTCATAAACTTTTGATATGTAAAAAATATCTCTCATAAAAATTTGATTTGACATCAACACATATCAAAATATCAGTGGCTTGCAAGTATTTTTGCGATATTATTAACCTTTTTAGATACTTAGAAATACAAATTACTTTGTCATAATAACGTTTCATAAAAAAATAATCTTTTGATAATTCTCTCTTTTGGCTTTGGTTCCATTGAGAAAGATTTTAAATTGAGAAAATTGATAAATCTTCGTTTGAGCTATTAATTCACATTTTTTTAATTTTATTCACAAGTATACATCAATTAATAGTAATCATTCATTAAATTTGTACAGATTATTCACAATGGTACTTATATTGCAAACTCGTGAAATTTTTAACATTGATTCAATTTCTTTTTACACATTTTGGATTAGAATCACGGGAAGGGATCCAGTAAGAAGAAAAACTAAAATGAAAAGAATAAGAAGAAATTCTAGCCATACATCTACTAACTATATAAAGCATGGTTTTGAAAATTCATCTCTAACCCAAAATACCTCTAAAGTCGCCACGTGAATAATACCTTTAATCAACGGCCTATATTGCATTTCACAAGCTAATTTTGTGCGGAAATTCATCAAAGTCATTCATTTGTTACAGGTCTAAAAAAAAACACACACGTTTCTCTCATAATCTCGTATTCAACCCTAAACGCCTCCCCAATATTCTACACCAAATCAATCGATTGAACAAAATTCTGGTAATCAAATCCATGGAACATAAATCTAAAAACAAACAAACAAACAAACACAAGAGCCCTTAATTCACTCTAAGAATCCTCCAAACAAAAACCTAAAAAATCACAAATCAAGATCTGATGATGAATCCGGATTCGTTTTGAGATTAAAAGGACGCATGTTCTGGTGGAATAGGTGGGTCGATTAAAAGAAAAGATTTTTACAAACACTGGAATATCAAGGGAATTCGTGTATCAAGGAAATTCATCATTTAATGGAGCTAATTTCTCAATTTATGGTTCAATTGAATTTAACCAAGAATTAGTTAAGAGTTTGTATGGATTGAATAAGGTTTTCAATGCGTTTTGTGCTTATGATTTGATTGGTTTTGTTGAGTTTATTGGTGTAAAGATGATGCTTTATATATGGATATGTTTATTTTTGGGATAGTGATCGCTAAGTGTTTGTGAAAATGTCTAAAGAAAATGAAACTAGATCAATGAAGATTTTATTTTTTATTTATTTTTTTTTATTATTTTTTTTTTCCATTTTTTTTTTCTTTCTTGCCTTTGACAGTTTATGTATGGATTCATTGTCATTTTTATTGTTTGAACACCAATATTAAATTGTTTATATATGGTCCTGTACAGATAAGTGCTTATAAGCACATAAAGAAGCAATCTTAGGCAACATCAAAACACCATAAAATAGAGTTGGGAGCAATGGGAGAAAAATGTACTAGCCTTTTTGTCAAACAACGATTCAAACTCCATTATCTTTCTATGACTATGTCCGATTCATAATTACTACCTAAAATGTGGTTATCACTTAATGATGAAAACTCTAATTCAATTTTTCCTAAAATAATTGGAGGTTCATTGATTCTGGTTATCAGATAATGAAGAAATCATTTAATACCCAAAATAGACCCTAATTATTTTTTTTAAATCAATTATGCATTCATTGATTCTTTGATTTGCGGTTTTTTTGATTAATTAGTCAATGAATTTATATGATACTCACTTTTATGTTTATTCAATATAATTGTGATGAGATTTTTTTAAATATAAATATTCTTCATGATTGTGTTTAGGTTGGAGATGATGAAGCATGAGGAGTTGTTTACTGGAGGTAGTTTGTATACAAATCATTGTCATCAAGGTTGGTGTCTGTAATTTTGTTTAATTTTATTCTAAATATTTTGATGTTGATTATAGGTTGAACAAGTGATCCTTATGCAATTGTATGGATTCTCTATTGTGTTCCTCTCTTTATTTGGATATCACTTGCAGGCAACAAAGGTTTTAACCAGGATATGTACTCCAAAAAAGTGGTCAAATATGTTGGAGAACCAACGAGTCACATGGATTCAATTGCTTCATCTGCGGTAACCTTTCATTGTTTGCTTATAGGATTTCCAGTTGGTAAATGTTAAGTATCAAATACCTTTCAAGTGCAGTATCCTGATTTGTTTGTTTGATGCATTTGTTAGGTTCGTGCAGCCATCAAGGTGAAGGCATTTGCTATTATTTGATTCACTTCTTCTGGAAGGGCTGCAAGGTATGTATTATTGATTGTGAAGTCATACAAAGCCCAAACTGTTTGAAGAAATTCCAATGAATGTGGTACAAGTATATTTACTAAAACTTTTAAAAAAGATCGAGATTACTTTAATTGTTATGAATCAATAAAACTGGATAAACTGAAATGAAAATTGAACGACATATATCGAATATGATCAGCACAGGCATAATTCTCAATGGATGTAAGCATTGCAAATTCTTGGTTAGCTAATGGTGGGTAGATAAAAAATATATGTTCTACCGTTTTTTGGTACTAAATTTTATTTGATTTTTTTATTGCAGTAACTTGATGGGAACAAATCTTTGGTTCTGAAGATTGTTGAAAGCCAAAATTCTAGGGAAAATAACTGAGTGTGTGGAGTGAGTATTTTCATCTCTTACCCGTATTTGTATATTATACATATTCATTTTATGTTCACAATTACTTGGAACCATTTTCCTAAAAACGGGTCGATTTCGATAACTTAAAGCGTGCACTGAATTTGGTATGAGCAAACAAACTTAGTCCTGATATGAACCCATCACCTTTCATATGTTTTTTTCATTGAAAAGTGGAAACATCATTCAGCCCATCACCTTCTGGTTTGCGATTCTTATTTATAAATTATAAAAGAAAAGTTAAAAAGAATGATATTAGGTCTACTCTAAATATGCACTTCTACGTTGTCTTTCAGAAACTGGTACCTATTGAATGGTCTGGTATTGGTAATAAGTTTAGAGGACATCAATACATAGAAGAGCATACTTTATTCAATTGCTTTTTTCATTTTTTTTTGAAAAAAGAGTTGCATAAGATTCAATCACTTAATGCGAGAATAAAATTCCCAGGTAATAGCTTTCAAAAGAGGTACTTTTTTTAGTGGAAATATTGTCAAACTGAAAATGGGTAACCTTTAAAACTTTAATGCAGATCTAAACAGATAGTTTTTGAATCATGACTTGCTGCCTTTACCTATTGCAGCTACAACCCACTATTGCCGTTGTTAGACAACTGCTATCAGTGTTAATTGGGTTTGATTAACAAGCTATGAGCTTCAAGAAACTATACAAATCATTTAATGGTTAGTAAAAGTGGAAGCGGCCAGCCACCGGGAAATAACATTCGATTGACTAGCCAAGGTAAGATATAGTTATTGCCTTTCGATAATAAATAGGCTCCGTACATTACGTTATAGCATTGGTAAATATTATTGCTCATTTTTTAATTACATTATTGCTCATTTATTAATTATATTATGGTTTTAGTATACCTTATTATATCTTTCTTTATACGTACCATCTATATTATCTCCATTAGTATATATTATTTGCTTATTATGGAGTAAAAGAAAAACTATATAAGCATGTTGGTTTCTATTTTTGAGTAACAAACATCCATAATTATTGCTATTTTGCTCGGCAGAACATTGCTAATGGTGAAGAATTTGCTGTATCGCAAGAAGAAATGGCAGTTTAGGATAAGAGTTTGAATAGGCTATAAGCTTTGTGATTAAAAAAAGGTGTTACTTATTTTCTTATTTGGTGAATTAAACAACCATATATATTAACTTGTGAATGTAATTATTTTATCCCTCCTATGCAGAAACCTTTTAAAAGCGATGATCATGTATACAAGTCATTTTTTTGACATCTTGAACATGTATAGGAAGGAACACAAGGGTATTAATGAAGTGTATCAAGAGGTAAATTTCAGTAACCTTAAAGTAATTATGTGTAGCAATAGTTATTTCGATTCACATCATTGATTTGGTTTGCATTTCTTGGTTCCTTTTTGTGATATGTACAGGTTGCCTCACTCTTTGATGATAATCCAGATCTTCTTCATGAGTTCCCAAGATTTTGCCAGAAGCTTCAGCTTCTGCATCTGCATACCAAACGTCTTTACGAAATTCTTATCAATGCTATAATGAATGAAGCTCAGGTATATTCCCACTCAGACTCGGACAGATGGATAAGGTAGTGTGTCTTTTGTACAAAAAAAGCGTGTCCAATGGGACAAATGGTTGATAATCATTTAAGAGGGTGTTTGGGTAAGCTTATTTTTTCAATTTTTAATAGCTTATTGTTTTTCACAAAAGCCATTATGTACTTTGCAGGTATTTGTTAGCTTATTTTAAAAGGCTCATGCCTTTTTAGGGAGTAAATAAGCTAAGAAGCACAAACACTTAGATTAGACTTTTTCGAAATGAGCACAAAACTTTCTTATAAAATCCTGCCGAAATACCCCTTTACTAATGTAATATGAGTGTAACAGGTTCCAATTGCATGTCCTCTAATCAGGTATTTATTTTGCAAACGGGCTGCAACCTTATGGATTTAATAACATGAGTAATTGGTTCCAATTCCAATTGTAATATGAGTATAACGAATGTAAACGGGTCTGCAACCTTTTGGATTTAGTAACAGCTGGATAACTATGGACATGTAATTCACCCGGATATTTATTTTGCAGGAGCTCTTTAAATCTCATGGTCAATTGATTAAAAAAACTCAAGAAATCTGCTTCCCACTTTAAAGTCAGAAAGATATTACAAGGTTAAATCAAGACTTAGCAGATACATGCTCTTTTATCGAGCACTTGCTTCGTGATTGATGATCAATCTGAAGGTGGAGCCAATGCCATCAACATCAGTAGGTATATGCCTTTGATCTTTATGCATGTATAAAAGCATGAGGCCATTTCTAAGTTTCATGAACCGTATTGAGCACCAAATGACAATTAGATGATACGAGTAAATTATTAATATTCAAATACATGCCTCCGTTCCCGTTATAGAAATGTTTTTATAAGTTGTGTAAGGTGCAAAAGTTCTTGACGGGACTTGGGTGCCTGTAAGTAATGTAGCAAACTTGAGGGTACAAGATGTGCGGGTTGGCTGAAAGGTTAAAGTTGGGTCATTTTTATTGTGGGTCGATTATTGACATGAAAGGTTAAAGTTGGGTATTTATACCGTGGGTCGATTATTGACAAGCACTTTTTGCCCATCTATGATTATAACTACGTAAAAGTTTAAAACTTTTAATATCAAGTTACAAAAGGTTGAATGAATATAAAAAAAGACTTGGACCAGTGTGGCCGTTTCTAAAATAAACTGTTTATTTGAATTTGTAGGATGAGAGTCTCAATGATGATGAATATTTATAAGAAATAAGGGCTCGATTTACCAAAGTAAGGTCATGAGGCGTTCCTAAACTTATGAGGTGGCATAAAAGTTAATATATCTGTAGCATATGAAAACCATCTTATGTAATTATGAAATTATTGCTTGCTATTAATGTTATAATGTTATATTCATGATCATGTTATGTTCATGATTATGTTATGTTCGTCCCTATTGCTATCATTGTTATAAATAACTATTACAAAGTTTTTGACCCATTTATGCAATTAGGTGTTGTGTACTTGGGCTTATACGTTGGTACCTACATAATATTTTACATAACTATTAATTATTTTTATCTACGTATATTTTTTAGTGAATAAGCATTTTCGTGTTCAAATGAGAAAAACTATAAGGTGTTTAGGATTCCTTATTTCAGTATGTTAATTAAATTTTGATACAATCACTAACCTCAAGCCTTTTTGCCAACAAAGGGACCCGAAATATTTCATAAGCAATTTACCACATTTAAAAGGTATGACTTGCAACAACTCTTACTATTTATTTTATCTTATAAACGAATTCTAAAAACTAGCCGCCCATCGGGCGGGCCTTGAAGCTAGTTTTAAATAAGAGAAATAATTTTAAAGGGAGATGCATCTATTTTTGTAGGTGCATCTGAAATGTGTGCTTACCTTTCTCATTTTAATTTTTCTTTTCATTTGATCTTAACTCTTAGAATCACATTAAAATGAATTATACACTTAAAAAACTTGAATCGAAGTTAAATCTATGACTTTTAAAAATTTCTCAATTGAGAAGCTTCTAGATCCAGGTTCTCTCTCTACATTTTAGTTTTCTATTAATAGTTTAAAAGGTACTGTAGTTATTTAAATATTCAAGATGTTTTACGTTTCTCAAAATGTTTAGGGCCCGTTTGGTTTGTAGGTGGGTTTCGGATTAGAATTTGGATTTGGATTTAAATTTGAATTAGAATTTGAACTTTGATTTGATGTAGGAGAGAGAAAAAAAATTTAATATATTTGTTTGGGAAAATACCACCAAAATGTAGTGAACTTGTCACCATTTTCAATTCTGTGTAGTGATTTTTTTTTTTTTTTTTTTTTTTTTTTTTTTTTTTTTTTCTAAAAAAGTAACAAACTTTCTAAATCCGTCTATTTTGTGCACTCGTTGGCTGCCCAACTTGCCCGTGCCTCGTGGTATATACACGTGTATTTTTTTTTTCATTTTTTATATATTCCACCTAGATTTTCTACCAAAACAAAATTACCACCAAAATACATTAAACTTGACATATTTTGTAATTCTGGATTTTCCACCAAAAAAATCCATACGACCTATTTGTTTATATATGTTATACATTATCTTGAAATAAAAGAACAAAAAATAAGATTAATAATGAATTAATACGTGGTTGATAATTTTAATGAAATAAAAGATAAAATCTTATTGGTTGGTATCTTTTAAAGTAGCCACAAGTGCCTGGTTTCACATCTTTGATTCTATATCCATTGTAAGACAAATAAAAATAAACCAAACAATGTATTTGATACTACCTCCGTCCCAAAATTATAGTCCCCTTTTGACTTTTTCGGTATTTCTTTCTCAACTTTGACTTTAAATATTTTTGTTTGTGTTATACAATAGTTAATGAAAATTATACCAATGAAAAATGCATTTAAAACTCAATCCATTCATATATTTTACATCAAGTATTATGTAATATAAACAAAAATATTTAAGGTCAAAGTTGAAAAATAAAGACCGAAAAAGTCAAAAGGGGACTATAATTTTGAAACGGATGGAGTATTTCTTTTAAACCATACCAGTGATACCCACTAACCAAACAGGACCATCAATTTACGAATAAACTTTAACTTCGCGTGCAATCTTTTTGGATGAGAGTGGCCTTTCCTCAAATACATAACCCAAGCAATAAGCTAACATTACAAGAATTTTAATAAACATTTGTGATCAAACCCATAACTTATTTTCTCAAGCCCACATTAATAAATGTTACTAACGAGGATGTAAGCCGCGCGTTATCGCAAGCATTATACAATATTACATTTTGAGGACTAAATTTATAACGAACCTCCAAGATGAAGGACGAAGCTCATATGGATTTTTTTTTTAAATTGTTGAAGATAACGGTCGTTAGCTACTTAACGTCAAGTTAGTGATCAAGGACTGACTTTGCAATAGATGTATAACATGAAGGACCAATTATTTAAATTATGAGAGGAGTAAATTTGCAACGAACCTCTGAGATGAAGGACCATTTTTGTACGGATTTTTTTTAAATGTTAAAAATAACGGTTGTTAGTTAACAGTCATTAAGTAACTAACGATCGTTAGTTACTATAGCAGAAATTATTATTATAAATATTTACTATTCACCGTGCTTTACACTATAGCGGAAATTATTTTTTAATGAAGTGTGATTAGTAATCCACGCTAAATGTAATGTATATATAATAATAACAATATATTAATTTTGCTTCTATTTATTAGGAGTGTACTAGTAGTTTAAGATATATAAATCTCTAAGAAAACTTGAACTCTTGTAATTAGCGTTTTAGATTTTGTGCTTTCTACTTTTAATAAATAAGAGTCTTAAGCTGGTGCATCTAAACAAAACTGTTTTTTAGATTGAAGTTTTTATTCTATCTTTTATATAATAAAGTAAAACTCCTATTGGAATTTTTCCATTTCAAAAAAATCAATTCATACCTTATTTGGTAATATTTTAATTATTAATTAATTTTTTTTAAAAAAAAACTTTAATAAATATACTTAAATATTTCCTAATTTGTAAAAAAAATAGATTAACATTCGTTCTACAATTTAAATGCACAAAAAAATAAATATACACATGTACTCAAAAGGTATTTTCCTATATTTTTGGACTGAATTGTAAATTTGAAAAAGAGCCGGAGTGTTATGATATCTTCATTCTCACACTACATTCCAGAGATGGGTATTGAGTTTTATTTTTTGTGATCGATCTCACACATCTTCATTCTCCCAAACCTCTCTTGATTGATCTCACACAAAATCATCGATCCCAAGCAACATTCCGGAGATGATTTAATGTTAGGGTTTCGATGGTGTTCATCACATTTGTATACATTGTGTAAGTCAATTGGTTTTAATTTTCAATTTGAAGGGATTTGATTAGTTTTCATAATGTTTTCTCATTAAAGTTTTGATTTTTATTGGGTTTTGATAATGCTTGAGTGATAAAAATTATAGTATGGTTCGACTATAAATCTCAATCATAATAATTTAGAACTATTAATTAACCTGGTTTGTTTTGGAAGTTGAATTTTGATTTGCGATATGGGTTTTTGATTTTGTTAGTTTAATTGATGAATTAAAGTGTTTATGCGTTCGAGGAAAATATTTTGAAAGTCAGTGCAATATTGCAAACGAATAATCTGTTTTGTATATTGAATCTGAAACATCCCCTAATTTAGAGATTATATTATTTAGCTAAAAATAATAAGCTAATAAGCATCTCCAATAAGCTTTGCCCAAATACTTTCTAATCTAAATTGTATATTTTATTGGATTTACTACATTAGGATAATTGCGATAAAATGTAAGTTGCCTTCAGTTTGTTGGATTAGTCGGTGTGTGTAGCGAAAAACAAAAACAAGTTGTTTCATATTAGTATTACTTGGTTGAAGTTATAATATGAAGTTATGAACCAACCAATTATGGACTATGAAAACTGGTGTTGACTTCACTTCTAAGAATGGCAAGAATAGGAAAAAATCATTTGAGTTTATAATTGTTAAATTACATCAAATCTTCGTGTGCTAATAACAAACAACAGTAGGCAATAGGCTCCCATACAATTGAAGGCTTTAAGTCACCTAGGATATACATAGATTACCATATTGCCAATTGAAGGCACTAGAAATAGAAGCTTAATCGCGCGATGTTTAGTGTTGTGAAGATTTGGTTAATGCAAGAGTAGGCACAATATTGGTAACAACTGAACGTAATGCTTTATTTTATGGTCTCTTAGTGACAAGTGTTCTAATAAGTACAAAGTGATATGCAACACATATCTAATATTCTTAGCCAGTAATAATAAGTTATGTCTCTTTTGGTGAATGTTTTACGAGGAATGTATTTTGTGTAAAATTGTTTAGAATGTAATATGGATTTTAAAGATAAATAGAGATGTATATCAGTATATGCAACTGGTCCCATACTAACAATACTTTCTTTTATGTTTATGATATATGATTGTGGTATTATGTTATAAGTAATGGTTCAATCTATGTGGCCCTTAACGATGATGTAAAGGGAGATGAAGAAAGGCCTTTCCATGGTAGATATGTTAGGAGCCGAGGAGGTGAATTTGGGCTGTGAGTTTGAGCATATGAATAAGATGTATATAACGGATGATACAACGTCAGTGACTCATTTTGATGGTCTAGACAACAACGAGGGAAATATGGGTATCAAATTTGAATTGATTGATGATGAGATAATGCAGAAAGAATCGCTTTTTGAGACTCAACCTGATGGATCAGATTCGGATAAAAAACTGACTTCGACTCCGGTATCAAGGGTCAAAGAAGTTTGTATGAATCAACAAGCAATGGCGAATGGGTCATTTCCGATTAATCTTTTTTGAAAGAGAGTGCCAATGTATGGTCACTTAATATCCTAAGCTCCAATGGATTTAGCTCATCTGAGATTAGTTAATGGGAGAGTCAAGTACAGTAGTTTTTAGTTTTTTTATTGTATGTCATACTGATGATAGGAGGCAACTGGGTGGTATTGGGTTGACCCGTTAACTTTCTTTGAATTTGAATGAGATAAATAACAATGTACCAACTACGATTATAAAGTTACTATCTATTAATCAGACCCAAAGTTTATGGGGTTTTATTTATTATTCTTTTGTAATTACATGTGATACCATTTTGCTTAACCATTAGCTTTAGTTTGCTTTAAATATCTCATGCATGAAGATTGTGTTATATGGCTTTGTCCTTTAATGTGGGTCTTGTGTGACGATTAAATTTCCCGTACTATGAAAAATATTGGCACTCTGATAGTTGTGCTTTGTGTTCTTTTAGAGAGATATGATTGTTCACATCTTTTATATAATAAAGGAAAATTCAATTTGGGGAATTTGACATTTTGAAAAATTAAATTGCTACTACTAAAAAAAAAGAAAAAAAAAATTACTACTCATTGTTTAGTAGATAAAAAAAAACATTATTAAAAAATTTAGAAAAAATCCCGTGCGTGTTTGGGATTATAATGCCTGCATAACACATCAGATAAAATTTTCTTTTATAAAATTTTTTGTGTATACTTTTGAATAGCAGTGGCAAACTTTGTTGGGCTAGGTAATGGATCAAAACAGGTGTTTTCTGCACGGGTTGACCCATAAGAGATAAAAGATAAACATAATCAATCCACTCATAATTCATCTAATACTTCTAAACAGTAAACATGTAAAAGTAAAAAATAATCAATTATCAACATAAGTTTATCCAAGTCTAAGTAAAAAAAAAAAAAAAGAAAGAACAAAAAGTAACATTTTGGTTTACGTTATTAAAGAATTTAAAAAAAAAAAAAAACTCACCACCGCCTAATTATTTTAAATCTTATCAAATAAAGTGATATTAAGAATTTTGATAATTCTTTATATGTTTTAATTCTTTATTATATTATATGCTTTAAATCATATATATATTATTCAAGTTAGGTGACATTAAGCTTATTTAAGTCTTAAGTCAAGAAAATACATTTTTGGTTTTTTAATACATAAAAATACATTATTCGAGATATTAAAAATAAAACTCGTGTGTATACTGACATTATAATTACACATAGTCGAGCTCTCTTAATTGTATAATAATAAATGAAAAAAAATAAACAAAACAAAAATCAAATTATTTGTTTTTTAATAAATAAAATTACGTTATTCAAAAAATTTGAAAAAACCCCGCGCGTGCGCGAGTATTATAACTAGTACTACTATACAATAAGCGCTTTTTATTTCATTTCTAGATATTATTTTGCAATACATGTGGGCTTAATCCAGTAATCCGTCTATCAGACGGGCCCAAATCATCTAGCCTAAAATATGCTTTTACACAAACTGACACCCACAGTCCCACATAATATCAATTCATCCCGACACCAGTCCATCAAAAAAGAAAATAAAGGGAAGGGCTCAATCGCACTGATCTGTCTAACGAGTCTAACCATTTATTGTTAAAGGTAGAAGAACAATTAATTTCATAAACAATTTAGGGTTTGAAAGTCTCATTGGACATTGCTATGTTCACTATTTTTATTTGCTCAAGTGTATACTAGATTGAAAATATACATGTTCACAACCCGGCCGGGATAACTATTTCTGACCCTTTCCCTTTCACGTCCAAGATGTACTTGGTGTTGTTTAAACATGAGACCTCTTGTAACATCCGTGCGGCCCACCACTAGACCGGCCACCTTGGTGGTGGTAAATTTTATGCTACAAAAGAAGCATGTTAACTGAAACATTAATAGATTAACTTCGAATACTACGTAGTACAATCACTACAAGAAAATAGACATTTAGTGACAGAGGTTCTAATGACACAAAAAGTGTCATTAAATCTAAACTTTTATTGACACCGTACTTTTAAAAAGTGTATGGGACAATTGGATTAAGGGACATATGGTGTTTTTAATCTATTAGCTCTTGATGTCATTAGGCTTTAATCCCCTGTTGTAGTTTCTTCTTCGGTGGCTCTGTCCTAGAGCCTTTCTTTTTGTCGTTCTCGTTTGTTTTGTCTTGTGGCTAATAATATCGTCGCTTTTCACAAAAAAAAATAATAATAATAAAAATAAAATAAAAAGCATAAATTGCCACCCAGAAATTGCCACCTACACTTGTTGATATTATCAATCTGTCTTTACCAGTAGATAATGTTTACTTTCAACAGCTGTGTCCCAGAAAGGTTAGCTTTAAGTCTTGAATGTTAAGCTAGAAAGAAAGCAAGTCATACGTTTTAAAAAGTCTCAAATGTGTAGAACCTTCTTAATTTACTGGATATAGTTTAGTACTAGTAGTAGTTTTTGGTGATCGACAAAAATGTGTGAACGGGTTTGTCCAACCTGTTTTGACCCGCACTCAACTTACCCACTCCTTTTTTTTTTTTTTTTTTTTTGGCCGCCTCTAGCTACTAGAGGAAAGCATCTTCAATGTTCAATCTGACATTTTTACCGTTTGCTTTGTTTGAGTATTACAGGAGCTACTAGCTTACCACTGCAGTTAATTTTGTGAATCGGCTGATATCATAATGCCATGTATAAGTATCCTTTTTGCCAAAATAAGCCATTCATCGTTATGTCTCATTTTCTTGGCTTGTTTGATGGGTGATCTTGAGGACTTATGTACATGAGAATAAGGCAGTCCCTGCAATGGAAGTAAGATGTATTCATTCTTCTTTCAATCTGTATTTTTTTTAGAGGTAATACCATATTAAAGCACTGTACTTGTCAAAAAAATCACTTTTAAGTATCGAACTTTTTTTTCCCCTCATTGGGGTACTAAACTTTCATTTTTGGCCTCTTTTACGCACTACAAGACGTTTTTGCCCCTCAAAATTTTGAAAATCCAGGGGCAAAAATGTCATAAAAATGTCCCAAAGTGCGTAAATAGGCCAAAAATGAAAGTTTAGTACCCCAATGAGGAAAAAAAAAAAAAGTTCGATACTCAAAAGGGATTTTTTTGACAAGTATAGTGATTTAATTTGGTATTACCCATTTTTTTTATGTTGTGACAATTCTTTAAGGGGGTGTTTCTTGGACTGATTATTTGGTCAGCGCAACTTGAAGTTGCAATAATTAAATTAGTAAAGTGACTCTGCTTATGAATATCTGATGATTAGGGGTCCAGTAATTACTTTTGGCTAACCAAAAACTGATTATCTAAGGGTAAACTATATATACGAGTATATACTTATTTACCTAGTCATTTCGCCAATTCCATTTCACCCACTCATCCTTTTTTTTTTTCTTATGAAAAATGTCATTTTATCTGGCTAAATTCTTTGATTCAAATCATCCTGAACGCTCATACATATATATTAACTTGTGAATGTAATTATTTTATCCCTCCTATGCAGAAACCTTTTAAAAGCGATGATCATGTATACAAGTCATTTTTTTGACATCTTGAACATGTATAGGAAGGAACACAAGGGTATTAATGAAGTGTATCAAGAGGTAAATTTCAGTAACCTTAAAGTAATTGTGTAGCAATAGTTATTTCGATTCACATCATTGATTTGGTTTGCATTTCTTGGTTCCTTTTTGTGATATGTACAGGTTGCCTCACTCTTTGATGATAATCCAGATCTTCTTCATGAGTTCCCAAGATTTTGCCAGAAGCTTCAGCTTCTGCATCTGCATACCAAACGTCTTTACGAAATTCTTATCAATGCTATAATGAATGAAGCTCAGGTATATTCCCACTCAGACTCGGACAGATGGATAAGGTAGTGTGTCTTTTGTACAAAAAAAGCGTGTCCAATGGGACAAATGGTTGATAATCATTTAAGAGGGTGTTTGGGTAAGCTTATTTTTTCAATTTTTAATAGCTTATTGTTTTTCACAAAAGCCATTATGTACTTTGCAGGTATTTGTTAGCTTATTTTAAAAGGCTCATGCCTTTTTAGGGAGTAAATAAGCTAAGAAGCACAAACACTTAGATTAGACTTTTTCGAAATGAGCACAAAACTTTCTTATAAAATCCTGCCGAAATACCCCTTTACTAATGTAATATGAGTGTAACAGGTTCCAATTGCATGTCCTCTAATCAGGTATTTATTTTGCAAACGGGCTGCAACCTTATGGATTTAATAACATGAGTAATTGGTTCCAATTCCAATTGTAATATGAGTATAACGAATGTAAACGGGTCTGCAACCTTTTGGATTTAGTAACAGCTGGATAACTATGGACATGTAATTCACCCGGATATTTATTTTGCAGGAGCTCTTTAAATCTCATGGTCAATTGATTAAAAAAACTCAAGAAATCTGCTTCCCACTTTAAAGTCAGAAAGATATTACAAGGTTAAATCAAGACTTAGCAGATACATGCTCTTTTATCGAGCACTTGCTTCGTGATTGATGATCAATCTGAAGGTGGAGCCAATGCCATCAACATCAGTAGGTATATGCCTTTGATCTTTATGCATGTATAAAAGCATGAGGCCATTTCTAAGTTTCATGAACCGTATTGAGCACCAAATGACAATTAGATGATACGAGTAAATTATTAATATTCAAATACATGCCTCCGTTCCCGTTATAGAAATGTTTTTATAAGTTGTGTAAGGTGCAAAAGTTCTTGACGGGACTTGGGTGCCTGTAAGTAATGTAGCAAACTTGAGGGTACAAGATGTGCGGGTTGGCTGAAAGGTTAAAGTTGGGTCATTTTTATTGTGGGTCGATTATTGACATGAAAGGTTAAAGTTGGGTATTTATACCGTGGGTCGATTATTGACAAGCACTTTTTGCCCATCTATGATTATAACTACGTAAAAGTTTAAAACTTTTAATATCAAGTTACAAAAGGTTGAATGAATATAAAAAAAGACTTGGACCAGTGTGGCCGTTTCTAAAATAAACTGTTTATTTGAATTTGTAGGATGAGAGTCTCAATGATGATGAATATTTATAAGAAATAAGGGCTCGATTTACCAAAGTAAGGTCATGAGGCGTTCCTAAACTTATGAGGTGGCATAAAAGTTAATATATCTGTAGCATATGAAAACCATCTTATGTAATTATGAAATTATTGCTTGCTATTAATGTTATAATGTTATATTCATGATCATGTTATGTTCATGATTATGTTATGTTCGTCCCTATTGCTATCATTGTTATAAATAACTATTACAAAGTTTTTGACCCATTTATGCAATTAGGTGTTGTGTACTTGGGCTTATACGTTGGTACCTACATAATATTTTACATAACTATTAATTATTTTTATCTACGTATATTTTTTAGTGAATAAGCATTTTCGTGTTCAAATGAGAAAAACTGTAAGGTGTTTAGGATTCCTTATTTCAGTATGTTAATTAAATTTTGATACAATCACTAACCTCAAGCCTTTTTGCCAACAAAGGGACCCGAAATATTTCATAAGCAATTTACCACATTTAAAAGGTATGACTTGCAACAACTCTTACTATTTATTTTATCTTATAAACGAATTCTAAAAACTAGCCGCCCATCGGGCGGGCCTTGAAGCTAGTTTTAAATAAGAGAAATAATTTTAAAGGGAGATGCATCTATTTTTGTAGGTGCATCTGAAATGTGTGCTTACCTTTCTCATTTTAATTTTTCTTTTCATTTGATCTTAACTCTTAGAATCACATTAAAA
Source organism: Artemisia argyi (assembly GCA_030686995.1). Taxonomy (NCBI): domain Eukaryota; kingdom Viridiplantae; phylum Streptophyta; class Magnoliopsida; order Asterales; family Asteraceae; genus Artemisia; species Artemisia argyi. The sequence continues at coordinate 52,716,043 of CM060707.1, forward strand.
TGAATTATACACTTAAAAAACTTGAATCGAAGTTAAATCTATGACTTTTAAAAATTTCTCAATTGAGAAGCTTCTAGATCCAGGTTCTCTCTCTACATTTTAGTTTTCTATTAATAGTTTAAAAGGTACTGTAGTTATTTAAATATTCAAGATGTTTTACGTTTCTCAAAATGTTTAGGGCCCGTTTGGTTTGTAGGTGGGTTTCGGATTAGAATTTGGATTTGGATTTAAATTTGAATTAGAATTTGAACTTTGATTTGATGTAGGAGAGAGAAAAAAAATTTAATATATTTGTTTGGGAAAATACCACCAAAATGTAGTGAACTTGTCACCATTTTCAATTCTGTGTAGTGATTTTTTTTTTTTTTTTTTTTTTTTTTTTTTTTTTTTTTCTAAAAAAGTAACAAACTTTCTAAATCCGTCTATTTTGTGCACTCGTTGGCTGCCCAACTTGCCCGTGCCACGTGGTATATACACGTGTATTTTTTTTTTCATTTTTTATATATTCCACCTAGATTTTCTACCAAAACAAAATTACCACCAAAATACATTAAACTTGACATATTTTGTAATTCTGGATTTTCCACCAAAAAAATCCATACGACCTATTTGTTTATATATGTTATACATTATCTTGAAATAAAAGAACAAAAAATAAGATTAATAATGAATTAATACGTGGTTGATAATTTTAATGAAATAAAAGATAAAATCTTATTGGTTGATATCTTTTAAAGTAGCCACAAGTGCCTGGTTTCACATCTTTGATTCTATATCCATTGTAAGACAAATAAAAATAAACCAAACAATGTATTTGATACTACCTCCGTCCCAAAATTATAGTCCCCTTTTGACTTTTTCGGTATTTCTTTCTCAACTTTGACTTTAAATATTTTTGTTTGTGTTATACAATAGTTAATGAAAATTATACCAATGAAAAATGCATTTAAAACTCAATCCATTCATATATTTTACATCAAGTATTATGTAATATAAACAAAAATATTTAAGGTCAAAGTTGAAAAATAAAGACCGAAAAAGTCAAAAGGGAACTATAATTTTGAAACGGAGGGAGTATTTCTTTTAAACCATACCAGTGATACCCACTAACCAAACAGGACCATCAATTTACGAATAAACTTTAACTTCGCGTGCAATCTTTTTGGATGAGAGTGGCCTTTCCTCAAATACATAGCCCAAGCAATAAGCTAACATTACAAGAATTTTAATAAACATTTGTGATCAAACCCATAACTTATTTTCTCAAGCCCACATTAATAAATGTTACTAACGAGGATGTAAGCCGCGCGTTATCGCAAGCATTATACAATATTACATTTTGAGGACTAAATTTATAACGAACCTCCAAGATGAAGGACGAAGCTCATATGGATTTTTTTTTTAAATTGTTGAAGATAACGGTCGTTAGCTACTTAACGTCAAGTTAGTGATCAAGGACTGACTTTGCAATAGATGTATAACATGAAGGACCAATTATTTAAATTATGAGAGGAGTAAATTTGCAACGAACCTCTGAGATGAAGGACCATTTTTGTACGGATTTTTTTTAAATGTTAAAAATAACGGTTGTTAGTTAACAGTCATTAAGTAACTAACGATCGTTAGTTACTATAGCAGAAATTATTATTATAAATATTTACTATTCACCATGCTTTACACTATAGCGGAAATTATTTTTTAATGAAGTGTGATTAGTAATCCACGCTAAATGTAATGTATATATAATAATAACAATATATTAATTTTGCTTCTATTTATTAGGAGTGTACTAGTAGTTTAAGATATATAAATCTCTAAGAAAACTTGAACTCTTGTAATTAGCGTTTTAGATTTTGTGCTTTCTACTTTTAATAAATAAGAGTCTTAAGCTGGTGCATCTAAACAAAACTGTTTTTAGATTGAAGTTTTTATTCTATCTTTTATATAATAAAGTAAAACTCCTATTGGAATTTTTCCATTTCAAAAAAATCAATTCATACCTTATTTGGTAATATTTTAATTATTAATTAATTTTTTTAAAAAAAAAACTTTAATAAATATACTTAAATATTTCCTAATTTGTAAAAAAAATAGATTAACATTCGTTCTACAATTTAAATGCACAAAAAAATAAATATACACATGTACTCAAAAGGTATTTTCCTATATTTTTGGACTGAATTGTAAATTTGAAAAAGAGCCGGAGTGTTATGATATCTTCATTCTTACACTACATTCCAGAGATGGGTATTGAGTTTTATTTTTTGTGATCGATCTCACACATCTTCATTCTCCCAAACCTCTCTTGATTGATCTCACACAAAATCATCGATCCCAAGCAACATTCCGGAGATGATTTAATGTTAGGGTTTCGATGGTGTTCATCACATTTGTATACATTGTGTAAGTCAATTGGTTTTAATTTTCAATTTGAAGGGATTTGATTAGTTTTCATAATGTTTTCTCATTAAAGTTTTGATTTTTATTGGGTTTTGATAATGCTTGAGTGATAAAAATTATAGTATGGTTCGACTATAAATCTCAATCATAATAATTTAGAACTATTAATTAACCTGGTTTGTTTTGGAAGTTGAATTTTGATTTGCGATATGGGTTTTTGATTTTGTTAGTTTAATTGATGAATTAAAGTGTTTATGCGTTCGAGGAAAATATTTTGAAAGTCAGTGCAATATTGCAAACGAATAATCTGTTTTGTATATTGAATCTGAAACATCCCCTAATTTAGAGATTATATTATTTAGCTAAAACTAATAAGCTAATAAGCATCTCCAATAAGCTTTGCCCAAATACTTTCTAATCTAAATTGTATATTTTATTGGATTTACTACATTAGGATAATTGCGATAAAATGTAAGTTGCCTTCAGTTTGTTGGATTAGTCGGTGTGTGTAGCGAAAAACAAAAACAAGTTGTTTCATATTAGTATTACTTGGTTGAAGTTATAATATGAAGTTATGAACCAACCAATTATGGACTATGAAAACTGGTGTTGACTTCACTTCTAAGAATGACAAGAATAGGAAAAAATCATTTGAGTTTATAATTGTTAAATTACATCAAATCTTCGTGTGCTAATAACAAACAACAGTAGGCAATAGGCTCCCATACAATTGAAGGCTTTAAGTCACCTAGGATATACATAGATTACCATATTGCCAATTGAAGGCACTAGAAATAGAAGCTTAATCGCGCGATGTTTAGTGTTGTGAAGATTTGGTTAATGCAAGAGTAGGCACAATATTGGTAACAACTGAACGTAATGCTTTATTTTATGGTCTCTTAGTGACAAGTGTTCTAATAAGTACAAAGTGATATGCAACACATATCTAATATTCTTAGCCAGTAATAATAAGTTATGTCTCTTTTGGTGAATGTTTTACGAGGAATGTATTTTGTGTAAAATTGTTTAGAATGTAATATGGATTTTAAAGATAAATAGAGATGTATATCAGTATATGCAACTGGTCCCATACTAACAATACTTTCTTTTATGTTTATGATATATGATTGTGGTATTATGTTATAAGTAATGGTTCAATCTATGTGGCCCTTAACGATGATGTAAAGGGAGATGAAGAAAGGCCTTTCCATGGTAGATATGTTAGGAGCCGAGGAGGTGAATTTGGGCTGTGAGTTTGAGCATATGAATAAGATGTATATAACGGATGATACAACGTCAGTGACTCATTTTGATGGTCTAGACAACAACGAGGGAAATATGGGTATCAAATTTGAATTGATTGATGATGAGATAATGCAGAAAGAATCGCTTTTTGAGACTCAACCTGATGGATCAGATTCGGATAAAAAACTGACTTCGACTCCGGTATCAAGGGTCAAAGAAGTTTGTATGAATCAACAAGCAATGGCGAATGGGTCATTTCCGATTAATCTTTTTTGAAAGAGAGTGCCAATGTATGGTCACTTAATATCCTAAGCTCCAATGGATTTAGCTCATCTGAGATTAGTTAATGGGAGAGTCAAGTACAGTAGTTTTTAGTTTTTTTATTGTATGTCATAGTGATGATAGGAGGCAACTGGGTGGTATTGGGTTGACCCGTTAACTTTCTTTGAATTTGAATGAGATAAATAACAATGTACCAACTACGATTATAAAGTTACTATCTATTAATCAGACCCAAAGTTTATGGGGTTTTATTTATTATTCTTTTGTAATTACATGTGATACCATTTTGCTTAACCATTAGCTTTAGTTTGCTTTAAATATCTCATGCATGAAGATTGTGTTATATGGCTTTGTCCTTTAATGTGGGTCTTGTGTGACGATTAAATTTCCCGTACTATGAAAAATATTGGCACTCTGATAGTTGTGCTTTGTGTTCTTTTAGAGAGATATGATTGTTCACATCTTTTATATAATAAAGGAAAATTCAATTTGGGGAATTTGACATTTTGAAAAATTAAATTGCTACTACTAAAAAAAAAGAAAAAAAAAAATTACTACTCATTGTTTAGTAGATAAAAAAAAACATTATTAAAAAATTTAGAAAAAATCCCGTGCGTGTTTGGGATTATAATGCCTGCATAACACATCAGATAAAATTTTCTTTTATAAAATTTTTTGTGTATACTTTTGAATAGCAGTGGCAAACTTTGTTGGGCTAGGTAATGGATCAAAACAGGTGTTTTCTGCACGGGTTGACCCATAAGAGATAAAAGATAAACATAATCAATCCACTCATAATTCATCTAATACTTCTAAACAGTAAACATGTAAAAGTAAAAAATAATCAATTATCAACATAAGTTTATCCAAGTCTAAGTAAAAAAAAAAAAAAAAGAAAGAACAAAAAGTAACATTTTGGTTTACGTTATTAAAGAATTTAAAAAAAAAAAACTCACCACCGCCTAATTATTTTAAATCTTATCAAATAAAGTGATATTAAGAATTTTGATAATTCTTTATATGTTTTAATTCTTTATTATATTATATGCTTTAAATCATATATATATTATTCAAGTTAGGTGACATTAAGCTTATTTAAGTCTTAAGTCAAGAAAATACATTTTTGGTTTTTTAATACATAAAAATACATTATTCGAGATATTAAAAATAAAACTCGTGTGTATACTGACATTATAATTACACATAGTCGAGCTCTCTTAATTGTATAATAATAAATGAAAAAAAATAAACAAAACAAAAATCAAATTATTTGTTTTTTAATAAATAAAATTACGTTATTCAAAAAATTTGAAAAAACCCCGCGCGTGCGCGAGTATTATAACTAGTACTACTATACAATAAGCGCTTTTTATTTCATTTCTAGATATTATTTTGCAATACATGTGGGCTTAATCCAGTAATCCGTCTATCAGACGGGCCCAAATCATCTAGCCTAAAATATGCTTTTACACAAACTGACACCCACAGTCCCACATAATATCAATTCATCCCGACACCAGTCCATCAAAAAAGAAAATAAAGGGAAGGGCTCAATCGCACTGATCTGTCTAACGAGTCTAACCATTTATTGTTAAAGGTAGAAGAACAATTAATTTCATAAACAATTTAGGGTTTGAAAGTCTCATTGGACATTGCTATGTTCACTATTTTTATTTGCTCAAGTGTATACTAGATTGAAAATATACATGTTCACAACCCGGCCGGGATAACTATTTCTGACCCTTTCCCTTTCACGTCCAAGATGTACTTGGTGTTGTTTAAACATGAGACCTCTTGTAACATCCGTGCGGCCCACCACTAGACCGGCCACCTTGGTGGTGGTAAATTTTATGCTACAAAAGAAGCATGTTAACTGAAACATTAATAGATTAACTTCGAATACTACGTAGTACAATCACTACAAGAAAATAGACATTTAGTGACAGAGGTTCTAATGACACAAAAAGTGTCATTAAATCTAAACTTTTATTGACACCGTACTTTTAAAAAGTGTATGGGACAATTGGATTAAGGGACATATGGTGTTTTTAATCTATTAGCTCTTGATGTCATTAGGCTTTAATCCCCTGTTGTAGTTTCTTCTTCGGTGGCTCTGTCCTAGAGCCTTTCTTTTTGTCGTTCTCGTTTGTTTTGTCTTGTGGCTAATAATATCGTCGCTTTTCACAAAAAAAAAAAAAAAAATAATAATAAAAATAAAATAAAAAGCATAAATTGCCACCCAGAAATTGCCACCTACACTTGTTGATATTATCAATCTGTCTTTACCAGTAGATAATGTTTACTTTCAACAGCTGTGTCCCAGAAAGGTTAGCTTTAAGTCTTGAATGTTAAGCTAGAAAGAAAGCAAGTCATACGTTTTAAAAAGTCTCAAATGTGTAGAACCTTCTTAATTTACTGGATATAGTTTAGTACTAGTAGTAGTTTTTGGTGATCGACAAAAATGAGTGAACGGGTTTGTCCAACCTGTTTTGACCCGCACTCAACTTACCCACTCCTTTTTTTTTTTTTTTTTTTTTGGCCGCCTCTAGCTACTAGAGGAAAGCATCTTCAATGTTCAATCTGACATTTTTACCGTTTGCTTTGTTTGAGTATTACAGGAGCTACTAGCTTATCACTGCAGTTAATTTTGTGAATCGGCTGATATCATAATGCCATGTATAAGTATCCTTTTTGCCAAAATAAGCCATTCATCGTTATGTCTCATTTTCTTGGCTTGTTTGATGGGTGATCTTGAGGACTTATGTACATGAGAATAAGGCAGTCCCTGCAATGGAAGTAAGATGTATTCATTCTTCTTTCAATCTGTATTTTTTTTAGAGGTAATACCATATTAAAGCACTGTACTTGTCAAAAAAATCACTTTTAAGTATCGAACTTTTTTTTCCCCTCATTGGGGTACTAAACTTTCATTTTTGGCCTCTTTTACGCACTACAAGACGTTTTTGCCCCTCAAAATTTTGAAAATCCAGGGGCAAAAATGTCATAAAAATGTCCCAAAGTGCGTAAATAGGCCAAAAATGAAAGTTTAGTACCCCAATGAGGAAAAAAAAAAAAAGTTCGATACTCAAAAGGGATTTTTTTGACAAGTATAGTGATTTAATTTGGTATTACCCATTTTTTTTATGTTGTGACAATTCTTTAAGGGGGTGTTTCTTGGACTGATTATTTGGTCAGCGCAACTTGAAGTTGCAATAATTAAATTAGTAAAGTGACTCTGCTTATGAATATCTGATGATTAGGGGTCCAGTAATTACTTTTGGCTAACCAAAAACTGATTATCTAAGGGTAAACTATATATACGAGTATATACTTATTTACCTAGTCATTTCGCCAATTCCATTTCACCCACTCATCCTTTTTTTTTTCTTATGAAAAATGTCATTTTATCTGGCTAAATTCTTTGATTCAAATCATCCTGAACGCTCATACATATGATTATCTCATTATTGCTAACTTTTAATAGCATAAACACATCCAAAGACTAAACTCGATAGTCTATTATTATAGTATTGCTAGTCGTCCCCATATTAGAAATCATTTATTCTTTTCATTTCTGCTGAGGGGTCCTCAGATTATTCTGACGTTGCCTAATAAGATAAACAATGCATGCCATGAACAAGCTAGGTTTGCTTTGACTAATCACATGGAGTATTGTTTACGTAAAAGATTATTCACACTCTTTAACCAAAAATACAATTTTCTACATTAAAACAAGCATAGTAGCCTCTCCTTTTGACTATAAAGCAACTTTGGCTGGAATCAAAGGATAATATTGTAAAAGATTATGGCTATTAGGATATTAATATATGATCACCGACGTTATTACTTGTATAATCCAAACGCCTTTTAAATTTTCCACACATTTTCTCAATTAAGAGCTATATATCTTGCGCTAATCTTCAGTTGCATAGTTACATAGGTGTGCAGTCGAATAGTAATGTATGATATCGAAAAAGGGTTATCACTAGTACTTTGATTTGTTGATTAGGTAAATGTCTGTCTGACTAAAACTTGTGCAATGATGTCTTATAGTTCTTAATTTGTTTGTTTATATAGCACAGATTATAGTAGTGGGAACATGAACAGGGGTTTGAGAATGATAGGTGGATTCTACTTTTATTAGAATTTATAAAAGTAAAAGATACATTTTAGAAGATCATCTTGTGCACCCTACCATCTTTACAGGACAAACTTTTTTATTGAACAAGACTTGTTACCATTACATTAATCAAATTTCAGTGACTTATCTTTATATAAAGCAAGTTTTCCCACTTGTATAAAAAGTGTACAAAATTTATTTGAAAGATTCAGGTTACCAACTTAGGTTTAAAAGCTTCCGAATTGATTCCATATTTGTGTGTATATATGCATGTAATATGAAGGCACATGCTTCCCCCCCCTCTTCCCATAGTTTTGAGGTAAGCTCACTCTAGGGGGTGCATTATTGATATGAAATCGGATTGTGCTGGTTCAATCAGTCTCAAACCAGACCGTGAACCGGATTCAAACTTGGGGCTTGATTTTTTCCCAAAATAATATCAGTTGGTTAAGGCTAAAGAAAAAGAAAAAAAAAAAAAACACACCCGTTGATTGGATTTGGAGATGGCCATGAGGCATCAATATAGGATTTTACTTTTATTGTTGGCCTATTTTGTAGCTATAATTGCAAAGACAAGACCACACCAAAAATGGGGAACCTTTGTAATTAGATTAGAGTTTAAAAGGCACCAAAGAGGATTGTCAATTATTGTAAAACAGGCAAGAAGGAAAAGAGAGATGTGTGTGGACCTGGCCATTTACTAATCCCTTAATTCAAGCTTAAGCTTACATATTGAAAACAACATCCCCTTTAAAGGTGAGACCAATTAGTAGGTTGATGAGATACTCTCATGATTTGACAATGATGTTGAGACCTTCATATATCTAGAGAGATATTGATTATATATCACATGGTTGGTGACATGAAAAATGGCCACCTTTAGTTTCAACCTAATACAACGCTTCGTTAACTATCTATTAAATATGTAATGACAAACTGCAAAAAACAGCACAATGTATCATTCACTTTTCACTCATATACGAGTATGTTGGAATTATTATATCATGACAATCATATTAATAAACCAAGTACATCAAAATGAGCATGAGCGGAAGCAATTATAATAGATCGAATAACATGTAATTAATTAATCATTAAATTAAATAGTAAACATACCGTAGTGATTCTAGCCCAAACAAGAATCAATGCAATCTTCCGGAACCAATGAACCCTAATTAGGGTTTATAAGGATTATATGAATTACCCCTTACCGTTTTGTAATTCAATCCAAGAATCAAACAATAGTGTGTTTGATTCACGTTCTTGTACACACGTACTTTTTCAAGGAAAAGATTATGCAAGTAATTATCACAAAACAATTTTAGATGCAAGAAATCGAAACCCTTAGGGTGTTCGGTTTGATGATCGACCAAAGAAAAGAGAAGAGAAGAAAACCCCAAGTTGTGTGTGTACAAGTTATGAGAAAACTCTTAACCTTGGGTTTGCTTATATACTAGTCATTACTTGGAGCTCAAGGCACAATGGAGGTGGGTTACACCCTTGGGCCGATCGGTTCTAGCTCCCACAAGGGGATTCCGGAACCTTCTCTTGTTTCCATGTATTGTCTAGTAATTAGTTTCCTAATCTTCGTTTAATAATTAATTAGTCATTAATCAATAATACTAATTATTATTTAATTGTTTTGTGTTTAATAATTAATTATAACATTTTATAAATAATTATTACATTTCCTCTTCATACGTATTGTGTGCAATCTCGTGATCTCAAGTTCGATCCTAACACACGACTATTATTATTTTGTCTATAAAACCAACAGCTCCCACTTAGACATATCATAATAGTGTGATCACATCGATTAGCGTCTTGCAACACGTCGATGCCTCTAGTACAACTTGAGTAAGGCTCCTGGAAAACCTTTTAATGATTTCTCATTATTATTATCCCTTTGTTTCTAATACTACGTTAATAAGGATATGGATCTAGGTCATTCCTTAATTAACCATTCTGTTTCTCGTTCTTAGTGATTGACAAGATTACCAAATCTTTTGAACCTTTCATAAAAGACCTTGGGCGTGGCCACGCAAACACCTTGACAACCCTACGAGGGGCGCAACAGTATTAAACTCCAAAATTAATTTGAAGGAACAAATTCTTTATTGACTACAAGCAAAACACACAAACTTTGTAACACTTCCGAAAACAACCCTTATTACTACCAGTTACGTATAGCGTTAAGTTGTTTCACAAAAATGTACTACATTCATGACCGTTATCTTGTATCTCAAGTCTAAGGATAACTTCTTATGATTTACTTAATGACAAGATCCATAAAGTAACATCATATAGTTGGGATAAGTCCTATATTCAGTATCATCGAATATCATCTGAAATGGCATGACTACGCATCAATATACACTAAGTATATTATACCAACTTCATACTTGTCTTAATTTAATAATATTCCCATATTATTAACTGACAACGGACAATTTAGAATAACTCTTATTCATGGATTTAAACATGTAAAAATAGGACAACAATAATTAACAAATGGAAATAAACATACCAACATACTTTATTTCATTAAAATAATAATTGTTTACAACATCCTTTATCCAAATACTAATCACAGTTATGCATGAAACTACTAGCTAATTTAAGTCCAATTCCATTGGCTAATTCATTAAGCTTTTCTTTCGCCAAAGCCTTAGTGAACGGATCAGCTAAGTTTTCATCTGTGTGAACCTTCAACAGATTTATTTCACCTTCGTCAACCTTTTCACGAACAAAGTGATACTTCCGTAGAAAATGTCTGGTGCCTCTCATGACTCCAGGTTCATTGGCAAATATGATTGCAGCAGAATTGTCACAATACATATCAATAGGTAATTCAATTGAAGTCATAACACCAAGCCCAGAAACGAATTTCCTAATCCAAACAGCCTCCATAGCAGCTTCCGAAGCAGCAATGTATTCAGCTTCTGTTGCAGACATCGCAATTGTACTATGCTTCTTGCTCCTCCAATCTACAGCTCCTCCATTGATAACAAAGACATAACCCGTCTGAGACTTCGAATCATCTTTATTACTTTGAAAGGATGCATCACAGAAACCTGTAACACAAAGTTCTGTAGATGGATTTCCACCATATACCAAAAACATATCTTTTGTATTCCTCAAATACTTAAGAATATGTTTAACAACAATCCAATGTTTTTCACCTGGATTCTGTTGAAATTGACTGGTAATATTTTGAGCAAACGCCACATCTGGCCTTGTGCACTTAACCGCATACATAATAGATCCTACAGCCGAAGCATAAGGAACTTTACTCATGCGAGCCACCTCTTCAGGTGTTGAAGCACAATACTCATTACATAAGCCATGTTTTACTTCCATCGGCAAATATCCTTTCTTGGAATTTTGCATATTGAATCTCTTCAATATTTTGTCAATGTAAGCACTTTGACTTAATCCAATTAACCGCCTTGATCTATCTCTATAGATTTTGATTCCCAGAATGTATGCAGCTTCTCCTAAATCTTTCATAGAAAAGCACTTTCCAAGATATGCCTTAACAGCTTGTAAACTTGGAATGTCTTTTCCCATGATCAATATGTCATATAGAATTAGGAAAGTTACATTATTACTCCCACTAGCTTTGTGATACACACATGGCTCATCAAGATTTTGAGTGAATCCAAACTTTTTAATTTCAGCATCAAACCTCTTGTTCCATTGTCGTGATGCTTCCTTTAATCCATAAATGGATCTCTTAAGCTTGCAAACACGATTTGGAAATTTTGGATTTTCAAACCCTTCTGGTTGTGCCATATAGATGTCTTCATCTAGATGACCATTTAAGAAAGCGGTTTTCACATCCATTTGCCAAATCTCATAGTCATAGTACGTTGCTATAGCTATGAGTATTCTTATAGCTCTTATGTCTGCTACAGGAGAAAACGTCTCCTCGTAATCTATTCCAAAAGTTTGAGTAAAACCTTTAGCAACCAGACGAGCCTTATAAATGTGTGCATATCCATTCATGTCAGTCTTGATTTTGTAAAGCCACTTACTCCCAACTACCTTGGCACCAGGAGGTAAGTCAACTTCTTCCCAGACTTCATTGTCATGCATGGATTGTATTTCCCCATCCATAGCAGCTTTCCATTTAGCTTTTTGAGGGCTTTTAATGGCAGCTCTATAACTAGTAGGTTCATCAAGATCCCCTAGTGTATGCTGATCGACCTCTACATTAAGACATAGACGGTCAGGAGCTTTCACAGATCTCGCAGATCTGCGAATGGGAATTACTTCAACTTCCGGTGGAGGACCCAGACTTTCCGGTTCTATAGGAAGTGTGCTAGTGTTTTATGAAGGCAATGCATTATTTAGATCATCTTCTAAATCATATACTCTCCCACTGATTTCTTGAATGACAAATTCACTTTCAAGAAAATCACCATATCTTGCAACAAACACTTTGTTCTCAGGTGGGTAGTAAAAGTAGTAACCCATAGTTTCCTTAGGGTATCCTACAAAAATGCATTTTACAGATCTTTGTTGGAGTTTATCTTGTGAGTCACGTTTAACATACACCTCACAACCCCAGACCTTTAAATAAGACAAGTTCGGAGCTTTTCCAGTCCATATCTCATATGGTGTCTTATCAACCTTCTTGGTGGGAACCATATTCAAAATACGAACAGCTGATTCAAGAGCATAATCCCAAAAAGACAAAGAAAGATTAGTAAGATTATACATTGATCGAACCATGTCCAACAATGTGTGATTCCTTCTCTCAGATACACCATTTTGTTGTGGAGTATATGGAGATGTGAGATTCTGGACAATTCCATTCTCAGTTAAGAAATCTTTAAAATCTTGACTAAGGTATTCACCACCTCGATCAGAACGAAGAGCTTTAATCTTCTTTCCCAATTGCAATTCTACTTCTGCTTTGAAAACTTTAAATGTTTCAAACACCTCATGTTTATGCTTAAGTAAATAAACATAACCATAACGGCTGAAATCATCCGTAAAAGTTAAGAAGTAGACAGCACCTCTCCTTGACACATGTCTAAGTGGTCCACACACATCCGTATGTATTAAACCAAGTAGATCTGAAGCTCTTTCCATATTACTATGAAAAGATTTCTTCGTCATCTTCCCAGAAATACAAGATTCGCATTTATCAAATGACTCATCATTGATATTACTCAAAAGCCCTTCACGTTGCAGCTTTTGCATGCGAGTCTTGCCTATATGGGCAAGTCTACAGTGCCAAAGGTAAGACGAATTCAAGTCATACTTCATTCTCTTACTTATGCTGTACATCGAATTATTATTATTGTTGGAAGTCACACAATTATTCATATCAATTTCAAACACACCATTCACAGCAACAACATTAAAATAAAATACACCATTTAAAGAAACAGAAATTTTATTGCCATCAATAGTATGAGAAAAACCAAGATCCAACAAACATGAAAAGGAAACAACACCTCTAATTATAGAAGGTGCATAATGACAATTGTTTAAACAAAGTACTAAACCCGAAGGTAAAACTAAATCAAACATTCCTATGGCTTCAACTGCTGCTTGTGCTCCATTTCCCACATGCAGAAATTGCTCCCCATAAGCTAGTCTCCTTTCCTCTCTAAATCCCTGCAGTGTATTACAAATATTAATACCACATCCAGTATCATATACCCAGGAATTTATTTCACGAGATAAAGTAAATAATTCAATGACAAATAAGTTACCTGAAGTGCTGGCGCCCATGTGCCCAGTCTTCTTGACCTTATTGTTTCGCAAGTCATCGAGATAAAGAGGACAATTCCTCTTCCAATGGCCCATCACCTTGCAGTAATGGCATCCTTGATCCTTCTTTGGATTATTCTTGATAGGAGGGTTCTTCTTTGGTTGAGGCGGTTGATAAGCCATAACCTGCTTATTCTTATCATCCTTCTTCTTTCCTTTACCCTTCTTCTTGTTCGCATTTGGCTTGTTAATTCTACCCCCTTGTATTGCTAGTACTTGGGGCGTAGGAGCCTTTTGTGGTGTACCTTTCTCATAATCAATGAGCAGTGCGTGCAATTCACTTACAGTCTTCCCCACGCAATGCATATTGAAGTTCCTCACAAAACCACTAAATTCCTTATCAAGGGATCTATTGATTAAGTGCACAGCCATATCATTGTCATAGGGTTTCCCAAGTGTTTGTAGTTGATCCATGTAACTTTTCATTTTCAACACATGAGCACTCACAGGTTCACCAGGACCTTGCTTACAACCATGTAGAGCTTCCATCAAATCATAAATCTCTACATTTGATGGTTTCTCATAAAGTTTCTTGAGTTCATCAATCATGTCCTTGGGAAAATACTCCTCAAACTGTCTTTGAAGAGCTGTGGACATTCCCCCTAACATCATTGCGGCCACATCAATATGTTCCTTGCAATCAAGATTCCATTTGGCTTTAGCAGCATCAGTAGCTGCCTTGCCTTCAGGTTCAGCAGGACAAGGCGTTTTCAAGATTTCGAGTTGACCAGTCACTCGCAGGACAATCCTTAGTGAACGGTACCAATCATTGAAATTTTCCGAGCCAGTCAATTTTTCTCGTTCAAAATAAGTTTTGAACACAGAACGTAAGTTGGTGTTATCAGTTTGAGCCATTTCTACAGATAAAGAAAGTTCAAAACATTAGTATTTTTGATAATACAATTTTTCAAGAAAATTAAAATACCCAAGGAAAATAAATCCATAGAATAATCTTGAAAACTAGGATCCTCCATAAACATAGTTTCATCACATTCAGTTGATCTGCTAGTAATGAAAGTATAATATGAGGTAACTTGTCGTACAAGTAATTGGCATAACATTTGTCCAATTCCTAGATATATGGGATTTACAATCACAAAACATTTGTATTGTAAGCATGTTTAGTCCCCATCTTAATGCCTTGAGTCAAGTCTCACTTCCTACTCAACTTAAGTCGTCTAACTTAAAAACTGTAAACTCACAAATCCATCACATCAGTTGATCTGCTAGCAATGAATTTATGAAATTTACCTCTCCATTGCAATCTCGCCAAGTCTCACTATGACGTAAATTACAACTTCAAGTGTTCTTAATTAGATGGCATTCAACTTAATTTTATAAGGGTATAACTATTTTGATGTGATCAAAATAATGTATGAAGAAGCATGCATACAACTTCATAACATTGGTTTTACAAAACATTTTTATTACCAATTTGCTAAGAGTAAAATAACAAAGTTTTGATTGAGGTATCGGGTTCACCAATTAAAGAATAACCATCAATTATCGTCCACTATATCGTACTTTTGCATACGCCCGAAGGCATAGTGTTTCGGATAATCATTGTGGAATTGTGGATTATTCACCCTTAAGATGACAATGTACATGTAATGGTTGTTCGGTAAGTCTAATTTACACACAAACGAGCGTTAAGACATGAATGTTGTCTATCTAAGGCCACAATTTAATGCGTTGCCATCCTTATACCCATCTTATAGTGTGTAAACTTCGGTCGAGCCTATTTAACCATTACGTACAAAAACATCAATCAACCAATTCTTTGAAATTTTAACTCTTAAAAACCAAAACAATTTCGCTATTATTTAGTCCGTATTATTTTTTCTATTCAAAAATTACCCTTTCGTTTAAATAAACATGTCTAACACAATAAATAAACAAAACAAGTAATAGACAATAAAAAAATAAAACAACTAAATAAACACATATACATAATCATAACAATTAAATATGTATAAACATGTAGCCACATGCAAATCTTATTAAAAAGTCCTATTAATAATCAAATCTAGGCGTATTACGTATTAATTCAATTAGGGCTTTCTTTTTCTTAGAAAAAGAGCCACATACATCGATAAATCGATTGCGTAAGCCAAAATTAAATAAATATCACATAGCACATAATTGATTACTTAATATTGGAGTCTTCCCCAATTCGACATCTATTAAAATTTACATGTTTTAATATAACTTAACCATTAATATATATAAGCAATTTAAACAATTTAAATCAACACAATAAAAAATCCATGCAAACATGCACTTTTCATGGATTTAGCTTAACAATTAACACATTGCACCAAGATCGTTTACTAAAACGCATAAACAATTACATGACATCTTAGGGTTTTTAGTCAATTTTATAAAAAAATAAAAGCAAAACCCTAAAAAACCCTTAGATCTAAATCGACCCAAAATTTAGGGTTAGGGAAAAAACACATAAACCCTAAAAAAAAACATGTAACTATACGAATCAAAATCCAATTTTTATGCGTTGCGATAATTAATTACACATTATAACGGCTCTAGATGCCACTGTTGGAATTATTATATCATGACAATCATATTAAAAAACCAAGTACATCAAAGTGAGCATGAGCGGAAGCAATTATAATAGATCGAATAACATGTAATTAATTAATCATTAAATTAAATAGTAAACATACCGTAGTGATTCTAGCCCAAACAAGAATCAATGCAATCTTCTGGAACCAATGAACCCTAATTAGGGTTTATAAGGATTATATGAATTACCCCTTACCGTTTTGTAATTCAATCCAAGAATCAAACAATAGTGTGTTTGATTCACGTTCTTGTACACACGTACTTTTTCAAGGAAAAGATTATGCAAGTAATTATCACAAAACAATTTTAGATGCAAGAAATCGAAACCCTTAGGGTGTTCGGTTTGATGATCGACCAAAGAAAAGAGAAGAGAAGAAAACCCCAAGTTGTGTGTGTACAAGTTATGAGAAAACTCTTAACCTTGGGTTTGCTTATATACTAGTCATTACTTGGAGCTCAAGGCACAATGGAGGTGGGTTACACCCTTGGGCCGATCGGTTCTAGCTCCCACAAGGGGATTCCGGAACCTTCTCTTGTTTCCATGTATTGTCTAGTAATTAGTTTCCTAATCTTCGTTTAATAATTAATTAGTCATTAATCAATAATACTAATTATTATTTAATTGTTTTGTGTTTAATAATTAATTATAACATTTTATAAATAATTATTACATTTCCTCTTCATACGTATTGTGTGCAATCCCGTGATCTCAAGTTCGATCCTAACACACGACTATTATTATTTTGTCTATAAAACCAACAGAGTAATACAATGTTAATGAAGCCTTAACCTCTTATGTAATCAGGCTTAATTATGACAACATTCTAAACCTCCTGTCAAATGACATTACACGGTATGCAATAATTTGTTGCAAATTGCAACTAATTTTTCATCTCTTATTAAAGTGTATACAATTTGTCACATTAGATAGTAAAGTAAGTTATACGCCGATTACCAAAGATATTACCTCAACCATCAAGTATAATTTTGGTGACGACATAGAGCATTTGCAAGGAAATCTCTGAAAAGGTTCGATACCAAACACATGACAATTGGAGCTAGTATTGTATTATGATGGATCACCTACTAGCAACGATGCCAAGCAAATGGCTAATTGTCATGTTAGTAAGAAAAATAATGCCATGTCCCTTGTGTGGAGGGTTTAAATGTAACTTAGACAATATTAGGGGTTCAATTGTATATAGTTTTAAATAGAGTTCATGATCGTAGTTAGATTAGGAACTCATTGCTTTGCTTGCGAGCCAAGCTTGTAACCGCCCTGTGGTATAAGAATTAACTACCCCCATCTTATGTATAACTAGAGGCAAAGTGGATGCTAGTTGGTACATTCTTTCTTGTTTATTCTCTTGTTCATAAATATGTAACTTTTGAGGTCACGTGTGTGTTTACTTATAATAAATATTACTCGCTAGCTTTCAAGGTTTATTGGATTTCTAACCAAAAAAAAAAAAAAAAAAAATGGTATGAGAGCCAAGGTGCAGTTGGTGTCTTGAAGCCAGGTTGACTAAGAGGTGTACAATTCCTACAAGACTATCTTCTCTTTTTGGTTCGTCGATTTAAATGACGAAGCGGATTCATTAACTATTAGTTGGTAGATTCTTTCTTGCTCATTCGCTAGTTAATAAATATTTAACGTTGGAGGTCACGTGCATGTTTACTTTTAGTTAATATTACGTGCTAGCTATCAAGAAAAAAAAATGGTATTAGAGCCAAGGTGAAGTTGGTATCTTGTGGCTAGGTTGACTAAGAGTTGTACAATCCTAAAAGTACCATCTTTTTTTTCGCCGATTTGTACCTACCATCCTGGAATTGACTAAGTGGATTCATTAACCATTAGATCTTCGTGAAGTTCGAGTCGTAGGTTGAAGTTTCTTTAATCTAGAATGGGACCGGAGGAATCTTTAATCTAATATTTCTAAAGAGAGACACCGGTGGTTGAAGTTTCTGGTCCAACATTTGTCAGTTCGTCTCAAATGATATTTTGATCAAGGGGTTGAAGGCTCCAAATTGTCGATTGGGTTGAAAGATTTTTGGATTTAAAGTTGATATTGCAAATTTTTAGTTCAACAAGGTTCAAGCATTAAAAGGGTTTGTACAAAGTTGAGTCTTTAAGCTTCACAGAGTTGTTTTCAAGTTTCTCCGTGGTGATTGAGTGTAAAAGGCTCCGGGTTTAGTTGATTATATAGGATCTTGAATCATTGAAGTTTGAACGTGTTCACCGGTTTCATTGAATTCAAGTCTTGCTGATTCTTGGAAGACTAGTATGGTTTAACTTTGTCTTGGAATTCAAGAAAAATGATGACCAGGTATATCAAGGTTGCAAAATTTAGTTAAATAGATCGAACCTTAGGGTTTTCTAAAGTTAGTAGATCAACTTTTACAAGAAAGTTGGATTAGCACACGGCGTGTGAGGCTTGTTGAAGAAGTTGAATATTTATGGATTCTAAAGGATTAATCAACGTGAGAAGGTTAAAACAAGGTTTGAAGAAGAATGACTAGTCCAAGTAATAACTTTAACATCGAAAATCTCGATGAGAATGGTGTAACAAAACATGGAGGTTCAATATAAGTTGGGTTTAAGAAACTTGGTCTGTGTATTGAAACAAGAGTCATAGGAGTACAAGTTCAGAAGCTTGTTTGTTTGAGGTGACACCACAGAGAGCCTAGGTAAATTGTGAAGCTTAAGGATAATCAGGAGAGTAACAATGTCATATCAAGAGAGTAAAAATAATCAGGAGAGTAACAATGATAATCACGAGAGCTAGAGAGTGAATCTATCTCACAATGTCATATCGGATACATAGAAGGCCGCTCATTTATAATTCTTTATTTACATAAAAGGCGTCCCAATCTATTTAAATAAATAGATTATAAATCATCCTACTTAAGCATTCCCGATACAACACTCATACCCGCAGAACACTTCTTTACTTTCTATCTTTATGATACGTGGGAATCGCACCAGGCTTTACCTCTCAAGGGATCTTGCGAAGCTTACAACCCCCACCAGGCAGTGTACCTGATCGTTGTAGTATAATATAGTGACAAGTACCGGGGGATTGGTCGTTCAGCTAGGAATAGTGTCGCTAGGATTAGAAAACCTAAATACTAGTTCTAAAGGTGAGGGATGATTATTTTTGTATTTTTATATTTTTTAGAAAGCAAGTAAAAATCTCGGGTTTGAAGGATTTGGGCGGAATTAGTTGCTAGTCAACTAACCCAATACTAAAGATGCAGTCAAAATAAAATACTAGAAATGAAAATAAACTAAATTAACTAAGGTTGTGAGCAATAAGTGGAGAAAATGTGTTTACTTAGATTTCACTACTCCCTAGATATCTTTTACATGTTAATTACTTGTTATAGTTGCGTGGATGACGGATTGTGTTCCTTAATACCATTCATGGGGTGGCACACTTAATTCCCCAATCCTATGAGTGCCTACTTCACTCCTATGTCGAGCCGGCTAAGAAGCTCCTAACATGGGATCATTAGAATTTACTCATGCATTAAATACAACCAATAAAACCTAGTGCACGTCAGTTCATGTTTCCTAAGACGTTCAAGCATGTTACCATTTGGAAGTCTGCCAGTTTTCTTAAGCCTAACATCGAATTCATTCATCCAATACAACTATAAACAAGTAATCAACACATAATTAACATCTAGGTTTCATTAGATCCAAGCAAACACAAGATAGATCTAGCCTAGCATGATGGAATTAAGACAAGAACAAGATATAGACAACCAACACATAGACATATTGATTGAATTAAAAGAATACTTATCTCAATTACACATGAAAGGTATCAAGGGCTTAGAACCCTTGAAAAACCTGTAAAATTCGTACCAAGTACGTACTTAGGGTTTCTCCAAAACTTCTCTTTTTTAATGTGAAAATTAGAAAACTATATATAGGAAATAGGGTCTGACGGCGTCAAGACAAATTTTGTGACGCCGTCATCTCGCCGCCAAAATAAATCTCGGACTGCCTTGATCCAGATCTGATGCCGTCAAGTGTTATATGTTTCCAGGCCGTCATGCATTTTCCTCTTGACGCTCTACTTCGTGATGCCTTTAAATCTGTACTGGATCGTCATGGAAATTACTCTTGACGCCGTCAAGATTTTCTTCTTGACGCCGTCACCTACTGTTCCCAGCAAGGAAAATTAAGACTTTGGCGTTTTCTTCACTTTTATGCTCAAAAAACGTCCTAATTGCTTCATTTTCCAGATTTCTCTCCCAAAGTACCTAAAATAACAAAAGGAACGATTTAGTGCAATATTTGATCAAATAAATTCAATTCCGGGCTTAAATGACCCTTAAAAGTGGTTCATTTTTCGCCTCTTCACTTTACATATTTACCAGTATGTAAACTAAACTTTCTTGTTTATTTATTCATTTATTTTTACTTTTTATCTTTTCTAGCCATGGACCCATCCACATTATTACTCACACTTTCCATTAAAGACCTCAACATTTGTGAATTTTACATTCTTGGCATTTCACAATGCCCTTTCTATTTTCTTGCATTTCCCGAACTTAACGTTCATGAACTTATCACTCTTTACATTTCACAATGCATTTACCATTTTCTTACAACACTCGAACTTATCGTTCTTGGAATTTCGCAATGCCTTTTCCATTTTAAGGTTAGATCCAAGTTAGTACTATTTTAATGTTCTTATTCTCTTATCATTCACGTACTTTGATCAAGTACTTTTATCTTTCATATGCATTTGACCCTTGGCTACCTGCTTTTATCACCATTTCATTCATTTTCATTTTATAGTCATAGTTTTCTTACATCTCAATATATACTCTATGCTTTCCACCCTTTTCTAGGTCATCATACATTTTAAACATACTATATAACTCTATTCGAGTTTCGATTCACCTTGCGCATTTTACTTCATTTATAATTTAACGCCTCACACATTTACCATGTGTTCCTATACATGTTCATAAGCATATATTTCTCATTTACTTTTACCAATATTACTTTTCATACATTCTAAACTATGTGCTTTAACTTCAAAGTATATATTTTGTTATACATTAACATGTAGTATTCTTAGACCATATATTGGTCACAAATCTCTACCCATATAGTATCT
Source organism: Artemisia argyi (assembly GCA_030686995.1). Lineage (NCBI taxonomy): Eukaryota > Viridiplantae > Streptophyta > Magnoliopsida > Asterales > Asteraceae > Artemisia > Artemisia argyi. The sequence continues at coordinate 52,737,598 of CM060707.1, forward strand.
CATTCAAGTTAATCTATGCATTTTCATCCATCTACTTAACTAACACCCTTCCATATACCATGCTCTTATCATAGCCGCAAATACTAATCTACCTTATAAATTTAGGAAATCTATAGTAGCAACCTAGTTCACTTAAATCGAAGCTCTGATACCAAGTTGAAATACCCATATCCTGATTTGACTAAAAATTTAAAACTTTTGTACGGAAATGACATGACAAAAACTGACCTTCTGTTACTCTTTAACGAAATACCAAAAAATTATTACAACCCAGACCTTAAGAATATATTTAAATAAAACTAGACTTAATTACCTTCGAAATGACGGGTGGCACGACCCCTAACAACGTACGGTTTAAAAAAATATGATTTTTCAAACATTGACAAAATCTGGAAAAGTGTCCCCAACCGTAGGTTGAGTTCCCAACAGCTGAGGTTGGGGACTTCTATCCTGAAAAACAGGTTCTCAACCGCAAGATTGGATTCCTAACCATGCGTTTGGGGGCTCCTGACCTACAACTCGTGTTTTAACTCATTTTTTAAACACAACTTATACTACTTCAATAATACATAAAACTATCTAGAATACTTTTAAAAACAACGTAAACTTCACTTTCATTTACATGCTTGGTCTAAACGACCCATAAACACATATTTTACGGAGTTTTCCAAACAATCATTTTGACCCACTTTTAAACACAATCCTTACACAAGTTACATAACCATTTGTTTCATATACAAGACTTGGACTTAACACTTTAATTGACATTTATAAATCATTTATAGCGGCTCAGGGTTCAACCATGATTGAGCTCGACATCTACTACTAAGATCCTATGCATTTACCAAATCCTTCCAATTCAATGCTTCCAAATTCTAGGTCTTTAGCCAAGACACTACTTCATCCGCTTATCAACTTGCAAAGCGGCTAGACAACTAAACCATAAACTTTCGCTTGGTAAGTGAAAGACATAACAAGTTATCATATATCATTTAACACATTTGCATCATGAATAACACTTACTATTCCAAGAGACTGCAATCATACTATTACTTCCTTTCTTCCACTTCCTCATAAGCTTCACACATCATTGTTAACATCATAACTAGGCAAACCTCATTCTAGCTGGTTAAACCAACTAGCCTATTCTAATCTTAATCCAAGCAACCTAAAACTTTGGCCTTTCACATCCTTAACACAATCACATGCAACATCTAACACATACGCATACACATAACACAAGTATGATAAACTCAATATAACATCTTGCTATAGTCAAATTACTTACCTCATATCCAAGATAAATTACCAACAATTCATCATCCTTATCCTTGCATCCTATCCAACAATCATCATTAAGACCTATTATAATATTATAATACAAAATCAATAACAAGGATTTATACAACCCAAGAACCTACCCAAATCAATCTCTAATCAGCATATGATCATATCTTGATCATATGATGAAATCTCCAATTTCTCTACATAAACCATAACTCAATTTATTCAAGAATACACTTACTTACTTGTGGAGATCATTACTAGGGCTTATCTCCTTGCTTAGAACCCCAAATATTCTCTTATTTGATAATCAAAACTTCTTGGTTCTTCCCTCTTTTCTTAATTTCTGACACACATATACACACACACATACATATACACACACGCGCGCATGCACACATACACACACACACACATACTACATAAATGGAGAAGTGTGTAGAGAAGTTTGGGATTTCTAGATACTTATCTAGTTAGTTAGGCAAGTTTGACCAATTGACACTAAGTGGTCCCTCAAGTCCTTTCTCTTTTAATTTTGCAACATTAAACATTGTACTATCATACTACAATATTGACTAACACTTACAAGGTTTAACTCTACACTAAATCCATTGACCAACCAATAGTATTTAGTTTACAACACATAAAAATCTTGGTCAAAAATACTCGTAATAAAATATCAAAAACATGGTTCTGCGGTGTAACATTTGGGTCATGCTTTGTTTAGGTTTGAGAATTCAACGCACATATGCAAAGTAGCTTTACTTTTTTTTTAAAATTTTTTTATTTTTACCGTGTCTGGGTTTGAGACCCAGGTTTTAAATTCGACAGGTCGGAGCATTTCTGCCTGGACTAGGTCTCAAACCTGAGTAAGCATAGATTATGATCTTTCTAGGGAAGAGGTTCTCATTTTTTGCACAACTGTTGGTGCGTACTGATTAAGCCCTAGGTTGTGTTCAGCAAATTCTCGAGGGATGCTTGTCATATTGGTTGGTGTCCAGGCAAAAACAAGTTGATTTTTACCTGGTGTAGGAGGTGTTTTACAATGGAAATAGGTTGATCAAGGTGCTTTTCGTTTATAACCACCTTTCTTTGCTCTGGTTGTCTCTAGGTATGGCTTCCTGATGTGTTTCAAAAGCTTTAAATTTATAAAACAAGTTCTACCAATTTCTTAATACACAAAACATATGGGTAAAAGTATAACCCCCGTTTATAGTAAAAGTTACAGGTAAGACCAGGTCGTCCCAAAAGAGGTGATTATCTCTTTTGTCAGTTTTGATTAACAAAATTAGATTCCAATGATTGTCACTTATCACTAAAACCGTTTTTGTTGGATTTAAGATTTTTGAAATGTTTTGCCAAATTGATTTAAAGATATGTTTGTCCAAGGTTGTAACACCCCCAATTCATGGTTGCAGCGGAATTCAAACTGGGTGTTACTCGACGGCACAATAGTCACAATGATAGAAAACGAACTCCAATTGAGTCGTTTTAAAAGATTTATCATTCAAATTATATAAATATCAGAGATTACAAAATGAGGTCCCAATTGGTTCCATGTTTACAATGTATAATAAATGAGTTTTGAATGATAATAAAATTTATAGCCCTCTTGAGTATCCGTGCCCTTCCGTGCCATCCTTGATCGTCATGAACCTGAAATACATGCTTGAGAGGTCAACACAAAGGTTGAGTGATATTCATAGAGTTTGTTTAATGTTTGAACACAATATGTTGGTAGTGTGAGTTATAGGCTCACACCAATGTTTGGAAAGCAAAATAGGTAGGCTATGTTGTTATACGCCCATAAAATGTATTATACACTAAGCTTATGACACCATAACGTTAACGTGTACCAATATCGATCGGCAGATTTATCCCGGTAGGTACTTTGCTAACATACCTAAATCTCAAATATTAGTGCATTTGTTTGAACTTAGTCAATACAAATGGGATTCGTCAATCCCAATAGGCCTATTCACAATATTTGCGCTCACTATTGCTAGTGATTAAATGGTTCATAATAAGGGATCTCGGTTTAGCAAGGCTGGTACTTAGTGATAATAAAACAATCAGGCAAGCATACAATTTAAAAACATTGTGCTCGGTTAAAAATAGCATGTATTCCCCCCAAGGGTTTGTAAAACATTGAAATAATGTTAAGTGGGGCTATGAACTCACCTTAAGTACGATAGCAAGTAATGAATGTAACGGTTGAATCGTGAAGGTTTCTACGAGTAACCTATAATAGAATGTCGCGACTTAGGATTTGAGTAATGAATATGAAGTAGTGCCTATATATATATCTTGCATTTAATCCATGATGTGGTATGATGTATATTGTAAGTCTTTGAAAGTAATGATTCATGAAACATGTATGTTTTGTATATCGTTTACTACCGTTCGGGCCGACATAATTCAGAAGTCATGTTAGTAAGCGTTCGAGGAGCCAGGACACTTTAACTCGTAAATCCACAACTCAACTCGACGGCTTACATAATGAACTCCTCACATGAGGCTCCCTACTATTGTAGTAGTTGATGAAATATATAGATATAAGTTTTGATCCGAAAGGTTACATGTCCGATATTTGTATAAACTTAGGAAAGTTTATTTGTACATGAAGATTGTTATTAGGAAAGTTTATTTGTATAAACTTAGGAAAGTTTCATAAGTCTTGAATGACCATTCTCTCTTGGTAATATCTCATGGTTTCCTTTTAAGTGAAGTAGATCCAAATTGCTTGTTCATGTTATCGCCTAATTCATTGTTTCATGTTTACGCCTATGTAAGTTGGTATGGTCATTTCGTCATGGCCTAGCCATGACCTTTGGTCCTTGTTCCAAGGTCATGAGACACAACCTTGGCTCTAGCCATGGTTGTGGTCTTGATTATAGGTCATAAGACCTCTTGTTCCTTTCAAATTATAACCATAATCTTGTGACTTTCGCCTAAAAATGGGCTGTTTAGAATTTGAAGAATTTTATCACTCGGAATGTGTTTTTAGGTCTCGAGCTTCTTTGTTCCTGAACGAAAACGGCGTTTCGGACAACTTTCGTGTTTTAACTTTTTGATGAATCGGACCAGAAGTGGGACTTTCAAAACCCAAATTTGATCAGAATGGTATTTGGCAGTTTGCCGCAAAGTTTTGGTAACTTCAAATGGGCGTAACTTTTGACTCGTATACTCGTTTTAGGTGGTTCAAATTGCTATGGTTTCCTTGTTAAGTCCTCTACTGTAATATGTAATGATCCAACATCATATTTTTACCATTTTGATCAGGTCTTACCAAGAAAGTCACTAGTTTACTTGTTTTAGTAACTTGTTGTAACAATCAATAACAATAACTTGTTTTGCTCACTTTTATACATCATGGACATAACTACAAGACATAATATAGCAAGAATAACATGTAAATAACATGAACATGATTATTTAACAAGAATCAAGTTAGGGTTTGGCTCACAACTTTTGGCTTTCAAAGATGAAAGGAAGTTAACATGTAAGGATAGGACTTTGATAGACTTGCTTCAACCCACTTCTCTTCATGCAATCTTTCTACCCTTGTAATCTTGAAAGATGGATGATGAAGGTTGAGGTGACTTGAGTGGATTCAAACTCAAGAGAAATCACCAAGTATATGAGGTTATGGAAGTGTTTGATGAATGATAACCTATCTAGGGTTTCTACCTTGAACTAGCACTTGAATCTTGCATGAAACTTGAAGAGAATGAGAAAATGAGATGGTGTGGGTGTGTGTGTGATGAGGGACGGCCAAGGAGAGGGAGGGGCTTAAATATGAGCTTGAGGAGGTTACTTTCCTTTGACTTGTCAACACTTGTTCACCAAGTTGAACACATGTAATGATCTTAGAGATCAATGGTCAAGATCAAGCCACACCATGGTGACTCTCCCCCCCTATGGCGGTTTGCAAGGCTTGGGGAGGAAGATTTGGACTTTGGATGATATTATCCAAGTTATGGAGCTAGTTTTGACTCCGGGAAATGCCAATCGTAAATGATTAAGCCTCAAAACGTAAAACCGGGTGTCGTAAAATTATGGAACTTGAAAGTATTGATAAACATATCCATATGTTCCATAATAAAATATAAAATGAGTGGTAGGTTCCATTTGGGTGGTAAACCCTGCTAAAAACTGGAAACACGGGTCTAAAACGCGTAATACGTAAAATATACGAATATTGCGTAAAATTGAGAAAAGTAAAATGTTACTTTTCTAATATGTTATAAATGATTTAAAATGACTTATAATGTCTAGACTGGGCTCAGTCTAGTGTCGGTTGGTATTAAATGTCTTTTAGACATCAAACCGTAAGCCTAAAAATCACGAAATGACTTATAACATCAAGGGATGATTTTTGGTCAATGGAGGAGGGAAAAATATGTTGACTTTTTCTAATAAGTTGAAAACTCAAATCTTCTTAGAAACGCGTTTTGTGGTCTAACGGTTAATCGCCCATACGGTTAAGCGTGCTCATGCGAGAGTAGTACAGGCTTGGGTGACCTGCCGGGAAGTCTTTGGTCATGTTTTTCTCAGTCACGATTAATTCTCAAATAAATCATGAGTGTGTCAAACATTTTTCTGATGTGGGGTCACCTGACGGGGTCGAATTTCGTTGTGCGTAGAATTTCTGATTGACGTTTTACCCTAAAACGTGTAATTTCGTGTAATTCCTTAATAACTTTCACGAAAATGATCTGACGAATGTCAAACATTTAATTTGCCATGGAAATGATTTATCACTTGAGAATATCAAATAAAAATCAACTTTCGGGAAAATTTTCGGGAAAAATGAATAGTAAAAGTGAATAGTGAAATTTTCCGGGAATAGTAATTATCCTGAAAAATGTGAATTGTTACAAAGGTTGAGCACATGAGATTAACAAGTAATTGCGACAAATAAGATACATGGACAATGCATAGAAGTGAAGCATGACTGGTGATCACGTAAACTACTATATCTACCTCATATAAGAAGATCTCCTTTCGGCCTATGATCCTAGATACATAAAGTGCATAAACTTTGGTCCATGCATGAAGTATAAGATATGTATTACCTCTAGTCAAGTTGTTAGACATGAGACTAGCCCTTAAACATGTTATGGTCCAGGTTAACATTTGTTTTACTATCCAATTCTCACAAAGATAGCAATGACTCATTATAGACAGACAATTCATAATGAAATCAACACAATTGCATCTTTCGACCTTAAACAATTGTAATGACCAATCAAGACAAATGGTAATGACTAACCAACAACATATCAAACACATAAATGATAGATTCATGATTCAAAGTGAAATTCTCTCATTAACTCAAGGCCTTAATGCCTTCAACAAACATAAAAGTACTACTCCATATTGATGTTGAAATAAACAAAGTAAACAGTTAATATGATCATATTCAAATGAGATTATACCAAAGTTACTAGTACTATTTCGTTCACAATGATCTTCCAAAGGTATTCCTGCTCCTCCTTTTTCTCCACAAGTGGTTCTTGGTGAGAGACCACTCATTCTCTTCTCTTATGATCAAGAAATTTATTCTTGATTGTTGTGTATTTTACCTCCGATTTGAGCTTCTATTTATAGTGAAATTCCAACCCTAGGAAGTCCTTCGTGAGTAATGATGAGTAAATGATCGGCCTCATCATTGATGTGTCTCATTAATAAAGAAGTATAACTGCTAGGGGAAGTACGCCGCACAACCGATATAAAACCGGCAGGCTTCTCTTTACGCAACCGGTGTTCTTGTAACATAAGACCGGCGTACTTCAATGTTTGACTCGTAGTTATATAGTTGACCTAAGGTGCCCGTAAGTGGCGTGCTTTTATCAATGCTCGGTGCTCTTTAGTCCAAACAGTGTGTTATTCTTTATAAGTTCTCAAAGTCATTCGTTTAATGTCTTCTTTGTGATTTTCCTTCAATCCTTAATCCTGCATAATCACATATGTATTAAGTACCAAAAGTTCTATATATAAGGATATATTACTATATAATTTACATAATATCGGGGTATAAGTATGTATAATATGAGACTCATCACTTCCCATTGTATTTCCCTTGTCGTCATGTTTTCCACTGCTGCTGTTAGCTCCGCATCCTTGCCCAGATAGTCGCTTTTGATTGTAGCCATCCCTGACTTGGTTGGGAATTGCACATGTGACCTAATCGTTGAAACCTCCAGACATAGTTGTTGTAATGATGCTCTTTCTAACAGGACATTGTACCTGGAATTCAACTTCACGATGTAGAACTCCATGACGAATGTTCATGAGAGTGGATGTGATCCGTTTGTGGTTTCCAAGTGAATTATCCCTTCAGGTATAAACCTCTCAGACACGAATATGATGAGTGGGATGGTTGCTGGATTGATTTTTTTTTGACATTATCAAATAGTTCCCTGAAACAATGATCGTACATGATGTTGACAAAGCTGCCCCATCCATGTAGATTATTGATGAGTGTGTAAATACTCATCATTTTTACCTTTTCTGAGCTGTCAAAACATCTAAAAATACTCAATTTTGCATCAAAATAGTGAAAATATCCCAGGAAAGTGTTTTACATGTTTCAAATGCAAAAATATCAAAAACAGATGAAAAACGCACAAAGTTTGCAAAATTGGCAGTTTCAGTCCCTCAACTTTCAAAAGTTGTCAAATCTAGTCCCTGGTTATTCTAAAAACTTGAAAAAGTCACCAAAGGTCCTTTTAAATCAAAAAGTTACACATTTAGTCCTTTGGTGAAAAGTTTCACAAAATGTCAAGTTTAGTCCCTGAACTTTGAAAATTGTCAAAAATGGTCCTTGGGATATTAAAAACTTTGAGAAAAACAAATTTTGTCCTTGCACTAACCTTTTATGGCAGGATTGGTCCTTGGTGGAAAAGTTTGGTGAAATTACACAAATGGTCCCTGAAGTTTGGAAGTTTGGCAGTTTTAGTCCCTGGTACATTTAATATGGAAAAATCAGTTTTGGTCCTCACACTATTCATCATATGGCATAAAAGGACCTTGTGAACAATTTAGAAGACTGCAAAAACTCACCCCTCAACTTTCGGAGAATTGCAAAAATAGTCCTTGTGTAACATAAACCTAAACCGGATCCAACACTATTTCCCCTAAAACAAAACCCAAGTCCAATCCATTCCTAAGCCCACCCACTTCCTTTTTCACTTGGGCCCAAAACAAACAGCCCACCACCCAAACTAATAAACCAGGGTCAAATGGTTTGACCCCCCTCAGTCAAACATGGTCAAACGACCACCATCCCCACCAGCCTTCCCTCCCCCACAACCCCACTTGCAGGTCCCATCATCCCTCCATCACAAGCCACCACCCAACCCACTTTACCTAACTATCACACCACAATAAATGCCACCCCCCAGTTGTAATAACAAAGCAAGCACCCTTATCCAATTTTGGCGCCAAAACCTAATTTAAAGGTTGAGATCATCTCAGAGAAATTGAACGGCCAAGATCAAATGGGAAAGGTTCAGAGACATCCAAGGAACCCTAATGGGCATCTATAAAAGGAAGATAGAAGCAAGAAGAGAAGCTGTCTAGTTTTTTAGTTAATAAGTAGTCGTATAAGTCTAGTATGCAATTGTAGTGTAATTTAAAGCTTTTAAGCAGTGCTCTTAGTCAATTCAGTGTATTATTACTCTTTTCAAAGCAATATAAGCAAGTTTCTTTAATCCTTTTTGTTTATACAAATTTCAATTTCTAGTTACTAATTTAAACCATAATCTGTTAGTATTTGTGTTTGAACTGGGGACTCTTAAGCTCATTTAGGTTCCAATAAGCTTATTGAAGCTTTAGAGACAATTAAAATTCAGTATAACTAGAAAAACATCAAAAATCTAAAAAAGTCAAATAAAGTCAACTGTGGTGTTTAGTTTTTGTTTTCAGGTTTTGAGAAGAGTTGAAGAGCAAGATTGGAGTTGAAGTTTGCCTATCTAAAGATAGGCTTCATAGGAAAATCCCTTGTTCAAGCTAGGGGTGTCTTGTAAGCTTTTGCTCATTTGAAATTTCCTCTAAAATCTTAGTTATTTACAGCTTCTGATTGCTTGTTTGCTTATTGCTAATCTGTGTTTTTTTATGCTTATTCATTGTTGTTGTAGTTTATAGTTTAAGATAGCTAAATTGTTCATTAGAATTTCTAGTTAACTTAGAATCTTAGTTTAACAGTCAATCTAGCTTAAGTAATATCCTTGTAAGTTTGTGGGTACTTTCTGCTTCTAAACACTTAATCAAGTCCAACTTATCATAAAAAGTTGAAATAGAACATTCTCACAAGCTTTCATAAGCTCTTAGTCCTTAAAACTCAAAACAGTCCCATATAAAGGGGTGTTTGGATTTGGTTCATTCACTGTTTCAAAAAGGTTTTTGATTGTCAACTTTGTGTGAAAACTCTGTCTCAGTACCAAATTAGTTCAAACAAATCTTAAAATTTGGGTGTCATACAGTTAAAAGTCAAAATCTCAAAAATTTACCTCTCACAGTTAACTGTGAGAGATTTGGGTGTCTAAATCATTCACATTAGCTAAATAGGTTGTTAAGTTAGAGTAATTTAGCTTAAATATAGCTTATAACTTAGTCTTTAATCAGTAGGAGTCATTAGAAATCCAAATAAGTCAAATCTTTTGTTTTCCTCAAAAAGTCAATTTGCAAGTTACTCAGTTTTTCCAAAATTTCAAGGATTTGTTGTGAATTTTGTAAAGGGTTTCAGCACTTGTGCTTTTCAGGGATCTTAGTTTACCACCTCAGCTTCAGTATCCCATCTTTGTTGTATTTTTAAGATTTGTGTGGTGAGCTCTAGCTGGTCCCAAAGTCACTTGCAGGGCTGCAAGTTGCCCTGTGCACAGCTAACCATCTCACCACCACCACTTTGGTGGCTGTTCATTTTCTATTTTTCTTATTTTAATTATTTAAATTAGATTTAAAGTAATTAAAAGGTAATTAATTAGTGGAATAGCCTTAAACATAATTTTTAGAGGTTTTTATAATTTTGTAGGATTCCTGTGATGGTTAAGTAATTTTATAAATTTTCTTATAATTTTCTAAGTTAATTTAGTATTAATTGTAATTTAAATTAGTTTAATTAGTTTAATTAAGTTAAATAGTTTTTAATTAATAAAAAATCCATAAAAAGACAAAAATATTTATTTTTATTTTTTATATTTTCTTCAAGTTCTAATTTAAGTTTAGAAATTGTTTTTGCAAATTTTTAGTTTAATTTATAAAATTTATAATTATTAGTTAGTTAAAATTAGATTTAAATTAGATTTTAATTAGTTTAATTAATTAAATAATATTTAAATATTATAATAATCACTTTTATAATTTCATTTTTCATTTTCAAATTTCTTTTAATTTTAAGTTTCAAAAGGTTTCAAAAGCACCCCCTGTAGTTTGTAATTCACCAAATCCAACTTTCCGAGTCTGTTACGTGATCTTAATTGTGAATTTGTGCATATACATGTATATCTGATTTTTGTGAATATTATATCTGTGTACAAATACCAAAATAACAGTAGCAAAATCAATTCCACATCATCTGGGCTACTGTCCTCAGTGCCACTCTCTCATAAACGATTTCAAATAACACCATTTCAATCTCGCTGGGACTTTAACGACCCGGGGACACACTATACTATCCACGGAGCATTGGGATAAGCTATTTTTGACTAATTGACCTTGGTCAATTATATCTGACGGTTTAGACCCAATCAAAATTTGGCGCCGCTGCCGGGGAGGTTGTTGCGTGTTTTAAAAAATCGTTTTAAGTTTAGTGGTTTTCAAAAACCCTCCCTGTACAAATTTCACACAAATTTGTAAAAAGTTTTTGTAAAAATATAATCATATCAAAAAGTTCATTAACACTTTTTCTAAAGTGTTAAAAACACAAAAAAAATAAAAAACAACAAAACAAACTGTGAAGTTAAATTACTTCGTTTTCTTTAAGATTACAACCTGAAACAGTTGGTTTAAGGTAAGTTCTGACATTAAATTGCGAACTGAAGAGGAAACCTATTTACTTCCTCCCGCCAGCCTGCGAGTAATCTTAAAAGAACGATTTCGGTTAACGAATCAGTTCCAAAAATATTTCCCAAGTTTTCTGCATACCCACCCATAAGCCTAAAGCAGTTTTTCAAATTAATAAATACATAAAATCTTACCACCGCAAACCAAGGCTAAACACCTACCAACTGGGGGTGTGGACATAATAAGTTCCCAAACTTAAGATTAAAACTTGCCTTTATATCCCTGTGAGTGGTGTACCTTTTTTAAAGAAGCCATTCACTTGTGATAATTGGTTTAAGTTCACTGTGGTTTTGCCTCGATCTTGTTTTGAAATATTGTTTTTAGTGCATGCGCACTCGGTCACAAACAAAACGTAAACATCAGAAAAACGTACCCGAGCTACGTTCTGACACACAAGAACCAAAGACCGAAATGGCCGCTGGGCCACCACCACCATTACCACCCCCTGACCCTCCCAGGGATGTGCCAGCTCCCGATCTCCGAACGATGGAGGAGCTGTGCCAGCCTACCATGCAAGGGCGGGGTGGGCCTATTGCACCACTCACTATTGAGGCTACGGACTTTGGCCTCAAGCACCACATGATCCAACAAGTCCAGAATTCGTGTCAATTTCACGGATTACCGGGTGACGATGCTAACAAGCATCTTGACAAATATCTCACGGTCACCCAAAGCATGAAACAGCATGGTGTCACCGATGATGCCCTCCGACTATACCTCTTTCCCTATTTTCTCACTCATCATGCCACTGCATGGTTTGACCGACTCCCAAAGAATTCTATTCATACCTTTGATGAAATGGTAACCAAGTTTTTAGCAAAATATTTTCCACCTTCCATGGTTACCAAGTTACGAAATGATATCAGCAACTTCCGGCAACGTCCCGATGAGTCTCTTTTTGAGGCTTGGGAACGTTATAAGCTAGCTATTGATCGGTGCCCTAACCACAATATGTTGCAAGTTACCATCATAGATACATTCTATAATGGTCTGACATTGAGGCACCGGGATATTCTCAATGCTGCTGCTGGTGGGACCTTTATGAAAAGGCGTCCCGAGGAGTGCTATGACTTAATTGAGAACATGATTGCCCACTATAACTTTTGGGATTCCTCTACGGAGAGGGATGCGTCATGTAATTCCTTTACTCCTTCATCATCATCTCCTGAAATAATTGCTCTTACCAAAAAGATGGATGATATTTCTACGGCTGTGTTGAGAATGAACCAAACGATGCAAAATCAGGTTCAAAATCAACAAGTGAAAGCCGTGGCCCGAAGTTGTGAAACTTGTGGGGGCCCACATCTTTATTCTGAGTGTCCAGCTACTGCTGGCTTTCCTCAAGAGAACATTTATGCTGCTCACGGTTCCTACAATACGGGGGGTAATTCTTACCAACCGCAAGGGGACCGTAATCTCTTAAGCTATCGTTCCAACAATTTTCTCGGACCTCCCGGTTTTAACCAAAATCAAAACCGTAACTCGAATCAGAATTTTAACCAAGGTCAAAACTCAAATTTCCAAAACCCGAACCAAAATCAAGGCCAGTTTAATCAAAACAATTTTCAAAATGGCAATCAAAACCAAGGTTTTCAAGGAAATTTTCAAAGAAACCAGAATCAAGGAAATTACAATCAGGGTAATTTCAATCAGAGAAACAATTTTCAGGGTAACAACAATCAAAATCAAGGGAATTTTCAAAACAATCGTGTTCAAAATCCTCCTCAAAACGATGTTCCACCCTCGTCTTCCTCCGATGAAGTGCTAAAACAATTCATGAAAGCACAAGAGGAAACGAATCGGTTATTGATCAGCAAGATCTCTGAGCTTCAGAAGTCTTTAAATGATCGACCCTCAGGCCCGGGTACACTACCGAGCAACACGATCGCTAACCCGAGGGGCGATGTCAAAGCCATCACCACCCGAAGTGGGGTATCTTACAATGGACCCTCGATTCCTTCTACCTCTTCTTCTCCTCCTATTAAGGTAGCGGAACGTGAACCTGAGGTTACCACGGACACGGTACTTCCTACTAATAACGGAGGTATCAACAACGTCCACCCTCAAGTTGTCCCGGTCCCGGCTCGTAAGCCGAAAGTTGTATTTGATCCCCCTGTAAGTTCTGATGAAATCCCAAAGAATGATCCTAAGCCGTCAATTCCATATCCTTCACGTATGAATGATCAAAAGAACCGCGAAAAAGCTAACCATCAGATGAAAAAATTTTATCAAATTTTCCAAGAATTACACTTTGATATTAGCTTCGTGGACGCTTTTCTTCTCATGCCTAAGTTTGCTTCGACAATCAAAAATCTGATAAGCAACAAAAAAAAAACTCTGTGAGATGGCAAAAACTCCTCTTAATGAGCATTGCTCTTGAAAAAGCTTCCCGAAAAGCTTGGAGATCCCGGGAAATTTCTCATTCCTTGTATTTTCCCGGGGATGGTTGAATGCTTTGCCTTGGCCGATCTTGGCGCAAGCATTAACCTAATGCCTTACACAGTCTGGAAAAGACTCTCTCTTCCTGCTCTCACTCCGACCTGCATGACACTCGAGCTTGCAGACCGTACTATATCCCGTCCTCTCGGCATTGCCGAAGATATCTTCGTGAAAGTAGGAAAATTCCATTTTTCGGCAGATTTCGTGATTGTTAATTTCGATGCTGACCTAAGAGTTCCTCTCATTCTCGGGAGGGGGTTCTTAAGAACGGGTCGAGCTTTAATCGATGTATTCGAAGAAGAAATCACTCTACGTGTTGGTGGTGAAGCCATCACATTCAATCTTTATCAGACTTCAAGATACTCTTCCAGCTATGACGCTGAAATGGTTAACCGAATTGACATCATCGATGTTGCGTCTGAGGAGTATTCTCAAGAAGTCCTTGGTTTCTCATCCAGTGGCAGTCTTTCTACTGACCCTATCATTTCCGACCCTTCCCCTTCCCTCACTCCGTTTGAGGGAAGTGACTTCCTTCTGGAAGAGGTCGAGGCTTTTCTTGCACAAGATAGCTCAATCCCAAGTGGGGTTGATGAAAACTATCTTGACCCGGAGGGGGACATTCTTCTCCTTGAAAGATTGTTAAATGACGATCCTTCACCCTCTCTATCTCCAAAAATACTTCATAAAGCGGAAGTAAAAAATGTTGAAATAACTGAAGACTTTCCCGAGGTTGAGCTCAAGGACTTGCCTCCTCATCTAGAATATGCATTTCTTGAGGGTGATAATAAATTGCCCGTCATTATTGCTAAAGACTTAAAAGATGAGGAAAAGGCAGCACTCCTAAAGGTTCTTAAAGCAAACAAGCAAACAATTGCTTGGAAACTCTCCGACATTAAGGGCATAAGCCTGGACTTTTGTACACACAAAATCTTAATGGAGGATGACTTTAAGCCAGCAGTGCAACAACAGAGAAGGGTAAATCCCAAAATCCACGAAGTTATCAAACAAGAAGTTCTTAAACTTCTTGATGCAGGATTGATTTATCCTATATCTGACAGTTCTTGGGTTAGCCCAATTCACTGTGTCCCTAAAAAGGGTGGCATTACCGTTGTCACCAACGAGGATAACGAGTTGATTCCAACTCGTTTGGTCACGGGTTGGTGATTATGTATTGACTATCGAAAGTTAAATGAAGCCACCCGTAAAGACCATTTTCCTCTCCCTTTTATGGACCAGATGCTTGAAAGACTTGCGGGGAATGAATACTACTGCTTCCTCGATGGTTTTTCGGGTTACTTCCAAATCCCCATTGATCCCCAGGATCAAGAGAAGACTACCTTCACATGCCCCTATGGAACTTTTGCTTACAGACGAATGCCTTTCGGCTTATGTAATGCACCAGGTACGTTCCAGAGGTGCATGATGTCTATCTTTTCCGAAATGATCGGGAAAACCATGGAGGTATTCATGGATGACTTTTCAGTCATCGGGGATTCATTCCAGTCTTGCCTCTCCCACTTGGAACAGATGCTTAAACGTTGCAAAGAAACGAATCTAAGTCTCAACTGGGAGAAGAGCCACTTTATGGTCAAGGAGGGCATTGTCCTTGGCCATAAAATTTCAAAAAACGGGATTGAGGTTGACAAATCCAAAATCGATGTCATTGCTAAATTGCCTCATCTCACTACCGTTAAAGGTGTTAGGAGCTTTTTAGGTCATGCTGGCTTCTACCGTAGGTTTATCCAAGATTTTTCTAAGATTGCCCGGCCTATGACCCATCTCCTCGAGAAGGATGCTCCTTTCATCTTCTCTCCTGAGTGCATCGAAGCTTTTGAAACATGAAAGAAAAAGCTTACCGAGGCACCGATTCTTGTTGGCCCCGATTGGGACCTACCTTTTGAGCTTATGTGCGATGCTAGTGATTTTGCCATAGGTGCGGTCTTGGGGCAACGTAAAGCAAAATACTTTCAGCCTATACACTACGCAAGCAAAACTATGACCGAGGCTCAAGGTCATTACACCACCACTGAAAAAGAACTCCTAGCTGTGGTGTATGCCTTTGAAAAATTCCGGCCATACTTGATCCTGACCAAATGCGTGGTGTATACGGATCACTCGGCTTTGAAGTACCTATTTGCAAAGCAAGACGCAAAGCTGAGGCTTCTCCGTTGGGTTCTCCTCCTCCAAGAATTTGATATCATTATCCGTGATAAAAAAGGAGCCGAGAACCTCGCTGCTGATCATCTCTCACGATTAGAAAACCCTCATCAGGATGTGTTCGAGAAAAAGGAAATAAATGAAACATTTCCTCTCGAAACACTCAATGCGGTTGGTTTTCGTGGTGACTCTACTACCCCATGGTTTGCCGACTTTGCAAATTACCATGCGGGTAACTTCATCGTTAAAGGGTTGACGTCCCAACAGAAGAACAAATTCTTCAAAGACGTTAAACATTACTTCTGGGACGACCCCTTTCTCTTCAAAATCTGTGCCGATCAAGTCATCAGGCGATGTGTATACGGACAGGAAGCCGCTGATATTCTCAAGGCTTGCCATGCTGGACCCACCGGGGGCCACCATAGTCCTAACTACACCGCTAAAAAGCTGTTTGATTCCGGTTTCTATTGGCCTACGATCTATAAGGATGCCCATGAGTTAGTCAAAGCTTGTGATGCTTGTCAGCGTCACGGTAATATTTCACAAAAGAACGAAATGCCACAAAATGCCATTCAAGTTTGTGAAATCTTTGACATCTGGGGCATTGATTTTATGGGGCCATTCCCATCTTCTCGTGGAAACAAGTATATTCTTGTGGCTGTTGACTATTTGTCAAAATGGGTTGAGGCTAAGGCCTTACCCACTAACGATGCCCGAGTTGTTGTGAAATTTCTGAAATCCCTCTTTGCTCGTTTTGGAACTCCACGTGCCATCATTAGTGATCGTGGTACTCACTTTTGCAATGATCAATTTGCAAAAGTCATGCTTAAGTACGGTGTTACTCATCGTCTTTCTACCGCGTATCACCCCCAAACAAGTGGGCAGGTGGAGGTTTCTAACCGTGGTATAAAATGGATTCTTGAGAGAACAGTAGGTGAAAACCGTGCTTCCTGGTCGGATAAACTAGATGATGCACTCTGGGCCTTCCGTACAGCTTACAAAACACCCATCGGGTGTACTCCATACAAGCTTGTATACGGGAAAGCGTGTCATTTACCGATCGAGCTTGAGCACAAAGCCTACTGGGCCTTGAAACATGCTAACTACGACCTTCATAAAGCGGGTGATCACCGTAAGGTTCAACTCAATGAATTAAACGAACTTCATGATCAAGCCTACGAGAACTCTTTGATCTACAAAGAAAAGACAAAGAAGATTCACGACTCTAAGATTAAGAACCGCGTTTTCAACGTCGGTGACAGAGTCCTTCTTTTTAACTCAAGATTAAAGATCTTCTCGGGGAAATTAAAAACCCGATGGACTGGACCATTCACTATTGCTAAAGTATATCCATACGGGACTGTTAAGTTATCTCAACCCGAAGGTCCCAACTTCAAAGTGAATTGTCATCGTTTGAAATACTATTTTGGAGAAGACATACCACCCATGGTTGTCCCGGATCTCCAAACTTTCCCCATGGACCAATGAATTCGGGGATCGAGTCAAGCTAGTGACTCGGTGAACAAAAATTAGCAACATATATGGGTTTTCACCCGTATTTCTGACTTCTTTCTACTTTCCACCACCCTAGTGTGGGGGAGTGGCCATCCCACACCTTTTGAAAAGTAAATATGTATATAAAGTTCAAGTCAAAAAAAAAAATGTTTATATGTACAGATAAATAATGTGAAAAATAAAATCGGTATTTTCACAGTTAGATTCAAATATTAGCTTTTTCCGTTCAGAGATTCAGCATAATAGCCGAGACTTTGAATATTGAGGACAATATTCAATTCTAGTGTGGGGGGGGGGGGGAAATTCTTACGAATTTTATCACAAAACTTTCTAAGTACCCCCATTTTTAGGCCTAAATTTTTCAAAACTTTTTCACTTTATTTCAAAATTTTTGTGGTAATCAGTCCGCCAAAATCTAAATGACAAATGGATTGGCTAGTCCAGGAGCAAACGACTCTTGGTAAAGACATCTCAAACCCGTTGATGGCTTGCAATTTGCCAAAAATTGTATGGTTCCTCAACTCCCCATATCCCATAAAGCACCGCAAGATTATGGCTTGTGGTAAAGGCAGTGGAAAAACCATAATTGCTAATCAGCTCACCAAGATGTTGACTTAGTCCATCAAGATGCTGGCTAGTCCAGAAGCAAACGGCTTTTGGTAAAGACTAATCAAATCCGTTTACAGCTGGTGGTTTGCTCAAAATCACACGGTTATCAGGTGTGCCACAGTTCTTACACTTGGTGGAAAAGTTTGGTGAAATTACACAAATGGTCCCTGAAGTTTGGAAGTTTGGCAGTTTTAGTCCCTGGTACATTTAATATGGAAAAATCAGTTTTGGTCCTCACACTATTCATTATATGGCATAAAAGGACCTTGTGAACAATTTAGAAGACTGCCAAAACTCACCCCTCAACTTTGGAGAATTGCAAAAATAGTCCTTGTGTAACATAAACCTAAACCGGATCCAATATTATTTCCCCTAAAACAAAACCCAAGTCCAATCCATTCCTAAGCCCACCCACTTCCTTTTTCACTTGGGCCTAAAACAAACAGCCCACCACCCAAAGTAATAAACCAGGGTCAAATGGTTTGACCCCCTCAGTCAAACATGGTCAAACGACCACCATCGCCACCAGCTTTCCCTCCCCCACAACCCCACTTGCAGGTCCCATCATCCCTCCATCACAAGCCACCGCCCAACCCACTTTACCTAACTATCACACCACAATAAATGCCACCCCCCAGTTGTAATAACAGTCCAAGCACCCTTATCCAATTTTGCCGCCAAAACCTAATTTAAAGGTTGAGATCATCTCAGAGAAATTGAATGGCCAAGATCAAATGGGAAAGGTTCAGAGACATCCAAGGAACCCTAATGGGCATCTATAAAAGGAAGATAGAAGCAAGAAGAGAAGTTGTCTAGTTTTTTAGTTAATAAGTAGTCGTATAAGTCTAGTATGCAATTGTAGTGTAATTTAAAGCTTTTAAGCAACGCTCTTAGTCAATTCAGTGTATTATTACTCTTTTCAAAGCAATATAAGCAAGTTTCTTTAATCCTTTTTGTTTATGCAAATTTCAATTTCTAGTTACTAATTTAAACCATAATCTGTTAGTATTTGTGTTTGAATTGGGGACTCTTAAGCTGCTTATTGAAGCTTTAGAGATAATTAAAATTCAGTATAACTAGAAAAACATCAAAAATCTAAAAAAGTCAAATAAAGTCAACTGTGGTGTTTAGTTTTTGTTTTCAGGTTTTGAGAAAAGTTGAAGAGTAAGATTGGAGTTGAAGTTTGCCTATCTAAAGATAGGCTTCATAGGAAAATCCCTTGTTCAAGCTAGGGGTGTCTTGTAAGCTTTTGCTCATTTGAAATTTCCTCTAAAATCTTAGTTATTTACAGCTTCTGATTGCTTGTTTGCTTATTGCTAATCTGTGTTTTTTATGCTTATTCATTGTTGTTTGAGTAGTTTATAGTTTAAGATAGCTAAATTGTTCATTAGAATTTCTAGTTAACTTAGAATCTTAGTTTAACAGTCAATCTAGCTTAAGTAATATCCTTGTAAGTTTGTGGGTACTTTCTGCTTCTAAACATTTAATCAAGTCCAACTTATCATAAAAAGTTGAAATAGAACATTCTCACAAGCTTTCATAAGCTCTTAGTCCTTAAAACTCAAAACAGTCCCATATAAAGGGGTGTTTGGATTTGGTTCATTCACTGTTTCAAAAAGGTTTTTGATTGTCAACTTTGTGTAAAAACTCTGTCTCAGTACCAAATTAGTTCAAACAAATCTTAAAATTTGGGTGTCATACAGTTAAAAGTCAAAATCTCAAAAATTTACCTCTCACAGTTAACTGTGAGAGTTTTGGGTGTCTAAATCATTCACATTAGCTAAATAGGTTGTTAAGTTAGAGTAATTTAGCTTAAATATAGCTTCTAATTTAGTCTTTAATCCGTAGGAGTCATTAGAAATCAAAATAAGTCAAACCTTTTGTTTTCCTCAAAAAGTCAATTTGCAAGTTACTCAGTTTTTCCAAAATTTCAAGGATTTGTTGTGAATTTTGTAAAGGGTTTCAGCACTTGTGCTTTTCAGGGATCTTAGTTTACCACCTCAGCCTCAGTATCCCATCTTTGTTGTATTTTTAAGATTTGTGTGGTGAGCCCTAGCTGGTCCCAAAGTCACTTGCAGGGCTGCAAGTTGCCCTGTGCACAGCTAACCATCTCACCACCACCACTTTGGTGGCTGTTGTAGACCAACCCAGTGGGCCTCAGTGGTTCCATTTGGTTTTTCTCAACCCCCTCCTACCAGGGATCAAGCATTGACCCTTGGTTTGACCTAGGATCAAGTGGACCCCACCTGGAATCCACCATTAAGTCTGTCCCCAATCTGTGCTCAGTCTCAAATTGCACAAGTGCTTATTTGGTTCCAAACAGCTTATTTGAGACCATTGCTTGTTGTTTCTGGCTTATCTGAGTTTATTTAGCTTATTTGAATCAAGTTTCACCATTGTGGGCCCCACCTCTAGTCATTTGTGCTAATTTGCCTACTCAGTCAACATAAGTCAACTGTCTAACTAAAAGGGGGTGCATACTGCTTATTTTTAAGCATCATAAAAAGTTGTTTTACAAAAGTTGCTTATTTTCATCCAATTTTTAGCTGTCAAAAAGAAAAACCAAGAAAATCCAAATTTAAATTAAGTGATAGTTTCTATTTAATTCAATTTATCTTTTAATTTTCATTTTTAGATTTTTATTAAGCACTTTGTATTTTTATATTTTTATTAATTTCCTTTTAAGTTAAATTAATTTTAATAATTTTCTCAGATTTTTATTTTGTCATTTAGTATTTATTAGATTTAATACTAGTTTTCTTAATTATTAATTAATATTAAGTATTAAATAGCATATTTAGTTTTTATAAAGTAGAACTTGGTTTTTATATTTTTCCTAGCTCTAATATAATATAATAGACTTTTATAAAATAAAGTTTTAGTTTCTACTGTTCATTTTCTATTTTTCTTATTTTAATTATTTAAATTAGATTTAAAGTAATTAGAAGGTAATTAATTAGTGGAATAGCCTTAAACATAATTTTTAGAGGTTTTTATAATTTTTTAGGATTCCTGTGATGGTTAAGTAATTTTAAAAATTTTCTTATAATTTTCTAAGTTAATTTAGTATTAATTGTAATTTAAATTAATTTAATTAGTTTAATTGAGTTAAATAGTTTTTAATTAATAAAAAATCCATAGAAAGACAAAAATATTTATTTTTATTTTTTATACTTTCTTCAAGTTCTAATTTAAGTTTAGAAATTATTTTTGCAAATTTTTAGTTTAATTTGTAAAATTTATAATTATTAGTTAGTTAAAATTAGATTTAAATTAGTTTAATTAATTAAATAATATTTAAATATTATAATAATCACTTTTATAATTTCATTTTTCATTTTCAAATTTCTTTTAATTTTAAGTTTCAAAAAGTTTCAAAAGCACCCCCCGTAGTTTGTAATTCACCAAATCCCACTTTCCCAGTCTGTTACGTGATCTTAATTGTGAATTTGTGCATATACCTGTATATCTGATTTTTGTGAATATTATATCTGTGTACAAATACCAAAATAACAGTAGCAAAACCAATTCCACATCATCTGGGCTACTGTCCTCAGTGCCACTCTCTCATAAACGATTTCAAATAACACCATTTCAATCTCGCTGGGACTTTAACGACCCGGGGACACACTATACTATCCACGAAGCATTGGGATAAGCTGTTTTTGACTAATTGACCTTGGTCAATTATATCTGACGGTTTAGACCCAATCAATTATGCTTACCTTGTGTGAAGTGATTATCGCCGTGATAACAATTGGATCCTTAGAAGAATAAAGTCTTTCCAAGGAACTTCATCCCTTGTCGACGGAGTCTAATCTTTGAGAATTTGTTGTTTCGGTTTTTTTCCAGGGATCCATGTTCGGATCATGTAGACGTCTAGTGTTTGTGATTTATTGTTATTGTTTAGGTGTTTCAGATGGTTTCGTTGATTCGACATAGTCGTAAAACAAGGTTTTGTCACTTTGAATCATGTTGTTTTTCTGGTGAAAATGTATATTTTCGCTTTTTGAGAGACGAAACGAAAATTTTTATGATGAATCGGAAAAGTTTTCTAATGGACTATTGTTTTTCTGGTGGACATAATTTTTTTTCCGGTGAGTTGGAAAAGTTTTCCGGTGAACGAAAAAAGTGATTTATGTGGATATTATATTGCGTATAGCACGAATGGTGCCATGTTTGCAATGATATGAATTGAAGGGTGAGGTTGGTCGATCGTTTGGTTTCCTACGTTGGGTAAGGACCCCAAGGTGTGACCGGAGTCACGCGTTAGGGTAACACTACGAATTGACTCGTCTGCGTGTGTATTCAATGACAAATTGTGACTTAGGCCATTTCAAAGAAATGGCTAAGTGTTTATAGGGATGCTTTTATGGTTGCGTGTAACCCATAAATACGATCCAAGGGCCCATGATGGTCCATGTGGTTGACAACCAAGGGAAAGGGACAAGGATGACATGTGGTGCATCGTCTTTGATCAAACCAAGTGCATGGGAGGATCCATGCACGATTGCAGCATTACCTCTTCACGAATGAGGTAGTGACATGTTGCGTTTGTTGTAACGACCTTGGCGAGTTTGCTAGGTGAGTCGTTGCATGGGCATGTTTTCTAGGCATGACTTTGTTTAAGCATGGCACGGGAAGGCATTTCCCAGGCTTGTCATCTAGCCTTAGCTGATGGGCTTGTGTTGGGCCTATATAGAATGTATGATTATATAGTGTTGAGTCAAGTCTGACCAAATTATCCTTCACAAGTATTTGAAACATTAAATCAGCCTAAGTTAGGGATAGCTGATCACGTCAGAGATCCAACTCTTTCTCTAATAGAGTCAACAATTAAACCAAAGAGCAAAGTTTACCTTTGACTGAATGATCATCACAACTGAACATCATCAGCTATCCAAAAGACTCATAGGTGAAACACCTTTGAGTGAACCTCAGAGAAGTCAGAGTGAAAGACCACTGAATTGAAGAATAACGGTCTAAAGGGACTCATTGAGTGTTCACATATCTAAGGATAAACACCTCAGATATGTTGTGTAACTTCTCAGCCACAACAGTCTTGCTTTGCAAGACAAAGCCTAAAACCGATTGAAAACTTTGTAACCTGATATCGAAGTCAGCTAAAACAAAGGGCGGAGAAGTGACAAAACCCTTGAGACCTCAAGGACTGACAAATGCCCTTAGATCTCTAATAATAACTTATCATCTTAAGCCATGCAGATGAACCAGTTGCACTTATCAGAGTATTTCTTCAACATACTCGCAAAGTGTAGACTGAAATACTTAGCCACGCTTAGGCGGGAGTAATTTGAGCTAAATCAAGGCGAGAAAACCCTTGGGAAGATAAGGATTCATCAAGAGCAGGGAAAACAACTTGCATGTACCAGAGTTGTCAGCACAGTAAAGCAACCTTAGGTACACAAGTGTACATGTACCTTACTTCCAGTTGGCTTCTAGTTTAGTTATTACTATTCTTGTAACTACTAACGGTGTATCTCTCTTTGTCTATAAAAGGGAGGTTAGTAGTAGTGATAGGTAACATATTCTACCTCTAGAACACACTTCCTCTTCTAAGTGGAATCTTCCTCTTCATAACTTGAAGAGAAGCATTTGTCATTATTAGAGATAGTATTCCGCAACTATCTCTCATAAAAGTCTTTACCTTCAACCTCTAAAGTGAGACTGATAAAGTTGTAATGTACAAATAGGTATTATTAGTTGATCATGGTCAAGATCATGTAACCATGTCCTCATTTATAATAAACATAAGTTATTTTCATTTGCTCAAGCTTTTGTATATATAATTCATGGTGTTGCACAAATATATCGGACCAACATATAGAGTGTACGAGTTTTAGCTAGTTGGGCGGAAGCTCCATACAATATCAATATATAATTTCTCATTTCATTTTATGCACACAAATGGGATAAGTTTTATCACCACCACATCTCCACTACAAATACAATTGGTTTTAGAAAGGGTAAAAGCCATATATTAGCAACGTACTTTCACAAATAAGTAACAAACTTTTTTTTATTACTAATCTAGTCATTGAAACCGGCTAATTTGCGAAGATATAGTAAATATTGTCACCGGCTACCTGCTGAATATGGAAAATGACTGACACGTAATTTTTTTAACGACCGTTAGTGGCATATTTTTTCATCGTTAGTCCTTTTACTAACGACCGTTAGTCCTTTAACAGAAATTCGAAATTAGAAAGTTTTTTTTTTTCTCGTTTTCGTTTTCATCCATTTTTCTTCCGCTTTCGTCCGTTTTTATTACGTTTTAGTCCGTTTTTCTTCTGTTTTCGTTCGTTTTCTTTCATTTTCGTCCATTTTTTACGTTTTCGTCTGTTTTTCTTACACTTTTTTCCGCTTTTATCCATTTTCGACCGATGTTACACGTTTTCGTCCGCACTTACACGTTTTCGTCCGTTTTTATCCGTTTTCGTCCGTTTTTCTTACGTTTTTCTTCCGTTTTTATTATGTTTTTGTCCGCTTTTGTCCGCTTTTGTCCAATTTTATAAAAATGTTTCTGTATCGATTTTAAATCATGATTTTGACCATTCTCTGGTCCAAAACATCAAAAGTGTAAAACACGAAAGTTGTCTGGAATGATGTTTTACATCAAAACTCGCGCGATTTTAACTTAAAAATGCAATATGTGAGAAAAATAGCTGAAAACGTTTAAAAAGGAACGAAAACGTGCAAAAACAGACGAAAACGTGAAAAAACGAATGAAAACGTGCAAAAATTGAAGGAAACGTGTAAAAACGGATGAATAAGTAAGAAAAACGGACGAAAATGGAAGAAAAACGGACGAAAACGAAAGAAAAATGAACAAAACCGAAGAAAAACGTACGAAAATAAAAGAAAAACGGACGAAAACGGACTAAAACGTAATTAAAACTGACGAAAGCGGAAGAAAAACGGATGCAAACGAAAAAAAAAAAAATTCTAATTTCGAATTTTCATTAAAGGACTAACGGTCGTTAGAATAAGGACTAACGATGCAAATTTATGTGAGGAATACAAGGGTATTTTAGTCAGTTCACTAAATCAGCAGGTTATATTTACTATATCGTCACAAATTAGCCTGTTTCAATGACTATATTAGTAATAAAATAAGTTTGTTACCTAGATTTGAAAATTTGTAAAAGTACGTTGCTAACATATGGCTTTTACCCTTTTAGAAATAATCCAACGCGGCGATACCTAAATTCGTTTCACACAAGATGAGAGATGAGAGAATGTCATTAGTTTGCTAGGATCCGTTATGTATCATGTATCCATGTATATAACCAAAAAATATCAAAAGTACTAATGATCAAAAGGAAAATTCCTCCAAATTTTCTATAGTTGATAATTTAAAAGTCTAAAGATGAAAGTGCAGGAAGAAGTGAAGAAAATGGAGATTTGGAACTAATTCTAGCGATTTTATGCTTTTGGTACTAATTCTTTTTATACTGACATTGATTCCTTTCAAGACTTGCTCTCACACCTTCAAATGGGAATTTTAGCTAATAAAATCTTTTGGAAAAGATTTTAACTATAATAAAAAGAAAACAACATTATTTTACATGGATTGGCATGGATGCTATGCCAAGAGTTGCTCTTTTTTTTTTTGTCTCTAGTTATTGGTTATGTATTTTGTAGCTAGTGTTGTTTTGTGTTTATGGCATGTCATAAGTTTATAAGCGTTTATCAAGCGTTTTGCTTGAGGTTAATTAATTTGATATTTAATCCACATTAGCTATTTGTATTTAAACATTTTTTTGTGATTAATATATATTACCGGGTAACCCTTTACCCCAAAAAAAACTCTATTAATATTCAACTGAATAGAAATCAATATATGAATAACTTTGAAAATGAAATATCAGCAATTGAGATAGGTTTTGTGATGGTGTATACTTTCTATACGAAACCTTTATGGTACCATGAGTCTCACAAGTCCACATCTTTAGCCTATCCTCTTCCACATGCTCACACTTACAAATGAAAGGTAATTTATCATGATTTTGTAATATGATGCAACACCTTAAAAACACGTAGGGCCTGTCAATAAAATGACCCACATGTATTTTTATAACATAAGAAAGACTAATCAAAGTCATGCATACGAGTTTCACATGCATTTCCTCATAAGGTTCAAAGAATATAGACTTTACATTACTGCAATTAGAGGGTGACTTCATTGGATATAAAACACTAGAGAACCAGATAACTTATCTGAGTCCGTAAATCAAAAATTAAATGTTCAAGTTGTTTTAATCGCATGTAATTTGAAAACTTTGTAAGTGAAAATTAATATCTACCTACCTTTAGTCGGAGGCCCTGGGGCGAAAGTAAAAGCAGGGCTCTCAAAATTAAACGCTAAAAAAGTTTTCAGTTTTCTAGTAGATACAATACAAGCTATGTAGATATTGTCATCATCTGATTTTCTTAATTCTTTGATACAAAATCTTTGACACCTCCTAAACTTGTAATGTGTTTGGTATGATATTTATCAAATTGGCTTTGTTCAAAAACTTACCAGAATAGATATAAACAAAATCGTTGAGCGAAAAGAACAAAAAAAAAAAAAAAAAAAAAAAAAAAAAAAAAAAAAAAATTGATAAGATGACAAAAAGTTGTATATGTCACGGTTGATCTTTCAGAATTTCAATTCATTTCATACTGTTATGTTTATTTAAGTTTTAAATTTGTTACTTTTATGAAAACAAATTCAGGTTGCATAACCCTAAAATCGTTTAGCACTTAATAACTCATTAGTAGGATTTATTTTCAACCAATGACTTATTTAATAGAAATATAAAATTAATCTATTTATTTTCCATCCAATACCCATTTTCAAGAAAAAGGCCGAGTCTTTTTGTATAACAATAGCATTTGCGATAATTTTCAGAGCCCCTCGAAATTTGAGGGCCCTGAGCGGTCGCCCACTGCACCCTCAAGGTTCCTACCTTCATACACAAGTTTTTTTGGCACATAAGTTTCTTACTGCAAATATATTTGACTCTAACTAAATGAGCGTCCTTTAAGCTGTTCATATTGACAAGTTACATATTCTCAAGAAAATGTAACAAGAACATGATTCCAAGAGCTTACCTCATTTTATTGACATTTTGGTTCAAAATAGAAGGCATTGTACATTGGTGTTTGCTATTGTTGACCTACTTCAAAACAACCAAATCTTTAATAATTCACCCAATTTCCTCTCAAATCTTTGATAGGACGTTTAACTTTTGATGGTTTATGAATTTACTTTTCTATTAACTATATAATTTTTCCAATGCCATCACTCTTTGTTTGTTATAATATATTATGCATGCTTGATTCGCTATAAGAAGTGATACATATCTCCTGATATTAATATATTATTGTCCCTTAATCTTGAAAACAAGACATGACATTTTTCCGACTATCACAAGAGTTGTTATAAGATTTCTTTCTCTACATCCTTTTTCTCCAATCTTGCAATCCATTTGATTTCTCGAGCCGTTAGACAACTACAAACACGTGAATTTGATTGATTTACGAATTTTAGTATTGTTTGAATTCTAATAATGAACCTTAAAGGTCAATTCTATTGACTTTGTGACACTGAAAATGTTGTAGATACGTGGACGACGAAAAAAGCATAACATGCGGGGTTGGTTTCTTGTCTGCCCAGAAAATGGGGGGGGGGGGGGGGGGGGGGGGGGGGGGGGGGGTTGGGTGGGAAAGCTTAATCAACGTTGTTTTAATTATTTAATTGTCTTTATCTTCCTTTTAATTTGGTCCCATTTTGCTGTTCTCCTTTTCATTAGTATCCTTAGTTTAGTATCATCATGACATCATTGATGATTAATCAGTTTATCTTGACTTAGTACACGGTTAGAAAAAAGCTAGATGTGAATCGAACCTTATCTAATAAATTTTAATGAAGCTAACCGTGCAATTTTATTTGGTTTCAGTTGGAAAATTTAATGATCGGTAAGCATTATGCGTTTCACTTGATGGATATCTTTAAAAGAAGCTAAGGTTAACCAAACATTAATACATACAATACTTTTCCAAGGATCCATGGCAATTATGTGTTATAATACAGATATCTCAGAGGTATAGCTTTATCATTCATTTTTTATTTATAAGATTACAAAGGTACCATAACCCTAATTAACCATAAACCCACAATTGGGTTTGAGCCTTTCGTCTGCCTTCTAATACTCCCGCTATTTAAACGACGAAATCGCAAAAGCTCAGATTAAATTAGAAAATAAAATAAACAATAAAGTAATAACTTGTTAATGAAAAATCTGGCATCAAGTGAAGCAATTCTTCTAATAGGAGCAAAAGTAATTAAAAGCAGTAGCAAAAAAAAAAAAAAAAACAAAAAAAATTGTTGATAAAGACATCCGACAACAAGCAAACTAGGGGTGGAAATGAGCCGACCCGCTCGTGAGAAGCTAAGGATCGGATTGGTAAAAAGCTAGAACGAGTCGAGCATAATTTGCGGCCCATTTATAAATCGAACTCAAGCCCAAGCTTTATATACAAATCTCGGCTGGGCTAGCGAGCCTAATTGACACTGATATTTTAAATATAAACGTATATAATACCTTATACATATGTATTAGCGAGCTCAATAGCAAGCTTATTAACGAGCTCAAAATAAATATACAACGAGTCGAGCTCGAGCCTACTTTTAATTTTACGTTTGCCTCATCGTAAAAACAAGCCGATTGCGAGCTGAGCCTGTATAATATACCACGAGCCAAACTCGAGCTTAAAAAACAAGACGCGAATGAGCCGAGCTTGAGCTTTATAAAACTTAAATGAGTCGAGCTCGAACTCTAACATGCTTAGGCTTGGCTTAGCTCGTTTCTATTCTTAAAGCGGAGATTAATCTTTATTGTATCGTGCATCAACAACAACAAAAGCAAAGAAATAAAGCTCGTTTCTATTCTTAAAGATACATTTTTTTGCGCCAGTGAGCTTTCAACAGGCCAACGGCCAATGGAGGTGATCGTGTGACATATTATGCAAAATTGAAAAATTAAAGTGAATGGTGCTGACGATGTCAGTTAACCAAAAACCGTTTAAAGGTTATGGCCTATACAGTATGTCGGTACTGTTTTGGTCAAAAACTACATCTTTTAATAGAGAAGGGATAAAGGGCAGCGACTAGGGTTTGAAGGGGGGTGGCATAGAGGCAGCGGCTCAAGGCGACCGACTAGGTCTCAAGTGTTAGTTAATAAGGCTTATAGGCCCGGCCCACTTGTTCGGCCCGTTTAGATTTTAGGGTTTAGATTTGTCTTTTTCTATTTAATGTTTTTGTATTGTAACATTATAGTTGAATATGACTAATACAGTGTTTTTAGTATTCCCTTGATTTTTACATCGGGATTAGACCTGCTCACAATACCATGTTATATATAGAAATCGTTAGGAATAACTTTATTATTCATCGTTGATTTTAAGATTTACAAATTTGCCATAACCCTAACAAACTCTAAGCCCACACTCAACATGCAATAAAAAGATAGATGTTGAGAAGTTTCAATAGCTTCGTCATTATATATGGGCATCTTGTTAAATGTAGATCGATGCCACATGAGTCAAGATTGTTCCGTACGCCATCTGTCTAGCCAAAGATGCCAACTAAGATTTGATCCATATTCACCTTAATAGGGAGGAACCTATTCAATGGTTGCAAAATTGTGTCATAATTTTGATGATATTTGATATTCTAGTTACGCGATAAGCATGAGCTAGTTTAACATATTACCTAATGACAACGCGTGTTGATCGACATATTTGTTAGTACAGCTAGGGTTTACGAGTCAAAAGAAGCAAACAACCAGGGGTTATTACATGCGGATTTGTATCCATGATCCATGCATTTCAATTTGGACGTTGAGTTATATTTGTTTGGGGAATAAAAGCAAAAAACTATAGAAGGTCTTTAAATGGTCTTAAGAATATAACGATCAAATAAATCAGGGTTCTGGTAATTAAGAAACCTACAACAATAATGCCCTTGGATTTACATATATATGATAATATTGATGAACGTGGCATGCTTTCATGCATCTAGCTACTCCCTATTAGGGCATCAATCTCTTTGAATGGTATACATTTATTTTTCAGACTTTTGTTGCCCGGCCAGAAAGACATAATTAGCTTTGCTTACGAACCACTCGTTTAAAGTAGGGTTATGGCTTACGTATAGGTTTTTGATGTTGAATTACAGATTTGACCTTTACGTACTTACTATTTCATGTTTCGCACTAATAATATATATTTGCGCATATAACTTTAACGAATAATAATATAATCATATATGGAAATATGAAGGTGTGGAGGTCCCATGCAACACCTATCGTGGGAGACAAACGAGGCCAAGTCATTATATATGGATTCTGATTGATCTTTTTATTTTTATCTTCTTACGTAAGTCATTTCGTAAAGTAATGTGATACATAACTATTTTCTAGCTTCGTATCATATTGTGTTGGTCATGTTATAATAGTTAAGATTTTAACGAAAACCAACACACATATGTGTAATAATTTACATGTGATGAGAGAGATTGTAGGTGTTGCAAAGGAAGAACAAGATGCTTTGCTTTGTGGGTGCTTTCTTTTTGAGGTTATTGACCTATTCACACAAATATATTTGAGTGTAGATATAGATTAATTAGATACCATGAAGTTTGTCGTATCTACATTTAATTGAAAATTAGTAATGTATGCTTACTAAATAAATGCAAAAGAAGACACTCAACTATGACAAAAGTTGACTTATAGTTTTCTTGCAAAGTTAAATGACCATATATATTTGGTAATGATATGAAATTTGGAATTCTTATAATGTCTAGCATTGAATTTTTTATTTATTATTTTGAGTTTGACATATCTGATCTTACCCTAGTGTTTGACAAGTTCTATGCATAAAAAAATTATTTTATAACCAATCAAAATAACTAAACGTTTTTCCATCATTTCAACAGGTATAATAATTATTAGTTTTAGACGTAAATACAACTATACAAGTAAACTCATACAATCAGTTTGCGAGGTGGTTCATTTGTTGAGTCAGGGGTTTCAGATCACCAAGGTGATTTGGGTGGGATTTTTTTCTCGAAAAAGAACTTATTTAGTGATTAATAGTGCTTATTTAGGCCTCCATTAAGCCCCTTGAAGCAATATATCAGGGAGATATAATCATTTTACAAGAACACGTAAACTATATCTATTACGATCATTAATGCTCTCTACGTTTACCTTTTTAAATAATTTCTACAACTACCATCGACTTTTTAAAGTTGAAACTTTATAATTTGTTATGAAAATTGATCATTTGTTTATGGAAATATTAATGCTAATTCTGGCTTGTTTTTAAATGTGAAATTATACTATGTAATCAGAATAAAAGGGAAGTAAAAGTCAAAAAGAGGTATTTCTTGGGCAAGCCTCCAAGCAAGAAAAAAGGCACACAAAAACCTTCTCTTCAAATCCACCACAACACTTTCTCTCTTTCTGGTGACTCTTTCTTTCTTTAATGCTTCTCTTTTTCTTTATTTCTTTTCAGACCCATTGCCAATATGAGTGCATTTTTCAGCTTTTCTGATTGGACAAATGTACCCCTATCTTTTACATGAGTGTTCCAAGATGATCGAATGAGGTTCCCGGCGTGACATTGAACTATTTGAATTTTTCTTGCGTAGTGTATATTATAAAAAAGGATTAACGAATAACGATTCTTATGAAATGCACATTATCTCTTTAGTTATAATGAAATGCACTTCATACTTTTAGTCTTCGTCCTCTATAATTAGAGGTGAAAAATAGACAACGTCTCCTAACATGTCAACATGAGTGATTTAAATTTATGCCAAACGTGCGTAGTACGATGTAGGCATGCATGCAAGTCCCTCTTCCTTCTTCATGACATCAATAAGACCTATAACAGACAATATGAATCTTCTTGAATATACATAAACTAGCTTGAACCATTATGATCAAAGTGCCATGTAAATATGGAAGCGTATATGTGATCATCCATGTTATTCATACATCCTTTTGAGAACCTCGATATGGACGTTCAAAAAACAGAGAACCTCGATATGAAATAAGTGTATAAACATTCAAACATTCGATATACAAAGACTTATACTTCAAACATTTGATGCTTTTACAGTTTTATTTGTGTTGTTTTACAATTTCATTTTAAATATTCTCATTTCCGAACCACGCTCCTTTCGCCATTAACAATATATTGTCATGTATTTAACCGAATGAAGCTTTTTGTTGCCATATTTCTGCGGTCTGTATACCCTAAAGGGAAAAGCAGTTGTTTTGAACAAAGGAAAAGGGAGAATGAGACTTTCACAGTTGCAACCTTTGCACTTTTCTTTATTTGGTTATATGACCAAACTTTGTTACAGAAGTTTGCTTTATTATTGTCCCATATTTTAGCATTTGAATAGAAACACAGTTTATTTAACTTTTGGATTTAGAGTAGATAGATAGGCAGGTTTTGAAATGTTTGTCAAATCTGATTTTGACATATTAATTTAGGGTGAAAATGAGCATATTTTGAGAAGTAAAAAGTGAACTTCATGCTACGCATTGATATATTAGTTGATCATAATACCATATATCTAGCAGAATAACATAATTTATAAGGATCTATGTTGAGGTTCCGTTAAATGAAACTTTTTTTTTCTTAGATATACGCGGCCTAGTTGGTATTGTTGTAACTATTTTTGGACTTTTCCCTATCTATTCCAAGAATCCTGTCCAACGAGGTTTAAACCCGGCTCTCTTTTGAGACTATAAGGACACACCGTACCACCAAGACACCTTGGAGATGGTTATATAGCTAGCAGAATGTACCAACAAATTTCAAACTTCAAAGTATATTATTCATGTGCTGAACAAACTATCTAAACTTAACCTTATTTTTGTGACTATATATCTGAACTGACTCTTGATTTGCATCTGCCATAACGGTTTTCAGTTATGGTTGATTATCTATTATAAGTTATTACCTACATAATTTTGAAGATGAATTCATTCCTGTTCAAGGCTCGGTTTAAGTTTGGAGTTGGCCCAAATCACATTTATAGTTAGCATTTTTTGTCGTCAATTTAGTAATCTCAGTTGCTTCA
The DNA here is from genome assembly GCA_030686995.1 of Artemisia argyi. NCBI lineage: Eukaryota > Viridiplantae > Streptophyta > Magnoliopsida > Asterales > Asteraceae > Artemisia > Artemisia argyi. Next base: position 52,770,836 of record CM060707.1, read on the forward strand.
CTGTTTAAAGATTTACAGTAGTTTGCTTGTAGTTCGTTGTTTTAGGAGAGTTAGGTGTTTTCTCTTTAGTTTTTGTTTCGGATAGCTTGTAATCATGCCAAAAAATCTTGGTTTGAAAAATTTCCATCTTATAAAAGGTGTTTTAGACATTGAATTGACAAGTAAACTTTTTCTTTAATAGAACAAGATAATTTTATTAAAATACCATGAGCTAACAATAAGCTACGTAAAAAAGAGAGCGTATAAGTCTAGAATGTAGAATCTATCATGCAAAGTCACTAAGGATAGCCAAGTAATTTACTTCAACTACCACTTAGCTTTGGTTACCACCTTTATTTCCTATATACTTCCATTTGAATGCTTTATTTACTAGTAGTGGTTTATTTTTTCTCATCAAAGTTGTATTCAATTTCAAAACTTGTTGTCCATCCACTTTTCTTAACCCCCTCTCTCTCCTCATATCTCATATTTCTCTCTCTCTTCTTGGGTGGTGCTCAAGATATAGTAATTGGTGTATGCATTTGGTTAATGGATATTGATCTTTTGCGGTCTTTTGGGGGGTGGTTTCTTATTATATATTCTGATACAATCAACTACTGCATGGCTAACTTGAGATCCACATCACATATTTCTAAATTCTCAAACCCTAATTCTTGCTCTTCACTTGTCCTTATTGCACTTTTGATCATCATTTTCCTGATCACTTCTACTCAATCCTCTACTTCTATGGCAGTTGCATCACATCCAAGTGAACCAACTACATCTTCGCATGATCATGAATCCTCAAAATCGTCAACAACCACCATGAATTTTCATCGAAAAAGAACCCATGATCATCAAGCACATCCAAAGCCCACACGATCATTTGAAGCCGGTGCGCATGAAGTTCCAAGTGGACCAAACCCTATTTCAAACAGGTAAGTGTTAAAGCAAATGTTTGTTGGATCGATGATCTATCGAATGAATTGGTATACCCAAGAAAGATTTTCTGGAGATGGTGGTAAAGATACAATCAAAAGCTAGGTATTGGTGTTATGAATGGTATATGATTATTTTTAGCGGTTTGTTTTGTGTTCAATCTGGTGTTTTTTTCCTCATCTTTATTAACCACTGAGTCTGTGTTTTGTCTAGAGAAAAATGTATAGCAAGAGACACTTTTTATTTTTTGATATATTTATGTATATGTACTTGATCCTTTTTCCTATATATCTATCTATATGTTTTATATAGATTTAGAAGTTGATGATACTAGCTAGTACTTGTTTCTTCTTTCTTGTTAAGTTTCTTGGAGAGGTGGGGGCATGCCTATACTTAAAAAAAAAAAAAAAAAAAAAAAAAGAAAATGTATTCATTTTTACTGAGTTCAAAAAAAAAAAAAAAAAAAAAAAAAAAAAAAAAGAAAAAAAAAAAAAAAAAACTTTTGGAGTAAATTGTACATAATTGGTGTTTCTCTATGGTTATTGTCTAATTTAACTTCATATCTTAATGAATATAAAGATTATGATTTTGGGTACATTGTTTTTTGTGAAATTAACAAGTTATGAAAAAAGGAGGCTAGGGTACAAGGGCAAAAGAGAGTTTGTATTACTGTTTTGATGAGGTATGCAAAATCATAAGTTTAGTAGTCTAATTAATTAGGAGTAGTGATTGGCATGCCTAATTGGCATGCCTAATTTTATGCCTAACAAATATCACCATACACTTAGCAAGATCAATGGTAAGTTTGAGGAGAGAGAAATTATGGAATCCATGTGTCAAATAATGAATGGATTAGGCATAAAAGTAGTCACATGAGTTAGGCATCTAAATCATTTCCCATTAATTAGTATGGTTTCGTCTCTTCATTGTGATTGAAAGATGATATAATCTTGAAAATACTCTATTTTTTCATGAAATAAGAACATATATATTTAGGGTTTTCAGTTTTCTTGAAGGGGTGAATGATTAGAAGAGGATCTCAGGTAGCTTGTAGGGGAAGGGTAATACTGTCATAGTGAAAGAGAGTTTAGATTGATTGGGTCAAATATTGACCAACACTTTTTTATCATTGCAAAACACTTACAAAATCCAATAAAGCTTGCTCACAAGCGCGCACAAACATACACAGCTATCATGGCTACATGATTTACTAATGACAATGTGTACATTTGAATATTTGATATGTCTTGATTTGAATGATTGTGATGGTATAGTTTCAATATTTTATGAAAACCAATTAAATTCCACTTTTTAGTTATAATATTACTGGTTCTTTCTTTTTTATGTATAAACATATTGTTGTATCTTTTAATTGTAAGAATTGGCGACCATGATAATTTTGGTCTATTATTATATATATATATATATGTGTGTGTGTGTGTGTGTGTGTGTGTGTGAATGTGAAGTGCAATTATTTATTTTTTTTGTCTACATTGTTGCAATAACATTTGGTTGAAACAATTAATATGTCAAAACTCAAGTATCTAAATAATTCTTTTTAGGTGAAATGTTCGTATTAGCACTTTCTATATAGAAACTGATTACGAGTCTTTCAACATGTATTATACTTTCACTCGTATAAATCACATTTTAGATTGCATGTTTAGCGCAGAAACGGAATATTTGATACTAGTAACTTTCATTTCAATGTTTTTAAATATATTCCTTTATAATAATTTATTTTAATTTGAATAAAAGCATCTATTCTTTTCTCTTTTTTCATTTGTGGGTGTGATGTAACTAAGACCATCTTTTTACGTACATATGCTCAATAATTAAATAATTAATCATGTTTGACAGCTTTCAATAATTTTGATATCGAAGTTTATTTTCAAAAACATCATTTTTTGTTAAATAGAATCTTAGGTTATAACGAGACATGCAGAACCCGTGCTACGCACGGGCTAATAATCTAATTGTTAATCGTGTATTCTTTCTGTATATTGGCGAGTGTATACTTAATTATGGTTTAATATATCATATGAAATGTTTTAACTTTCTTGTATAAAAATTGAAAGGTGTTTGATGTTGTTTTGGTTTTGTGGTGTTGTATTCTATATATGAGCTTTTGGTTATTAAGTTGTGATGGCTTTGTTTCTTTTGGCTTATTACTTATTTGCATGATAAAAAAATGATTTTGTTTCTTTTGGTCTATTACTTATTTACTTAGCCCTACAATACTTGTCTATTAAATGATTTTTGCATGATAATATGAAGCACACGGGGTTTATCTAATTTGTTATAGTTTAATGTGCGTTAAATATTTTCTTTATTAATTTTGTAAGTTAAAGTTTGTGTAATAATGTATATATAATAATGACAAATAAACTGTATAAAAATCGTTACAAACCTTTTTAGCTTCATCTCATTTTAATGTACAACTAATTTTATTGAAAATTAACATTATAAAGTCTAACTAATATTAATAAATCTTATCAATAAACTCGATTCTAAATAGCTAACTAAATGAATATTAATTAACACATTATTAATAATTCCTAAAACCTTTGGACTCCACTATCATATCTTAAACATATTTTTTTTTTTTTAATTTACAAATGGGTTTGAGCAAAAATTATATACTTTTTCTTTTATATTCATTATTCAAGTTGCATGCTTACGTAAACTAATCATGCTAAAAAGTATCATTTAACCATTTAAATGTTGCTTTACATACATGCTCGTGCACATTTTCTTTAATCAATTCGCACATGTGAGCTACATCAATAGAAAATACACATAAATTACTTGTATATGAAAATGCATTAACATAATACATATATCTATATATATTACATTAGGTTAAATCATCAATTATTCTTGCAACCTTTTCAACTTCATCTCGATCCATAACCGAATTTTAATTGTATACTAATTACTAAATATCATGTGATAAATTTCAGCAAGCCTTGCACTTCCATCTCGATGTTGTATATACTTCACATTAAATGCACCGGTTTTGTTTTTCGATAAAAGTTTGAACTTTTGCTTATGTTTAAAACTCAAACTTTTTTATTTGATATTACAATTTACAAACGGATTTAAGTCAAAATTATGTATTACTCAATGTGATATTTTTAATATGTCGTATTTTGCTATTATGGCAAACTCATTTAATTGGCGTAAATATTAGTTTCTCACTAATGATTCTACATATAGAAAAAGAAAACACTTTGCGATGCGCGACCCTTCTTCTTTTCAATAATAATTCAATTGCACACGATAAATTCATTCTAATATTTCTCAAAAAGCATTCGAAAGGAACTACTTACATAAACTAATCAAGCTAAAAAGTATCATTTAACCATTTAAATGTTGCTTTACATACATGCTCGTGCACATTCTCTTGAATCAATTCGCACATGTGAGCTACATCAATAGAAAACGCACATAAATTACTTGTATATGAAAATGCATTAACATAATACATATATCTATATATATGCTTATCTATAACAATCACCTAAATATGTAAGAAACAAAGAAGATAGTTGGTATCTCAATCTTTGGTTTCATTTATCTGAGCATGCATGATCTTGTGTGATTTTCATGGTACCTGCATATAATAACTAAATTAAGAAAAAAAAAGAAGACCAAGTTAATTACAAAGATCTAAAAGATGTTTGAATCATCTACAAAATGTTGCAAAAGATAATTTACATACCGCTACCAACAATCAAAGATCTAAAAGATGTGTGAATCATCTTCAAATGTACATACTAAATGTGATTTTTGCCGGTTTATATAGGCATGAATTAGGTTAAATCATTAATTATTCTTGCAATCTTTCGCAACCCTTGCACTTCATCTAACCGACTTTTAATTCTATACTAAATGTCATGTGATCAATTCGGGCAACCCTTGCACTTCATCTAACTGACTTTTAATTCTATACTAAATGTCATGTGATCAATTCCGGCAAACCTTGCACTTCATCTCCTTTCATGATTGTATAGTTATTATGAGACTGCATTGAATTCCGAGCATTAGCTATCTTGTACTCTACGCAACTACTAAACGACTCCAACTTGTTTCTAACTCTAACAACTCTATCATCATAACTCCACATTAAATTTAGGGACTGAATCTTATAGTATTATAGATTGTATTGTTTTTAGATAATTATTTCTTTGTTAAAATACCTTATTCCAAATTTATAATTTGCTAACTTCTTAAAGATATTTTATTGAAAAAAAGGAGCAAAATGCTAGAAAGATTAGAAAAGAAAATCACACAATCATACAAGAGGATAGTGGATTTGCTAACCAATGAGCCCATAAGGGACAAAACTTGTTTTTATGAGAAACGCAAGAATTCAAAAATCACTTTAATTTATTCTTGCAAAGTGTCCTTCCTTCGAGCTTTAAAATCAAAACATAGTCGACTATGATATTTGATCGAGCTCTTACATCAACTAATTTCCTATTTGATTAAACGAAAAATAGTAAATTCTTTGTTTAAAGAGATTGATTATAACTAATGCTTAAAACTAACCAAACTAAAGTGATTAAAACTAAGAAAACTTAAATTAAAGCAGGCAATGAAATTGAGATTCTAAACTAATGAATTAAAAACACAATCATTTCTGGTTTTAGGTTTGACCACCATTAATAACTAACGTATTTGTTTTATTTTAGATTGTGGCTATTTAAGTTTAGGGTCATAGACAAAAATAGTACTAATTCAATTATTAATTTTAGGCACGAAATATGTTTAACCGCACAATCCGTCCAAGATCCACGCTCGTAGTTTTTGGCACAGTTGGTAGACATTATACCATCTTATAACCACTTAAGTAAAGCTCACAAGTTGAAGAAGAGGTCTTAATCATAAACGCAATTCGCTGCTTATGCAATCGCTTCAAAAACCATCAAAGCAGACTCCTTGATTACTACTTACTTCAAACTAATAAGTATGATGACATGAAAAAAACTACGGAGTATTACATTATTCTTTACCGTGTAGAAAATTAGTTGACAGAAAGAAACATTATCACTACTCTTCTTTACGATACTAGACTATTTATATGTTTGGTTTGAGTTTTCATGTATCATGTAAACAAGATTTTTTGGTTTATTAATTAAAAGAGTTGTGCGTTGATTGTTATAGTTAGAGGATGTGATTTTTATGCCACCTAAAAATAAAGTCATGCCTATTAAATGGTGGCAGGGAGTGGAGGTCTAAAATTCACAAGAGAATACTGTGAAAAGGGTGCCAGACCACAACACACGGTTGTCATGTTTTTTTGGCATTATGAGTAGCTGTAACTCATTAGCGGATATTAGTTTGTATAGCCCATCAGTGGCTTAGTTTTGTATGTAGCCCAATAGTGATGCATGTATAGTTATATATTCACAGATTGTAGGTTTTGAGAATCAATAAACAATATCCATTTACATGGTATCAAGCTTAAGGTCCTGTAAAACCCTAACCACCTTTGCCAACCTTTCTTCCCTCTACAAACCCTAAAACCCTTCCATCACCATTATAATGAAACGGTTCTCCACCACCACCACCACCTCCTGCCCTCACGTTAGATGAAAAACTTTATGCTGTCACCAACCTCAACAACGTTGTCCCAGTCAAACTCAACATCGATGAGTTAAATTACTCGTCGTGGTGCTACTTTTTCAAGATTCATTGCATCAATTTCAGTGTCCTAAAGCCATCCAAAGTGCAACTACGGCCTCTACATCTGCTCCACCCATGGAAGAATGGCTCACTGCCGACTCAATAGTGAAGTCGTGGATAATTTTAACAAAGCTCCAATCCTACAAGGACGTCTAATCAAAGCAAACCCTCCCACGGCTAAAGCGGATTGGGAACTCGTTGAGAAAATCTTTCTCGACAACAAACATACGTGTCATTCAAATGGGTGAAATTAGCGCCGATACATTTTCACAAAATTGAATCCATTACCACTCTCCTAAATGACCTTGGATCGTCCATGAGTGAAGACGACATCGTTACCTATGCCATCAATGGCTTAAGTGACAAATATGCCAACCTTGCCACCCTTATTGCTCACAAGGACCCTTTTCCCGACCTTGCCACCATGAGATCATGGTCATGACCGAGGAGATGCGGCTTTATTCCAAGTAGCCAATTCTATCCACCAATGCTACTCCGAGTGCCCCACAGGTTTTACTAGCCGAGACAACCCCAACTCATGGTCAAGAGTCTTGCAACAACCTTGATCATGACTCTCGCAATAACACTAGAATTGAGGTATGTCATAATTTTGGTAGAGGATTTTGTCGTTGAGGTAAGAATTGCCGTTTTCTTCATGAGTCAACAAGGAATACTGGTACTCATTGCAACAATATCTCTCCAAATAATGATCGTAACACAAGTAGATCAGGTAACATGCATAGTGGATCAAGTAACATGCATAGTGGATTAGGTAATGTTGGACTTGATTTAATGGGCCAGCAGTAACTTCTAAATTTACTTCAGGCCCAAAATCAATTACTAGCTCAATATGGTTTAAGCAATTCTCTTGTTCAACGACAGTCCATGGCTTCCTCCTATTGGGCCCTCGTTCCACAGCTCCACCAGGAATTTCGTTAGCTCAATAGTCACCTTAGGGATTCTCTTCACAGCAACAGGCCCTTTATGCTGCCACAGTTCATGGTTCGACTTCTACGTCTACTCCTCCATATCAGGAAACGCTTCTACAACAAGCCTTCAATACTATGACAATCCAAGATCCTGCAAATGCGAACAGGAATATGGACACTGATGCATCCTCTCATCTTAACTCATCTGCTAATAATCTTAGTACTATTTTTAATTTGTGTATGTATGCATCTGTGTTTGTTGGTGACGGGAAATCTATTCCCGTCACCAACACGGGCCATAGTGGCCACGCCACACCAACCCTTTCATTTATATAATGTTCTCATTCACCTAATATTGTAAAAATTTAATTTTGGTCCGTCAGTTTGTTCGTGAAAATAAATGTACCGTTGAGTTTGATGAGTTTGGGTTTTCTATGGAGTATTTCTGGACCCGTCGAATTCTGCTCTGATATGACAGCACTGGTGATTTGTATCCGGTCACATTCCCGTCAATACCTAAAGTTTTCTGGTCAGTCAACACACATGGCACCAACGTCTTGGTCATCCTGGAAGTGATGTGTTACGCTCTTTAGTTTCTAATAATTTCATTTCTTGTAATAAGACTAAGTCTCTTGTGCTTTTTCATTCTTGTCAGCTTGGCAAGCACGTGCGACTTCCTTTTTCACTTTCTAAGATAGTTGTTAAGTCTCCTTATGATATTATTCATTCGAATTTATGGACCTCTCCACTTCCAAGTATTTCGGGTATTAAATATTATGTTTTGTTTCTAGATCATCTTTCGCATTATTTATGGGTGTATCATTTACGCAATAAGTTTGATGTTTTGTCTAAATTTATTCATTTTCTTGCTTTTGTTAAAAACCAATTTAATTGTGACATTAAATCTTTACATTGTGATCATGGGGGTGAGTTTGACAACAATGCCCTACACCAATTATTTGCATCTAATGGTATTACTATTCGTTTCTCTTATCCAAAAACATCACAACAAAATGGCAAATCTAAACGGATGATTGTAGGGATCTATACCTTGATAGATCACGAGCCAATAGATCGTTAGTCAACTAATGTAATCACTAGCTAGACTAAGTTAGATAATCTCTGTGAGCTTGTAATTATGCGGAATATAAAAACAAACTTATACTAAACTTGATCCTCTATGAATCGATAAACTAATAATATTAATGAAACTCGTACTAGAAACTTGTTCCTATTACAATGACCTAGGGTTCCTTATATACTAGTGGAAACCCTAACCTTTCTTACAAGAAACGAATAATGAAAAACTAATAAAAGATATTCTACATATCTTGTCCTAAAATACATAAGTTATATCCACGGTTAAACTCTTTCCGTAGGATCTCTATATGTCCGCAGGAACCAATCATCAGCAGAAAGTCACTAAGCCTTCCGCAGGAACCTGTCAGCAGTATCAATCATCTTCAATAATTCCTTACAATCCTCCCCTAATCTTGAATTTGACACAGTTAAGTTCAAGATTTCTTGATAGATCGCCAATAGCACAAACCAGAGGATTGAGGACGAACATTAGCAGCAAAGAATCTTCATAAGCAGAATCTCTATGATCAGCAACCAATTGAAAAGCACCATTCTTTGCAGCAACACAAGACTAAATGTACATCAAAACATATAAGTTTCATACTATTCTCATCACATCCAGGTGTGTTAACTCCTGTGAGAGGTGAATCATTGAAAATAATGGATTTGATGTCTCTTTACCAATAGCCATCACTACTGGAGTAGCCAAGTGTTCAAAGGTACACTGATAACCACATGATTTTTAGCAAATCATCAGCTATAAACGGATTTGAGATGTCTTTACCGGTAGCCGTTTGCTCAGGACTAGTCAATTATTGATGAATAATCATCTTGGTCAATTGAATACCAAATATGGTTTTCCACTGCCTTTAACACAAGCCATATACATGTGGGCTAGCCAATTATTTGGAATCCATAAAGGAAAAAATCCATGGTCAATTGACAACCATTTCAACTACTCAACAATGAAGCATGGGTGAGTTGAAGACCCTATGATTTTGAGCAAACGATTACAGCTATCAACAGATTTGATGAGTCTTTACCAAAGCTGTACCCTTTGGACTAGCCAACTTTTTGATGGAATATTCAACATCAGGCAAGTTGATGACCACAAAGAGTGTGATAAGAATCAACACCAAACCTGCATACAACATACATAAAACTATACAAATAGGTTAGTTTTTTTGTTTTTTTGTTTTTTTTTTAATAAACTAACAGAAATTAAAAAATAAAATGAGTAAATTGCAAAAATCGTCCCTAAAGTTTGACCAATTTGCATATTTCGTCTTACAAATTTCGAAACTGCAAGGATCGTCCCTAAAGTTTCGCCCGTGTGCATGTGTCGTCCCTAAAGTTTGGTCCGTGTGCATGTATCGTCCCTAAAGTTTGACCAATTTGGGACGATATATGCCTCAAAAGGACGATATTTGCCCCAAAAGTTTGCCACAAGGACGATTTTTGCAGTTTCAACAGTTCTGGGACGAAACATGCAAATTGGCCAAAGTTTAGGGACGATTTTTGCAATTCCTTCAAATAAAATAAAAAAATATACAACAAAATATAATACCAAGATCAGCTCATTGCAGATATGAATCCATTTGAAAGCCATGCTTGGTTGGCAGTTCCTTCTTAGTCAAGATGCTTCTTCTGATGAACCTTACCAATTGTTCAGCAAGATGAAGATCATTTTCAGTCATATCAAAAGGAACAGATAACTTTGTCTCCAGCATGAGATGCATTACTTCCTTTGTGATTGGGTAAAGAACATCAGCCCAGCAATACAAGGTCTTACCAGTGGTTGTAACAATCATATGAACATTAGGAAGTGGAAAGAACTTCCAATATTCAACCACCCATGTCTTTTGACCTTTCCATACTAGTGGGATTGCCCACCAGGGCATCAGCAGCTACTCCATCAGGAGCATTGCCACCAGGCAACATGGCTGGAAGTAAGGGTCTTTGTTCACCAGTAAATTTAAATTTCATTTGAGTAAACAACTTTTTAGATAAACCCTTAACAGGCAAGTGAGTGGGGTCATTGGTCTCTATGTCTAAAATGATTTGAAGAAACCTAGGATACAATAAATATTTAAGTTTGGTATCCTTAACATTTTCAAGCATAGCATTAAAGATATACCTAGAAAAGTTGAATGTTCTTCCCTGAGAGAGACACACAATGGCAAGAGCAATGTCTGTAGAGAATTGGTCCCATCCACCAGACTTAGAACCCATGCACTGAAGTAAGGTGTGTGTCAAAAACCTCCAGTTTGGACAAAATAGATTCTTGTACCATACTTTCCCATCACCACTATAACCAGCAGCCTAAAGCCCTCTAAGTATCTCACTCTTAGGCAACTCAGTCACCCCTCCTTCATCATCCAACTGTAGTTTGGTCCTTACCAATGACTCAGTAACCACATATTCTTCCCCATCAATAACAGCAACAATCTCTGTTGGTCCATCTTCAACAGTCCTGATTTGAGCGGTTTCCCAAAATTGTACAACAAGAGACTCATGAATAACATCTGGATACTGGAGCAGAGCATAACAAATCTTGGACCTTTGAAGAAATTCCATCATGCCCACATAATCTTCATCATTCTTACGACGACCAAGAAAGGCATGTTTGTTATGATCTCATTTGAAATATAGTTCAGCCATTGATTGAGAATTAGAAATTAGGGTTGGGAGTTCTGAAAAATGTTGAAATGGTTTATGAAATTATATAGTGAGAGTGAATCGGTTAATTTGGGAGTGGGATATACACGTTTTGGTTAATTATGGAAGTTACCAAACGTGGAGTGAAACTGATATGAATTATTGGAAAGAAATCTTTGACCAATAATCAACTAAGGCAAATCCCAATTAACTGAATCATCCGTAGAACCAAATCAAACGGCTGAAAGCAAATGGTCAATCCGCAGAAAATAGTCAAATGTTGACTATGGTCAACGGAACCTTCCACAGAATCGATCAGCAGAATCTACCCATCAGCAAAAACCAAATATTTTTGAAAAAAAAAATCTCTTAATTCAAATTTCAAAGAACCCTTAATTATCTCCAAACTGCCTCGCATTAATGGTAATAAAGACACGCGGTTGGGTGATCTTATAAATAAAGGCTAATTATCCCCAAATCTCTCTACTTCAAATCAAATCCCTAATTATCATATCTCCAGTCAACAATACATCCATGGCTTCCAATCAACACATCATCAACCTTTCTTCTGACTCATCAGATACTTCTGACTCACTCACATCTCCACCACCACTCAATATGCCAACACGTCCTTGTGGTCTCACAAAGGAACAAGCCAAGAAGAAGAAACATGATGTCCCTGCTCCTAGTTCATTGTCATAAGATCTTCCAGCATACCCTTCTGAAATCGATGATCTAGAGTACCAGAGAGAGATGGAGATAAATTGGAATAAATTGGAGAGGGCAAACAGAGTTCCCAATCCTGATGAGTCTCTCATCTTCTTTACATCTTCTAATGAAGAGAATGAGGAGAATGATGAACTTTACACCCCTACAACCTCTGATAAGCCTCAGTCCTCTCGTCCAAGAAGAAGAAAAGTAAATCCACCATTGCCAAAGATCAGAAAGGTTGTGTTAGGTTTACCCTGTCCTCAATGGCAAGGACTCTTTAACATCAACAACAAGGGCAAGAAGAAGACTGTGGAAGGCAAGGGCAAGGGCAAAGTAGAATAGGAACTTTGTTGTTAATCTTTCTTTTTCACTATCTTGTATTGTACTTCTGAAGAATCAATAAAATTTGTCTTGTTAATTAGTACTTGTTTTAATTCTTCTGAATAGCATTCCTCTGAATAAATTGAACATGAATAGGCCATCAGCAGGAACACACTTAACAACAAGATAAATAGTATCAGCAGCATGTTGGTCAAACCATTGACTTTCATCCGAAGAATCCAATTAAGTGGACAACATGCACACTTAGTAATTGCTACTGACTCAACTACCTCCCAATTACTTACATTAACTCACATTTAACCCAAATCATGTCTTTATAAATAAGTCTTCAAGTCAAAATCAACTCACCATCCCATGAATAACATATCCCAAAGTTTTTCTCACTTTCAAAACATGAAGCCATCCCCCAAAGTCATTGAAATCTCTTCTGATTCATCAGACTCTACCTTTGACATACCTCAAATCCAAAGATCATACTATTACTTAGGTGAAGGTCCTTCAGAGTTTTGTCCATCTCCAACCTCATCAGAAGAAACCACTGAAGCTGAGGAAACACCAGCTCCTCTAGCTATGGTTGTCCCTGATTTCACTCCTGTTACTGCATTCTTAACAAGTGAAATGGAAAGAGTCTGTGCAGATATGAGAAGAATCTCTGTCCCTGAAGAGCCACAGTCCTCAAGTAGAAGGAAGGGTCCATTGAAGGTGGTGCTTGGTCTTGCAGCTCCCAAGCTCTGGAACAAAGACATGCAATCCAGAGGAATCCACAAGAAAATGCCAGACCCAAAGGACTTGGGTAAAGGGAAGAGGAAGATGGATTAGGTTGTTGCTTAGGGATGTGGTGGTATGATGGTGGTTGGTTGTTGGTGAATGATGTATTTTGTGTTTCTTGTGATGACAGATCTTGTAATGGATGTACCAAACTTTCCACTGATGAATAATATTTTACTTTAAAGTCTTTATATCTAATGCCACTAAATGTAGATCTTTGACCATCAGCAGAAACATGACCTGTAACCAGTCATTCAAACAAAACACAAAAACACAAAAGAACAACCAAAATAATATACAAGATTAGTAATAACCTGCAAAAGAAAGTTAGTAAACATAATTCTAGAAAATATAATAATCTACATAAATACAACATGTACAATCCTCCCTTGAGGCATATGCCTCCCCTAAGTCTTATGCCTCCCCTCAAACATAGCATTCAAGGGTTAACCATCCCAATGTTGACAACTAGGTGATTAAACCTAGGTCCATCAAAAGCTTTTGTTAACAAATCAGCCACATTATCATCAGTATGAATTTTAAGCACTTGAATTAGATGCTTCTCATTTGCATCTCTTATAAAATGGTGCCTAATTTCTATGTGTTTAGTTCTCTGATAAATGTAGATTTTAGTGTTCATAAAGTTAAACCCATAATCCAACATCTGATTTTGAATCCAAAGTACCTGACCACAGCAATTGGCAGCAACAACATATTCTGCTTCAGTAGTAGAAGTAGCCACAATGGTTTGTTTCTTGCACTGCCAAGAGATGAGTCTTCTTCCAAGAAATTGACAACCTCCTGTTCTGGATTTCCTATCCAAATTAGCTCCAGCATAATCACTATCACTGTAAGCCTCCAACACAAATGGTGAATCCCTTGGGTACCAAAGGCCTAGTTTGGGTGGCCCTTTATGTACTTGAAAATTTTCTTCACAGCATTTAGGTGGGAAGTTAGTGGAGTGACTTGATGTCTTGAACAAGCACTGACAGCAAAGGTAATGTCAGGCCTAGAAGCTGTGAGATACATGAGTGATCCAATCATGGATCTATAAAGATGAACATTCACAGCCTCATCTTGCTCATTTAGATTCTTAAGCTTGGGTGGTTCATATGGAGTGATAGCAGTCCTTAAAAGTTCAAAGTCAAACTTTTTCAAAATATCTTTAACATACTTCTCCTGATGAATAAAGATCCCTTCAGGTTGTTGTTTGACTTGCAGCCCTAGGAAAAAGGTTAACTCCCCTATTGCACTCATTTGAAATTCACCTTTCATCAAATCTTCAAATTCTTTGCACCATGCTTCCTTTGTGGATCCAAAGACGATGTCATCCACATAGACCTGTACTAGAATGATGTCCCTGGAGTTTTTCTTAATGAAGAGGGTCTTATCAATAGCCCCTCTTCTATATCCATGCTCCAAAAGAAATGTAGACAATCTAGCATACCATGTTCTTGGTGCTTGGTGAAGTCCATAAAGTGCCTTAACAACTTTGTAAACCTTTTTAGGATGATGGGGGTCTTCAAAGCCCTGTGGTTGAGTAACATATACCTCCTCTTCTATTTTGCCATAGAGAAAGGCACTCTTGACATCCATCTGATAGACCTTAAACCCCATATATGAGGCAAAGGCTAAAAATAGTCTAATGGCCTCAACCCTAGCAACAGGTGCAAAGACCTCAGTGTAGTCAATCCCTTCTTCTTGTCTGAAACCTTGTGCCATCAATCTTGCTTTATTTCTGACCACAATACCTCTGGCATCCCTCTTGCATTTTAAGATCCACTTGGTCCCAATTGCAAATTTCCCTGCAGGCAGATCAACAAGTACCCAAACATCTTGATTCTTGAATTGTTGCATCTCTTCCTGCATAGCTTTAACCCAACTAGGCTCACTCAAAGCCTGTTTAATGCTTGTGGGTTCAACTTGAGACAAGAAACAAGCAAACAAACAATGCTTCTGATCTGTGTGGTTGTCTCTCTTCTGAGTGGATACATAGGTCAAAAATGCACATTGCCCAAACTTGGTATTCTTAATAGCACTCCTGGTGAGTACCATAGCATTTGGATCACCAAGTATATTATCTTGTGGATGAATGGTGTTAATCCTTTTAGTTGCAACAGGATTAACATCAATGGAGGTATCAAGATTGGTTAAAGTAGGAGCAAAGTCTTCATCATAAGAAGCTGATTGAAAAATACCATCACTTTGCTCAACATTAGCAAGATCTGAGGGAGTTGGAAACCTGCCATAAGGTTCATCTAAACTTGTGGAAGCTTCAGTGGAAACAGGAACTGCAGCAGAAATGCCTTCAGCAAAATCTCCATCAGCAGAATCAACAGCTGCATCAGCTGATGCATCAGTAGAACTAGGTTTGCTGGTTTCCTCGACAGCAGCTTGTTTTAAGAGGGCTTCAGTGTCTTGAGCAAATTCAAGACCAAGTATTTTAGCTTCCTCAGCAGCTGCATGTTCTTGCTTTTTGAGTCTAGCAAGATCTTTTGCATAGGTTGAATTTTCCACATCATCAACAGATTTGGCATCAGAGGCTTCTTTGGTAGGAGGATCTGCTAGCTGGATTGGTAGAGTTGTTACAACAATAGTAGGTTCATCACATTTTGAATCACTATCTGAATCATCCTGTAGGGTACCTGCATTGTTAGAAGATGACACTTGTATACCTGCAGAGGGGTTAGTTTTGTGTCTAGTATAACCCAAATAATCTGTTAGATAATCAAGGTCAAAATACCATTCATGACCTTTTCTTTGAACATTAACATTCTCTTCTAGAAATTTCAGGTTAAGAGTCTCTTCTATCTTCTTTGCAGCCAAATTATAAACCCTATAAGCCTTGCTATGAGCTGAGTAACCAACAATATATCCTTCAGCAGCTTTAGCTTCAAATTTGCTTAGGTGATCACTTGTATTCAGAATGGTCACCTAACAACCAAAAGGTTTCAAGTGTTCAATGGTAGGCTTCTTCCCTGTCAATAGTTCATAGCGTGTCTTATTGTGAGGTCTAGTAATCAACACCCTATTCAATACATAACAGGCAGTACCAACTGCCTCAGTCCAAAACATAGTGGGAAGTTTAGAGTCAGCAAGCATTGATCTTGCAGCCTCTATAAGGGTTCTATTCTTCCTTTCAGCAACTCCATTCTGTTGTGGAGTCCTAGGAGTGCTATAATCTCTTTTAATACCCTTTAAACCACAAAGTTCAATGAGATTGGCATTTTTGAACTCTGTCCCATTGTATCCCTTTAATCTTCTTGTTAAATTGATTTTTAGCTAGAGCCATAAATTCTTTGAGTGCCTGAAAGGTTTGATCTTTAGTCACTAAGAAAAATGTCCAACTGAATCTGCTGAAAGCATCAGTTATCACCAAACAGAAGTACTTATGATCAATACTCCTGATGGATGTAGGACCAAAAAGATCCATGTGAAGCAGCTGCAATGGTTCTGAGATTGTGCTCACAGTAGTAATGGCCTTATAAGAAGCTTTGTGTTGCTTTCCCTTGTTACAAGCCACACAATTATGCTCATTGGTGAAGATCTTGGAAGGAAGTCCATGAACTAGTCCATCTTTAGCAAGTTTGTTGATGACTTTAAAATTAACATGTGCCATCCTTCTATGCTATTTTGTAGATTCATCCAAGGATGCTTTAGCCACCAAGCATGTTAGATCACCTTCTGGCTTGACATCATTCAAGTCAAAGGTATAAAGATTATGGTTTCTTGGAGCCTTTAGTAATACTTGATTGTCATCAGGCATTTGGAAATCAGGTGAAGAATGAAACAACCATCTTCAGTGAAAAGCACAGGAAGCTTTTTGTCACAAATTTGTGAGACTGAGAACAAATTGAATCCTTGAAGTTCCTTCACATAGTAGACATTCTCAAAATCCACCTTTGGAGTTCTAATAGTTCCTTTGCCAGTAATCCTTCCTACTCCACTTCCAAACCTCACTATGCCTCCATTAATAGGCACAAAGTCATGCAGCTTCTCTTCATTTCCAGACATGTTTCTTGAACAGCCACTATCAACAATACCTAAGTCTTTATTAAGAAGAGGATGTTCCTACAACAAAGAAAGTTAATATACAACAACAACAAATATTAAGAGACTTAAGTCATGAAAGACTTGAGCCAGCCCTGTGGATCATTTTGATGAACCCAAGATGATGAGTTAGATCCACAATTGTTCCTGGATTCCCTGTAGTTAAATGGTCTTTTATATGTCCAAGAACAATATGCTGAGGACTTTTCAGCAGAATCCCAATTACCCCTTCCCATACACATTTGGTCAGTATATTCATACCAATGATTAACACCATTAAATGGTTGAGATCCATATCTATTTCTATTGGTATTCATATATCTATTATTAAGAACAGACCTATTGGAATAAACAGACCAATCAGCAGGAGTGGAATACATTCTGCTGACATGATACTTAGCCTATGGAGCTACTGAGGGTTTGGTACAGGTATTAGTCCACTTTTGTCTAGGTCTATTATTAACAACAGAAACACCCATCCTCTTTTCATGAAAATCACAATCCTTAATTAAATGCAACTTGCTACCACAAACAAAACACTTCTTTTTCTTATAAGATTTATTAAATCCAAAAGATGTGTTATTAAACATAGAATTATTCAAACAAACATCAGAAACAGAATTGTTTTGTAAACACTGAAAGGAATTGTTTTCATAAGAAGTAAATAACAAGTCTTCAGAAGAGGCTGGTTGATAAAGAACTTCATCAGCAGCAACTTCAAAGTCCACAGACTTGTAAGATGACTTGTCAGAAATCTTTATTGAGGACTTGGGTGAGTCTGACTTGGTCTTGGAATCACAGCTGGCATAACTAGAGGTCTCTGAGGTCTTGTCCCTGGAAGAACAAGAGACATAATTGTTAGAATCATTACTAAATATACTTCTAGTGTCAGGGGAGTCATTGATCCTAATGCCAGTGGTTTCCTTTGATTCTGGTAAGTCAACCGTATGGGATGAGGGCCTGGGGGTTCCTAAGGTTGGAGGGACTTCGGACTTATTTGGTAAGTCTTTAGACTTGTTGCCAAAGAGATGGTGTGAACCATCAAAGTCAGAGGTTTTGGTAGTAGGCATAAATACACCTCTGATAGGTCCAGGTACTGCATGCAAAGCTCCTTCTTTAACATAATTTGCGAAGCCTGCTGGTGTAGATTTACCCACATCATTCCTAGCCTATAAGCCAACATATTTTTTAAACCCTAAACCAATCCCAGAGTTCACAGCTTGACTACCATAAAGACAACTAGCTAAATTATCTCCTGAAATCAACCATTTTTTATGTAAAGTTATTTCTTTATCTAGTTTCTCTTGCAAAACATTTTTCTCAGACTCAATCCTAGCTTTTTCTTTTTTAGAAAATTTTAATTCATTGCTAGCACATTCTAAATCTCTACTTAAAACTCTAATCTTTTCCTCATAAGCTAATTGATTCTGTTGAAACCACACCTTTTGTTGTTCTAAAGTTTTAAAAGCTTCTTTATAAGTTGCAGCTTTAATAAAACAAGCATTATATTTTGGTTTCATATCATCATAAGCTTCTTTTAGAGTTGTATATTTAGAATCACAATCACAAACACAAGTAGATACCTGAGGAGAGATTCCCATGAGACCAAAGCTATCATCACAACTAGCCATGCATGAGATTTGAGGAGAACTGCTTGTAGCGTCTTCATGCTCATTCCAGTCCACACTTGTATCTATAGCAGTGATCAAGGCCTTTGATTCTCCAGCTTCCACTTCTTTCTTCTTGTATGCTGAATACCTGGTACTGGCTTCACCCTTCTTGGCTGTGCATTCTCTTGCAAAATGGCCAATTTCTCCACAAGCATAACACTTTACTTTCCTTCTATCAAACCTAGCTGCATCTCTTCCATCCACATTGAGCTTTTTACCAACCTTTTGCTCAAATCTCCTAACCTTGAGAGAGAGCATAGCCATTTGCCACTTTAAGTCCAATTCTTCCAAAGAAAGTTCATCAATTTGCTCAAAGTCTTCATAAGCTATTTGTTGCTGTTTATCAACTTCAGCAACAAATGAATGAAGTACATCTTCCATCATATTGTTAATCTTTGGATGAGTTATTGGATTAGCACTTGAAAAAGACAAAGTGGTCATTGGAAGACTTTGGCTTGGAGTGGATGGACTTGAGTAAACCTGTGGTGCTGAGGATGGACTTGTGTAGGTATGTGGCATGTTGTTTGAGTTAGAACTGACAAATGCAGATTGTGAAGGAGTTGCTGCATATGGAGAGAATCCCTTTATGTCACCTTCCAAAACTCTGAGTTTGTTGTACAAGTCACCAAAGCTGAGGTAGTCCAAGCCACCTTTGGTTTTCAATGATATACTCACTTGAGACCATGAGGGAGGTAAGGCTCTTAAGAACCTGGAATTTACCTCCTCATTGTTAGGTCTAGCTAAAAGCTGATTCAAATGACTCAGAATCTTCTGAAACCTGTCATAACCTTTGTGAAGACCTTCCTCTTCAGTAATCTTGAATTCTTGGAATTCCAGTTTCAACATACTCTTTCTCATCCTCTTTGATTCTTCATTCCCACCAAATCTAGCTTTTATGGCCAACCGGATTTCTCTTGGATCAGTCATGGAATGAAAATCTCCCATGTGGTCATCAGGGATTGCCTGCAGCAATATGGTTCTTGCTTTATTCTCCCTTTGAATAGCAAGAATTTCTTCAGCAGAAATAGGTTCCAAAATAGTAACTTTACCATTAGTATCAACACTTTGCTGTTTAGGACGACAACCATTGAGTATAACATTCCAGAGGTTATTGTCAACACTTACAATCCAGTTCTGCATCTTCATGGCCCAGATCTCATACTCATCCTTCCTAAGAAAAGGAAGTTTTGCATTGTTGTTGGAGAAGGCCACCTGTTGTAGTTGTTGAGTAAGAGAGCCTGCTTCTGAGAGAGCAACATCACCGCCTGGTTTGTCTCCCATTGGTGCTGAATGAATAGTTTTGTGATTGTGTTGAGGTTACAGAGAGTATCTAGTGGCTCTGATACCACTTGTAGGGATCTATACCTTGATAGATCACGAGCCAATAGATCGTTAGTCAACTAATGTAATCACTAGCTAGACTAAGTTAGATAATCTCTGTGAGCTTGTAATTATGCGGAATATAAAAAAAACTTATACTAAACTTGATCCTCTATGAATCGATAAACTAATAATATTAATGAAACTCGTACTAGAAACTTGTTCCTATTACAGTGACCTAGGGTTCCTTATATACTAGTGGAAACCCTAACCTTTCTTACAAGAAACGAATAATGAAAAACTAATAAAAGATATTCTACATATCTTGTCCTAAAATACATAAGTTATATCCACGGTTAAACTTTATCCGTAGGATCTCTATATGTCCGCAGGAACCAATCATCAGCAGAAAGTCACTAAGCCTTCCGCAGGAACCTGTCAGCAGTATCAATCATCTTCAATAATTCCTTACAATGATACGTACCATTAACAACATTATTCACACACTTTTATTTCAAGCACAGTTACCACCCACCTTTTAGGTTGAAGCACTTCACATGGCAACCTATCTCCTAAACATTATACACTACTGCCATAAATAATGACATTCCTCATACTCGCCTTTATAAAACCAGACCAAACTACACGGATCTTCATATCTTTAGTTGCCTTTGTTACCCTCACATCTACACCAATCACAAGCTAGAACCGCGTGCCACTCCGGCTATTTTTATCGGGTATCCCATAAACCATCATGGCTATAGGCGTCTCGATCTAAATACCGAAAAGATCATCCTCTCCCGTCGTGTTAACTTTGATGAGACGGTATTTCCATACGGATCTATGACTCCCAATTCATCACCCTCATACAACTTCCTTGGGACATCACCTAATATCATTCAACAACATCTACTTAACACTCCCATTACACCACCCACGCCTACTACTTTACAGCTTCATATGCCACAACAATCCTCTACCCAACATATTAACCATACCACCACCCTATCCACGCAAACTACACAGCCCACTACGCCTGACCCAAACCCCAATTCTGCCTCACAGCTTGGTACACCACTCGCATCACCCCAATCCACCGGTGTTGTTTCACCAGCACCACATCCCACTCCCAATCCTAATCCCAATCCCTTGTTGACTCACTCCATGGTCACTCGCTTTCATGTTGGTTCTAACTGTCCTACCCAATGATTTACCTTAAATGTGTCCACTATTTCACCCCTTCCCAAGTCATACACCCATGCTTTAATGACCAAAATTGGTATAGTGCTATGATATATGAATATAATGCATTGATTAAAAATAATACTTAGATTCTTGTACCTCGACCACCGGAAGCGAACATTATTCATTTTATGTAGCTTTTTTGACACAAGCATAATGCATATGGTAGTCTTAACCGCTACAAGGCTCGCCTTGTGGCGAATGGTAATACATAGCTTACAAGTATTGATGTTGATGAGACATTTAGTCCGGTTGTCAAACCGGCTACTATACACACATTTATGGGTCTTGCTATTTCTCGGCATTGGCCTGTCCATTAGCTTGATGTCAAGAATGTATTTCTGCATGGTTTCTTATCTGAGACTGTTTATATGCATCAGCCTCCTGGCTTTTCTGGATCCTCGCCATCCCGATCATGTTTGTCTTTTGCAGAGATCATTATATGGGGTTAAACAGGATCCTCTGGCCTGGTTTCAGCGGTTTGCTGCTTATGCTGCTTGAGTTGGGTTTCATCATAGTTGGTGTGACTCCTCGCTTTTTAGTTATTGATAGGGCTCGGATATTGCTTATTTATTGTTATATGTTGATGATATAGTTTTTGACTGCATCCTCAACTACTCTTCTGCAGCAGGTTATTGCTTCTCTTCATGTAGAGTTTTCCATGACTAATCTTGGCCCTCTTAATTATTTTCTAGGTATTGCTATGACTCATACTATTTTGGGATGTTTCTATCCGAACAGAAATATGCCACTAAGGTGCTTGAGCGTGCTAGTATGCTTACTTGTAATCCATGTCGTAATCCAGTTGACATGGATTCCAAGCTCACTGCTGATGGCGATCCTGTTTCTGACCCTACATTGTATCACAGTCTTGCGGGTGCCCTTCAGTATCTTACTTTTACCAGGCCTAATATATCTTATGTTGTTCAGCAGGTGTGATTTTCTATACATGACCCTAGAGAGCCTCATTTATCTGCTCTCAAGTGGATATTACGTTATGTTTGGGGCACGTTGACTTATGGATTACAACTTTATGTGTCTTTGACATTTTCTTTGATTGCTTATTTAGATGTAGATTAGGCTAGTTGCCCCACTACATGTAGGTCTACTTCTGGTTACTGTGTTTTTCTTGGCAACAATCTTCTCTCTTGGTCATCCAAGCGACAGTTTGCACTTTCTCCTTCAAGTGATGAGGCTGAGTATAGGGGTGTTGCCAATGCTGTTGCGAAGAATTGTTGGTTGCGTAACCTATTACATGAGCTTCATACACCACTTTCTATGACTACGATTGTTTTATTGTGACAATGTGAGTACTGTCTACCTCTATTCTAATCCCATGCAACATCAACGTACGAGGCATATTGAGATTGACATTCACTTTGTTCATGACATGGTCGCTACTGGTCAAGTACATGTTCTCCATGTTCCATCTCATTACCAGTATGCATATATCTTCACTAAAGGCCCTATTTGATGAGTTTCGATACAACTTGAGTTTTTGTTCCTCTCCCGCTTAAGCTGTGAGGTTGTTAGTGGATATTAGTTTGTAAAGCCCATTAGTGGCTTAGTTATGTATGTAGTTGATGCGGGGTTTGTAACCTTCACAAAGAAGTTTTGCAATCTCCTGGGCAGTGTACCTAACCATGTAGTGTAGTATAGGTAAATCCGGGGGATTGATTGTTTTCTAGGGGAATAGCGTCGTTAGGTCAAGATGTTTGACGAGATAGGTCTAGAGGTGAGGGATGATTCTTTTTGTATTTTTATATTTTGTTAGAAAGCAAGTAAAAATCTCTGTTTTGAAGGAGTGGGCGGAATTAGTTGCTAGTCAACTAACCAAAAAAACTAATCATTATAAAATTAATTAAAACAGAAAATAAAAGTGGTTACTACTTCTGAGGAGGAAAACGCGTTCACTTAGATATAATTACTCCCTAGTTATCTCTTACTGATTTGTTGAATTGTCACATCCTTGTTTCAGTTGAAGCGTTGTATTCTTTAATATTGGTCGTGGGGAAGTGCCGAAGTCCCCAACTCTATGAATCTTAGTCTCCCCTAAATCCCTTAAAGTCTATTAAGTTATCTAGGATCTACAAGCCGCAATTCACACAATAAATACAACGAGAAAAACCAATAGTTCACTCTACGGTTGCATTTCTAAGACGTTTAAGCTAGTTAAATATAAGAGGTTAGCCAGTTTTCTTAGCCTACTGCGAGGCAATCAACTAAACAAGAAACAATAAAACAATATTCAATAACTTGGTTTCACTAGATCTAAGCAAACACAAATAAACTTAAGCTAACATGTTCAAGCAAAGAAAAGTTAAACACATAATCAAATAATAGATAGACATATCGAATGATTGAAAGGAATACTTATCCTTATTGAAACATGAAGTAAAAAGGCTGTAAAAGCCTTACAGTGGCAATAAAATGCATATAGGGTTTCCCTCTCCAAAGTATTACCCAAATTAATGAAAAATTGCAAAAGTATACACCGATTTACAAATGTGAGGGTGTCACCTTATAGGTTGTGATGCCATCAGCTCGCCGTATCTAGGGTTTCATCTTGTGTTAGTCGCCGTTATGACGGCGTCAGGAATATCTTGAGGCCGTCACTTGTAAATTCTTTTGGGCCGTCTCTTTCTAGCTTAAAACGTGACTTACATCTTCAAAATGTACCTGACGGCGTCAGGTTGTAGGATCTTCCAATTCCTATGAAGCGGCACTGACAAGGATTATTTGATACGCTTTTAGGGGGTCATTTAAGCCCTAAATCATGCTTTTATAGTCAAATATTATCTTAAATCGTTTCTTTTGTCATTTTAGGTACTTGGGACATGAATTCAGGAAAATGGAGCATTTTGGAGCTTTTCAGACGTTTTTATGCTCAAGAATGAAGAAAACAAGAAAACCAAGAACAGTCTAGAAATAACACCAAACGGCGTCAGGCTTTGGAGCTGATGTCGTCGCCCTTTGAAAAGATGCGATAGAATTTTACACTAGGTGCCCTAGAAAAGAAGTTGGAAATTATAGCAGGACGGCGTCAGGTGCAATTGAGGCGAGGGGCCTGGCTTTGCACTTACACGAGGCGGCCCAGAGGCGATACAACGGGATGACATCAGAAGTTATCTTGGGTGATACAAAACCCTAAAAGCAACGACCTGGTGGCGTCAAGAATTATAACCCGACGCTGTCAGCCTTGTAAATCTATATATAGTTTTCGATTTTTCATTCATAAAAAGAGGAACTTGGTGGTGAAACTTGGGAGTCCGAATTTTGCAGTAACTTTAGGGTTTTCAAACCCTCTTTTCTTTCATGTTCAATTAAAGATAAGCTTTCTTTTTAATTATTCAATATGTCTATGCTTTGTTTGATTAATTGTTTGTCTTTTCTTTACTTTAACATACTAGCTTAGATTTCTTCGTGTTTGCTTAGATCTAATGAAACCTAGTTATTGATTATTGATTGTTGATTTGTTATTGATTGTTTGGTTGATTGACTAACGTTATGCTTAAGAAACCTGGCTAAATATCCTATACGGTAACTAGCTTGAACGTCTTACGAAACGTAATCGGGTGTGTACTACGGTTTTATTGATTGTATTTAATGCATGAGGGACTATTAATGAGACTATGTTAGGATACTAAACATGTCGACATAAGAAGAGATAGAAACTCATAGGGTTGAGGAAGGCTGTACACACCCCCACGAATGATATTAAGGAATACAATCCTTCATCCAAACAATCGTGACAAATCAATAAATCAATAGGAAATAACTAGGGAGTAGTGAAATTTAAGTAAACACATTTTTCCTCTTATGGGTAGTCCACCACTTTTATTTTATTGTTATTTTATTTTATTTTGTTTATTATTAGCTTTTAGGTTAGTTGACTAGTAACTAATTCCGTTCAATCTTCCAAAACCCGAGACTTTAATTGCTTTCCTAAAAATATAAAAATACAAAAAAGAATCATCCCTCACCTCTAGACCTAGTTACCGTAGTTTTTAATTCTAACGACACTATTCCCCTAGAGAATGATCAATCCCCCGGTACTTGCCACTCACTATACTACACCAGTCAGGTACACTGCCTGGAGGATTGCAAGCTTCTCAAGATCCCTTGAGAAGTAAAACTTTTGTGAGTTTTGTAATCTCGCATCAAAGTTTTTGGCGCCGCTGCCGGGAAATAGTTATTGCTTAGGTTGAATTATTTTTATTAGGTCTACTCACTAGATTCCTATCTAGTGAGATTTTTATTATGTTTTCTTTAGTCTATCTTTTCTTCGTGCTTTTGTTCATAATCCATATCACCATCCATCAGGGAAGGTGATAATATCCTTGAACCCGCCAGTCAATCAAACCACCAAAACCCACTCGAACCACCTAGAGCCCGCACTTTAGGAGAATACTCCCGACCTAGCCACCAAGGCTATCGAAACACCATTGAGCTCAACCAAGGAGCCAATGTGTCTCCCTTGCGATCCGACACCATCCAGTTGGTGCAAAGCGGATGTGCATTCCATGGACTTCGTTCCGAAGATCCAAACCAACATCTCAAGGATATCCTTGAAATCGTTGATTCCATAGACCTTGATGTTGCCACTCGAGACACGACCCGATTGCGTCTCTTCCAGTTCTCTCTACTTGACCAAACTAGTTAGAGGTGGCAATTTGTGCCCAAAATGAAAAAAAAAGGCTAATTTTGACTACTTTGTAAAAGACTTGGGCACATTTAGCCCCCTTCTTTTTTTGAAATGGGCATATTTAGCCCGTTGAAAAATTAAATGGGCACTAACAGGCACATATTTTCTCTTAATTAGAGAACACTATAATCGTTTTCTCTTAATTGGAGAACACTATAATCGTAATATATTAATTTTTTTTAAATATAAATGAAGTATTACGTTTAATGAATTTATTTTGTTATTTTTGGTCTTCTATAAAGCGATTTGTATAATATGTGCCCGTTTGGCCCGTGCCCGCCCGGCCCACCCGTTTTGCCACCTCTTTGAATGGCTTGAGCGTTTTCCATCACCTCTTGGGATGATCTCACCTCTCGTTTCCTTGCTCAATTTTCCCACCGATAAGAACTACCAAATTAAGGAATGACATCTTGATGTTCTAACAATGTCAAGGTGAAACTCTTTATGAAGCTTGGACTCGTTTCAAGTCCAATCTTTTATGGTCATGTCAATCAATCCACAAGGCAAACCATTGACCAAGCGGCCGGTGGTAAGCTACGTGACAAGAATGCAGAAGAATCATGGGGGATCATAGAAGATTTTGCTCTCTATGACAACGAATGTTGGAATGATCCCTATGATTTGAGCAAAACATTCAAGGCAATATCTTTGCCCTTAAATAATTAAAGCATTCCCGACCGTAGGATCATGGAATTTGAGGACTAAGTCAAGTTTCTCATGAAATCCTACGAGGCTCCTAAACCTTCAAGCCAAGTGAATAAAATCACTTCTTCATGTGAGTATTGTAGTGGTCCCCACGACACTCGTGATTGCATGAAACTCCCCGAACAAGCTTTTGCGGACTACACATCTTCGCGTACCGATGGAGTGGGAGAAAAGTGGTACACTTTCAAGCCCGAGCCAAACACTTATGGTGACTCCTACAACCCCTCTTTGAAAAATCACCCAAACCTTAGGTGGAAACAAAACCAAAACCCCTCTCAAAACAATTCTTCTAATCCACCTAATCGTTTCCAACCAAATGCTCCAACCCCGAACCATACATTCAACAACAATCCTTCCAAAAATTACGGAAATACCAATAATTTTAAAGGATTGATGTCCAATTTTATGGCATCTCAAGAATCGCGTTTGACAAAGTCTGAAACCGATTTCAAACAGAAGCAAAGCGAGATGACCAATAAAATTGACACCTTGTTGAAAATTCTAAATGATCGAGACTTGGGAGCCCTTCCAAGTGACACAGTCAAGAAACCGAAACTAAACGTTAACTACATTTCATCAGTTTCGTCTCCTAGTTCTTGCCCACAATATTACTCGGTCAATGTTATGAGCACGTGTTTCAAGCAAAGTACAATTCTTAAAAAAGACCAACAAGATGAAACAACAAATAAAAGCCGGTCAACAAAATTATTGAAACACCTCTTACTCAAGACCTTGACGAAGATTTTATGGAACTTCACCTTGAGCGTCCAATCATTGATGTCTTAGCTCGTGCTCCTTACTATCATGCCCTTTTAGAAAAATATGATAAAAAGCTTAAGTTAGGTAAAAATGGTACCGCCTTCGTTCAAAATAAATTACCTAAAAAATTAGATGATACGGGCATATTTGTTTTACCTTGCAAGATTGGGAATTCTGAAGCTTTTGACACATTAGCCGATCTTGGATCAAGCCTCAACTAGCTTCTCCTCTACACCACTCTAAAGCTCGGTAAACTAGATGAAACAGAGGTAATTATTGGCCTTACAGATGGAAGTGTCGCATATCCGGTTGGGGTAGTAAAGGACATATTAGTGCACATAGGAAGATTAACTATTTTAGCTGATTTACACGTCCTTGATATGGTTAGTGACACAACATGCCCTTTGTTGCTTGGAAGAGGATTTTTAGCTATCGTAAGTGCGATGATTAATTGTAAGGAATTTGAAATAGCGGTAGGAGAAGGTGAAACCTGATCGGTCTATGATGTTAAGAAACACGCCTATGACAACAATGAGGAACCCACACCCCATTGGGTAGATATAAATAGGAGAGCCTCTAGGTATGGACCTTGGATCAGTAGAGACTTCATAGGACCTCAACGCCCATTCTACCTAGAAGAAGAATTTGTTAACCAAACGCATTCGGTAGAACAACTCTTAGCCAGGGACACAAAATTGGACCCATTTGAAGATCCTCTAGATTTTAGAAAGATGATTGAATTCCTAGGATTTTTGCCCATTAACCTAGGAATGAATAGGTGGAAGAGCGAGAGTGATAAATGTAAGTGGAATTGGAACAAGCCACCTAATGAAGGAGATGAATCATGGCACATAAAAATGACATTATATGATCCGGATGGAGAAAAGTTTGAAAAGTCATACCAAACAAAGCGTACCGATAGGAGGCTAAAACCTAAGTTCGATCCTAAAGATGTCCTCAATGAGGAACTCACTCACATAAGATAGGGTATGACTTTGATTCAAGCTATAAGGCTCATAAATAAAGAAAAGCGCTTCTTGGGTGGCAACCCAAGCTTTATTTTTATTTTGTTTATTTGTTTATTTATTTGTTTCCGTATGTATTTTCATTCTCATTGTTTATTGTTCATGTCTCAAATGAATATGTAAAAATGCTTTATTTTGTTTTTAACTTCGTCTTAATTACATATGAAGGTATTTTGCAAAAGATAAGTGTAAGGGAAGCTCATATTTGTTTTAAGAACGGATTGAACATGAACGATAACAATAAGATATGAACATACATATTAGTATTTTTTTTTGAGTCAAATGCTTGTATTGAGTCATAATGAATATTCTGCAGGAATTCTAGGTCTTAAAACATTGATTTTTCAAGAAATTTTCCGGAAACAAAATATAAAAATTCTGTCAGGTCCATTCTGACGGCGTTAGAATTAAAACCTAACGGCGTCAGACCTTATATTCTGAAATTTTTTCCAGATTTTGTTTTTCTGCAGGAATTGTAAAGTTTCGTAAAATCTTAAAATTTTGAACTCCATGAACCTGCAAACATTTATTTTGCAAGCATTATATCTTTATTTGCTTTCTAGGATTTACTTTTATATATATAGTTTACCGCCGATTTTACGCGAGGTTTCATGTTTTGTTTTCTTTATTGTTTAACAGGTTATATTGGACAAGAAGATGATTATATTTAAGAAGTGAAGCCTTACATGCACATTTTCTTGGAGGAAGATCTAACCATGTTACCATATTTTCCATACCAAGCGAATCAGGGGAGTATTAGTTTCTTTCATTCTCATTTAGTTTTACTTTTACATCTTTTAATTGAACATTGGGGATAATGTTCGACATAAGTGTAAGAGGGTAAATTGGGATACCTTAGAAACAACAACCTCACTTGTTTTTTGTTTTGTTTAAAAGTGAATGTGTAATAAAATAGAAAGAAATATTTGTTAGGGCAATTTTAGTACAAAATTTAAAATTTTTTGCAACATTTAGGAGAGAAACTTTAGTCTTAATAAGCGTCTCATGGATAAGAGTTACATGACTAGAACAAAAACCATACCACTCAAGAAATTTCCACCCCAAATATGCGAGGTTCGCCTTTAGATTATTAGGAAAAATGTCACAACTCACCATTTCAGGTCATTTCCCAAACTTCGACATTTTACTATTCATAAATAATTATTCATCAAAACACTATTCATCGTTTTACTATTTATCATTTTCGAGGTCAATTTGATATTTTGAAAAACATTTGAGAATTTTACTATTCACTGAACACTATTCATTGCCGGAAAAGTTTTCACTATTCACTTGCATTACTCATTTCATCGTAAATTTAGTTTACGGGTATTAAAATTCGCGTAACCGTATTGGTTTAGGTGCGAATTCAGTTCATTATCAGTAAGGACATTGCATACGGACTAGAGACAGTCTGCATATCATCATAACAGCATTTTCATGTTATACCACTCTTAGGATTTTCAAATTTATATATTTGATACATTTAACGTTTTCCTTATAATTATTTATAAATAAACGTTAACACACGGTTACTAAACACGACGAATATATCTAAATATTCCCACAATGGTCCCGACATATTTTTATATCCATTAAATCATCATAAAAGTTATAATATTCATTTACCCAGTATTTTGGAAATTTATTTTATTTATAACGTAAGTTTATAAATATTACGACGGTTTTCGTGAAAACTAAACAATAATCACCCGAACACTCAGTACTTGTACCCAACATATTTTTAACATTTTTATGACTTTATTAAGTCCCGGTTAACTTCGTTAATATTTATTTCTAGCAAACCTGGTACCCGATTATAACTAATACTTACACTAAACTACAATTAATATTACACTACATTTCCTAAGTTACCAAAACCGATTTTGCTTCTCTTTTTCCCATGAAAAACCAGCCATGAGCACACCCCTAGACCACATGACTTTTATTTTTAACCTCATGCATATATGTAATCTTATTATACGATAAACCTTTACCTAAATATCTTTACAAA
Source organism: Artemisia argyi (assembly GCA_030686995.1). NCBI lineage: Eukaryota > Viridiplantae > Streptophyta > Magnoliopsida > Asterales > Asteraceae > Artemisia > Artemisia argyi. The sequence goes on from CM060707.1 coordinate 52,801,423, forward strand.
CACCTAAAACATAAACATAACAATTTATTGGAATCAAAAGCTCAAAACCTCATCTCTTTCTCTCCATACCCATGACCCATTTCAAAATCCATGATCAAGTGAAGATTTTCCAAAGTTTAAAGCTACAAAGTTGTTCCTTTTGTCATTCTAATCAAGATTCTTGCAACATAAACACACGTAACACAAGATTTCTCATCATCTAATCACCTATTATTTTAAAGTGAGTTATCATATTTATTTTCATGATTTCATCCAATTAATACTTGTATCTTATGGTTTTCATGCTTAATTTCATGTACAAGTTAGCTATACCACATTATTTTTTGTTAACTTTTTGAACATACAAACCCTAGATTTTGATTTAGGTGTTCCTTTGTAAAATTAACATGATTAGTAGTGATTAGGAACCCATGGCACCCTAAGAAGGTGTATGGTAGGATTAGTATAGCTTTGTGGTGTTTGCAAGAGATTTGGTTGAAGTAGAAACTAGTTTTGAACATGAAAAATGGATTTGTAACAAGTATATAAACATTCTGTCCCATTTTTGTAAATCCAGGAAAATCAGTAAACATAAAGGAAACTTTGGCAAAATGTTTAGAAAATAATTTCAAAAACGAATCCGTAGGCGAAAGAACGGATTAAAAAGAGTTTATAACGAAGAAGTTATGATTTTTGCAAGTTTATTGACGAAAAGTATATTTTCTGAAAATTGTTGCTGTTGGACGTTTTTCGTCGGACAAAACGAGGCTTTTGACGTAACCCGAAGGAGCCAAACTTTCCAAAATATATTACTACACACTAAGACGTAACCGTGGATATAAAGAACAAGTAAAACGGACTTATAACGACAAAAATATTCACGTTTCAATATCGGCAAAACTTATATTATTTTGACAGCTTTTGAAAATAATAACACTAAAACTACGTAGTAACTCTAGATTTCTAGAAATAATACCAAGTACCCAAATTCATAACTAATGATGTATTAGTGAACAAAAGTATATTTTTATTACTACAAGGCGTTATATCAAGGATTTCAAACCGAGGATTTCAACACTAACATTGATACATACGATATATATATATATATATATATATATATATATATATATATATATATATATATATATATATATATATATATATATATATACATTTCAACTAGTTTTATTTTTCTAGTTGCCTTATTTTCCTAAGTCTTGGAAAATGTATATTTTTGATTACAACAAGTATTTTTCCAAAGAGTAGAGTGGTATAGGAAACATGTGCTTGGACATTCATAACATCATTTTGTGATCTAAAAAGATCGTTCATTATTCATATTAGGTCGAGGCAGCTAACCGTTCATTGTTGTTGTTCATTTCACTTCATCACAGTATCATCAGTTTAAGGTGAGTTTTCATAGCCCCGTTTTCAATTCAATATTTTGATTTCGAATCCCACGGGGGAATACACTGCATCAATTATTTTAGTACGAGCCCAAGTACCAAAACATATGTACATTGCTTAAGTTGCCTTACCAACCTGTTAAAGTCCCCTATTTATTATCATGGACCGTTAATTTGCCGATTAAGTGAGAGTGAGTGGATAGATCTATTGAGGGTGACACCTCCATTCGTGGTATTTATTACCAACAGTAAGCGGATGCATTTCATGTCTGACATTTTGGGAGTGTTCTGGTAAAACATTCATGAGCTTAAGGTCTATTGTACTATTTTACTTGACTTTTATCTTGCACTTATACTTGTGGTGGCCGTACAACATTACATTTTATAAACCTATGGAATTCACCAACATTCGTGTTGACGTTTTAGCAATGTATTTCAGGTTATTAAGGTAGCTCATGTGACATGCATTTGGACCTTCATGGAGTCGCGGAGTCGACGCGTCTCACTATTATTTCATGCACTTATGTAAACGTTTGATCTAGTATGACTTGTTTTTCATAAACTTGCAACACCTTTTGGGGACCTCATATTGTAAACTCTGGATTATTTCAATGATCAAACGATGTATTTTCCAAATGACACTTTAGGTCGTTCAATGTAATCGTAACTGTGATGCTATGACAGACACCCCCAGGTATTCCATTCCGCTGCAAGTTAGGTAAATTGGAGGTGTGACAGATTGGCATCAGAGCTAAGGTTATAGCGAACTAGGATGTATCTTGGACCCTAGACTATAACCGCATCATCATAGCATCTCATCATTTCATCATAAGTGCATAATCATGATACATGTTGTTTCATGCATACCCTGTGCGAGTTATTTATACTCATATTTGTATATATATATCATTTTATTGACCTGGTTTACAAGTTACATGTCTTCAGATACTCACCCTGACATCCTTTAATCGGATTCCGACATTGAAGATGCCTTGTCATCTTCCACTACCATTATACCACCAGTTGCACTTACACCACCATTAGCACCATTGATTGTCATAGGAACAGGGTTTTCCTATCATTTAGCCCATACATAGAATGCCTTTTGGTAGAGTATTCAGACTTAATCTTAATGGACTTATTAGGATGTTTATTGGAAGGAAAATAGTATGTTTCTTTCCATCACTAGTAGAGCACTCACTACTCAGGTACTACCACCACCATCAGTTACTTATTACACTATTGGTCGTCCCACAGTGCGTACTTTAGTTTTACCTCTTAGATATCGCGAGGTAGCGCGAAAGAGGGTAGTATTCCATTCACTAGTACCACCATTGTCATTTTCCTTTTCCATTCCCACTTGCCATGAACTAGATAACATCTAGTAGATAATACCAATATCACGGACTCAACAGGAACATCCGCAGATTCTTCAGGAATGGTTCAAAACCTACATTATCTAAGATTTGATAGATGCACAACTTCAGACACCACTTCAGGACTATCTCGACCTTATGATGCCATGAACCTGACTTCACACAGAGGGACACCAGGAAGTCCCTAGACCAGACTTATATCCTCACTAGCTTTTACTATTATCCTAGCCACAGAAAGTGTGGGACATAGTCTAAAGAACTTGTTGTCTTTTGATTGTTGTACAAACAAGTATATCAAGTGTGACTCTACTATGTAAGGAATGGTTGTGCTATTTGTGATATCGGTTCACGTAGACCGAAATTTTCATGTATTATATTCATGTGTTGTGAATATGATGACTTTTATTAACTATATCCTCATGGTCTCTTATGATTTGATGAAGAGAGATTTAAGCAAACCACTCCAAGCATGACGCAAGCTGTTGTTGGACAAGTCATTGCCAAGAACATAGCCACCGCCCTCACTAAGGAACTTACTCACGTGGAATTTATGGGGTGCAATCCTCCCTCCTTTAGCGGAACTAGAGACACAAAGGAATTTCTCAAATGGTTCGAAGAAATAGAAACAATATTTCAATGTGGCGACTGTCGTAAGGAAGACAAGGTTAAGTTCGCCACATGCACTTTTCAGGATCATGCCCAGGAATGGTGGACCAAACATATTAAGATGGTGGGAGTTGATGCTGCCTACTCACACTCTTGGGAGAAACTAAGAAGGATGATGGGTATAACATTTTGTATAGGAAATGAATTACGAGCAAAGGAATAGGAAACACTAAACTTTACCATGGTAGGAAATGATGTTGACGAGTACACTACTCATTTTTATGAATTAACACGACTAGGTTCTGCAATGGATGAACCGGAAAGCAAGAAACTTGAAAGGTACATCGGGGGACTCTCCCATGAAATTCGTATGTTGGTCATCGCATGGGAACCCGATACTATGTCTGAAGCTATCAAAATGGCGATCGAAGCAAAGGAACTCATAGTTCACGCCGAGACATCAGGAAACAATAGTGACAATAAAAGGAAGTGGAACAACAATCTAGGTTGTAATGCTGCTCAACAATCACCCAAAGGACAAGAAGTGAATAGAGCCTTTGCTGCAGAACCGTACACAAAGAGAAGGTATATTGGAAAGTTACCTTACTGCAACCTGTGTAATCAACATCACCGAGATCATTGCAGTAAAACGTGTGGAGTGTGCAAGAAGCAGGGTCATCAGACTGAAGACTGTAGGAAACTCACAAATCAGAAGATCCCAGGGAGTTGCTTCAAATGTGGAAACTTAGGGCATTTCAAGAATGACTGCCCGGAGCTAAGGAACAGGGAAAATCAGGAACTTGGAATCAAGACTGAATCGCTCGAGGAATAGCGTGAGCTGTTGAAAGAGAACTGCCAGGATATTAGCAACATCAAGGATAACAACAATGCTTCAGCAGGAGGAGCTTTGTTTCAATATATAAACCGTAGTTTGAGCCCTTTAGGGTTGTATCTTTCCTTTTGTACTTACCGTTGGTACGATGACATAACCTAGTTGTATTAAGCACTTTTCTATCCAATGTAGTATCTATCCTTTGTTACCTCTGTGATAATCATAACCATCGTTTACTCCATTTTCTATCCCAATTGCTCAAACTTCAATCGTTTCGCAACATTTTAGCATTGTCTTATCAGGGATTTGGCTGATTTCGTTTTTGATGAATTAGTAGACTATTACCATTCGACAAGATTCACCCACGTATCCAATACACCATTCAAGCTATTTTACTATCATATGGGGAAATTGTTTTACAGAAAAATTTCTGAAGTAAGCTATTTTATTACCATCCTATAAATTGATTTTTCTGTCATTACACCAAGTATTTACTATTATTACGCGAGGCAATTTTCATGTTACTTGAAAGAAAACATCCGGATACCATTTTAATAACAATGCGTTGAACACCATCTAAAACTATTGAGAAAAGTTATGATATTTTGACAAAATCTAACATCGCATCATTAGTCCTCAATTGTACATAGCCTGATCACCTATGTAAAATTCAGGAAGGATTATGCCATGAAGGAAATAATTACCTTTTCAAATGATTGTTAATAACAATCTTCATTTAAAAGTTTTGTAAACAAAGGAACTCTTCCATAAACATCTCTTTTGCCGAACTATCCCTGGATACTTACCCCACCTGTCACCCACTTAGCCATTAAGTTGGATTTTCCCATTGACTTCCCTAGGAGAGACTTTCCATATCAATTACAAGTAGGATTCCTCGATACAAGAAAAGCAATAAAAGGATTACTGAACTACTAAACAGAACTAAAAGTATATAGTGAGAGAATTCATAACTCAACAACAAATTCTAAGATACCGCGAGACCATCCGAATCACCATCTCTGACTTAGTTGTCAAATTCTATCATTTAAAAGTACTAGCTAGACTGAGCTACAAGATTGAACTCAATATAAATGTCCACAGGACAACACAATAGAAATAAACCAAGCTTCTAATTGAGACTGTAGAGCATTTCATTTAAACATGGCCTCATCCATACATAAACTTTCCTGCAGTAAGTTTTCACAAAGGACAATTGTTTGAATCAAGAATATCGATGTAGATTCCTCTAAGGCATTATGTCTCTAGAAATTTCCGATAACCTCACCTCCATACCAAGAAAGGGATCAAACCGGAACATATCTCCTCATTTACATGGGAAAACAGAATAGACATTCATCGACACAACATCAAGTGATACCTTCGTCTTGCCAATTACAACGATAAAATATTTCAGGACTTAAGTTAGTCTAAATACCTATGCTTGTAGTTATGCCTGATAACCACCAATAGGCATTATCCAACCTCAGGAACTAAATGTACGACATCTATGCATTTAAGCGAACATTTTCTATACTACCATTGTATCCTTGTTAGTGTTTTAACTCTTAAATAAAGTTGATGGGTTTACATAAATCACATACCTTGTGGAAAAATGATTTCTGAAATTCCTATTTTGAACAAATACGATCCTTTTTGGTCAATCTTTAGCAACACTATTGTACAATGAGAAATATACATTGACATCAAACTTTGGTAAGCGGTCTTAATCACAACATGTTTGAAAACATTTTTCTATTTCATAACTACTGAAAATTTGAATCATCAGGAAAAATATTACTTAGTAAATCATTTGCTCCATTTTCTAAATTCGTTTATTCAGAAAAAGATTTCAACCAAAACTCACAATCGCGAGACAAATTTCCAGAACCACTTTCCCTACAACATCGCTTATGCATTTGGATTTGTGACTTGACAATAAAGAATATTTGGAATATGTGATGAAGGAATTAGGAAGGACATCACAAATTAATCACGAACTTCAGTAGTGGAGACCAAACCCACTAGACCAAGAAAGACATATGTCTTATCATCCGTTGGAACAAAACACAAGGAATCAAATTGTTACCTATATTCTATCCTTTTCAGATAACGCCAAGTTCGAAGGACCGAACGTTGTGGAATTAGACATAAAGGTTTATTGTACCCATTTTAGTTATTCCTGTTAAGGAAACCGATTCACCTTGGACTTCAAGCAATCATTTCAGGATTTCCTTCAGAAACCCATTTAGATGTAAACATCACCTATCATCCTCAGACCGATGGTCAAAGCGAGAGAAGAATTCAAACATAGGAAAGTATGCTCAGAGCATGAGTGATTGACCCTAGAAATGGTTAGACTAACCAGTTATCATAAACCAAATTCAGTTGCAATCATAGTTATCGCGCGAGCATAGAGACTACACCATTTGAGGCACTCTATGGTCAAGGTGCCAATATCCATTGACGGATCGAAATTTGGAAAAGCCCAACATACTAGTCTAGTAGGCATTCATGAAATAACCAGAAATTTCCTACAAGTCAAGAATCAGTTACAAGTTCAATAAGTTGTAAACCATTAAAACTTCAAGTTGGTAGGCAGAGTTATGTTGAAAGTTCTGCCTAGGAAAGGCATGATATCATTCAGAAAACTTGGAAAGTTAAACCCGATATACACCGGACCATGTAATATTTCAGACAGAGAAGGCCTAGTGACCGTCAGACTTGAGCCTTGTTAGAAAACAACGGGATTACACAACCATGTATTATCATCTTTTCAGATTAATCACTCATAATCCCATTTGGAAAGGAATCCAACCCAAAGTCAAACATAAACCTTGTAGGAGAACAAGTAGAAATCATGGACAGTTAGGTCGAACAGTTGAATCAGAGTCGAATTCCTATCGTGAAAGTTCGCTGGAATTCTCGAATACCATCACCTTTTCACCAATATGTCTTCAGAGACCAACATAAACTGAACTTCGAGACGAAGTTCCTTTTAGAGGGGAAGACTGTCACAACTCACCATTTCAGGTCATTTCCCAAACTTCGACATTTTACTATTCATAAATCACTATTCATCAAAACACTATTCATCATTTTCGAGGTCAATTTGATATTCTGAGAAATATTTGAGAATTTTACTATTCACTGAACACTATTCATTGCCGGAAAAAGTTTTCACTATTCACTTGCATTACTCATTTCATCGTAAATTTAGTTTACGGGTATTAAAATTCGCGTAACCGTATTGGTTTAGATGCAAATTCATTTCATTATCAGTAAGGACATTGCATACGGACTAGAGATAGTCTGCATATCATCATAACAGCATTTTCAAGTTATACCACTCTTAGGATTTTCAAATTTATATATTTGATACATTTAACGTTTTCCTTATAATTATTTATAAATAAACGTTAACACACGGTTACTAAACACGACGAATATATCTAAATATTCCCACAGTGGTCCCGACATATTTTTATATCCATTATATCATCATAAAAGTTATAATATTCATTTACCCAGTATTTTGGAAATTTATTTTATTTATAACGTAAGTTTATAAATATTACGACGGTTTTCGTGAAAACTAAACAATAATCACCCGAACACTCAGTACTTGTACCCAACATATTTTTAACATTTTTATGACTTTATTAAGTCCCGGTTAACTTCGTTAATATTTATTTCTAGCAAACCCGGTACCCGATTATAACTAATACTTACACTAAACTACAACTGATATTACACTACATTTCCTAAGTTACCAAAACCGATTTTACTTCTCCTTTTCCCATGAAAAACCGGCCATGAGCACACCCCTAGACCACATGACTTTTATTTTTAACCTCATGCATATATGTAATCTTATTACACTATAAACCTTTACCTAAATATCTTTACAAACACCAGGTTCTTTTACAAAGGTACAACCACTCCTAATGCCCCCTATACAATATTTCTGACACTAAGCTAGATGTCGACATCTTTTCCAAGGGTACAACCACTCCCAGGACTCTATGTATTTTAAGAACTAAAATACTAACAGATCACTATAGATAATATACAGACAAATGATGTATAAACTATAAGAGTTTACACAATGCAAAGCTACCAAGTCTTGCAATGTTATGTTGAAGCTTGTAGTCTTTTCGGATAAACTTGTGGACTTCATTGCTACAAAAGAGAATCACACAAATGAGATGCTACTGAGTTAGATGAAAGAAATGAGAGTATGTGTGTAAAGTTTTTCTAAATGATAAAGAATTTCTTGGATGTGGCTTGCTATTTATAGGAAAAACCAAACAACAAGGCCACGGATCAGGTGGAACCAAATCAAGGGTTCCGCCCTTGTATTCCCAAGGTTCCGCCAGAGCTGGCAGAGTTCCTTCCAAGAAATCTTTCCATATCTATGAAAAGTCTAATCAATAACATTCAAAGTCAACTTGTAAGATATGTTGAGTGAGAATATAGCAAAGATATGCATGAGATCTTTACAAAGATTTACAAAGAGCTTTGACAAGACATGTATGATATAATGCATGATGTAGATGTATATTTCTAATTTTTGACTTTTACTAATATGAAAGTGAACTTGTAAAAGTATTCATGTAGCAACATAGACTAATGTTTGTATGATGTGTTTTTACTAAGTACTTGAGTTACTAAAGAAGTTTGAAGACATATAACTTAATAAGACACATTATTTAGTAAAACTTACTAAATATGTTTTGACACTTAATATGCTATCAACATTGTTAGATAAACAATGAATCGTGTAGCAAGTGTAATGTTTTCTAGAAATAAAGTTTCTATATGTGAGACTTATAGTATAGTTATACTTTGCTAGAAAATAAAGTTTATACTTTGTCTACAACAAAATATTAGCAAAGATCGTAAAATATAAATAACGTTTTTAGACGATATTTGTTTTAACTATCTTCCCCTTTTTGTTGAGGACAAAACACAAATTTTATTTTTAAGCAACTCAATAATTATAGTATCAAGTATTTTAAAGATCTATATTAAACTATGTATTACTCAACTTTTAATTATATATGATAGATATGCAAAAATGATATGCAAAAGTAAAGATTGAGTTTAATATTAATTCTCCCCCTTTTTGTCAAAACAAAAAAAAGAGTTGCGTAGCGGAATGATGCAAGCCAACTGCTCCTCCCCCTTAGACAATACTCCCCCTAGTTTGGGTGCCAAGTAAGGATACATTGATTTTGATCCTACAAAAAGAGAGTTAGTTGTCAAAAAAGACAAGTATATATAGTCAACCACAAAAAGTCATGAAAAGGTAAGCAACCACATTACTATCATGACGAAGAAAAGGTCAACCCATGATGCACACTATATAGTCGAACCAATCTCATTTCACGTAAAATTTAACTTTGACAAAAGTCAAAGTAAAGACATGAAATAAAAGGGTAAAAGTCCTACTTCTAAAAAGAAAAATGCAAAAATTGAAAAATAACTTAGAAAAGGAAAATCCTTCATCTATAAAAGGTAAACAAAGTTCTTAATGGTAAACATCCTACTAAAGCAAGTTCTATGGATGGTGAGGATGAGAAAGAGCGTTTAGATGCTCGAGAATGTTTTGGAGGATGAAGCGGGTTTTGTCTTGAACTTGGTGAAGCATGGTTTTAATGCTTTCACAAATTTTGATTGTTCGCTCAAATTGTGAGCAACCATGTCGAGAGTTAGGTAGGATAGGGTTAGTGGTTGATTGTTGTGATGGTGGAACACTAGTGGTTTATTGGTTAGTGTTTGGTGCAACAATGGATGACATCAGGGTGGTTTGGAATTCCAGCGCTTGATGGAGGTGTGTATCAATCATGCATTTCAAAGCATAGAATTAAGTTGTCGAGGTGATCATTAATCTCCTCATTGGTGTTTGGTGGGTTATTCCACAAGGATGCCTCTATTTCCTCGTAGGAAGGAAACAAGGATTCAAAGTGTTGAGATTGGAATTGGAGTTCTTGAGGTGGTGCTTGATGATGAGGTTGATCATTTTGTTGGAAGTTAGGTTCTCCATATCGAGGACCATGGATGTCTTTGTAGATGGAATGAAATAACATTGATTTTAGTTGTGATGGTTCGTGTGGTTGAGATGATTGTGTTTGAAATGGTTGTGGTCCCAATGGTGGTGGAGTTGGTGATTTTGAAGAAAGATTTTCCAAGTCTTCAAGAAATGGAAGAGGTGATGATGGTGGACTCCTAAAGAGTTCCATGGGTTCTATCTTAGGTGATTTTAGATGTGATGGTGATTTTGATGGTTGAGTTGGTGCCGACGGTGGCATTGGATCAATTGGTGTTTTTGTAGGTGGTGGAGTGGTTGTGACATTTTGTGATCTAGGTGATGGTGTAGGAGTGACAAGGTTAAGGAAATTTTCTTCCATGATGGGTGACGATATGATGAGTGGTGATTCATCCGGAGATGATGAATTTAAGTTGATGGTTGAGTTGAAGCAACAAGGTTTGACGCTAATCCTAGCTGTTCTTCTAATGGGTCGAGATGGTTATGATGAGTTGCTGGACTTTTTCATGGTGGTACAAGGATGGTAATGAGATGTTTAAGATGCAGGAAGGTCACAGTAAGGTGTGAGTACAAACTATCTAAGATGGATCAATTTATGGAGTTGAAGAATCTTGGAAGGAGTGTTTGGATTTGATATTCTACCATACGAATTTTGAGGTTTCTAATGATTTGAATGGTGTATAAAGGTTGTCAAATCATTGGAAGTCAATCCAATGGAAGATAGTGGAGTAAGAAGACCAAGACATGCACTAAATACTATGTGGTCATGTCAAATGATTTGGATCAGATTTTCTACGGATTCCAAGGAACCATTTGGAGGGTTCATTCCTTTATGTAGAAGGGTTCCTTGGGTTAGTTTTGCTTAAATTGGATTTTGGGCGGGAAGTGGTTTCTTATTGGTTCTAATGAATAAGAATGGTCCTAATATGTTTCATGAAGGCTAAGGAAGATGTTTCTCACTAAAGAAAAATATTTGGAGTTTGAGAAAATGTGAAAATAAGAAAAATAAAAAATTTTCTGTAGGCACTTGGCGGAACCAATCGAAACACAGGCGGAACCCAGTTTTTGGTTCTGCATGGTCCGTTGGGCCAAATTCTGGAGTACCCAGAAAATACACTGGCGGAACCCTATATTTGGTTCCGCCAGATCCGCCAAGTCTGGAAAATTTACAGAACAGTAAAACGAGGGTCAAGACAATTTCCAAATTTTCCGAAAATCCCTAAAACATAAACTTAGTACTATATCTGATTAGGAAATGACAAAAATGAATCTAGAAACATTCTTACCGATAGACTTTAACTAGGGGCTAGCGAATTTCACTATACATAGTGAAATTTTTATAAACTTGAAAATTTGACAACATCCCAAATGTTATCCACCTGCATAATTGTTAGTTCATACATAGTCTAAACATAACATAATATCCCTACGAGTACATAAATCCATATAACATAGTGTAATACAACAAAATTGTTCAAAAAGCACCGTGTGCCAAACACCCCTAACCCCGCACTCATTGACGATCTATCTTCTTGTTGAGCTTTCCAATGAACCTTCCAAAGCACTTGAACATTCCCTTTGTTTGCTTGAATTCCTCATACTCGTTTTCAATTGTTGGAAGTTCTTGGAGGTTATCAAGAGGGGCAAGTCTAGAATTAGGAAGACCATCATCTTCGCTCATTGATGATGATGATGAAGGCGAAGGAGAACAAGTACGTTTCCCTTTAGTCTTAGAGACTCTCTTACCACTTAGAGGGACAAATATGTAAGGAATGAGAGAGTAGTCAAGACTAATTCCCTTGTCATTTGGTGGAATAGGTGAGATGGCTCTAAAGAGGCGGGAGAGAAGCATCCCGTAGGGGAGAGCAGTTGTTCCAATTAAATGTATATCGGCCATTCTTTTGGCCATGTAGTAAGCTAAATTGAAAGGTTGGCCAGTAGAGATACTATAGAGCATGTAGCAAAGACATGTGTTAACATGATCTCTATTTCCTATGGAGCTTATAACATTAGCCCTAAGAACTTCTTCCAATTTCCTAAACTAAGGTTTAAGCTCATTGAGTTCCATTCTAAATGGTTCCTTGTCGACTTCTTTTCCTGAACGATTTTTCCTAGTGTCTGAAGTTCTAACGAAAAGATGTTCACGAATCACTTCCTTACTAACAAGAGGAGTGGCATATATAGGATTACAATCAATGGAGTCAAAACTTGTAAGTAGCCACTTGTCCGTGTAGAGACATGTACCATTATTCGAGATACCGAGGATTTGAGCAAAATCTCTTAAAGGAACGAAATTTTCTTGTTGGTTGATTGTGAAAACTAAGGATATTTCACCATACTCATTACTAGAAAGAGCAATGGTTGCATAGAATTCTAGAATGAACCTAGGAAAAATTTGTTCATTAATGTCTAGAAGACAATAAAAGTTGATAGTGGCAAAGTTCTGGCAAATGGATGTTCCTTCTAGGAAGGATGGATCAATGGTTCTACGTACCTTTATGAACATAGCGTTTTTCTAAACCCTTAAAGATTTTGACTTGAACGGAAGTAATACCTTTGGTCATATGATGTTTAGGTCGGTACTTAAGAGTGTCCTTATGATCGGAGAATATTGTGGGAGGCGTGATGGTTCCTAGAAACAAAAGTATCCCATTTTAGACCAAGTTAGTGACAATTTAAGATTTGATGTTCTAGTGTGTGCCTATATGACAATAATGTGAAGGTGCAGTTATCTCGGACTCATTTAAATTCTTAAAACGTTTTATTATGAAAATTTTGTATTCAAACTAGAGATAACCCAAACGCTCCTAATTCAATGTAGCTTCGATTGAATGTACCCTAAAATATGTATTAGTTATGTATTCCCTTTAGCATTCAAGAGGTATAATTAAAATGATGTTTTCCTAATGTTTTTCATTTGTGTTAACAATGTGAGGAAACACTTTGTCCTAATTGTGAGAAGTAATTTTTTTTAAATCTTATATGGGGTGTTTGATAAATCATGATATTGTTTAACAAGATGCAATTCCTAACTAAGTAAAAATATGATTAGTTTAGTTCATAACCAAGGTTTTTCATGGATTTACAAATTTATGCATAAACCATAAGACTTTAGTTTTTATGAATGAGTGGAAATCCTACGCTTAGATTACAAATGCAATTATGTAAACAATACTTACAATGATGATTGAAAAGGAGGATAGTTGTAAGAGAGCCCTAATTTTCGTGTGTGGAGATGTTTATGTGTGAATAGAAGCTATTTGTAAGTTTAAGTTGTGGGTTGAGGAGTGTTTGGTTTAAAATTAAAAAGGAAAACAACCTGCAGGTTCGGCGGACCATACGGAACCAAAATGAGGGTTCCGCCCATTAGGACGAAGGGTTCTGCCGTATCAGCATAGGAAAAATTAAAATGATTTGTTTTGATTTTTGTGATTTTATTCTAACGTTCAAAACTACAAAGTAGGTTCCATAATCCTTGTCCAAGTCTAAGAAGGTTAATTGGTTCTCGTTTAAGAGGTTACGTGAGAGTATCAACAATGTTGTCTTAAAAGGATACTTTCTCAATAAAGATGTTTTCCTTTTTGAACATTATTATGAAGGACGTGATGACAGATTAGAAAATATTTAGTACAATTATGCTGAACTAAATTCATATTAAGATCGATGGCTCCTTAGTTGCCACAGAAAATGGAGGCGTCGTCAAGTAGATTTCCATAGTTAACTAGAGCTTGCTTTATCCAAGGAGCTTGTTGACATGCTTTTCTGGTCGATATGTATTCGGCTTCAGTTGTTGAGATAGCGGGACCCGTTTGTTTCTTAGAGAACCATGAGGTGAGACAATATTCAACAAAACTACAAGTACTACTTGTCCTTTTTCTATTGATATAGTCGCTGTCATGGTCCGAGGTGGCATACACTATGGTTTCTTCTTCCGTTCTTTTGGAAAACCATAATCCTAGGTGTGTAGTACCTCTGATGTGTCTTAAACAGTCGTTTAACGGCTTCAAGGAGAATTATTTTTAGGAATTTCATAAATGATGAGCACATAGACAAAGACTAGTCATAATGACGTGTCTATTAACCGTGAGACCAAGTATACTTCCAACCATTTCTCTATGGTTAGTGTTATCTATGGATTCACTTATTTCATTCATGGTAAGTAGAAGGATACTTAATTCATTATGTACTTGTGAAGAACTACGAAGGTCTTAAGTGATTATACCTTGCTTTTTGAGCTTGCTTAAGACTTTAAAGAGCTTTTTATAGGTTATACTCTTGTGTTATGTTTCTTGACACTACATTAACTTCAACTATTTAGAAAGGTCCTATTTTGTTTCAATAATGGTTTGACTCTTTGGTTGAGGAGCTAATGTCCAACGATCATTTTAATCAAATTTTTTTTATCCTAATTATGACCCACGATTTATGACTTTGTCTATATTGTTTGACTCAACGGTTGACACAAGACAAAAGACGTTACATACATTTTAATGTTCTTCCATTAATGATTATTAGGACACTATCCAATGGATGACATTTAGATTGACAATTTTTAATAGTTCATTTTCTTTGTCATTATCCAAGCATTCATGTCTTTACCATTATTTGACTTTCGACTAAGTCATCATCTACCAAAGGTGATGTCATAGAAGGAGGTGGACTTTCGTCAAATGTTGTGTTCAACGATTCCTCAACTCTTTAGATTTCTTTGTTTAAAACAACATAGGTTTATAATCTTGTGAAATCCCAAGAAGTACATCTTCATAAGACTTTGGGTCAAATTTGATGAGATACTCCATGATGTTAAGTATAAAGCATTTACTCTCAAATACTTTAAACTATACATTATTTATCTTTGTTTCATTTGACATGATTTAAAATAGTAGTTGTTGTGTCAAAAAGGTGTTGTATTAAAACTTTTTGTGGAGTATCAAATTTGCAAGCATCACAAATGTTTTGGTCATCTTATCACTTAGGAGATTCTTAGTTAGCTCACTAGTAGACAAGTATTAAGTGAGTCTCACTCAATTGTCTATTCTCAAGAGTTTAAAGACATAAAACACCTTATGTCTCCCAAATGTTTTCATGTGAAAATCTTTGACCATAGTTGTCACACCCCCAAAATAC
The DNA here is from genome assembly GCA_030686995.1 of Artemisia argyi. Taxonomy (NCBI): domain Eukaryota; kingdom Viridiplantae; phylum Streptophyta; class Magnoliopsida; order Asterales; family Asteraceae; genus Artemisia; species Artemisia argyi. Next base: position 52,816,801 of record CM060707.1, read on the forward strand.
CTGAATGGCAGCGGAATGGAATACCTGGGGTGACTGTCATAGCACCATACTTACAGTTATATTGAACGACCTAAAGTGTCGTTTAGAAAATACAGCGTTTGATCATTAAAGCATTCAGAGTTTACAAAGCTTAGGTCCCAAAAGAGTTTGCCAATACAGTTAGAATAGGTTCAACAAGATCAAACGTTTCATAAGTGCAGAAAATATAGTGAGACGCGTCGACTCCGCGACTCCATGAAGGTCCAAATGTATGCACATGAGCTACCTTAATAACCTGAGAAATACATTGCGAAAAACGGTCAACACGAATGTTGGTGAATAATCATAGGTTTATAAGTAAATTCTAGTGTACAAAATGCCATAAGTAATGCCATGAAATAGGATGTCCGGAAAGTATATACATTGGCTCTTAAGCTCATGACCCCGAAGCTAGACGATACTTGGCCCCAATGAGTGTTTACCAGACACTCTAATAATAAAGACATGAAATGCATTCGTTCCATTTGGAGCAACCCAAACACGAATGGAGGCGTCACCCTCGATAGATCTATCCACTCACTCCCGCTTAGTACCAGAAATTAACGGTCCATGATAATAAAAGGGGACTTTTCAAGACGTGGTAAATAAGACAACTTAAGCAATGTATGAAATTTTATACTTAGGCATGTACACAAAACAAGTAATGCAATGTATTCTCCCCCGTGGGATTTGAAATCAAAATATAGAATTAAAACGGGGCTATGAAAACTCACCTGGAGTGATAGTACAAAGATGGTACAACGATGGTAAAGAAATCGGGACAATGAGGCGCGAGCACTAGCCGCAACCTAAATGAATAATCGCGATCTAATTAAGATCAAGCCGTAATGAAATGAATGCACATGCACATGATACTCATACCACTCGTAATTTGAAAATACTAGTTATCGTCGTAGTAAAATAGATTCCATACTTAGGAAAATAAGTCCTTATATAGGAGTATATAACTTGTCGTACTATCTCGTTAAAAAGTGTTAGCGTTAAATTCCTTGTATTGAAAACCTTGAAATATGTCGTTAAGTCGTATAAGTATTCTCTCGGGTCGTACGTATTCATTTGATAAGAAAATAGTCCTTTGTAATATTTACTAGAAAATATACCGTTTAGCGCGTACGTTATTATTTTTATTTGTGTCCATATATATATATATAGTTTGACGATGTTAGAATGGGAATAACTCGGTCGTTTTAGGCTCGTTTTCCTTGTTCTTTATGTCCACGGATTCGTCTTTGTATATACTAGTATGTTTTTGACAACTCGGCTCCTCTAGGTTACGTTTAATGCCTCAAAATACCCGTCGTATTCTGCCCAACAGCAAGCAGTTTTCTGGAAAAGTAGTTTTCGTCGTTAAGTTTGCAAAAATCATAACTCCTTCGTTATAAACTCGTTTTAATTGATTCTTTCGCCTAAAGTTTCGTTTTTGAATGTATTTTCTAAATCTTTGGTCAAAAATTAGTCATCACCCACTGATTTTCCCACGAATTTAAAATAGGGACAGTAGGTATATCAAAAGTTTCAAAAACCATTTTCAAGTCTCTAAACTAATTCCATCCTCCATCAATCCACTTTCAAACACCACAAAGCTAATCTAATCCTACCATATACCTTCTTAGGGTGTCATGGGTCCTTAGACATCATCAATCCACTAGGTCTAACAAGGGTTTCATATGTTTCCATTTCTAGGGCTTCAAAGTTAATATATACAAAAATGGAGTGGTACAAGTTGATGCATGTATAAGATCTTGTAAGAAAATTATATAAACATAATAATAACTTGTAAAAATCATAAAAATGAGTTTGTTTACTTACTTGATGGTTTAGAGAGTTTAGATGATAAAAAGCCTACTAATCCTTGAGTTTTTATTTCAAAACTCTAACAAGGATGATTATACAAACTAGTTTATGATATGATCTTGTAAAATTTACCCTCCTTGCTCCTTGTTTACTCCAATTCGAACCAAACTCCAAAGAAAAGAGAGAAAAAAACTTGCTAAGTGTAAGTAAAAGTGATTTTTATGTGATAAATGTGAGAAAAGTTTAATATATACTAGAGACATAAGTTAGGTGTACCATTAAGAGTGTTGGTGAGATTTAAATGCTTGAAGACCTTTAGGGGGGGGGGGGGGGGGTTGGCCGGTTTTGGGGAGGGAAAAGGGGGATGATGTTGGGTGGTTAGTTAGTAAAAATTAGTATTAGTAGTTAAGTATAGTTAGGTTAGGTTTAGGTTTAAGGTTTAATCGGGTACCGGGTTTGTTAAAAATAAGTTTTGTTGAAGTTATTCGAGACGTAATAAAGTTATAAAAGTTGTAAAAATAAGTCGGGTACAAGTACGGAGAGTTAGAGTGATTATCGTTCAATTTTAGTGAAAACCGGCGTTACTAAGTTAAACGTACGATACGTAATGGTTAAATTTCCAAAATACCGGGTAAATTAATATCATAGTTTTTATATTATAGAAATGAGTATAAAAATGTATTAGGATCATAATCGGGAGTGTCGGACATGTTAGACACTTTTATAGTTCGCGTATTAGCGTTTATTTGAAATAAACGTACGTAAATCGTTAATCGCACCAAAAGTATTAATTTAATTATCCTACGAGTGGAATAGTATGCAAGTGCCATAATGGTGATAAGCTGACTATTTCTAGTCCGTATGAAATGTCCCTGATAATAATGCATGAATTCGCTCCTGAACCAATACGGTTACGCGAATTTGAACACTCGTAAACTAAATTTACGATGACATGAATAATGCACGTGAATAGTGATTTTCTCTCGGAAATGAATAGTGTCAAGTGAATAGTAAAATTTCTGAATATGTCTCGGAATGTCAAATTGACCTCAAAAACGATGAATAGTGATCGATGAATAGTAAATGATGAATAGTAACTTGTGAATAGTAAATTGTCGAGGCTTGGAAAAATGACTGGAAATTACGAGGTGTGACAGTCTTCCCCACTAACAGGAACTTCGTCCCGAAGTTCAGTTTTGGTTGGTCTCTGGAGTACATTTGGTAAAAAGACGTGGATACTTGAGTTGCATTTGGTCCTCCCGTTCCCAAGTAAATTCGGGTTCTTTTCAAGAATTCCAGCGAACTTTCACGATAAAGATTCGACTTTGCTTCGACCGTTCGACCTCACGGTCCATGCATTCTAATGGTTCTATTACAAAGTTTACGTTTGTCTCAAGGTTGGATTCCCTTCCAAATGGGATTATAATTGACTAATCTGAAAGTCATTTCCTGGATTTGATTAGGTGAAACATAGTTGTGTAATCCGGCTGTTCCTTAATCAAGGCTCAAGTCTGACGGCCACTAGGCCTACTCTGTCCGAACTATTAAGTGTTCCAGTGTATATCGGCTTTAACTTTTCAAATATTTCCGAATAATATCATGCCTTTCCTAGGCAGAACTTTCAACGTAATCTGGCTACCAACTTGAAGTTTTAGTGGTTTACAACTTATAGAATTTGTAATTGATCCTTGACTTGTAGGAAATTTCTGGTTATTTCATGAATGCCTATTGGAATAGTGAGTTTGGCTTTTTTCCGAGTTCGGTTCGTCAATAGATGATCAGTGCTTCTTCAGGTTTATAATGTAATAGGGATAATATATGTTGCTGAACTCTGTCAGAACTCAAATCTTATATGTCAGCTGGTCGATTCTATCATGAATCTGAAATGGTCCAATATACTTAAAAGTTCAATCTCTCGTGTTACCAAAATCGTATCATGCCTCTTCAAGGCAAAGCTTTCAATTTAGTTCGTTCTTTCACGTGAATCTAGTAAATTTGCTTGTTCAAGGATACCCAATCCGTATGATGTGCGTCATGTACCAACATAACTCCTACCAGTTTCTCGTTGCTTGTAACCGATTCTTGTCTTGTGAAATTTCCTTTGTTGTTCCATGGTTTGGTTCTAGACCAGTGAATTTTTAACTTTCCGATTTCAGTTTGTAAACGGGTAATTGGTACTTCGACCATAAAGTGCCTCAAATGGTGTAGTCTCTATGCTCGCGCGATAACTATGGTTGTAAAAGAATCCAATTTATGGTAAATGGTTAGTCCAACCATTTCTAGAGTCAATCACTCATATTCTGAGTATAGCTTTCCTATGTTTGAATCGTTCTCCCGTTATGACCATCGATCTGAGGATGATAGGCGGTGTTCACATCTTTATGAGGTTCCGAAGGAAATCTTAAAATGATTGCTAGAAGTCCAAGGTGATTCAATCACCTTTATCAGGAATAATTGAAACGGTACGATAAATCTTGTGACTAATTCCACAACGTTACGTCTCTCGAACACGGCGTTATACGAAGAAGATAAAATACGGCTAACAACATTTGATTCTTTGGGTTTTGGTCTAATGGATTGCTAAGACATGTGTCATTCTTTGCCTACTGTGCTTGGTCTCCATTACTGACGTTTGTAATCATTCTATGGTGTTCCTCCTAATTTCCTTCATCACATATTCCAATATTCCTTATTGTCAAATCACAAAGCCCTAAATGCATAAGCGACGTAGCATGGTGATTGGTTTTCAAAATTTATCTCGCGATTTTTGAGTTTTTGGTCGAAATCTTTTTCTGAATAAACGAATTTAGAAAATGGAGCAAATGGTTTACTAAATAATATCTTTCTTGATGATTCAAAATTCAATAGTTAGGAAATGTGACGCGGTTTTCAAATAGGTTATGAATAGGACTGTTTACCAAAGTTTGATGTTTATAATTTCCCATTGTACAATGGTTTAGCTAAATATTGATTAAAAAGGATCGTATTTATTCAAAATAGGCAATTCAAAAATTATCTTCTACAAGATATGTGTTTGGTATAAACACAATTTTAAATCAACTTTATTTAAAAGTGAAAACACTAACAAGGATAAAATGGTAGGCTATGAAATGCTCGCATAAATGCATAGATGTCTAACGTTCGGTTTCTGATATTGGACGGTACCTATTGGTGGTTATCTGGCAAAACTACAAGCCTAGGTATTCAACCAACTTAAGTCTTGAGATGGTTTATCGTTGAAATTGCCATCATGTTGGCAATATGAGGGTTTCAATTGATACCATGTCGATGAATTTCCGTATTGTCTTCACATGTAGCTGGGGAGATATTCTTGAGTCTGATGCCTTCCTCGATGTATAGGTGAGGTTATCCAGAAGTTCTAAAGAACATAATGCTTTAGGGGAATCTATATCGATATCCATAATTCGAATCAATCATTCTTGTCGTAAACTCACTGCAGGGAAGTTTGCGTATGGATGAGACCATGTTAACTCAAAACACTTTACAATATCGGTTAGGAGGCTTGGTTTATTCCCATGATGTTGCTTAGCGTACCTTCACAATGTGTTTGATCCTGTAGATCAGTCTAACTAGTATCTTTGAATAATAAAATCGGACAACTAGGTCAGAGATGGTGAGTCGGATGGTCCAGTGGCATAGTAGAATTGTTGTTGAGTCATAAATTGTCTTGGTGTATACTTCTAGTCTAGGTTAGTAGTTTCGTAACCCTTTTATTGTTTTTCTTGTATCGAGGAATCCTCCTAGTACTTAATATGGGAAGTCTCTCCCAAAGAAGTCAATGGAAAGTCTAACTTAATGACTAAGTGTGTGACAGGTGGGGTAAGTATCCAGAGAAAATTTGTCAGAAAGAAATATTCATAAAAGAGTTTATTTGTTTAAAACGCTTTTGGATGAAGATTGTTATTAACAATACTTTATAAAGTAACTATTTCCTTCATGGCATAATCTTTCCTGAAGTATACATAGGTGATCAGGCTATGTATAGTTGAGGACTAATGATGCGATGCTTGATTTAATCAAAATAATATTATTTTTCTCAAAAGCTTTAGATGGTGTTCAACGCGTTGTTATTAAAAATGGTATACTAATTATTTCCTTCCAAAGTAATATAAAAATTGTTTCGCGTAATAATAGTAAATATTTGGCGTCATATTGGATAATCAGTTTATAGTACGGTAACAAAACGACTTATTTTAGAAATTCGGTAAAAACAATTTCCCCATAAGGTAGTAAAATAGTTTGGAATAAAACTCGTTGAATGGTTTATCGGATACATGGGTAAATCCTATGGATTGGTAATAATCTATTAGTCCGTCAAATACTAAATCGGCCTAATCTCTAATAAGGCAATGACATAATGTTACGAAACGATTGAAAATTGAACGATTGGGATAGAAAGCGGAGTAAACGAAAGTTATGGTTATCATAGAGGTAACAAAAGATAGTCATTACATTGGATAGGAAAGTGCTTAATACAACTAGGTTACATCAACGTACTTATGGAAAGTACCAAAAGAAAGTACAACCCTAGAGGGCTCGAACTATGGTTTTAAAACATGAACTGCCTCCTCCAGTTCCGGTCTCTCAACACCGGGCATTCACTCTTGAAGTGTCCCACTACTCCACATTCACGGCAGATTACCGTGAGTTCCTGATGCTTTGTGAGGGTGGGAGTCTTGCAATCCTTGGCTTTGTGTCCGATCTTCTTACAGTTGCCACATGGTTCCGGGCAACGTCCTTTGTGATGAAACTGACACCTGTTGCACTCGGGTAATTTACCTACATATCCTTTCTTTTGGCTTGACCCAGCAGTAAAGGTCTCCACCACTTGTTGTATCTTAAATGGTCGTTGAGTAGCATTAGCATCCTGATTACCGTTCCACTTTCTCTTGTTGTTATTATTGTCTCCCGATGTCTTGTCGCGAACTATGAGTTCCTTCGTTTCGATTGCCATCTGGATAGCTTCAGACATGGTATTGGGTTCACATGCGATGACCATCCTACGAATATCAGGAGAAAGTCCTCCGACGTACCTTTCAAGTCTCTTGCTTTCCGGTTCATCCATTGCAGAGCCTAGTCGATCAAAATCATAAAAATAAGCAGTATACTTGACAACATCATCTCCTTCCATGGTAAGGTTTAGTGTTTCTTGTTCAATTGCTTGTAATTCGCTTTTCACACAGAACTTCAAACTCATCATCCTTTTTAGTTTCTCCCAAGAGTGTGAGTAAGCAGCATCAACTCCTACTACCTGGACATACTTAGTCCACCATTTCTGGGCATGCTTCTGAAAAGTGCAAGTTGCGAACTTAACTTTGTCTTCCTTACGGCAGTCACCACTTTGAAAGATTGTTTCTAATTCTTCGCACCATTTGAGAAATTCTTTTGTGTCAATATTTCCGCTAAAGGAGCAGGGATTACAACCCATAAATTCCACGTGAGTAAGTTCCTTGGTGAGGGCGGTAGTTACGTTCCTGGCAATGAATTGTCCAACAGCGGCTTGCGTCATGCTTGGAGTGGTTTGCTTAAATCTATCTCCATCAAATCATAAGAGTCCATGAGAATCTATAGGTAATAACATCATCATATTCATAACACATGAATATAATACATGAAGGTTTCGGTCTATATGGGCCAATATCATAGATGGCACAACCATTCCCCTATAGTAGAGTCAATACTTGGTGATTCCGTTTGTACATAAATCAAAATACTACAAGTTTCTTCGAACTATGCCACACCTCTCGTGGCTAGGGTAATAGTAAAAGCTAGTAAGGATATAAGTCTAGTCTAAAGACTTCCTGTAGTCCTTCTAGGCGAAATCAGGTTTTACGGCATCATAAGGTCGGGATAGTCCTGGAGTGGTGTCTGTAGTTGTACATCGATCAAGTTCTAGATAGCGTAGGTTCTAAACCATTCTTGAGGAACCTGCGGATGTTCCTGTTGAGTCCGTAATCTTGGTATTATCCACAAGGTGTTATCTAATTCGTGGCAAGTGAAAATGGGAAAGGAAACTGACAATGGTGGTATTCTAAAGGATGAGAATAACATTGATGACGATGAAATCCCAGTGATGAGTTAAGAGATAATGGTGATAATAGTGAATAGGATACTACCCTCTTTCGCGCTATCTCGCGATATCCAAGAGGTAAAGTTGAAGTACGCACTATGGGACGACCAATAGTGAAATAAGTAACTGACGGTGGTGGTAGTACCTGAGTAGTAAGCGTCCTACTAGTGAAGGAAATAAAACATGCTATCTCCCTTGTAATAAGCATCCAAATAAGTCCATTAAAATTAAGTCTGAATACTCTACCAAACGGCATTCTATGTATAGGCTGAATGAGAACCTCGCTCTTATGACGATTCAATAGTGCTAATGGTGGTGTACGTGTAACTGGTGGTATAATGGTGGTGGAAGATGACAAGGCATCTTCAATGTCGGAATCCGATGAAAGGATAACAACGTGGGTATCTGAAGACATGTCACTTGTGAACCAGGTCAATATAATCATATATATATATATGAGTATGGGTATGAATAACTTGCACAGTGTGTGCGTAAAACAACATGTATAGTGAATATGCACCTATGATGAAATGATGAGATGCTATGATAGTGTGGTTATAGTCTAGGGTCAATGATGCAACCTAGTTCGCTATAACCTTAGCTCTGGTACCAATCTGTCACACCCCCAAAATACCTGAATGGCAGCGGAATGGAATACCTGGGGTGACTGTCATAGCACCATACTTACAGTTATATTGAACGACCTAAAGTGTCGTTTAGAAAATACAGCGTTTGATCATTAAAGCATTCAGAGTTTACAAAGCTTAGGTCCCAAAAGAGTTTGCCAATACAGTTAGAATAGGTTCAACAAGATCAAACGTTTCATAAGTGCAGAAAATATAGTGAGACGCGTCGACTCCGCGACTCCATGAAGGTCCAAATGTATGCACATGAGCTACCTTAATAACCTGAGAAATACATTGCGAAAAACGGTCAACACGAATGTTGGTGAATAATCATAGGTTTATAAGTAAATTCTAGTGTACAAAATGCCATAAGTAATGCCATGAAATAGGATGTCCGGAAAGTATATACATTGGCTCTTAAGCTCATGACCCCGAAGCTAGACGATACTTGGCCCCAATGAGTGTTTACCAGACACTCTAATAATAAAGACATGAAATGCATTCGTTCCATTTGGAGCAACCCAAACACGAATGGAGGCGTCACCCTCGATAGATCTATCCACTCACTCCCGCTTAGTACCAGAAATTAACGGTCCATGATAATAAAAGGGGACTTTTCAAGACGTGGTAAATAAGACAACTTAAGCAATGTATGAAATTTTATACTTAGGCATGTACACAAAACAAGTAATGCAATGTATTCTCCCCCGTGGGATTTGAAATCAAAATATAGAATTAAAACGGGGCTATGAAAACTCACCTGGAGTGATAGTACAAAGATGGTACAACGATGGTAAAGAAATCGGGACAATGAGGCGCGAGCACTAGCCGCAACCTAAATGAATAATCGCGATCTAATTAAGATCAAGCCGTAATGAAATGAATGCACATGCACATGATACTCATACCACTCGTAATTTGAAAATACTAGTTATCGTCGTAGTAAAATAGATTCCATACTTAGGAAAATAAGTCCTTATATAGGAGTATATAACTTGTCGTACTATCTCGTTAAAAAGTGTTAGCGTTAAATTCCTTGTATTGAAAACCTTGAAATATGTCGTTAAGTCGTATAAGTATTCTCTCGGGTCGTACGTATTCATTTGATAAGAAAATAGTCCTTTGTAATATTTACTAGAAAATATACCGTTTAGCGCGTACGTTATTATTTTTATTTGTGTCCATATATATATATATAGTTTGACGATGTTAGAATGGGAATAACTCGGTCGTTTTAGGCTCGTTTTCCTTGTTCTTTATGTCCACGGATTCGTCTTTGTATATACTAGTATGTTTTTGACAACTCGGCTCCTCTAGGTTACGTTTAATGCCTCAAAATACCCGTCGTATTCTGCCCAACAGCAAGCAGTTTTCTGGAAAAGTAGTTTTCGTCGTTAAGTTTGCAAAAATCATAACTCCTTCGTTATAAACTCGTTTTAATTGATTCTTTCGCCTAAAGTTTCGTTTTTGAATGTATTTTCTAAATCTTTGGTCAAAAATTAGTCATCACCCACTGATTTTCCCACGAATTTAAAATAGGGACAGTAGGTATATCAAAAGTTTCAAAAACCATTTTCAAGTCTCTAAACTAATTCCATCCTCCATCAATCCACTTTCAAACACCACAAAGCTAATCTAATCCTACCATATACCTTCTTAGGGTGTCATGGGTCCTTAGACATCATCAATCCACTAGGTCTAACAAGGGTTTCATATGTTTCCATTTCTAGGGCTTCAAAGTTAATATATACAAAAATGGAGTGGTACAAGTTGATGCATGTATAAGATCTTGTAAGAAAATTATATAAACATAATAATAACTTGTAAAAATCATAAAAATGAGTTTGTTTACTTACTTGATGGTTTAGAGAGTTTAGATGATAAAAAGCCTACTAATCCTTGAGTTTTTATTTCAAAACTCTAACAAGGATGATTATACAAACTAGTTTATGATATGATCTTGTAAAATTTACCCTCCTTGCTCCTTGTTTACTCCAATTCAAACCAAACTCCAAAGAAAAGAGAGAAAAAAACTTGCTAAGTGTAAGTAAAAGTGATTTTTATGTGATAAATGTGAGAAAAGTTTAATATATACTAGAGACATAAGTTAGGTGTACCATTAAGAGTGTTGGTGAGATTTAAATGCTTGAAGACCTTTAGGGGGGGGGGGGGGGGGGTTGGCCGGTTTTGGGGAGGGAAAAGGGGGATGATGTTGGGTGGTTAGTTAGTAAAAATTAGTATTAGTAGTTAAGTATAGTTAGGTTAGGTTTAGGTTTAAGGTTTAATCGGGTACCGGGTTTGTTAAAAATAAGTTTTGTTGAAGTTATTCGGGACGTAATAAAGTTATAAAAGTTGTAAAAATAAGTCGGGTACAAGTACGGAGAGTTAGAGTGATTATCGTTCAATTTTAGTGAAAACCGGCGTTACTAAGTTAAACGTACGATACGTAATGGTTAAATTTCCAAAATACCGGGTAAATTAATATCATAGTTTTTATATTATAGAAATGAGCATAAAAATGTATTAGGATCATAATCGGGAGTGTCGGACATGTTAGACACTTTTATAGTTCGCGTATTAGCGTTTATTTGAAATAAACGTACGTAAATCGTTAATCGCACCAAAAGTATTAATTTAATTATCCTACGAGTGGAATAGTATGCAAGTGCCATAATGGTGATAAGCTGACTATTTCTAGTCCGTATGAAATGTCTCTGATAATAATGCATGAATTCGCTCCTGAACCAATACGGTTACGCGAATTTGAACACTCGTAAACTAAATTTACGATGACATGAATAATGCACGTGAATAGTGATTTTCTCTCGGAAATGAATAGTGTCAAGTGAATAGTAAAATTTCTGAATATGTCTCGGAATGTCAAATTGACCTCAAAAACGATGAATAGTGATCGATGAATAGTAAATGATGAATAGTAACTTGTGAATAGTAAATTGTCGAGGCTTGGAAAAATGACTGGAAATTACGAGGTGTGACAATAGTGGTTCCAATTCCCATTAAGACCAACTAGGAGAACACACTACTTATGATAAGGACGACTAATACTCCTAAAGATAAATCATAAACAAGAAACAATATTTAGTGAGTTAAAAGAGATCGTACCTTTTGAGTTACATAGAGAGACTACTAAGAATGACATTCATATTGCATATCATCCTATCTTGTAGAAAAGCTTGGATACACAAATACTCAAGAATCCAAGGTGGTTAGACAAACATATTTAACGGTACATGATAAAAATGATGTCACGAAGTATAAGAACATTTATATTATTCAACTTTTTATCACTCACTTTGAAGAATGAGTTGTTTCTAAATTTCTCTTCGAGGATTTACAAACATTATTTGTTTCGACTTACCAGTTGATGGTGTATTTGAGTTAAATCCTAACCCGGTTTTATCTTTAAATAACTTTTGACTATTTAATATGTTTTCAAGAGATTTTGAACTTTCTTCAAATTTAGCTAACATTTTTCCCTTTTCATTTTGTCTTTTAATTTCATGTTTGTAGTCTAAACATATTTTGCATTCTAGATCAATCTCAACATTACTATCTAGTCTAGACATTTTATCTTCTAACATTATTTCTTTTTCAAAATTGTTCTCAAGAGGACTTGAGGATTCATTGTTAAAGATTGTTTTTAGGTTCATGTTACAAAAATGTTTAGACTCATTTTCTAGTTTAGAGAATTCTAAAATGAATGTGTCAAAGCAAAAATGGTCAGTTTCAAGTTGTACCTTACTTGTAGTTTTATCAATTAGACAATCACAAACCGGTTTCAAGTGAACCACTTTTAAGGGGTCATTTAAGCCCGAATTCGAGATTATTTGATCAAATATTGCCCCAAATTGTTCCTTTTATCATTTTAGGTACTTTTGGAGAGAAATCTGGAAAAGGAAGCATTTTGGACGTTTTTGGAGCATAAAAGTGAAGAAAATGGCAAAGTCTCAATTTTCCTTGCTGGGAACAGTACCTGATGGCGTCATGACTCTCCACATGACGGCATCAAGAGTTACAAAAGAGGTGGAAGTGGAATATACACGTGACGATCCAGAGAGTTTTTAAGCTAGGGACCTGACGGCGTCACCAAGGCCGTCATGGTCCAATTACTAGTGACGGCCCAGAGCATAACTACACATGACGGCGTCACAAATGGATCTAGTCAATACGATTTTTATCATGACGGCGAGTTAACGGCGTCACAACCTAACACATGACGCCGTCACGATGTAATATCTATATATAGTTTTCCAAATTTCATTCATTAGTGTGTAACTTTGAGGGAATAAACCCTAGCCAAATTTTATCAGCTTTTCAAGGGTTTCAACCCCTTGATTCTTTCATGTTCAATTAAAGATAAGTATTCTTTCAAATCATTCAATATGTCTATGTGTTGTTTGATTATATCTTACGGCTGTCTTCTATTTAACATGCTAGGCTAGATTTCTCTTGTGTTTGCTTAGATGTAGTGAAACCTAGATGTTAATTATGGGTTGATTGTTTGTTTATAGTTGTTACAGATGATTGTATTCGATGTTAGGCTTAAGAAAACTGGCAGACTTCCATTGGTAACTTGCTTGAACGTCTTAAGAAACATGATCGGAGGTGTACTACGATTTTTGGTTGTATTTAATGCGTAGGAGAATTCTAATGATCCCATATTAGGAGCTTCTAACGGCTCGACATAGGAGTGAAGTAGGATCCTATAGAGTTAGGGAATATTTCCCTACGACTAGTATTAAGGAATATGACCCGTCATCCATGCAATTGTAACAAGCTAAACAACCTGTAAAAGATATCTAGGGAGTAACGAAACCTAAGTAAACACAACTTTCCTCATCATTGTTTCCACCACACTAGTATAATTAGTTTTATTTTCATTTCTGTTATTTTACTTTCATTGCATTAGTAGTAAATTGGGTTAGTTGGCTAGCAACTAATTCCGCCCACTCCTTCAAAACCCGAGATTTTAATTGCTTTCATAAAAATATAAAAATACAAAAAGAATCACCCCTCACCTCTAGACACAGTTTAGGAGGATTTCTAATCCTAGCGACACTATTCCTAAGTTGAACGATCAATCCCCCGGTACTTGTCACTATACTATACTACAACGATCAGGTACACTGCCTGGTGGGGGTTGTAAGCTTCTCGAGATCCATTGAGAGGTAAAACCTGTTGCGAGGGTGCGATCCCCATGTATCAATCTTCGTCCGTGTCACTCCAGGATTCGTAAGCGAGTTCTCTTTGAGCTTGACAAATGTTATCTTCGTCACTAATACCTTCATTAAAAACATTTAAATTCGTAGCACATGTATTTACTTCAACTAAGTGTCTATCCATTAGTTTTTCTAAGACTACTAACTCAGATGTAAGATCAAGTTAATCATCCTTAACTTGCAATATTTCTTGATGAACGGTTGAAAGATTTTTCCAAATGTCATTAGCCGTTTGACAAAAATACACTCTTTCATATTCAAATCTTGGTATAGCTTTATAGATTATTATCTTAGATTTAATGTTTTTGTCAAATTTGAGATAATCATCTTGATTTTCAAAACTTGTTTTTGTTGGTTTAAAATCACCAATGGAAATAATATGCCAAAGATCTTGATCTATTGATCTTACATAGTTTTCAAATTTATTTTTCCATTCAAGAAAATTTTATTTTTCAAATAGCGGTGGTCTTTGTGTGGATTGCCCTTCTTTGGGATTTTCAAAATCCATGGATCGATCCAAGTTTTAAAATAAAATGTATTTTAAAGATCTTGAGTAATGTAGCTCTTGATGCCAATTGTGGAAAACTAGAAGGGGGGTTGAATAGTTTACCGCTTTTTAACTTGATTTACTTTGTTAACTTTACGTGTAATCAACAATCAAAACTAATAAACAATAAGTAACGTGAAAGAGTAAAAGTAAGAAATGATCAAACCACAACAAGAGTGTTTATCGTGGTTCGGCTGCAAGGACTCTTTTTCCTTTCCCTACTCCACGCCTCGAGTATCCAACTCGAGAGTATCCTTCACTAGTCAACAAGCTCCCTTCTCGGCGGTGAAAACCTTACACTCGTCGCTTACACTTTATCCGGTACAAAGCTAAATACCGGGTTCTTTTACAAAGGTACAACCACTCCTAACGTCACCTATATAATATTTCCGACAATAAGCTAGATGTCGAGTTCTTTTCCAAGGGTAAAACCACTCCCTGGGCTCTATGTATTTTAAGGACTAAAATACTAACCAATCACTATAGATAATATACAGACAAATGATGTATAAACTATAAGAGTTTACACAATGCAAAGTTACCAAGTCTTGCACTATTGTGTTGAAGCTTGTAGTCTTTTCGGATAAACTTGTGGACTTCTTTGCTACAAAAGAGAATCACACAAATGAGATGCTACTGAGTTAGATGAAAGAAATGAGAGTATGTGTGTAAAGTTTTTCTAGGTGATAAAGAATTTCTTGGATGTGGCTTGCTATTTATAGGAAAAACCAAAGAGCTAGGCCACGGATCAGGCGGAACCAAATCAAGGGTTCCGCCCTTGTATTCCCAAGGTTCCGCTAGAGCTGGCAGAGATCCTTCCAAGAAATCTTTCTATATCTATGACAAGTCTAATCAATAACATTCAAAGTCAACTTTTAAGATATGTAGAGTGAGAATATAGTGAAGATATGCATGAGATCTTTACAAATATTTACAAAGAGCTTTGACAAGACATGTATGATGTAATGCATGATGTAGATGTATATTTCTAATTTTAGACTTTTACTAATATGAAAGTGAACTTGTAAAAGTATTCATGTAGCAACATGGACTAATAACTCAATAAGACACATTATCTAGTAAAACTTACTAAAGTACTTGAGTTACTAAAGAAGTTTGAAGATATATAACTCAATAAGACACATTATCTAGTAAAACTTACTAAATATGTTTTGACACTTAATATGCTATCAACATTGTTAGATAAACAATGAATCATGTAGCAAGTTTAATGCTTACTAGAAATAAAGTTTCTATATGTCAGACTTATACTATAGTTATACTTTGCTAGAAAATAAAGTTTATACTTTGTCTACAACAAAATATTAGCAAAGATCAGAAAATATAAATAACGTTTTTAGATGATGTTTGTATTAACATATTATAATTACATTGACTTCATTGGTCAAGTAATTTTCCCACACCTTTGCGATATACTCATTTTTAGTACACGATACCCCTAGTACACCTCTCAGAGCCTATCTTTTTCGTTTCTAACTTTAAGCATCTTACTTAAAGGAAGAATTTGTTTACAATCCACCCCCAAATGTACACTCAAATCACCTTAGCCTACCTTGTATGCACTCATCTTTAGTGTATTATTGTTATTTGTTTAAACCCTTAGTTAATTGTATAATTGATTACATGGTTGCTAAGTCGAGTCATATCTTGTACATATTGTTTTGGGACGGTTGGGACTCATGGGTAAAGAGCTAGTGTTATGGAGTAATGGGGAAGAAAGTCATTTATTACCCGCATATATGCGTTAATATTTTAAGGTAATCCAAGTGTTTCGATTTTGTTGATTCGAGTCTTTATTTGTAGTTATATAAAAGTTCAAGTGTAAGGGGAGGAAACGTGCCCCCTTGATGTATTATTTTGATGGTAGGGCAAGAGTGTATAAAAAAATGTAAAAAAAATGTAAAAAAATAGAAAAAGAAAAGTAGAAAAAACATACGGACTACCGTCCCGTTTCTTTTATGTTTATGTTGGTCATAATTAGCTTAAGTTGAGTCGAGTCTTGGCTTAGCAACGCCACATTGTACATGTAATTGACCAAGATAATTGACTTGCCACCAGTAAAATATCCCGTATCCAACGAACTGTGTTTTTCCATACCCTACACCTAACGTTATAACCCTTTGAAAAGACCTCTTTGATAGTTTATCCTAAGTACTTACGTCAAAGTGGTGGAGGTTTTGATCCTTTCCCAAGCCTATGGTAATCTATTTGCTATGACAGGTAGTGAGAGATATTTTTCCGTTTCCATTCGTAATACATAAACTTATAACACTCGAGAGAGGAGAGTATCCAAACACTATATGTGAAGTGCTAGTGTATAATTTTTATGCTTGTTTTGACAAATGTGGAGCGATCATTTGTTGTAAATACTTTTATATTAATATTAAATGACCCCTAACTTGTATTTTAATTGATATAAAAGCTCATTTGCTTGAGGACAAGAAAATTCCAAGTGTAAGGGTATTTGATAAGGATTTATTTGATACGCTTTTAGGGGGTCATTTAAGCCCTAAATCGTGTTTTTATGGTCAAATATTTTCTTAAGTCATTTCTTTTGTCATTTTAGGTACTCGAGACATGAATTCTGGAAAATTGAGCATTTTGGAGCTTTTCGGACGTTTTTATGCTCAAGAATGAAGAAAACAAGAAAACCAAGAAAAGTTTGGAAATAACACCAGACAGCGTCAGGCTTTGGAGCTGACGCCGTCTCCCTTTGAAGAGATGCGATGGAATTTTACACTAGGCGCCCCAGAAAAGAAGTTGGAAATTTTAGCGAGACGGCGTCAGGTGCAATTGAGGCGAGGCCGCCTGGCTTTGCACTTACACGAGGTGGCCCAGAAGAGATACAACGGGACGACATCAGAAGTTATCTTGGGTGATACGAAACCCTAAAAGCAGCGACCTGACGACGTCAAGAATTATAACCCGACGCCGTCAACCTTGTAAATCTATATATAGTTTTCAATTTTTCATTCATAAATAGAGGAACTTGGTGGTGTAAGTTGGGAGTCCAAATTTTGCAGTAACTTTAGGGTTTTCAAACCCTCTTTTCTTCCATGTTCAATTAAAGATAAGCTTTCTCTTTAATCATTCAATATGCCTATGTGTTCTTTGATTAATTCTTTGTTTTTTCTATACTTTAACATGATAGCTTAGATTTCTTAGTGTTTGCTTAGATCTAATGAAACCTAGTTATTGATTATTGATTGTTGATTTGTTATTGATTGTTTGGTTGATTGACTAGCGTTAGGCTTAAGAAAACTAGCAAAATCTTCTATACGGTAACTAGCTTGAACTTCTTAAGAAATGTAATCGGATGTGTACTACAGTTTTATTGGTTGTATTTAATGCATGAGGAACTATTAATGAGGCTATGTTAGGATACTAAACGTGTTGACATAAGAAGAGATAGAAACTCATAGGGTTGGGGAAGGCTGTACACACTCCCACGAATGGTATTAAGGAATACAATCCTTCATCCAAACAATCGTGACAAATCAATAAATCAATAGGAAATAACTAGGGAGTCGTGAAATCTAATTCAACACATTTTGCCTCTTATAAGTAGTCCACCACTTTTATTTTATTGTTATTGTTATTTTATTTTGTTTATTAGTAGCTTTTGGGTTAGTTGACTAGCAACTAATTCCGCTCAATCTTCCAAAAACAGAGATTTTAATTGCTTTCTTAAAAATATAAAAATACAAAAAAGAATCATCCCTCACCTCTAGTTAACGTAGTTTTCAATCCTAACGACACTATTCCCCTAGAGAACGGTCAATCCCCCGGTACTTGCCACTCACTATACTAGACCGGTCAGGTACACTTCCTGGAGGATTGCAAGCTTCTCAAGATCCCTTGAGAAGTAAAACATTTGCGAGTTTTTTAATCTCGCATCAGTCACTTGATCAACTTGAACCAAAGATCCAGCTTCATAAACAAGGGACGGTGTCACATTGTAGCTTGTAACGCAGTCAGATCTCCAAGTCTGACAGGTTTTTTTCGCTACTTTGTCGTTTTCTTCACTTTTACGTCCAAAAGGTGCCGATTTCCAGATTTCTCGTCCCAAATACCAAAATGATGAGAAGAAAAGTGTTACGCTTTTAAGGGGTTATTTAAGCCTTAAATCGTGATTATATGATCAAATATTGCCTTAAATCATTCCTTTTGTCATTTTAGGTACTTTTGAGAGGAATTATGAAAAATGAAGCATTTTTGACGTTTTTGGAGCATAAAAGTGAAGAAAACGACAGAGTCAAGAATTCAAGCTGGAACAGCACCTGACGGCGTCATACACTACCAAGTGACGGCGTCACTTGTTGATGAAGAGGTGGATAATTATTTTACACTTGATGGGCCAGAAAGGAATTTTGAAGTTTACACGTAACAGCGTCACGTTATAATTCACCAAGGACGTCACGTGTTATTACAAAGAGAGACGGCCCAGAACTTTATTCAACCAGACGGCGTCAAAGATGGATCTAGGCAATCCGAGAGTTATTTTGGCGGCGAGATGACGGCGTCACGTCCCATTAGGTGACGCCGTCAAGTTGTTAATCTATATATACTTTTCTAATTTTCATTCATTATGTGTGGAACTTTGGAGAAAAACTTAGGGTACGAACCCTAGTCGACTTTTGCAGCTACTTTGAGGTTTCCAAACCTTTTTTCTTCCATGATTAATTGAAGATAAGTAATCTATCAATCATTCAATATGTCTATGTGTTGTTTGATTCTATCTTACGCTTGTCTTTCTTTTAACATGCCAGGCTAGGTTTGTTTGTGTTTGCTTAGATGTAATGAAACCTAGCTATTGATTATTGATTGATGGTTTGTTATTATTTATTGTTGGATGAATGATATCAATGTTAGGCTTGAGAAAACTGGCTAATGATGCATGGAATTGCACCCTCACAAAAGGTTTTACCTCTCAATGGATCTTGAGAAGCTTGCAATCCCCACCAAGCAGTGTACCTGTTCGTTGTAGTATAGTATAGTGACAAGTACCGGGGGATTGATCGTTCAACTCAGGAATAGTGTTCGCTAGGATTAAAAATTCTACTAAACTAGGTCTAAAGGTAAGAGATGATTCTTTTTGTATTTTTATATTTTTATAAAAGCAAGTAAAATCTCAGGTTTTGAAGGAGTGGGTGGAATTAGTTGCTAGTCAACTAACCCAATTAACTAAAGATGCAATCAAAATAAAATAAAATAAAATAAACTAAAACTAATTTGTGGTGTAAACAATAATAAGAGAAAATGTGTTTACTTAGATTTCACTACTCCCTAGATATCTTTTACCAGTTGATTAGCTTGTTACAATTCCATGGATGACGGGTTATATTCTTTAATACCAGTCGTAGGGCCGTGTACGAAATTCCCTAACTCTATAAGCTCCTACTTTACTCTTATGTCGACCCGACTAAAAGCTCCTAACATGGGATCACTACAATTCGCTTATGCATTAAATACAACCATTAAATCGTAGTACACCTTCGATCATGTTTCTTAAGACGTTCAAGCAAGTTACCAATTTGAAGTCTGCCAGTTTCTTAAGCCTAACATCGAATACAATCATTCAGAACAAATATAAACAAACCATCAACCAATAATCAACATCTAGGTTTCATTACATCTAAGCAAACACAAAAAAAACCTAGCCTAGCATGTTAAAAAGAAGAAAAGCATAAGATAGAATCAAACAACACATAGACATATTGAATGACTATTGGAAAACTTATCTTCAATTGAACATAGATGGAACAATGGTTGAAACCCTTATTATTACAGAAAATTCGTCTAGGGTTTGCACAAAGAAGCTCTCAAAAAGTTCAACACTTAATGAATGAAAATTAGAAAACTATATATAGATTTTACACCTTGACGGCATCACGTTATAGCTTGTGACGCCATCAACTCGCCGCCAAGATAAAATTCGTATTGCCTAGATCCATTTCTGATGCCGTCATGTGTAATTTTACTCTGGGCCGTCACTTGTATTTTGACCCTGACGGCCTTGGTGACGCTGTCAGGCCAAATTCTCTTGAAATTGTTCTGGGCCATCATGTGTATTTTCCACATCCACCTCTTTTGCCAAGCTTGACGCCGTCATTTGTGTAGCCTTGACGCCGTTAGGTACTGTTCCCAGCATGGATTTTGAGACTTTGTCGCTTTCTTAACTAAATTGCTCCAAAAATGTCTAAAATGCTTCCTTTTCCAGATTTCTCCTCAAAAGTACCAAAAATGACAAAAGGAACGATTTATTGCAATAATTGATCAAATAATTACGAATTCGGGCTTAAATGACCCCTAAAAGCGGTACACTTTTCGCCTTATCAAATACCCTTACTTACACTTGAGGTTTACTTGTCCTCAAGCAAATGTGCTTTTATTATAATCAAAATAAAAGTTAGGGGTCATGTAACACTAATATAAAAGTAATTACAACAAATAATCGTTCCACTTAAAACCAAAAACAAGCACGGAGGTTATACACTAGCACCTCACAAATAGTGTTTAGATACTCACATCTCTCAGGTGTAATAAAGTATATATCACAATAAGAAAATGGAAAACATATCTCACTAGCTGTCATAGCAAATAGATTACCATAGGCTTGGGAAAGCATCAAACCTCCACCACTTGGCGTAAGCACCTAGGATAAACTATCAAAGAGGTCTTTTTAAAGGGTTATAAGATGACGTATAGGGATATGATAAACGCGGTTTTGTTGGATAAAGGCAATTTTTACTGGTGGCGAGTTTATCATCTTGGTCAATTACATGTATAGTATGGCGTTGCTAAGCCAAGACTCGACTCGACTTAAGCTAATAAATCAAAAATAACGAAAACATAAAACAAACATAGAATGAAACGAGATGGTAGTCCGTATGTTTTTCTCTTTTTCTTTTTCGATATATATATATATATATATATATATATATATATATATATATATATATATATATATATATATATATATCAATGTTGCAAAAATCGTGAATCGGTAGCCGGGCGGTCGACCACCCTGCAACCTGTAATCGGTCAAAGCGGTGATTAATCGGTGATTAATCGGTTTGGCATTTCCTGCATGTTTTGAGAATTTCTGGAGAGCAAACTAAAGATCTTAACTGATTCAAGCCTTCTATGTTTTCAAACCTCAATAAAAGGCTTCAATTCTGATTATGAGGCCCATTGTGTGTTATAAGTGAAATAAACGATCCCCAAATTAAGTAAAATGCCTAAATTTTTATTTTTTTAAATTTGACCGATTCGGCCGATTTTTGGCCGATTTGGCCGATTTTTGACCGATTCGGTCGATTTTTGGCCGATTTTTTTCCTAGACCGATTTTTTTAGCCGATTAGCCTAAATCGCCAAGGTCTATGGCCGATTACCTTGGAATCGGCGATTAATCGGCCGATTTTTCCGATTTTTGCAACATTGATATATATATATATATATATATATATATATATATATATATATATATATATATATATATATATATATATATATATATTTGCATACACTCTTACCCTACCATCTAAAATAATACATCATAAGGGATTTGCATTCCCCTTACACTTGAACTTTTACATACTTTACAATCAACTATTCTAGTGACTCGAATTAATATAATCAAAACACTTGGAGTACTTTTTAAGATTAACGCACATATGGGGGTAATATATGATGTTCTTCCCAATTACTCCATAACAAAAGTACTTTACCCATGAGTCCTAATCGTCCCAAAACAATATGTACAAGATATTACTCGACTTAGCAACTATCTAATCAATTAACTAAGGGTTTAAACATGTAACAATAATGCACTAAAGATGAGTGCATACATGGAAGGCTAAGGCGATTTGGTTGCACATTTGGGGTGGATTGTAAACAAATTCTTCCTTTAAGTAAAATGCTTAAAGTTAGAAACGAAAAGATAGGCTCGGAGGGTTGTACTAGGGGTATCGTGTACTAAAAATGAGTACATCGCAAAGGTGTGGGAGAAATTAATTGACTTTATAGTCAAATAATTGAATTAAATGGTCAAGTAATTATGATACGGGTTTAACACAAGGGTGATCCTAATGCCTCTTATCATGTAGCAAATCCTACTACACGAATGTAGTCTCACTAGCTGTCTCGGGATGCATCACTAACGCAAGTTCTAGAATCTAAGTACTACCGGTACACTCATAAGCACTACTAATGAATGCTTTTCCTAACAAATCTAAAGGCGAACCTCACATATTTGGGTGAATTTTTTTTTGAGTTGTACGGTTTTTGTGCTAGTTATACAACTCTTATCCATGAGACACTCATTAAGGCTAAAGCTTCACTCCTAAATGTTGTAAAAAATTTTAAATTTGGCGCTAAAATTGCCCTAACAAGTATTTCCCTTAGTTTTATTACACACCTACTATTGAACAAACAAACTCAAGCGTAATTGTATTCTCAAAAGTATCATCATTTACCTTCCCCTTACACTTAAGCTGAACATTGTCCCCAATGTTCAGTAAAAAGATGTAAAAGAAAATAAGGTAAAAGAATGAAAACAAATACTCCCTGATTCGTTTGGTGTGGATAGTGTGTCAACAAGATTAGATCTTCTTCCAAGTAAATGAACTTTGAAAGCTTCCCTCTAGAAAAATAAATCATCCTCTTGTCCAATGTAACTTGTTAAACCTGAGAAAACAATCAAGGCAAACCTCGCGTAAAATTGGTGGCAATCTATATATACTAAAAATCCTAGACAGCAAATTAAGATATAATGCTTGTGGAATGAATGTTTGCAGCTTTCCTGGACTTTATAAAACTAAAGAATCAACAAAAACTTTAAGACTCCGTTATAAACAAAACTCGCAAAATTTTTCAGAATTTTTGTACCTGACGCCGTCAGGTTATAACTCCTGACGCCGTCAGAATGTTCCTGCAAAAATCTCATGTTAAGTTTTCTGAAAATTTCTGGAAAAACTTATGCCTTACTTCCTGGAAAATCCTGCAAAACACCGTGATGACTCGATACAAGCATTTGACTTAAACAATTACTAATACACATGTTCATTTAATATTGTTGTGGTTCATGTCCAATTTCGTTCTTATAAACAAATTTGGGTTTCCCTTACACTTAGCTTTTGTAAAATACCTTTATATGTAATTAAGACAAAGTTAAAAACAAAATAAAGCATTTTCACAATTTACTTTGAATCATGATCCACAAACAATAAAAATAAAACACGCATACGAAAAAAAATAAAATCAAACAAACAAAACAAATAAAACTTGGGTTGCCTCCCAAGAAGCGCTTTTCTTTATTTACGAGTCTTGTAGCTAGACTCAAGGTCATGGGCTATTACGTGACCTCATCTCGTGATATGACATATCCCATATAAGTATAATCCTTGTTATCAGGGTGGTGGTGTTTCAATCATTCGACACTCACAGTTACCCCCCCCCCCCTTTTGATGCTCAAGGTAACTACACCATCCTGGCGTAGGCTTTTGATTGTGAATGGTCCATACCACCTGGGACTTGGTTCATCGGGAGGTACTTTTATCTCTGAATGCCTTAAGAGTACCAAGTCTCCTTCTGTAAATGGGGCATGATTCTCCGTCGGTTGACTGCATTCAAACTCGACATGAATGTTATCCCTACTTTTGTATTTTTCAGGCTTAGTTTCTTTGTAGCTTTTAATTCGTGTCTCCCATGCGAGGATTTTTTCTTGAACATGATTATTTGGTGTGCCGACGTTGTTTTTTAGCCTCCTCTCCATTATGCCTTCTCGCACACATCGTGGGGTCATAGGGAAGTGAATCTTCCTTTTTCCTGACTTAAGTTCAATTTCTCCTTTTTCATATCTAATGACACATCTTGTTGTGGTAAGGAATGGTGCTCCAAGAATTATTGACATACACCTATCTCCTTTATCATCGATGATCATGAAATCGACGGGATACATCAAACCTGCTACATTGACCAGCACATCCTCTGCAATTCCTAATGGATATACATAAGAGTGACTAGCGAAAGATAGCCTAACGCGGGTGGTGGCCGGCATTTCATTGGTGAGTTGGGCATAGATAGTCAAAGGCATCAAGTTCACCTCTGATCCTTGATCAGCGAAAGCATCCAAATATTTCAGTTTCCCAATGCTAGCTGGTATTTCAAAGTTCCCATAAGCCATCTGCTTCGTAGCCACTTTTTGCTTAAGTAAATTTTTGTATACCGGTCCCCCAGGTACGGTGTCATAATCATCCTCTCATACTTTTTCTCCTTCAGAGTCCTTTTTGGAAGATTGATTACATTCGTTGCCCTCTATCCAGTTGGTTATTGTTTTCTCATTTATATCATGCTTTAGATAGTACCCTAATGGTTGAGATTTTGGGGGTTCCTCAACGGTTTGGACAATGGGGGTCTCCTTTCCTTCATTGCCCTCGTGGACAATGGATACAGAGTTAACAAACTTGGTAGTCGGGGTGACGTCTTCCTTTCTTAACAACACCTTTTTCAGAGTTTTTATGTTTGAGTATTCTTCTAATAAGTTCATCACCTCCGTCATTTTCTCTTGCATCTCCTCCTTTTGTCTATAGACTGCCTCCTCGAATTTTGCTAAGCGCTCAGAATGAGTGGACATATATTCTCTCATTCGAGTTTTAAATTATGGGCTGAGGTTTTGAGGAGGGGTATAGGGCCGAGAATATTTTTGAAAGGTTTCGGCATTCTCTCTAAGGGGTGATTCGGATAACGGTGTTGGGTTTATGTTTGAGATAGAGTTGACCCTCGTATGTTTAGGACTTAAAGATTTTTTTTTTCTTTTTTCCGTGAGATAGTCAACTTTTCTCTCAAGTTTGCAGAGGTTCTCTTCGGAAACTTGAGTGGTCCCTCCTGATGATGAGATTGCATTGACGGCAGAGTCTACGACATGGGCAACCTCCCATAACTCATTATCATCGACTCCAAGTTCATCAATGATTTCCCTCGACTCTTTGGCGCCCTTGTCATGCAATCTACAACCAGCGGCTTGATCAATGGTACGTTTGGTATGGAAGTCGACATGGTCGTAAAAAATTTGGATTTGGAGCCAGAGATCTATACCATGATGAGGGACTTTTTGGAGCAAGTCCTTGAAATGAGTCCATGCTTCATAGAAAGTTTCACCTTGACGTTGTTGGAACATCAAGATATCATTTCTAAGCTTAGTAGTTCTCCCTGGTGGGAAAAATTGAGCAAGGAAACGAGTGGTGAGATCATCCCAAGAGGTAATGGATCCCGCGGGTAAACGCTCAAGCCATTGACTAGCTTGGTCACGTAGAGAGAATTGGAAGAGACGCAATCGAGTCGTCTCTCGAGTTACAACATCAAGGTCTATAGAGTCAACGATTTTAAGGAAATCCTTGAGATGTTGATTAGGATCTTTGGAACGAAGTCCATGGAATGCACATCCGTTTTGCACCAACCGGATGGTGTCGGATCGCAAGGGAGACACATTGGCTCCTTGAGTGAGCTTAATAGTGTTTCGATAGCCTTGGTGGCTAGGACGGGAGTACTCTCCTAAGGTTCGGGGTCTAGGAGGTTGGTATGGTAGTGGATGGTTTTGTTGTGGTGGGTTGATGGGATCAAAGAGATTACCACCTTCCATGATGGCGGATGGTAAAAGTTACGAACAAAGAAACGAAGAAATAAGATAGAATAAAGAAACCTATAAAAATAAAATAAAAATCTTACTAGAAAGGAATCTAGTAAGTAGACCTAATAAAAAGAAATTCTAACCTAGACAATAACTATTCCCCGGCAGCGGCGCCAAAAACTTGATGCGTGGAATTGCACCCTCACAAAAGGTTTTACCTCTCAAGGGATCTTGAGAAGCTTGCAATCCCCACCAGGCAGTGTACCTGTTCGTTGTAGTATAGTATAGTGAAAAGAACCGGGGGATTATCGTTCAACTCAGGAATAGTGTTCGCTAGGATTAAAAAGTCTACTAAACTAGGTCTAAAGGTGAGAGATGATTCTTTTTGTATTTTTATATTTTTATAAAAGCAAGTAAAATCTCAGGTTTTGAAGGAGTGGGCGGAATTAGTTGCTAGTCAACTAACCCAATTAACTAAAGATGCAATCAAAATAAAATAAAATAAACTAAAACTAATTTGTGGTGTAAACAATAATAAGAGAAAATGTGTTTACTTAGATTTCACTACTCCCTAGATATCTTTTACCGGTTGATTAGCTTGTTACAATTCCATGGATGACGGGTTATGTACGAAATTCCCTAACTCTATACGCTCCTACTTCACTCCTATGTCGAGCCGACTAAAAGCTCCTAACATGGGATCACTAGAATTTGCTTATGCATTAAATACAACCATTAAATCATAGTACACCTCCGATCATGTTTCTTAAGACGTTCAAGCAAGTTACCAATTGGAAGTCTGCCAGTTTTCTTAAGCCTAACATCGAATACAATCATCCACAACAACTATAAACAAACCATCAACCAATAATCAACATCTAGGTTTCAGTACATCTAAGCAAACACAAGAAAAACCTGGCCTAGCATGTTAAAAAGAAGAAAAGCATAAGATAGAATCAAACAACACATAGACATATTGAATGATTATTGGAAAACTTATCTTCAATTGAACATGGATGGAACAATGGTTGAAACCCTTATTATTACAGTAAATTCTTCTAGGGTTTGCACAAAGAAGCTCTCCAAAAGTTCCACAATTAATGAATGAAAATTAGAAAACTATATATAGATTGTACACCTTGACGGCGTCACGTTATAGCTTGTGACGCCGTCAACTCGCCGCCAAGATAAAATTCGTATTGCCTAGATCCACTTCTGACGCCGTCATGTGTAATTTTACTCTGGGCTGTCACATGTATTATGACCCTGACGGCCTTGGTGATGCCATCATGCCAAATTGCCTTGAAATTGTTCTGGGCCGTCATGTGTATTTTCCACACCCACCTATTTTTCCAAGCTTGACACCGTCATTTGTGTAGCCTTGACTCCGTCAGGTACTGTCCCAGCAAGGATTTTGAGACTTTATCGTTTTCTTCACTAAATTGCTCCAAAAACGTCCAAAATGCTTCCTTTTCCAGATTTCTCCTCAAAAGTGCCTAAAATGACAAAATAAACGATTTAGGGCATTAATTGATCAAATAATTACGAATTCGGGCTTAAATGACCCCCTAAAAGCGGTACACTTTTTGCCTTATTAGCTAACTTCCTATTGGTAACTTGCTTGACGTCTTAAGAAACATAAATCGGATGTGTACTACGATGAATTGGTTGTGTTTAATGCATTAGAGAATATTAATGAGGCCATGATAGGATACTTAACGTGTCATAATAGGATGAGATAGGATCTTATAGAGTTGGGGAAGGACGTACACGCCCTCACGAATGGTATTAAGGAATACAACCCGTCATCTACGCAATTGTAACAAACTAATCAATCAATGAAAGATAGCTAGTAATAGTGAAACCTAAGTAAACACATTTTTGTCCATATTAGTTTTACACACATTTATTTTCTGTTATTTTATTTTTATTTGCATTTGTAGTATTTGAGTTAGTTGACTAGCAACTAATTCCGCCCACTCTTCCAAAACCCGAGAATTTTACTTGCTTTCAAAAAAAAAAAAATATATAAAAATACAAAAAGAATCATCCCTCACCTCTAGACCTAGTTTAGATCATTTTCAATCCTAACGAACACTATTCCCTGTGAAGAACGATCAATCCCCTAGTTCTTACCACTACACTATACTACAACGGTCAGGTACACTTGCCTGGCGGGGATTGTAAGCTTCTCAAGATCCCTTGAGAAGTAAAACTTTTGCGTGACAATCCAAATCGCATCAAAGCTTTTGGTGCCGCTGCCGGGGAATAGTTATTGTTTAGGTTGAATTTTATTTATATTAGGTCTACTCACTAGTTTCCTTTCTAGTGAGATTTTTATTTTTATAGGTTTTCTTTAGTCTATCTTTTTCTTTGTTCCTTTGTTCGTAACCGTTACCATCCGACATCATGGAAGGTGGTAATATATTTGACCCCGCCAACCCACCACAACAAAACCCACCATAACCAAACCAACCTCCTAGAGCCCGCACTTTAGGAGAGTACTCCCGTGCTAGCCACCAAGGCTATCGAAACACCATTGAGCTCACTCAATGAGCCAATGTATCTCCCTTGCGATCCGACACCATCCGGTTGGTGCAAAGCGGATGTGCATTCCATGGACTTCGTTCCGAAGATCCAAATCAACACCACAAGGATTTTCTTAAAATCGTAGATTCCAAAGACTTGATGTTGAAACTTGAGAAACGACCTGATTGCGTCTCTTCTAATTCTCTCTACGTGACCAAGCTAGTCAATGGCTTGAGCGTTTACCCGCGGGATCCTTCTCGTTTCCTTGCTTAATTTTTCCCACCGAGAAGAACCACAAAGTTAAGGAATGACATCTTGAGGTTCCAAAAACATCAAGGCAAAACTCTTGACGAAGCATGGACTCGTTTCAAGGACTTACTTCAAAAAGTCCCTCATTATGGCATAAACTTTGGCTTCAAATCCAAATCTTCTATGACCACATCAATCTCTGATGCATGGTTTTGCAGCCTTGCAAAATGTTTTACCTCTCAAGGGATCTTGAGAAGCTTTCAATCCCCACCAAGCAGTGTACCTAACCGATGTAGTAAGTGTAGTGGCAAGTACCGGGGGATTGATCGTTCAACTCAAAGAATAATGTTCGCTAGGGTTAAAACTCAATTAAACTAGGTCTAGAGGTGAGGGATGATTCTTTTTGTACTTTTATATTTTATGGAAAGCAAGTAAAAATCTCGGGTTTTGGAAGAATGGGCGGAATTAGTTGCTAGTCAACTAACCCAAATAACTACAAATACAATAAAAATAAAATGACACGAAAGTAAATGTGGAGAAAATCAATAATAAGAAAAATGTGTTTACTTACATTTCACTACTCCCTAGCTATCTTTAACTTGTTGATTAGTTTGTTACAATTGCATGGATGACGGGTTATATTCCTTAATACCATTCGTAGGGCCGTGTACGATCTTCCCTAACTCTATAAGCTTCTACGTCTTCCTATGTCGAGCCAACTACTAGCTCCTAACATGGCCTCCTTAGTAGTTACTTATGCATTAAATACAACCAATTAATCATAGTGCACATCTGATCATGTTTCTTAAGACGTTCATGCATGTTACCAATTGGAAGTCTGCCAGTTTTGTTAAGCCTAACATCGATATCATTCATCCACAACAATTATAAACAAACAACCAACCAATAACCAATAACTAGGTTTCATTAAATCTAAGCAAACACAAAGAAAACCTAGCCTAGCATGTTAAAGTAAAAATTAGCATAAGATATAATCAAACAACACATAGACATATTGAATGATTATTGGAAAACTTATCTTCAATCAAACATGGATGAAATGAGGGTTTGGAACCTTTTAAAGTAAGGTAAAATTCGTGCTAGGGTTTCTCCAAAACTATCCCAAAGTTCTCCTCCCTTAACAAATGAAAAATAGAAAACTATATATAGATTTTTGGGTCTGACGGCATCACGTTATAGGTCTGACATCGTCAACTCACCGCCAAAGAAACTCTCGTATTGCCTAGATCCAGATCTGACGCCGTCATGTATTATTCTTCTCATGGCCGTCAAGAGTAAATTACATGTGACGGCCTTGGCGACGCCGTCACGTGTTAAAGTGCAAAAACATTCTGGCGCGTCTCGTTATACTTTTTATCCACCTCTTTGCCATAATGTGACGCCGTCAAGCACTGTTTCCAGCTTGATTTGGAGACTTTGCCGATTTCTTCACTTTTCGCTCCAAAAATGTCCAAAATGCTTCCTTTTCCAGATTTCTTCTCCAAAGTACCTAAAATGACAAAAGGAACGATTTAGAGTAATAATTGATCAAATAATCTCGAATTTGGGCTTAAATGACCCACTAAAAGCGGTACACTTTTCGCCTAATCAAATACCCTTACCCTTCAGATTTACTTGTCTTCAAGCAAATGCGCTTTTATTCAAATCAAAATACAAGCTAGGGGTCATTTAACACAAATGTAAAAGTAATTACAATAAATAATCATTCCACTTCAACCAAAACAAGCACGAAAATTATACACTAGCACCTTACAAATAGTGTTTAGATGCTCACATCTCTCGGGTGTAATAAAACTATATATCACAATATGAAAATGGAAAATATCTCTCACTACCTGTCATTGCAAAAAGATTACCATAGGCTTGGGAAAGGATCAAACCTCCACCACTTGGCGTAAGCACCTAGGATAAACTATCAAAGAGGTCTTTTTAAAGGGTTATAATGTGAGGTGTAGGGATATGATAAACACGGTTTTTTTGGATAAAGGCAATCTTTACTGGTGGCGAGTTAATCATCTTAGTCAATTACATGTACAATGTGGCGTTGCTAAGCCAAGACTCGACTCGACTTAAGCTAATCATAAACTAACAAAAACATAAAACAAACATAAAAGGACACGGGATGGTAGTCCGTATATTTTTCCTTTATTTCGATTTTTTTTTTTTTTTTTTTTTTTTTTTTTTTTTTGCATACACTCTTGCCCTACCATCCAAAATAATACATCATAGGGGATTTACATTCCCCTTACACTTTAACTTTTACATACTTTACAATCAACTATTCTAATGACTCGAATTAAGATAATCAAAACACTTGGAGTACTTTTTAAGATTAACGCACATATGAGGGTAATATATGATGTTCTTCCCCAATACTCCATTACAATATTACTTTACCCATGAGTTCCAATCGTCCAAAAACAATATATACAAGATATGACTCAACTTAGCAACCATGTAATCAATTAGATAATTAACTAAGGGTTTAAGCATGTAATAATAATGCACTAAAGATAAGTGCATACAAGGAAGGCTAAGGGAATTTGGTTGCACATTTGGGGTGGATTATAAACATATTCTTCCTTTAAGTAAATTGTTTAAAGTTAGAAATGAAAAAGGTAGGCTCGGAGGGGTGTACTAGGGGTATCGTGTACTAAAAATGAGTACATCGCAAAGGTGTAGGAAAATTAATTGACTTTACTAGTCAAGTAATTATGACTTCATTGGTCAAGTAATTATGATATGGTTTTAACACAAGGGTGATCCTAATGCCTCTTATCATGTAGTAAATCCTAACTATACAAATGTAGTCTCACTAGCGGTCTCAGGATGCATCACTAACGCAAGTTCTATAATCTAACTACTACCGGTACACTCATAAGCATCTTTTCCTAAAAAATCTAGGGATGAACCTCACATATTTGGGGTGGAAAATTTTGAATGGTACGGTTTTTGTGCAAGTCATACAACTCCTATCCATGAGACGCTGATTGAAGCTAAAGCTTCACTCCTAAATGTTGTAAAAAAATTTAAATTTGGCGCTAAAATTGCCCTAACAAGTGTTTCTCTTAGTTTTACTACACTCCTACTTTTGTACAAACAAACTTAAGTGCAATTGCATTCTCTAAATCATTTACCCCCCCCCCCCTTACACTTAGGCTGAACATTGTCCTCAATGTTCAATAAAAAGGATGTAAAAGTAATGAAGGTAAAAGAATGAAACAAATACTCCCCTGATTCGTTCGGTGTGGATAATGTGGTAACATGGTTAGATCCTCCTCCAAGAAAATGAACGTTGAAAGCTTCCCTCCAGAAATATAAATCATCCTCTTGTCCAACATAACCTGTTAAACCTGAGAAAACAATGATGGCAAACCTCGCGTAAAATCGGCGGCAAACTCTATATATACTAAAATCCTAGAAAGCAAATTAAGATATAATACTTGTGAAATGAATGTTTGCAGATTTCCTTGAGTTTATAAAACTAAAGAATTAACAAAAACTTTAAGACTTAGGCAGAAAACCAAAACTCGCAAAATTTTTCAGAATTTTACACCTGACGCCGTCAGGTTATAACCCTGACGCCGTTAGAGTGTTCTGACAGAAATCTTATGTTAAGTTTCCAGAAAATTTCTGAAAAAACTCACGCCCTGATTC
This sequence comes from Artemisia argyi, assembly GCA_030686995.1. Classification (NCBI taxonomy): domain Eukaryota; kingdom Viridiplantae; phylum Streptophyta; class Magnoliopsida; order Asterales; family Asteraceae; genus Artemisia; species Artemisia argyi. Next base: position 52,849,245 of record CM060707.1, read on the forward strand.
CTGGAATTCCTGCAAAACATCATTATGACTCGATACAAGCATTTGACTCAAACAAATACTAATATGCATGTTCATTTAATATTGTTATGGTCCATGTCCAATTCCGTTCTTAGAAACAAATTTAGATTTCCCTTACACTTATCTTTTGCGAAATACCTTTATATGAAGTTAAGACTAAGTTAAACAACAAGGTAAAGCATTTTCATAATTTATTTTGGAACATGATACACAAACAATAAAAATAAAGCATGCATACGGGGATAAATAAAATCAAACAAACAAACAATCAAACAAATAAAGCTTGGGTTGCCTCCCAAGAAGCGATTTTCTTTATTTACGAGTCTTGTAGCTAGACTCAAGGTCTCATCCTACCGTGTGTCGCTTATGCTCACATACCCAAGTGTGAGCCATCTAAGTGTTGCCTCATCTTTCTTATAGTCATCACTTAGCTGTAAACATCCGCAATAATACCTTTTATTCTTTTCATAAGGCTATTTAAGCCCTTTCCTTTTATCATTCTCACTTAGCATACCGAGAGGTGGAAACCTATTACATTTCTCAATAGAAAAATCCTTGAATCTAGGGTGTGCACAAGGCATTTGGTAAACAAAATCTTCATCCCCATCCGAGAATGTAACTAACCCTTCCATAAGTTTTTCATCTAATTTGGTTAACCTTTTGAAGGGCTTCCCAAACACAACTTAGGTGAAGTTACTATCGATAAATTCTCCTAGATTTTCCGTAACCATAAACTCAACCAAATAGACAAAGCTTCCTACAAACACATGCAATGTCTTTGTCCTAGCAACAATATTATCTCCTTCGTATTCTAACTCATTTACCATAATTATATTGTATTCAGTATGCGAGATTATGTTCATTGGTAAACATGAGTTAAGGTAAGCATCAAAGCTCCTAAATCCTATCTTACAAGGAAACTACATATTGAATGAGTTGTCAATCTTAATCCTTGTCCTAGGGTCGACATACCTAAGAGGGTTCATCTCATCTTCCATCCTATCCTCATTAATTACATCACCATCATCTAGGTCCTCATCGGAGTTCGAATAGTAAAAAAGACTAGCCCTATGGTCATTATCATGGTCAGACTCCTCCATCTCTGAATTATTGTCAAAGTGGTGGTCAGGCGAGAAGTTAGGTGGGTTCACATTTTCCACTAAAGAGATTGGGACGGGTGGTTGGAAAATCCTACGACGAAAAACACGAATAACTGGAATCAAACGATCAATGCTATTGTTATCCATCGAGATAGTTTACGAACAAAGGAAACAAAGAAATAAGATAGACTAAAGAAGACCTATAAAAATAAAAATAAAAAATCTTACTAGAAAGGAATCTAGCAATTAGACCTAATAAAAAGAAATTTCAACCTAGACAATAACTATTTAAGGGCTGCGGCGCCAAAAACTTGATGCGTGGTTTTGCAACCTTGCAAAAGGTTTTACCTCTCAAGGGATCTTGAGAAGCTTGCAATCCCCACCAGGAAGTGTACCTGACCGATGTAGTATAGTGTAGTGGCAAGTACCTGGGGATTGATCGTTCAACTCAAAGAATAGTGTTCGCTAGGGTTAAAACTCAATTAAACTAGGTCTAGAGGTGAGGGATGATTCTTTTTGTACTTTTATATTTTATGGAAAGAAAGTAAAAATCTCGGGTTTTGGAAGAATGGGCGGAATTAGTTGCTAGTCAGCTAACCCAAATAACTACAAATACAATAAAAATAAAATGACACGAAATTAATGTGGAGAAAAAAAATAATAAGAAAAATGTGTTTACTTAGATTTCGCTACTCCCTAGCTATCTTTTACTAGTTGATTAGTTTATTAAAATTGCATGGATGACGGGTTATATTCCTTAATACCATTCGTAGGGCCGTGTATGATCTTCCCTAACTCTATAATCTTCTACCTCTTCCTATGTCGAGCCGACTACTAGCTCCTAACATGTCCTCCTTAGTAGTTACTTATGCATTAAATACAACCAATTAATCTATAACAACCCACAAACACCCATTACTATCATTCCCATTACAAATACCTATAGTAGGTATTTCCTAGGTAAATTTTTGCTTTTTATATACATTATTACTTGCATGACTCACTAGACCTGCTCACGTATCTACACAAGCGAAATAACTCAACACTCTGTAACAACCGTGATTTTAGCAGGTTAGTTAGACTTTTAGCCTTGAGTTAATCTAACTTTTTTTGGTGTGGTTTGAGTAGTTAAATGGGTATATGTGTGTTATTGTGTGTTATAGTGTGATTAGTATTTGAGTTAGCACTAAATCCCTTCGCGTTGTGGTTGTTATTGTGATTTCTGATGATGTTGATTTTGGGAAAGTTCATTTTGATCACCCGTGTGGTGTAGAAATGGCTTGTGTATATTTGGTGTTTTGAGGTTTTGCGTGACGAGTCTTCATTCAAGTATTTGAGTGTTAGTAAGTTACGGGAATGTTGTTTTTGTGAGAATTGGTTATGGAGTGTGTGAAAATCTATTTTTGGAAACTTTATTTTGAAAATGAGTATTTTTTGGTTTGTCGTAAAATTAAGGTTTATCGCGAAAGACGTTAGGTTTTGTTATGGGAATACATAAAATGTGAAAAGTATGAGGTATTGAGTGTAATAAATAAATTTAATAAAAATAAATATAATTAAGGGGGGGCGGCCGAATATATGGATTAGGGGGAAAAAGGAAACTAAATTTGATACCAAATACAACTCTAAGCCTTAAGGGTTATCCAATATAATTATAAATACAAAATTAAAACCTCCTTACTCCTTTTTCTTGAATGTACGCTCGACCAAGGAGGGGGAAACAAGAGAAAAATTTAGGGTTTTGTTTTTGAAGCTAAAACCAAGATCAAGGTATATTTTTAATACTAGTTTTCATGTAATTAATTAATTATTGTTATGATTCATGTAATATTTAATATGATGGAATCTAGGGTTTATATACTTCTGTAAATTAATGAAGTAAAACATGTTAGGATCATTAGTTGTTAATAATATGGTTATTGGATAAGAGAATTGAGTGTAAAACGCGTTAGATTATGTGTTAGGGTTTGGGCAGAAAATTATGGTTGTAAAGATGTGCGTGTAAATAACAGATGGTGAAGAGTTTAGTCACGAATTTTAGGTCTAAACTGAAGTTTAATGAAAGAGCTTTCCAAAAAGTCCAGCCACGATTGATTTCAAGGTCGGGAACTTGGTCTTTTGATTTTTCTTTTGTTAAGGTGTCAAAAGCTGTCAAACCGGGACAGATTTTGGGTAAAAGTTTGAGGGTGTTTTGTGGTTGTAAAAGTGGTATTTTGACTAGGCCTTATGGAATAGTTAAGTATTAGGTTATAGTAGACTACCACGAAAAGGATTCGTGATAAAATCTTGTGGAAGTATTTTATGTTAATCAAAACTTTTTGGTGTACGTTCAGATCCGAATTTGAGTAGTTGACATATTTGATTTTCTTTTGAGTACTTGTGTGTGTTATTGGTCCATGGCCTTCTGGGATTAGCTTCTATGCTTATGAGAGACCATGGTAAATTTTTGGTGTGAGTTGTTGAGCTTTATTTGTCGTGATTTTATGTGGGCGAATGTACCCAAATATTATGCATTTTCTGATTTTAAAGGTGCAAGGGATTTAGTGAGTATTAAGTTATGGTAGTGGTTAGTATGGTGTCTAGGAGATCCATGGTGGGTAATATGAGTCTTATACATCCATCATATGTGTATTACATGGGTTGTAGCTTTTAGCTTGACCTTGTGTAATGTGGATTATTTTTGTGTGCTTTAGATTGTGAGTTGTTTTTGTGGAAGCTGCGGAGTTTAAGGTGAGTTCATAGTCCTATATTTTACTTTGTTTTTAAACTTGGGATGGGAATGATGCTTGTCTTAAATATTTGAGTTATTGTGATTATGTGTGGTTTAAAAGCTTGGACTTATAATGTTATCATAATAATGCTATGTGGTACATGAAAGTGTGATTCCGATTAGGTTAGCGACCTAATTGATGATGTGTGATATGTGATTTCGATTAGGTTAGCGACCTAATTGATGTTGTGTAATATGTGATTCCAATTAGGTTAGCGACCTAATTGATGTTGTTTGATTTCCAATTGGGAGGATGCTTATCCTGTTGCTCGCGCATGCGACCCAATTGATGATGTGTTTTGGAGCGGGGGTCACGTTCTGGCCCGATGGTTGCCTTTTTGTGTGATGATTGGTTTATGGGTACATGTAGCTTGTATGATAACTATATTTATTTGTCCAGCTATGTTATATAATCACAGTGAACTGGTTGCCTTGTGAGTGTATGTGTGTCTAAACCTATGAATCTCACCAACGTTATGTTGAAATTTTAAGCATCATTTTCAAGTGAGCATTCTAAGGCCAAAGTTGAGGGCAGCAATTAGGCGAGACTTAGTTGCATTTGGGGACTTTGTTATGTTTTTGGGATTTGACTTTATTTGGATGTGGTTTTGATATATTTATGTTTTTCGTTTGGTACTTTCATATCTATTGAAGATACCTTTTGGATTTTGTTTTGGTTATTTATTTTATCTTGGGGTATTGTTACAACACTGTGTGTTGGTACATTGCTCTATTTATGTGCATGTAGTTGTTCTCTATGTTGACACCAGGTGTTGTGATGATATCCATGAAGTTACACCCGCGCGTTTTCGCCGTGGCGGGGTGTGACAGATTGGTATCAGAGCTTTGGTTATAGAGAATTAGGTGGATTAACCTAGTCTATAGCTTAGGAGTCCCTCATAAAGTTGCATTTAGGACCTATGTGTAAGTGTAATTGTAGGACCGAAAAGTGATGATTTTTATGTGATTCGGGAGGTCTTGGTTGATGAAAATATATGAACTCCATGTTAAGCTTTAGAGAGACAAAGTAGAGAGAGGGTGAAGAAATGGAAGTTTTATTAATATGAAAGAAACAATACACACTTTCTCACACCCCTCATGGAGAGTCATGAGGGGTATTTATAGGCTCTATACAACATTACTTTGCCTAGTGTACGTTAGTAGTCCCTGCGGGTACTACATGTTACTAATCTAGTCCATTTCACGTATGTGACGTTATCTTTATAAAAGAGCGAGGCTAACAATCTCCCTCCAAGATATCGTCACACGTGAATGGTTACAATGAGACCTATAAATACATTAACAATGTAAAATTACAACAATAGTAAACTCTGTTGACGTTGTTGAAGCGCAGAGTCTTTGTAGTCTAGATACTGAGGCAGACTTGAAGTTCTCTCTTCCGACGATCTCGGCGTATGATCTTTGACACTGACGACAAAGGTCTTTGTAGCTCTGAACTTCAACTGTAATGGTCTAGTTAGGTTATTACTCCCTCCTAACTAGTGAGCCTTTATTCTTTTTCCTGCTCCCTCCTGAACCGACAACTCTCTTTTCATCACGCAGCAGATAAAGTAGATTCAAAAGTGTAGGCACATGGTTGTCGTTCGGGGAGCATCATGACAATATAACTCACATAACATTGCACAGAAGGTTGGTAATACGCTCCGATGTACACGTCATTAGTACTTCTTCGGTTCCAGTGTAAGCATAATTCCCTCGATCAACCAACGTACTAGAGATGAAACACTACTTCTTTTGGCATGTTCTTCTCCCTCCTGATGGTTGCGATGTATCGAAATCATCATACTATTGTGTGTACATGCCAAAATTACCCGTACTTTACACTTCTGGTGCAATATAGATAGACTGTGTAAGCATAATTTGTGAGTATATGTCGCAAAAATATACTCTCAATACTTTTCTCTCAAATCAACCTGTAATCGAACCTCCCTTGAATTCACCGGCTATTAGTAAATGACCACATATGGAGACAACCCGATATGACCAGCTTGAAAAAGAAGTAATCATCCCATCTTGTGACTTAATGCTTGTACGATAGATGTGACTTACTACCTATACTGAGTACTACAATGTAACTCCTTTAAGTATGAGGTTGCTCGAAATATTCGTCACTTGAACAATCCACTGCTTCGCGTGACACTGAGTACTACAACGTAACTCCTTTAAGTGATAGCTATACTGTGAGCACTACAACGTAACTACTTTCATCAGTAATAACTAGATTGTCAAGACTGAATTTTTTTTTTTTTTTAATTTGCGCAGACAAGTTATCTTGAGACCTACAACATATCTCAAAGATAAATAAGCCCCCGTGAAATGTCACTTCAAAATCAAATCAATGATACCGTACAAAAACCCCGTAGTCATTTTCTTGTCAAACCATAACAATTCTAGCCGTGAATATATGTATCCCCGTGAAATCTTTATAACACCCAAAATACCTCTCTAAACCGAATATTATTAAAAATTATATCCAATAATTTTTTTTTTGTAATAAAATTGGATAACAATTCATGTGATCATTATACTTCGCCCCACCATTGCAGTCCAACACAGTAGTGTTACAAATCCACTCCGCGGCCCAAATTTGTAATTGAGATATCACAAAAGCCCGATCAAGAAAGATGAGATACCCAGTCCACAATCGGTTGTACACATATACGTGTTATAACTGCACAATCCTACCTAAACCTAAACACATACAACTTATATTATCCGCCACCCACCTAAAGTATTCTCTTACCAAACTGCCTTATCTCTCCATTTCTTCATCAAAACAAATCACCATCATTTATCAATCCCATCAATCTTAACCGATTAAGAAATCCACCAGATTTCATCAAAAGATACGAACAAAAACACATACGCACCTTCTTCTTTCTTTAGATTTAGTACAGCTGAAGAACACAAGTATTATTTGGTCTTCAAGATCCTTTCATGGGTCTCGGGTAAGGTGTTTGTATTGTTTGTGTTTTTCTCGTGTCTTTGAACGAATCCAAGAAAGAGGGTAACATCCTTGTTAATCATCTTTCTTTTTAGATTCGTGTAAAATTATGAAGTGTAGACTTCACAAGAAATTGATCGATGATGATTTATGGTTCAACAAAAAATCTTTTAAAGATTAGAGAAAAAATTTAACCGATCTGAGATGTTTTTGATTTTCTTGCCTTGTTTGATTCGAGTCTTGAGGTTGTTTGGAGGTGGGAATAAAGGTTATGAGTTAGGATAGAATTGGATTTATAGTTATTGTTGTTGGATTTGTCGAGGCTGTGTTTGGATATGTAGTTTATCCTTTTTAATTTTTTCGAATGGAAGCTTGTATTCAATGTACCTATGATGGTGATAATAAACTGAGCTTTGATTGTGATAAAATGTTATGTGGTCGTGGTCATCTTCTGCTCATCTTCATCTATTCAGTTTTGTTTTTTCGTGTCACACCCCCAGAAATCGGGTCCAGCGGAAGCATACAAGCAGCTGGGGTGTAACTCAATTGGTATTACAACACAGGTTCAAAACGGTTTTCACTTGAATCATTTAGAATAAAATAACTAAATCAAAATGTTGAATTTACATTTTTTAAAAATAGTGCGGAAGTAGGCCTGTAAAATAGTTTAAAACGGTCCCCCCATAAGAATATCAGAGTCTTCTATGACCATGCCATGCCCTGCCAAAACCTCCAGTAGCGTGCCATTGCTTAAAACCTGAAAATACATGCTAAAACGTCAGCATAAAGCTGGTGAGTTCATAGGTTAAATAAACAAGTATTTTCCGTAAACAAGTGTTTCCAGTAAACAAGTATTTTCCCGCAAAGGCATCGTAAATCCACTGTCAAATATAGTATGAGTAAGACATGTGTGCTTAAAAGAATGTTTCCACAGCAAAACGCATAAATAGTTTAACAAACAAAGTTTCATAGCACCAGTTTAGGAAAGAATATTGATTTCACTAAGTTCAAGGCACCGAAAAGGTTTTCTAGCTATATGCAGGAGGTTACGCTCCCAAGAACTTCTAGGTAATCAAACATACCTAGGATATTGTAGGTAATCAAACATACCCAAGAACTTCTAGGTAATCAAACATACCTAGGATATTGTAGGTAATCAAACATACCCAAGAACTTCTAGGTAATCAAACATACCTAGGATATTGTAGGTAATCAAACATACCCAAGAACTTCTAGGTAATCAAACATACCTAGGATATTGTAGCTACCGGTCCTTAACTTAGGCAATATTTGGCAATCAGTAAATAGTTTAAATTTATGCACTCATGTCCATGAGTAAATAGCAAGTAGGTAGCAAGTGAATAATATTGTACTCGGATAATCAACAAGTATTTAGATAAAGCTGAAAATATTTGAGTAATCAACTATGTAAAGCGAGTAATGCGTTTTAGTAAAACGAGCATTGAATTCAAATAGTAAGGAGCATGTATCTTCCCCCAAAACAGTTGTAAAACAAGTAAAAGTAGGGGTTATGAACTCACCTGGTGCAATAGCTATGATGACAACAATGAACACACAGAAATGAGGCACGATCTCTAATCGCAACCTAATATGAATGATAGTCTAATGTAAGAAATGAAATGTCGCTACACATGCAAATACGTATGTTATCGATACCACTCATTAGTTTTGAAAATAACGTTTATCGTCGACAAATACGTTTTTGACGTCTCGTTAGGTTAATAACCACTTTTCATGTAAATATGTTGAAACGGTACTCCACGATCCTTGTTTGGTGATCTATCGGCAAATATAAGGTTTTCGTCGCAAAAATAACCTTTTTATTACTTGAAAATATGCCCAAAATGGCCTCGCAAAACATGTCGCGAAATATTGTACGTTAAGGGTTAGTGATGAAACTCGGCGTTTTCGAAAACCTTGTAACAATATCTAGAAGTCGTGTCATTTAACTTTTGGTGATACGGGTCTCGATCGATGAGAAAATCGACTCTTATTGTTGTTACTTGAAAGTTTAATGTTCAACACTTAGAAAATTTCATTATAGCAAAAGCTGTCAAAATATGTAGTTTATCGGGTAAATAGATGAGGTCGTAGTTTATTCGTTATAAGTCTATTCAACGAACGGCCAAATGATTTGAAAAGTAGGCGAGGAGTACTTGATTTTACTTAACTACGGTTCGGACTCAAACTAATCCGATCATAAGGAAAAACAGCCGTGAAAGTGGTGTCTCGCAAAGACAGTTTTGCGGCAAAAATGGTAATACAAAAGCTGATGGAAAAGTATATGTATCGTCGGATTTCAAACACTTGTATCTTTTTCGTTATAAGCCCGTTTTCTATGTTCTTTATATCCCCGCGAAGGTAATCAAGTATACTAATATATTTTTGATACGTCGGGATGGCTAGATCAAGTTTTAGGCCTCGAAACAGTCCATGAAAATCGTGGGACAGCAAGGTATTTTTTTTTTCAGAAAATAGTTTTCGTCGTTAAAATTGAAAATAGCATAACTTCTTCGTCGTAACTCGGATTTTATCCCCGTTTTCGGCCACGGCTTCGTTTCGGAATGTATTTTCTAAATCTTTGGTCCAAAGTTACCCAAAACCCACTGATCTTTCCAGATCTTACGTTTTTGGACAGAACCTTTATTTAGTTTGTAAAAATCAATTTTTCTAGTTCAAGACTTGTTTAGATCTTACCCAAACTATCTCAAATCAACTCCACAAGTACTCAATCCTACCATACACCTTCTTAGGGTGTCATGGGTTCCTAAACATCACCAATCTTAGTGGATCTAATGAGATTGCTAGTAAAAATTGTAGATCTATGTTTATAAACAAAAATAAACAATAAGTGGTATGGATCATAGTATATTTGCATGTTTTCTTACTAGATCATAAAAAGACATTAAGAAATAGTTTGAAAGATTAGAAAAATGATTAGTAACTTACTTGAAGGATTGATGAGTTTTTGAGCAAGAAAACTTAATAATCTTGAGGTTTTTATTTCAAAACCTAAACTAGATCACTACTAGAACTTGTTTAAGCACTTGATCTTGAAAAGTTTATGATCTCCTTCTTGGTTCTTGATGATGGATCGATTTGTGAAGAAGAAAGGAAGAAAAGAGAGAAATTTTGCTAGTTGGTTTGATGTAGAAATGAAGAAATGAGATGAAATGAGTATATATATTTAGGAAAGGGGGCAAGATCCCCTTTTTAAGGAGAGTAGGAGGAGCATTTGTCAAAGGGTGGATGAGATTGGATGATTTTGGTGGACTTTTGGTGTATAATGTTAGATATTATTAGTTTTAGGTGATACCGGGTACCGAGTTAACTAAAAATAAATCATGACGCGATGAAATAAAATATGACGAAGTTGTAAAAGTTGTAAAATATTATTCCTGATGATAATCGGGTGTTAAAATAATTATCGTGTTGAAATAACGCAAACCGACGGAGTTATAAGCTCCGATCGTGAAATATAGTAATTGATTTCAAAACACCAGGTAAATTAATAATATAATTTTTATATTATTATAATGAGTATGAAAATATATTAGGATCATAGTCGGGAGTATTGGGTATACGTTCGTAGTAAAAACTGAGTGGTGACGTTAATTACAAATTAAGCATACGTATATAGAAATAATGCATATCCGTGTAGTAAGTAATGTGATGATAATATGTAGACTGCTCCAGTCTATATGACGTGTCATTAATGAATGATGCATGAATTCACAGGGAAACCACATTGGTTACGCGAATTTGAAGACTCGTAAACTCAGTTTACGATGAAATGAACGGTAATCGTGAATAGTGATTTCCTTCCGGAAATGAATAGTGTCACATGAATAGTAAAATTTTTTGAACGTTTCTCGGAATCACAAACTGACTCCGAAAACGATGAATAGTAAAATGATGAATAGTGACCGGTGAATAGTAACCGGTGAATAGTAACTGATGAATAGTGAATAGGAGAAATGTCCCGAAAATGCGGGTTGTTACAGTCTCACCCCCTTAGAAGGAACTTCGTCCCGAAGTTCAGTTTGTGTTGGTCTCTGAAGTTGTATTGGTGAAAAGATGATGATATAATCGTGTAAGCTACTGAGCTCTAACAAGGTTCAAGTCTGACGGCCACTAGGCATACTCTGTCTGAAATCGTAAATGGTTCAGTGTATATCGGGTTTAACTTTATGAAATTTTCTGAATGGTATTATGCCTTTCCTAGGCAGAACTTTCAGCATGGCTCTACCACGAAGTTGAAATTATAAGGGTTTACAACTTATCGAATTTGTAATTGATTCTTGATTTGTAGGAAATTCTTGGTTATTTCATGAATGCTTACGGTACTAGTGAGTTGGGCTTTTCAAAATTTCGATCCGTCAATGGATGTGGGCACTTCGACCAAGGAGTGCCTCAAATGGTGTAGTCTCTATGCTCGCGCAATAACTATGGTTGCCACTGAATTTGGTTTATGGCAAATGGTTAATCCAACCATTTCTAGTGTCAATCACACCCGATTTGGGCATATCTCCCTAGGTTTGAATCAATCTCAAATTCTGACCATTGGTCTACAGATGATAGGTGGTGTGGTTCCAAAGAAATCTTAATGAAATCGCTAGGAGTTGAGGTGAATCAAATTCCTTTATTAGGAATAATTGAAATGGGTATCATGAATCTTGTTTTGAAAGACTTATAGGGTTAAATCCGTAAAAGGGCGTTGTTGAAAATAATAGATTAGGATAAGGTTGTGATCCTCTGCAGGATGTCAGGAATTGAGTCTTTCTCCACCTACGGTGTTTAGTCTCCATTACTAAGGTTTTCCCCGAGTTCCATGTCATCGAATCATCCTAAGTGTATAAATGATGTAATATAGTGATTGATTTTCAAAGTTTGTTTTGAGATTGTGTTTTGTTTGTAAACCTTCCCCGAATAATTGAATCTACAAGTTTAAGCAAACGGCTTTTTAGGTAACATCCTTCTTGATGTTTCAAAATTTAGTAGTTATACAATATAGGAAAATTTTCAACATAAGGTGGATAATATGGTTTACCAAAGATCGATGTTTAAAATTTTGTAACATTCAATAGTTTTGTAAAAGATTAGCCAAAAGGAATTTGCTTGACAAAATAAGTGCATCAGAAAAGTATTTCTTACAAGATATATATTTTGTATAACGGTAGTTTGGAGAAAATCCATTTAAAAGTGAAAGTATTAAGAGGTTAAAATAGCCAGGTAGGCATGCCTGCACAAATGCATAGGTGTCTAACATGTTTGGAATAATGTCTATTGGTGAAGACATGTTCAATCTATAGTCTTGATTAAGAGGTTGGATTTATCTCTATGGTGTGGCTTATTGAGCACTCGTATCGAAACTAATCCTGTAATTTAGTCAAGCCAATACTTTCCAGATAGTGGAATTTTGGCAATCAGGCCAGTGATAGTGGTTCGAATTGTTTTGTGATATCCTGACATTTCTGTTGAGTTATGAATGATCTTAAGGTACCGAGGGATCATCTTCATAGAAGGTATGGAAGATCTTTCCTAGGGAGGTCATTGATAATATCCACTTATCAATATAGGGTGTAGTGAGGGATGAGTGACATCGGAATCTATAGAGTATCACCTAATTCTTTGTATATATGGGGGTGGGGAAAAGAAATGATAGTGATGGTGAGAAGGGAAGAGACTATGACAACTGCACAAAATGAGATTGTGACAAAAGAAAATATTGTGATATGAGTGTATTGTGCATAAATATGAAAGTTCATGAAATAAATGACTAGCTGACATGCTTCCAATCGGTGGTTTACGAAGTGATGAAAGTATGAAGGTTCCAACAACGAGAGTATACACACACATGAATGAAACATTTGGAAATTGAGTAGGGAATTCAATCCAGACAAAATTTTATTATAACCATTCTCAGTGTTACAAAATTCATCTCTGAGCCAGACATAGGTGGTCAGCCTATATCTCACTATCCCGGGTTGAATATAGATGACCAGTCTATCTTCCACCGAGGTTCCATGAATTTTGAAATACTCAGCTTAATTATACTAAGACTATGTCCTTCACAAATACCAAGACGTTCTGAAAGACAAAAGCAAGTGACCAAAACTCGAGGTCAAATGATGAAACTATGCAAGGAAAAACATAACGCGGTGAAATATATGATACATGAACATGTTTATATGAAAGACAGTTATAGTAATCAACTATGGTAAATGAATATAGTATATCAGATAATGAGACACAAATCTCATTACCTAAGTCAGCAACAAACTACAAATGAGGCATCATCTTGGCAGGCAGGCACGTGACGGTCATAGGGTTAAGTTTTCGTAAAAGTAGCTATAGTCTAGGTTTTAAAAACACTTAGTTCGCTATAGCCAAAGCTCTGATACCAATCTGTCACACCCCCAGAAATCGGGTCCAGCGGAAGCATACAAGCAGCTGGGGTGTAACTCAATTGGTATTACAACACAGGTTCAAAACGGTTTTCACTTGAATCATTTAGAATAAAATAACTAAATCAAAATGTTGAATTTACATTTTTTAAAAATAGTGCGGAAGTAGGCCTGTAAAATAGTTTAAAACGGTCCCCCCATAAGAATATCAGAGTCTTCTATGACCATGCCATGCCCTGCCAAAACCTCCAGTAGCGTGCCATTGCTTAAAACCTGAAAATACATGCTAAAACGTCAGCATAAAGCTGGTGAGTTCATAGGTTAAATAAACAAGTATTTTCCGTAAACAAGTGTTTCCAGTAAACAAGTATTTTCCCGCAAAGGCATCGTAAATCCACTGTCAAATATAGTATGAGTAAGACATGTGTGCTTAAAAGAATGTTTCCACAGCAAAACGCATAAATAGTTTAACAAACAAAGTTTCATAGCACCAGTTTAGGAAAGAATATTGATTTCACTAAGTTCAAGGCACCGAAAAGGTTTTCTAGCTATATGCAGGAGGTTACGCTCCCAAGAACTTCTAGGTAATCAAACATACCTAGGATATTGTAGGTAATCAAACATACCCAAGAACTTCTAGGTAATCAAACATACCTAGGATATTGTAGGTAATCAAACATACCCAAGAACTTCTAGGTAATCAAACATACCTAGGATATTGTAGGTAATCAAACATACCCAAGAACTTCTAGGTAATCAAACATACCTAGGATATTGTAGCTACCGGTCCTTAACTTAGGCAATATTTGGCAATCAGTAAATAGTTTAAATTTATGCACTCATGTCCATGAGTAAATAGCAAGTAGGTAGCAAGTGAATAATATTGTACTCGGATAATCAACAAGTATTTAGATAAAGCTGAAAATATTTGAGTAATCAACTATGTAAAGCGAGTAATGCGTTTTAGTAAAACGAGCATTGAATTCAAATAGTAAGGAGCATGTATCTTCCCCCAAAACAGTTGTAAAACAAGTAAAAGTAGGGGTTATGAACTCACCTGGTGCAATAGCTATGATGACAACAATGAACACACAGAAATGAGGCACGATCTCTAATCGCAACCTAATATGAATGATAGTCTAATGTAAGAAATGAAATGTCGCTACACATGCAAATACGTATGTTATCGATACCACTCATTAGTTTTGAAAATAACGTTTATCGTCGACAAATACGTTTTTGACGTCTCGTTAGGTTAATAACCACTTTTCATGTAAATATGTTGAAACGGTACTCCACGATCCTTGTTTGGTGATCTATCGGCAAATATAAGGTTTTCGTCGCAAAAATAACCTTTTTATTACTTGAAAATATGCCCAAAATGGCCTCGCAAAACATGTCGCGAAATATTGTACGTTAAGGGTTAGTGATGAAACTCGGCGTTTTCGAAAACCTTGTAACAATATCTAGAAGTCGTGTCATTTAACTTTTGGTGATACGGGTCTCGATCGATGAGAAAATCGACTCTTATTGTTGTTACTTGAAAGTTTAATGTTCAACACTTAGAAAATTTCATTATAGCAAAAGCTGTCAAAATATGTAGTTTATCGGGTAAATAGATGAGGTCGTAGTTTATTCGTTATAAGTCTATTCAACGAACGGCCAAATGATTTGAAAAGTAGGCGAGGAGTACTTGATTTTACTTAACTACGGTTCGGACTCAAACTAATCCGATCATAAGGAAAAACAGCCGTGAAAGTGGTGTCTCGCAAAGACAGTTTTGCGGCAAAAATGGTAATACAAAAGCTGATGGAAAAGTATATGTATCGTCGGATTTCAAACACTTGTATCTTTTTCGTTATAAGCCCGTTTTCTATGTTCTTTATATCCCCGCGAAGGTAATCAAGTATACTAATATATTTTTGATACGTCGGGATGGCTAGATCAAGTTTTAGGCCTCGAAACAGTCCATGAAAATCGTGGGACAGCAAGGTATTTTTTTTTTCAGAAAATAGTTTTCGTCGTTAAAATTGAAAATAGCATAACTTCTTCGTCGTAACTCGGATTTTATCCCCGTTTTCGGCCACGGCTTCGTTTCGGAATGTATTTTCTAAATCTTTGGTCCAAAGTTACCCAAAACCCACTGATCTTTCCAGATCTTACGTTTTTGGACAGAACCTTTATTTAGTTTGTAAAAATCAATTTTTCTAGTTCAAGACTTGTTTAGATCTTACCCAAACTATCTCAAATCAACTCCACAAGTACTCAATCCTACCATACACCTTCTTAGGGTGTCATGGGTTCCTAAACATCACCAATCTTAGTGGATCTAATGAGATTGCTAGTAAAAATTGTAGATCTATGTTTATAAACAAAAATAAACAATAAGTGGTATGGATCATAGTATATTTGCATGTTTTCTTACTAGATCATAAAAAGACATTAAGAAATAGTTTGAAAGATTAGAAAAATGATTAGTAACTTACTTGAAGGATTGATGAGTTTTTGAGCAAGAAAACTTAATAATCTTGAGGTTTTTATTTCAAAACCTAAACTAGATCACTACTAGAACTTGTTTAAGCACTTGATCTTGAAAAGTTTATGATCTCCTTCTTGGTTCTTGATGATGGATCGATTTGTGAAGAAGAAAGGAAGAAAAGAGAGAAATTTTGCTAGTTGGTTTGATGTAGAAATGAAGAAATGAGATGAAATGAGTATATATATTTAGGAAAGGGGGCAAGATCCCCTTTTTAAGGAGAGTAGGAGGAGCATTTGTCAAAGGGTGGATGAGATTGGATGATTTTGGTGGACTTTTGGTGTATAATGTTAGATATTATTAGTTTTAGGTGATACCGGGTACCGAGTTAACTAAAAATAAATCATGACGCGATGAAATAAAATATGACGAAGTTGTAAAAGTTGTAAAATATTATTCCTGATGATAATCGGGTGTTAAAATAATTATCGTGTTGAAATAACGCAAACCGACGGAGTTATAAGCTCCGATCGTGAAATATAGTAATTGATTTCAAAACACCAGGTAAATTAATAATATAATTTTTATATTATTATAATGAGTATGAAAATATATTAGGATCATAGTCGGGAGTATTGGGTATACGTTCGTAGTAAAAACTGAGTGGTGACGTTAATTACAAATTAAGCATACGTATATAGAAATAATGCATATCCGTGTAGTAAGTAATGTGATGATAATATGTAGACTGCTCCAGTCTATATGACGTGTCATTAATGAATGATGCATGAATTCACAGGGAAACCACATTGGTTACGCGAATTTGAAGACTCGTAAACTCAGTTTACGATGAAATGAACGGTAATCGTGAATAGTGATTTCCTTCCGGAAATGAATAGTGTCACATGAATAGTAAAATTTTTTGAACGTTTCTCGGAATCACAAACTGACTCCGAAAACGATGAATAGTAAAATGATGAATAGTGACCGGTGAATAGTAACCGGTGAATAGTAACTGATGAATAGTGAATAGGAGAAATGTCCCGAAAATGCGGGTTGTTACATTTCGATATGGCAAGTTTACGCATAAAATTTTTCTTTCGACCCTTTTACGCATAAAGTTACGCGTAGACCTGTAGAAATGTTACGCGTAGAAATCCTTACGCGTAGAAAACTTATGCGTAGCCCATGTCTTTTGCGTAAAACTTACGCGTAAGACAAGGGTTTTGACCCTTTGTTGACCATTACGCATAACTTGTCCAAGTTATGCGTAGAAAAAACTGAAGATACGCGTAGGAACAGGGTTTTCGGCATAACTTTTCGCGTAGACAGTTTTCCGGCGTCCTTTTCCGTTCAGATTCAGGCCAAAATATTCCAAGCAGTATTCAGAACATATTACAGACCCATTTTTTGAGACCAGACCATGTATTTGACTATTATTGACCATAAATATTAGTATTGTTTGACCACAGATACACGATGGTACAAAAAGTCAGTAATAATCTTCAATCTTGGGACTGAAACCCAACAGAGACAGTTGTAAAAAGCGAAGACTTTTGACCATAGGATACAATAAGTATTGTTTAAAAACTGTTTATAAACAAAGATAAGGAAAAAAAATTTCCAGATCTAAAAAAATATGAAAAACAGCTTCAAAACACGCAATACGAACCACAAAAATCATCAAGATAACACAACAACGAGGCTCTGATGCCAATTGTAGGACCGAAAAGTGATGATTTTTATGTGATTCGGGAGGTCTTGGTTGATGAAAATATATGAACTCCATGTTAAGCTTTAGAGAGACAAAGTAGAGAGAGGGTGAAGAAATGGAAGTTTTATTAATATGAAAGAAACAATACACACTTTCTCACACCCCTCATGGAGAGTCATGAGGGGTATTTATAGGCTCTATACAACATTACTTTGCCTAGTGTACGTTAGTAGTCCCTGCGGGTACTACATGTTACTAATCTAGTCCATTTCACGTATGTGACGTTATCTTTATAAAAGAGCGAGGCTAACAGTAATATCTTTACATGTCTATTTTCCTAAATTATGAGATATTTTACCGAGTTTTTGAACATCTATCAAACCCTGTACTTAGCATCGTGTGTGTGTCATTTATAGAATGGCACCTCCTGCGCGAAAGACACTTCGTTGGACCACAGTAGTTGCTAAGGGACGTAAAAGAGTTGGGAAGATGAAGAGAACTAACAGGAGGATATGGGTCCCTGCTAGCATGGTACCATGTGTGATTGAAGAGAAGCTGACACTCGAGAATGTGAATAGGGAAATGGTGGAGAGGTATGAGACAAAGGTAGCTGATAAAGAAGGTTTCACCACCAAGTACCCGTGTAGGTGTCCTCAGTTTCTGGAAGATGATGAGGTAGTTTGGGTTAGACCCCGAGGGTTATATGATTTTGTGGATAGGATAGACGAAGAGTTAAGAAATCGTGAAGATGATTTTGCAAGACATCCTCTACCACATAATCATGGAAATAAGAATGGATGGGTGAGCGAGGAGGAGGAAGTGGATTCGGACTTGGTGTCCACTGCGCGTACACCATTTTGGATCTTAGATAGGATTCGAACAGCGTACGACTTGTTTTCAATGTTATGTTTTTAATGTTTTATGGTTTTGTTGAGTTATTTTGACGTTGATTGTATGTTGGAATGTGAATTCCTTCAGATTTTGGGATTTATCCCGTTTTTTTTAATGAGAAGCCTTGGGCAAGTTTGAATATTTTGGTGTGTATATTATGTGTATTATGGGAGTATAGTTTGGATGGTATTGATTGTGTGTTATTTGTTATAAGATGTTACTATTGTTAGGTGTGGCTTTGGAAGTAAGTACACATGTGGAAGGATACATCTAAAATTGTGGGTGGCCAACACAATTATAAATGTATCATGACATATGTGGACTTACAGCCAATGTTACATTGAACCGATGGTGATATGCTTATGTGTGGTAGAGTTGAGTTAATTTGGTTATATGATTGAGAGTGTCTCATGTGATGGGAGGTAGATGATTGGGTATGATTACGGAAATTGTGGAATCTTGTGAATGGTCTCTAATGGTTCTATTGTCCTGCGTGCTTAGGAAATGGCACCAAGGAAACCAAGATGACCTATCACTAAGTCACCTATGAGTGGAGCTTGCCGGACACCGAAGAAGTCCAAGAAGTCGACACCCATTATTGGGGATAGCAACCCTATCTTTCAGCAAATGATCAATCAGCAGCTAGAAGCTTTGATGCCTAAACTTGTGACTCAATTGAGTGCGCAGATAGGCAGTGGAGCTCATCCTGATGGTGCTGTGATGGATCTCAACACCTTGAACTTGTGTTAGATTGATACTTTGAATTATATTACTAAGTATGCGGAATCTACTTAGTAACACTTAGAAGTTTGATTGTGAGTAAGAGAGTTGTATATGAATAAGAACAATGTATGTAAACAAACTATTAGCTCCAATATTATTAATGATAATAATACGAGTGATCTTGATATCACTAGGGTTACACCTTGAAGCTCTAGAAACGTATATCAAACCTTTAACCTAGGATCTCCTTTTATAGCACAAGGAGTCCTCTTCTACAAGATAAGTATAATGCCAATAGAATAAGATATACACAAGATCTATTCTATAATTATCTAAACACGTTTCCTAACAGTTATCTAATAAGCAGTGGTAATATATGTTCTTGCAGTGGTAATGAGTTTCCGCTGCAAGTACAATAATCTTCTGCAGATGTAACATCTTCTCTTAGCCGTGGTAACTGTTAGTATAATTCCCAACAATCCTCCCCTAACTTATGATTAATACATAAATCAATAAGTTTCTTCAAGTATTCAGCAAACATGAGGATATGGGAATTCTTCCAAACACTTATCTTCTTCTTCTTAACTCTTTATCAGCTCTCACACATTGATCATAAATCCTTTGTAACAAATCATCTATGACTTCAGTTCTTTCCCAGCACCTAAGCTTCTCTGACAACATCACTGTCAATACTCCAGCTCTCAATGGATATTCTTTCTCAGCCAGCATAAAGACATCAACTCCATCTTGAGTAGAAACATTATGCACAGAACTTGAATCATAGAATTTCCACAAAGTTCTCGTACCATGAGCTTCAAATCTCCAATATCTATCACTTGGGTCAGGTTCATATAATCTTCTAAAGTGAGCCCATAACTCCTTAGCCTTGACATCAACAAGTTCATCCTTTTTAAACTGATCTTGAACAATCCTCCATAAAGTATCCAAGTCTTCTCTATCACAAGATCTAACAATGTCTTCAAAATCTCTGCAAATGCTTGTGACACTTCCAGTTCTGATGATCTTCCAAGCTACACCAAAACTATCAGAAAAGATCTCCCAACCAACAACTGGATATTTTGCTTGTAGAGGTTCAATATTAAGTACATCAGTCTCTATGAACAACATGTTTGTAACTTGCTCTTCTGTCAACTTGCTAGGACCCTCTTCTGCTTGAGATGATTCTTGAGTCTTCAACTTCTTTGCATCTTTTGATCCAAGAGTCACTCCAGACCTTTTTGTCTTCATAACTATAGGTTCTTGATCTATTGGAATGAATTTACTATCTTGTCTTTTGATTCTGTAGTAAAAACCTTCAATTTGATCATGTGACATTCCTTTGAATTGAGCCATCTTCATATTACCAACATGGCAACAAAAAGTCTTCATCTCAGCAATGATCTGTGCCTTTGTAAGCTTTCTTGGCTTCTTTTGACCTTTTCTAACATCCCCAATGATTTCATTAAGAGCCTGCTGATTCTTCATTTGAATGAAATCTTTAAGTTGAGCAGACTTTTGGTCTTCATTCAAGGTTGTATTTGCAATAAGTTCAATGGCCTTCTTCCTGATTATTTGATCATTGTTAATTAAGTAGTCAATCTCTTCTTCTGTAGGCACATAAGTGAACAATGGAGGTTTCTCATGTATGACAGTTGGTGAAAAACTTGAAATTGGTTCAGCCATAACAACTTCAAGTTTATCCAACCCCTTTGCTTCCATAAAACTAGCAACTTCATCTTCCTCTAGCTTTCTCTTTCTTTCATTCTCTGCTGCTTGCTGTTGCTCTGCCAATCTTGCATCAAAATTAATTTAAGCTTGTTCTTTCTTAGAAATCTTTCTTGTAAGCTCTTGTTCTAAACCAGTCACAATAGCTTTTCCTTTGACTGATTTTATTCTGGCAGCTTCTTCCTCTTCAGTGGTAATTTCTTGAGTAGCAGTGGGAACTTTTTCACTTGCAGTGGTAATTGGTTGATCAGTGGGAACTTGTTCTACTTCAGTGGAAATTGGTTGAGCAGTTCCAACTAAATCATCAAAGTTAAAACCAACATCAGCATCCATATCTTCAAAATCCAATTTCCTCCCCTCAGTCTCAGCTACATCATCTTTTGGTTGAGCATTATCAGAATCAGTGAGCTCAGCAAACTCTTTTTCAAAAATTTTATTCCTCCCCTTAAGCTCTGCATCTGTTTTCCTCCCCTGTTTGGAAGAATCTCCTAAAACTTTAGTAGAACTTGCAGAAAACTCATCCTGAGGTGAAGATGATGAAGATAACACAACTTGAGCAGATATTTTCTTCTTAAGATTCTCAACTTCATTCTGCAATCTTTGAATCTCATCCTTTAATTGATTCAGCTCTGTGGCATGTTGTTCTTTGGTCTGAGCCAGATCTTTCTCCAGAGCTTGAACCTGCTTGACTAATTTGGTACAAATGTCCATCAATTCAAGTAGTTGCACACTGCCTTCATCACTTCCAACTGTGTAACCTGTTGGGAGAGGTGAATCATGAGGCATTGATTCAGGCTCTTCCCTAGTTGGACTAGGATTAAGCCTTGAACCACCACTGCTTGTTCCTAAACCAAAAGGTTCAGCAACATGCAATGTTGAGATGAGAGAAGTTGGCTGTTTAGACCTTCATTCATAAGTGTGAGTTATAGCAGGGGTATGGTGAATTGCTGGAACAACAATATTGGGTGTGTTATGGGATACAACTGAGATGGTTGCATCTTCACCCTGTACTTGAGCAATTTTAGCAAGCATTTGAGGAAAAAGTGGATGAACCTCCCCATTCCAAAGATCTGAAGCCTTACACATGTTTTGAAAAAATTTTGGCTTTAGGCTGGAAGGTTCATAAATTCTATTGTGAGGTCGCAGTTGAAACTCATTTAACACTGCTTGCACAAACCTTGGATACATCAAAAATTTATATTGACTCTTTACATTACCTTTCATATTATTGAAAATAAACTTTGAAAAATTGAAAGTCCTATCAGTTGCCAAACAAACCAAAGGATAAGCCATGGTTGATGCAAATTGTTCATAAGAAGTTTTCTTAGGACTTAGGCAATGTAAAAGAGTGTGAATTAAAAATCTCCAATGGGGACAAAAACATCGTTTTCTAAAAGTAACTTTTTGTTCAGATGTATCATACCCCATTAAAGCAATATTAGTGAAAATTTCTGAATTAGGTAATGTGATGATACCATTGAGATCATCCAATTGGAGAATTCTCCTCAAGGATGACTCAGTAACATCAATAGTTACCCCATCCACTGTGGCTCTTAGAGCATCCACAGATTCTTGTGTGTCTCCCTGTTCAAGAGTTATAGACTCCACAGTGTTCTAGAACTGTTTGATATGAGAGACATAGATTGTGGGATTAATAGTTAAGGCATACCTTATATGAGTTGTGTTTAGAAAATCCACAATCTGATGAAAAACAGGGCCACTCTTCTCGTTTGACTTTTGTAAGTAGGCCACTTGGTTGTGCTCCTCGACAAATTTTAGAATCGCCATGATATTTATGAAAAAGAGAATAAAAGTGTTAGTAATCAAGATAAAAAGCAAGCCGTATGATGATCAATTTATACTAATAGGGTTTGAGGAGGTTGCGCAATGTGAATTATCTTTATAAAGAATTATCTTTGGAAAAAGAATAATTTATAATAAGTAAGTAGATAATTCACAAAAGATTTTACCCTATTAATAAGGAAAGACGGTTATTTTTACAATGGCTAGTAAAAAATGAATTACTGACACAACAGTTGTAACGGCTAGTTCATCAGTGGAAAAATTACTCTTGCAGTGGTAACTAATGAACTAGCAGTGGTAAAATTTTCACAACATATCAAAGAGCAGTGGTGAATAAAACATGAAAATTTGCTGCTCTTATCATAGTTTTTAGCAAACTACCAGCTATCAACGGATTTGATATGTCTTTACCATGAGCCGTTTGCTATGGACTAGCCAACTCTTGATCACTTGGAGTATGGTGAGTTGATGACCTAGTTTTTGGTAAACTATCAACCATAAACGGATTTGATAAGTCTTTACCAGTAGCCGTTTGCTCTGGACTAGTTGATTCTTATGTGGATTAGACATGGTGAATCAATAACCATTTGTTGTGTGTCTATGATACACACCTTATTACTCCAATGACTCCAATAATATGGGTTGTATGCTGCAAACCAAAGTAACTTTCAACTTAACCCATAAAGATTAACCCAAAGTAACCTTTTAACCAAGTTACTATTCACAAAAATATCTTCCAAAAGTCAACCCGATAATAACCAAATTTACTCCTCCAACCTACCAAAACAGGTAAGAGTAAATATTCTTCATTAATTAGAATGCGACCTTGACTTTGCTTATAAAAGGGGGCCCAAAACTTTTATCTCTCATCAACAAACAACTTCAACAACACAAACCCTTAATCAACACAATGAGCTAGTTCCCAATAGTCTACATATCTTCTGATGATTCATCTGATGAGGAAACAAGTCCATATGCAGCATAAAGAGTGGATGATCAATAGAATTGAATGCTTTGGTCTTGCATGAAGCTCTGTGTTGCTTTCCTTTGAGACAGGCAACATACGTTTGGTCATTTTCAAATCTTTTCTCTGGTAGACCTCTGACAAGTCCATCTTTGACAATCTTGTTGATGATCTTGAAGTTGACATGACCAAGTCTTCTATGCCAAAGCATTGATTCATCCAAAGTGGCTTTAGCAAGCAAGCAAGTAACATCATTATTAGCCACTAAGTTCTTCATGTCAATGTTATACAGATTACCTTTTCTAGGGATTTTAAGCAAAATGTAACTTTCACCAGGAAGCTTATAATCCTTAGATAAGATATAGCATTCATCTTCTGTGAATAGAACTCTATGCTTCTTGTCACACATCTATGACACACTAAAGAGGTTGTACTTGAGTTCTTTCACATACTGCACATCTTCAAAATCAATGTTTCCAGCCTTGATTATTCCTTTGCCAGAAACTTTGCCACCAATTCCTCCTCCAAAGCTGACAAATTGTCAATCATAAGGTTGAAAGTCTGAAAGATAGGACTTATTGCCAGTCATGTGCCTGGAACATCCACTGTCTGAGTATCCTTGATCATTTGTAGTCTTTGAATGTCCCTGCACACAAAATAAAGGAATTAGTTCCTTTTGGGGACCCAAGCCACAAATGACTTAGATCTGCCTCGTGTATCAATATAATTATATCTATCAAAGGTCATTGATACACCATTGGGATTGTTTGAGGTGATGGTTCCTTTTGGTTTCCATTCCCAATGTGCTGAGGCCTTAACAGCATTTCCTATATTTACCCTTTTCTTGTTAACAGACCCACCAGTGGTAACCTTTGGCCTTGCAGTGGTAACTACTGGCTTAGCAGTGGAAACTGCTTGTTTTGAAACTTTGGGTACCCACTTCTGATTATTGTTAACTTTCTTTTCAAAATTGGTCTTTTTCCTTGTTTGAGTAGATTTAACAAAAGTAGTAACAGGGGGCTTAGGGTAAACTCTGTTTTTATCTCTAGCAGTGGCAACTGCTGGTCTAGCAGTGGAAATTGGTTTAATGCCAGAATGAAGCAAAACAGACCTGGGAATCATCTTGCTAAGTGGATTTGGGTGAGTTAAGTTATTAGCATTTTTTCCATTCACCCTAGTATTCCCAAACACTTCCCTTCTTCCCAAGTGGTAGGTACAGCTATAAGACAAATGGTCAAAGCTACCACATATATGACAGGGTTAGTTATTGAACACAAAATCACTACCAAATTGCCTAGATTTAACATGATTCCAACTCCTCATATTACCCCTAGGAGTTGGTGACCTACTTCTGTACATCTCTGCATATCTAGTAGTGGGCCTAGTAAAATTAGGTTGTGACCTAGGCTTCTCTTTGACTACATCAGGAATACTTCTTTTAACCTCCACTTTAACATTCTCAGGAACACTAGGTTTAGACTCAACATTTAAATTTTCATCTTTAAGAGATGAGTCACTAGCACTATCAAATATATCAACCTTAACCTGAACCTTTTCAATTTCAACTAGTATAACAAACTTTGGTCCATAGGTCATAGGTGGTTCCTGGAATTCCTCTAATCCTGTGTGAGCTAAGTCAATGCCAGGAGGTCATGGAACACCTCTTAGAGGTGGTGGAACTGTTTTGTATCCAATTCCTGATTTGGCTTTGCTCACAACTTGGGCTTCCAAAATTTTGTCAATACACTTGGATTGATGATCCAGTGTTTGCTTAGTTATCATTATATTCTCACTAGCCATCTTAACCTTTTCTAGTTCTTCTCTAAGAACCTTATTAACAGCAATCTGATAATCTAAGTCTCTTCTTAATACTGCAATATCATCATTGAACTTAGATTCATTTGCCCTATAATGCTCTAATTGAGTTTCTAAAACACCTAGGCCTTTTTTATGATTTGCTAAGTTATAATTAGTATGAGTTAACTCTAGGCATTGTTCATTAAATTGTGCTTTAATTTTCTCATACTCTTTAAGGCCTTACAAGATTTAGAACAAGCATTATCAATTTGTACCTCAGAGTCAGAAAAAGCCATTAGTGCAAGCTCAGTAGCAACCATTGCAGACTCTGAATCATCTTCCTCATCGTTGGTCATAAAGCTCCAATCAAAGCTCACTCCATCAATAGCCAATAGCCCCTTTGGCTCATCAGTAGTAGGTTCCTTCTTCTTGTCCTGATTATACCAAGTTGACCTGTTGTCAGATTTCCTTGGCTTCCTACATTCCCTGGCAAAGTGCCCCTTCTTATGACAATTATAGCACTCCACCTTCTTTTTGTCAAAACCTACTATTTCATTGCCATTGATGTTGATCTTTCTTCCAGTCTTCTTCCAAAACTTCTTTGTCCTTAAGCTTAGTAAAGCCACTTGCCATTTAATGTCCGTCTCCTCCATACCATCCTCATCAATTTGATCCAAATCCTCATGATTGAGAATTGAACCACCCACTTGACTTGATATAAAGGCATAAAAAGTAGTATCACTAAGTCCTGCAATCTGTCTCTTTGAGCTACCAGTGGAAACACTTCCACTACCAGTGGAAACAACAATGTTAGCACTGTCATCATCACTATCACTTTCTTCATCTGAACTATTATCAAGAGATGATGATATGAGTGCTACACTTCCTGAACTTGAGCTTATTTTGCCAGCTTTCTTCAATCTTTGTTCAATAACCTTGACGTTATTGTACAAATCATTAAGTTTCATGGTCTCCAAATCTGGCTTATCTTCCCACACAGCAACATTGGTTCCAAACTCAGAGGGTAAGCTTCTTAAGAACTTTAGATTGAGGTCTTCCCTTTCCACCTCCATTCCAAAAGCAGTGAGTTGAGTAACAATCTTTTGTAGCCTTGTGAAGATGCTATCAATAGATTCATTACTTGTTGAACCAAAGTTTTTATTAGCTTGCTTCAGCAGGGTTTTTTGAGTCTTCTTAGTGGAATCATTACCACCAAAAACATTACAGATCTCATCAAAAAGAGTCTTTGCAGTCTTGTACTTGCTGAATGCTAGAACTTGGTCTCTGGGAAGTGCCATCAGCAACAAACCTCTGGCCTTCAGATCATTCTTCAGCTGAAGTCTTTCATCATTAGTAACAGGTCTAGTGTTGACCTTAATTACTTTCTTGCCATTAACCATCTCTGATGTAGAACTTGGTTTGAAAGAATTTCCAACCATAATGATCTCCCAGAGTATGTAGTCTTGGACAATAAAGAATTGTTCGATCATTAGCCTCCACATCTCAAAGTCATTCAACTTAAGCTTTGGAAGCTTAGCAGCAATGTTTGAGTTACTGGTTTCTGTCTCCATTGATTCTTCTGAGTGAACTAGAGTCTTCTAAATCAAAGTATCAAAGCCTGGCTCTGATACCACTTGATGGATCTCAACACCTTGAACTTGTGTTAGATTGATACTTTGAATTATATTACTAAGTATGCGGAATCTACTTAGTAACACTTAGAAGTTTGATTGTGAGTAAGACAGTTGTATATGAATAAGAACAATGTATGTAAACAAACTATTAGCTCCAATATTATTAATGATAATAATACGAGTGATCTTGATATCACTAGGGTTACACTTTGAAGCTCTAGAAACGTATATCAAACCTTTAACCTAGGATCTCCTTTTATAGCACAAGGAGTCCTCTTCTACAAGATAAGTATAATGCTAATAGAATAAGATATACACAAGATCTATTCTATAATTATCTAAACACGTTTCCTAACAGTTATCTAAAAAGCAGTGGTAATATATGTTCTTGCAGTGGTAATGAGTTTCCACTGCAAGTACAATAATCTTCTGCAGTTGTAACATCTTCTCTTAGCCGTGGTAACTGTTAGTATAATTCCCAACATGCTGGGAGTGGAGGAAGCAGAAATAATGGGTGTACTTATAAGGAGTTTATGGCTTGTAAGCCCAAGGAGTTTGATGGGAAGGGTGGGGTGATTGCACTCACTCGATGGATACAGAAAATGGAGTCGGTGATGGACATAAGTGGATGTAGTGAGGGCCAGAAAGTTAAGTATGCGGTTAGTTCCTTGGTTAACAAGGCGTTGACCTGGTGGAACACGCAACTACAAGCTAGAGGACGAGTTGCGGCTTTGGGTATGACTTGAGAGGACTTCAAAGCCATAATGGTAGAGGAGTTTTGTCCAACCAATGAAATGAAGAAATTGGAGGAAGAGTTGTGGAATCATACTATGGTTGGGGCTAATCATATGGGGTACACTGACAGGTTTCATGAGTTAGCTAGGATGGTTCCTCATCTAGTAACTCCTGAATCGAAGCATATTGAGAGGTATATCTGTGGGCTGGTTCCACAGATTCGCTCGATGGTTAGGGCGAGTGAGCCGACAACGCTTCTAAGTGTTATTCAAAAGGCTGGTGCACTGACAGATGAAGCGGTTAGAAGTGGAACACTTGCAAAGTCAGGAGAGAAGAAGCGAGAGGAGGTTGATACAACTAAGACAGTTGGTTTTAGTGGTGACAATAAGAAAGCAAGGAAAGGGAAGGGGTTCATAGCAACGGATCCTATGATGGCAGCAGGTTATGTGGGAACAGCTTCTACGGCTGTGACTGGTAATAATAAGAAGAGGGGATATGTTGGTAATGCCCCTAGATGTGCTAAGTGTAGCGGCAATCATCCTGAGAATACTGCTTGTCGTGTGTGCTTCAGGTGTGGCAAACCTGGATACTTTGCTAAGGACTGCCATGTGGTGATTACTCAAGCGACTCCAATCAACTCGGTTGGCGTAGGGGTTAATCGCAAGGCATGTTATGAGTGTAGTAGTACCGATCATCAGCGAAATTGGTGTCCCAAACTTGTTGGAATGTTTAGACGGCCAGGAAATCAACTGGCTATTGAAGGAGGACAAGGGCAAGGGTTTAATATAAATGCAGCTAAGGAAAAGGCATTTACAATGAATGCAAGCGAGGCGCGCCAAGACTCAAACATTGTTACTGGTACATTATCTCTCAATGGTCATTATGCTACTACGTTATTTGATACGGGTGCGGATTATTATTTTGCTACTACTGAATTTGGTAGAATATTGGGTGTTGAGTTTAGTAAACTTAGACCTAGTATTTTGATTAAAATAGCTAGTGGTATAGAAATAGAGGTTTATAAGGTTATTCGTGGGTGTGTTATCATGTTAGAGGGTGTTACGTTTAAGATTGACTTAATACCCTTAGGACATGGTAGTTTTGATGTGGTAATAGGGATGGATTGGTTGACTAGGCATAAGGCAGAAGTAGTATGCCATGAGAAGGTGGTTCGAATTCCATTAGAGAATGGCGAGGTACTGCGAGTACAAGGAGAAATTGTGGAGAAGAATTCGAAATCCCTTATGAGTGCGATGTCTAGGGAACTCAAAGTGGGGGATATTCCAGTAGTGTGTGAGTTTTCGGGCGTTTTTCCTGAGGATTTGTCCGGATTACCACCGATACGACAGGTGGAGTTTCGTATTGAGTTAATTCCTGGAGCGACGTCGGTAGTGAAAGCTCCTTATCGATTGGCACCTATGGAGATGCAGGAGTTGGCTGCACAGTTGAAAGAACTTCAAGATAAGGGGTTTATTCGATCTAGTCATTCCCCGTGGGGAGCGCCTGTTTTGTTCGTTAAGAAGAAAGATGGTTCATTTAGAATGTGTATTGACTACCGAGAGTTGAATAAGTTGACGGTGAAGAATCGGTATCCTCTACCTAGAATTGATGATCTTTTCAACCAGTTGCAGGGTGCTAGATTTTTCTCACAGATAGATCTGCGATCTGGTTATCATCAGTTGAGAGTGCATGAGGAGGATATTCTAAAGACATCTTTTAGAACTCGTTATAGACACTTTGAGTTTACGGTTATGCCATTTGGGTTGACTAATGCACCTACGGTATTCATGGATTTGATGAATCGTGTGTGTAGACCCTATTTGGATAAATTCGTAATTGTGTTTATTGACGATATATTGATTTACTCCAAGTCAAAAGAAGAGCATGGGGAACACCTGAGGGTAATACTTGGCTTGTTGGAGAATGAAAGATTGTACGCTAAGTTCTCTAAATGTGAATTTTGGCTGCAAGAGGTGCAATTTCTTGGTCATATAGTGAATAGTGAAGGTATACATGTAGATCCTAGCAAGATAGAAGCAGTCAAGAATTGGAAGGCTCCTACGACACCTTCTGAGATACGCTCTTTCTTAGGACTGGCAGGATACAACAGGAGATTTATAGCAAATTTTTCAAAGATTGCTAAGCCTCTCACTATTTTGACTCAGAAGAATAAAAAGTATGAGTGGGGAGATGAGCAAGAAGTGGCTTTTCAGACACTAATGGATAGTTTGTGTAATGCACCTATTCTGACGTTACCTGACGGGCCAGATGATTTTGTGGTATATTGTGATGCATTGAATCAAGGTTTTGGATGTGTGTTAATGCAAAGGGGGAAGGTGATAGCTTATGCATCACGATAACTCAAGGTTCATGAGAAAAATTATACCACTCACGAATTGGAGACATTATTTGTATGGTACGAACAGTACGGTATATACCGACCATAAGAGTCTTCAACATATTTTTAATCAGAAGGAGTTGAATATGTGTCAAAGAAGATGGATGGAGTTGTTAAGTGATTATGACTGTGACATTCGTTATCATCCTGGAAAAGCGAATGTGGTGGCCGATGCGTTGAGTAGAAAAGTAAGAATTAAGCTAAGACGTATGCGAGCTATGAGCATAACATTGCAGTCAGGAATTAAGAGTAAGATATTGGCAGCACAAGAGGAGGCTCTCAAGGATGAGAACCTTGTGGCTAAAATGTTGCGTGGTTTAGATCCGCAGATGGAGAGAAAGGAAGATGGTGGACTATATTTCTTAGATCGAATATGGGTTCCACTAGTGGGAGATGTGAGAAAGGTAATCATGGATGAGGCTCATAAGACGAGATACTTGATTCATCCAGGGTCTGATAAGATGTACTATCATCTTAGAGATGCTTATTGGTGGCCGGGAATGAAGAGGGAGATAGCTGAGTACGTTAGTCGATGTTTAACTTGTTTGAAGGTTAAGGTTGAACATCAGAAACTCTCTGGATTGTTGCAGCAGCCGTCAATTCCTGAGTGGAAGTGGGATAATATAACTATGGATTTCATTACTAAATTTCCTCGCACAAGTAATGGACATGACACGATATGGGTCATTGTGGACTGATTGACGAAGTCTGCACATTTTCTGGCCATTCGTGAGGATTACAAGATGGAGAAGTTGGCAAGGATCTATATAAATGAGATTGTGGCAAGGCATGGATGCCTGTGTCTATCATTTCAGATCAGGATAGTAGATTCACTTCGCGGTTCTGGCAGTCGTTGCAAAAGGCTTTGAATACGCGGTTAGATATGAGTACTGCTTATCATCCACAGACCGATGGGCAAAGTGAGCGAACGATTCAGACATTGGAGGATTTGTTTCGTGCTTGTGCTATTGATTTTGGAGGAAGCTGGGATACTCATTTGCCTTTGGCTGAGTTTTCCTATAATAACAGCTACCATTCAAGCATTAGATGTGCACCATTTAAGATGTTGTACGGAAGGAAGTGTAGATCACCGGTGTTATAGGCAGAGGTTGGGATGAGTCAGTTAATTGGACCTGAATTAGTACAAGATACTACAGATATGGTCTTTCAGATTAAAGAAAGACTTAAGGCTGCGATAGATCGTCAAAAGAGTTATGCTGATAATCGCCGCAAACCCTTGGAGTTTAGTGTTGGGGATTTTGTGATGTTGAAGGTGTCACCATGGAAGGGTGTTGTGCGTTTCGGTAAGAAAGGCAAGTTAGCACCTAGATATGTTGGGCCATTTGAGATTACGGAGAAGATTGGACTTGTGGCGTATCGTTTGAGATTGCCTGAGGAATTAAGTTGTGTGCGTGATACGTTTCACGTGTCTAATTTGAAGAAATGTTTGGCGGATGCTAGTTTGCATGTGCCACTAGATGAGATTAAGGTTGATAGAACACTTCACTTTGTGGAGGAACCTGTTGAGATTATGGACCGAGAAGTTAAGAATATGAAGCGTAGTAAGATTGCATTGGTAAAGGTACGATGGAATTCTAAGCGTGGTCCTGAGTTTACTTGGGAGCGTGAGGAACAAATGAGAGCTATGTATCCAACTCGAGAGTTACTTTCACTAGTCAACAAGCTCCTTTCACCGGCGGAGAAAACCTTACACGTCTCTTATACTTTTACCGACACAAAGCTAGATGTCGAGTTCTTTACCAAGGGTACAACCACTCCCGTTAGTTCTTTTACAAGGGTACAACTACTCCCGATACACTTTGTGTTTTGAGGACTAAAATACTAACCGATCACTACTGAAAATACACAATCAAATGAAGTGTAAACTACACAAGTCTACACAATGCTAAGCTAACAAGTCTTGCAACGTTGTGTTGAATACTTGTTACTTTTAGTAAGCTCGTGAATCTCTTTGCTACAAAAAGAAACTTCACATATGAAATGTTAAGAGGTTAGATGAAAGAATGAATGTGTGTGGTTTGATCGTTTCTTTCATTTACTTGCATGTTATATATTGTGTTTGTGTATATATCTTTGATCAAACGGAAAGTTTCAAAGCTAACTTAACAAGTTAAAAAGATTTTAATCGGTAAACTATTCAACCCCCCTTCTAGTTTTCCACAATTGGCATCAAGAGCTACGTTACTCAAGCTTTTAAAATATATTGTGTTTTAAAACTTGAAACGATCCATGGATTTTGAAAATTACAAAGAAGGGCAACTATGCAAAGGCCACCACTCTTTGAAGCAAATGGTTTTATATATTGGAAAAACCATTTTGAAACTTACGTGAAATCTAAAGATATAGATTTGTGGTATATAATTATTGATGGTGATAACGTAGTTACTAACATCAAAGTTGATGATCAAAAGAAATTAATTGGTAAAAATAATGAAGCTAAAATGATGCTTTACAATGCTTTGCCTAAGAAAGAATATGAAAGAGTCTTTTTGTGTAAAACCGCCAAATATATTTGGCAATCTGTAATTTTCACTCATCAAGGAAACTCACAAGTTAAAGATAACAAAATTGATCTTCTTGTTCAACAATATGAACAATTTGTTATTTCCGAAGACGAGATTATTGATAATGCTTTTGCTAGGTTTAATACTATTATTACTTCACTTAAAGCACTTGATGAATCTTTTTGTAGTAAGAACTTTGTCAGGAAATTTCTTAGAGCACTCCATCCGAAGTGGAGAGCAAATGTGATGGCAATTGAAGAATCCAAAGATCTTTCAAGCATGTCACTTGATGAGCTAATTGGAAACCTCAAAGTTCACGAAATGGTAATGGAAAAAGATTCGGAACTAGTTAGAGGCAAGAAAGAAAAAGTTAAGTCCATTGCCTTGAAAGCTAGAGTCCAATCAAGTGATGATGAAGAATCTACTTCGGATAGTGATGATGAGGAATATGCTATGGCCGTTAGAGACTTCAAGAAGTTCTTTTGTAGAAGAGGAAAGTTTGTAAGGCAACCTAAAGATGACAAGAAAACTTTCCGAAAAGATCGTGATGATAGGAAAGGAAAGGTTGAAAGAAAATGCTATAGGTGTGGAGACACAAATCATCTTGTAGGAGAATGTCCAAAACCACCCAAGAGCAAACCTCAACAAGCTTTTGTGGGTGCTGCTTGGAATGACTATGAAGGAGATGACGATGAGCCAAAGAATGACGATATTGCTCTCATGGCTCACAACTCAAATGAGGTATTATCCGACTCATCTTACTCCTCTATTGATGATGACACTTCACAAAAATAATGTAATAAACTTTGTGAATTGAGCTTAAAAATCAAAAACAAAAATAAATTTTTGGAAACTAAAAAGGAGTTTTTAGAAAATGAAGTTTATGAGTTAAAAGAAAAAGCTAAGAGATTAGAAAAGAGTAAAGGTATTGACACACCTTGCAAATCATGTGAAGAACTTAAACTAGAAGTTGAGAAACTCAAAATTACTCAAAATGATCTAATAAAACAAACCACAAAGTTTAAGAAGTTCGATAAGAGCATTTCTTGTGCGGATGAAATTATGAAACTTAAAAAGTCACCCTTTGATAAAACAGGACTAGGATTTACGAAAATAGAAACTTCAAAGGGTCAAATGAAACAAGAAAAGATTGCACAAGAAACAAATAAAATTGCTACAGCAGCCTGCGGATCAGGCGGAACCCAATTTAGGGTTCCGCCAGGTCTGCTGCAGCAGTAACTCCATCCACTTCGGATCGTTCAAAATTTGTTAAAGTTACATACAAAAATGGAACAAAAGCTGTGTTTAAAACTGGAGTAGGATTTAGTAAAAATGAATTTAGAGCTAAAACTACTCAACCAAGACCTAAGCTCCAATTCCCAAACGCCTCTTTCCAAAGAGCAACTTCAACGCTCGACCAAACTACCAACATGTTTGGAACCAAAACACTCCTAGACATTACCAAACTCCAAACCACATGCCATGGAACCCTTATGCTCTATTGTCATACTTGGAACAAATTAATGGTATGCTTAACCAAAATGGACCCATGAGAAATTGGGGACCAAATGTTTGAGTGTTTTTCATAAAATAGGTGTGCCTCAAAGTTTGTTCGGAACCGGATGAATGGATTAAAGATAGCGGTTGTTCAAGGCACATGACGGGTAACAAAAGCCTCTTCACTTCTTATCACAAATGTGACGGAGGTAATGTTACGTTTGGTAGTAATGCTAAGAGCAAAATCATCGGAAAAGGTACAATCTCTCATGACTCCCTTTTTATTGATGATGTAGCTCATGTTGATAACTTAGGTTTTAATCTCCTTAGTATTAGTCAACTTTGTCGTAATAAGTATAATATTCTTTTTAGTGAAAAAAAAAACAACTTTTAGGACAAAATTCAAATTTTTTTGGTAAAATTTGACGGCAAAATTTTTTAAACTAAAATTTTTTCGTGTGACCTTATAATAGCATTTTACAGTGATTTTCAAAATTTTGGAATAGAAAATTTTTCAAATCATTTTGGAGGGAAAATCTGAAATCACTATTTCGACCTTGGTTTTACATTTTTGTTTGATTATTTCGATTACATCGCAACAATCAAGGGGGAGAGAAATGTCGTTTACAATGTCTCAAGTACCTTTTGCCAACTACCTTCCTCACCAATATTCTCATCAGCAATAGTATCATCAACAACAAAGTCACAGCTCCCTCATTCGTCAAGTTCTGCTATTTGGCAATGAATCAAGGCCTCCAATGTTGCTACCAGGAACATATACTTATTGGAAACGGAGATTTCTACAATGGCTCACAGATCGTCCTGCTGCAGATCTCATGCTTAATTCCATTCAAGATGGTCCATACAAAATGATATTTCTTGCTGACTCAGCAGGGATTATCAGACTACAAAATGATGAAGATTTGAATGCTACTGAACTTGCTCAGTACGATGCTGACCAACAAGCTGCATGGTTCATGACACTAGCCCTTCCCAACTCAATTTACATGAATATGTACTTTCAAGCCAGTGCTTATGAAATGTGGAAATATCTTAAAGTTATGCATCGTACAGTAGAACTTCATCACATCAGAATGAAGCAAATTATTGAATCTTGCTTAAGCATGATTCCACTGAAGACCATTCTCCCTGCTCCACCATCTCCAGCTGTTGACCATGGATCCTTAATTTACACTCCAAATGGTCTCTTCTTCATTCCTCCAAATGCACCTGAGCCTTTCTTCATTCCTCAGTACCATCCTGCTACACTACATAATAATGTGCAATCTCTTCTGCAAAATCTAGTGAAGCTTAGTCAAGTATCTACTAAGAAAGGCAATGGCGCTATGACTTCAACTGTTGAATGCTTAAACACAATGAAAGATATTGATGATGAAGAAGATCATATCGAACCAAGCATGGTATTTATGGCATATACGGAAAATATTGCAGATGATGAAGCTCAAGATTATGATTCAACCTCACTCTCTGACGATTATGTTGAATACAATGCCACACTTAGTCAAATGGAAGTTGAAGGGGTAATCTCAATGAAGTTTTGCAAAGTGTCATGGGAGATATTCCATCTGATGATGAATATGCAGATTTGGAATCCACTACAGCAAATTCGGAAGCCGATACAACAGATGTGTTGTTAATGACAAACATGCAGGAATTTTACATGAATAATACTAGCCCAGAGTATGATTCTGATGATTCTGAAGATCCATCTGTGGATTCATACATAGAGAAATGCATGACATTTTTTAGATTACTTCAGTCACTCCTTAATACAGCCGATACAGTATTTGTTATGAGTCTAAATTTATCTAATTCCCGAAATCTCTGAAATCAATCTCTCAAGCAATGTGAAAGAGTTGGGATACAAGGAAGTAATGCTCAAAGGTTGATTGGGAATGGTGAGAATACTGCAGATGTCGTTAATGTAGGCAATGAGGTTAAAGTATTGGAAGATAATTTGGTTTTCATGGATAGCAATGGGACAGAATCAGAAGTACAGAATGACAACAGTAGATTGGGGAATGATACAGATGCAGACTGTGCAGAGATCAGACCCTTCTATGACTCAGAGCCCAACTTTGACAAAGGACAGATGGATGAGGAAGATTTCATACCCATCTATGACACAGAACCTAACTTTGACAAAGAGCAAATGGTTGAGGTACAATCTACTGTTGATCATATTATGCCTACGTATGAGAAACAACAATGTGAGCAACCTAACTTCAGTAATGAAGGAGAGGTTGACCAGAAAGTTGTTCAATGTCTAGAAAAACATTCTGAGTCTGAGTCCTTACCTGATAATCCAATAACTGATACTTCATACCAAACTCTTGAGTCAGAAAACATTCTTCTCAAAAAGACCATTACCCAGTTTCATAAAGATTTTTCAAAACTAGAGGCACATTGCATCTCACTTGAACTTAAATTGCAAAATGAATCTTTAACTTTGGGTAACAATAGTCAAGTTTTGAATGAACAAAGTAAACATGTGGATACATTAGTTAAAGAAAATGAGCTTTTAAAAGGTCAAATTCAAGCAAAGGTGTTTGCACATGCTGCATTGCAAAACAAATTAAGAATACTGACTGGAAAGAGTGTGGATACTAAGTTTGCAAAACCATCAATCTTGGGGAAACCGCCTTCTCAAACAAACAGAAAACAATCAGTGGTTAGACAACCAACTGCATTTAAATCTGAACGACCTATATTTTCAAAACCTCGGTTTGCCTCCCAAGTTGTTGAGAAAAACAATTTGACAAAACCAGTCACTCCACATTCTTGGCCTAAGGAAAATGCATCTGTGTCTGCCAAATCTCAACACGTGATTATACCTGGCTCATCTAGGATTAGTTCGAAAACAGTGTCTAAAACGAGCATTAAAAGTAAAAAGTCTTATGGCACATATGACATGTACAAGAACTATGATCTAGAAAAGGCTAGGAAAAAGGCGCTACTTCAAAAGGATGGAATTTTAGGTTCAAAACCTCGTGTGATGCCTTCCACTGTAGTACAGAACACTGCTTGTAGTAGCACACCAAAACCTAAGAGTAATCAACAAACTAATAGGAATTGGCTAGCTTCTAAGAGTAGTTGCGTAAATAATCATGTTGTTTGTGCTTTAAAATATCTTCAAAAAGGAATTTCACTTGAAAAGGCTCAATCGACTAAGACAAACAAACCCATTGAACCAAAAGTCATAAGTCAAAAACCTAAGAAGTGGATCAATATAGGACGTAGGTTTTCTCAACAAAGTGATGCTCCCACATTTCATTCCATTGCATTTAAAAGGAAAACATCTCCTAGATCTAACATTAGGTGGGTACCCATGATTGATGCTAAACCACCTAACTTATATTGACCAAATAATGGTCAACAAAGTCAAATAGCCTAGGTCAATGCTCCAGGTAATATAAGGTATCACCAGGTCGTTAAGTCCCGTTGAAATGTGAATTGTAACTTTAGCGTATTCGTGATCGGGTGATTATTCACAGAAAAGGGTTATGATCATAATTATTTGGAAATTATTAACAAATATAGCTTAGGAAAGCTACGTGATGGATTACAAGAATTTAGATTACGAAGATTTGAGTTAAAACTAAAAACGTATGTTTTAATTAAAAAACGTATACAGACGCACAAAACAAAAAGTACAACTGAAGGACGGGAAGGGTTAAAAGTGTAAAATTGATATTTTTACAATCCTAATAATTAAAGAAAATTTTAAGAAAAATAAAAATTATTTTTACACTATTTAATTATTTATTATTAATTATTTACTAATTATCTATTTAATACTAATTAAACTAATTAGAATTATTAAAAATACTAAAAAGACTTAGAAAATTAAGAAAAAATTTATAAATCTAATTAACCATTAAAGGAATCCTAAAAAATTATAAAAAGTTAATTTTATGTATTTTTAAGCTAATTAGTTAATTATTATTCTAATTACTTATTAATTACTAATTAAACTAATTATATTATGAAAAATAGAAAATGAACAGTAAAAATTCTAGAAAAATTTATAAAATTGTTTTAACTAAAATAAAAGCTAGAAAAATTATAAAAACTAGGTTATACTATATAAAATCTAATTATGCTATTTAATTGATTAATATTAATTAAAACTAAATTAAACTAAAATTAATTAGAAAAACCACTAAAAGACAAAATAAAAATCTGGAAAAATTTATAAAATTATTTTAACCTAAAATAGAATTTCTAAAAATATAAAATTGATATGTTACTTAGAAATAAATTAAAAAGAAAATTAAATTGATAAATCCTATTAAATAGAAGCTATCACTATTTTTAAAATTGGTTTTTTTGGATTTTTTCTTCTTCTAAACTAATAATAAACTAAAAACAACTATTTTTAACAAAGACACTTTTGATTTAACCCAAAGAATAAGCACTTGAAATGCTTATTATACCCACAGTTGACTTTTGTTGACTGTGGAGTATTTTTAGCTCAAATGAGGAAATGTGGGGTTTTGGTGGGCTAAAGTGGTGATGGGCTTGGTGAGCTGTGGTAACTGGATCAGGCATGGTGTTGGGTTTGTTATTTTGTTAACAAAATTAAGGGGTCCGGTTGGTATTTTAACTAAATCACAAGGACCAATTTCGTAATTAATGAAACTTGAGGGGTGTGTTATGCCAATTTCCTAAAATTTGTCCCAAGGGTTAATCATGACAAGTCTGAATAGTATAAGGGTTATAAAAGGTAATTTTCCATTTTTGAAAACCCGGGGACTTGTTTTGCCATTTATGAAACTTTAGAGACCAATTTTGTAAATTCCTCAAACTTTTCATCCAGGGATCACATGTGATTACTTTTGAGTTTCTAAGGACCAAAAATAACTTTTCTTCCAAAAATTCCCCACCAAGGACCAAATCTGCCATTTTCTGAAATTCCAGGGACCATTTATGTCAATTTTGGATTTTGAGGGGTAAAAGTGTAATTTTCTCAAACTTTTTCACCCAAGGACTTCTTTTGATAATTTTTAACTTTTCTTTGCCTTGGGTTGACTTTTCTTTTATTTTAAACTTCCAGGGACTAGTTTTGCCAAATTTTGAACTTTGAGGGACTGAAACTGCCAATTATGCAAACTTTGTTCGTTTTTCATTTGTTTTTAAACATTTTGCATCTAAAACATATAAAAC
This sequence comes from Artemisia argyi, assembly GCA_030686995.1. NCBI lineage: Eukaryota > Viridiplantae > Streptophyta > Magnoliopsida > Asterales > Asteraceae > Artemisia > Artemisia argyi. The sequence continues at coordinate 52,888,595 of CM060707.1, forward strand.
ACACTTTTGGGATAAATTATGTATTTTGATGCGTTTTTGGGTGTTTTTGGATGTTTTGGCAGTCCAGATACGATAAAAATGATGAGTGTTTGAGCACTCATCAATCCACGTGTAGAATTTTCAAATCCATTGGTCTTAAGTGGATTCCTACAGGAAAGATTTTAGACATTTGCACCAAAACTAATGTGAAATCCACAACATCTATCCTTGAGGCGAGAAAGGAAATCATTGATATAGTATGTCCGAGTGTCAAGAAGATAATTGACACTACATCTTTATGCTTCTAACATCCGGAACCCAATTACACTTGGGGATCCATGTTCTCTGTTTTGTCTATTCTTTCTTCTTTTCAGATATAACAGGAATGGCTTCGGAACAAATCAGTTTTGGACCCGAGCTTAATGGATTGGCTTCTGAGCACAACAGCTTAGGACCCGTAATCAACCATTTAAAACACTTCAGCTTTGGCTTCTGAGCACAACAGCTTAGGACCCATAATCAACCGTTTAAAAGTACTTTAACAATGGCTTCTGAGCAAAACAGCTTAGGACCCGCATCCAACCGTCTAAACTTTCCGGATTCTTCGGCTGAACCATTGTCACTCTCTCGTAAAGAATTGGAAACCTTGTTTGTTCCATTGTTCGATGATACGATTGAAAACCGTCCTTCTGAGGTCTCACCAATTTCCGCTGCACACCTTGATCATAATCGAGTACCTGACACACCTCAACAAATAACAACAACTGTTGATAAAGACGGTCCTCCAATTGCATCTCCAACAACAGTAGGACAAACCGCTTCCAATTCCAGACAATCAGCTGAAGATCCAGAACACCAATCAGTACCACAACTTGAAGATTATGATGGAAATACTTTCTTCAATCCATTTGCACCGACTCCAACCATTCTTGATATAATAGAGTCGTCTTCTCGTAATTTGGATCCGTCTAATATGCATACGTTCTAACAACATCACCCTTCGACACATCATTAGAATTAAATGGATTTGGAAAACAAGCTGGACACAGAAGGCACAGTGATTCGCAACAAATCTTCTTTAGTTACAAAGGGATACAGTCAATGAAGCAGGATTGTACATCACTGTCATCAACAAAAGCTTAGTATGTAGCCATGTCTACTTTCTGTGCTCAAGTCATTCGGATGAGAACTTAGCTCACGGACTACGTCTATCTATTTGACTAGATCTCAATGTACTGCGACTCAAAGTGTGCTATTGCTATCTCGTGCAACACCATTCATCATTCCAAAGCCCAACAAGTTGCTCTCCGCTACCATTTCATCTAAGAGCATGTCAAAAAGGGTACAATTGAATTAGAGTTTGTGGGTATTGAATACCAGTTGGCAGACTTGTTTACAAAGGCATTACCTCCATCAAGGTTTGTTGATTTAGTTCACCATATTGGTATGTGGTGTTTGACTCTAGATGATTTGCAAAATTTTCTTAAAAACTAAGTGAGTCAAACATCTAACTCTTTTTGTAAAACATTAAAAAAAATAAAAAATAAAAAAAAATAAAAAAAAAACACACACACACACAAAAAGAATCTTCTTTCTTTGTGTACAAACGTCTAAGCTTCAAAACTATGTTCCTCCATTAAAACAAATTTTGCTTCACATTGTCTAAATGGAACATGTTTTGAGGGGGAGAAAATTTTTCACAATATCATGAAGTTTGCACAATTTATAATATATCTTCAAAAAAAATTGTTTCTTCATCATTTGGATTAAAAACTCATTTTCTAAAAGTTCAATGATCTCTTGAACTAAAATGTGCAAAAACGTTTCACAAAATAAATGCTAATTCAAGGGGGAGAAAAGAAATTTTTTCGGCAAGGATTCCAAATTAATCTAGTTTAGACTTCAAATGGAAAAGTAAGTAACCTTTACTTAGTAAAGATTCACAAAAGTCTTAAAATTAGGTGAAAGGACATTGCTTGTAAAATAAATAAATAAAACGGGCTCTTATCAATGTTTTCACAAATGTTCTCAAAAGTTTCACACATAATTTAAAACGTCAATGAATCAGACTAACGATTTTTTATCTTCGATCTTTTCCACAATTGTAAGTTTCAAATTTCTTTATAGTTGTTGTCTAATCGTTCTCTAAATGTTTCAAATGTTTTCAACGGTCAAAAAGGCATAATCAGAAACTAAGGTTCATGTAATTATCGATCAGGGCATTTTCTTTTATGTGTTTAGTCTAATTAATTATTTCATATAGCATTAGAGAACACTAAAGAATGCTGGATTGGTGTGTTTGCTCGATTAGAAACAACATAGGTTTGTAATCATGTGATTTAGGGTTTAAGATGTCGATGTCTTTGCTGCTGCTACTAGGGCGTTTGTTTGTACAATATTCTTGCATTTTGATGCTAACATGCGTGCAAAGTCTCAATTCATAACCCCAAACCATGACAATAATTGGAAAATTTCGAGTGAAAGAATGAATTAATCTATGATCTTGTGTGTTAGTTTGAGTATTCTGAGCATTTTGGTTGGTTTAGAATGAGTTTTTGATTCATCCGCATACTTGTTTGTGCCTTATGCATTCCTCTGTGTGCAAGTACATGTCGTCCCATTGAAAGTCAAAACTTCAACAATTGTCAAAATGTTTCATATGGAACATATTTTGAGGACAAAGGGCTAAATGTGTCAAAAAGCTAAACCTGGTAAAAGGATTCAAAATGGGGAGAAACAAGTTTTTTCAAACTCTACACTCTCGTTTTACACCAGTAAAGCAAGAGTGGAAACCAAAGCAAAGTCGTTCAAAACCTTTCGAATTTTCAAAATCTGGAATGCTTTGGCTACAATAAAAGAATGTTTCTGATCTGAACATCCCAAATACAGGAAAGTTTTCCATTAATCACAAAAACAAATCTTCAAAAATAACCCATGTGGTTCAACTTTAGACGGAAATCTTCTTCTTCAGATTTTAAAACTCAAAAGAGAGACTCCGGGTCTCAAACAACTTTCAAAAGTAAATGAGTTTTAAATTTCCATTGATTCAACGAGTGTTATTTCAAAATGTAACAAAGATTTTTCGATCCTCGTTGGAATTCAACATCTTTTAATCGGATTGACACAATCCACAAATTGATTTCAAATTTTGGTTAACAAAGGCTTTCAGTCCTCAAGGTTGTTGTCTAATCTGATATTCAAGCATTCTTTGTTGTTTAATACTTGATTGTGTTTTCTAAAACCTTGAGCAGAGTCATCTCACACATTTTTCAAAAAGTATTTCTTAAATACGATTCAATATTCTGCTCAAGAAGACTATCTCTCGAATAAACATCATTATTTGAGGGGGAGTATTTTGTTTAAAGAAAACTAATTTTGTATTCTAACGACGACTTGTGCACACATTTAAGTGTACAACTCGGTTTTTCAAAGGAAGGAAAGTGTCTTGCTAAACCATTTCTTAAAACCAAACGTGCACTTATCCTAAAAACAAGAAGCAAGTTCTCACGCTAAGTTTATCCAAAGCTTCTTAATCTTGAGCAAAATTTATTCAAATTTTTTCAAAAGGTTTTTTCAAAACTTTTCAAAATTTTGCTCAAGATTTTTCAAATCTTTATTCCCCAATTCGCTTCAAAAGTTTAAAATTCTCAAAACATATGCGAGTTTTGAGGGGGAGTATTTCCAATACATAATGTTCTGTCAAAATCATGCTTTATGGCTTGTGCACACATAACAGTGTACAACCCGCACTTGTAATGAAAGGACCCTGAGGTACGCATCAGTGCCTCAATCCTTATATAAGGAGCGAAGGCTTCTTATTTTTGAGTAGAATTAATCAAACATTTTCTGATTTTCATAATTCTGCCCAAAAGGCAAGTATTTCACCTCAATGAGTATTCACTTCTTGAGGGGGAGCACTTGAAAAATTCATCGTTTGATAACAAAAAAGTTCTTGTTAATATCTCCCCTTAAGACTCAAAAAACATATTTTACTCAAAAGTTTATCAAAAACAACATCTCATATGCTATTTTTGAGGGGGGGGGGGGAGGGGGGGAATTGAAAGTGATTAAAATATGAAAGTTAAATGTTGCTTATAAGTCAAATCTCATGCGAGCTAGACTCAGATTCACCCAGGAATTAACGAAACATAAAAGTTAGTAATCTCGAAAAGACTAATCCTCGACGGGTAATGACATCAAGTTAGTTACTAGAGCTAGTTATCACCTAAAAGCTGACAATGGAACTCTTTAACTAGCTACGTAAGAGTGTCTCGAAAAGGATTTTTCTTAGTAGAAATGTACCGTTTCGAGAAACTTTCTCTGGACTTGACCAGGCCGGGTAATAACTTCAAGCTAGTATAACTAGTGATGTAACCGTGTCTTGAATCGGTCTTGTTCACTGAAAGTGTATCAATTCAAAAAGTGCTTGTTCCTCCCGCATGTGCAAATTTATTTAAACACTTATGAGCACATGTGAAGGGGGAGCCCTTCAAAAGTAAACACAAAACTCTCAAAGTGTTAAACAAAATGTTTGATAATGACAAACACTTTGAGAGATTTTCAAAGGTTTCTTGGCTGTTGTCGAATAATCATGGAGTTATAAGGTGATTAAGATAGGAATAACAGTCCTATGATCCCCCAGAGCCGGAGGGATCTACCCAAGGACATCACCAAATAGTTAGTATTAGAAGTCCTTAGGTATGATATGAAAAAAGGAGTAAAGAATGAAAAGGGAAAGAAGGAGTTGAAGAATTAAAAAGAAAAGTAAATAAAAGGGTGAAAAGAAATAGCCCTCCATATGTTCAACTTTAGGGCAGACATCGGGTTCAATTCGTATGCTACTGGTTGTTGCTAAGGCGACGCCGGTATTGAAGATAAAGTCGTCATGGACCCAGTGACGCAATGCACTAAACCTTCTTAACCACTCAAGTTCTCTTAAAAGAGCTTGTTTCATTCTCACGGGGAACCGATGTAATCTATCGACTTATCTCTTAGAGATGGTTGATATTGAAGCAGGAGACCCCTCCCTAGTCTCCCCATAGGAAACCTAAGTGTGCACTTTTCGAGTCTAGAGCCATGAGATACATCAAAGATCTCTTAGGAACACTTAGTATTTCTACAACTGGTGTTCTACATCAATGGACACTAGCTGTAAATTATCGAGTCCTTCGCAGATCTTAGCAATCTGCCGAGAACGTTTATGAGAGAATTTACATAAGTATTTCTCAATGATTGAACGGAAATCCTGCCAGGGTCAACATCAAACAGCCTTGACAGCAGGTCACTTCGGTAACTCCTTGCGGGATACGCTTAGTGTTTGCGGTGGTTTCTTAGCGGTCTACAGTCGTGGAGTGATCCCCAGCGACTCACCCAGTCATTGAGCTACTTAGTATGTCTTGTAAGCTCCTTCGGGAGTATCTGACATGGGAACGGCCTTGATAAGGGTTAGAAGGAGTTTTCACAATATGCTGTTGACGATCTCTAATTCCTTATCTGTAAGTACAGGATGTTTTATTGCTAACTGTTTACATGCAGGGTTACATCATCTCCATGGCGACAGATTCCACATGCTCATACATGCATCTTGAAGTCATCAAAAGCTCCCTCAAAGATCAAAGCAACACAAAGTTCAAAGAAAGATTCTACGCCAAAAAGAAGAATCTACAAAGTATAAAGACTAAAGATCTTAAGTGAAAGAAAGGGACTACGTGCATGTATAAGTCAGAATTCAAAGATGTATGAGCATGTTGGAATGGCGGACTACCACCACAGACGCGGAAGTGACGAAAGGCAGACAACTTCATTATTTGATAACTATCACAACAACAATGAACAAGGCACAAAGAACGATGAATGATTATTATCTAATGATTTTTGAAAGACGTCTAAAGCTATGAAAGTCAAAGATAAAGAAATAACAAAGACGTCAAGCAACCGTGATGACCGACCCTTAGGGGGAGATTGATGGGATCAAAGTTCTACTATTTATCAAGTCTCGGTCATTTACTTGTAATAGGTTGCTAAGGCTTGTATGTTTATTTAATCTTAAGGCTTATGTAGCAAGCCCATGGGCCCTAAGCCCATTTCGATTTACTAGATAGGAAGGAAGGGAGTGTTGCCCTACTCCTTCCCTATATATACTAGTCATATTGTGGAAAACTAGAAGGGGGTTGAATAGTTTTCCCTTCTTTTTCATTTTATAAAAACATTGTTCAAAATGTTGATTCAAATTTATTCAATTGTTTGTTTGGAAAACTTCAATTAGAGTTTAGTATGAAAACAACATATAATCAATATGATCAATTATATATGTAAGCTTTTTGAAAAACTTAGTTTTATGAATGGAGCTTTGGTCAATCTTTATATGAATACATTTTCCTTTTAAAATCTTAAAACGTTTTGTATCAAATTATCTATCAAGTTAAACTTAATATGAGAAGTGTAAATAATAATCTATTTGACCATAACATGCAATTATACACACAATCACAATATTAACTACCATGTTCAACACAATCAATCATCACAACTATATAAGGAACAACTAAGACATGTAGGCAAGCATATAAGTAAAGCAATAAATGCAAGAACAAATGATAAGAGATAAGAGAAAGGAAATGCAAACCGAACACGATGATTTATAGTGGTTCGACTACAAGGACACCTTCCTTGTTCCTACTCCACTCCCCGAGTCACCTACTCGAGAGTTTTCTTCACTACTCAACAAGCTCCCTTTTGGCGGAGAAAACCGTACACAACTTTTGCTTACACCATTTAACGACACTAAGCTAAATGTCGAGTTCTAATAGTAGCTAGAACCAATCTCACAACACAACTTTGATCACTACACAACTTCTACACAACTTCATGACTTCACGACTTTAACACAACTTCTTCTAAACTTCTTCACGGCTTCACAACTTCTTCACGTCTTCACGACTTCACAACTTCTTCTAAACTCCACTACTTACTCACACACCTACATCTTCACAACTACATGTTTTCTCCACACTACTACTTCCTCCCACTGCTTCTTACTCACTCATTAAATCACTACTAAGTAAGATCATCTTGATCTACTTATTACATATACATAAGTCACAACTTCACATAAGTACTAACTAGATCCTAATACATCTTTTGCTTTATGATAGGGAGGATTCTTCTCTTGCACTTTGAGTGATGATAGATTGGATCACTTGAAACAAAGATTAATAATCTTATGATCAAAGGGTTTTAGAAGGATGTTTAGAGAGAATTGGATCTGAAAATTTTTGTGCAAAAGGTGAGAAAAATTCCAGGTTTGAGGTGGTATTTATAGGGAAAAATTTCTGACCAAATCTGACAAGGGAGCGTGGCCGGTCCCCTTAATTGTGTGCCGGCCCCCTAAAAATTAAGGGGGCCGCCCCTTATAATTAAGGGGGCCGCCCTACTGAAACGGCCAGTTTTTCTGTCTTTTAGTGGGGAAAGTTTATTTGGTGAAAAACTAACTGATTTTGGTTAAAAGTTTGAAATCATATATTTAGTATGATTAAAACATTTTTCTTTATTACCAAAAGTGTTTTTCAAAAATATATAATATGTTTATATAATTAAATAAACTTTGTATTAGTTAATTAAATACCCCTTTGATCATGAGATGTATTAAGCACTTGTTTATCTATACCTTAAGTGATTGTTGAGGCAAACTCGAGACGTTGAGATGTCGAGGCTTGTTGACGTAAGAATGCATAGAAGAATTGTGATCACAAGTAACTTAAGCATTTTACGTTATATGTTGTAACTTACATCTTTGTCATTATCAAAACATGAAGAGGATGTTTAGATTAAATATCGTAATATTCATGCCAACAATCTCCCCCTTTTTGATGATGACAAACTATGTAAACTATAACTTATAGTAAAATGTATAAGTTACTTGTTTACACTTCTTCTCCCCCTTTTGTCGAAGCAAAAAGGTGGACTCTAAGACGAGACTTCTACTACGCTTGAACTCTTGAGATAGAATGTAAAAGGCGAGCTTGCATCATCGTAAGTGAAGCCTTGATCCTATCAACCTCAATGCTCCCCCTTGGTGTATGCTCAAAACTTGTTTTGGCTACCAAAGAATCGAGCGGTGAAGTAATGCTTCAAAACAAAGTTAGTAGACAAGTGCACATATATATAATGATGATAATAGATATATGCATGAAACTAATAGGGGAACAATATATGGACATATTAGGTATATGCACTAAAAGTATGACACATGCAATTATTGTTTTAAATACAACAACCTAAATTAAAAAAAAAAAAAAAAATAGAACCTAATGCAAAGATTAGAACCTAGGAAAATGTAGGAGAATGAGGAGGGATGAGCGTGAATGTAAAGGGAAGGTGATGACAAAGGGTTGACAATTATGGTTTGGATTAATATATCGTTCGACAAGGGTGGATGATAGGGAATCATGGGATTTTTAGGTGTTTTGTTGGTTGACGACCGAAGGTGGATATGTGAAATGAGGTGGTGATGAGTCGACAACACTTGAAGCTTGGATTTCTTCATTGTGTTCTTCACTTGCTAGAAAGTGGAACTGACGCATTTCGTAATGAAATTCACTTGGATGAGGTGGTGATAACTTTTGGTGGTGGAGACAATTGTGAGTTGATATATTCTTTGATGGATGGAGTGGTGTCGTCTTCATTAGTAAGGTCAATGAAGAGTTGTTTTGATGGTATGATGACAAGTTTTTGTTGGAGATGGTGGTTCTTGGTGGAGGTGACAAGTGGGTGATGATATAGTCATTGATTGATGATGATGAGGATGGTATGGAGGAGGTAGAGGTTCCTTGAGTTGATGGTGTTTTGGATGGTGCATTGGGGAGCACTAGGAGATGAACATAGAGGTAGTGGTGATGGAGTGTTGGTGTAATCTTGAGTCGTCCTAGTGAGTAGATACTCAATCCAATTGAGATGTTCATTGAGGACAAAGGTTTGTTTTTCAAGGTAGGTGCAACAAATGAAATTTATGACATGGTTTTCAAGATGGATCAAATTGTTTGATGGAGATGAGTTGGTGGAGGTAGGTTGTTGATCCAAATTGCGTTGAATAAGATGCAACACAAGAAGAGCATTAAGCTCATGAGCTTCTTTGAGCTCTTCAACGAACTTTTCATGTTCGGAGGAAGGTGATGATGGTGGAGTTGGATTGTGATTAGGGATTGAGGTTTGGTCATGAAACTTATGATTCATGTTTGGATGAGATTGATGTTTGTTGTTTTGATATTGAGTATGATCCTCAAAAGGGTCATTTGGTAGAATTGAGTGAGATGAATGTGGAAGTTTATTAGTGAGGGTGATAGTTAGGTTGTCTTGTTGAGCTAAAAGAGTGGTTTCATTTGGGTGATCATGAAAGCATGATGAAGGTATGGATGAAAGTGATTCTTCATGTGTGGATGGTAGTTTGGATGTTGTATGTGGGGTGATAACAATGATGTTAGGTTTGTTGGGAGATGATATGATGGGTTGAATGATGATTTGTGATGAAGAGAGGTATTTATAGTGTGATGATTATGTGTTTATGGAAGGATAGTAGGTGTTAGATTGGCTAGACAAAACGTGTTGGTTTAGGAGGTATGATATTGATTTTTGGTTTCTTTGGGGACATGGAAATGGTGGATAACTCAAGATTGGTAGTACAAAGGATGACTCGGTTTTGGGTGTGAGGTAGAAGGATATATGTGAGTGAGTGTGATTTCCCTTCCCATTAAATTCATGCTCATCCGGATATATTATGAGACTAATATGACCTATCGGAATATGACACTAAGGTTCTCATGAAATAAGGGTGTAGGATCTAAAGGTAAGAAAAATATACCTAGATGAATGATACATATAGAGTAACCCATGTAAAGGCATCCAATCAAATCACATAGGAGCAAATAATCATCTAGAAATAACATATATGCGATATGCCATAAATCTAGGAATGAAAGCATCTAATGAGGAGCAAAGTTCATAAAAGTAAACTAGCATTAGGTATATTTAGGAAGAGCAATTTAATCAAGTTGGAGAATGAGTATGAGACTATTACTAGTGGTGCTCAATTCAGGCTAAACATGACCATTTTTATGGGTTACACACACCCAACTTCTCACATAGAAGCAATTCAACCGTTAGGTTAAATTGAATTTCTAGTCAATAGATTCTCCAGTAGTCATTCTCTTTTTAGAAGAAATTGAGTTCCTAAATTTACCTATCGAAGAGTAGCAAATATGAAGTTTGCTTGATTCACTAATACTTGGCTTAATGTGACTCAAACATCATGTTTTTATGAAGGTAAGTCTACATGATATATTTTACTCACTATCCCAATAGAGATGTGTTAAATGTTTAGATAAGAGTAAACGCAAAGTTTTAATCTTTTGTTCATGATTAACCGGTTATTTGGTTTTGATGGCATATTACTTGATTTAATAAATGTGCTTGATTTAAGAATGCTCCTTAGCATATCTTGAAAAATGAATCTCATTATGATTATTTATCTTAAATGAGATTGTGATTCACAAATGATATCAAAACTAGACATTTATAAATTCAAAAGCAAATATTATTTTCTATGATTTTTGCCAATGTTATATATATCATAATTTTAACTAGTATTTGAAACAAAATGAATTTTACTTGTTTATGCATTGTGACAAGTTATTTTTCAATTCTAATAACTTAAATTATTTCAAAAAGAAAAGTGTTGTCACACCCCCAAAATCGGGTCCAGCGGAAGCATACGTATAGCTGGGGTGTAACTCAATTGATATCACAACACTAGTTCAAAAATGGTTTGCACTTGAATCATTTAAAATAAAATAGTTAAATCAAATTGTTGAATTTACATCGTTAAAAGTAATGCGGAAGTAGGCCCTTAAAATAGTTTAAAACGGTCCCCAATTGAATAATCAGAGTCTTCTATGACCATGCCATGCCCTGCCAAAACCTCCTGTAGCGTGCCATAGGTTAAACCTGAAAATACATGCTAAAGTGTCAACACGAGGTTGGTGAGTTCATAGAGTTTGTTTAACAAATAAAGTCTATAGAAAAAAAATCCCACAGCAAAGGCATCGTAAATCCACTCAGTTACAAGTCCCGCCATAAGAGACTTGTAACCTGTGTGTTTACAACCCACTGCTAAAATATAGTTGCATGTTTAGTAGTCAAGTACCCGCGGTCATAATAAGTCACAATATAAGCACCACCTATATAATAATGTATGCCATGCAAAGCCCCTAATTAAATAATATGCGTCCCGTAACATGGTGGACGAGAGGTTGGCCGACCTCTAATAGCGCTATCCATACTACTAATAGGCGTCGAACAATGCGAATGTACGAACAGTACATCATACAACTATTATATACGATTAAGAACGCTCCGAACATGGGAGACTTAGCACGCTCCACCAATAAGGTGAGACTTTAGGGTTAAGAACGCTCCAAACAAGGGAGACTTAGCACGCTCCACCAATAAGGTGAGACTTTAGGTCATAGTACGTATGGTACATTAAGTTCAAAAGTTCAAGTTGAGTTCAATAGTTCAAAACAAGTTATAAGGTCAAGACAAGTCAAAAGAGTTCGTAATAATCAAAGGGTTCAAAACAATGTTCAAAGAGTTCAAGTAATAATTCATGTAAAAACGAGCATGCATTCTCCCCCAAAAAGTTAACAAAACAATTTAAAAGAGTAGGGGCTATGACTCACCTGGTGCGATAGCTACGATGATAAAGTGGATACACAGAAATGAGGTTCGATCTCAAACCGCAACCTAATATGAATATTATGAACGATCTAATTTAGATCATGAAATGATGTTGAAAATGTCCATGCACATGTACCTATACCACTCTTAACTTGAAAAATACTTGTTATAGTCATATGAAAATATATTCCATACTTGAGAAAAATAAGTCTTAACTAGACTTGTGTAAACTTGTCGTAATATATATGTATAGAAAGTTAGTGTTATAAACTTCGTCTTGAAAACCTTGAAGTAACATCTAATGGTCGTAAAAATAAGCTCATAAGCATAAGTACTTCGTTAGTTATAAATTTCGGCAATTTAGTAGTATTTCTAGAAAATCTAGAATTTAGTACGTAGAAGTAGTATTATTATTATTTCTATTAAAAGCTGCCAATTATAGTGAGTTCTTGTCGATATTGAAACGTGAATATCTTTGTCGTTATAAGCCCGTTTTACTTGTTCTTTATATCCACGGTTACGTCTTAGTATGTAGTAATATATTTTGGAAAGCTTGGCTCCTCCGGGTTACGTCTAAAGCCTCTTTTTGACCGACGAAAAACGTCCAACAGCAACTATTTTCCAGAAAATACTTTTCGTCAACAATCTTGCAAAAATCATAACTTCTTCGTTATTAACTCTTTTTAATCCGTTCTTTCGCCTACGGATTCGTTTTTGAAAGTATTTTCTAAAAATTTTGCCAAAGTTTACTTTGTATTTATTGATTTTCCTGGATTTCACAAAATGGGACAGCATGTCTAAAACATGCTCCAAATCAAGTTTTCAAGGTTTATAACTAATTTCTAACATCACCAAACCTCTTGTAATCACCACATAGCTAATCTAATCCTACCATACACCTTCTTAGGGTGCCATGGGCTCCTAACCAAGTTATTATAGCAAGGGAATTCATAAATAAGAAGTTAGGGTTTGTATGTTCCATTTTTGACAAAATAAATGGTGGTATAGCTAGTTGTACATGGTTTTTAGCATGGAACTCATGCAATACAAGTAAATATAAGATGATTCATGTAAAAATAAAGTTGATAACTTACTTGATAAAATGAGATGATTGAATGACTAGAAACCTTGGATTACTTGTGTTTTTGTGTTATGATTCTTGATTAGGATGATGAAATGAACAACTTTGATGCTTTGTACTTTGGAAAATCATGGATGGATCATGGTGATGGTCTTGGGTCGTGGTTATGGAGAAAAAAATGAAGAAATGGGTTTTTGATTCTCAAAAATAAAATGTGTAGTGTTTTTGTTGTTTAAGGTTAGATATTTTTCCTAGAATGGCATTTTGGTAATTAATAAGTCAATATGAAGTAACATGGGATGGGGAGGGCTGCACATGATTGATGAGTATGTAGTAAGCTTGGTATTATCTGGTTTACGGAGTCAGTTTTGGTTCCGTTAATCGCAAACCGTAAAGTTTTAAATCGCGAAACGTAAATCCGGGTATCGTAAAAATATGAAACTTGAAAGAATGACTAAACTTGTCAAAATACTCCATAATAAAATATAAAATGAATGGTAAGTTCCATCGGGTTGCTTAAACGTTGTTAAAACTGGAAACGCGGGTTAAAAACGCGTGATTCGCGTAAAACGCTGAACTGAAAAACGTAAAATTTCAAAACTTTAAGAATTGTCGTAAAATGAGAGAAAATCATATTTCTATTGTTTATATTGTTTTATGGACATATCGGGATGCCGGAAGGACGTTTAAACCTGAATGTAAATCTCGGACACGGCTTCGTGATTTTTGCAAAAATGATCCGACGAGCGCCAAACTCTCGGATTACCGTTAAAATAGTTTAACTTATGAGAATATGAAATAAAAATTTTGGACATGAATAGTGTTTTGTGAATAGTAAAAGGTGAATAGTAACTTTCCGAGATAAAAAAAATTGGAATTTCGACGTTTGAAACAGGACATGAAATTACGAGTTGTGACATTCTTCCCCTCTAAATGGAACTTCGTCCCGAAGTTCAGTTAATGTTGGTCTCCGAAGTGTTATAAAGGTGAAGATTCATGAGACGAAATGACCAGTTGACGTGTTTCTAGGCGGCGGTTCACGAGGTGATGAAAAATATAAGCGTTCTGACAACGAGGGTATACACACACATAATGAAACATTTAGAAATTGAGTAGAGGATTCAATCCAGACAGAATTTTATTATAACCATTCTCAGTGTTGCAAAATTCATTTCTGAGTCGGATATAGGTAGTCAGCCTATGTCCCACTATCCCGGGTTGAATATAGGTGACTAGTCTATATTCCACCGAGGTTCCATGAATTTTGAAATACTCAGCTCAGTTATACTAATACTATGTCCTTCACAAATACCAAGACGTTCAGAAAGACTAAGGTAGGTGACCAAACTCGAGGTCAAATGATGAAACTATGCAAGGAAAAACATAACGTGGTGACATATATGATACGTGAACATGCTTATATGAAAGGCAATTAGAGTAATCAACTAGAATAAGTGAATATAATATACCAGATAATGAGACACAAATCTCATCACCTAAGTCAGCAACAAACCACAATGAGGTTTCAGCTTGGCAGGCAGGCACGTGACGGTCATAGGGTTAAGTTTTTCATAAAAGTAGCTATAGTCTAGGTTTTAAAAACACTTAGTTCGCTATAGCCAAAGCTCTGATACCAATCTGTCACACCCCCAAAATCGGGTCCAGCGGAAGCATACGTATAGCTGGGGTGTAACTCAATTGATATCACAACACTAGTTCAAAAATGGTTTGCACTTGAATCATTTAAAATAAAATAGTTAAATCAAATTGTTGAATTTACATCGTTAAAAGTAATGCGGAAGTAGGCCCTTAAAATAGTTTAAAACGGTCCCCAATTGAATAATCAGAGTCTTCTATGACCATGCCATGCCCTGCCAAAACCTCCTGTAGCGTGCCATAGGTTAAACCTGAAAATACATGCTAAAGTGTCAACACGAGGTTGGTGAGTTCATAGAGTTTGTTTAACAAATAAAGTCTATAGAAAAAAAATCCCACAGCAAAGGCATCGTAAATCCACTCAGTTACAAGTCCCGCCATAAGAGACTTGTAACCTGTGTGTTTACAACCCACTGCTAAAATATAGTTGCATGTTTAGTAGTCAAGTACCCGCGGTCATAATAAGTCACAATATAAGCACCACCTATATAATAATGTATGCCATGCAAAGCCCCTAATTAAATAATATGCGTCCCGTAACATGGTGGACGAGAGGTTGGCCGACCTCTAATAGCGCTATCCATACTACTAATAGGCGTCGAACAATGCGAATGTACGAACAGTACATCATACAACTATTATATACGATTAAGAACGCTCCGAACATGGGAGACTTAGCACGCTCCACCAATAAGGTGAGACTTTAGGGTTAAGAACGCTCCAAACAAGGGAGACTTAGCACGCTCCACCAATAAGGTGAGACTTTAGGTCATAGTACGTATGGTACATTAAGTTCAAAAGTTCAAGTTGAGTTCAATAGTTCAAAACAAGTTATAAGGTCAAGACAAGTCAAAAGAGTTCGTAATAATCAAAGGGTTCAAAACAATGTTCAAAGAGTTCAAGTAATAATTCATGTAAAAACGAGCATGCATTCTCCCCCAAAAAGTTAACAAAACAATTTAAAAGAGTAGGGGCTATGACTCACCTGGTGCGATAGCTACGATGATAAAGTGGATACACAGAAATGAGGTTCGATCTCAAACCGCAACCTAATATGAATGTTATGAACGATCTAATTTAGATCATGAAATGATGTTGAAAATGTCCATGCACATGTACCTATACCACTCTTAACTTGAAAAATACTTGTTATAGTCATATGAAAATATATTCCATACTTGAGAAAAATAAGTCTTAACTAGACTTGTGTAAACTTGTCGTAATATATATGTATAGAAAGTTAGTGTTATAAACTTCGTCTTGAAAACCTTGAAGTAACATCTAATGGTCGTAAAAATAAGCTCATAAGCATAAGTACTTCGTTAGTTATAAATTTCGGCAATTTAGTAGTATTTCTAGAAAATCTAGAATTTAGTACGTAGAAGTAGTATTATTATTATTTCTATTAAAAGCTGCCAATTATAGTGAGTTCTTGTCGATATTGAAACGTGAATATCTTTGTCGTTATAAGCCCGTTTTACTTGTTCTTTATATCCACGGTTACGTCTTAGTATGTAGTAATATATTTTGGAAAGCTTGGCTCCTCCGGGTTACGTCTAAAGCCTCTTTTTGACCGACGAAAAACGTCCAACAGCAACTATTTTCCAGAAAATACTTTTCGTCAACAATCTTGCAAAAATCATAACTTCTTCGTTATTAACTCTTTTTAATCCGTTCTTTCGCCTACGGATTCGTTTTTGAAAGTATTTTCTAAAAATTTTGCCAAAGTTTACTTTGTATTTATTGATTTTCCTGGATTTCACAAAATGGGACAGCATGTCTAAAACATGCTCCAAATCAAGTTTTCAAGGTTTATAACTAATTTCTAACATCACCAAACCTCTTGTAATCACCACATAGCTAATCTAATCCTACCATACACCTTCTTAGGGTGCCATGGGCTCCTAACCAAGTTATTATAGCAAGGGAATTCATAAATAAGAAGTTAGGGTTTGTATGTTCCATTTTTGACAAAATAAATGGTGGTATAGCTAGTTGTACATGGTTTTTAGCATGGAACTCATGCAATACAAGTAAATATAAGATGATTCATGTAAAAATAAAGTTGATAACTTACTTGATAAAATGAGATGATTGAATGACTAGAAACCTTGGATTACTTGTGTTTTTGTGTTATGATTCTTGATTAGGATGATGAAATGAACAACTTTGATGCTTTGTACTTTGGAAAATCATGGATGGATCATGGTGATGGTCTTGGGTCGTGGTTATGGAGAAAAAAATGAAGAAATGGGTTTTTGATTCTCAAAAATAAAATGTGTAGTGTTTTTGTTGTTTAAGGTTAGATATTTTTCCTAGAATGGCATTTTGGTAATTAATAAGTCAATATGAAGTAACATGGGATGGGGAGGGCTGCACATGATTGATGAGTATGTAGTAAGCTTGGTATTATCTGGTTTACGGAGTCAGTTTTGGTTCCGTTAATCGCAAACCGTAAAGTTTTAAATCGCGAAACGTAAATCCGGGTATCGTAAAAATATGAAACTTGAAAGAATGACTAAACTTGTCAAAATACTCCATAATAAAATATAAAATGAATGGTAAGTTCCATCGGGTTGCTTAAACGTTGTTAAAACTGGAAACGCGGGTTAAAAACGCGTGATTCGCGTAAAACGCTGAACTGAAAAACGTAAAATTTCAAAACTTTAAGAATTGTCGTAAAATGAGAGAAAATCATATTTCTATTGTTTATATTGTTTTATGGACATATCGGGATGCCGGAAGGACGTTTAAACCTGAATGTAAATCTCGGACACGGCTTCGTGATTTTTGCAAAAATGATCCGACGAGCGCCAAACTCTTGGATTACCGTTAAAATAGTTTAACTTATGAGAATATGAAATAAAAATTTTGGACATGAATAGTGTTTTGTGAATAGTAAAAGGTGAATAGTAACTTTCCGAGATAAAAAAAATTGGAATTTCGACGTTTGAAACAGGACATGAAATTACGAGTTGTGACATTCTTCCCCTCTAAATGGAACTTCGTCCCGAAGTTCAGTTAATGTTGGTCTCCGAAGTGTTATAAAGGTGAAGATTCATGAGACGAAATGACCAGTTGACGTGTTTCTAGGCGGCGGTTCACGAGGTGATGAAAAATATAAGCGTTCTGACAACGAGGGTATACACACACATAATGAAACATTTAGAAATTGAGTAGAGGATTCAATCCAGACAGAATTTTATTATAACCATTCTCAGTGTTGCAAAATTCATTTCTGAGTCGGATATAGGTAGTCAGCCTATGTCCCACTATCCCGGGTTGAATATAGGTGACTAGTCTATATTCCACCGAGGTTCCATGAATTTTGAAATACTCAGCTCAGTTATACTAATACTATGTCCTTCACAAATACCAAGACGTTCAGAAAGACTAAGGTAGGTGACCAAACTCGAGGTCAAATGATGAAACTATGCAAGGAAAAACATAACGTGGTGACATATATGATACGTGAACATGCTTATATGAAAGGCAATTAGAGTAATCAACTAGAATAAGTGAATATAATATACCAGATAATGAGACACAAATCTCATCACCTAAGTCAGCAACAAACCACAATGAGGTTTCAGCTTGGCAGGCAGGCACGTGACGGTCATAGGGTTAAGTTTTTCATAAAAGTAGCTATAGTCTAGGTTTTAAAAACACTTAGTTCGCTATAGCCAAAGCTCTGATACCAATCTGTCACACCCCCAAAATCGGGTCCAGCGGAAGCATACGTATAGCTGGGGTGTAACTCAATTGATATCACAACACTAGTTCAAAAATGGTTTGCACTTGAATCATTTAAAATAAAATAGTTAAATCAAATTGTTGAATTTACATCGTTAAAAGTAATGCGGAAGTAGGCCCTTAAAATAGTTTAAAACGGTCCCCAATTGAATAATCAGAGTCTTCTATGACCATGCCATGCCCTGCCAAAACCTCCTGTAGCGTGCCATAGGTTAAACCTGAAAATACATGCTAAAGTGTCAACACGAGGTTGGTGAGTTCATAGAGTTTGTTTAACAAATAAAGTCTATAGAAAAAAAATCCCACAGCAAAGGCATCGTAAATCCACTCAGTTACAAGTCCCGCCATAAGAGACTTGTAACCTGTGTGTTTACAACCCACTGCTAAAATATAGTTGCATGTTTAGTAGTCAAGTACCCGCGGTCATAATAAGTCACAATATAAGCACCACCTATATAATAATGTATGCCATGCAAAGCCCCTAATTAAATAATATGCGTCCCGTAACATGGTGGACGAGAGGTTGGCCGACCTCTAATAGCGCTATCCATACTACTAATAGGCGTCGAACAATGCGAATGTACGAACAGTACATCATACAACTATTATATACGATTAAGAACGCTCCGAACATGGGAGACTTAGCACGCTCCACCAATAAGGTGAGACTTTAGGGTTAAGAACGCTCCAAACAAGGGAGACTTAGCACGCTCCACCAATAAGGTGAGACTTTAGGTCATAGTACGTATGGTACATTAAGTTCAAAAGTTCAAGTTGAGTTCAATAGTTCAAAACAAGTTATAAGGTCAAGACAAGTCAAAAGAGTTCGTAATAATCAAAGGGTTCAAAACAATGTTCAAAGAGTTCAAGTAATAATTCATGTAAAAACGAGCATGCATTCTCCCCCAAAAAGTTAACAAAACAATTTAAAAGAGTAGGGGCTATGACTCACCTGGTGCGATAGCTACGATGATAAAGTGGATACACAGAAATGAGGTTCGATCTCAAACCGCAACCTAATATGAATGTTATGAACGATCTAATTTAGATCATGAAATGATGTTGAAAATGTCCATGCACATGTACCTATACCACTCTTAACTTGAAAAATACTTGTTATAGTCATATGAAAATATATTCCATACTTGAGAAAAATAAGTCTTAACTAGACTTGTGTAAACTTGTCGTAATATATATGTATAGAAAGTTAGTGTTATAAACTTCGTCTTGAAAACCTTGAAGTAACATCTAATGGTCGTAAAAATAAGCTCATAAGCATAAGTACTTCGTTAGTTATAAATTTCGGCAATTTAGTAGTATTTCTAGAAAATCTAGAATTTAGTACGTAGAAGTAGTATTATTATTATTTCTATTAAAAGCTGCCAATTATAGTGAGTTCTTGTCGATATTGAAACGTGAATATCTTTGTCGTTATAAGCCCGTTTTACTTGTTCTTTATATCCACGGTTACGTCTTAGTATGTAGTAATATATTTTGGAAAGCTTGGCTCCTCCGGGTTACGTCTAAAGCCTCTTTTTGACCGACGAAAAACGTCCAACAGCAACTATTTTCCAGAAAATACTTTTCGTCAACAATCTTGCAAAAATCATAACTTCTTCGTTATTAACTCTTTTTAATCCGTTCTTTCGCCTACGGATTCGTTTTTGAAAGTATTTTCTAAAAATTTTGCCAAAGTTTACTTTGTATTTATTGATTTTCCTGGATTTCACAAAATGGGACAGCATGTCTAAAACATGCTCCAAATCAAGTTTTCAAGGTTTATAACTAATTTCTAACATCACCAAACCTCTTGTAATCACCACATAGCTAATCTAATCCTACCATACACCTTCTTAGGGTGCCATGGGCTCCTAACCAAGTTATTATAGCAAGGGAATTCATAAATAAGAAGTTAGGGTTTGTATGTTCCATTTTTGACAAAATAAATGGTGGTATAGCTAGTTGTACATGGTTTTTAGCATGGAACTCATGCAATACAAGTAAATATAAGATGATTCATGTAAAAATAAAGTTGATAACTTACTTGATAAAATGAGATGATTGAATGACTAGAAACCTTGGATTACTTGTGTTTTTGTGTTATGATTCTTGATTAGGATGATGAAATGAACAACTTTGATGCTTTGTACTTTGGAAAATCATGGATGGATCATGGTGATGGTCTTGGGTCGTGGTTATGGAGAAAAAAATGAAGAAATGGGTTTTTGATTCTCAAAAATAAAATGTGTAGTGTTTTTGTTGTTTAAGGTTAGATATTTTTCCTAGAATGGCATTTTGGTAATTAATAAGTCAATATGAAGTAACATGGGATGGGGAGGGCTGCACATGATTGATGAGTATGTAGTAAGCTTGGTATTATCTGGTTTACGGAGTCAGTTTTGGTTCCGTTAATCGCAAACCGTAAAGTTTTAAATCGCGAAACGTAAATCCGGGTATCGTAAAAATATGAAACTTGAAAGAATGACTAAACTTGTCAAAATACTCCATAATAAAATATAAAATGAATGGTAAGTTCCATCGGGTTGCTTAAACGTTGTTAAAACTGGAAACGCGGGTTAAAAACGCGTGATTCGCGTAAAACGCTGAACTGAAAAACGTAAAATTTCAAAACTTTAAGAATTGTCGTAAAATGAGAGAAAATCATATTTCTATTGTTTATATTGTTTTATGGACATATCGGGATGCCGGAAGGACGTTTAAACCTGAATGTAAATCTCGGACACGGCTTCGTGATTTTTGCAAAAATGATCCGACGAGCGCCAAACTCTCGGATTACCGTTAAAATAGTTTAACTTATGAGAATATGAAATAAAAATTTTGGACATGAATAGTGTTTTGTGAATAGTAAAAGGTGAATAGTAACTTTCCGAGATAAAAAAATTGGAATTTCGACGTTTGAAACAGGACATGAAATTACGAGTTGTGACAAGTGTAGTGCATTATCTTGTAACACAACCATTCATGCTACAAAGAAAATGAAGTACATATAATATATAGTGTGTATTGTTCTTAAATATGTATTTTAGCTTGAAGTGATGATTTTAAGTAGTGTGAGCAAAGTTTAAATATGTTGTTAGTTTGCTCATGTTTGGTTTTTCGGATATGACACATTTATCCATTGTTTTGCAATGTAAATTGCTTGAATATTTCGGATGAAACATCAAAGTCGTCAATCCTACTTCATTGTATATTTTATGCATGTGTTAAACATGTTATTCTAATATTTGGAACACAACTATTGGACAAGTAGATTCAATATGGCATTGTCAACACAAGTGTGAGTTATGATCCAATGCATATTCTTTTCATCTACAAAGGATGTAAATATTTTCATATCAATCTAGTGTGATTGAGTATGTAGATTCAAGACTATATCCTTTGTTAAAATTTGGTGTAATCTTGAAACTAAACAAATAACAATCCAATTTCTTGTCCATACTCAAAAACATGTCAATTAGATTTGATGAATATATCAACCATAATTTGAATAATGAATTGATATAATATCAAGATCTTTCTTGACCCTTCATTTAAAATAAATAGACATTTTGATAGTGTGTTACATTAATCCTAAGATTATTAATGAGTGAGGTTGGTGAGTGATTGAAATTTGACTTATTACTTCATGATTGTTATAAGTTTTGTTTATGTGAAAGACTCTTCATAGTTACTTATAATGAGCACACTTTAGATTTTGAAAATATTTTTTCTTTTGTATTACTACTAATGTTTTACAAAGATTCAATTTCTCTTATTAAACAACTTAAGGTAAAACAAGGTAATTTGTTGAAAATATTTAAGTGTGTTGTTAAGAATAGATTAAATTATTTGAAATATTTAGGTGATTAGATTTAACTTATTTACAAGATGTTTGAGTAACATTAAGCCATCTATACCTATATGCAATGCAAGCATAATATTGCAATCCTAACGCAAGAAATCTAGCATAAGATCTAGTTAAGTATAAGCTAGAAAACTAGCTATAAACTAATAGAGTACAAGGCACATATGCTAAGATATTCCAATAGCTAAATTACAAATAGCAACGATTAACAAAGCAAAATCACAAATGAGTTCACATAGCATATAAAACACTTGTCGTCGTTTTGTGTATTATATATACCAATGTTTACTTAGCTCGATTTTATTTGAAAATAAAATAGTTTCCTATCCATTTTAAAATTTAATTAAGATCAATATTTTGAAAACATAAATACTTAATTTTTCAAAGATATATCGACAAGGAATGCCCGACTCGAAGGAAAAGGTAAAATATAAGTTTTACGTTAAAACAAGACTTCAATTTTTGACCTTCGTGTAGTATTTTAACTTTCTGACTTATTTAAGTTTGTAATGGTTACTTGTAAGTATTTTTAAATGAAAGTAGACTCAATTACCTTTAAAACGCCGGGTGGCACGACTTCTACGGAGTTACGGTTAATTTTATATGATTTTTCAAAGTTTCTGAAAAACTGTCGAACAGACAGGCGGACCCCTTAAATTTAAGGGGGCCGCCCAGACAATTAAAGGGGCCGCCCATCTGATACTCAAAAATGCAATTTTTGTTAAAAATTGTTTTCTGACTTTGTGGAAAAGTGTGTAACTTTCTGATTTTAAGAACAACATATAACACTTGTTTTAAGCATAATTCTTATCTCGAGCTAGTATAATTAGTGTATATAATATCAAAAATAATACAAGTTAATCAACAAAACACTTTTCATATTAAATCCTCCTTAATGGGTAATTTAATACATGGATCGTACTCAATTTTTAAAACCATTTGTTTTGAAAATTTGAGCGACGTGGCTCTGGTACCAATTGTGGAAAACTAGAAGGGGGGTTGAATAGTTTTCCCTTCTTTTTCATTTTATAAAAACTTTGTTTCAAAATGTTGATTCAGATTTATTCAATTGTTAGTTTGGAAAACTTCAATTAGAGTTTAGTATGAAAACAACATATAATCAATATGATCAATTATATATGTAAGCTTTTTGAAAAACTTAGTTTTATGAATGGAGCTTTGGTCGATCTTTATATGAATACGTTTTCCTTTTAAAATCTTAAAACGTTTTGTATCAAATTATCTATCAAGTTAAACTTAATATGAGAAGTGTGAGTAATAATCTATTTGACCATAACATGCAATTATACACACAATCACAATATTAACTACCATGTTCAACACAATCAATCATCACAACTATATAAGCAACAACTAAGACATGTAAGCAAGCATATAAGTAAAGCAATAAATGCAAGAACAAATGATAAGAGATAAGAGAAAGGAAATGCAAACCGAACATGATGATTTATAGTGGTTCGGCTACAAGGACACCTTCCTTGTTCCTACTCCACTCCCCGAGTCACCTACTTGAGAGTTTTCTTCACTACTCAACAAGCTCCCTTTTGGCGGAGAAAACCGTACACAACTTTTGCTTACACCATTTAACGACACTAAGCTAAATTTCGAGTTCTAATAGTAGCTAGAACCAATCTCACAACACAACTTTGATCACTACACAACTTCACGACTTCACGACTTTATCACAACTTCTTCACGGCTTCACAACTTCTTCACGTCTTCACGACTTCACAACTTCTTCTAAACTCCACTACTTACTCACACACCTACATCTTCACAACTACATGTTTTCTCCACACTACTACTTCCTCCCACTGCTTCTTACTCACTCATTAAATCACTACTAAGTAAGATCATCTTGATCTACTTATTACATATACATAAGTCACAACTTCACATAAGCACTAACTAGATCCTAATACATCTTTTGCTTTATGATAGGGAGGATTCTTCTCTTGCACTTTGAGTGATGATAGATTGGATCACTTGAAACAAAGATTAATAATCTTATGATCAAAGGGTTTTAGAAGGATGTTTAGAGAGAATTGGATCTGAAAATTTTTGTGCAAAAGGTGAGAAAAATTCCAGGTTTGAGGTGGTATTTATAGGGAAAAATTTCTGACCAAATCTGACAAGGGAGCGTGGCCGGTCCCCTTAATTGTGTGCCGGCCCCCTAAAAATTAAGGGGGCCGCCCCTTATAATTAAGGGGGCCGCCCTACTGAAATGGCCAGTTTTTCTGTCTTTTAGTGGGGAAAGTTTATTTGGTGAAAAACTAACTGATTTTGGTTAAAAGTTTGAAATCATATATTTAGTATGATTAAAACATTTTTCTTTATTACCAAAAGTGTTTTTCAAAAATATATAATATGTTTATATAATTAAATAAACTTTGTATTAGTTAATTAAATACCCCTTTGATCATGAGATGTATTAAGCACTTGTTTATCTATACCTTAAGTGATTGTTGAGGCAAACTCGAGACGTTGAGATGTCGAGGCTTGTTGACGTAAGAATGCATAGAAGAATTGTGATCACAAGTAACTTAAGCATTTTACGTTATATGTTGTAACTTACATCTTTGTCATTATCAAAACATGAAGAGGATGTTTAGATTAAATATCGTAATATTCATGCCAACACATATGTAACTAGTTACCTTGTTGGTTATTTCATTATTCTAAGAAAACTCTTTCATTTCTATTTCTCATAATGTCTTAATCAACCATCTCTCCTTCTCATCTTATTTCTATCATCCTTATACTTGTGTTGACATAAATTGTGACCTAACAGTTAAGTTTCCGAAAAATTTCTAGAAAAACTCACGCCTTAATTCCTGGAATTCCTGCAAAACATCATTATGACTCGATACAAGCATTTGACTCAAACAAGTACTAATATGCACATTCGTTTAATATCATTGTGATTCATGTTCAATCTCGTTCTTAGAAACAAATTTAGATTTCCTTTACACTTATCTTTGCGAAATACCTTTATATGAAGTTAAGACAAAGTTAAACAACAAGGTAAAGCATTTTCACAATTTATTTTGAAACATGAGCCACAAACAATAAAAATAAAACATGCATACGGAAACAAATAAAATCAAACAAACAAACAAATAAAGCAAATAAAACTTGGTTTGCCTCCCAAGAAGCGATTTTCTTTATTTACGAGTCTTGTAGATAGACTCAAGGTCACGGGGTATTACGTGACCTCGTCACGAGTCACATTCTCTAGGCCATCTTCAATCTTGGTTTTATATTCCGAACCTAGTTGTAAACATTCTTTGTAGAAACCAAATATTCTATTCATAACATAGTCTACTCCTCTACGTCTATCCTCATCATTCCTATAATAGACCGCTTGCTTGTGTTCCCTTTCGATGTTTGATAAAAGACGGAATTGTTCAATCTTATAGGGCATTTGGTATGCTATCTCATCGTTCTCATCCTTGAACCTAACTATCCCTAGAGATGGGTCATAATTCATCTTGGACGTCTCAACGAATGGCTTTCCGAACACTACTTGACTTAGGCAACCATCTATTACCGGATGAATATCTTCTACAATCAAAAAGCCGGTAACGTATGTGAAGTTTCCTACAAAGACGTGCAATCCTTTTACTCTTCCCACAAAGTTAGTCATCCAACCTGTGTTGGGAATCATCCTAGGTCCTAGTTGCTTCTTCATTAACCAATTATAATGGGTCCTAGTCATAATGTTTATGGGAGATCTAAGATCGATGTAGGCTTTCCACACATGCACATGCCCAATGTTGCATGGTATATTGATGTTAGAGGGATCACTCGCTTTGATTATTGGTGAACCAAGGACGTATGGTGTTTAGGAGTCATCGAATAAATCCTTATGGTATTCCCGTTCTTTCTTGGTGGGTAATCTATCAAAGTATTCCTCTACATTTTCTACTTCCTCAACTATCTCTTCCTTTTCATCCTCAACTTCCTTAACCTTATCCTTACCACTTTCTTACCTATTATTATCGACTGACTTAATAGTGACTACGTTGACAAAGTGGACGTGTTTGGATGATGCGGGGTCCTTAATTTGGGTTCCGCTACTAGTGTCCCTAGTGTCCTTCTTTGGTGTAGTTAGCACTTGGTTGTTGAGGGCTTTCAAAAAATTGTCGATTTTATTGGTCATCTCCACTTGTTGTTGATTGAATTCAGATTAAACTTAGCTATACGAGCTTCTTGAGATGCCATAAATTTGGACATCAATCCTTCAAAATTATTGGTACTACCATAGTTATTGGAAGGATTGTTGTTGAAAGTACGGTTAGGGGGTGGACCGCTTGATTGATATCAATTAGGTGGAGTGGAAGAATTGTTTTGGGGCATGTTTTGGTTTTGTTTCCACCTAAGGTTCGGGTGATTTTTCCAAGAGGGGTTGTATGAATCACCGTAAGGGTTTGGCTCGGGTTTGAAAGTGTACCACTTGTCTCCCGCTCCTTCGGTACGCGAGGATGGGTAATCCGCAAAAGCTTGTTCGAGGAGTTCCATGCAATCACGAGTGTCGTAGGGACCACTACATAATTCGCTTGAAGAAGTGATTTTGTTCACTTGGCTTGAAGGTTTAGGAGCTTCGTAGGATTTCATAATAAACTTGACTTGGTCTTCAAGTTCCATGATCCTATGGTCGGGAGTGCTTGAATTGTTCGAAAGCAAAGATTTTGCCACGGGGATCATTCCAACTTTAGTTGTCATAGAGATCAAGATCTTCTATGAGTTCCCATGATTCTTCCGCACTTCGATCACATATCTTGCCACCGGCCGCTTGGTCAATGGTTCGTCTCATGGAGAGATCGATATGGTCATAGAAAATTTGGACTTGGAGCCAAAGATCTATGCCATGATGGGTGACTTTTTGGAGTAAGTCCTTGAAACGAGTCCATGCTTCATAGAGAGTTTCACCTTTACGTTGTTGAAACATCAAAATATCATTTCTAAGCTTGGTAGTTCTCCCTGGTGGGAAAATTAAGCAAGGAAACGAGTGGTGAGATCATCCGAATAGGTGATGGATCCCGTGGGTAAACGCTCAAGCCATTGACTAGCTTGGTCACGTAGAGAGAATTGGAAGAGACGCAATCGGGTCGTCTCTCGAGTTTCAACATCAAGGTCTATAGAATCTACGATTTTTAGGAAATCCTTGAGATGTTGATTAGGATCTTCGAAACAAAGTCCATGGAATGCACATCTGCTTTGCACTAACCGGATGGTGTCAGATCGCAAGGGAGACACCTTGGCTCCTTGAGTGAGCTCAATGGCATTTTGATAGCCTTGGTAGCTAGGACGGGAGTACTCTCCTAAAGTTCGGGGTCTAGGAGGTTAGTTTGGTTGTGGTGGTTTTGTGGGTAGTTTTGTTGTGGTGGGTTGATGGGGTCGAAGAGATTACCACCTTTCATGATGGCAGATGGTAATAGGTACGAACAAAGGAAAGAAGAAAACAATAGACTAAAGAAGACCTATAAAAATAAAAATAAAAATCTTACTAGAAAGAAATCTAGCAAGTAGACCTACTAAAAAGAAATCTCAACCTAGACAATAACTATTCCCTGGGCTGCGGCGCCAAAAACTTGATCCGTGGTTTTGCAACCTTGCAAAAGGTTTTACCTCTCAAGGGATGTTGAGAAGCTTGCAATCCCCACCAAGCAGTGTACCTAACCGTTGTAGTATAGTATAGTGGCAAGTACCGGGGGATTGATCGTTCAACTCAAAGAATAGTGTTCACAAGAGTTAAAACTCAATTAAACTAGGTCTAGAGGTGAGGGATGATTCTTTTCGTATTTTTATATTTAATGGAAAGCAAGTAAAATCTCGGGTTTTGGAAGAATGGGCGGAATTAGTTGCTAGTCAACTAACCCAAATAACTACAAATGCAATAGAAATAAAATAAAATAACACGAAAGTAAATGTGGAGAAAAACAATAATAAGAGAAAATGTGTTTACTTAGATTTCACTACTCCCTAGCTATCTTTTACTAGTTGATTAGTTTGTTACAATTGCATGGATGACGGGTTATATTCCTTTATACCATTCGTAGGGTCGTGTACGATCTTCCTTAACTCTATATGCTTCTACCTCTTCCTAGTCGAGCCGACTACTAGCTCCTAACATGGCCTCCTTAGTAGTTACTTATGCATTAAATACAACCAGTTTATCGTAGTACACATCCGATCATGTTTCTTAAGACGTTCAAGCATGTTACCAATTGGAAGTCTGCCAGTTTTCTTAAGCCTAACATCGAAATCAATCATCCACAACAATTATAAACAAACAACCAACATCAATAAGTAAGTTTCATTACATCTAAGCAAACACAAAGAAAACCTAGCCTAGCATGTTAAAGTAAAGACAAGCATAAGATAGAATCAAACAACACATAGACATATTGAATAATTATTAGAAAACTTATCTTCTATTAAACATGGATGAAACAAGGGTTTGGAACCCTTAATTGTAAGGTAAAAATCGTGCTAGGCTTTCTCCAAGTTCTCCTCTCTTAACAAATGAAAACAAGAAAACTATATATAGATTTTTGAGTCTGACGGCGTCACGTGTAAATCCTGACGCCGTCAACTCGCCGCCATAAAAACTCTCATATTGCCTAGATCCAAATCTGACGCCGTCATGTGTAACTTGTCTCTTAGCCGTCTCTTGTATTTTGTACGTGACGGCCTTCGTGACGCCGTCACATGTAAATCCTCCAAAAATATTCTGGCGCGTCACGTGTAACTTGATTATCCACCTCTTTGTCAATGAGTGACGGTGTCACATGCAAATCTTGATGCCCTCAGGTACCAAATTCAGCATGATTTGGAGACTTTGTCATTTTCTTCACTTTTTCGCTCCAAAAACGTCCAAAATGCTTCCTTTTCTAGATTTCTTCTCAAAAGTACCTAAAATGGCAAAGGAATGATTTAGGGCAATATTTGATCAAATAATCTAGACTTTGGGGCTTAAATGACCCCCTAAAAGCGGTACACTTTTCGTCTCATCAGAGTCTTACCCATTAACCTAGGAATGAATACGTAGAAAAGCGAAGGTGACAAATGCAAGTGGAATTGGAATAAACCACCTAAGGAAGGAGATGGATCATGGCACCTAAAGATGACACTATGTGATCCGGATGGAGAAAAGTTTGAAAAGTCAAACCGTACTAAGCGTACCGATAGGAATTCGAGTCTAGCTACAAGACTCATTAATAAAGAAAAGCGCTTCTTGGGAGGCAACCTAAGCTTTTTATTTGTTTGCTTGTTTGTTTATTTGTTTTATTTTGCTTCCGTATGTGTGTTCTTATTTCTATTGTTTATAATTCATGTTCCAAATGAAATTGTGAAAATGCTTTATTTTGTTTTTAACTTCGTCTTAATTACATATAAATGTATTTTGTAAAAGATAAGTGTAAGGGAAATCCAAAATTGTTTTCAAAGAACGAATTGAACATGAACGATAACAATGAGATATAGACATACATATTAGTACTTGTTTGAGTCAAATGCTTGTATCGATTCATAATGATATTTGCAGGAATTCCAGGAATTAAGGTAAAGGTTTTTCTAGAAATTTTCCGGAAACTAAACAATAAATTTCTGTCAGATCAATTTTGACGGCGTCAGCAATTAAAGCCTGACGACGTCAAGTACAAATTTTCTGGAAAATTTTGCAAGTTTTGTTTTTCTGTCGGAATTGTAAAGTTTTGCTATATCTTCAACTTATAAACTCCAGGAATCTGCAAACATTCATCCCACAAGCATTATATCTTTATTTGCTTTTTAGGATTTTATTTTATATAGATTTTACCGCCGATGTTACATTAGGTTTTCTTGTTTATTTTCGCAGGTTTAACAGGTTATATTGGATAAGAATATGTACATGGATAGTCAAGTCTTTGAGCATCAAGTTTCAAGGTTTTGGTGTTGCTTTAATCTTGAAGTTGTTACATTCTCTTGGAGGAGGATTTAACCATGTTACCGAATTATCCACACCGAACGAATCAGGGGAGTATTTGTTTCATTCTTTCATTTTCTTTACTTTTACATCTTTTAATTGAACATTGGGGACAATGTTCAGCTTAAGTGTAAGGGGGGGGGGGGGGGTAAATGAAGATACCTTAGAGAATACCATGACACTTGATTTTTGTTTTTTTAATAGTAGATGCGTAATAAAACTAAGAGAAATATTTTTTAGGGTAATTTTAGCACCAAATTTAAAATTTTTTCAACATATAGGAGTGAAACTTTAGTCTTAATAAGCGTCTCATGGATAGGAGTTATATGACTAGCACAAAAACCGTACCACTCATAAAATTTTATGAATAAGGTAGTGACCATCCGAGTATCAGATTAATTGACTAACGTGCCAGCGATCTAGTGTATGACTTGGTGACCATCCGTTATGCAAATAACGCGCCAACAATCCAAGAAGTGCACTAGTGACCATCCGTTAGTTGAAGCGTCAAAAACTCGTGCCAGCGATCTACTAAATTTATATAGGTGAGGTTCGCCCCTAGACTTGTTAGGAAAAGCCTTAGTGCTTATGAGTGTACTGGTAGCACTTAGATTCTAGAACTTGCGTTAGTGATTCATTCCGAGACCACAAGTGAGACTACATTCGTGTAGTTAGATTTACTACATGATAAGAGGCATTAGGATAACCCATGTTTTTACACCTGTATTTTATATAATTACATTGACTTCATTGGTCAAGTAATTCTCCCACACTTTTGAGATGTACTCATTTTTAGTACACAATACCCCTAGTACACCCCTCAGAGCCTATCTTTTTCGTTTCTAACTTTAAGCATTTTACATACAGATAGAATTTGTTACAATCCACCCTAAATGTACACCCAAATCGCCTTAGCCTTCCATATATGCACTCATCTTTAATGCATTATTGTTATTTGTTTAAACCCTTAGTTAATTGTCTAATTGATTATATGGTTGCCAATTCGAGTCATATCTTGTACATACTGTTTGGGACGAATGGGTCTCATGGGTAAAGTACTAATGATATGGAGTAATGGGGAAGAACATCAATTATTACCCCCATATGTGCAAAACGTTTTAAAGTACTCCAAGTGTTTTGATTATCTTAATTCGAGTCATTAGATTAATTACATGTAAAGTATGTAAAAGTTCAAGTGTAAGGGGAGAACCGAGACCCCTATGATGAACTATTTTGGATGGTAGGGCAACAGTGTGTGAAAAAAAATGGAAAAAAATCAGAAAAAGAAAAGAGAAAAACATACGGACTACCATCCCGTTTCTTTCATTTATGTTTATATTTATAGTTTTGATTAGCTTAAGTCAAGTCGAGTATTGGCTTAGCAACGCCGCATTGTACATGTAATTGACCTAGATGATTAACTTGCCACCAGTAAAATATCCTTTATCCAACAAACCGTGTTTTCCATATCCCTACACCCAACATTATAACCCTTGAAAAGCCCTCTTTGATAGTTTATCTTAGGTGCTTACGCCTAGTGGAGGAGGTTTTTGATCCTTTCCCAAGCCTATGGTAACCTATTTTCTATGACAGGTAGTGAGTGATATTTTTCCATTTCAATTAGTTATATAGGTTTATAACAACCGAGAGATGAGAGTATCCAAACACTGTTTGTGAGGTGCTAGTGTATGATTTTCGTGCTTATTTTGATTAAGGTAGAACGATTATTTGTTGTAATTACTTTTATATTAATGTTAAATGACCCCTAACTTGTATTTTGATTAGAATAAAAGCTCATTTGCTTGAGGACAAGCAAATCCCAAGTGTAAGGGTATTTGATAAGAAGAAAAGTGTTACGCTTTTAAGGGGTCATTTAAGCCTTAAATCATGATTATATGATCAAATATTTCCTTAAACTGTTCCTTTTGTCATTTTAGGTACTTTTGAGAGGAATTATGGAAAAGGAAGCATTTTGGACATTTTTGGAGCATAAAAGTGAAGAAAATGACAAAGTCAAGAATTCAAGCTGGAACAGTACCTGACGGCGTCACGCACTACCAGGTGACGGCGTCACTTGTTGATGAAGAGGTGGATAATTATTTTACACTTGATGGACGAGAAAGGAATTTTGAAGTTTACACGTGAAGGCGTCACATTATAATTCACCAAGGACGTCGCGTGTTATTACAAAGAGAGACGGCCTAGAACCTTATTCAACCAGACGGCGTCAAAGATGGATCTAGGCAATCCGAGAGTTATTTTGGCGGCTAGGTGATGGCGTCACGTCCCATAAGGTGACGCCGTCAAGTTGTAAAATCTATATATACTTTTCTAATTTTCATTCATTATGTGTTGAACTTTGGAAAGAAACTTAGGGTACGAACCCTGGTAGACTTTTGCAGCTATTTTGAGGTATCCAAACCTTTTTTCTTCCATGATTAATTGAATATAAGTAATCTATCAATCATTCAATATGTCTATGTGTTGTTTGATTCTATCTTACGCTTGTCTTTCTTTTAACATGCTAGGCTAGGTTTGTTTGTGTTTGCTTAGATGTAATGAAACCTAGCTATTGATTATTGATTGATGGTTTGTTATTAATTGTTGTTGGATGAATGATATCAATGTTAGGCTTAAGAAAACTGGCTAACTTCCTATTGGTAACTTGCTTGACGTCTTAAGAAACATGAATCGAATGTGTACTATGATTAATTGGTTGTGTTTAATACATAAGAGAATATTAATGAGGCCATGATAGGATACTTAACGTGTCATCATAGGAAGAGATAGGATCTTATAGAGTTGGGGAAGGACGTACACGCCCCGACGAATGGTATTAAGGAATACAACCCGTCATCCACGCAATTGTAACAAACTAATCAATCAATGAAAGATAGCTAAGGAGTAGTGAAACCTAAGTAAACACGTTTTTGTCCATATTAGTTTTACACACATTTATTTTCTGTTATTTTATTTTTATTTGCATTTGTAGTATTTTGGTTAGTTGACTAGCAACTAATTCTGCCCACTCTTCCAAAACCCGAGAATTTTACTTGCTTTCCAAAAAAATATAAAGATACAAAAAGAATCATCCCTCACCTCTAGACCTAGCTTAGATCATTTTCAATCCTAACGAACACTATTCCCTGTGGAGAACGATCAATCCCCTGGTTCTTACCACTACACTATACTACATCGGCCAGGTACACTTGCCTGGCGGGGATTGTAAGCTTCTCAAGATCCCTTGAGAAGTAAAAGTTTTGTGTGACAATTCAAATTGCATCACTAAAATACAAAAAGAAACGATTTAAGACAATATTTGATCATATTTATATGATTGGAATTAAATGACCCCTTAAAAAGGTACCAAATAAATCCTTATCAAATATCCACTTGGGATTTGCTTGTCCTCAAGCAAATATGCTTTTTCACTAATTAAAATACAAGTTATAGGTCATTTAACATTAATATAAAAGTAAGTACAATATACAATCGTTCCATGTTAGTCGAAACAAGCACGAAAATTATATACTAGCGCCTCACATTAAGTGTTTGGATTATCTCATCTCTCGGGTGTATAAAGTGATACAACATATGGAAACGGGAAAATACAACACTCTCTACCTGTCATAGCACATAGATTACAATAGGCTTGGGTATGGATCAAACCTCCACTAATTTGGAGTAAGCACATAGGATAAACTATCAAAGAGGTCTTTTAAAGGGTTATAATGTTAGGTGTAAGGGTATGGAAAAACACAATTTTCTTGGATAAAGGGAAATTTACTGGTGGCAAGTCAATCATATTGGTCAATTACATGTATAATGAGGCATTACTAAGCCAAGACTTGACTCGACTCGCTAACTACTAACTCTTTTTGTATTCTTTTTTCAAGAAACTATTTTGACTTAAACAAAAATGAAAGACGGGATGGTTGTCCGTATGTTTTTTCTCTTGTCTTTTTCTACCTTACTTTCTTTTTATCAAATTTTTTCTTTTTTTTCAATTTTTTTCTTTTTTTTATATATTTTTTTTCATACACTCTTGCACTAGCATCCGAAATAATACATCAATACAAAGGGATTACTTGCAACCTCCCTATACTTGAACTTTTACATACTTTACACATAACTAACTAATGACTCGAATTAAGAAAATCAAACATGTGGAGTACTTTAAACATTAACGTACATATGAGGGTAACACATGACATTCTTCCTCATTACTCCATAAAAACTAGTACTTTACCCATGAGTCCCAACTGTCCCAAAACTGTATTTACAAGATATGACTCGACTTAGCAACCATGTAACCAATTAGACAATTAACAAAGTGTTTAACAAATAGCAATAATGCACTAAAAGTGAGTGCATACAAGGTAGGCTAAGGCGATTTAGGTGTACATTTGAGAGTGGATTGTAAATAATGTTCTTCATTAATATTTTGGAATCCACCGAAATATCACGAGAACCACGAAAAGATAGGCTCTGAGGGGTGTAATAGGGGTTTTGTGTACTAAAGATACTTCGCAAGGGTGTGGAAAAATTACTTGCAAGTTCATCCTTTGTGGGGAATCTATTGAAGTATTCATCACCTACTCTCCTCCTTATTCTCGTTACCCCCGGTTTCCTTATCGGGATCACTACTACCCTTCGTCACATTTTCATAGGTTCCACTTGCTGATTGAAACAGTTCCTTATGATTGTCTTCCGGAAGGACCTTTTCTAATTTTACTTTTCGTTTATCCATTTGAAAGATTACCCTACTAATATTATCCATGAACATTACACTCTCCTCAGTCCTATTGGTTATCAACCTAGATTCTTCAACAAAAGGCTTTCCTAGGACTAAGTCAGTCAACTTAGGGTTAATGATAGAGTTCATATCATTTATCACCGTGAGATTCACTTTATTAATAAATCCTCTAACATTAACTGGTACTTCTATACCAATACCAACAAAATTGAACCCCTTATAATCGAGCTTTTGAGCAAAAATCTTATTATATAAGGGAAGTGAGATTACATTCATTGGGGATTCCGGGTCAATATATGTTTTAGGAATATATTCTTCCCCAATGGTGCATGCAATTTTAAAAACATCCGGATCTCCTTCCTCAATTCGATCCTCTATCCCAGTGAAAAGGTTTGTCGTCCAGTTTTCTAATTCATCCACGATTGAATCATCAAATAAACCTAAAGGATCCTTAGATGCATTAAGTTTTTCTCCTAGGTCTTGCTCTTTGACTTCTTCATCCCTACTAGTCATACTATGGCCCTTTTTCAGGTTGAGGGTTAGGTACCAGGG
Organism: Artemisia argyi; assembly: GCA_030686995.1. Lineage (NCBI taxonomy): Eukaryota > Viridiplantae > Streptophyta > Magnoliopsida > Asterales > Asteraceae > Artemisia > Artemisia argyi. The sequence goes on from CM060707.1 coordinate 52,923,957, forward strand.
TGATGGTGTTAACGACCACTAAAATCCGACCACCACCTCGCTGTATTTTCATCTTCAACCACTATCTGAGTTCCAACATTAAAAAAATAACACACCCATGCCTAATCATTACCACTCCCTGAGTCACAATTATTACACGGCCACTAACATCTGACCACTACCTCGCCGCTGCCGGAGAAACCACAGTCATTGATTCTGGGTTTGATGGTGTTTGGTATTTCAGATATATGGATCGAGAGAGTGATGGTGGTTTTGATATATTCTCGATCTGGGTTTTTGTTAATTTTGATTGTGTCGATTGAGATAGATAAGAATTTAGATTTTTTTTTTTACTTTTTTTTTATTTTTTTTTTAGATCAAATGATGTGTGAGTGTGAATCTAGGTTTTGGTTTTATGTTTGTTTTTGTGAGATGATTTTTTGGTTTGATTTTTTTATTGGTGTGAGGTGAGTGATTTTTGAGTATGGATGTAGATCTGTGCAGTTTTTAGATCGAGAGTTTTTGTAGTGTGGTGTGTGTTTAGGATAAGGATATGTGTATTGTGTGGTGGGGTGTGTTGTATTTTTGGGTTCAGTGGGGATATATGTCAAAAAATTAATGTACTTCTCCCCCTCAAAAAATGCAACTGCAGTAGCAGTTTTTTGAAGGTTCACATTTAATTTTTGACATTGAATGATGTTATCAGCAGTCATGAACGGATCTAAATTAGAGAAAAATCCACCCGCTCTAATACCACTTGTTGGTCCATGAAATTAAGCAAATCTTGATAGAAATAAATAAGAACTTCATTAATAATAATGAACAAAAGTTACAAGATTACTCATACCAACTTGACTACATGATAACATCTTCAGCTTCTTCAAGGGGATAATTTCGGTATATTATCCCCACTGAATTACAATAAACTCTCGTTGATCCAAGCTAAGCTTGAGATTCAATGAGAGGAGAATCCTATCAACTAATACTATGTATCTTTGTTTGTTTAGAATTCACAACTATCCCTGTTACAAACTAGACATATATATAGGTACAAAGTACAAGTAAACATGTGATGGTATTAGTTATCATCCACTTGTAGTGGTCCCCATTCTTTTCTTCATTTGGAGAAGCACCAACCATCCTTTTGGATATGTCATACTAAATATTCTCACTTTTATGGTAATAACTTGTACTTTGTTTGACTTCCCTTTTTGAAGTTCCACCCATATTATTAAGTCTGTTGTAGAGACAGTTTCAGGGAGTCAGTGAGTCTCACTGACTCCATTACCTTCTTCTTTGACTCAAGGATCATTCACTGAGTACTGCCTCACTAAATGACGAGTCTTTCTTATTAGACTCACAAAACATCCTGAAGGTAACTCACTAAGTGACTATGCACTTAGTGACTTGTTTGATGTTTACGGATATACCCACTATTTTATTTAGTGAGTTAGGCTATTTTATTTTCAAATCCTTGTTAGGAATTGGGTCAATTTTTGGACCCAACAGTCTCCCCCTATTTGAATATACAAATAGCCTAAGGTGATTAGTTTTAAATGAGGGAGTGAAGGTTCAGTTGGTAGGTTCAGTGAATAAGGTTCGTAATTGAGGTTTAGGTTCAGTGGGCAGGGTTCAGTGGGTCAGGGGGATCAGATGGTTCAGTCATTAGGGGGTTCAGTACTCTGGTTCAAGGATTCAATAAGTAAGGTTCAGGTTCAGTGACATGTTTCAATGAGTAGGTTCAGGGGTTCAGTGACTAGGTTCAGTAACCAAGGATTCATTGACCAGGTTCAGTGACCAAGGGTTTAGTGAGTTTTGTGCTTCAGTTAGTAAGGGGGACCTGGTTCAATTTTTATACATCAGTGTCCTCCCTTAATTTGGTTACCCTGACAATTCCAACACTGGGTTTGTTATAAAAACACTGATATACACTATTACTCAGTTTGTTGAGTTTCATATACCCACTGATACTTATAACTTATAAGTATTTTAAACCTAAAAAAACATCCTGAAGATATTTCATATTATCTTCGTACTCACTGAGAATCATTCACATTTCCTGAATTACATCAAACGTGTTCATCTTAGAACACTGACAAACCCCAACAACTGATATTCCACCACTCTTCTGCTGCGTCAGTCAGATAGACACCATCAGTTGGCCTGAGTTATACCCACACCACGACTGTGATAATCACAACTTTTCAACCCATTTTCTTATCTCTCAGTGAGTCACGATCTCACTTAACTTCTCCACACTGATAACCATTATTCAAAAAAGGCTTCCTGATAAACGTACCAGGCATCAATTTTCAACAAACAATTTATCACCAATTTGTCTTCTTCACTCCCTGAGATGACACTCTCACCTGATTATTTTAATCAGCACCTCGTAGAACTAAACGGGCTCACCAACTGATCTTCATCTCAATCCATACAACAAATAATTATCTCAACGTTTACACTCTAAAATACATCACGAGACCACAACATCACTAACTGATAAACAACTTCAGATTCACACGTATTTTCATCTTCAAGCACTATCTTTGTTCCAACATTAAAAAAATAACACACCCATGCCTAATCATTACCATTCCCTAAGTCACAATTATTACACGATCACTAACATCCGACCACCACCTCGCCGCTGCCGGAGAAACCACAGTCATTGATTCTACGTTTGATGGTGTTTAGTATTTCAGATATATGGATCGAGAGAGTGATGGTAGTTTTGATATATTCTCGATCTGGGTTTTTGTTAATTTTTATTGTGTCGATTGAGATAGATGAGAAATTAGATCTGTTTTTTTTTTTTTTTTTTTTGTGTTGTAGATCGAATGATGTGTGAGTGTGAATCTGGTTTTTGTTTTGTGTTTGTTTTTGTGAGATGATTTTTGGGTTTGATTTTTTTATTAGTGTGAGGTGAGTGATTTTTGAGTGTGGATGTAGATCTGTGTAGTTTTTAGATCGAGAGTTTTTGTGGTGTGGTATGTGTTTAGGATAAGGATATGTGTATTGTGTGGTGGGGTATGTTGTATTTTTGGGTTCAGTGAGGATATATGTCAAAAAATTAATGTACTTCTCCCCCTCAAAAAATGCAACTACCATAGCAGTTTTTTGAAGGTTCACATTTAATTTTTGACATTGAATGATGTTATCAGCAGTCATGAACGGATATGGATTAGAGAAAAATTCACCCGCTCTGATACCACTTGTTGGTCCATGAAATTGAGCAAATCTTGATCAAATAAATAAGAACTTTATTAATAATAATGAACAAAAGTTACAAGATTACTCATACCAACTTGACTATATGATAACATCTTCAGCTTCTTTAAGGGGAAAATTTCGGTATATTGTCCCTATTGAATGACAATAAACTCTCATTGATCCAAGCTACGCTTGAGATTCAATGAGAGGGGAATCCTAGCAACTAATACTAAATATCTTTGTTTGTTTAGAATTCACAACTATGCTGTTACAAACTAGACATATATATAGGTACAAAATACAAGTAAACATGTGATGGTGTTAGTTGTCATCCACTTGTAGTGGTCCCCATTCCTTTCTTCATTTGGAGAGGCACCAATCATCCTTTTGGATATGTCATACCAAATATTCCCACTTTTATTGTAATAACTTGTACTTTGTTTGACTTCCCTTTTTGGAAGTTCCACCCATATTTTTCAGTTTGTTGTAGAGACAGTTTCAGGGAGTCAGTGAGTCATTGTCATCACTCACTGACTCCATTACCTTCTTCCTTGGCACAGGGATCATTCACTGAGTACCACCTCATTAAATGACGAGTCTTTCTTATTAGACTCACTGAACATCCTGAAGGTAACTCACTAAGTGACTATGCACTTAGTGACTTGTTTGATGTTTACGGTTATACCCACTATTTTCTTTAGTGAGTTAGGCTATTTTATTTTCACATCCTTGTTAGGGCAATTGGGTCAATTTTTGGACCCAACAGAAGTCACTTGGAAGCAGGGTCGTCTAATAGATTTCAAAGGCCCTGTCAGGTAACGATAAATAGGCCCTCATGTTTCACGAATTATAATGCAAAAAACAAAGAATGGTCGACGTTTTCATTCTCAAACATGCAATTGCCACTTTATGTTTTCTTAATCTTGTATTTTGGCTGTGATCACATAATATTGTTCCATAATAAACTTAACCAAGTACTTCAATTCAAGCATATGTAACTTGATAATATATAAAATATAAGCCCCATCGAATTGGTAGCTTTGTGCAGCCGCCCCACTTGCACAGAGTGTTCACCGGCACTGCTTGGAAGGAAACGGTGAAAGCAAGTGAGTTTAGCTTTAGTGATGTGACACCAATACCATAAATCTTAATTTAATTATATTTGACTTAAGACCAGAAGTGAGGTGAAAGCAAGTCAAGATTCAAGATAAATTTAGTGCACTAAAAACGTCCATTCACACATAATTAGTGCATCATTCAAAATTTTTTTTGAAAGGCGATTGCATTAAGAAAGTAAAACTAGCATAGATAAGGTTACAAGGTGATTAAACTACTTTATCCGATTAAGAGAAGCTTTTTTACATCTACTAACAATCCAATTAAAAGATGAAAGAATCTAGAGTGCTTGTCTTCCAGTGAAACATGGTCAGCCTAATTAATTACATCTTGAAGGTTTTAGACTGTAACATTAGCAAGCCTCCGCCACTTTTTTAATTTGCTGCCAAGTGTTGACAGCAATCTCACCTGAGAGAAACACATGGTCTTACGATTTCACATCTTCTTCACACAAAGGTGATCTAACGGTGTGGAGATCAATGCCTCCTCTATCAAGATTCACTCTAGTAGACAATTTTCTGTTAGAGACTCTCCATGTTTTTATATTGATCTTCAATGGTGAAGCTTTATTCTATCAAGAAGGATGGCCAACATCAAGACAGGACATGGAAGTAATATACGAACACATTCCTTTGTTAGCAGCTTGCCGGTTTTATTATCATAAGTTTAAAGATCCAACATATGAAGTTGAACCGGTGGGGTTCACGTTCCTGAAGCGAACTATGTTTGAAGGATTATACTAATGGTGGAGTTGCTTCCAGCGATTGCAACGTATTATTCAAAAATGAAAATGCATGAAACGGAGCAAACACAGCTTTAGTGGCTAAAGAAACCAAACAAGCGCCAAGTGACATGTCAAAAGTGTTGCAAATGGAGATTAAACCCAAGCAAGTTGTGAAGAATTTGGGTAATACTTTTGGGATTTTAAGTAAAGATATTATGAGACGACATGGGTGGCATTTACTTGGAATAACAAGTACTTGGTTCTTACTTGATATCGCGTATTAAAGTCAAAATTTGTATCATAAGGACATCTTTAGTGCTATCAGGTGGATTCCAGCAGCGAAAAAGATGAATGATATTCATGAGTTCTACGGAATTGCAAGAACCAAACTTTAATTGCATTTTGCAGCATAGTTACTGAATTTTGGTTTCCAGTCCTTTTGATTGATAGGGTTGGACGTTCCAAAATTCAGCTACACAGGTTTTCAATGATGACTATATTTATGCTTGTGTTAACGTTCCCTTATAACCATTTGGACTCGCCACAAAAATAAAACAAGGTTTGTGGTAATGTACTCATTAACAAACTTTTTTGCTTACTTTGGACCAAACGCCACAACATTTGTGGCCCCAACTGAGATCTTTCCAGCCAGGCTTCAAACCACTTTTCATGCTATTTCTGCTAAATCATGTAAACCGGAAGCAATTTTTGGTGCGTTTGGGTTTTCATATTTGGCTCAAAATAAAGATCCAACTAAGGTGATGATGGGTATCCTGCTGATATTGGTGTCAAGAACGCGTTGTTCGTGTTAGGTGTGGTCTATTTTCCTGGAAATTTGTGTACTTTTTTGGTGCCTGAATCAAAAGGAGAGTCGCTTAGAGCAATGTTGGGTGAGAATGCGGAGAAAGAGGTGGAGAAGCCTCACGTACAAATGGCAATTTAATCAAGCTCAATTATTCCTTACATTGTTATTCTTTTGGATCAAGATATTAGGGTTAGAGAAAAGTTCAATGTAAATCCAATGTTTTTTAAAGATCCAATAAAGCAATCATTACCATCCATTTTTTGATCGAAACAAAAGTAAATAAATAAATAAATAAACTTCAACCTTTTTCTTAAAATTAAATATCTCCTAAATCGCTAATCATTACACAAAATGAATCATACAATTGTGATGAGAATTAAATCATCATTCTATAGACGGACACTTCGATATACTTTCGACGAACTTTTTTTCGATCTGGAAAAATCACATGTGTTTATGAAATCACACATGTGATTCATGTGATTTGTCACAAATCATATGTGATTTATGAAATCACAAATGTGATTTTTTCAGATGTAACTGGGAAAAAAAAATCGTCGAAAGTATATCAAAGTGCTCATCTACTGAAAGATGAAAAAATACTCATCGTGATGGTGTATTTTTTTTTTTTCACTTGAGGATTTACCGTTTGCAAGATATTTTATTTTTAAAAAGATGAAAAAAATGAGTAGCTAGGATTGATTCATTAGATCTTTAGATAATTTTGATTCTACATTGATATCAACTCATTAGGGTCATAATCTTTGGTACTCGTTTTATTTTCTGAACCTAGCTTGTTAGGATTTTTTTTTTTTTTTTTTTCTAATTATTATTATTTTTTTAACATAGACTCTTTTGAGAACTATGCAGGTTGGTTAACATAATGACATTTAGATATGTTTCATAACCTGGTTTAATATATATGCTTTAACTAGATATATGAAGGCTAATTACTTTATTTTTTTCATATTTTTTTATTCAGTTTCTTTAAGATTTCATTTTTTTTAAATGCCAGATATTGTAGAGTTGAGGCCACAACTTATTAGAAAATGGTGTTTATAATACCAGCAACTGTCCAGGTTGTAGTAGTCTCAAGTTGGTTGAATCAAGTTGCAAGTTTAGTTTTAAATTTCATACTTGATGGATGTCAAATAATCACATAATTAGTTATTTTATAGGTTTTGCTAACAAGCATGTGATTGTAACAAGTGATTGTTATTACAATGTTATTAATAAATTATCATAATTTGATGAAAATCACTAAAATTGCGGAATAATTTCGAAAAAGGTGAATGCATAACTAACATTTAATTATGATTGGTTGAAATAGTCTATTATATTAAATTGTAAGAAAAAACATCCTCTTAAACACAGCTCTTGCCTAGGGATGGCAATGGGCGAGAAAAAACCCACAACCCGCGGGTACCCGCCATAAATGGGTGAGTAAACGCGTCAATTTTCACCCATGGGTGGGTCATGGGTGAAAATTTGTACCCATCAGTGGGTGGCAGGTGGGTGACGGGTGAGACATACCCATTGCAAGTAAACCCATGGCACCCATTTAAAATGCCCACAGGTATACCCGTCAAAATACCCTTGGTGTACCAGTAAACCCGGGTTAAAATTAATTATACTAATTAAAATATTTATCATGTTGTATGCATACATTTAATAGTTACCACAAAGTTTCAAAAAAACACATTAACCTAAAAGTTTGTTTGAGTTTCAAGACTAAAAAGAGAACATGAAAGATTAAATAATCAAAGTTGTATTTGTCAAATTGATTGATGTCTTATTACGCAGTTTCATGGTTAGTTTTCATATCATCGTTTTGTAATTTTGTTGGATAAACACTAAATCATGAGTTTACCCATGGGCAACAAATACCCACGGGCAAGGGCATGGGTAAAAAATTATACCCATTGCCGGGTGATGGGTGGGTGACGGGTGAGAAAAAAACTACATGGGCGGGTGATGGGTGGGTGACGGGTGAGAAAAAAACTACATGGGCGGGTGACGGGTTAGAGGTACCCGTGCCATTGCCTACGGGTACCATCTCTACTCTTGCCTCTTAGGGCTGTTGTTAGCAAAACTCTTATTTTATATGAAAATTCTTTCATCCTATTAACACATATTTCTCTAGTCACTTGGTTGCATTTTATTTTATTTTTTTATTTTTTTAACAGCGAAGATTTTATTAAGACCTGTATTTTAGCACGAATTGATCTTTTCATACGTTTTGTTAATGAATTGATCTCATTTCATCCTTATAAAAGCAACTAAACACGCATAAAAAATCCCATTAAGCGGAATCTAAAAGTTTATTCTACTATAATATCCTTGGAACCAACCTTGACCCAAAAGATGTCATATTAGTTTTCTATTTGACTTAAAGGGTGTCAAAAACGAGTTAAAAAAACATGTCAAATTGCTAATGGTTCCCACGTTAATTTCCTCTTCCCCTTCATATTCTCCATTGCTAATCTCACATTCTTTCTTTATCCCATTTCTCATTTTCATTTCATCTCTTCCACAAAACATGTCATTTTGTACATAATCCCATTTGACACAATTTATGTTTCAAATAGCCCATTTGTGATTTCACATGGGTTTATAAGGGGTTATGTTTCAATTTATATATGTGTAATATTTTTGTAAACTTATGATCGACATCTTTTATGATAGTGGTTGCATTTTTTGCATATGAGAATTGATCAGAGGATTGATTAAGGGATCTTGATAGCATACATAGTTAATGCAATGTTATGATCTTGGGTTTTGAGATCTTTCCAACGTTTACCTTGACGAAAACATGAGGTGTTTTCCATGTTTTTTGTCGAAAGAAAAGAGAAGATCAAGGAGACATGCAAGCCAAAGAGAGAGAAGCCCGATCGTACATGATTCACCTCCCCATGAACCTCGTCCGCCACGTAAGGGTTTTTTTTTTTTTTTTTTTTTTTTTTTTTTTTTTTTTTTTTCTTGGAAATCTATAGCTTCCATCAATGATTCAAATTCGTCGCAAATATTTTATGAAAGAAACACTGGATTGAATCTACATTACTGTCAGATTTGTTCTTTTAAGCAAGTACATGATATGAGTTGGCAGGCTCTATAAGTTTCTCCATTTTGTTCATCTGTAGATCAAACTAAAGATAAAATCTTAAACTACATTCCACAATAAAATTTCGTAACTCCTCACGCTCTCTATGCCAATTTTTTATCATGCAAATCAACAAATCCTCGCAGAGATGGGACAATTTTAATCAAAGTGGATTATACTTTAGTAGTTTAGTATTAGGGATTAAATGGAAGAAACTAAAAAAAGTTAAGCTAGAAATGAAACACATCAAACACATAGAAGGTAGAGCGTTTAAGTATCCGAAAGTATACTCAAATAAGCAAAACCTCCTAAGTATTAGTGGGTCGTATTGTATAGGTATATTGTGTCAGCCCATGATGTATTGTTTGTAAGGGCTCGGCCCATGAATGGCTTAACCCTAATATAGTACGTGTATATATATATATATATATATATATATATATATATATCTTCTATACTAATGATAAGTCAGGCATTCAAAGCCATTATAATCTCCTTTAATCATTAGTATAGAAGATATATATATATATATATATATATATATATATATATATATATATATATATATATATATATATATATATACACACACGTACAATATTAGGGTTAAGCCATGCATGGGCCGAGCCCTTACAAACAATGCATCATGGGCTGACACAATATACCTATACGATACGACCCACTCATACTAACTTGTTGAATTAGAAATATTTGTTTCATAACTTTAAAAATTAACTATCCTTACCTTCACATATGATATCTAGTTACAAAAACAGTTTTAACAAAAGTAGCATTTTTTATCTATTTTGACCCATTATCCAACTGGCGACTGGCCTAACCAGCTCATGTCGCAGCCTAAATGTTCTAAACTTGTCATTACTGAATTCAGAAAATCAAAAAAGGGTTCCAGCAGAAGTCAAAGCTCAAAAAACCCCTTCTCCTAAGAGGACAAATAAAGAAGCTGCCAACAACCAAGCTCCCAATAACGCATCAGCAAACAACAATATTGCAGCTCAAACTTTCACTTTCCGAGAGCTTGCTGCCGTTACAAGAAACTTCCGTCAAGATTCGCTCATTGGTGAAGGTGGATTCGGGCGAGTTTACAAGGGAAAACTTGGTAAAACCGGCCAGGTAAATATGCAGAAACATAGGTTGCTGGCAGGTTATGTAACAAGTTTGAGTAAAAATGAGTACATTTATTAAACACGTTTAATACACTTGGTTGGATATTGAACTGTCCAGCATTTTTAATCGGCTTTTATTGTAGTTAAATTTATAAATTCTGCTAATTTGGCATGTTATCAATAAATTTAGAGCCTCAGATAAATGAGTAGAAAATGTCTGCTCTTTGCATATTGTTGCTTTTACCCCTGGTTATTGATATTATTTAGTGTGTGTGACTGTATAACGAGATATTTTTTTCATTCAGTTTGTGGCTGTTAAGCAACTGGATCGCAACGGTTTGCAAGGGAACCGTGAATTTCTAGTTGAGGTTCTAATGTTGAGCCTTCTTCATCATCCAAACTTAGTGAGCTTAATAGGATATTGTGCAGATGGTGATCAAAGACTTCTTGTATATGAATACATGTCTGCTGGCTCACTAGAAGATCATATACTCGGTAATATTTTATTCTACTTTACCAACACTTTTAAATTTCAGGTCTTTATTACTAAACTCTGAAAGTCAAATTTTATACATGGTTACAGTATGTAGTCCTAGTACCCATAGACCGTAGTTGCTCACAACAGTTTATAAATTCAAATGTGCAGATCTTCCACCAGGTAAAGCACCGTTAGCTTGGTTAACAAGGATGAAAATTGCGTTAGACGCTGCAAAAGGTCTAGAATATTTGCATGAAACAGCTAATCCACCAGTTATTTACCGTGACTTGAAGTCTTCCAATATCTTACTCGATCAAGATTTTAATGCCAAACTCTCGGATTTTGGGCTAGCCAAGCTTGGCCCTGTTGGTGATATGTCACATGTGTCGACAAGAGTTATGGGAACATACGGATATTGTGCCCCCGAGTATCAAAGAACGGGTCAACTAACAGTCAAATCTGATGTTTACAGCTTTGGAGTCGTCTTGTTAGAGCTTATAACTGGAAGAAGAGCAATTGATACAACAAAAAGAAATAAAGAGCAGAATCTAGTTTCTTGGGTAAGTACTGACTTAATTACCCTCTGGTTATGTTTTAGTTTGTAGCTGTTTTATTATTCCCTACCTTTTGCGTTTAGAAATCATGGAATTATTATTCAACAAAAAATATGGCGGGTCAACTCAATCCATGTTGGCTAGGTGACAATTCGGATTGGTTCATCTAACCTCAACACAAAGCGTGTTGTTAATATATCAAAATTTTGACCCTAACTCAGACATGGCCCACCGACATTCATTTAAATGGGTCAAATGGGTTATGAACCAGTCATTAGCCTGCTAAACGGGTTGAAATTCCCAAAAAATAAAAATTCCTCAAAAATAGGTTGGCAACTAGCCGGGTTGGAAACTGTTGATCAGGTCAGCCCAAAAACAACCCCATTTATTAGAAAGGTTAGGCAGGTCAATCCATATATGACAAGAAGCTGTTTAGACCCGACGTAACCCATTAAATATTTGTGCCATGTTTTAAGTCATGTCTGAAATTTCCGCTCCTAATTTTGACTGTCTAAAAAGTTAACTTCTACAACATTAGTCAGCTCAGCCATCCACTCAGTGGGTGTATTTAGAGCACTATTTGAGGTTAAACTCATTGTTGGACAGGCAGAGCCAATTTTCAAGAACCCTCAAAAGTTCCCAGAACTAGTTGATCCGCTACTAAATGAAGATTACCCGGAGAAAGGTCTGAACCAAGCAATCGCGGTTGCAGCCATGTGTCTAAACGATGATGCATCGGTTCGGCCATTCATCAGTGACGTGGTTACTGCTCTTACTTTCCTTGGGGATGGAAATGATATGATAGAATTAATAGATTCTCCGTCAGAATCATCCTTATCTAGATGTTCCTCAGATATGAATCAGGAGAAGAAGGCATCTACCAGTGAACGGAAAAGACAAGTGGCAGAAGCGATGGAATGGGGTACGAGTTCAAGGACTGGTGTGACAAAATGAATCAGTTAGATCTTCATATGCAATCATTTGATATGCTTTGATACAAATTTGAATACATACACGAATGGCATAATGTTACCTTTGTGAATTACGACTAGTGGTTCGAGTCAGTTTTGAGTGTAAATGTATATATGCTTTTCAAGCATAGAAATGATACGTCCACAAACAAATTCCTACAAAAAGAACCCACAAACTGATGTGGCGGATAGTGATTGGTTCAATGAGAGAGAGGGAGAGAAGCTCACCAATGACACGCCACCACATCAGTTTTTGGATTCTTTTTGTGGGAATTTGTTTGTGGCCCTATCATTTCTCAAGCAAGTATGCCTTAAGTTTGAATCAAGCTATGAGAATATAACTGCATGCACAAAAATTTCCATAAAAGGCTAAAACCATTTACACGATCACCTTCAAGGTAAGGGGGTGTCCAGATTTATGTTTGAAAATGATTATTCCATCATTGAAATTTGAAGTTCGCATATTCGTCTTGCATGTTTAGATAAACAAATTCCAATTCTTATAATATAAATACAAAATTTCCATCATTTACTCCTTTCTAGCTACCCTCATACTTTTCGACAATTATTAGGCATGAGTTTTTTACGACCGTTATTCCAAAGGAAAACATCGAAACACCGCTTAATTAAGACATTAGTCTTAACTACATTATAATGCATTTAGGCCATTCCTAAAAAGAAAGTCTTAAAAAATAAGACCAAAAACATTTTTTTAATTGGAAGGATTTCAAACTAACACATATGTATTAATAGGAGTTAAGTAACATTATGAATTTTAATCTCTTTAATTGAAGAAGCCACTAATATTTATGAACCTCATTAACTTGCAATAGTCCATTTAATCAATGTGATATAACAGCCCAATTAACTACCTTTTAATGCATATATATATATATATATATATATATATATATATATATATATATATATATATATATATATATATATATATATATATATATATATAAAGCTTACAAACTAACCAACAAACTAACACAGTTTCATCTCAGCTTCTAAACACACATTACACTATTAATAATTTAAATGTTCTAATTTTAAAAAACATATATCTACTACGTTTTAAAGTATTTGAGACAATACTAAATAAGAAAGGTTTAAAATAAAAAATATTTGTTTGCCACAAACAGTCACCCGGTACCCACCGCCGCATTGCGCGGGTACCCTTCTAGTAATTGCTAATGGTCAAGAAGTGATGTAGCAACTAGAGTACTAAGGAAGGTAACTGAATCATATGAATTTACACCTAAAGGATCTAGCGAGAGAAAACTTAAAATGAGAAAAATGATAAATAAGTATAACCGTATATTTGAGATCCATCGATTTGAATTAAATGCATCTCTATTCATTTAAAGGCATCACAATTAGTTTCGAAAGTGATTTTGAAGTGAAAATGATGCAAGGTAGTACTAGCAACAAATTTGACATGTAGAGGACGAAAAGTATATACACATGTAATATATGTATATGCATCTAATTTTAGCTAGAAAATATATTATGATGTATCTAAAAGATTAAGGATGCATCTAATTCAAATTGATGAATCTCTAATGTGTAGTTATATGTATTTCTCATCCTTCTTATTTTAAGGATCCTTCTCATTTAATCCTTAGTCTTTACACCTATGGATAATGTGTTTATTGTAAAACCCCTCTACTGTGTCCTTTCTTAATGAAACATTAAGTGTGAGCTATCTTTCGAATCCCTAGCTCCGAGCGAGGATTTCTCTGCCTGTATTTCTCAAGACGTTGGTGAGTGAAACACCAGTTTTTAGTTGTTTATCGATGCAAACAAAAAAAACCATTGAAAATAGAATTTTGTGTTTCGTGTTCTTAGCCATTTAGCTTTTTTATTAGATGGCAAACTCATCACACTGCATGTATATCATCCATGTCCTAGATATGACTTAAACCAACGACACTTGGTTAGAGAGTCTCACACAAAATGATACAGCCAAGCTACAAGTTTTAACTGCCAAATTCACTATTCAATCCCAGTTTTATTAAATTAGGCTATTTGGACCAACAAAAGCCAACACCGGATTTATCCAAATCAAGTGACTCAGTAAAAGTTAAGCTTCCGAAGCATAATATTCTTTATGAAGTTTTGTACATCTCTGTTCTACAAATTAAAAAGAAACAGATGTTGGAACATTACTAAAACAGTTTTGTTGTGTTTTTGTAAAGATCTACGAAAAGGATAGTTGTGACAGATTTTCTGTCACTAAACCGTCTCTAATTGACCGTCATTATTGTAAAGATGCATCTTTTCGAATTGGTGAAGGTTAGATCTATTACAAAGGCATCAATGAGCGAACCATCGCGACTGTTTGAACCAGTGGCAGATAGCGACGGTTATTCTATCGCTAGGTAGTCGTTAAAGCGTCACTAATTCTGAACCATTGTGACTGTTACGAAAAGAAGTGTCTCTAAGGCCATTTGAAGGGGTATTGTGACTGTTTTGAAGGGTCACCATGTGCCTATATATAGAGGACGAATTTATCATTTTGGATTCATCAAAAAAACACACAAATAGCATCTATTTCCATCATCATAGCATATCATATTCGCTAGAATCAAGTTTCATACTTGATTTGATTATTGTATCCTATAAACAGTTCGTACTAGATAGAACGAATTTCTGTTTAAGCACACTGCTAATCGCAGGCCTCAATTTGTTGTTATAATCTTATGATTATATACAATACAATTTGTATTACGATTATATAATTCCTAACAATCTTAAACATAAATTTCAGATATGGATCAAACGATTCAGAAACCGCACGTAGAAAAACCTGAAAAGTTTAAAGGGTCTGATTTTCGTCGTTGGCAACAAAAGATGTTGTTTTATTTGACAACGTTGCATGTGTCAAATGTTCTCACGGGTCCTGAACCAACAGATTCATATGTGGAGGGACAGAATGTTCTTACCGAGGCACAAGTGGCAGACTATTAAAGGGCCGCCTCACTTTGGAATCATAATGAATATAATTGCAGAAATTATCTTCTATCTGCTTTGGATGATTCCTTGTATGATATCTATTCTACCTTTTCAAATGCAAGGGACATATGGATATCATTGGAAAAGAAATACAGGACTGAAGTTGCATGTTCTAAGAAGTTCGTGGTTGGAAAATTTCTGAACTTCAAAATGAGTGATGCAAAGCCTGTTGTAAAACAAGTGGAAGAACTCCAAATCATAGTCCATGCATGAGTTGGAAGTAGAAGGCATGGGTATAAACTCTAACTTTTTTGTTGGTTCAATTATTTAAAAATTGCCTCAATCCTGGAAAAATTTTAAGTTATATCTTAAACATTTGATTGACGATATGAGTTTTGAGCAACTTGTTCTCAAAATTCATGTTGAAGAGGATAATAGGATGCAAGAAAAGGCTGATGCAAATTCGACATAACCAAATGCAAACATGGTTGAAGAAAGCTCTTCCAAACCGAAGAATTACCACAAGAACAACAAAAAGGGTGGTGGTTCTGGACAGAATTCTTCCAAGGATAAGAAGAAGAATTACATCCAACAAAAGAACTACAACTTCAAGAAAGTTTATCATTGTTGGGTCTGTGGGAAATCTGGGCATAAAGCCAAGGATTGTCGCAACAAGAAAGAACATGGAGGCGAAAATTCTGTAAAAAATTCCAACCAAGCAAACCATGTGGAATCTCCAATAGAATTTGCTTGAGTAACTGAAGCCTGACCACAAATGATGTTGATTGGTCGTTGGATACTGGTGCAACAAAGCACCTATGTAATTCAAGAAGTATGTATCCTTCTTTCTTATGGCATTCTAGATTAGGCCATGTTAATTTTCGTTCCTTGCAAAGAATGATAAACTTAGGCATGTTGCCGAAATGCACAATGGATAAAATATCCAAGTGTGAGATATGTGTTGAATCTAAATACACAAGTCATTCACACAAATCTGTAGAAAAATCAAATGAAATACTTGGTTTAATCCATACAGATTTATGTGATTTCAAAGCAACACCATCCAGGGGAGGAAAGAATTATTATATTACTTTCATTGATGATTGCAGCAAATTTTGTTATGTGTACTTAATAAATACCAAAGATAAAGCCTTGAATATGTTTAAGACATATAAGGAAGAAGTTGAAAATCAACTAGAAAAAAGATCAAAATTCTAAGGTCTGATAGAGGAGGAGAAAATGAATCCAATGACTTTGCTGAATTTTGTTCTACTTATGGTATTGTACACCAAACAACAGCCCCATACACCCCACAGCAAAATGGCGTGGCTGAACGTAAGAATAGAACATTGAAAACATGATTAATTCAATATTAATTATTTCAGGGGCTCCTCATAGTCTATGGGGTGAAGCATGTCTTGCTGCAAATATAGTGTTGAATAAAATTCCACATAAGAAGAGTAACAAATCTCCATATCAATTATGGAAAGGAAAACAACCTTCTTATAAAAGGATGAAAGTGTGGGGTTATTTAGCAAAGGTTCAAATACCTTTACCAAAGTGAACCAAACTTGGACCAAAAACAGTTGATTGTGTTTATCTCGGTCCATGTTGGGAATGAAGTTTTACTATTTATCAAGTCTCTGTCATTTGTAATAATCATTAGGTTGCTTAGTTTATTATTACTTAAGTTTATGTAATGTTGTAAGGCTTATGAAAGCCCTATGGGCCACTAAGCCCACACGTCTAGCATGATAGGAAGGAAGGGAGTGTTGCCCTATTCCTTGCCTATAAATAGAACTCTTATGTATGCATTTTAGTTGTTGGTTATTTAATTATTATAAGGAAACACTTGCATTTCTATTTCTCATATTGAAGTAATCATCCATCTCTTCTCCTCATCTCATTTCTATCATTACATAACTTGTGTATTCACTAAATGGTGACCTAACAAGTGGTATCATTCGCCGGAAGAAGGTGTAGCTCTTTGTTTTTGCCTAAATCGAACCAAACTTCTTTTTATCTCGTTTTTTTAAAAAAAAATATTTTTATTGTTTGTTTCTTGGTTTTTATCATATCTTTGCTTACAAACTTGTGTTACAAATCATAACAAACAAAAAGGATCAAATCTTTCATTTAAAAACAAGCTTCGAAAATTTGTACTATTTTTCGAGAATCTTCAAATTTTGGAAAAATTTTGCAAGTTTGCAACTTTCTTTAAGATTTCATTGTTTTTAAGATAGTTGTACAAGAATCTTTGATTAAAAACTTGTTTTTCGAGTGCTTTCTTAAAAAACAAAAATCTGCCAAATTTTCGAGAATACCTTGTATTTGCTTTCGAGAACACTAAACCCCAAACTTTCGAGAATACTCTCTGTTGCTCCTAGAGTGTTACCGTTGCTTACTCAGTGCTTCTCTCTCTTGTATAATAAAGTAAACACTTCGACTTGTTGCATACTTTCTAAATTGTAGAATTTAGAAAGTTTTGAGTGTTCCATTTTCGAAAACCTGAAAATTTTCGAGAACACCTCAAATTTTTCAAGAACCCTCAAAAGTTTCAAGAACCCTCAAATTTTTCGAGAACCCTCAAAAGTTTCGAGAATCCTCAAAAGTTTCGAGAACCCTCAAATTTTTTCGAGAACCTACAAATCTTTCGAGAACTGGTGGGAAACCAAAATTGTCAAGAATTTTCTAAGTACAAAGTTTCGAGAATTTACTTGGTGCATACTTTTGAGAATTGGCTTAACATCAATACCTTCTACAAGATCCATTATTACACAAGTATTCAACATGTCTCAACCACCGTACTACAACTTCTCTCATCCTTAGCAATAGCAGTATCAGCAGTATCATCAACAGCAATATCATCAACAGCAACAGTATCAACAACCATCACAGTATCATCAACAACCGTTATACCCACAACATCATCTTTTAATGCAACAACATCAGATCATTCCTCAACAACAACCATGTTAATACAAATATCGCCTAAAAACGTTATTTATATTTTACGATCTTTGCTAAGTTTTGTTAATGACAAAGTATGAAGTTTAGCTATAAGTAAATCATCACTTGAAGTGTTTAAGTCTTGTTTAACTAAGGTTTACATTTCCTTTTAAACAAAACATTGTTTTTATTTCTTAAATTAGAAAGTGTCTTGTCACATCACATTTATTTCTTAAAATAGTAATGTCACATCACATTTAGGGTAAGCTTTGTCCATATACATTTATGGTAAGAAAGAGTGTTTGACTAACATTATGCTTGCTTGAAAGTCTTGTGTTTGACTAGAAGTAATGTGATGTGACCTTGTTCGGTTTGGAAGATTTATTGCAAAAACCAACTGCAGCCCTGGCGGTACCCTGGGGATACACGGGCGGAACCCTTCTGAGGGGTCCGCCGTATCCGCCAGACCTGCAGAATGGTTTGCTATAAATACCAAACATATTTTCACATACTCTCTAAACTAACTCAGTAATATTTGTCTTGTGTAATTCTCTTATGTAGCAAGGGACTTCACAAGATCATTCAAGAAGTTACAAGCTTCAACTCTAAAGTTGCAAGTCTTGGTAGTTTGGTCATGTATAAGCTTTGGTAGTTTATACTTCATTTGTGTCATATATGTAGAAGTGATTGGTTAGTATTTTAGTCCTCAAAATACGTAGTGTGTCGGGAGTTGTTGTACCCTTGTAAAAGAACTAACGGGAGTGGTTGTACCCTTGGTAAAGAACTCGACATCTAGCTTAGTGTCGGTAAAAGTGTAAGCGACGATGGGAGTGGTTGTACCCGTGTAAAAGAACTCGACATCTAGCTTAGTGTCGGTAAAAGTGTAAGCGACGTTGTAAAGGTTTTCTCCGCCGGTGAAAGGAGCTTGTTGATTAGTGCTTATAACTCTCGAGTTGGAAACTCGGGGCGTGGATGTAGGGCAAGGAAAAAGAGTCCTTGGAGCCGAACCACGATAAACAATCTTGTTGTGGTTTGATCGTTTCTTTCGTTATCTTTGCTTATTACATGTTGTTCTTTAGTTAGAATTGCTAGTTACATATAAAGCTTTTCAAATAACTAAACAAGTAAAGATGTGTTTGTATCTTCAAACAAAAGTAAAGCTTTTCAAATAACTAAACAAGCAAAGTTAGGATCATCACAAGCAAAGCTTTTCAATGTATGAAACTAGTAAAGTTAGAATTGCTATTTACATAAAAAGCTTTTCAAAGAATCAAACATATAACGTTATGTTTATATCTTTAAGCAAACGTAAAAGATATTCAAGTTAAATATGACATTAAAAAGCGGTAAACTATTCAACCCCCTTCTAGTTTTCCACAATTGGCATCAGGAGCTACGTTACTCAAGATCTTTAAAATAGAATGTATTTTAAAACTTGGATCGATCCATGGATTTTGAAAATCTCAAAGAAGGGCAACCTATTCAAAACCCACCGCTATTTGAAAAAGAAAACTTACTTGAATGGAAAAGTAATTTTGAAAACTATGTGAAATCAATTGATCAAGATCTTTGGCATATTATTTCTTTTGGTGATTTCGAACCAAAGAAAACAAGTTTTGAAAACCAAGATAACTGTCTTGAACTTGATAAAATTACTAAAGCTAAAACAATGATTTTTAAAGCTTTGGTACCAAATATGAAAGAATGTATTTTTGTCAAACGGCTAATGATATTTGGAAAAATATGTTAAACTTTCATCAAGAAATATGTCAAGTCAAAGATGATCAATTTGATCTCACATATGAATTAGAAGTCTTAGAAATATTAATAGATAGACATTTAGTTGAGATAAATACATGTACTAATAGTTTTAATGTTTTAAATGAAGGTGTAAGTGAAGATGATTATTCATGTCGAGCTCTTTGTGGTCTTTGATGAGTGTGTAAATACTCATCATTTTTATCGTATCTAAACTGCCAAAACATACAAAAACACTCAAAAACGCATCAAAATACAGAAATTATTCCAAAAGTGTGTTTTATATGTTTTAGATGCAAAATGTTTAAAAACAAATAAAAAACGAACAAAGTTTGCATAATTGGCAGTTTCAGTCCCTCAAGTTTCAAAAATTGACAAAACTAGTCCCTGAAGGTTTAAAACAATAGAAAAGTCAACTTCGGTCTTTGGGAAATCAAATTTGTTCAATATTAATCCCTGGATGAAAGTTTTCACAAAATGGCATAAACGGCCCCTCAACTTTGAAATTTGGCAAAACAAGTCCCCGGGATTTTCAAAAGTGGAAAATTACATTTATGGTCCTTGTATTATTCACGTTTGGCAACAATGGTCTTTTGAAGTAACTTTGGAAACGTGGCAAATTCAGTCCCCAAGAATTCGGCTTTTGGCAATTATAGTCCTTGTGAAATATTGCTAAACCAAACCGGACCTAATGTTATTCCCCCAATCCAATCCACACAACCAGCCCACCCATTTCATCCCCTTAGCCCAAAACCAAACCCTGGCCCATTCCAAAATAAAAACTCCCCCGTCCCTTATAATAATAACCAGGTCAAACCCTGGTTTGACTCAACATCCACCTCACCATCTCTTTTTCCCTCCCCCTGCCACAACCTGCAACCCTACACCAACATCATCATCACCCTTCCACCCCCTCCTCTGCAACACTCCACCCCTATACACCCTACTCTTCTTACTTTCCTCCACTACCCTCCAATTCTTCCTCCCTGCCAACAAGCTATCTGCCAAAATGGTTATCTCCATTTTCCCGCCAAGGTAATTGAATGGCCAAGATATAACTCTCTCATCCAACGGCCAAGAAGAGAGGGTGGAAAGAGTCAATGGGACCCAAGGAACCCTAGAAGCCCCATATAAATAGAAAAGAAAGAAAGAAGATGGGGGCTAGTTCTTTTTTAGTTTAATTTTAGTTAGCAGTTAGTTGTTAGTTTTAGGAGATAAAATTTAGTGTAACTCTCAATGTTTTAAGCTTATTAAGAATTCAGTATTGTAATTTACTCTTAAGCTCAATTAAATTTCAGTTTTTGGATATTGTCAAGCATTTTTAAGTTCCACTTTTATTGCTAGAATCTCAAATTCATGTTATGATCTCATATTGCTGTTTCTATAAGATTGTACAAGCTCACAAAACTTGTTGAGAGATTTGTGCCCTGCATACACTTGGTGCAGTCTTGCAAGTAACAAAACAGTCTCACCACTAGTTTGATTTAGATCTTAAGTAAGTTAGAGTAGTATGCAGTGTTTGAATGTTGGTTTCCTAAGAAGATAAGCAGTATAGGTTTTAGATTGTTAAACTCACTTAAGCTTTCCAGACCCCTGTGTTAGCTTATTTTTGGCCTGAAACACCCCCACATTGTCTGCACATCTTTGGCCTCCACAGTGGTTAATCAAACTTGACCATCACTGCTCATTTAAGTTTAGTTAGGCAAATTTTACAGTTACATATAAAAGGTTTAGCATTATGCCTTAAATACTCAGACAGTCAATACATCAAGGGGTGTTTGGATATGATGGTTATCTGATATTCTTGTTGTTATTTTGTTGAGTTTTCTACACAGACAATCCACAATAGGTTCATGTAGGACATACAAGTCATAAGACTTTAGGTTATTCAGTCATAAAGTCAAAAATCAAAGTGTACCTTCATTTATCATCCACTGTTAGGTTTTGTATATGGCATAATCAATAATTTAGTTGTAGTAATTGTTTTAACAGCTTAATCTAGTTTCATATTAACTCATAACATGATTTCAAGTCACTAGGAGCTACTTAAATCTCACATAAGTCAACATTGCAAGTTTTCTGAAAAGAGTCAAATTTGTTAGTTTGTCAGTTTTTCCAATTTTTGGAAGATTTTTCATGAATTTTGAGTTTATTATTAGACTTAGATCTTTTTAGGGATTAATGCTTGTCAGCTAGCCTAGTGAATCCTCACCTTGGTTTATTTTTAGGAATTTTCTAAGTAGCTTATCTCATGGCTTATTTAGGGCTGCAGGGCAAGGTTCATGCCCTGAACCATTAGCTATTCCACTGACCCATTTTTATCAGCTCACTGTAAGCTCATATAAGCTTGTGTGAGTTTGATTTTCAGTTTATAAGCTCTTTGTTAGCTCATCTTTATGGTTCTCCTATTTCCAGACACTAGCTTGTAGTCAGTTAGCTTGTGCAATAGCTTGTTTATGCCCCCCCTCAGGTCTGTTTGGTAGTATGTTAGTTTTAGCTTATCTGTTTTTTTTTTTTTTTTGTGGCTTAATTGTTGCTTAAGTGTGTTTATATTGTCCATGTTATTTCATTAAGGATTTATGCTAGGTAATTAGTTCAGATTAGCTAATTAGGTTGGTAATCACAGCTTACTTGAGCTTGTTGAGCTCCCATCAGTTAAGTAGCATCTTAGCTTGTTGATTTTGGTTTTAGCTTATATTTAGCTTGTTTGCTTGTTGTTTTGAGCTTATTCATGATAGTTCGGATTTATGAAAGTTTGTGTATGAGTTGGTTCTAGCTAGCTTTCACTTTGGTTAAAGTTTATGGTTGATAAAAAAGCTTATTTTGCCTCAAAACCTCAAACATCACCACTGATTGAACCCTTGCCTGCTAATTGCTACCTTCATTTAAATCTAAGCTAATATTTTTTGTTGGATGTTTATTGCATGTTCAGATTAGTTAGTTTAAGGATATAAATGTTTCTGATTTGCTTATTTTTAGCTTGTAATCTTGCCTTGTTCAACTGCCATATCACCAAATTCACTTTGTATCCTGTGCTGTCTGATCCATTTTCCCAAGGCTTCAATAAGCTCAAACCTTGAGCTTATTGCCTGATCTTGGGCATTTTGAGAAGCCCTCCTGGCATGGTTTTAAGTTCCACTTTCACTTTGTACCCTGGGTTATCCCTGTGGGTCCCACAACTGGCTGAAGTTGCCACATTCTGTCCCTTTGGCTTTTGTAATTTGGCATTAATGCTTATTTGTGTATCTGGCTTATTTCATTATGCTTCTTCAGTCCTTTCAGCTTGATTTGTGTTCATTGCAGTAGTTAGTAGCTCATTAAGTAATTTGTAGCTTATTTGTAGCTTATTGCTTTCAAAAAATCCTTGTTCAAGCTTATTAAGATTTCTGCCTTATACTTTTGATTGCATTGTGCTTATTATTAAGTTCCAGCTAAAGTTCCTTCATTAAAGTTTGTTAAATTCAGTAGGTAATTAGTTTTGAAAAAAGAAAAATCCAAAACAAACCAAATTTAATTTTTAGTGATAGCTTCTATTTAACATAATTTAGCTTTTTAAATTTTCTTTTTAATTTTTTGTCAAGTACTTATATGTTTTTATATTTTTATTAAATTCCTAGTATATTAAAGTATTTGTAGGAATTTTTTCAGATTTTTATCCTTCCATTTAGTATTTATTATAATTAGTATTAGTTTATTAATAATTAAGTAATTTTAGTTAATTAAATAGGTTTATTAATTTTTATTTAACAACAGTACTTTTTTAGATTTTTCCTAGGTTTTATATATCATAAAATAATTTTAGGAAATTTTTCACAATTTTCACTGTTCATTTTCTATTTTTCTTAATTTAATTTAGTTTTAAGTAATTAATAAATAGTAATTAATTAATAATAAATAGAGAAAAAGTAGGAAAAATATATTTTTAGTTTTAAAATTACTTTTATATTATTTTAGAATTTTTAGAATTAAATTTTCATTTTTCTAGCTTAATTTCATAGTTAGTGTAATTTAAATATTATTAATTAGTAATTAAATAGTAATTAATTAATAGTAATTAATTAAATAGTGTAAAAATTATT
Organism: Artemisia argyi; assembly: GCA_030686995.1. NCBI lineage: Eukaryota > Viridiplantae > Streptophyta > Magnoliopsida > Asterales > Asteraceae > Artemisia > Artemisia argyi. The sequence goes on from CM060707.1 coordinate 52,947,768, forward strand.
TTTCTTTTTCTAAAAATTTTCTTTTATTATTAGGATCGTAAAAATGTAATTTTCATGTTCGTAGGCATTTTATTTCACTAAAACTCGCGTTTTATTTCGTACGCTAACGTAACTTTAATTCAAACGAACGTGTTTTTAGGCTTAGCTCACGTTTTTAGTATATCTGATCATCAGTAAATGTTAATATAGTGATTCTAAGTTATTTTCATTCCTCATCCCGTAGTGTAATCATTCACAACACCTTTCTGTCCAAATTCACCTGATCACAAACCCGTTTCGATTACCATCCACACCTCGTCGGGACATAACGAACCAGGGAAAACCCTATACTTCCACGGAGCATTGACTCTAGGCAGTTTGACCTTGTTGACCATTCCTTGGTCAGTTTAGGTTGACTGTTTTGAGCCAATCAAATTTTGGCGCCGCTGCCGGGGAGGTTGTGTGCGTATCTAAACGGTTTTTCTGATTAGTGTCTTTGGAATTCGTTCCATTGTACATTTATCCATCCTTTGTTCATATTTTCTTATTTTCAAAACAAAACCGTTCACGAAAACTTTTTAAACTCAGTTTTCAACGAACACAAAATCACAAAAACATTTTCTTTATCATTTGTACAAAATGTATTTCCAAAAACCCAAAAATAATCATCTTTACCCTCCTACCCTTTTGATTCTTCATTCCTTACCCTCTATACACAGTTGATTCTTTCTATGTCTCATCCACATTTTCTGGCTTGCCATTGGTGTGGTAATCCTTATAATGGTGGCAATTGCCCCAGTTGTGGCATGGTAGAGTCAGGAAACGGGTCTGTCTATAACCAAGATCCCTATTACTACCATGACACGACTGATTCATTCCATCAGTTACCACACCATGATACTCAGCAGTTTTACTGTTGTGAGTACTGTGGAGGTCCACACACTAGCTCTGATTGTCAAACAGGGAATCCATTTCCTTGTAACAATTACGACTATTCGTTCTCAGACCCACCTCCACAGTACCAAATAACCCAAGCAACTCCTCTTGTTACTGAGCAAAACATTTTAATTGAGGCTCTTAAGATATTGAAAGAGCTTAAGGAGGAGTTGGCTACTTCATCGTTTCAAAGCTCTCGTGAGAAATCTATGGCAGAATTACTTGTCGAAGAACGAGCTGCTAGAAACGAATTGAGCAAGGAAGAATTGCTAGTCTTAGAACAAGCAGCTAAAACACGTGCCATATTTCGCCGTGCTGCTCTTCTTGACGATGATGATGATGATGAAGTTACCCTTGATTTTTCTAAATTTTGTACGGGTTCATCAAATTCATCTGTTGTGATTCCTTCCTCGAAAAATCAGGGAGAAAAGACTATGATAGAATTACTAGCAGAAGAACAAATGAAATTTATAAAACCCATGTCTGCTAGTCCTTCTCAACTCCCTCAGTCTGTTGTTATCACACCCGAAGTTCACACTCACTCTCTTAACATGGGGGATGAGCATCTTAGCACTGTTCCTAATAAGGAATCGGACGAATTAATAAAGTCTAGTGTTGAGATCCTTGTCCCAATCCCGAGAGAGTCACAGGGAACTTTGGATCATGTGTGTGATTTACCTTCCCCAATTGAGTGTCCTAAAGATCAATTTGAGACTTTCTCAGATTTTAGCGATGATTGTATATCTTATGGAGACATCGAGTATGTTGAGGCATCAGTTCCACAAACTGATGTTGATCATCTTCTTGAGGAGTTCGCTGATGAACTTGCTCACATCAATCCACTTTCATTGGAAAGTGATGATGGTCTCCTCGATTTCCAAGCCGATCTGGGAGAAATTGAAAGTCTCCTTTATCATGATCTGTCACTCACTTCTTATCCCGACAATCCAACAGAGAATAATATTCACTTTGTTCCCGAAATATTCAAAACGACTCTCACCAATCCTCTATTTGAATTCGAATCTGAATTCACTATGATTTCTAACAATCCAATCTTTGACGAGGATTGTGATGAGTCCACAATGGAACATGAGTTCACAAATTCACATCTTGTGAATAATTCTCTTCATGAGGAGTTCTCCGGTCAACTCGCTCATCATGTCATGACTCCTCCGGAGTTTGATAGCCCGGGGGGAGATGCTCTCAATTATGAGAATGTGCAAAATCCCACCCACCCTCCCAGGTTGTTTACGAGCTTACCCTTTGAAATCCAAACTCAGGCTATTGAGCCTCCTCTTGAGGAAGAAGATCAAATCATGCTTTTTATCATGATTTTCTTCCTTTTCTTCACCTATAAGGTGACTTCTTCCCTTCTTCACTCCTTCGGGAATGAAGATACCATCTTTGATCCCGGCATTTTCATATATTATTATCTTGAGCCGGGTACTTATCTCATCGGTGTGGAACTTTCACGTGCTTCATATGTTTGTCCAAACATTTTGAATGAAAGTCCGATTGAGATTGTCTCTTCCACATCATGCTTCCTCAAGGACAAATGAATTCGGGGTCGAGTCAAGCTAGCGACTCGGTAAACAAAAACAGTAGCATTCATATAGGGTTTTCACCCTAAGTGTGGGGGAGTCCCCCATGCTATGGTTACAAGAGTGAAAAACAAAATGGTGTTTTCCACGCTTAGCTTGTAATGTTGCCCTTTTACGTTCAAAATGTCGGCATAATAGCCGGGATTTTGAATATTGAGGACAATATTCATGCTAAGTGTGGGGGGGGTATTCGCTATTCTAGCGAATTTTATCACATTTTACTATATAATACCCCCGTTTTAGCCAAAATTCAAAAATTTTAAAAAATTTTTTCACTAGTGCTTCAAAATTTTTGTGGTAATCAGTCCGCCTTGTCTAACTGACAAAAGGGATTGGCTAGTCTAGGAGCAAACGGCTCTTGGTAAAGACATCTCAAATCCGTTTATGGCTTGCAATTTGCCCAAAATTGTATGGTTCCTCAACTCCCCAAAAACAAATGAGTTGGCTAGCCCGCAAGATTATGGCTTGTGGTAAAGGCCGTGGAAAATCCATAATTGGTAATCAGCTCACCAAGATGTTGACTATTCCATCAAGAGCTGGCTAGTCCAGAAGCAAACGGCTCCTGGTAAAGACTACTCAAATCCGTTGACAGCTGGTGGTTTGCTCAAAATCACACGGTTATCAGGTGTGCCACAGTTCTTACACCTGGCTACTCCAGAAGTGATGGCTTTTGGTAAAGAGTTTGAAATCCATCAAGTTTTCAAAACAGTATTGCTAGGGACTAGCAATAGTTTAGTGTGGGGGATTGATGAGTGTGTAAATACTCATTATTTTTATCGTATCTAAACTGCCAAAACATACAAAAACACTCAAAAACGCATCAAAATACAGAAATTATTCCAAAAGTGTGTTTTATATGTTTTAGATGCAAAATGTTTAAAAACAAATAAAAAACGAACAAAGTTTGCATAATTGGCAGTTTCAGTCCCTCAAGTTTCAAAAATTGACAAAACTAGTCCCTGAAGGTTTAAAACAATAGAAAAGTCAACTTCGGTCTTTGGGAAATCAAATTTGTTCAATATTAATCCCTGGATGAAAGTTTTCACAAAATGGCATAAACGGCCCCTCAACTTTGAAATTTGGCAAAACAAGTCCCCGGGATTTTCAAAAGTGGAAAATTACATTTATGGTCCTTGTATTATTCACGTTTGGCAACAATGGTCTTTTGAAGTAACTTTGGAAACGTGGCAAATTCAGTCCCCAAGAATTCGGCTTTTGGCAATTATAGTCCTTGTGAAATATTGCTAAACCAAACCGGACCTAATGTTATTCCCCCAATCCAATCCACACAACCAGCCCACCCATTTCATCCCCTTAGCCCAAAACCAAACCCTGGCCCATTCCAAAATAAAAACTCCCCCGTCCCTTATAATAATAACCAGGTCAAACCCTGGTTTGACTCAACATCCACCTCACCATCTCTTTTTCCCTCCCCCTGCCACAACCTGCAACCCTACACCAACATCATCATCACCCTTCCACCCCCCTCCTCTGCAACACTCCACCCCTATACACCCTACTCTTCTTACTTTCCTCCACTACCCTCCAATTCTTCCTCCCTGCCAACAAGCTATCTGCCAAAATGGTTATCTCCATTTTCCCGCCAAGGTAATTGAATGGCCAAGATATAACTCTCTCATCCAACGGCCAAGAAGAGAGGGTGGAAAGAGTCAATGGGACCCAAGGAACCCTAGAAGCCCCATATAAATAGAAAAGAAAGAAAGAAGATGGGGGCTCGTTCTTTTTTAGTTTAATTTTAGTTAGCAGTTAGTTGTTAGTTTTAGGAGATAAAATTTAGTGTAACTCTCAATGTTTTAAGCTTATTAAGAATTCAGTATTGTAATTTACTCTTAAGCTCAATTAAATTTCAGTTTTTGGATATTGTCAAGCATTTTTAAGTTCCACTTTTATTGCTAGAATCTCAAATTCATGTTATGATCTCATATTGCTGTTTCTATAAGATTGTACAAGCTCACAAAACTTGTTGAGAGATTTGTGCCCTGCATACACTTGGTGCAGTCTTGCAAGTAACAAAACAGTCTCACCACTAGTTTGATTTAGATCTTAAGTAAGTTAGAGTAGTATGCAGTGTTTGAATGTTGGTTTCCTAAGAAGATAAGCAGTATAGGTTTTAGATTGTTAAACTCACTTAAGCTTTCCAGACCCCTGTGTTAGCTTATTTTTGGCCTGAAACACCCCCACATTGTCTGCACATCTTTGGCCTCCACAGTGGTTAATCAAACTTGACCATCACTGCTCATTTAAGTTTAGTTAGGCAAATTTTACAGTTACATATAAAAGGTTTAGCATTATGCCTTAAATACTCAGACAGTCAATACATCAAGGGGTGTTTGGATATGATGGTTATCTGATATTCTTGTTGTTATTTTGTTGAGTTTTCTACACAGACAATCCACAATAGGTTCATGTAGGACATACAAGTCATAAGACTTTAGGTTATTCAGTCATAAAGTCAAAAATCAAAGTGTACCTTCATTTATCATCCACTGTTAGGTTTTGTATATGGCATAATCAATAATTTAGTTGTAGTAATTGTTTTAACAGCTTAATCTAGTTTCATATTAACTCATAACATGATTTCAAGTCACTAGGAGCTACTTAAATCTCACATAAGTCAACATTGCAAGTTTTCTGAAAAGAGTCAAATTTGTTAGTTTGTCAGTTTTTCCAATTTTTGGAAGATTTTTCATGAATTTTGAGTTTATTATTAGACTTAGATCTTTTTAGGGATTAATGCTTGTCAGCTAGCCTAGTGAATCCTCACCTTGGTTTATTTTTAGGAATTTTCTAAGTAGCTTATCTCATGGCTTATTTAGGGCTGCAGGGCAAGGTTCATGCCCTGAACCATTAGCTATTCCACTGACCCATTTTTATCAGCTCACTGTAAGCTCATATAAGCTTGTGTGAGTTTGATTTTCAGTTTATAAGCTCTTTGTTAGCTCATCTTTATGGTTCTCCTATTTCCAGACACTAGCTTGTAGTCAGTTAGCTTGTGCAATAGCTTGTTTATGCCCCCCCTCAGGTCTGTTTGGTAGTATGTTAGTTTTAGCTTATCTGTTTTTTTTTTTTTTTTTTTGTGGCTTAATTGTTGCTTAAGTGTGTTTATATTGTCCATGTTATTTCATTAAGGATTTATGCTAGGTAATTAGTTCAGATTAGCTAATTAGGTTGGTAATCACAGCTTACTTGAGCTTGTTGAGCTCCCATCAGTTAAGTAGCATCTTAGCTTGTTGATTTTGGTTTTAGCTTATATTTAGCTTGTTTGCTTGTTGTTTTGAGCTTATTCATGATAGTTCGGATTTATGAAAGTTTGTGTATGAGTTGGTTCTAGCTAGCTTTCACTTTGGTTAAAGTTTATGGTTGATAAAAAAGCTTATTTTGCCTCAAAACCTCAAACATCACCACTGATTGAACCCTTGCCTGCTAATTGCTACCTTCATTTAAATCTAAGCTAATATTTTTTGTTGGATGTTTATTGCATGTTCAGATTAGTTAGTTTAAGGATATAAATGTTTCTGATTTGCTTATTTTTAGCTTGTAATCTTGCCTTGTTCAACTGCCATATCACCAAATTCACTTTGTATCCTGTGCTGTCTGATCCATTTTCCCAAGGCTTCAATAAGCTCAAACCTTGAGCTTATTGCCTGATCTTGGGCATTTTGAGAAGCCCTCCTGGCATGGTTTTAAGTTCCACTTTCACTTTGTACCCTGGGTTATCCCTGTGGGTCCCACAACTGGCTGAAGTTGCCACATTCTGTCCCTTTGGCTTTTGTAATTTGGCATTAATGCTTATTTGTGTATCTGGCTTATTTCATTATGCTTCTTCAGTCCTTTCAGCTTGATTTGTGTTCATTGCAGTAGTTAGTAGCTCATTAAGTAATTTGTAGCTTATTTGTAGCTTATTGCTTTCAAAAAATCCTTGTTCAAGCTTATTAAGATTTCTGCCTTATACTTTTGATTGCATTGTGCTTATTATTAAGTTCCAGCTAAAGTTCCTTCATTAAAGTTTGTTAAATTCAGTAGGTAATTAGTTTTGAAAAAAGAAAAATCCAAAACAAACCAAATTTAATTTTTAGTGATAGCTTCTATTTAACATAATTTAGCTTTTTAAATTTTCTTTTTAATTTTTTGTCAAGTACTTATATGTTTTTATATTTTTATTAAATTCCTAGTATATTAAAGTATTTGTAGGAATTTTTTCAGATTTTTATCCTTCCATTTAGTATTTATTATAATTAGTATTAGTTTATTAATAATTAAGTAATTTTAGTTAATTAAATAGGTTTATTAATTTTTATTTAACAACAGTACTTTTTTAGATTTTTCCTAGGTTTTATATATCATAAAATAATTTTAGGAAATTTTTCACAATTTTCACTGTTCATTTTCTATTTTTCTTAATTTAATTTAGTTTTAAGTAATTAATAAATAGTAATTAATTAATAATAAATAGAGAAAAAGTAGGAAAAATATATTTTTAGTTTTAAAATTACTTTTATATTATTTTAGAATTTTTAGAATTAAATTTTCATTTTTCTAGCTTAATTTCATAGTTAGTGTAATTTAAATATTATTAATTAGTAATTAAATAGTAATTAATTAATAGTAATTAATTAAATAGTGTAAAAATTATTTTTCTTTTTCTAAAAATTTTCTTTTATTATTAGGATCGTAAAAATGTAATTTTCATGTTCGTAGGCATTTTATTTCACTAAAACTCGCGTTTTATTTCGTACGCTAACGTAACTTTAATTCAAACGAACGTGTTTTTAGGCTTAGCTCACGTTTTTAGTATATCTGATCATCAGTAAATGTTAATATAGTGATTCTAAGTTATTTTCATTCCTCATCCCGTAGTGTAATCATTCACAACACCTTTCTGTCCAAATTCACCTGATCACAAACCCGTTTCGATTACCATCCACACCTCGTCGGGACATAACGAACCAGGGAAAACCCTATACTTCCACGGAGCATTGACTCTAGGCAGTTTGACCTTGTTGACCATTCCTTGGTCAGTTTAGGTTGACTGTTTGGAGCCAATCAGTCTTGCTTACGATTCATGGAATAACACGGATGAAGATGAAGCCAACCATCCGGTTTGTGATTCCCAACTAGATAAAACATCAAGCAAGGTACATTTTGAAACCAAACACTTTTGCATTGATAAATTTATCCTAGAGTTTTCTAAACTAGAAAATGAATCTAAACGGTTATGCAACATGGACCTAAAAACTATCTTCAAGAATGAGTCTTCAAAATCTTTTAAGAATATCTTTGAAAAGGAAATCTTGTTAGAAGATAAAATGTCTAGAATTGAGAGTTATGTTAAAATTGATCTAGAATGTAAATTGTGTCTAGATTACAAACATAAGATTAAAAAGCAAAATGAGAAAGGAAAATTATTAGTTAAATTTGATGAAAGCTCAAAATCTCTTGAAAGATTGTTGAGGAGTCAAAGGTTGTTTAATGACAAAACCGAATTTGGACTTAACTCAAAAGCACCATCAACTAATAAAACAAAGCAAGTAAAATTTGTCAAACCTAGAAGAAAGATTTAGAGATAATTCAATCTCTAATAGAAACTCATGATAAAAGGATTAGGATTATCATTCTCTATGCTTTTATATGATTATCTAACCTTCTTGGATACATGAGTTATTGAGTTTCAAAGCGTGTCGTCAAACCAAGATTTTACGCGCAGTGTTTATCCTCTTGATAGCATCTCTATGCAATTTAAAAGGTACGCATTACTTCAACTCGACTTTGATTGTTTTTTTTTTTTTTTTTTTTTTTTTTTTTTGTTTCTAGCATTATGTGTTGGAATATGTGTGATTAGTAATACTCTAAAAGTGTTTACTTGCTATTAATAATAACTAAGATTAGATTCTATGTAACAAGGAATTTTGTCATTAGTATTAGTAGGAGATATAAGGTGTTTTGGTTCTTTAACCATCAAGAGATAAACATGAGAAACTCTTGAGTGAGTCTCACTCAACTCTTGCTTACAAGTGAGCTAACTAAGAATTTCCTAAGTGTTAAAATGTCTAACACTTTTGTGATGCTTGCAAAACAAACCTTTGTTAAACAACTTTCTCAAACACCATACCTTGAGTCTTTAACTGTGTTTTTCTTCAATCACTCCTTTATGATAATCTCACATAAAACACACAAGGTGAAATAAATCACATTAGTATATATTAAGATGTGTGAAAGAAAATGAGTTTTCAACATCTAGGATTTACACATCAAATGTGACACATAGTCTCATGATGTTGTACCTCTTGGACTTTTTCGAAACAAATAGAGTTCATAGTGTCTTAAGTAAGAAAACCCAAAGAGTCGAGGAGTCGTTGAATATAACATTTGACAAGTGATCTGCTCCTTCTAAGAGATCATCTTTGGTAGATGATGACTTATTCGAAAGTCCAATGATGGCAAGACAAGCATGGAATAAAAGTACAAAATAACATCTTCTCACCTTGAGTCAAACATTGAATCAAGTAAAATTGACATAAGTTATAAAACTTGATTTATAGGTCATAGTTGTGTCTAAACAAATTCAACAAAAACAATTTTTGGAATTTAGAGTAAAACAACTAGTTAAACAAAATAGATATTTCAAAGTAATCAAGTGAGTATAATGTCAATATTTGAAAGATTTTTTTTTATAATAAAAGCAAGCCCCAAAAGCAAGGGATTTTAACTTAAAGACATTCCTAGTTACTCTCTTGTTCTCAATGGTTAAGTTATTGATGACTTATCAAGAATGAGATTAGTAAATCCATAGGTAAAACTAAACGTAGAGAAATGTTTGGAAGACTACTTGTTCTCATAACAATTAGATTCAACATTATGTTTAGCTTTTGTCTATGTGCTCGTGTTAAAGAAGATCCTAAAACAACTCTTTAGTTGAGCTTATTTGGATACATCATAAGGTACTACACAACTAGGATTATGGTATCCCAAAAGAACGGGAATAGAAACCATAGTGTTTGACAAATGGAATTATGTCGGTAATAGGTTGATAAGAAAAGCACAAGTGGTACTTGCACTTTTAAACTTAATTACTCAATGATTCTCCAAAACACGTAAGGTTCTCAAATTAGTTTCGGATGGAGAAGCACATCAACAAGCTCCACTTGAACAAGCTAACTCACGCCGACAACGGAATTCATCTCATCAACATTGTTATCTCTTCAACAAAGGAATCATCGATTTCAACAACTATTCTATCCATTATGTTCTTTATTGACATAGTGTGATTCGTCATCATCGCCTTGGTAAAAATGTTCATTGAGGAACATCTTACTAAGAAAGACTTATACGTTAACCACTCTACCAATGTTTTCACAAAACCTCTTGAATGAGAAGCATTCATCATCCCTAGGCTTAGTCAAAGACTCATAAGACCTAAAACCTTAGTTTTGAACATTAGGATAAAACCACAAAAATCAAGACAATACCTTTTGAATTTTTTCCCTGCAGCACCCACGGTACCCTCAGACCATACGGGCGGAACCCATTTTTTGGTTCCGCCTGGTCCGCCAAAGCCTCAGACTGTTTTATTCTTAATTTCAAAACCAAACACCCTCTTAACTTTAACATTAACTTTCAAACAGCCATCACCCTCTCAAAAACACATATCCTCACGAATTTTAGGGCTTTCAATTCAATCTCTTCAAATCCAACTAACTTTGTAAGTATTCTAATCACAATTGCATATTTTATTCAAGTATAACATTCTTGCTTACAATCATTAACTAGAATCTTAGGGTTTATGCATAAAACTTTTTGATTCATGAAAAACTTGGTGGCTAGTCAATTATGTATTTCATTAGTTAAGAATTGTATCCTTTTTGTTGTTACTTTGATTTGCCAAACACACCAAGTGCATTGTCTTTCAAAAATCGCATCCAAGACTAGAACATGATTCATCACCACATTGTTAAAACAAATGAAAAACATCATTAAAACATCACTTGCATACTATCTCTTGAATGCTAAAGGGGATACATAACTAATATGTATTTTCGGGTACATTCAATCGAAGACACATTCAATTATGAGAGTGTTGGTTATCTTTTGTTTTTATAACAAAATTTACATAACAAAACAATTTGGGAATCAAAATGAGTCAAGATAACCAAGTCTCCACATTGTTTGCATATAGGAACATATTAGAACATCCACATTGTTAAAAGTCATTAAATATAATTTTGTGTTTTCTAGGAATCAACATGCCTCCCGAAAATAAATCCGATCACAAGGAAACCCTTAAGTACATGCCCAAACACCATAGGACCAAAGGTCTCAACCCCGTTCAAGTAGAAACCTTTAAGGCATTAGAAAAACGCTATGTTCACGAAGGTAGAACCATTGATCCATCCTTTCTAGAAGGAACATCTATTCGCCAAAACTTTGCCGCAATCAACTTTGATTGCCTCCTTGATATAGATGAGCCAATTTGTCCTAGGTTCATCTTAGAATTCTATGCAACCGTAAACCTTTCCACAAGTGTTGTTGGTAAGATATCATTAAACTTCACAACCAATCAAATACCACATGACATAGATTTAAAAGACTTAGCTATCATTCTTGGTGTCCCAAATGAGGGAACTTGCCTCTACACGGATAAGTGGCCCATTTCAAGTCTTGATTCTATTGAGCGCTTTTATCCATACGACACACCTCTTGCTTGTAAGGAAACTATTAAGGAACATCTCTTTGTTAGAACCTCTACCACTAGGGTGAATCGTTCAGGGAATATTGTAGATAAGGATCCTTTTGGTATGGAGCTCAATGAGCTTAAACCGCAATTTAAGAAGTGGGAAGAAATTCTTAGAGCTAACGTCATAAGTACCATAGGAAATAGAGATCACATCAACACATGTCTTTGCTACATGCTCTATAGCATTTCCACCAGTCAACCCTTCAACTTAGCCTACTACCTAGCCAAAAGAATGGCCGACATACCCTTAGTTGGAACAACCGCTCTTTCCTAGGAATGCTTCTTACCCGCCTCTTTAGAGCACTCTCACCCATTTCTCCTAACGAAAATGGAATGCGCCTTAACTATTCTCTCGTTCCTCACATCTTCGTTCCTCTAAGTGACAAACGAGTTTTCAAAGGTAAGGGCAAACGTACTCGATCACCTACACCATCATCATCATCATCCGGCATGAGCGAGGACGATAAACTTCCTAACTCTAAGTTACCTCCTTTATAATACCTTCAAGCACTCCCCGCCATTGACAATGCATCCGAAGAGTTCAAGCAAACCAAAGGAATGTTCAAATGCTTTGGAAGGTACCTAAACAAGCTCAATAAGAAGATAGACCGGTTGTGAGAAGATTAAGGAGTGTTTGGCTTATGAATGCTTTACAACCGTTTATGTGTTAAATTACGTGATTTGTTTGTTTTTCACTTTCATGGTTTATTATGTTTGTTGGATTATGTTCGTGTAAACTTTTATGCATAATGACAATGTTTAAGGTGTTTGTCTTTTTTTTCTATGCTTATGGCAATTCTTACTAAGTATAGTGAAATCCTCGACCTCAAGGTCAAAGTCCTATGATATGTATGTTTACGTGTCTAATTTTTGCATTGCCTAACCAGAAATGCCTTATCTTTTTGATTTTAGGAGTTTTCGAAAATTTTGAAAATCGTCTCGCGGGTCAAAAACGCGGACTGCCTAATTTTTGAGCTCTAGCGGATCTGGCGGTACCCAAAATTGGGTTCCGCCAGTGTATTTTCTAGTAATCCCATAAATGGCCCAACGGATCAGGCGGTACCCTCAATTGGGTTCCGCCAGTGTATTCTGAGGATTCCGCTAGACACCTGCAGAAAATTTTTCTATTTTTCTTAAGTCCAAAACTTGTAAAGTGTCAAACCATTATCCTAAGTGAGAAACATCTTCCATTAACTCCAATAACCATATTAGAACAACTTTCACTCACTAAAACAATTAGGAAGCCACTTCCCTCCAAAAATTCAAATTCAAACATAACCAACCCAAGGAACCCTTTTAAAAGATCCTTCAAACCATTGAAACATTTTCAACCAAATCACATCCCATGTTCACAAAGCATTGAGTGCATATGTTAGTCTTTCACTCCACCTTATTCCATTGGATTGACATGCAATGATTTGACATGTTCATGAAAACTACGTAAATTATTTGAAACCTCAATCTTTGAATGGTAAAACATCAAATCCAAACACCCATTTCAACATCTCCTTCATCCTATAAATTTGAAAGTTTTGCAACAATTCAAATCACACCATCACCATTAAAACTTCTTCTCTCAAAACATCAAAACCACACCTTTGAAATGACTAAATCCAACACATCATCTGAGTCATCAAAATCCTTCTCAAAAACTACTAGAATTAGTGTTAAACCTTGTTGCTTCAACAAAACCGTCAAGTCAAGCTCATCTTCTTCAAGTGATGCTTTGCTTAACATTTCTTCACCTATCCAAGATTTCCTTAACCTCACTACCTCAACACAATCCCCAACACATTGTAATACCAATGTAATTACCTTTCAAGAATTGCTTAATCTTGATACTCCAACACCCTCTCCAACACATTGCTACACAAACATGGCCACCATTCCTCCAACAACTAGACCTTCAAGTGATTCATCATCACCTTCTCAACAAGCTCAACCATCAAAAACTCCATCACCTCAATCACCAACACCTACACCAATGGAACTTCTTCATACACCTCCAACATCACCACTACCCTATTTGGAAACATTAGAAGACCTATCACCCAAATCATCAAGTCCACCATCCTTGTCACTCTTTGACACCATTGCTCAAATGGAAACCCAACAACAACCTAGTGAGCAACTAGATGATGAACCCCATCAACCATCATTAGTAGAACGGTTGGCTTACCGTTATGCTAGACCATCCATTTTTCCAAATGATCAAGGTCATACCCATTCACAATCATTTGTGTTTCACCCAATTTACAAAGACCTTCATGGCAATCCTTCCGGCGAACCAAGCTTCCGCCATTTTGTTCAAAATCAACAACCACCACAACAACAACAACCATCACCACAAGAACCTTCCCAACAATTTGAATCTCTACTTTCTTCTTATAAGAAAATAGAAGCATCCATATGGGAAAAACCTCCAAACCTTCATAATGAGATTGACACTCATTTAAACCACCTTCATGCCTTCAAACGTATGGTTGAGTCTCAAATCAACCATATTATGGTTTTACAAACAACACTTCACTCAACAAATGAAGGAAGCAAAAACACTACTCAACCATCCACCTTTGCTCCTTCAAGTTTGTTGGGTCTGAAACTGCTGCTGAGTGAAACTGCTGCTATAAGTGAAACTGCTGCTAGTGGTAATGATTCTGCTGCTGATGTCAAAGTGCTGCTGAGGATAAATGCTGCTGACAGAATCTACTGCTGATGGGATAAGTATGTAAACGGTTTAGATAAATACAGAATAGATTGTGTAAATATTATATTTATCTAGAATATACTTATCGTGTAGAGAAAGGTATTGTAAACCTAGTAGGACTCCTTAGTCTATAAAAGGAGGATCCTAGGGTTAGTTTATGTACGTATTATTATTCACTTCAAGGTTGTAAAACCCTAGCATTGTTGAGTGCTCGTATTAATAATATTGAAGTGTTGACAGAGAATCATTATTCTTCTTAAGTTAAGCTTTTACATTCCGCATATTAGCTTAAGTATTTAATCAAGTTAACTTCTATACAAGATCGTTTAAGCTCAACTGGGATCTACAAAGTTCAAATCATCTACCACCAACATCAACATATCAAACCACTCTTCCACCAAACTTTCCCCGCCATGATTGCAATCATTGCGAAAGAACCGCTCACATTAGTGAAGGGTGTCGAAGGGAAATTCGTGAGCTATCCGAAGAAATGAGGTTTATACTAAACCACATTTTTGATCTTCTACAATCCTTGTCTCACACACCTCAACCTTAGAGTTTCCAAAATGAAACAAAACCGTTTCTTTTGGAAAATGTTTCCCATTTAAACCAACAAACCAAAACCTTGTCATCCTTTCAACCTTCAAAATAAAGCCCGCTACAACCCTCCAACCCACATTTTCATCCTTAAACAACCTTAGCCTTATTTTTGGAAAATGTTTCTCATTAAGGAAAATGATAATTTCCTTGTAGCTTTTTATGTTCTTAGTTTATTTTTAGTTTTTCTTTATTTTCTGAAGTAGGATGGTGTCATCCAATTTTCTTGTCTTTGACTTCTTTAAGAGTCAAAATTTTACATGAAATGAATTTCATTCTACTACAAGGTTTTCATTGTTTGTTGACCATTTAGGTATAATAAGTGAACTATACCTTGTATGGTACCATACACATATCTTGTGTTTTTGAAACTAACCTTTCTTTTTGTAGGATCATTATCCATGTTTTCCTTCCTTGATACTCCATTTAGGGGAATAATATTCAAGGGGGAGCATGAGTGGTGCACTATTCCACTTCACAACTCTTTGTTGTGTTTTACACATGAAATGCTTTCATGACTTGTCTTGTTCGACAACTAACCTTTTTTTCTTATAGGTTCAAAATCCATGTCTCCTCTCTTGGCACTCCATTTAGGGGGAGTATCGTCCAAGGGGGAGCAAGTGCTTACTTCCGCTTCGCTACTCTTCTTTTTGTTTCGACAAAAAGGGGGAGAATTTATATAAACTTGTGCTTATCACCTCACCTTTGCAAAAACAAGTTTTTATACTAACTTTATAAGACTTAACACTAAAACTAGTGACTTACTTATAAATAAAGTCTATGTTTTGTCATCAACAAAAAGGGGGGAGATTGTTAATACAAATATCGCCTAAAAACGTTATTTATATTTTACGATCTTTGCTAAGTTTTGTTAATGACAAAGTATGAAGTTTAGCTATAAGTAAATCATCACTTGAAGTGTTTAAGTCTTGTTTAACTAAGGTTTACATTTCCTTTTAAACAAAACATTGTTTTTATTTCTTAAATTAGAAAGTGTCTTGTCACATCACATTTATTTCTTAAAATAGTAATGTCACATCACATTTAGGGTAAGCTTTGTCCATATACATTTATGGTAAGAAAGAGTGTTTGACTAACCTTATGCTTGCTTGCAAGTCTTGTGTTTGACTAGAAGTAATGTGATGTGACCTTGTTTGGTTTGGAAGATTTATTGCGAAAACCAACTGCAGCCCTGGCGGTACCCTGGGGATACACGGGCGGAACCCTTCTGAGGGGTCCGCCGTATCTGCCAGACCTGCAGAATGGTTTGCTATAAATACCAAACCATTTGTTAGTTTTGTGCACCCTTTTTAGGACATATTTTCACATACTCTCTAAACTAACTCAGTAACATTTATCTTGTGTAATTCTCTTATGTAGCAAGGGACTTCACAAGATCATTCAAGAAGTTACAAGCTTCAACTCTAAAGTTGCAAGTCTTGGTAACTTGGTCATGTATAAGCTTTGGTAGTTTATACTTCATTTGTGTCATGTATGTAGAAGTGATTGGTTAGTATTTTAGGCCTCAAAATACGTAGTGTGTCGGGAGTTGTTGTACCCTTGTAAAAGAACTAATGGGAGTGGTTGTACCCTTGGTAAAGAACTTGACATCTAGCTTAGTGTCGGTAAAAGTGTAAGCGACGATGGGAGTGGTTGTACCCGTGTAAAAGAACTCGACATCTAGCTTAGTGTCGGTAAAAGTGTAAGCGACGTTGTAAAGGTTTTCTCCGCCGGTGAAAGGAGCTTGTTGATTAGTGCTTATAACTCTCGAGTTGGAAACTCGGGGTGTGGATGTAGGGCAAGGAAAAAGAGTCCTTGTAGCCGAACCACGATAAACAATCTTGTTGTGGTTTGATCGTTTCTTTCTTTATCTTTGCTTATAACATGTTGTTCTTTAGTTAGAATTGCTAGTTACATATAAAGCTTTTCAAAGAACTAAACAAGTAAAGATGTGTTTGTATCTTCAAACAAAAGTAAAGCTTTTCAAATAACTAAACAAGCAAAGTTAGGATCATCACAAGCAAAGCTTTTCAATGTATGAAACTAGTAAAGTTAGAATTGTTATTTACATAAAAAGCTTTTCAAAGAATCAAACATATAACGTTATGTTTATATCTTTAAGCAAACGTAAAAGATATTCAAGTTAAATATGACATTAAAAAGCGGTAAACTATTCAACCCCCCTTCTAGTTTTCCACAAACCATATCAAACGTCAGTACAACCATATCCGAATCCACCTAAACAACCTCACTGGTTTGACAGGATGTGTGAAGTGATAACTACTCAACAATCCAGACATGAGGCAGGATCAATTGACACACCCCCAATGCTTACACCTGGTAATTATGTTCTGTGGGCAAGTCGATTCTTATGGTTTATTGAACTCAAGAAACCCCATGGTAAATTCATGAAACAATTGATCCTTGAAGGACCATTTCAGTGGCCAACTAGATTTGAAGGAGGTGATCCCAGTGTTGATCCTCTACGTCCTCCTGTTGAAAAACCTGTTCCTGAGACTCAACTTACAGCCGAACAACAACTACATCGCGAAGCAAATGAGTATGTTATGATTTACATACTTCAGGGAATTCTAAATCCAATCTTCAGAAGTGTTGATGCTCAGAAAACAGCTAAAGCTATGTGGGAACACGTTCATCTTCTAATGGAAGGCACTGAACTGAACAAAGAAGATATGGAATCAAAACTCTACATGGAATACACTAACTTCATGATTGAACAAGGGGAAACACTTGAATCCTATTATCACCGCTTCACCAACATCATTAATGATTTGGAATGCCATGAAGTTCACCTACCAAGGATTGCAGTTAACACCAAATTCATCAGTAGTCTTGGTCCTGATTGGCAAAAGTATGTGACATTTGTTAGACAAGCAAAGAATCTTCATAATGCTCCATATGGTTTGTTGTATGATTACCTGAAGCACCATGAATCTGAAGTGGAAAAAGATCGAGTTATCTAAGGAGGATATTCACCACCACCAACACCAAACTCTTTGGCACTCATTGCTCAATCTCATACTACTCCAACTCCAATGTCAAATCATGCCTATGCTCAAGAACAGAATTACTTCAGTTACCCAAAAATTGCAACCTCAAACCAAATGGTCTCATATGAATCATCTCCGCAGCAGGCTTCAACTCAACTTGTTCCATATGACAACAGTGATACCATGTACTACTCAAATTCCACTGAAGATGACGATGAGGATTTCAATATTTTGAATCAAGGACTTGCTCTTATTGCACGTGCTTTCAACAAATTCTCAAACAAGACAAACAACCGTCTTCGTTCTTCTTCTAACACAAAGAATCAAGCTGTTGTGCAAGATGGAAGGGTTGAAATACAGAAACGTAACTCAGGAAGATCAGGCTCCGGTACAGGTGGTTATATGGGGAATTTTGGTTTTGGACAGAGGCTCAACAACACTAGAGGATTCAAAAACAATACAGGTTCTCCTCAGAAAAGATCTGACATTGTTGAAACTGGGAATTCGGACTCTGGAAGTGCAGTGTGGTGCTACAACTGTAATGGAAAAGGTCATATTGCTACTGCATGTCCAAAACCGCGAACTCGGGGAAGTAAGTTTCACAAGTAAGCATTACTCTTAGCTCTCAAAGATGAAGGGGGCGGAACTTTCACTGAGCATGAAAACAGTTTCATTGCTAATGCTTACAAAGATGATGACAATGAATATCTGGAGGCTAATGCTGTTGTGATGCTTATGGCCAACATGCAAGAACTTCAATTGAATGATTCGGGCCCAGTATATGACACTGATGGTTTGTCTCAGGTACATGACCTTAACACGTGCCTAATACATGAAATAGCATCACCTTCTACTTCTGAATCCGACAAGGCGCAAGTTGTTCAATCTGACTCATCTTTATCTCATCAAGAAGATGAACAAATGAACACAGTTGTTATATTTGACGATGGCACAGTTGTTTCATTTGATGATCCTATTGAGAATGACAAACATGATCATGTAGAACAGAATGAAACTTCGCCTGATCCAGATTCCAACATTAATTACTGGATTAACCAACTCAAAGAAATAACAACTTTAAGTCTAATGAGAAAAATAAATCATTAAAAACCACAAATGATGTGTTAATCAAGGATATTGAGTGCTACAAAATACAATTGGCAAATCTTGAAAACAAAGTAAAACGAGAAAAAAGTTTTGAAATGGCGTTTCAGGAATATTATAATAAAGAACAAGATCTTCAATATCAAATGCGTGAATTAATTGAGTCTAACGGAAAACTGGTTTCAAAACTGGAAAATGAAAACTGTGAACTCAAACAACAAGTTGAACAACTTCAAAAAGAGCTTTCAAAAACACAAACAGAGTTGTCAACTTGCGAGAGTGATTTTTATGAACACAAAGTAAGAAAAAGGAAAAGAGAAGACTCTTTACTCAATGAAATTTTGGATCTTGAACACCACTTAAAAGAATTTCAAAATGTTGTTTACAAAACCGGGGGCTCTGTCACAACAATTCAGAAATTTACATTGAAGCCAAGACCCGATAAAGGTTTTGCTCTTGGTGACTACAAATCAACTTTTCTTCACACAACATTCAAAGAAAATCCTAAGCTTTACAGTATGGAACAAATGCTTGATAATATGATTGTGCGTGTTGTTGTACATGATACTGAGGAAGAAGAAGAAACTGAAAAAGAGAGTCGATCAAAAATGAGTCAAAAACCATTTTTCAAACCATATGATTACTCAGCAAGACCTCACATTTCTAAATCTTTTGTTCCTCAAAAAGAAATACTTGAGCAATCATGGTATGTAACTGAATCATATGTTTCATCTTCAAATGCGGCTCCTGTCTAAACTATGGAACAAATAAATGGTCCTCTACCATCTTCTGGTGAAGTTACACCTTTACCAAAACGTTGTCATGTTTTAGATTGTTTCAAAACTTTCATGGACGACATCGAAATTTTGGAAGATACAATTGAACGTAATTCGGAAATAAAAATTGCTACTTTTCAATCTGCTTAAAAGCGAGAAAAGAGAGAAATTTTTCAAAAACAATTTTTGCCAATCGTTCAACACTTACGTCATTGTGCTACATGTTGGGAACAGGAACTTCAAAAAGAAGTCAAGTCAATGATAAATATTTTCAACTCTAATGAAAATGCTTTTTTGGTTCAAAAGCAAAGAAACAGAGCTTTAAAAAATGATGTTGATCGACTCTTGGAACAAGTTCTCAACGCTGATATTTTTTCTGTGATTAGGGTGGTGGCAGTGGAAGCGGGGTGGCCAACGGTTTACCCCAAACCGCCGGGGAACACCGCAGCCACCCCAGCGGTTTGGTTCCATGGTTTGCTCCAGCGGGGAAATACACTTCCACGGTTTGAGAAGAAAGTGAACGTTGGGCAATTATGATTGTGAGCGTTTGAACTAAAAAACAAAAACAAAAAAAAGACGTTGGGGTGCAAACGTCTAAATTACATCCAATGTGGAACAATAAAAATTCCTTATAAATACTAAACTTTACCCATTCAAATACCACATTCAATACAAATTACCACTTTATCCTCTATATTTCATCCTTTACAATGTTTTCATCATCTTCTTCATCCGATGAGTTACATTATCCCGTCGAGTCTTCCGAACAAATTCATTCCACAGGTACTACTCTATCAACCTTTTTAGCCATGTACGATTCGATTGAGGACATGGCAACCTCTACCAAAACACGGGAGTCTGTCACCCATTTTCGTGAAAAAGCTTTACAAAATCTAAAGAATGACTATTTCGTCGAACGACCAAAGTTTGCCCACCATATTTTTTTAGATAGGTTTCGTATGAATAAAAAGGTTGTTTTTAAGAATTGTTGGTGATATTGAAGCGAGTTTCGAATGGTTTCAAGAGGGCTATGATGCGAGGGGGGAAAAAAGTTTCACAGCATTATAAATGCACATCGGCCATTCGGCAACTCGAAACGGGTGAACCTCCGGAAAGATTTGATGACTATTTAAACATGGCACGAAGAATGTCAGGTTAACATTCTCATTTTTTTTTATTTAAGCTTTCGTTAAATATTTTTATAATGTTTTCGTTAAATATTTTTATAATGTTGTCGTTATAATTTTTTTTATAATGTTGTCGTTATAATTTTTTTATAGGTGAATGCCTTGATCATTTTTGCAATGCGGTTATTGAATTATATGGTCGAGAGTTCTTACATAGGCCAACATCCAATGACATTGCACGCTTATACGAGGAACATGAAGAACAACATCACATTCCTGGAATGCTTGGTAGCATTGATTGTACACATTTCGTTTGGCGAAATTGTCCTAGACATTTGAAAGGCCAATATAAGCGAGGTGATCACCAATACCCGACTATTATGCTTGAATCCATCGCTTCATACGATTTGTGGATTTGGCATTCGTTTTTTGGTCCTCCCGGTGCAAACAACGATATCAATGTTTTGAATCAGTCTCCATTGTATCTTAGAGAGCGAAATGGAACGGCGCCAAACAGTTCATTTTCTGTAAATGGACGTCTTTAAAAACGTGGATATTATCTTACCGATGGAATCTATCCTACGTATTCTACGTTTGTTAAAGCATATAAGTATCCCACTGATCCGAAGGAAAAGAGATTCAAGAAGTTACAAGAGTCTGCAAGAAAAGATATCGAGCGAGCTTTTGGTCGTCTTAAGGCAAAATGGATGATTCTCAGTCGTCCTCTCCGTGCTATGTTGGTCGAAAAGATTCGACAAATCGTTAATACGTGTATCATATTGTGCAATATGATTTTAAAAGACGCCGAGGAGGCAATATCACCGGTTCATATAATGGATCCACCGGTCGCGCCAGTATATGACGATAGTGTACTACCGGAGTTACTAGATGAACAAATCCATTATCGTCTCCAATATGATCTTACAGAGCACGTTGAGGCTCAAAACTTAGCATACCTCGATGACTAGTTATTATTTTATTTTTTTTACGTATTATGTAATTTTCTATTAATTATGTCTTTTTTTCCAAGTATTATGTATTTTTATTTTAATTATTAATGAAATATTATGGTTTTATTAAATTATTTATTTATGAAAATAAAAAGTAAAAAAATAAAAAGTTGGTGGTTTGGGAGGTATGAAAAAAGTATGGTTGCCACTAAAAAAAAGGTTGGGAGGTATGAAAAAAGTGTGAGTGAGGTGGAATGATATTATTGGTTGGTTGGGAGGTATGGGGGAAGTTGGGAGTGACCACTGCCACCACCCTTATGAATGCTCTTTATGAGTCTGGAACTTCTATACTTGTTAATGATCACTCTACCCATAATGATTTGTTGATAAATGAGATTGAGGCTTTAAAACATGAAAATGAAATGATTCGGAAACACAATGATGATGTGCAAGCTAAATTTTTAAAGGAAATTTGTCAACTCAAACAAAGGCTTGAATGGTGTCAGGCTCAAAGTCTTGAACTTGAATTGCAACTTCAAAGTCAAAATGTTTCAAAATCTTGTCAACTTTGCAATGACAATGAGTTTTTCAAAAATCAATGTCTCAAATATGAGAAGGAAATTGCGGAATTAAAAATTGACAATGCTGAGTGGGAACAAAACCGCATTGATATTGCTCATTGCAATAGAAAACTTGAGTCTCAAATTCAGGATAAAAATCACATCATCACTGATTTAAAAGAGAAAATTAAGCTACTTGAGAAAGGAAAGTTTGTTGACACCACTATGATTGCACCAGGACTGTATCAAATAGACAAAATAGATAGGGAAAATAATGCTCAGACTTCTAATGTTAATCCTTCAACTTATACAGGAATAGTCTCCACTAATAGCGTTAGTAGACCCAAGCGAAAAAGTAAGAAGAAGAATAGGATCTTGCAACGTAAAAGAGGAACACTAGAAGCCCAAGAAGTATAAGATCAACTTAGGAATTTGAATAAAAATCATGTTGCATCTGAATTAGATTCTAATCTGGAAAATTGTAATCAAAATCTCAGTGTAACGAATGGTAAACCTATGAATGTTTTGAATATTAATGCATCTTGTGTGTTTTATCGAAAAAGTGTATTATCTGGTGATCATGCAAAATGTGTAGCTAATTCTCTCTTAAATCGTCATAAGAAACGTAGGTCAGGCACTCCTTCTAGGCCCACTACTGCCTCTAAGTCAATCTTAGGAAAGCCACCGACCACTGTTTCAAATGATTATGAAGTTACCCCCATAGTTGAAAAAGACAATTCTAGGAACACACCCTAAGTTAGTGAATTCACCAAAAAGAAAGCTAGAACTAGTTGGAATTGGCAACGTTGGTTACAATACAAACCAAACTTTCAATGGATTCCTAAAATTCTAACTAAGTGTGTTTCTAACCAACCGGAACCCACGACTTTTTGGGTTCCACCCTTACCTTTGTTCCATCCTCGTCGTCTTCATGTGATGCAGGTGGTTCAAATCGTTATGTAGATTGTTGATAGCGGATGCACCCGACATATGACAGGCAATCTCAAATTGTTAGTAAACTATGTTTCAAAGTTCATCGGTACTGTCAGATTCAGGAATGATCATTATGCTCTAATTATGGGATATGGTGACTATGTGAATGGGAACATTGAAATTAGCAGAGTTTATTATGTTGAAGGCTTGGGTCACAACCTCTTTTCCGTCGGTCAATTTTGTGATGGGGATTTGTTAGTAGCATTTTGAGAGAAAACCTGTTTTGTTCGTGATCTACAGGGAAATGATCTAATATTGGGCACTCACAAAACTAGTCTCTACACAATTTCAATGTCTGACATGATTGCTTCTTCTCCGATTTGTCTTCTCTCCAAAGCTGAAACGACTAAATCTTGGTTATGGCACAAACGCCTTTCGCACTTGAATTTCAAAACAATGACTGAACTTGCTTGTCATAAACTAGTTGATGGTTTTCCAAGATTCCATTATGCCAAAGATCACTTATGCCCTGCTTGTGAACAAGGAAAAAGTACTCGTGCTCATTTCCCTTCAAAAACTGAACATAGTACTACTCATGTGTTACAATTGCTTCATATGGATTTGTGTGGCCCGATGCGTGTCAAAGTATAAACTGAAAACGCTACATATTAGTAATTGTTGATGATTACTCCAGATGGACTTGGGTTTATTTTTTTCAAAGTAAACATCAAGCTCCTTCAATGATCATCACCTTTCTCATGAAAATTCAAGTCCAGTTACGCAACACAGTCAGAAAAGTTAGAACTGACAATGGAACAGAATTTAAGAATCAGACTCTAAGGTCGTATTTTGAGAAAGTGGGAATTGAACATCAAACATCCATTGCAAGAACCCCTGAATAGAATGGAGTAGTCGAAAGACGCGACAAAACGTTAGTGGACGTTGCAAGAACGATGTTAATCAATGCTCAACTACCAGATTACCTATGGGAGGAAGCTGTTTCAACTGCGTGATACACTCAAAACCGGTGTATGATCACAAAACGGCATCACAAAACCCCTTATCAGATTGTTCACAAAAGGAAACCGAACATCAATTACTTTCATGTATTTGGAGCTCTTTGCTATCCAGTAAATGATCGTGATAATCTAGGTAAACTTAAAGCAAAGGCTGACATTGGAGTGTTCGTTGGATATTGTGAAAATTCCAAAGGCTTTCGGATATGGAATCGTTGCACAGAGAAATTCAAAAGACTATTCATGCTAATTTTGATGAACTCACACAAATGGCTTATGAGCAAAACAGCTTAGGACCCGCATCCAACCGTTTAAACTTTCCAGACTCTTCGGCTGAACCATTGTCACTTTCCTGCAAAGAATTGGAAACCCTGTTTGCTCCACTGTTCGATGATACAATTGAAAACCGTCAGACTGAGGTCTCGCCAATTTCTGCTGCACAACCTGAAAATATTCAAGTACCTGATTCACAGCAACAAACTACATTAACTATTGAGAAAGACGGACCTGCAATTGCATCTCCTACAACAGTAGAACAAACCACTTCTAACTCATGACAATCAGCTGAAGATCCTACACCTAAATCAGTTCCACAATCCGCAAAGTATGACCCAAATGCGTTCTTTAACCCCGTTTGCACCGGCCCCAACAATTCCTAACATTGCTGAGTCCTCAACACGTAATTTGGATCTTGCTAACATGTGAAATAATTATCAACTTCACCCTTCAACACACAAATGGACTCGAGATCACCCATTAGTACAAATTATTGGCCATCAAGATGCACCAATCAAGACAAGATAATGACTCCACACAGACGGTGAAACTTGCATCTACGCACTCACAGTATGTCAAACTGAACCAAAAAAACATCAAAGAAGCAATGACTTACGACAAATGGATTAAATCCATGCAAGAGGAACTTCAGAAAGATTAGAAGTCTGGGAGTTGGTTGAAAAACCTGAAGGATTCATTGTCATTGGTTTAAAATGGATCTGGAAAAACAAGCTGGATGCAGAAGGCACTGTCATACGAAACAAATCACGCTTGGTAGCTAAAGGATACTTTCAGGAAGAAGGAATCGATTTTGAAGAATCATTTGCTCCAGTGGCTAGACTTGAAGTCGTACGGATTTTTCTTGCATATGTTGCTCACCGGAATATGGTTATTTATCAAATGGATGTGAAAACGGCATTTCTGAATGGTCAACTCCGTGAAGTGGTTTATGTTAGTCAACCAGAAGGCTTTGTTGATCCGGTACGTCCCAATCACGTCTACAGACTCAAAAAGTCTCTCTACGGTCTCAAGCAAGCCCTAAGGGCGTGGTATGACAAGTTATCCACATTCTTACTAGCTAATAAATTTTCTAAAGGTTCTGTGGATCCAACACTATTTACAAAAACATACAGGGTGGACTTATTAGTTGTTCAAATTTATGTCGATGACATTATTTTTGCATCAACAAACAAAAGATATTCAATTGATTTTGCAAAATTAATGAAAGATAATTTCGAAATGTCCATGATGGGTGAACTTTCGTTCTTCTTAGGACTACAAGTTCATCAATCACCTCGTGGAATTTTTCTAAATCAGTCCAAATACGCTCTTGAAATTTTAAAGAAACATGGCATGACAAGTTGTGATACTCCAAATACACCAATGGCCAATACCACAAAACTAGATGCTGACATACATGGGACTCCCGTTGACCCTACCAAATACCGAAGTATTATTGGGTCACTCATGTATCTCACAGCTAGTAGACTTGATATTGTTTTTGATGTCTATATGTGTTCGCGTTATCGGTCTAGACCAACTGAACGACACCTCAATTAGGCAAAAAGAATCTTTCGATACATAAAGGGAACCATTCACTTGGGAATATGGTATCCGAAGGATTCTGGTTTTGAACTAATTGCCTTTTCAGATGCTGATCATGTAGGATGTTTAGACACACGCAAAAGCACATCAGGAGGTTTACAGTTTCTCGGAGATAAGTTAGTTTCTTGGCAATCTAAGAAGCAGGACTGCACTTCACTGTCGTCAACTGAATCTGAATATGTAGCTATGTCCGCATGCTGTGCTCAAGTCATTTGGATGAGATCACAACTAATGGACTATGGCTATTTATTCAACAAGATTCCGATCTACTGCGACTCCAAAAGTGCTATTGCAATTTCCTGCAACACCGTTCAACACTGCAAGTCCAAACACATTGATCTCCGCTATCATTTCATCAAGGAGCATGTCGAAAAGGGTACAGTTGAATTATACTTTGTGGGAATTGAATACCAAAGCATTACCTCCAACAAGGTTTGCTGATCTTGTCCACCAGTTTGCTATGAGATGTTTGACTCCATAAGATCTGGAAAAAATTTTAAAATTCAAATGATTGTCAAACATCAAAATTATCTTTGTAAATATCTTTTCAAAAACAAAATACCAAAATATAAAACCAAAAAAAAAAAAAAAAAAAAAAAAAAAAAAAAAAAAAAAAAAAGGTATACCACTTTCTTTCAACACGTTGTTTTTTACTCTTTATCCTACTTTACAAGTGTTGAGGAGGAGATAAGCCTAAAATTTTCAAATTTTGTTTAAAATTGGTACACTTGCATATTTTCAAAAGATATGTTGTTTCATAAATGGTGGAATTTTAGTGGTCTATCCTTCGTCTCGTCCCGTTAAAAAGTTATTACATAATATATCGTAGGGAGTATACATGATAATTGCCATCGGTCGTTAACTTAAAAATTAATAACTCAAGTTAGAGGACTTAAGTTACGAACACATCAGTTAGGGACCATAGTTGTAAAAACTTGAAAGTTCAAATATAACAAAACAAACAAACACCCCTCATTTCACAAAAATCTGAAATTTCAAAAGCAAACACCCCCAATATTTTCGAATCTAAGACTAAAATCAAATGAACAAATCCGTGCTACAAATCTTCAATCCGTAAGTTTCTACATGTTCCTTAGGGTATTCTAAGAAATGGTTGTCCTTTAATTTCAATTTCAATGGCTAGATTTCTTGAATTAACGATTTGTAGTTCTAGGGTTTCAAGATTTTCGGAAATTATCAATTCGAGCTTGTTTGTGTGCTTTTCTAGAGGGCTTTTGTTCTAATATATGTTCTCATCATGACTATAACATCTAATCACAACTACAAACGTTTAGATGATTTTCGATGATTAGGGTTTTAAGTCGAATTAGGTGTTTCTTATTTTGTGATTTTGTGTTTGATTTTCTTGATGGGATTTGTTTGTTAATGTGTTAGATGCATGCTGGTACTAGTTAACTGTTTTACATTACATGTTTGCATGATTTTCGATGCTTAGGGTTTTTGTTCAAATTGAGTTTTTCTCGTTCTGTGTTTACTAGTTTAATTCATTGGTGTAGTCATGTTGTTACCCATGCTTATAGTTGATTCAATCTGAAAATTGCTACATGATTACATATATTGTGATTTTCGATAATCTGGTGATTCAAAAGTTTCGAAATTCTTGTGTATATGGTATTTCTGTGAAATAATCTTCGTTTTTAAACTCTATTTAACATGAAATCATCTCTGGAAATCTCATACTTGCAAAAACGTACGTCTACATAATTTTCGAAAATTCTTGTATAAGAATTTTTCGAATTGGTGTTTTATCGAGAAACATTCTCGATAAATTTATCGAAAATCTTAACAAGATCAATTTTTTCGAGAATTTTTCAAATTTTTTCGAGAATTCTCCTTGTAGAATTTTTTGCGAATGTTGTTACTAAAAGTTCTCGAGAACTCATCTTTGTCAAATTTTTCGAGAACAAGTTTATCGAGAACACATGTTATGAAAATTATCGAGAATACACCTAATGAGTGTTTTCGAAAAAATTTCCAAGTCCAATATTTTCAAGAATATTTTTTTCGAGAATACACTTAGTAAAATTTTCGAGAAAGTTAGATATGTGTATTTTTGAAAATTTTCTCAATGATTCAAAGTTTCGAAAATATTTTTTTTCGAGAATACACTTAGTATAATTTCCGAGAATATCAGTTATGAGTATTTTTTTGAAAATCTTTCCAATGTTTAATGTTTCAAGATTCTTCAAGAGATGTATTTTCGAAAATGTTGTATTTGTGTTATATGTTGTCATATTAATTAAAAAGTGTTGTAATTATGTAATTCAAACATTATGATGTAATTGTGCTTATGTGAATGTTTTGTGACTTGTGCTTGATTACATGCTTACACTTAGCTCATTTTATATGGATCATATTATACAACACTTTCACACATACAAATCAATTGAACCTTCAGTGCTATTATGTCTTGGGTATCTATCTGCTAATCAAACTTATCAATATGCTAACATGTAACAATTCTAGATGTTTGGTTTCATGATAATACCTTACAGATAAAAATGGCTGAAGACAACGAGAATGTCCCTGAACAAACCCTTCCACTGCTCACACTCAACGACATTGTCCCAGCTGATTACCGCATCACCATTGGCAAAAACAATCCTCGAGTTAATTTCGACAAACTAAGAATTCCTGAAGACTCGTGTAAGATTGTCAAAGACATACTCCTGGCTCATCCTTGCAAGCATATGCTCAACAAATCCACTTCCGTTCCAGCATTCTACCTTCATCAGTTCTGGCACACTGCTAAGGTCAACTTGGATGATGAATCGTTCACTGTCACTCTGGATCGACAAGTCTATACCGTAGATCTGGAAGTCCTTCCCACAGTTCTCCTTCTTCCTAGACCTGAGACTAAATTTGTTCCCATGTTGCCTGAATTGGAGATCCTGGATTATCTCATTGACCTGGGATATGATGTTCAAGATGACTTACCACTGACTAAGCATTCAAGGTTCAATATCAAATACATGCCTCAGCCATGGAGAACCTTCTACATGTTGGTCGTTCGTTCAATATCAGGAAGAAAAAGTGGTCATGAACATCCCAGACTTGAGCATCTACAAGTGTTTTATGGAATGGTCAGCATGCTACCGATAGACTTTGCAAAATCTATAATGAACGACATGGTCTAAAACATTCAAACTGATCGTGAAAGGACAATGATTCTGTTTGTTAGATTCACAAAGTTACTCATCGAGCATTTTTGTAAAGATCAACCAGACTTCATTAAAAGAATGCAAGACCATGATGAACCGAAAAACCTCTACGATGATGACTTCACTATTTCTTTTGTCAAAATGACCATGTTCTCCACAAAGCAACAAGGCAAGAGGCTTCCTGACTATCTCCTTGATGATAAGATCAGGAAAACCACGAACTATGACCACGAACTATGAACTTTATGATAAAGCTTATCAAGGAAGAAAGGTGGGATTCATTGAGGAGACTAATGAACCATAGGACAAGAGGCAAACTCGTAGCAAAAGAGGTGGGAAAACAGGGAGTACTAGTAGCACTATGAGTTCAATACAACCAAAACCTACTTCCAAACCAAAACCTACACCCAAACCAAAGCCTGCAACAAAACCAAGGAAGAAGATCACTCCTGAATTCATTATTCAAGATGAACCTACAACACCACCTTCTGAAAGTGAGTCAGAATTTGAAACCGAAACTGATGAAGAAGATTTTGAACGAAGTGAGAGAATAGATGAAGAGGACTTTCCTGAAATTGAACTAGCAGAGAAACAAAGCTTGGAAACTCTTCAAACGGATGAAAGAAAAAGACGTGGGATACTATCACTAAACCAAGTGCAGGTGCAAATGATGATGAAGAAGACGAACCTATAGTTGAACAGTTAGTCGATAAGAGAAAACTGAAAAGTATCATTATCGATACACGGGCCAAAGAGAAGAAACACCGCAAAGAGCAGCGAGAAGCATCACTCCTCAGCTGACTCCATCCTCAACCTTCTCCACAACCAGTCAATCAACCTGAGCATGAAGGCGATTCTAGTAGTATTGTTCCTCCAATTATATCTTCTACTTCATGTCAACCTAGTAAAATAGGAGAAGATAAAGATGAAGAAGGGAATACTATAATGAAGGAAGCTGCAGCCCCTGAGGAGAATATTGTAGAACAAGAAAATGTTGCAGAAAAAGAGAATGTTGCTACTGATCTGGAATTTGATCCTTTCATCACTCCTGAATATATCGCACATGTGGAACAAGAAGACGAACGTAGAAGGAAAGAAAGTGAAGACAAAGAAAATGAAGAAGTCAATGATTAAGAACAACCCTTTGACACAGACATATTTCTTCAATCACCTTCACACTCCCTTCTACATCTTTCGTCATCTTCAAAGAAAACACCTCCGAAGAGTCCTTCACTTCCCAAAGGCTCACCTC
Organism: Artemisia argyi; assembly: GCA_030686995.1. Taxonomy (NCBI): domain Eukaryota; kingdom Viridiplantae; phylum Streptophyta; class Magnoliopsida; order Asterales; family Asteraceae; genus Artemisia; species Artemisia argyi. The sequence goes on from CM060707.1 coordinate 52,978,132, forward strand.
CAAAGGATCCCACTCTTCCAGCGTCTTCTCCTCCGAGCACTTACAACGAATCTTCTTCAGAATCATCATCAGATCACTTATCTCCTCCACCGTCCGAGACAACATCAAAACAAAAATCAATCAATGAACCCGTTAATCCCGTAGATCTTCAAGAACAAGTAAAAAATTTAACCAACATGATCACAAATCTGGCTAAACAAGTTGAAGACTTTCAGGAGACAAAGCAACAGATCGATAATTTCATGAAAGCGGATTTGGATGGGATGATCAAGACTTACACCAATGATTACCTCACAGAAAATCTTGTTTGAATCCTCACTCCTCAAGTAACAAGTCTCGTTGAACCAATTAAAGACAATTTAGAACACATGATCAAAAGTGTTGTTAGAAAGATGTTGTCAACCACACCATTCACTCTTTAACCTGCCAAAACTTCAACAACAACTCCAACCGCTACAAAACCATCATTCGATGAATTGCTAGCTCAAATCCACGACAGAGTTGCCCACAAGACAATGTTAACACCTAAAAAAATAGCTCTTGTAGAGGCCATTGAAGCAAATTTGTCAAAAGAATCATACAAAGAAGCTGTTGGATCTTTAAAAAGGTCAAGGAAATATGACGACCCTGATCCTAATTCAAAAGGAAAGAAACACAAGTCTACAACCGGTCTATCGTCTACACAAAAACCTCCAAAGGCTTTTGCACCTCCTACTAAACAACAACACACTTCAGCTTCTGGATTAGGTCCTACAGACGAAGAAGAACCATTCATGCACCATGTAGAAGATTATCAAGAACAACCCGTTACTGCTTTTCGTGCACCTACAATCACCAACTCAAGACCTGGACCATCATCAACCACAAAAGCTCAAGACAAGGGAAAAGTTACAAAGTCAAAGAAATCCAGAAATGGGAAACTAATCTCTTGGATTGACAATGATGACACACCAGAGGGTGATTGGTTGACTGAATTGATCAAAGCACAACCTCCTCTTGAAGATGAAGAACCACTTCCTGGAAACACACTGCAATATACTCAAAGTATAATGGCTGGTCTTCAGATTGATAAGTTAACCAAGGCTGAATTAAGGAGAATCAATCGGGATGCTTTTGAATTTCTCAAATCAAGATCTGGAAACAAGATGGAACTCGAATTTCACATGGAGAACATTGCAAGTGCTATGTCTGGCAAGTTCGACTGGCTTAACCCGGAGGCAAATTTCGACATCCACTATGGAAAACCCGATAAACCTTACTTCACCGACTGGACCAAACCGTTCCCACTGCAAGGATTTCCTGAAAAGCCTAGGATACCTTACCGATTCTTTTTCAACAAAGATCTTCAATACCTTCAACTTACTCTCGAAAAATCAAAAGAAAAATATGCTTCTTCCTTGACCATCTTAGTTCCTGCTGCTAGGTACGAAATACCTGCAATTGAAGAGTCGACTCCTATCTTCAGCAACTCCATTGTAGCCTACAACAGAGATGCTCTACTGGGAATTCAGCACTGGCGTGAACGTCGTCGACTTGGGTACACTTACAGATTGGATCTGAAGTCATTGGAAAGCGTGAAGCATAAATCAAAGATTGTTGCCATCATGGAAATTCATGAATCAAAGAAGTTCAACTACACTTTCATGAGAGAGATCGTCGTCAAAAGACAAGATGAAAAGAAGTACAAGTTCTCAGAAGCAGATTTTCCCGATCTATATCTAAATGACATTGAAGATATGTATTTAGAAAAAGTTCAAGGAAAAATTCGCCAATTCCCAACTGAAACACAATACAACTTCATTTCATCCCTACTTCTCTACATCAGACGACTAATCGTTCAAGAAAGAGTGGAAGATCTTCAGTTTGGCATTGAAAGTTATCAGCAGAAGATCAATTTGACTAAGCCACAACTCTCGTTTTTTGGAATAGAACAGATGTCACAGTATATGCTTGTCCAACAACCATCATTTGGTTTCACCTACCTTAATAAAGGGAAGACACTCAGTTTCATGAGGTTCGATGAGATACATAAGTTCTGTGATGATACGCTGAAAACCGTTCGAGATGGATTAGTCAAAAGGCTGCAAGATGATAAGAAGAAGATGAACAAGGGTGAAGCTCCTAGATGGAGATCTAACGCAAGAAGGCAAGTCCGCAACTTTGTACGAACGATTGAAGAAAGGTTGTTTAGTCGGGAACAGATCAGACGATTGGAAAGCTACATTGGTGTTAGACCTTTATTTCCCGTCAAAACCTTCCAAAGACCTAATCCTTAGTTCACAGATTTTGATGCTCCAATTAGTGATGAATCATAAGCTGGATTACACGGGTACCAACATGTTCATTACAATTTTTCATTGATTGATTTGTGATTATTATGGCTTGTGCACACATTACAGTGTATAACCCATTCTTGTAAAGAAAGGACCCTGAGGTACGCATCAGTGCCTCAATCCTGACATAAGGAGCGAAGACTTCTTACTTTTGAGTAGAATTAGTCAAACGTTTTCTGATTTTCATAATTCTGCTCAAAAGACAAGTATTTCACCTCAATAAGTATTCACTTGTTGAGGGGGAGCACTTGAAAACTCATCGTTCTTAAAGTCAAAGTTCTTGTTGATTTCTCTCCATAAGACTCAAAAAGCATATTTTAATCAAAAGTTTATCAAAAACAACATTTTATATGCTATTTTTGAGGGGGAGAAAAGTGAAAGTGATTATAATATGAACGTTCTAAGATGCTTAAAGTTGAATCTCATGCGAGCTAGACTAAGAATTGACCAAGGAATTGACAAAACAACAAAAGTTAGTAATCGAGAAGACTTGTCCTCGACGGGTAATAATTTCAAGTTAGTTACTAGAGCTAGTTGTCACCTAAAAGCTGACAATGCATCACTTTAACTAGCGACGTAAGCGTGTCTCGAACAAGACTTGTCTAAGTAGAAAGTACCGTTTCAAGAAGCTCTTCTTAGATGTATACTTTGACGGGTCTAACTTCCTTATCAAGGAATGTTAACAACTTCAAGTTAGTTACTAGGGCTAGTTATCACCTAAAATCTGATAATGGATCCATTTAACTAAGCAACATAAACGTGTCCCTCGGGTATATGTCGATTAAGAATGGATCAATTCTAAAAGTGCTTACTCCTCCCGCATGTGCAAATTTCTCAAATATTCATGAGCACATGTGAAGGGAGAGTCCTTCAAATGAAAACACAAAACTCTCAAAGTGTTAAACAAAATGTTTAACAATCACAAACACTTTGAGAGATTTTCAAATGGTGTTTATGGCAATTATAGGATAGTCATGGTGTTATAAGGTGACTAAGGTTAGGGAAAACCGTCCTATGATCCGCCAGAGCCGGAGGGATCTACCCAAGGACATCACCAATAGTTAGTATTAGAAGTCCTTAGGTATGATATGGAAAAAGGAGTAAAGAATGAAAGGAGAAAGAAGGGGTTGAAGAATTAAAAAGAAAAGTAAAGAAAAAGGTGAAAAGAAATAGCCCTCCATATGTTCAACCTTAGGGTAGACACCGGGTTCAATTCGTATGCTACTGGTTTTTTCTAAGGCAACACCGGTATTGAAGATAAAGACGTCATGGACCCAGTGATGCAATGCACTAAACCTTCTTAACCACTCAAGTTCTCTTAAAAGAGCTTTTTTCATTCTCACGGGGAACCCTGAGTAATCTATCAACTACTCATTAAGAGGCATGTTGATATTGAAACAGGAGACGCCTCCCCAGTCTCCGATGACTAAATGAAGCACTTATCGAATCTAGAGCCGCGAGATTACATAAAAGATCTCTTAGGTACACTTAATATTTCTACAACTGGTGTTCTACATCAATGGACACCCGCTATAAATTATCGAGTCCTTCGCAGATCCTAGCAATCTGCCGAGAACGTTTATGAGAGAATATACCTTTGTATTTCTCAATGATTGAACAGAAACTCCTGCCAGGGTCAACATCAAACAGCCATGACAGCAGGCCACTTCGGTAACTCCTTGTGGGTTACGCTTAGTGTTCGCGGTGGTTCCAAAACGGTCTACAGTCGTGGAGTGATCCCCAGCGACTCACCCATTCGTTGAGCTACTTAGTAGGTCTTGTAAGCTCCCTCGGGAGTATCCGAAATGGGAACGGCCTTGGTAAGGGTTAGAAGGAGTCTTCACACTATGTTGTTGACGATCTCTAATTCCTTGCCTGTAAGTACTGGTTGTTTATTGCTAACTGTTTACTTGCAGCTATACATCTTCTCCATGGCGATAGATTCCTCATGCTCATAGATACATCTTGAAGTCAAAGTAAGCTCCCTCAAAGATCTAAGCAACACAAAGTTCAAAGAAAGATTCTACGCCATAAAGAAGATTCTACGCCATAAAGAGAATAAAGATCGAAATAAAATAAAGGGAACTAGGTGCTTGTGAAAGTCAAAGTCCGAAGATGTATGAGCATGTTGGAATGGCGGACCACCACCACAGACATAGAAGTGACGAATGGCAGACAACTTCATAAGATGATCATTACCACATCAACAATGAACAAAGAACAAAGAACAATGAATGATTTTCTCTTATGATTTTTTTAAGACGTCTAAAGCAGTGAAAGTCAAAGATGAAGACAAAACAAAGACGTCAAGCAACCGTGATGACCGACCCTTAGGGGGAGATTGTTGGGAACGAAGTTTTACTATTTATCAAGTCTCGGTCATTTGTAATAATCAATAGGTTGCTTAGTTTATTATTACTTAAGTTTATGTAATGTTGTAAGGCTTATGAAAGCCCAATGGGCCACTAAGCCCACACATCTAGCATGATAGGAAGGAAGGGAGTGTTGCCCTATTCCTTGCCTATAAATAGAACTCTTATGTATGCATTTTAGTTGTTGGTTATTTCATTATTCTAAGGAAACTCTTCCATTTTTATTTCTCATATTGAAGTAATCATCTATCTCTTCTCCTCATCTCATTTCTATCATTACATAACTTGTGTATTCACTAAATGGTGACCTAACAGTCCAGCAAAGAATAGTGTTGCTTATCTCGGTTATTCTGTCGCTAAAGCGTCACTAATTCTGAACCGTTGTGACTGTTATGAAAAGAAGTGTCTCTAAGACCATTTGAAGGGGTATTGTGACTGTTTTGAAGGGTCACCATGTGCCTATATATATAGGACGAATTTATCACTTTGCATTCATCAAAAAAACACACAAATAGGATCTATTTTCATCATCATAGCATATCATATTCGCTAGAATCAAGTTTCATACTTGATTGGATTATTGTATCCTCTAAACAGTTCGTACTAGATAGGATGAGTTTTTGTTTAAGGACACTGCTAATCGCAGGCCTCAATCTGTTGTTATAATCTTACGATTATATACAATACAATTTGTATTACGATTATATCTTTTATATAATAAAAGAATTACATCATTTCGGAGTGTTTTTGCAAATCCCTTCTCATTGAAAAAAATTGAACCAATAACAGAGATCGATTTTGCCATGTAGGCGAAATCGAGCAACGTGATTGGTCAATAAAAAGTCAAAATTAAATAAATTTGATGGAGAAATTTGGTTAAGAAAAAAAATGCATAAAAATATAGGTGCCAAATTTATGAAAACAAAAACTTTAAAAAAAGAGGAAGTAATTAATAAAACTTTAGTAATTGAATTTTAAATAATTTATATAGAGTAAAGTGTAAAATTACAAGTTTTCATGTTTTTTAATAACTTTATAAAAAACACAAATAACCCATTACACTTTATACCCCTGTACTTTATAATATTAACTTTGTTTAAAATTACATGAATATTAGTATTAGTTTTAGACTTTCATCATTAAAATTACGAAATTTGGTAAATATGCGAATTAGTTTTAATATACGTTAAATATTTTTTTTAACTAGTGTTAGTCTTAAACTTTTAGTAACTCTTTTTTATGTTTTATTGAAAACTTCTACACTTAATATTTGTGTTTTTACTATAAACACACTAAGCTATAATAGAATTAGTTGTGAGTTCAGGGGTTTTTCACTAAGCTTCTAAAAAAAGCTTATAGCTTTATCATACACTTATTGTGTTATGGTAATTGAATAAGCCAATAAGTACCTTTAATAAGCATAACCAAACACCCATTTAGTTCTAATATGAAGTTTTCTTATTTGATGTTATGACTAACTTTGTTGTTATCCTCACTATAATTCAACATATTAGTGGTTTTTGCAGTTTTATTATCTTATCGCACGTGCGTTTTTTAGAGGAGGATTAAGTATCAACACATAATTGTCGTGGAATGATTTTTTGCGCCTGCTCAAAGTATGAATGTATAATTTAGTTGAGTTGTTGATTTAGATAATACATGAATGTATTTTAATATACCAAAGATGTGTTTTAGTGCCTATATGGGGAATTTTATAGTAGAAATTCTTTTTGGTGTGTAATTTGTCTTTGAATGAGTTAATAAAGTTTAGCAGGTGTTTGTTGTCATTGATAACATTATGGGTGTCAACCAACGGTCTAAAATATGGGTGTCTTTTACCTTGATGATTTAGGCCAATTGTGAATAAAGTTGCATTAAAGTGAAAGGTCGGTAAAAATTCAAACAATCCTAAAAGACGTTGCGAGTATACTCTTTGTCATTTTTTTCATGCATTTATAATTTACTTATACAAGTAATAATAATTTTCTTATATAGTTCGGGCTTAAAGAAAATTTATTCTTATACATTATACATAAACGTAAGATTAAATTTAAGTTCTACCCATTACATCTTTTTTCGTTTCTCTTTATGTAATAAAGAAGCTATAGTGTAAGCACCCATGTTAATTTGGTCATTTTATGAGAAATAAATAACACAAACTTATGAAAATACAACTTTCCAAACAAAAAGATACATTAGTAAAAATGATATGATAGTTATTCATAATTAAGAAAATGAATCAATCTTCAAAGCTATCTAAATATGCTACATATTTTAACGAAAATATAAGTAAAAGAAATATCACAATTACAAAACACATCGTAAATTGATAGCACGGGTTTGCAAAACTAAATGCATATATCACTAACATCAAATGCAAGTCAAGTATCATTATGTGATTTTGCTTGAATAATAAAATATAATTTTTAATCCAAAAGCATTCTCCTAAAATAATAGGTAGGTTATAACAAATACATATGATTTTTTATTTTTAGTCCACCAAGTAAAACCATTTGAAACATGTTAAGTGGTTCATTTCTTAATCGATAATAATACATAATTAAAATGAAATTTTAAAAACCATGTGCGTGCACAGTTATTATAACGAGTTATTCCTAACAACAGGTGACTATAGTAAGTGACAAATGCAATCATGCATGTTCATTGAAGCATTATTGATTCAAAATTCATGTTGAAAACACCAAGTTGGATCAAACAAATTCGACATTGTGCTATTGCGTGTTGAATTATTCAGAAAAATTCCAAAGTGACTAAAGAAGATTTTAAGAGAAACAAACTCCAAACCAAACGTGTAACATATTTAATATGCTAATGTTAATAGTTGAGGTAACATAAAGAGAAAAGTTGCATACAAACTTGGCATTCAAGTATTGTTCTTGAAGTAGTTGTTGTCACACATCAAGTCCAACTATGTATGTTCTTGAGATTATATAACTTGGAATTTGATAAACATAGTCATGAAGGTTAATGTTATACTATAAGTTAAGACATGCATGCGTTATTATTTCTTGTACCTTAATGACAGCCACTAAAGTTGCTTCGTCGTATGGCGGTGTAGTTTGTTTTTCTTCTAAAGACGTGGTGTGATGATTACATCGAAGGTTATCTTTCGCGTCTAGATTTTTTTTAGGTGTTCTTTTTCGAATCTTTTGATGTGCATGGTTCTGTTTAGGTTTTATTTAGGTTGTTGGGTAGGAGGTTTGTTTGGAGTTTTATTTGTTGTTTTGTGTTTGTAACTTCTAGTTTTAGCTACTTGCTTGTTTTTTAATATAAATTTGCCGTTCAAAAAATATACCTTACCACAATTTATGCATGTTTTCAATTAGAGAAAATTCTAAAAAAGGGAAAATTTTGACTTTTTTCAAAAAAAATTTACAAAAATAACACCCATTCTCTAAATGGTCATGTGCGAATGTGCGATCCCACTAATTTGTTGATACGTGTCGAAATACAATCTCAATCATTAGCATATGGGGTAGCCGCCATTCGCATATTCGTACATCCGTCGTTCGCACATTTGTACACCACGTCGTGTTGTTTGACTTTTATAAACAAATGTGCGAACGACGGATACGCGAATGGCGGCTACCCCATGTGCTAATAATGATTAAGAATGTACTTCTTGGCCTTTCAAAGAAAAAAGAATGTACTTCTTGTCTGGACACGTAGCGGGATCGCACGTTCGCACGTGTCAAAAAAATAATGAAGTCGCACATTCACACTTTCGCACATGATCATTTAAGGAATGAGTGTTATTTTTGTAACTTTTTTTGAAAAAACTCAACTTTTCTCTTTTTTTGAGAATTCTCACTTTCAATTATAACCCAAATTCGGCATGTCCCATTCAAGAGTTTTCACTAAAGCCGCTCTAAGTATCAATTATAACCCAGAACGGTGGTTCAAAACATAACTCGTTAACAAGGTTTGTTGTTTTTCAACAGAGAAACATCCAAGTATATACGTGGGTTTTAAAGTGAGGTTTCATATTTACACGTATTTTATGTGCTCACATAATTTCTTATTATAGATGGTGTCGAGTTATATTATACATGGTTATATTCTACAACGCAAATACATGCTGGTTTATTACACTTTGCTGCTATTAAGCAATAGTCAAGGATTACAATGGCGTTTCCTTCTGTAATTAATCCATTCGATGATTCGTATCGTAGTGATACTCAAGTTTCTGAGCATCTCGCTGATATACATAATTCTTTTCCTTCATCCTTATCAAAGTGAAAAGCAAAAAACGCCCAAAATTCTATGCGAAACCTTTAACTTAAGCATTCGATGTTCCAACCCATGTGTTTCTTGTCAAGTAACTTTACAAAGCTTTCTTATATATATGTGTTCATATATGCATAGTTAGGTCATCATCCTTTGGTTTATCTGTTCATCTTGTATCCCGGTCCTTATGACTGACATGATGCGTGTTGATCATACGGCCAATGCTGAACTGTACAAAGCTCTGTCTAAAAAAGATGATGACAAGGTATGTCAGATATGTCTGATGTTACCAGATGGCCCTTTCCACATGCTAACCATACACAATGAAAGTGTTATCTACAGCGCCAGTTACTATAAGCGCAAAAGTCTAGTTATTAAGCTAATTAGCCAATTACCTCAAAGCCAACACAAAAAACTCACACAAACAAATGAATCTGGAAGTACTATACTTCATGCGGCAGCCACCAATAATAAGATGGTTGAGGCCGCTGCTGCGATGCTCTGGCAGGCTCCATTATTGCTCACCATGAAAGACAAGTTTGGAGAAACTGCTCTTTTCCGTGCAGCCCGTTATGGCAAGACCAAGATTTTCCATTTTCTTGAAGATCAAGTGAGAAGGGAATTTCCAGCAGGAGTAGATATATCATCACATATATGGAACCATCTTCAAAGAGATGATAAGGCTACTATACTTCATGCTGCAATTAATAGTGAAAACTTTGGTAAGTGTTTTTTTCGCACGTCATTGATAAATTTCCTTCATTACGAATGTATAATATATAAATCTACACAGAATTGGCTCATTACATTGCTGAAACATATTCAATCTTGATTGGTCAACGGGATGGAGACGGAATGACAGCTCTTCAACTTCTTGCTTGCAAGCCATCAGCTTTCAACACTGAATTCGAAGATAATTTCTTCAAGTGGTTTCTAAACACATGTATGTTTACATGTATAATGCTTTTACTGCTTTATTCATTTATCAATCCTGATAGTTAAGCAGTAGAATGAAAACAATATTAATATTTAATTCTGACCTCTTTCAGTCATACTTTCAAGTCCGAAAGATGGAAATAGTAGAGTGCCTGTCGTGAAAGAAATTCGAGAACAATTGCTCAAAAGTGAATCTGCAAAGAAACTTGCAACCCTGTTGATTAAGGGTGACACGTCATGGGCAGAAACAAAACCCATGCCTAAGCGCAACCGAATTAAACCCCACGTATATGGAGCAAGTGCTACCACCACTGTACAGAAAACGTCTTCAGCAACAGATGACATAATCACATTTGCTGGAACCCCTAACTCACCACTGTTGTTAGCCACAAAATTGGGTTGTACAGAGATTGTTAAGAAAATACTGGAAGTTTACCCTCAAGCAGTAGAGCATATTGATGAGGACGGACGTCACATTTTGCATGTGGCAATTAAATATCGAAGAACTGAGATCTATGAGGCCGTGATCAAAATGGAGATTCCTCGGACAAAGCTAAGAGGGAAGATGGATAATTACGGCAACTCTTTACTACATATGGTTGCCATAAAAGTTAGAGATCAGAGAGTGGAGAGTGACATCAGAAGCCCTGCGCTGGTACTAAGAGATGATTTGATTCTATTTGAGGTAATTAAGTAACTATAATTTGATGCAAATGAATTAGTGGTGACTATACTAACATTTCTGATGTCTTTCCCTTGTTGTTGTGATCCAGGATGTGAAAAGCAAATGCTCAACCTTAACAACGCTGCAGGTTAACAATGACGGTGTGACTGCTGAACAGCTATTTATCGAGAATAATGCACAGCTTCGAATTGATGCTAGAGAATGGATGAAGAGCACAGCTCAGAACTGCTCCATTGTTGGTGTACTCATTGCCACCGTTGCCTTTGCTGCGGCTTACACCGTACCTGGAGGTCCAAATCAAAATACAGGCTATCCACTTCTTAAGAAGAAAGCTTTTTTTGTAGTTTTCGAAATAGCCGATGCACTTTCACTCACATTTTCGTTGACATCCGTTATCATATTTCTTTCCATCCTCACATCTTCATTTCATTTGGAGGATTTCAAATCCTCTCTTCATTATAAACTACTGATAGGCCTTACAGGGTTGATACTCTCGGTGTCAATGATGATGGTAGCCTTTGCAGCCACACTTATCCTAACCCTTCGTAGTAAGAGGGATTGGACAAACATTTTATTGTACACGGTCTCGTTTTTTCCTGTCACTGTGTTTGTGTCCTCCTATCTCCATCTTTACATGTTGCTCATTAAAGCTTTTAAAGAGCAAGTGAAGAAGGTTATACATGCATTCAGTATCACCTCAAACAATGTAGTACTCTGAAGTCTGAACCGTCCCCTAAATCTCCAACCGTAAGTTTCACCAATTTGTCCACCAGTTCTTTCTTTTGATCCTTTAGACCATTTTCCTTAAAGAACCTAAATAATCTTTCTTTTGTTGTGGGTGTTAATGTCAGTAAAGTTGTAACTCTATGCCTTTATTGTTGTATTGTGGATAATAATGTATAAGATTTGTTGCCGTTCTAAAAAAGAATACTCCGTATATATAAAAATAAAACATTTAAACACACTTTTTACTAACTAAATGTTTATGTAATTTGAATAGAATAATCTTAGTTTCTCTTGCATATTATTCCTAATGATTCATTTTTGACACATAGATAAATCAGTAGATCGAGTTGATGAAAGAGATTTAGGGATGCTGAATTAGTAAGAAAAACTAGGAAATAGTGTTGGTATCTAACTAGTGATTCACACTAGAGAGTGCGGACCAATAAACAAGAAGAAAAGCAACCAAAAGAACACAAGATGTACGTGGTTTAGCCCACCCGAATGTTCAACATGGGCAAAAACGAGACCTCTTTTAATGATATGTTTGGTACAAAGTACAAGAAGAATGAAAGAATGATACAAATTTCGTGTTCCATAGAAATCTTTATCTATAGATGAAGGTATCTGTGAGAATGAGCAAATATCTCCAAAACCCTAACCGGCCTCCTACATAGAGGTCCAGCCAGTTTGCACTACTGAAACACTCAGATTCTGTTTATAGAATGAAGAGTATTTCTAGCAATCAATAGGAATTATAATAAGAAGAATATAACTCGAAATTGAAAGCAAGTGATTTGTGGAAATCAAAGACTACTCTAATTGATTACAATTGTGGTATTTATAATGAAAAGTGAATGATAGGACTGGTCATGCTTGAGTTCATTTTTCGGTTATGTTGGATTTTCGATTTTTCAAAACTATAACCCAACCGAAAACCGAATATTTAATTCGGTTCAATTCGATCCGATTTTTCGGTTCGATTCGATTTTGATTTTCGTTTTTGTGAGTCAAACCCGAATTTTGCGCACCCCAAACGCTCGCCATAATTTTAAATAAGTAAATAGCTTATAACTTACAAGAAATAATTTCTGAAATAAGGCCCTTGGCAACATATGCGGGGAGGCACGGTACGGCATCCCCACCGCACGGGAACACCGCCGCCCTCCCCTCCTTACCGCACGGTGGCTTCCATTTGCGGTAAAGCTTACCGATCCAAATTATCCGTTGCAAAATCAAAAAATGAACGTTGGAGGTGCATTGAATGGGAGTAACGATTACTTTTATTTTTTTGTGTATATATACATGTTAAACAAAGACACAACATAACAAAAAAGAAAACAAACACCACCGATCCATAAAAAAAAAAAAAAAAAAAAAAAAAAAAAAAAAAAAAAAGCCGGTTCCAAAAAAAAACATCCGATTCAGCATAACACGATTATACATAACGCTGGTAACGCAATCTCGCCAGTTCATATTCGGGATCCTCCAATTGAACCGGTGTTTGACGAAGCAGCTTTAGGCGAGATACGAGATGAGGATACACATTTTCGTGTCAGATTTGATCTTATGGAGCATGTTCACGCTCAACAATTACCATACCTCGAGGTGGACGATGAAGTTTAGTTTTTTAGTATTATGTAATGGTATTTTATGTTTTTTAATAATATTATGTAATGTTTATTTTAATTTTAATGAAATTTAGTTTTTAATAAATTTTAATAGAATTTAAAAAAAATGAAAAAAAAAAAAAAAAAAAAAAAAAAAAATGAGTGAAGGGTGAGTGATATGATGCCAACAAAAAATGAGTGAGTGAAAGGAAAAGTGGGAGGGTGATGTGGCATAAAGGGATTGGTTGTTTGTGAGTGAAGGTATTTGGGGTGAGTGGCGCATTGCCAACCCCTAAGAACCTAAGCCCATTTCATGTGCTGTTTTGATAATATAAAGAACCGGACCACTTTATGACCTTAAATGAGATGTTTTGTTCACGCACGTAACGAGTGCAAAACTGCAAAAGCATTTATATTTGTAGCTACGAAATAAGATTCTATAATATATTCTTTTAATGGAAAGTCTTAACATTAATATGAAAAATTATGTAACTGAGTAAACTTATATTGTTTACTGAGTTTAAGAGATAAATTTGTTGCATTACAAAATTTAAGTGGGTGTAAAAATATAAGGCGAATTGCATATATACCTACTAAAACATGATTTTTATTTTATCTAAATACAAATTTTTAATGTACTACATACATGATGTTTAAGCATGTTTTGAGTGTTGTGTTTAAGAGATAGTTCGTATTGTTAGTAAACTTGAAAAATATGACAATATAAAACATAAGAGTTATGAGCTATTTTGTAATCCTTGTAAAGTTTGGGGGCGCATTTTTGAATATATTAAAACACGGTTGTTGATGATGTATAACATAATAAATGTTACTTCTTTCGTCGCAAAATAATTGTACTGTTTTGACTTTTTGATCTTTTTTAATTTTATGTTATATAATACTTAATGAAAATATATTTAAAACTCAATTAATTCATATGTTTTGTATTAAATATATATAACACAAAAAAATAGTTTATGTCAAAATTTATTAAAAAAAAAGTTGGAAATATGATGATTATTTTTGAATGAATGAAGTATAATTTAAGTTAAATTAAATTAAATCATGCTTGAATGCTAGTGTGAGTAAAAGTATTCCGTAAATTTATATTAAAATACTAACAAAGAAAAGAAAATTGCCTCTTTTGAGACAATATAAAATGGTAAGTGTTTGCCTTTTTATGGATGAAGTGGAGGGAAGAATACTTTATCAAATTTATTGCCAATAGCTTAACAGAAAAAGATTTGTAGTATATCATTATCTTTTTACATTTTCATCTATCAAAATGTGAAGTATCTAAGAAATTTTGCAAATTAAGAATCTATTTATGTTTCAACATTCTATTAGATGCACTTTGACTTATCGCAGCAGTCTGTAACTACCAAATATCATTTGAAATTTTGTAAAGCTTGGCCTATTATTTACTGGGTTTTGCTAAACAGATAGAGTTTAGGTTAAGTTTTATTATTTGTGCAAAACAATAACACTAAATAAACTCATTACTTTTATATTTATACATATTTAATAATTATAATTATAGGAGGTGTTGTTACATGTAAAAAATTTTAGCGACACTTTTTCGCACATTATATCACTATCTCACAACAATACAACTAGGAATTTTTATGTTAATTAATTGTTAACTTTTTAATTGATCTATAGGGTTGCGGTTAGCAAAATCTTTACTTTTTAAAGTGTATTAAATTATATCACATAATAGTGTTTGTCCAAGAAAAAAAAACAAAAAAGCAATAGTAATAATAATAATAATAATAATAATAATCCTTTTTGTTTTTAATAAAGTGATGATTATTATTAAAAATAATAATAATAATAATAATAATAATAATAATAATAATAATAATAATAATAATAAAAGTCCTTCCTTGGGGATTAATTAAATAACAATAAGGTTTGTGTTTGGATTCAGCCAGATTTTTAATCGGAGTTTTTGATTTTTGGTCAGAGTTATATGATGTAAAAGACGAAGTTGGATGAATGACCAATACACCCTTAAAGATAGTGTACAATGAGTTTTTTCTGAAGTACATAAAACATAATGAGTTATGAGTAATAATAAATGAAAAATACTAGATCCACCTACACTTTACAAAATTTTTCCCACACGCTGACGTGGCGGAGTGTTGATTGGTTGGTTTTCTGTGGGCCACAGAAAACCAACCAATCAACACTCCGCCACGTCAGCGGGTGGAAAATTTTTTGTAAAGTGTAGGTGGGTGTAGCACACCTCATAATAAATAGAGTATTTTGGCTTTTACCCAAATTATGGAGGCAAATTATCTTAAGCATGTTATTACTCCCTTCATTCTAAATTAAATGTCTATCTTTGTTTTTCAACCGATCAAAAGAGATTTTTTTTAAGAAAGGGATCAAAAGAGATTTTAGTAAGTAGATGATGCGTGGGAATCGCAACAGGCTTTACCTCTCGAGGGATCTCGAGAAGCTTACAACCCCCACCAGGCAGTGTACCTGATCGTTGTAGTATAGTATAGTGACAAGTACCGGGGGATTGATCGTTCAGCTTAGGAATAGTGTCGCTAGGATTAGAAAGCCTAATTACTAGTTCTAAAGGTGAGGGATGATTATTTTTGTATTTTTATATTTTATGGAAAGCAAGTAAAATCTCGGGTTTTGGAAGAGTGGGCGGAATTAGTTGCTATTCAACTAACCCAAAACTAAGATGCAATCAAAATAAAATACTAAAAATGAAATTAAACTAATTATACTAAGGTTGTGAGCAGTAATTGGAAAAAATGTGTTTACTTATACTTCACTACTCCCTAGATATCTTTTACACGTTAATTACTTGTTATAATTGTATGGATGACGGATCGTGTTCCTTAATACCATTCATGGGGTGGCATACATAACTCCCCAATTCTATGAGCTCTTATCTCCTCCTACACCATGCCCAGCACAACTATAGGGATTGTAAACAGTGGCTCATGCATTAAATACAACCAATAAAGACCTAGTACGCCTCGGTTCATGTTTCTTAAGACGTTCAAGCATGTTACCATTTGGAGATCTGCCAGTTTTCTTAAGCCTAACATATAAATCATTCATCCAAAACAGGAATAAACAAGTAATCAACACATAATCAATATCTAGGTTTCATTAGATCTAAGCAAACACAAAAAAGATCTAGCCTAGCATAATGGAATTGAGACAAGAACAAGATATAGACAACCAACACATAGACATATTAATTGAATTAGAAGAACAATTATCTCAATTACAATGCAAGGTATCAAGGGTTTGGAACCCTTGAAAAACCTGTAAAAGTTGCACCAAAATCGTCTTTAGGGTTTCTCCAAAACTTCTCTTTTTTAAATCTGAAAAACTAGAAAACTATATATAGGAAAATGGAGATGACGGCGTCAAGAACAAAGGTGTGACGCCATCATCTCGCCGCCAAATACATCCTCGGACGGCCTTGATCTACTTCTGACGCCGTCAAGGTCTAGGCCGTCACACAAATTACTCTTGACGCCCTGTGTGTGACGCCGTCATCAACTACGGATTTTAATTCTTGAGGTTTGACGCCGTCAGGAAATTACTCTTGACGCCGTCACCTACTGTTCCCAGCATGGAAAATTGAGACTTTGCCGTTTTCTTCATTTTTATGCTCCAAAAACGTCCAAAATGGCTTCTTTTCCAGAATTCACTCTCCAAGTACCTAAAATCACAAAAGGAATGATTTAGGGCAATATTTGATCAAATAAGTTCGGATTCGGGCTTAAATGACCCCCTAAAAACGGATCATTTTTCGCCTCATCATATACCCTTACACTTGAGATTTGCTTGTCCTCAAGCAAATGCATTTTTATTCTACTCAAAAGACAAGTTAGGGGTCATTTAACACTAATATAAAAGTAATTACAACAAATAATCGTTCCACTAAAGACCAATAGACAAGCACGGAGGTCATATACAAGCACCTCACAAATAGTGTTTAGATACTCACATCTCTCGGGTGTAATAAAGTAATATAACATTATGGAAATGGAAGATATCTCTCACTACCTGTCATAGCAAAATAGATTACCATAGGCTTGGTAAAGGATCAAACCTCCACCACATGGCGTAAGCACCTAGGATAGACTATCAAAGAGGTCTTTTAAAGGGTTGTAACGTTAGGTATAGGGATATGAATTACACGGTTTTGTTGGATAAAAGAAGTTATTACTGGTGGCGAGTTAACAATCTTGGTTAATTACATGTACAAGATGGCGTTGCTAAGCCAAGACTAGACTCGACTTAAGCTAGCAAATGAAAAATAACTAAAAACATAAAATGAACATAGAATGAAAAGGAATGGTAGTCCGTATGTTTTTTCTCTCTTTTTCCTTTTTCTATTTTTTTTTTCTTTTTTTTTTTTTTTTTTTTTTTTTTTTTTTTTTTTTTTGCACACACTCTTACCCTACCATCCAAAATAATACATCATAGGGAATGAACATTCCCCTTACACTTGAATCTTTACATACTTTACATTAAACTATTCTAATGACTCGAATTAAGAAAATCAAAACACTTGGAGCACTTTTAAGATTAACGTACATATGGGGGTAGTAATATTATGTTCTTCCCCATTTCTCCATAAAATAAGTACTTACCCATGAGTCCCAATCGTCCCAAAACAATATGTACAAGGATATGACTCGACTTAGCAACCATGTAATCAATTAGAAAGTTAACTTAGGGTTTAACAAATAACAATAATGCACTAAAAATGAGCGCATACACGGAAGGCTAAGGCGATTTGGTTGTACATTTAAGTGGGGTGTAACAAATTCTTCCTTTAAGTGAGATGCTTAAAGTTAGAAACAAAAAGATAGGCTCGGAGGGGTGTACTAGGGGTATCGTGTACCAAAAATGAGTACAACGCTAAGGGTGTGGGAAAATTAGTTGACTTAACTAGCCAAGTAATATGACTTAAATGGTCAAGTAATTATAATACGGGTTTAACACAAGGGTGATCCTAATGCCTCTTATCATGTAGTAAATCCTACCACACGAATGTAGTCTCACTAGCGGTCTCGGGATGCATCACTAACGCAAGTTCTAGAATCTAAATGCTACCGGTACACTCATAAGCACTAATAGTAAATGTTTTTCCTATCAAATCTAAAGGCGAACCTCACATTTTTTGGAGGAAAATTTTTCTGAATATACGGTTATGTGCTAGTCATACAATCTCCTATCCATGAGATGCTTGCTATGGCTAAAGTTTCACTCCTAAATGTTGTAAAAAGTTTTAAATTTGGCGCTAAAATTACACTAACAAGTATTTCTCATAGTTTTATTACACATCTACTATCAAACAAAACAAACTCAAGCGAAAGTGCATATGTAAGGTATCATCTTTTTACCCTCCCCTTACACTTAAGATGAACATTGTCCCCAATGTTCAAGTAAAGAATGTAAAAGTGAAAAAGTAAAGAGAATGAAATCAAATACTCCCCTGATTCGCTCGGTATGGATTATAGGTTGGCCAGGTTAAATCTTCCTCCAAGAAAACGAACAATCAAAGCTTCCCTTCCATAATATAAATCATCTCCTTGTCGAACATAACCTGTAAATCCTGACAAAAATAGACAAGACAACCTCGCGTAAAATCGGCGGCATCCTATATAAGTTTCTAAGTCCTAGAAAACAAAATAAGATATAATGCTTGTGGAATGAAGTTTGCAGATTTCCTGGAGATTATAAAACTTAATAATTCACAAAAACCATAAGACTCCGTTAGAAAAACAAAACCGGTAAAATTTCCAGATTTTAACTCCTGACGCCGTCAAGAGTAAAACTCTGACGCCGTCAGAATGGACCTGCAGAAATTCTTATGTTAAGTTTTCGGAAAATTTCTGGAAAAACTTGGTCCTACTTCCTGGAAAATCCTGCAAAACTTCATTATGACTCAATACAAGCATTTGACTCTAACAAATACGAATATACATGCTCATTTAATATTGTGGAGAATCATGATCGGTTTGTTTCTTAAAAACATATTTGGGGTTTCCCCTTACACTTATCTTATGGAAAAAATACTTTTAGGTTGGAGTTAATACTAGGCCAAACAACATAGTAAAGTATTTCCACATTTTAATTTAGAGACATGATCAACCAGCAATAAAAATAAAACATGCATACGGAAGCAAATAAAAATCAAACAAAATAAAATCACACAAAGCATGGGTTGCAAAGATTAACCAACAATAAAATTAAAAGTCGAACATGCATAATATTTGTTAAAAGAAAATAAAAAGTGTCCAAAGCCAACAGAGGCTGAATCCTAAACTATTACAAGACCAAATGTTTCAAATCATACAACCGAGAATAAATTGTTCAAGAACCACAGATATCAAAACGAATCACTGAGGGGGAGGACCAAAGCGGTAATCATAGCCAGGTGGGAGGTGCCCAGTATACCCATAGGGAGGATAGTCCTGCTCGCGCCCAGGGAATGGGTCAATCTGCAGATGGAGCTCGATGTGATCACGGGTCAAAAGATGCTGCATCTGGCGGACTGTGTGCTCATACATCCAGTCAAATCTCTGGTCAGTGGTGGTTCTCCAAGCATCCACCTGACCCATCCAAGCCCCCTGATGCACCTGCCAATCTCCTCGGCCCATGTGCCGGTAGTAGTCAGCAGTCCCCTCCTCATACCCAGCAAACTGATGCTGCTGGGGCATTCCCTCATCATCATCATCATCATCCTCACCATCAGGCCCTGCTGCCACGTACCAGGTGTAGGACCCATCCACCATCTGCATCAGGATGTTCATCTGCCTGAGGGATTTAGCCCTCACCACCCTACAGCCCCCGCAGTCGCTCAAATACCCCATGATTGCAGGAGTAAGAAGACCATAGGAGCGAGTCAACCGGGTCACAAACATCCCTCCATACACCCTATCTATATCCCTATCACCTACACTGGTCCTCAAATAACTGGCCACCCAAAATGGGATATTGCAGTAAACATCCTCTGAAAAGATAGTATACAGGTAGAACAGATCAGAGGCAGTGACACGGTGAGTAGTGCCATGACGTGCAGACAGGCTGTATGTGATGCACCTGTGAACCAACCTAACAATGGGGTCCCTGATCGATGCAGCCCCAGTAGTCGAGGTGTAAACCCCATCCCCTATGGTCGGCCAAAAAGTGACACACCTCATCTCACTCCTCTGAGTCTCCCCATGTAACAACCTCTGCATAAGAGTCCCATCAACCTCTTCCCTAGTATACAATCCAATCCTCCAACCAAACTCAGTAACCGAACACGACCTCATTTCCCCTCCTAGCCTAAAATAGATAGTGGTGCCCCCCATATCCGTCCTAGCCTCAGCCTGATCAAAGCGGAAAGTCGCAAAGAATTCCCTTACCAACTCACTGTAAACAATCTCCCTCATTCTAAACATCCTCTCCCATTGAGGACCAGCAAACCCATCAGTGTTGATCCTTCTCAGAAATGCAGCCTCTAGACCTTGGGATCTAAGAAGTTCCCAATCAATAACAGAACCAGCGTCAATGTGGTGATTAGCAAGCTCCAAATACTTTGTGGTGGCAGCATCATTGTCAAATAGACCCCAACTGTGGACCAATTCCCCGTATTAACTTGTTGGGACCTAGATGAGCTACCTCTGTGTTGTCTTGATCGCTTACTCATTTTCCTGGAGAAAGTTAGAGCGAACGAAAACAATTAGCAGAAGAATTTTTATCGATTTCTGCTGTCAGATACATCTGACGCCGTCAGGATTGGTCCTGACGCCGTCAGACTTAGCAAAAATCCGAATCATGCAAATGCGAGGGAAAAATCAATTTTCAAACTCTTAACCCATTACCCAAACGCTCCTTTAATCAGGAAACAGGGGTGGGGGGTCAAAGAATCCGAGGCATGATGGTTTTTCTCTAAATTAATGCATGATTCGAGTGAGACAACATCATCAAATGGTAACCCCATTATTACAAATCACCAATTGGATGGCATTACGATTTGCTAATAGTGGGTCAAGAGTGGGGTTTCGGGCGAAAGGGGTTTTTCAAATTGATGGGTCCTAGGGACAATTGATCGAAAAAAGATGAAGAAGAATCACTTACCAAGTGAAGATTGGATGCGAAAGATGTCGAATTGGAGGTTGGAGAATCGGAGTAGCAGCAGCACTTTGGGTGAGATTTGTGGGGTATGGGTTGAAAGTGATTGGTTTTGGGTTAATATTGCTGATCCATCGAGCTGACGGCGTCAAGAGTTAAATCTGACGCCGTCTGATGCCCGTGTAAGGTGAGGTTTGGAGTAGTTTCATGTTCAGTCCCTGCTCTTTGCATGAATAACTAAACATTAGTAAAACCCATGAGTAGCTATTCCGTTAACGAGGTCCACCAGGGTCGAACGTCTCATTACTGTCATGGAAAGAGGTAAGGTTGTAGAGGGGGTCGGGTGACGTTTTGGCTAAGTTGATCCCTATGCACGGGTCATTGGTGTGAGAAGAAAGATGTTGTTCCATAGGGGGTTTCAAATCAGTGGTGTTTTTGAGGTGCGACCTCTTTACACCGGGTTTAAAACCAAAAGAACGTTTTTTGGATGAGATCGGGAATGTAGTTCGCAAACATCCAACGAAAATGTTATGGATTTGCGAACTTTTCTCTGCATGGGGGTGTTCATGAGAACAGGGGGTAGTTAATGGTAAAGCATTTGAGGAAAATTTCCCGCTATCCTCTTGGTCAAACACCAAAGGGGTTGACACCTCGAAGACTTTTTCAATTTTTTTAGGTATGGAATTTTCTTTGATCTTTTCTTTGACCCTTGATATGAATTGGTCTGCGAAATTCATAAAAGCTTTATGAGTGCTTTCCATGCATGCCTCTAGGTGCTGGATTTGTTTTTCCTAATTATCCATGAAGGTTACCATTATCCCTTCGAATTCCTCTTGTCGTGAGCGTTCAGGAAAATTTTGGCTGATAACCGTATTCCTACGTGGATTATGATTACACACGGGTTCAGCAGCAAGTTTCTCAATACTCATCAATTCTTTTACCTGCTTCTCGATGCTTCCTAACAATTGTTCTTGGGTGGCACATGCGTAATCAAGTTTTACCTTGCTTGGGAGCATTGGGTCCTCCCATCCTTCCTCTTCGTATTGTGCCAACTCCTCAAGAACTTTCCAGCACTCGTCAACGCTAAGTCTATCTAGCCTACCCTTGGCTGCGTAATCAATGGCTTTCCTATCGTAAAAGATTTGGATTTGAAGCCATGGTTCGATCCCATGATGAGGAACTTTCCGGAGTAGGTCTTTATATCGAATCCATGCTTCATAAAAGGTTTCATTTTGACGTTTTTGGAACATCAAGATGTCATTTCTAAGCTTAGTAGTTCTCCCCGGTGGGAAAAATTGAGCAAGGAAACGAGTGGTGAGATCATCCCATGTGGTGATGGATCCCGCGGGTAAACGCTCAAGCCATTGACTAGCTTGATCCCGTAGAGAGAATTGGAATAGGCGTAAACGGGTAGTCTCTCTAGTTTCAACACCTAGGTCTATGGAATCTACGATTTTGAGAAAGTCCTTAAGATGTTGGTTTGGATCTTCGGAACGAATTCCATGGAATGCACATCCGCTTTGCACTAACCGGATGGTGTCGGATCGCAAGGGGGTCACATTGTCTCCGGTGAGCTCAATGGTGTTTCGGTAGCCTTGGTGGCTAGGTCGGGAATACTCTCCTAAGGTTCGGGGCCTAAGGGGTTCTAATGGTGGGTTTTGTTGTGGTGGGATGACGGGTTCAAAGATGTTACCACCTTCCATGATGTCGGATGGTAAAGAGTTACGAACAAAGGTACGAAGAAATAAGATAGACTAAAGAAAACCTAAAAATAAAAATAAAATCTTACTAGAAATGAATCTAGCAAGTAGACCTAATAAAAAGAAATTCTAACATAGACAATAACTATTCCCCGGCAGCGGCGCCAAAAACTTGATGCGTGGGAATCGCAACAGGCTTTACCTCTCGAGGGATCTCGAGAAGCTTACAACCCCCACCAGGCAGTGTACCTGATCGTTGTAGTATAGTATAGTGACAAGTACCAGGGGATTGATCGTTCAGCTTAGGAATAGTGTCGCTAGGATTAGAAAGCTTAATTACTAGTTCTAAAGGTGAGGGATGATTATTTTTGTATTTTTATATTTTATGGAAAGCAAGTAAAATCTCGGGTTTTGGAAGAGTGGGCGGAATTAGTTGCTATTCAACTAACCCAAAACTAAGATGCAATCAAAATAAAATACTAAAAATGAAATTAAACTAATTATACTAAGGTTGTGAGCAGTAATTGGAAAAAATGTGTTTACTTAGACTTCACTACTCCCTAGATATCTTTTACACGTTAATTACTTGTTATAATTGTATGGATGACGGATCGTATTCCTTAATACCATTCATGGGGTGGCATACATAACTCCCCAATTCTATGAGCTCTTATCTCCTCCTACACCATGCCCAGCACAACTATAGGGATTGTAAACAGTGGCTCATGCATTAAATACAACCAATAAAGACCTAGTACGCCTCGGTTCATGTTTCTTAAGACGTTCAAGCATGTTACCATTTGGAGATCTGCCAGTTTTCTTAAGCCTAACATATAAATCATTCATCCAAAACAAGAATAAACAAGTAATCAACACATAATCAATATATAGGTTTCATTAGATCAAAGCAAACACAAAAGAGATCTAGCCTAGCATAATGGAATTGAGACAAGAACAAGATATAGACAACCAACACATAGACATATTGATTGAATTAGAAGAACAATTATCTCAATTACAATGCAAGGTATCAAGGGTTTGGAACCCTTGAAAAACCTGTAAAAGTTGCACCAAAATCGTCTTTAGGGTTTCTCCAAAACTTCTCTTTTTTAAATGTGAAAAACTAGAAAACTATATATAGGAAAATGGGGATGACGGCGTCAAGAACAAAGGTGTGACGCCGTCATCTCGCCGCCAAATACATCCTCGGACGGCCTTGATCTACTTCTGACGCCGTCATGGTCTAGGCCGTCACACAAATTACTCTTGACGCCCTGTGTGTGACGCCGTCATCAACTACGGATTTTAATTCTTGAGGTTTGACGCCGTCAGGAAATTACTCTTGACGCCGTCACCTACTGTTCCCAGCATGGAAAATTGAGACTTTGCCGTTTTCTTTACTTTTATGCTCCAAAAACGTCCAAAATGGCTTCTTTTCCAGAATTCACTCTCCAAGTACCTGAAATCACAAAAGGAACGATTTAGGGCAATATTTGATCAAATAAGTTCGGATTCGGGCTTAAATGACCCCCTAAAAACGGATCATTTTTCGCCTCATCAGTAGAGATGATATTTGATTAGTGGACATTATAGTTATGGTCACTTTGGCGCATAGATTTTAGAAGCATTTATGAGTGGTGAAGTGAGTGTTAAGCGTTGTGATTTTTAATGTTCGTATGGTAAGTAGTAAGTACCTATATTTATTTTTTTCGAAATGTTCATTTTTCAACACTTCATGAAGTAGCATTTAGGAGTTTTGAGTACTTAGGAACTGTTTTACACAATTTAATTAAATTACTGCTACATTATCAAATATTTTTATAAAAACAACTACTTCTAATAGCTACTGCTCAATGATACTACTATTATTTTTGTTTTTTCAAAAACTTTGTGCAAATTATAAGGGACATTTATTTTGATAAAAAGTGATTATTGATTAATTACACACACCTAATCATTAAGGACACTGGCAGTCATGCTTCCGAAATCACACATACCTCTGAAATCCACTAATAATATCATTCCACCTCATTCATACTTTTTCCATACCTCCCAACCCCATTTTAGTGGCAACCATGCCTTTTTCATACCTCTCAATTTTTTTTAATAATAAATTAAATTAAACAATTTAAATAAAACATAAATATTTCATTAATAATTAAAATAACATTACATAATACTTGGAAAATAATGCGTGGGAATTGCAACAGGCTTTACCTCTCGAGGGATCTCGAGAAGCTTACAACCCCCACCAGGCAGTGTACCTGATCGTTGTAGTATAGTATAGTGACAAGTACCGGGGGATTGATCGTTCAGCTTAGGAATAGTGTCGCTAGGATTAGAAAACCTAATTACTAGTTCTAGAGGTGAGGGATGATTATTTTTGTGTTTTTATATTTTTATGAAAGCAAGTAAAATCTCGGGTTTTGGAGGAGTGGGCGGAATTAGTTGCTATTCAACTAACCCAAAACTAATATATAATCAAAATAAAATACTAAAAATGAAATTAAACTAAATTATACTAAGGTTGTGAGCAGTAATTGGAGAAATTGTGTCTACTTAGACTTCACTACTCCCCAGATATCTTTTACACGTTTATTACTTGTTATACTTGTATGGATGACGGATTGTATTCCTTAATACCATTCGTGGGGTGGCATACATAACTCCCCAACTCTATGAGCTCTTATCTCCTCCTACACCATGACCCAACACAACTATAGGGATTGTAAACAGTGGCTCATGCATTAAATACAACCAATAAAGACCTAGTACGCCTCGGTTCATGTTTCTTAAGACATTCAAGCATGTTACCATTTGGAGATCTGCCAGTTTTCTTAAGCCTAACATATAAAATCATTCATCCAAGACAAGAATAAACAAGTAATCAACACATAATCAACATCTAGGTTTCATTAGATCTAAGCAAACACAAAAGAGATCTAGCCTAGCATAATGGAATTGAGACAAGAACAAGATATAAACAACCAACACATAGACATATTGATTGAATTAGAAGAACACTTATCTCAATTACAATGCAAGGTATCAAGGGTTTGGAACCCTTGAAAAACCTGTAAAAGATACACCAAATTCGTCTTTAGGGTTTCACAAAAACTTCTCTCTCTTTTAATGAAAAAACTAGAAAACTATATATAGGAAAACCGAGGTGACGGCGTCAAGAGTAAGGGTGTGACGCCGTCATCTCGCCGCCAAATACTTCCTCGGACGGCCTTGATCCACTTATGACGGCCTATGTGACGCTGTCAGCTACCACGGTATTTTATTCTTTGTGTCTTGACGCCGTCAAGAGCAATAGGTGACGCCTTCATGCACTGTTCCAGCATAAAATTTTGAGACTTTGCCGTTTTTTCACTTTTATGCTCCAAAAACGTCCAAAATAGCTTCTTTTCCAGAATTCACTCTCCAAACACCTAAAATCACAAAAGGAACGATTTAGGGCAATATTTGATTAAATAAAATCGGATTCGGGCTTAAATGACCCCCTAAAAACGGATCATTTTTCGCCTCATCAGAAAAAAAATACATTATTAAATCTAAAAATCCGTAGGCCATCCATATGTCTCCGCGTACCCACGTTTTTTGTTGATAATGAAATCTCGCATAACCTGATTGGTTATGTGTTCGTGCGGCTCGTTGTAGAATTTCAGTGCCCGAATCATAACCTTTTCTTTAGCATTTTCGATTTGTGTCTGCAGCAACTGGTGGGACAATTGATCCTTTGCACGTTTATCTGCCATGGCCTCATCCAACGCTAGTGCTTTCTTTGACGTATACTGCCCAATAAACTCAGCGGCACTATTCTTTGTCGACGCCTCACTAGCGGTCTTTTTTCCTTTTCTTTTTGAAACAGGAGTTGTGTCGTCATTTAGATCCGGAATAACAGGATCAACATTGTCATTGCTTCCGGACCCATAGAAGCTAGATTCCGACGACTTTCTTCGTTTGTCGGAATGAGATGTCGAAGATACTTTTTCAAAACATGGTTGCTCCAACCATTTCGATTCATCCTTAACAACCCTCCACGCTTCAATATAATTAAACGAAGCACCCTTATTCCTCTTACTATAATCAGACATGGCATTTTCCAAGACGTTGACATCGTCACACCCACTCTCACGAATGCGATTCTACAAGTATATAAATTAACACAAGTATATAAAAATTAACACAAGTATATAAAAATTACTTGTTGGATGTGAAGCCCGTTAAAGACTCCCATTGCTTGATTCAAATGTTTCCACTTTGTGTTTAACGCATGATGAGTTCGATTAGTATTTTTAATTGTGGCTTTGAAATGCTCCAAAATTCTTTCCCAAAACTTATCTCTTCCTTGTTCATTCCCGACTTTTTTACATGTCGAGATATGAATCCATGCTTTGGCCAAAGCAACCTCTTCGATCGACATCCAACTCTTTTTATCCGCTTTAGTTTTCCCTTTACCCACTTGAACATCTTCATCTAATATATATATATATATATATATATATATATATATATATATATATATATATATATATATATATATAACAAATAAATAACGAAAAAAAAACATATAAAAAATATAACAAATAAATAACGAAAAAAAAAACATATAAAAACTATAACAAATAAATAACGAAAAAAAAACATATAAAAAATATAACAAATAAATAACGAAAAAAAAAAACATATAAAAACTATAACAAATAAATAACGAAAAAAAAACATATAAAAAATATAACAAATAAATAACGAAAAAAAATATATAAAAAATATAACAATTAAATAACGCGTATAAAAATATATATATACCAATTTGAGTTTGTTGTTGCGTTTCGGGAACAAAATCAACGTCATCATCATCGTCGTCACCATATAAAGGAAGTTCGCATTCCACACTTGGTTCACGACGGGAAGGACCTTCACGGTAGTCAACAAACGGGTTGAAGTCACTCGTCATCGATATGTTATATTGGCTTGGGTTCATTGCGGGTGGAGCTTGGGGATAGTTAAAAGATTGAGGGTATTGTTGATGCATCGGTTGTGGAGGTTGAGGATAATATCCCGATTGAGGGTATTGTGGATACGCCGGTGGTGGACCTTGCGGACGAACACGAGGACGGTAGCCACGTCCACGACCTCTTTGTGTTGAACCACCTCTTGATTTCCCACTTTCCATGCTTCAAAAACTATATGTGTAAAAAGTGTTTGTGTTTATGTTAGTGTTTGGAAATGAATTGTGTTTGAAAAAGAAATGTATAATGTGTAATATATATAGGATTTTTTTTTTTTTTGGCCCAATGCACGCTCCACTCCAACGGATACAAAATTAAATTCCAACGTTCCAAAATGCACATGCAACAAGAATGCCTCGGAGGCAAAAATTGCCGCTCAAAGCTTGCCGCTAGCCATGCCGGTGGGGTGGCGGCGGTGTTCACCGCCGGCATGCCCTTGCTGGTGGGTGATGCCGCCCCCACTGCCACCCTTTTAAGAAAAATTGAAACAAAAACCATTTTATGAAAAGAATAAATATCTATACTACTTATAATGGAGATTTGGTCAAAGTGGAAAGTGAAAACTGAATTTTTGGTCAATGCCGAAAATACCCTTGTAATTTATTTTTTTTGGAAACTATTCAACATTCAATGCAAATGGCTGACTAAACCTATTGAAAATTCAGACACACATTAAATAAAAACACACACAACCCTCTTGACTCTTTCTCTTTTTCTTCTTGGAGCCGTCAACCACCAACACCCCAACTCCCTCTCCGCCACTTTGACCGTCCACCACGGCCTCACTGCCGACCACCACGACTCACCACCACCACCACTTTAATTCCCACACCCTCCTCTTCAATTTGGTGTAACTCACGCGCCTTAAATCCACTAAAAACACCTCGATATCATACTAATTGAGCATCAAATCACCACTATCTTAGTTGTCCTTGTTAGATTCGTGAGTTTTGAAGACGAAAAAGGTAAGTAGCATCGAGTTTGCACCGTATGTGCCTCGATGTGTGTAAAAATCCGTGAAAACACAGATTATTTTAATGGGTTTTGGTTGAATCTTGTTTAAAACATTTGGGAAAATGATTTTGTTAATAAAACTTAGGTTGGTATCGTGCTTTGGTGATGAGGTCGAGTGTTTGGCTCGAACCATGAGCCTAGGCTCACGGTCGAGAGCTTGTGGTCATGGGTAACTTGTGGTCGAATCTTCTTGTTGTTATTCTTGTTGTTTGTTTTATTTTCCTTGTTAGTTTTTGACTTTTCCTAAATTTGAGATTGAATTATTGATGGGAAATGGATGTTGGATTATGGTTGTTGATGTTGAGGAGTTGTTGTTGATGTGGAATCCGGCCGAGGGCCGAGGTGTTTGTGGTTGCTCACCCAACCTCACCACTACGCGACCTCCGCCACCGGAGCTCACCATCATCTAAACCCATCCCTCCGCCGAAACCTAGGCCTCCACCGAGAGCCCAACCACCATCAACACGACCAGTGAGGTCAACGGCAACCATGGTGTAAATTTTAAAGTTAATATTTGTTATGAAACCGTGGTGTAGATTTTATTACAAACTTTATGGTTTCAACTTTGTTATTAAGTTGAGACCATAAAGTTGAAACCATAATTGACTACTTTGCAAAAAGCGTGGGTCAGATTGTCAGATTCCATTACCACTTTAATTTGAAAAATGGAGACTTGAGCTACTTCTTAGACCATAGGTAACTTTGCATCTTGTGTGACTACCAATAATTCAATATTTATGCTATATATTAACTTAAAAAACTCATCTTGTGAAAACTACCAATAGTGCATGCTAATGTTTGTTGAATTTTACAAAAAGATTTATCGTTTACAAAATGTTACCATTTCTTTAGAAACAATGAAATTGATAGTTACCTATCACTCAGCAATATTATTGACATTTGCAAGATATCACGCACGCCTAAACTAAAGTCTCTTTATAAACAATTAAATTAATTGTTGCAATTCTCACCTTAATATTGTTGGAATTTGTGTGATAGTACATGTATACTTTGATGGGCTCGATGCAAATGTACATTGGATATCCTATTCATATATACTTTCATGGCTTTTGTTAAAAGAATCAAACAATGCGTACACGATTTTATTGGAGCCTCAAAAGTTGCTTTCTTTGTTTATGATTTTTCGTAATTTGTTTCAACTTTATATAATCTCAGTTATATACATGTCCAACAATTCGAGAAAAACAACTAATACGAGGAGATGATAAACGATGATCAAATAGACACACGTGGGACACAATTCTCTATTTGCAAGTGAACTGTAGATGCTTAATTGTTGTGATTATTGTTTGCATAAAAAAAAAATAAATAAAGTTTTTTGGCAGATCTATTGTTTTTTTATGTAGATCTATAGTTTTTTTGGCAGATCTATTGTTGTGATTATTCAAGTGATAACGTATGTCTATGATAAATCCACATAATTTTTACAAACAAACTTTCAAACAATGATGTGACATATGCGATGAACGAGTCACGTTGTACTATATTTTCTCTTTAGTATTTTTCAGTATCCATAATTCATTGTCACATGTATATGTGAATTATACATGTTACACAGGTTAATCAAAAAAAAAAGAAAAAAAAAATATTTATACAATTTATATAATCTTTTTTGAACGCTACATAAAACACTCACCACAATATCATAAATCGTTAATTATCTGCCGCTAGGAACCGTTGCTATGCACGGGTATTCGTCTAGTTGTATTTAAAGCCTTGTGTATTACAAGGGTGGAAAACAACGCAACAAAAAATCAGTGACAAACAATTTAATACACTTTTAAATGACTATGACAGCTCACACTAGTTAACCATGTCGTCATGCTCACGTCATTTTCCACAAGCACATATCCTATGGTGTGACTTTGGCCCACTGCTACTTGATCAAACTTTCTGCAGTCTACATATGCTATCACCGAACCTAATTCCGTACCTCTATTTTTCTACTATTAATCTAGAGTTACGAACCTGATCACGGACCTGGTTTTTGTTGGTGTTTGGCGTTGTGTCTGAATGAAGTTGTGTTGTTTGAACCTTTAAAAAAAATTTGTGACAATTATGATGTTTGACAATTGACATGACTAAAAGCAAATTATTACATCGATCTTATTTTTGTGTTCTTTTTGTGAATATTCTCGTAATAGTTTAGTCTCCCAATAGGCCAATATTTTGAATCATGTTACTGTATCATAATTCTCATGACAATACCAAAATAAAATAAAAACAATTAAGATTTCACGACTACAAATTTAAAGACAAATAAGTTGCATTATAATCTTGTAGTTAGAGCATATTTTCGAGCTATCTTAATCATTTAAATGTATACGATATAAATTAATTTATCATCTCCAAAAAATAAATTATTCTCTTCTCATTTCTCCTCTATACATTCTCATATAAAACAAAATTTCAATAAGTCAAGCATGACCAATCTTTTCATTCAAACAAATTTCTCGAAGTCATATCTCAAAAGATAATAACCTCTTTTAAAATTTCAACTTATTTTCATGTCATTTTCTAACCTACTCATTTGAGATACTCTCATATCCAACATAAAATGTAAAGTTAGAAAACGGATTCATCAGAAAAAGATATTTATACTACCTTATAATAGAGATTGTACTCTCTTTTTAATATTTTTTTTAAGATTTCTAAAATTGGATTTTAAACAAATACATGTCATAAAGCAAAATATACAAACATATACAACACAAATTTGGGTGTTACAAAATTTTTACATCCATAATAAATGCACCTCTTTTAAAACCCTCTAAATCAATAGTACATCTTTTATGGCAAATCATACAAACTTATGATACACAAAAGGGTGTTTGAGATTGCGTTTGCGACTTGATTTTATGGTTAACTTGATTCTTAAATGCAATAAATTAGTTTTGGTGTTCGGCAATTTCTTTACAAAGTGATCAATTGCATTTGCAAGGGTTCGAAACCTGAAAATGAAAAAGTAGTTATGGACCTACAGTTTGAAAATACACAAAGGAAATCAAAAAAATAACAAAAGTGTCATTGATAATTATTTCCCCCAAAATCATGTAAAGTGGTCATGGCTATAAGAATGAAAATAAAGAAAAGGGCGTTGAGTACTTGCATTGAGGCTAAGAATCTAAAATAGAGAGCGAATATTTTATATAAAAAATGGTTTACATATAACCCTAATTTTACATTTTTTTTTTTGAAATAGCTTAATAAAATAAAAGAGCTAGCGAGAAGCTAGAAAACAAATTACAATATATTAATTGGGTTTTTAAGCCAATCAATCCAATTACCTACAAGTTTCTTACTACGATTAGACACCCAAAGAAACAAAAACTCCTTAATAGAGTCGACAATGCTATCCTTTCTAAACTTATTTGTACCAAAAACCATTGCAATTCTGAAACACCATAAAACCCAAATTGTGGTGAGGATCAATGCTTCAATACGCTTCTTCCGTTTTGCTATCATGTTAAGCAAAAATGTCCATAATGGAATGCATACCAAGATGTGGAATCTGTGGCCAAACTTCAATCGCATTCCATATTTAGGCAGCCACTTCACAAGAAGAGAAAATATGGTTTATATTTTCCGTTTCCAACGAACAGATCGGACACAAGGTACATGGGATGACCATACCTCTATTCATCTTATAATTACATTTATAATTACATTTAACAGCTAACTTATCAAACATTTTTATTAAAAAAAAGATACAGCTTGTAGCTCATGTTAACATCTTTACAGTTACATCATACAACTTACAGATAGTTTTGCCAAACATAACTTATATGTGTAATAACAATACGAACTATCCATGCAATAAAATATGTGTAATAACAATACGAACTATCCATGCAATAAAATACTATAGATAAGTAGATAACACATGTGATCTTATTTTTTAAAATAAAAGCCGTCGATGCAACTAGTTTGAAAAGTAGATATTACTGATATAATTAAAATTGAACAAAAAATGATGAGTGTAATTTCGAGTCTAGTTTTTTTCATCAAATTAGACACAATAATAACATCATTACCAAACACCCCATTACGTAAACCCCGAACCAAATTCTCACTTTCCGAGCCTCAAACTCAACTCAACTCGACTCAAGGTTACATCTTCTTCCAGTCCTTATTCACATTATTATTTTATACTTTATATTTTTATTTTATCTCTCTCAATCATCATCATTTTAAACTGTTATATAAATATAATATACACAATACTTCACTTTCATATTAAAATTAAAATTATCATCCGTCAATTTTGAAGTCAAATCAAACCAGTTCAGTTAGATTCTCATCACTCAATTCTCTTTATATTTCACAATCAATCTTCATTTAGTTTACGATTTGTCAGATTGAAATTGTACTTTTTTTTTTTTTTAATAAAATTATACTATTAATTTATTGAATTTAAGCTAATTGTGGTTGTTGTTAATGAAATTCAGGTTATTCTTGTTGACAATGGTGGTTATACCGTTATAGTGTGATAAGACTACTTCTGGTATGATCTAACTTTTTTTTTTTTTTTTTTTTTTTTTTTTAATTATTATTATTATTATTATTATTATTATTATTATTATTAAATTTTGGTTTGTTATATGAATTTGTTGCAGAAGATAAGTGTGATTTGATTGTTGGTTAGTTAGTCATGGCGCAGAGTAGTTGGGAAGCTGATAAGATGTAAGTGTAGTAGGAGTACCTTTTTTCGCGCTTATCGAAACTGATGTTTTTTACATTTTATTTATAAAAGTTAGGCTGTGGTTGGTTACGCGTTTAGAATGTAATGCTTGTTTGGCGACGTTTAGCTTTTACGTCATTGTACACTTTATAATTACATATTCAACTATGTTTCCAAACGCTTTTATAAAACGAACCACTAGTTTTGCCAAACACAGCCTTAGATCTGACATGAATGTTACGTGCTTATTTAAATATTGCATACCTGTTTCCAAGTGGTTTGGATTTGTTATCGAACTTTTAGATTTTTGCTAAGTTTAGAATTAATCTATTTGACGCTCATAAGTATGAATTGAAATGTTTTTCGGGGAGAAGATGAAGCGTTGTTACCATCTTCACTTAAACCTTTTTATGAGTACAGACATTTAAAGTTTAAATTTAGTGGATGACGTCGTTTCTTAATTTAAATATCATAGGTCGCACTAAATGCGGAATGGATATATATATAAGTTAGTTTTTGCTATTGTTGGATGGTTTTATTTTAATCTTGAATATGCGCGTTTTTGGTAGGCTGGATGTTTACATTCATGACTATTTGCTGAAACGGAAGCTGCATGCATCTGCGAAAGCTTTCATGGCTGAAGGGAAAGTTGCGACAGATCCTGTAGGTATGTTGGCATGGGTTCCGTTCATTAGCTTTCTATGTAGGTCATTGGTCTTCCACGCGTTCAATCATTTGTTAGTACAGAAGGTTGCTAATACGTAGTAATTTAACGATATGAGCTTTAAATACGATTCCATGTTTGTTAACTTTTTACTGCGACTCATGTGGCGAGTTACTAGCATTTATGTGACTGATTCTGCGGGCTAATCTTAAGTCTGTTTAAATGAAACTTCATACCTAATCTATACGCGATGCATGAAATCAAATCTATTTCTGATTGATTTGCAGCTATTGATGCTCCGGGCGGATTTCTCTTTGAATGGTGGTCTGTCTTCTGGGACATTTTTATCGCTAGGACTAACGAGAAACATTCTGAGGCGGCTGTTGCTTACATTGAGGTTGTTATATTTATGGTTTATTTTTTTCACCTAATGTACCTTTTTTAGGCTATTGATTATACATTTTCCTTATCGGTTTGTGATTTTTGAAACAAACTCCAGACACAGCAAATGAAAGCAAAGGAACACCAACAACAGCTTCAAATGCAGCAGATGCATATCATACAACAGCGAAATGCTCAATTGCAAAGAAGGGATCCTAATCATCCTCCCATTGGTGGTCCTGTTAATGCGATGAACGCTGACACAATGATGGGAAAGCCATCGCCCAGTACACTAGGTATG
Source organism: Artemisia argyi (assembly GCA_030686995.1). Lineage (NCBI taxonomy): Eukaryota > Viridiplantae > Streptophyta > Magnoliopsida > Asterales > Asteraceae > Artemisia > Artemisia argyi. Next base: position 53,012,931 of record CM060707.1, read on the forward strand.
AAAATGTACGAGGAACCCATGAAGCCTTCTCATTCTATGGATTCAGAAAACACTCCAGCTCTTCTCGATGCTAGCAGGATGGCCCTTCTCAAATCAGCTACTAATCATCAAGGGTACAGTCAGTCCTCTGCCATTAATCCTCGTTTTTCATTTCCGTCCTATGGTTTTGTAAACTCATCACATTCTTTTCGTATTTATTGTTCATACAGACAACTGGTGCAAGGGAATTCACCAAATATGTCTACAGGTTTGCAGCAACTTCAAGGAAGGTCTCAGTTAAACACGGTATACTGTAAAAGAAATAGAAATTGTGTACGCTTATATACTTATCATTCTATTTTTCTTCATGCTCTTGTTAAAGGTATTTTTATAAATGTTAGGAAATTAAACAAGAATTGAACATGGGTAATACACCAAAATCCTTGCCGACAGACCCGTCATCAATTTATGGACAGGCGATTTTGCAGTCAAAGTCTGGATTAGGTGGTGCAGGTAATCTTTTCACGAATATTATCTAGTTGATGAATCGTCATAGGTTAAAGTGATCTTGAAATTTCTTGGAAAGTGATTTATTATTTCTACTGCTTAGTGATATATGGCTTTATGATTAAAGTTTATCAGTTTATCTCCTGTAGTAGCTTATTTTCATGATCTGATATCAGTTGACCATGACCTCTATAACTTAATTGCTTTATCAAATTCACTTTTTTCGATTGGGTTTGTTACCAAAAGGGAAGAATTCTAGGATTAGCTAAAATAGCATTTTGTTCATTAAATTCTGTACGACTTCTCTAAATTCAGCATTTTTAAATAACCATCGTATATAATGCAATTTTAAGCTGTGTATTCAGCGAGGGTATGGTATATTATTCGATGCTACCATTTTCTCGCTGTTACCCCCCCCCCCCCCCCCCCCCCCCCAAAGAGCAGCAATCAAACATTATGGATGCTTAAATTCATCTATTCTACTATGAAACTTCACGTTATATTAACTTTTTATATTTTCAGGATTGAACCAAGGTGTTACCGGTCTTCCGTTGAAGGGCTGGCCACTAACTGTAAGTAATTGATATTTGCAATCTCTAACTATCTGTAACATTTCATTTTCCTACTTGACCTATTTATCGGCATACAATGCAGGGGATTGACCAACTACGCCCGGGATTAGGTCTTCAAGTGCATAAAAACAATATGCAGAACCCAAATCAGTTTTATTTGGCATCACAACAACAGCAGGTCTTAGCACATGCCCAGGCACAAGGCAACCTTGGAGCATCCCAGAATTATGGATTTGCTGGATTACCTAGAGGTAATATGATCATGAAAGATGGTCAAGCCACAAGAAATGAGGGTTCTGTAGGCTCCCCTGGGCAAATGAATTCACCCAAGGTTAATCTTCTTTACTTATGACCCATGAATTTTCCACAGGCTACGTTTTCACGATAGCAGTTTATAATTAAATATGCATGAAATAATGCATGTTCTATTATTATCCTAGCTACTTTTGAGGCAATTAAGCCTTTACTTTGACCACGCATGTTTGACAGATGAAGATGCCACAGATGCAACAATCTTCATCACAACAGGACCAGTTGCAGCAACAGCAACAACAACACCAGCTGCAGCAGCAACAGGTGGTGCATCAGCTTATAGTCAGTCGATCTTAGAATGTTATACAATTAGGTTTATCTTCTAAACATTAAAATACACGCAAAAATGGTTGTAGTATGGGTGAGGCGGGTGAATTGGGTAATAGGCCAAAACAGGTCGGGTTGGGTTGACATACAAATATGTTTTTGTCTGTTTTTTATTGATAATTTATGTATTAGTTATGATACAGTTTATCATTAAAGTAATAATCCAAGTCTGGAATAAAAAATGATTTAGGATGTTGTATGGGCTGTAAATAGACTTTGGACAATGTTCCACCCGTTATCCTTTTAGCTAATACTTTTATCTGACCTCTTTGAGATAAAAACAACCCATATCGACTCATGCATAAGTGAATGGGTTGGAATTTCCCTCTAGTAAAACTTTTTTAAATAATATACATGCTTGGTTATTATTATTATCATTCTGGATCCATCAAAATAATATGCTCTCTTCAATTTTTGCAGCAGAACAGAAAACGAAAACAACATTCTTCGTCTGGACCAGCTAACAGTACAGGTACAGGGAATACAGCGGGTCCTTCACCAAGCTCTCCAGCATCAACTCATACACCTGGTGACGGTGTGACCACAGCTAGCAGTCTGCAACATGTGAATAGTGTGCAGAAAAGCATGATGATGTATGGTGCAGATGGAACGGGTGGTCTTGCTTCTTCAACGAATCAGCTGGTAAGCCTGTTTCATTTTCCACATATATCTTGTGATCATACTTGATGATTGCAATAACACTGGAAATCTTGCATTCAATATGCTGTGCTCAGCTTGATTACATAATTCACATTGCGGGTTACATGATTTCAGCTAGTATGCCTGATTTTACATTTTGAAAATTTAGAGGTGGCAACATGGGGTGGGTTGGGTAGCGGGTCTAAATGGTTTAAGTATATATATGTATTTTCTAGGAATAATAAGTTTGGCAAATATGATTATGCAAATTATATAATTTCAATAATGGCCGGGTTTTTTTTGTATAAAAAAGAATCTTAAGGTTTTATAACATGATCGGGAATGTTTTCTTGATACAACTTGAATCAGCCTATCATGACTACATGAGTTGAAATGGCCAGTTATAGTCTGTTAATGTATGAGATGTGATTAAGATTCTATTGCGAGCCTTTCACGTGAGAATCCCCTTGATCCTCAACTTTATTCTTCGTAGTGCAGGATGACATTGAGCAATTCGGGGATGTTGGTAACCTGGATGATAATGTGGAATCTTTTCTACAACAGGATGCAGGAGATTATAATACATTAAAGCAGACAGTTACAGAGCACAAGACCGGGTCTTCCAAAGGTATTCAATGATAACACCTTTTGTAGAGGTGGAAATTCTAAACCCATTTATTTATGAATGGGTCGATTTGGTTTATGTTGATCTTTAACAGGTCACACGGGTAAAACTTAGCTTCGAAGGAAATATGTCAAATGGGTTGAAAGTCATGCAAAGTGTAGTTAACGAATGTAATTTCCTAGAGTTTTTAAAATAAACTATTAATTTTATTTTATCGAATTGGAAATATCTATTCATATCTGACTCACGAATAGTTTATAAATTATTAAAACTGTTGAACAAAATGTATTTTAGGTCAACCCGCCCCTGCATATCCAGCATTGACCTGTTCCCATTCCATTAACGGGAAATCTTATTAAGGTAAAAAAGTTACCATTTATAATGCTGGTCATAACTGAACTTTCTACAGCAGGTTTTTCTTTTGGGGAAGTTGGCTGTATACGGACAAGAAATAAGGTCACATGTTGTCACTTTTCATCAGATGGGAAGTTGCTAGCTAGTGCTGGCCATGACAAAAAGGTAAGAGGTTGCGTCAAACATGACAATGGTAAAAGGTTAAATGGGCGGAGCGGGCTAAACGAGTCATAGGTGTTGACGTCTATTTTAAATACTTAAAAACGTCTCAAATCGTTTTATCTAAAATAAATACGTAGTTACTTGTAGTATAATTTTCTCAATCATATTTAATTCATTACTGTTTTTTTGAGGTTCAATAAGAATGGACAAAAAAGTGCTGATGCGACAGATTGGATTCCTTGTTTTAACCCATACACAAAATCATTTTATTGACTAGCCTCATTTGAATGTTACCTAACCTGCCCCTTTTCCACTTCGAGTTATTTGCTCGTACTTAATGGTTTACCTGTCAGTCCTTTGTGTATCCTGTTACTAATCTAGTTATGGAGTTTATGTTTAGACAATCTGTCCCAAGAATTAAGCATGAGTGAGTGTAGTGACTAGTTCATCTCTTCAGGCTGTTCTGTGGAACATGGATACCTTACGAACTGAGAGCACTCCCGAAGAACATCAATTTGTAATAACTGATGTTCGGTTTAGACCAAATTCAACTCAGTTTGCTACTGCTTCCTTTGATCAGACTGTGCGGATTTGGGATGCAGCTGATGTAAGCTCTCTTTTAATGTCATATTGTACTAAAAGGTGGCAATTTTGACCTGTTAACGTATGAATGGGTTGGTACGGGTTATGTTTTATCTCTAACAGGTCAAATATGTAAATGAACAAATTAGCAATAGAAGAAAATGAGCCAACGGTTCGTAAGTCAATTTATGTTTTTGGGATGCATAAAACCTCCTAAATCATATTTTCTAAAAAAAAGTGTAGTACTATTGAAATACTATAGTACTTATAATGGTATGTGGCCCACTAGTTGCTCAAAAAAGGTCAACAAATTTAGACCTGTTTTGAAATATATCTGTTTACCCAATCCGCTTGCCACCTCTATATTGTACACTGCAGTATGATGTGTTTGTAATCTGACATGTCTGGAATGTTTTCATTTTAAATACGATGTTGCAGCCAAGCTATTGTTTACATGCACATACGACCCACACTGCACATGTTATGTCCCTAGATTTTCATCCCAAGAAGAACGATCTATTCTGCTTCTGTGATAGTAAGAATGAAATTCGCTATTGGAATATCAGCCCATTCCAGTGCACTCGTGTATCCAAGGTTGGTTTGGACTTTGGAGTTCTATATAACTGCTCTTTTATGTTGTTAAATACTTAAATTTCTATACCCGGTCCTGTTTTTCATATCTAAGCACTGTCTATATTGGCAAGTGTAGCAAGTAGGCAGTGCGCAAGTGCGATTCCAGCCAGTAACTGGACATCTTCTGGCTGCAGCTTCAGAGAACACCGTCTCCATATTTGATGTTGAAACCGACAGGCAAACACATTCCTTCCAGGTATTGGCTGTGAAAATGAAAGCAAGTTTCAGTAATAATGTAATATCTAGAGATCTATATTCCAGCTCATTTAGTTATACTTATAACAGGTTAAATGGGGCACATTAGAAGATAATTAACCTAATATGAAACAGGATAAACATCTTTGTTCATAACTTTAGATCACTATAATAACAGTTCTTATCAGTGCACTCACTAATAATAATTAAACGTGCGAACTACAAAGTGTTTGCGGGTTAAACAATATTTGTCTGAGTGCAGCATGTTTTTACTAGATTAGTTTTTTAATGGAGGTAGAAAGATGTGCAGTGTGGGAGAGTTTGATGATGGGTTAAGATGAGTTTGGATCAAAATGCATATTTTTTTAATCTAATTTATAATTGATTATGTATTAAAAATATATCTATAAGAACTATACACTTAAGAAAATAATTTTGTTTAAATTTTTGAATTTTATAATTTATTTTCAAGTTGGACCCTTTACTTGGTTATCAGGCACATTCGGGGGTAGTAAACTATGTTTGCTGGGACTTGAATGGAGAATATATGGCCTCTGTTAGCGAAGAATGTGTGAAAGTGTGGTCGCTAGCTAGTGGGGAGTGCATTCATGAACTCACTTCAAATGGAAACCAGTTCCATTCTTGTGTTTTCCATCCAAGTTATTCTACTCTTTTGGTTATTGGCGGAAATCGAGTAAGTAATTTTTTAAATCTTGATGCCTTTCTCATTCATTATGGAGAGATATATACACACAGGGAACTCCCTATACATGTGGAAACCCTATTGACAACCTAACAACTCATAACAAACTATACAGGATACTAGGAATGATATATTGACCGAAGATACATTATATCTATATCTAATATTTGACTAATAGTCTTTATGCTTTCAAGATGAGAAATTAGGTCGTCCTTTCATTCACCTTTTTCTAAAGATAATAGTTATTTGCTCTCTAAATTCGTCACTGGCTGAGGATGAGATTGTAGATAGAGTAGAGACATATAGATGATGCATTCAGTGATGCCGATATAAGTTAAATTACTAAATCTAGTAAAATCGTAGAGTTCTATTGAAAAATCATAAGAATATGTGAGTATTGCCTTCGCAAAAAAAATTTAACTTAATTTTACACTGCAAAGATGTACAATTTTGTTAGGCACAACCCTTCTAGATCTTGCCTGCTTAGGTGGTTGTATGCATATAAGTACATTACTTGTTCCCGTTTTTTAGGTTTTACCCATCAACCCATAGATACTTGATGATTCAATATAAACCCGCCATTAGGTAAACATGCTGAACAATTCTGTAAATCAGTATAAGACTATAAGTGCCTATTTCTAATAAAAATGTGTGATCCTAGTAAAACATGGCTTTGTTGAGCATTTGTTTTGTTTTTAAAGAATTAAAGATTGCACTTTTTGGTATACCAAATATATTTTGACTTTTTGCTCTGATCAAACGACTACTTTAATCTCTTGTTTTTTGCTTTCTTTTCTTATTGTGTGAACAGTCCTTGGAGCTGTGGAACATGACCGAGAACAAACGAATGACAGTTCAAGCTCATGACACCATAATATCCGCTTTGGCACAATCTCCTGTTACTGGAATGGTCGCTTCTGCAAGTCACGACAGTTCTGTTAAGCTATGGAAATAAATAAAAATAAATGTTACGCTAAAGCTCACTTTCTTGACTCTGTCCGCCCTTGGACCAAAGGGTGGGCTATACCAATACATACACCAAATCAAGGTGCTTAAATGACATATATGTCTCAATGTTTTATCTTTTAAGATTGATTTCTTACTATCAATAGATTATAGCTGAGTTAGGAGTAAGGTCAAGTGTAGCATGTATAGTATAAGTAACTGTTCTGGAATTTGTAATAAATTTCATTTGGGTCTTTCTGGAGTTGTTTTATTCGTGTCCTTCGTGCAAAATGACGTATCAATTGTTGCTATAGTATTGTGTATTTATAACTTCCCATTTACTTGCAATGTGAGGATCTTCAAAACAACATAACACCAAATTGCAGGTTTGGAGCCTTGAACCAACTGTTGCAATCTGTTACCAATCAACCTCATCTGTATATGTATAAGCACATTCTGATGCTACTATTGATTCGTGTTAAATAGTGTTGATTATTTGTCATTTAGTTCGGTGTTGATTAGTTTGATAGTTGATTTTTACTATGTTCAGTTGTGCTACATTCTGTTGCTGCTATTGAGTAAAAATATGCGGCTTGCCTACATAAGGCATGCGCTTTTGGCTCACGCCTTGCCTACATAAGACTAGTCTGGAACACAGCTAGTGTCCGATTCATTTTCAGTGGAAACTATTTCAAAAATCAATTAAAAACGGTTACTCCGTATTACTCTGTTTGTATGTCCTCATTTATCTATACTACTTTACTAGCAGGGCGGCGCGGGTACCCGGTGACTATCTCTTCGGGCAATGTGATGTTATTCGGCCATACTTTTTTTTAATAATTACTTTACGTATAACAATAATTTTAATTAAGACAAATAATATAATTGCAAATAGTTAAAAAGTTGTGTGATTGTTAACGCATTGTTGCGGTGACAAATAGGCGGATATTGGTTGCTTGACGATGTAGGAGGTCGTAGTGGTCGACATTAACTTGTAGTTGCAAATAACTAAATTGGCACAAAAATTCTGAAGATAGCTCGTTAGTTTTGCTGCTCAAAATACTACTCGTGAATTTAATGGGATTAATGGACTTTTAGTATGATTATGGGCTTAACATCATTAGAGAAATTAAACATAAGAGAAAGCCCAATAAATGGGCATGTGGTTTTGATGATCACGCACACAACAACAATAGTATTTTGATTAACCCGTTGAACTTTGTGGGTCGGTGGATTGCAAGAAACAACACCTTTACTCATTAGTAAAACCCTGATACACACACACACACACATAAAACAATCCGCCTCCCATCTCATATCTTCTTCAGATCTGCTTCTCCTAAACCTTTCCTCAAATCGCTCTATCATAGATCAAATCATATATCATCAATCCAAACCGATAAACAACTCATCCTGCCTCCCATCTCCTCTCTTCTTTGTTTTGTATGACAATTTTTTTGAACGAAACCAAGAAAGTTTATAACAAAAATTTGTTATACAACTTTCTTTCTTTTCGGATATAAATAAGAAGAGTTTGATCTATTCACAGATCTATGCAGATAGTTATTTTGTGTGGTTTGATTTTTGAGGTCTACGAATCTATACTATATATAATGCATGAAGCACTCTCTCTTCAAAATTTTCAGATTTACAAGAAATAATGCATGGTTTACAACACTTTAATGCACCCAATTTTGAGAATTACAACAAAGTAAGCATATTGTACAACAAAAAACAGCTTGGTGTCATTTTAGGACCAAAATTCTACCAAACAACATTAATGCTATTAAAAACACCCCTTCACCAAAAATTACAACCATATAAGCACAATGTACAATACCTTTTAAGTAAATACAAGTCATAAAACACAAAGCACAAGTATGTAAAGCACAATGATTTTAAGGTCAATAATCTATTCAAAACATATAATTAATACACTAATTAATTTACCCATTCACCAAAATATACAATCATTTAACTATAATGTACAAGCTAATCAAACTATTAAGTCAAGTACTTAAATAAAGCCATTAGGCTGGGCACAGTGGTCGGTCGACCGGACCGGTCGCCCCTGCGCTGACCGAGTCGCCGCCACTGCAACCACAAGGTCGGATGGCTCCAAATTTCACAAACCAGTCACCCCCTCGGCCGATTAATGCATTCCACAAAAAGAAGAAAAAAATGTACCGTTAAATATCAAAACAAAAACGAAGAGAAAACGAAAGAAGAAAAGAACAATCATCAATGAAGCCAAAACAAACATCAAACTTATTCTATCTATGATCCACGAACATAAAGTATACAACAACAATAAAACCCAACATCTACATCTACCTTAGTTCTAACCCCATCCCAAAACTACCATCACGGTCAACACAACATAAAACCTTAGAGAGAGTTTTCGTTTGATATTCAAGAAAAGGGTCTGATTTTCTGGCAAAAATAGATTGTTGGTGATGTTCAATTATCAAGATAAGAAAGAAAATAAGAGTATGTGATGTTTGTGTGGCTGCAAATCATGGCTGCTTATTTTTGCGACCAAAATTAGGGCAGGAATGAGGTAATTTAGGTTTTGTAAACATATTTATAAGTCGTAACATTTGGGTTATATACCGGTTTGGTTGCTAATTGGGTGGCCAAATGATATCACAAATTGTTTGGTAGTTTTATCATGAGCTTTAATAGATATTGATGATTAAAGTTTGTTTAGGCTGAAAATGGTTTTAGACTGATTACCTTGGTAATTGAGCCGTAGATTATTTGTATGGTATAGTTGATTTTGGGCATATTTGGTTCATGTGAACAGTGTACATTAAAAATGAAAATGTAGGGGATATATATAGTGTAAAAAAGATGGATTTTTTTTAAATAAAAATAAAAATATACATGTCGGTCGTCTTACTATGCCTAAAAGGTCGAATGTAAGTCAGAAAATTTAAAGGTGATTGTGCTGAAGGAAAGAATCAAGATTTCTGTTTGTGGTAGCTTCGGTTAACAGTAAATGAAATTATACTGCTCATTTTTTATTTTTTTATGGGTCTTAATACCGTCTTCCACGATGTATGGGGATATTGAGATGTAGACAGTGTAACACACACTATCTGAATCTATTAATAGATTGGAGATAGGCTTCAACTAACAATTGGAATTATGATGAATTAGAACACAATTCGTAATTGAAAGTGAAAATGATTTGTTATTGATTATTGAGAGAGAGTGTTTATACAGATAGGAGAAAATGAATACATCAGAATGAATGAACAATATACAGAGTATGGTTTTTATACAAGTAAGAAAGGCGGGAAAAGTGGTTGGGGTTGGTTATAGCACGTGCAAGTCACGTGCTATCTAAATTGGGTAATTTTTTGACTTATACATGTAACAATCCTTCCTCCTTGAGAAAATCCTTGTCCTCAAGGATCTAAAATAAAGCCAGGAAATCGTTTGACGATGTCTGCTAATGGCTCCCATGTGGCATCATCTTCAGATCCATTGCTCCATTGAATTAGACCAAACACTGCAGCCCTGTTACCTTGCTTCACCATCTTCCTGTCAAGTAACTTGAGAGGAGTGGCAGCCAACAAACCATCTGAATCACATTGTGGAAAATCACCCATAGTAGCAGCCTCTGAATGACAAGCTTTCAATTGAGACACATGGAACACTGGATGCACTTGAGCTTGTGGAGGTAACTGCAACTTGTAAGCAACCTGCCCTACTCTTGCAATCACTTGAAATGGTCCAAAGAACTTTGAAGAAAGCTTGTGCTGCCTTCCTTGTCTCAATGTGGTTTGTCTGTATGGCTGAAGTTTAAGATACACCCATGAACCAATTTCAAACTCCCTCTCAGACCTCTTTTTGTTTGCTTGAACCTTCATTCTATCTTGAGCCTTTTTAAGGTTGAACTGGAGCAGTTTAATAGTGTTTTCTCTGGCTTGAAGAGTTCTGTCCACAGCCTCCACTGGGCTATCCTTGGCCATGTAAGGAATGTGCAGAGGTTGTGTTTGCCCATACACTACCTCATTAGGAGTGGTGTTAATAGAAGAATGGTAATTAGTGTTATACCAATATTCAGCCAAAGGTAACCACTTAACCCAATCCTTTGGTTTCTCACCAGTCATACCTCTAAGATATCCCTCCAAGCACTTGTTCACAATCTCAGTTTGCCCATTTGTTTGTGGATGGTAAGCTGATGAAAATTTCAATTGAAGTTGCAACTTTTCAAACAGTGACTTCCAAAAGTGACTCATAAAAATCTTATCTCTGTCACTTACTATTGTTTTTGGTAGCCCATGTAGCTTGTATATGTTATCCAAAAACAATTGAGCAACCTGAGATGCAGTATAAGGATGAGCTAATGGCAAGAAATGAGCTTGTTTAGACAATCTATCCACCACCACCAATACTGCACTTTTGCCTTGTGACACAGGTAATGCTTCAACAAAGTCCATTGATATATCTTGCCAAATTTGGTCAAGTATAGGTAGAGGTTGAAGTAGTCCTGGATAAGCAGATAAATCATCTTTAATTCTCTGACAAACATCACACTTTCTGACCCATTGCTTAACCATCTTTCTCAAACCCTTCCAATAGAAATAAGTAGTCAATCTTTTAGTAGTAGCAAGAACCCCTGAATGTCCTCCCACAGCTGAATCATGGAAATGAGCAATCAGTTTCTTTCTTAAGCTTTCATTCTGACCCACTACCCATTTATCTTTTCTTTTGAGTTGTTCATTTTGCCACACATATTTACTATTAACCAGTGTTTCTTGCTTAAGACCTTGTACCACTTTCTGTAAAACAGGATCACTAGACCAAGTAGCAATAACTTCTTCCATTAACTCATTTGTAGCACCACCAGTTAGAAGACTGAACAATTCTGACTGTCTTTCAATTCTAGATAGTGCATCAGCAGCAACATTATCTTTCCCTTTTCTATACTCAATTTCATAGTCAAAACCAAGAAGTTTAGGCAACCATTTGGATTGAAATGGAGTAGTGATTCTCTGGTCTAACACATACTTCAAACTGAAATGATCTGTCTTTATTTTAAAATGCCTGTCTAACAGATATCCTCTCCACTTTTGTAATGCCAGCACCACAGCTAAAAGTTCTTTTTAATATGCTGATAAAGATTGGTGTTTGAGAGCTAAGGTTTTGCTAAGAAAAGCTATTGGGTGACCTTTTTGTTGAAGAACAGCTCCAATACCAAATCCTGATGCATCTGTCTCAATCTCAAACTCTTCATCAAAATTGGGAAGTGCTAGAACAGGTGAATTAACCATGGCTTTTTGAAGTTCTTCAAAGGCTGTTTGAGCTTGAGGTGACCATTGAAATGCATTTTTCTTAAGTAATGCATTCAATGGTTGACTGATAGTTGCATACCCTCTGATAAACCTTCTATAATACCCTGTTAAGCCAAGAAAGCACCTCAATTGCTTGACATTAGTAGGAACAGGCCATTGTTGCATTGCTTCAATCTTATTTGGATCAGTAGAAACACCTTGCCCAGAAATGACATGTCCCAAATACTCTACTTTGTCAGTTCCAAACACACATTTGCTCTATTTGGCATACAATGAATTTTCCCTCATAACTTGTAATACCAACTTCAAGTGTTGTACATGTTCTGAGATGGACTTACTGTAGACCAATATATCATCAAAAAATACTAGGGTGAACTTTCTCAAGAATGGTTTGAACACTGAATTCATCAAAGCCTGAAAGGTGGATGGTGCATTTGTCAATCCAAAGGGCATAACCACAAACTCATAGTGACCATCATGAGACTTGAAAGCTGTTTTGTAAACATCATCATCATGCATCCTGATCTGATGATATCCAGACCTTAAATCTAGCTTGGAAAACACTTGAGCACCCTGCAATTAATCAATTAACTCTTCTATAACAGGAATTGGAAATTTGTCTTTCACTGTGAACTTGTTTAATTGCCTGTAATCTATACACATCCTCCAAGAGCCATCCTTTTTCTTAACCATGACAATTGGAGAAGAGAAAGGGCTGTTACTAGGCCTGATCACCCCTGAATCCAACAACTCTTTAATCATACTTTCAATCACATCTTTTTGAGCTGGAGGATACCTATAAGGTCTGATGTTAACATTTGCTTCACCCTCTTTCAAAGGTATTTTATGGTCAAAGCTTCTGTGTGGAGGTAAAGTTGTGGGCATTTCAAAAACATCAACATACTCTGCAATCACTGATTTAAGATCATTATTTACCACCCCTTGTTGATCATTGCCACACTGCATCAACATCAAAGAAGCACAAGGACCAACATAACACATAGTAGATAAAGAAGAACCATCCTGAGTCATATGTTTTGAGAGCTGCTTTCCACTCATCCAAGTCAACTCAGACTGATTAGTGCCTCTAAGAATGACCTTCTTCCCATTGAACACAAACTTCATAGTTAACTCTTTGAAGTTCCATTTAATGGTATCCAAGGTAGACAACCATTGAACTCCCAAGACTAACTCACATCCTCCCAAAGGTAGCAACATCACATCAGAAGTAAACAATACCCCTTGAATCTTCCACTGAAAATTTTTCACCATATACTGACTAATCATCTTAGTACCACCAGCCACTGACACAGTAAGAGGACAAGTACTTTTCATCCTACATCCTAACTTTTTGGCTGTGTGAATGTCTAGAAAGTTATGAGTACTCCCTGAATCCATCAAAAATGTGTAACAATTGTTTAAGAACATGGCCTTTAACCCTCATGGTGTTGTGTGTGGGTATTCCTGACAAAGCATTAAGTGAGATGTGTGGGGTATACTGCTGGATCAAACTCCTCCATACCAGTATTTTCTTCTTCTTCCACAGTCTCCTCTTCTTCATCTCCCATTCCCACCACCTCTAAAGTAAACATTTGACCTTCACATACTTTTGGTCACAATAAAAGCATTGGTGCTTAGCTCTTTTATTAACCAATTCTCTTTGACTTAATTGCTTTCTAGGTGGATTTGACACAATTGCAGGCACTTTATTAGCATACTGAGTATTTGGTGCAGGCAAAGCTAAAGTAGTAGTAGCCCTATTTGGAGTTACTACATTTCTATTGGCTTGCCAATTCCTGTTGTTTCTAGGTGTAGGCAAAAGTGGTGCATTTCTTTGCTTTCTAATAGCTTCTTGCAAATTAGCCAAACTAAATGCATCTACAAGTGTTTTAGGCCTAAACATCCTAACATTCAACTCAATAGTAGCAGGCAACCCATCAAGAAACATACTAACTGATTGAGACTCAGTAATATCTACTTGTGTGATTAACTTCTCAAACTTGCTTTGATAATCACTCATACTAGATTCATACCTGAGTTGCTTCAATTTTTCCATTGGATCTTCATTCAAAGGACCAAATCTTTTCAAGATAGCTTCCTCATACTCAATCCAACCCACATTTCTATAAGTCTTAACAAACTGCAAATGCCATGCCAATGCCTTATCATACAGGTGGATTGACACCATCTTGATCTTGTCCTCTTCATGCACATTATCAACATCAAAGAACTGTTTCACTCTGAACAACCAACCTTGCACATCATCACCATGAAACTTGGGAAACTCCAACTTCCCCATTCTACTAAATCTGCTAGAACCTTCCCCTGTTCCTGATCTTGATTGTTGAAACTGATTAGCCATGGTATCTAATCTTTCAGTGAAACTAGTGATAACATTGTTTAACTGTTCAGTTACCCACAATTTCATACTATCATCAGCTTCAGTACTTCTTGCACCCACCATGGTATTTCGTGTTTCCACCATTACAACAGTAACACTACCATTTAACAACAATGATAAATCACTGACCCAATGGGGTAATGAACATTGTACTGTTCGGGGTTAATCAATCCAACTGCTGTTTGCCAGCTTGTTCAAGATAAGAAAATTTAACGAGAATTTCGGCTTATCTTGAAGCCGTACAGATGATTGACACTAACCAATATGTAAACAGAACAGCGAAATCAGTGGTGGCTGATTTCTTGCCGGAATTCTTGTTTTGTTGCCGGAATTACGCCGGAGAAGAAGACCGGAAAATCAAGATTGTCAGTTTAACAATCTTGACTGGCTCTAGATACCAAATGTAAAACACACTATCTGAATCTATTAATAGATTGGAGATAGGCTTCAACTAACAATTGGAATTATGATGAATTAGAACACAATTCGTAATTGAAAGTGAAAATAATTTGTTATTGATTATTGAGAGAGAGTGTTTACACAGATAGGAGAAAATGAATACATCAGAATGAATGAACAATATACAGAGTATGGTTTTTATACAAGTAAGAAAGGCGGGAAAAGTGGTTGGGGTTGGTTATAGCACGTGCAAGTCACGTGCTATCTAAATTGGGTAATTTTTTGACTTATACATGTAACAGACATCCTTACCCCTACCTAAGGTAGAGAGGATGCTTCCAGTTATATATAAGATAGGAAAGGATCTCCGGCCTTTTGTAGGGGGTGAGGATCGTACCATTGACCTCTAGGTTAAGATGCAAAGGGTTTTCCAACTGATCCAACCCTAAAATTATTGTTATTTGTAAATTAATTGTTAAAAAAAATATGGCCGTATAATATCACATTACCAGAAAATATAGTCACAGGGTACCCGCCGCCGCATCGTGCGGGTACCCTGCTAGTATATTATAACATACGAAAGAAGAAAAATCTGAGATCTTGTTTATTTTATTAATATTTTTTTTCTTTTGTATTCGAGACTTGATAGTTATTTCTTGATGGGTTTGTAACCATGAGGTTGTAGGCTGAGTTGTGATATGTGAAATAGGATTAGCATCGGAAGTAAATAATAATAGAGTTGTACCAAATAGCTTGTATATTGTGGTTTAATAGTTGTATATTTTGGTGAATGGGGTGAATTAAATTGTGTATTAATTGTATATGTTAGAATAGTGGTTTTAAGTTTTATTTGTGCTTTAAGTACTTGTAAATTATGTTTTTTTAACTTGTATAAATTGGTTTAGGGGTATATTAATTGTACATATGTAAGAGATATGGTATCCTTAAAATTTTGTGCTTTACATACTTGTGCTTTATGTTTTGTCACTTGTAATTTACTTAAAATCTAATTATAGAAATCTTAAAAAATTAATAAGAGAGAAGGTGCAATATGCTTTATATGTAGTATAGATAAAGGGTTTAGCACTTTCTAAATAAAGTAGTCTTAAAAATTTTAAGACCAAACACATTTCTTTAATAAGAAATTAAAATTAATAAGCCAACCTTTAAATGTAAATTAAATGTCTTTTAGTTATGACAACTTATATTTATAAAACCTATAATGTAAATTAAATGTCTTTATTTGTAACAACTTTAATATATTCATAAAACCCATTGACTTGTGAGTTATAACCAAAGTTATAAATAGCGTGAGGTGTGGCGTGGCGGCAAGGTCAAGTCTCAAGCCTTAGCGTGAGGCGTGGCGGGATGGCGTTTTTAAAGCGTGCATTAAGGCGGCAAAAAGTATTTATAGATTTATATTATATTTATTAGTATATCATATTTCATATACATTGAGTTTACAAAAAGTGTTATACATAACCAATAAAGTCAAGAAACTCTCTTTACATTTGCAATCTTCTTCAAATACCAGTAAACCCCTAAACGCCAAATACTAGTAAACCTCAAATACGATGCCCAAATTTCAATTACTAGTAAATCCCCTAAACGTCTCAAATACCAGTACACCTTATCGCGCCTTATTGCACCTCATCTCATGCCAAGCCTTAAGACAATACCTTGGTCTATTGCGTGGCGTGGAGGTGACGCCTCGCTCCTTTGCGGCGCCAAGGCGCGCCTTTTAAAACACTGGTTGTAACAACCATTTAATCCATCATCATCATCATGTAGTACATATTTTGATGGAATAGTAATTGGACTATTCAAAAATCTGGACCATTAATGGGCTTATCCAAATATACATAGGCAGGTAGTTTTGTCCTTAAAAGTTGTGTTTTTTATTTGACTCTAGTAATTTGAAAACAATAATACACAAGTATAGTAGTTTTAGGGAAAATAATACAAAATAAAGTACTTTCCTCTCTTTCATCAATAGAGGAGAATAACAAGAAAAACTCAAGTTCTCCAAAACAAAACACAAACACAGCACCTAGCCACAACATCTAATAACAACACCTAATCAACGGGTCCAAAGCCAAAGGATTATATGTCCAGTTAATCTAGGATACATCAGATTTGCGGCATCTATTAGAGATCCAAAGCAATGAAGTGGACGTAATGCTAGGAAAAATGTCTTTATGAACGTGAATAGACGAGAAGAAGAATGCATAACTCTAATCCTCCGAAACCAAATGGACCACAACGAAACAAAGCTAACTCCTTGAAAGATCTTCCTAATTATCAGGGTGTAGCCACAAGAATAATTGACAGAGACAATGCTTTGCAAATTAAAACTCTCGGGAACAGTAATCAAGACTCCGCCAACTAAAAATCTTACTCCACACCAACTTGACCCGTCTACAATTAACTAGAATGTGAGCAGAAGATTTTGGGGCTTCGAATCATAAAGACCTTCACAATTGGGATACGACTCTGCTTTAGTTAAATGAGGGTCATGTTGTGGGAATCCATGTTTGATGTGTACTGTGTTCGAATATCTTCATACCGATTTGGGTGGCGAGAATGAGAATGAGAATGGGGAGATATAAGCATAGGTTTTGGGTGCGTGTGTTTCTGATTTGGGTGGTAAGACATTTTAACTTCCAAATCAGGTGTGCGTGTGTTTTGGGTGCGTGTGTTTGCATAATAACGAGAATACCGGTTAGAACACGTGCATCAATGCCAGGGGCGGGAGGGGGTGGCTAGCGGGTGTTAGGCCCCCTCCAATAAGCCCAATGAGTGTATTAAGATATCATTATTTAGCCCATAATTTTCGTTTAATATACCACGAGCCTCTTCCAATTAGCGACTTTTCTATAATGAAAGAAAAAGAAAACAACCGACATGAAATATCTCCTTTCTAACAATTTAAGGGACTTATAAATAACTAGTTATATCATAAATTTTGATATCCGAAATTTGCGATGATAGTTTTATGTTAGACATATTTATCTAAGTTTTTTTTTTTTAATCTGAAATTTCAGATAACAATTTTATATATTCAAAATTTGCGATGATTGTTTTATGTTAGACATATTTATATGCAACATGAAATATCTCCTTTTCAATGCTAAATACTTCTAAGAAAATTAATCATAATAACCATATCCTGTAAGTTTAACTAATAAAATGAATCATAATAATCATAGACAAAAATACACCGTTGGTCCCTAAACTTTCCACGAAACATCACAGGGCACCTTAACTTTTGAAAAACTTCATGTGGCGTCCAAAACTTGGGATTTTGAGGCCGATTGCGTCCCTCAGCCCGTAATAGGAACAACAACGTCCCGTTATAGTTCCCAAAACCCCGTTACATGTTTAGTTTGGAGGGTATTCCTGTCTTTTTACATAGTCGCATTTTTCTCTCTCTCTGTGTACTTCCCAGCAGACGTCTAATCCTTTTTCCCGCCATTATGACTAATATAAGGAGCACAAGTACTCATTGCTCATCCCCAAACTTGTTTTGGAAGCCTACCAATAAAACCCTAATGCAATGTCACCCACCAAATCTAATAATTTAAGTAAAAAATCAAGAATCTCAAACCTTGGATTTACATTATGGCAAATCAGGGATGCACCTTACTTTGATAGCCATGAAGTAGAGAGAAGTTGGGCAATGAGGCAATATAGTTAGTGTTTTCTTTGATGATCTTTTACTAGCGTATGTATCTTAGATTGTTTAATAGTGTTCCCCTTTTTGTTATAGAATCATAACAGTGTTTTGTTTACTTTTTGAACAGCAGATCGACATGGTGATTTTAGCATGCGAGTTCACCATAATAGCTTATTCAAAAACTGGCCAGACCGGATCTACGAAGGAGGTCAGGAATGCTAGGTTGATTATGTATGTATTAATGAGATTTCTATTGATGAACTTGATGCTCAGATGACCCAAATCGGTTATGCTGAAGTCCAAACCAATTACTACTATTTTCTTAAACCTGGTATGACATTGGACGATGGGTTATATAGCTTTCGTGAAGCTGTCAATCTTGAGCTGTAGAAAGAAATTATGGAAGAACATAAGCTTATATATGTGTATATTGAAATAGGTAAGACTAGGTTAGAGTTGTCTGAGATGTCCCCACAGTCTATTAAGACTGTATTTTTGAAGATGGATGAACCTAGTAGAAAGATAGCTCGTGCTGCTATTCAATTGTGCTGCAGACGTTTGGTTCTAGATGACATAGATAATGACCCAGACCTTCACCCATTTATGCAGCTTACTCAACTACCTATAGATGCCTCATACGTTGGGGGATCTAGTGACTTGCCACCCATTGAGCCCGGGTTTTCAAGTCTTGACATGTTTGCCTTTGCCAGCCAACCTGTTGATAACGGTGATGGTGCATTAGTCATTATTGATAAGGAAAATACTTTTCAGGACCTAGATAGTTTTGATGTTAGTTTGTTCAGAGTGACTAAGGATAAGCCGTTGGAGAAAGTAGGGAGACCACTAGTTGATGGAAATAACACCTTTGAGGAACCTGATGTGGAAGTTCCTCTATTCCAAGTCAATCAGGATAACCAGTCAGAGAATGTAAGAGGAGAACCTATTGGTGGCAATAACATGGAAGAGGATGGTGATGTTGATATCACTCTGTTCCAACAGAGTGATACTAGTCAGTTAGGCAATGTAGGTGATGACACAATTCAGGCAAATGAAAATAATGTTACTGAGGAGAATCATGTACAGGTTGCTTTGTTCCAACAGAGTGAGACTCATGAGTTAGGCAACGTAGGAACATCTACTAATAAAAGTGATGACTTGAATTTGGAAACTCAATTACCTGTGTTGGATGATGATGCATTTTACACTACTTATGCTTTTGAATCAGGCATAGGTCACTCTGGGGTTCCAAGGGTTAGGACAGCATCTGTTGATGATGGTGTTGTTGAAACTTTCTTTTATTGTGATCAATCCTTTGATACTGCAAAAGATATGAAAGAGAGGGTAAGAGAGCATTCCATAGAAACAAGAAGGGAGCTGCTATTTCTAAAGAATGACAAAAAAAAAAAGAATAAGAGTCAGATGTGTGGGTTCTGTTCCCCTATCTGGCCCAATTGCTACTGCTGGACTGGGTATAGACCCAGTTAGAGGTCCATTAACAAGAAGGGGTTTGGAAGCATTAATTGCTTGTAAAAATGACCCTTCCCAAATACTCTACCCATGGTTGTTGCTTGTCGGCAGGGATGGTACTGAAAAAGGTGGTTGGACAGTGAGAAGATATAATGATAAACACACTTGTTTGCAATCAAAGGCACTCAAAGATTTTGACCTCAACTTTATCTCAAAGAAAATTAAAGATACGATTCAAACCAATCCAAGGATTCCTGTCAAGTCGGTTCATAATCAGCTTACCAACCAATTTGAGTTTGAAGTCTCAATGCAGAAGGTTTTAAGAGCTAAAAGAATAGCAGTCAGAGGCATTAGGAAGGAATTCAAGCTCCAATTCACCATGTTGAGAGACTATGTTCAAGAGTTGCAGAAGAGGAACTCTGATACAACAATTGTGATTCATGTGGAATGGCCTGCTGAGGATAGTCTTCCAACAAGAGAATTCAAGAGACTCTATGTTTGTTTAGGTGCCTTAAAGGAAGGATTTAAAGCCTGTCAGAGACGGTTGTTGGGGATAAATGATTTTCCAATTGATGGTCCTTTGAAGGGTCAACTTCTAACAGCTGTGGGAATTGATAGCAACAATGGTATATACCCAGTAGCTTATGCTTTTGCTGAATCAGCAAATACAATAGCTTGGACTTGGTTTCTTCATTGTTTATCTGATGATCTTGAACTTGAGCCAAATTCAATCTTCACTTTTGTTACTGACATGAACAAGGTACTCCCATGAACAATAAATGAATTGAATTTCCTATTTTTTTTAAACACACAGTAAATATATCTGTTTTTGTGCAGGATATTATGTAACCCCCGGTACTTTTCCTAAAACTATTTTACGAGCCAAAACCGTTACTTTTGATTTTCCTTAACTCTTGAACTCCTTTGAACTTGTTTGGGTTTGAAAAAAAAAAAAAAAAAAAAAAAAAAAAAAAAAAAAAAAAAAAACTGTGGATATCTTACTTAACGTGAGTGTTATTCTTTTATCGAGCCGGCACAACCTAGAAAACTCGAATCGTATTGCTTTTGTCAAATTAATTGAATTATATTGAGTTTGAGAAAAACTTTGAAATTTATGCTTGATTTTATCAGAAAAATGATTTCGTGAACAATGGCGCAAGTTTCGTAACTTTCCAAGTCCGTATGCTATGTCGAATGAGCCCCGAACCGTTTCGTGAGAAGTTTACTATGTTGACAGTTGTGGTCCCTTGAGTTATATTACAATTTTTACCCTACACTTTCATTTATTCAAAAACTACCTTAAACTTGTTTTAATATAAATACCCTTATTTATTAGTTTTATTCATTTCTCCACACTAATAACACACACACCACACCACATTCTCTCTCTCTAAAACAACCTCGCCGGATTCTCCATCTTTTCCGGTCACCGCCGCCATCTCCGGCCACCACCGTCGCCGGAATATTTTCCGACGATACATTTTCTCAGCCAAATCGATAGATCAGGACATCTACATCATTTCTGGAGTTGGAGAGCTTCTAGCTCCTCTCGTAGCAGCCTCACGCGCCACCACAGCCCCACGCCGCCACCACCACAGCCTTCCCCCTCCTCTTTTCTCTCGGTAATAACCACGTACACGCCACCCCTTTCTCCTTTTTACTATTATTTTTGAAACCCTAATCCTTTTTATTAATTAATCCGAGTTATATTAATGTTTTATTTATGAAAATGGTTTAAATATTGCTAAAAACTCGTGTGGACTGGTATTTGATCGCGACTCGTGACTCGGTCAACTCACCGAGTTGACTCAGTCAACTTAGTGGTAATATTTTGATGTTTTTTTTCTTGTTCTTGAGGTCCTTGAGGTTGTGATGATTATTTGCTTTGAGTTTCGGTCCGTTTGGTTTTTGCGTCTCGACAGCCGGCAGCCACCACCACCGAGACTTGGGTGGTGGTGTGGGAATGAAGTTATATTATTTTGTTGTTCTTGTTTTAAGGATTTGGATAGGTTTGGTTTGGAGTTGGATTTGTTTGGTTTGAGCCGAGAGTTCTATGGCTTGTGTCGAGTTGAGCCATGACTCGTTTCGTGTCATGGCAAGACTTATTTAGTATCTTGTTATAATTGCTTGTGTAGTTTATTTGGATTTGGTTTTAGATAACGGTTTCGGCAATATTTTTGGAGATGGGATAACGTAACAAATATGATAAACTATAATTATGAAACAATATAACCAGTTGATTATAGTTAAGCACTTTTGACATTGGACTTGGATCCGAATATTGATATTGTGACGATATATGTTGCGGACAAGAATTGGACGTCTTGGATTTGCGGTGTGGTTATTTGGACTATATGGACCCTTTGGTACGAATAATATGAAATGATCGATAAATCTAAACAACTAACATTAACGTGAATGATATGTCCAATTGTATATAATAACTTCTGATATTTGACTATAATTGGTTATTTCAAAAGAGTCAAATGACTCGGAAATGTTCTATAAATGGGTACATCATGCCAAAATTTCATCAAATCTTTTATAAACTTAATCTTTTATCGATATTCTAAAAACATTTTCAAAACTTATACGATTTGATATTTTGTCAACTATTTTGGGAAAATTGGGTAAATGCCGAAACTACCTATTATTATTTTTCTGTTGTTTGTTTTATCTTATTTCTTCCATCCTTTTTATTCTTTCTCTCTTCTCGTTTATTCTTTCATTGAAGTTTCTATTCGTTTTGGCATGAGTTATTATTTGATTATATATTTTACGACTTTTACGCGAGAACGTTTTATTCTTTTCTTCCTCCTCTTCTATTTGTTTGATTTCATTTCTTCGACTCTTATCGTCTTATCTATTTCTCAAACATCCACACGAGATACAAATGTTTACTTCTTTTGTCGCCATTGGAAACTAAACCTTTTCATAATAACATGGATATTCGACGAATGTTACTTTATATATTACTTGAATATTATTTCTGATATGTGTTACCCGTTAGGTTGTGCCGATCCTGTAATCATTGTGCTTATACTTTCTTGACGACGTGTGCTTAATGACTTATGCTTGTGCTTTCTTGATGCCGTTGTGCTCTCCCACTTTTGATGCCTTTGTGTTGACTAGTTGGTACTAGTCGTTATATCTTGCAGTGTTGCATACTCAGGTGAGTTCATAGCCCCACTTTTATCTATTTTAATTGTTTTTCAAACTAAATGGGGGTGAGATACATGCTTTGTTTTTACTATGATCACAATGGTTTGAAAACTGTTTATGGAACTGAAAACTGATATTTTCTGGTATTGTGAGTGAAGCAGTAGCCATTTTGATAAACACTAAGTACGATTTTTGCCACTATTAAGTCCCTCAGATCATGAGCCATTAATCACTTACGAGGGGTACTTGCGAGTGAGCGCGAATATAGGGATATAGGCTTATAGGAATTGACCCTCCCATCCCTTTTGCTAGATAGGCAATTTGGGTGTACTATATTCGAGGTTTGCTGGGTACTTGGCAGGTACCCGACGTTGGGGGCATTTGTTATATTATGAAATTCCGCGGTTATTGTCGACTTATGATTGGTTGGTTAACGCTTTGGTCTCATGAGCTTAGTGCAGTGGTATTTTCCGGGCGTATAACAACGTAGCCCCTTTATCTTAAAATTTGAAATATTGTGATCAACTACTTTACTTTAAACCTATGGATTCACTCAACCTTTGTGTTGACTTTAGCATGTTTATCTCAGGTATTAGATATCGCCGCTACATATTTATATTGGAGGAGCTTGGCGAAGGGCATGGCTTGGTCATAGAAGACTCCGAAAACCGTTGGGACTTATTTTAAGTAAATTTTGAATTACAGCTTCCGCACTATTTTAACTACTACAAAATGAGTGTTTTTAATTATAAAGTTTTATTCTAAAATGGTTTATGTAAAATCGTTCTTTATACTCCTTGTTTTTAAATCTACTTTTGAACTATAGCTTCCGCACTCTTTCAATTGATGTAAATTGAATATTTTCAATTACGAAATTTTCTTCAAAATGGTTTATATAAAAACCGCTCTTTGTACCCTTTGTTATGATAACAATCGAGTAACACCCCCAGACTTGTAGGCTTCCGCTGATCCGGTTTTCGGGGTGTTACATATTACATTAGCATTAAGAGAAGTTTTCCCAAACGCGGAGCACATATTTTGTCTTAGAAGCATTCATGAGCAAATGAAAGTTAATTGGCAAGGTAGGGCCTTCAAAGACCATCTTTGGAGATGTGCAATAGCCTCAACTGTTGTACACTTTAAGAGATCTATGGATGCTTTAAAGACATTTAGTCAAGATATCCATTGGTCAAGGTCAGATTTCTTATGTAAGTCATCCAAATGTGTAAATTTAGTGGTATATGGTAAAGTTGTATAAAATGTATAAGTAATACAGCTTTATCTGTCTTGTTTTAGGGCGACCCCATTCTGATGTGTTACTTAATAACATGTGTCAAGTGTTTTATGAGAAAATAATTGAGGGTGTAAACAAACCAATTATTACAACATTAGAATACATCAGGGAATACTGTATGAAGAGAATAATACATGTTGCAAAGGTCATTGAGAAGAGTGATGGGCCACTAACACCTACTGCACAACACATGTTAGAAGGTATTAAGAAAGAGGCGGTTAGGTATAATGTTTTATGGAATGGGGGAGATAAGTTTCAGGTCAGTGGACCATGGGGAGACCAATGTGTAGTTAATGTTGTAGAGAAGTCTTGTACTTGCAGAAGATGGGAGATTACAGGTTTACCATGTAAACATGTTGTCGCTACCAATTGGAATATGGCTTTAAATGGATAACAAGTAGGAGCTGTTGAAACATGGGCGCATCCTTGTTACTATCTCAACACTTGGGAAGCAACGTACAAACACAATGTCTCCCCCATAACTAGCAATGAGCATTGGAAAAAATCGTCTGTGCCAACAACTATTGTTCCACCAAAGACTCAAGCAAATGCAGCTAACTCAACTAGTAAAAAAAGAGTAAGGATAGCTCCTGAAACTGAAGAGATTTTCAAGAATGGTAAATTGTCTAAGGCTTGGAAGAGTGTAAGGTGTAGTGTTTGTGGCATTGCTGGACACAACAAAAAAAAAACATGTATTGGCTATGGTGGAACACAAAGTAGTCAAACTGGCGGTAAAAAACAAAACAGTTCAAGTTCTAAAGGAAAAGGTAAACAAGTGACTCAAAAGGTTGCATCAAAGAAGACACATCCTACAGGGAACAAAGTTGCAGCAGATAAACAAGCTGAAGGTACAGGTGTTGATGAAAGTGAAGATGTTGCAGTTGAAGGAACTTGTGTCCAGTCTGGAATTCAAGATCAAGGTACTCAGGATGTTGCAACAGAGAAACAAGATGAAATTGCAGGTGTTCAAACTCAGAGTCAAGATCAACCTATTGATGAATCCCAGTGTCAATCCCAGCAGCAAGATCAATCACAGTCTCAATCTTAGGTCCATTCAAGTAATGTGCAAGCAGTTTCTGTTTCATCCCAGCATACTACTAGAAGAGTGACTAGGCATCAGGCTTTAATGGATAGAATGATGCCCTCACCATAGGGCTTTCTTTATGTTATGCTAATGAAGTAGACTATTTATTTATGTTAACTATGAACAAGTTATGTACTCTGATTATCATGCTTCGAAAAGTATGAAATTTTATGCATTTGGAATTATATCCAATTGCATTATCTACAGAACCATGTTATGTTTCTGAATTGTAATTGTGCCCAAAATATGTATGTTGTGTGCAACGTATGTTATACCTAACTGTATGACTGCATAATATGCTACTGCAAATTGATGCTGACAAAACTAACCAAAACTAAAACTTCAAAAGAATGTTGACTATTCAAAGTCAATTATAACCAAATTTCTATGCATCTGCATATATACCCATAACGTAAACTCAGAAAAAGAACCAAACTTCATATCCATGTTGGAGACAATGTTACTACCATTCAATACAATCTAAAGATAAAACATACTAGTACAAAATAGTTTTGGTAAAGGTTCTAACACTACCAAGGTGGCCTAAAAGTAATTACATTTTCCGCAAAATACAAAACACGGCCATCATACTTTAAAGCTAAAAAATTAACCAAGTGCATAAACAATCAAGAACAATATCCAACTGAGCACCAGGTAAATCTTCTACTTCCACACATCACCTTAAGCAACTTCTAATCTTTCCTGGAGCTCATTTCTCCCCCTCAAAAGGCCTGGTATGATCATTCTTGAACGTGCACACATTTCAGGATCATACCATCTTATCCACCGACAAGAAGACCCCTAATCATTAATATGACATTTCGTTTATGAACCACCATTGTTAGAATGTATTTTGCTACTTGCAAAAGCAAGGTAATACAATCAATCTTAAAACACACTTACTTCATCAGGACAAGCATATAATCGACGCCCTGGGTTGGCCAATGTCCACGAAGTGTGTGTTATAGCTTGCTTACCACACCAGCAGCGTACCATGTTGAAGGAGGAAAGGTTTTGGGGGAAAGATTAAAGGATCATGAGTGACAATATAATTTTGACTCACAGTAATATAGGGAACCGGGACAATGTACAACGGTTAGAAACTAGATCGCTACAGTGAATGATGATTTTGCCCTCACCAAGAATACGTTGTTGTTCCTATTACGGGCTGAGGGAGGCAATCGGCCTCAAAATCCCAAGTTTTGGACGCCACACGATGTTTTTCAAAAGTTAGGGTGCCATGTGATGTTTCGTGGAAAGTTTAGGACCAACGGTGTATTTTTGTCATAATCATACCTTCTCATGCGCATTGCAATCAATTCTTCATTGATTCTTCACTGATAAGAGAGTGAAAAGAATTGGAGGAAGAAGAACACTCGTCACCATCGCCAATTCTAGCTCACTTGGCCCAGCATACTTCATTAAAAAACACATTATCTACTTTAAACTCACCAATAAAATTAACTCATAACTAAAATTAACTACAATTACTCATTATCTTCAATGATTATCGAGTTGAACGATGTAGATCCGGAGGAACCACCATCATCCACCACCACTTGCAAAGGCGGCTGAGCAGTTGGCGCCGCCTCCGTCGCCTTTCTGAAGCCAAAGTACCACGCTGTGAAGATAGCTGTGGCGAGCCCAAGTAGGGCAATCAGTAGATCGGAAGTGTGCTCGAAGATCTTGATGCCCACGCCTTCATCATGGCAGTGTAGGATTAATTCATCGGTTCGGTTCTCGGGTTAATTGGCTTCTTCGGTTCGGGTTGTTCGGTTAATTTTTTTTGGGTCATAGCCGAAAACCGAACCGAACTGAAAATATTTGTGACTGAACCGAACCGAAGTTCGGTTCGGTTATGGGTCAAAACCAAAAACCAAATTTTGTATTTGAATTACACCATTTATATATATTTTTTAATTTAATTATATAGATTTTTGGCAAAAAAAATTATTTCAAGTATAAAAAGTGTTTTTTATATTAGGATAAACATTTAATTGTCTTTATATATAAAAAAAAATATATATATATATGTATTTATATAAATTCGGTTTTTGGTTCAAACGGCCAAAACCATATTCAAACCGAAAACCAAATCTTCAGTTCGGTTCGGTTCGATTTTGACAAACTCGGTTCAAATCTAAGTTCGGTTCAATTCGGTTTTTGATTTATTCGGTTTATTACCCGAACCATGATGAACCTTAATTGCATCCTCACAAAATTCAATTTGTTCCTTTCTCCTAAAGAAGAAAATCGGTTTTGATAAAAGGGCAGCCCAAGCCCAAAATAAACATGTGTATAAGATTGGCGGTCACGTTGGTTGTCCATTTTTAATACAGTAGTTAGCATCTCAATTCTTGAAATAAAAACATTAAAAAAAAAATACAAACAAAGAAATCAATCTAATTCTAACAATGGAAGGAAACAACAACAAGGAAGAAGAAGAATCTTCAGATTCAGAGGAGCAAGTTTCTGATCATTTTACATGCGCTGTTTGCTTGTAACAACTTTTCTCCTTATTTATCTTAACTTAGGGTTCTCAATTCAGTTATGCGGATAACTTTGTTTATTTCTTTTGAATTAATCAACAATTACTAACTTTTTAGCTAATTGCAGATTATTTGGATTAATATAATTCAATGTGTTTTGTTGATTAGATTTTTTTTTTTTTTTTTTTTTTTTTTTTTTTTTTTTTTATTGTTTTTTATTGATCATGTATCAAGTTTGCAATAAGTGCATTATTCGAGTTTTATTGTTTTTTATTGGATATAGATGAATTCAGTTTGTTATGTGTTGCGTTGGTCTCGAAAACTATGGTTACGAAAAAAAAAGAAAGAAAAGATTGGGTTATTTTATTTGAGTTTTTATGAGATGTTCGTATTAGTGTATCAAGTATTGTGAATACTTACCAATGATAGTTCTATTCATGTTTATGTAAATTGGCCTGCTTGAGCTTGTTCTAGCGTTCGTAACAGCATTAAATTGTGTTCCGGGCTAATAATACTTAGATTGTTGTTCATGTTCAATGGATGATGTTAACATAGACGGAACTAGAACATTTTTTTTGAGGGGGCCGAATTTATTTTGGGGGTCCCGAATCGGAGATTTGTTTGTAACCTCAACTAAATTACCCCTAAAACCTATAATATTTACACTAGGTGCCGCAAATTTTTTTTTTGGGGGGGGGGGGGGGGGGGGGACCCTCCCCTGCCCCTACATAGTTCCGTCCATGATGATGTATAATAAAATAAATTTTTTGGAATTAGCATAATTCAGTTTGTTCTGTCTCTAAGAGTTGTTGTTTTGTTATAGAATGAAAGTTTTATAAAACAGCATGTAATATATAACTATTGAACTTTTGACTTTTTACGAGAATCTGTACCCCATAACATGAACTACGAATATGAAGTTGAAAGTTGGTATATTACTTCTGGGTTAATAATTTGATTATCCTAAGCTATGAATATCGAAATGTGGGGATGGTTAAATTATGTGAACTGAAGGTCTCGGCTACAAATTTAGATCTATACTCATGTCAGTAAATTTGGTGTTCAGATTTACTTTTGTAACTTCCAATGTTGTACATGTTTATATGTTATCTTTATTATTCGCTTTTTGGCCTTCTGTTTTTCCTATTTGATGATTAATTTATGATCTAATGTTCTTGCTTTTTTTGTTGCAGAGACCTTTTGTACAAACCTGTAGTTCTAGGTATGAAATGCTTTTAATAAAACTGGAACTTTACGATAGTTAAATATTAATATTCTGTCTATTAATCTCCGGTGCCACTGTTTTTGGTATTTTTGCAGTTTGTGGCCATGTTACCTGCTTCTGGTGCTGCCACCTGTCCATGGATACGAGAGGTGAATCTCATTGTCCATTATGTAGACACCCTTACCGTTATTTTCCCGCCATCTGTCGGATGTTGGATATCTTTCTCAAGAAGATGTATCCGGTTTCCTATGCCGGAAGGAAAAGACAAACACTTGGTATGTTAACTAGTGGTTTATGCATTTATCGTAGATAAGAGTTATTTAGAGGGTGTTGGGATTGCTTACTTTTTCTGCTTATCAGAAACTGCTTTTTTGACCTGAAGATAAGCAGAAGCAATTTGGATTAAAAAAAAAAAAAAACAAAAAAAACAAAAAAAAAAAAAAAAAAAAAAACAAAACAAAACAAAGTAGAAAAGCTGAAAAATAATAGGCAATCCCAAACACCCCTGTAGAGTGTTTTTTTCTTTCTAAAATCAGTTCCGTGTTTACATGGTATAGAGGATAAAGAACAAAGCGCATTAGATTGTCTTATTTCTGACGAAGAAGTAGACCATCCAATGATTGTGGAACAACCTTCTGATATCAAATCTGAAGATAGTATGTCAATAAATCCTTCTTCTACCATAGAAAGTAAATCAAAACACGGGAGTTCTGCTGAAAACTGTAAGCAGATAACAGTTGCTGATGTTCTTTGTGCTGCTTGTAAACAGCTGCTGTTTCGGCCTGTTGCTCTTAATTGTGGTCATGGTATGCTTACTTTCTCTCATTGCTTTTTCTAGTTTGTTATATGTTCTCAGGGTTGTTGGTTGACATAATTTGATTGGATTAAATTATTTACATTTGTCTTTTATACATCCTTATTGCTCTTCAGTTTACTGTGAGGCCTGCATCACCATACCAGAAGATGGGGTGATTAAATGTCAAGTTTGTGACAGCCGGCATCCAAGTGGATTCCCAAAAGTGTGTAAGGAGCTTGAGAACGTCCTACAGGAACAATTTTCTTCAGACTATGCGCTTAGAAGCAGTACACAACTCAGCCAGGAGCAGATCCAAAGTGGTAATTCACTCACTGGTGAGATTTGGTGGTTCTCTAGCTACGCTTAAATTCAGTTGCATCTTTTTGCATTTGAGCTATTCAAAGGTGACAAAATGTAACCACAAGGGGTGACCCAGTGGTAAGATTACCAACCTTCCAAAGAGGAGGTAAGGGTTCGAATCCAACAGGGATAAAATTAATCCCCTTGTGACCACGGAGGTTCACCTGCGCCGACTCCGGGCTATCCAAAAGGGTAGTCACCCTGGGATTAGTCTGCTCGCAATGTCGAGTCGGAAACCCAGGTAACCCAAAAAAGAATGTGACCAAAATGTGTGGGTTGGGTGCGCAGTGCGCTGGGTAACACGTCAAAACGGGTTTGGGTCAAATGGGTTCTTATTGTTACGGTCGAAGTGGGTTGGGTTGGATCCACTTGAAGCAAAACACGTTTGTCAAATATCTTTTTTATAACTAATTGCTCTTTAGTGTGTCGATTTCTTTAGTTATTATCTATGAGGTTCAGAAATACACTTTGGGTGACTTTTATCCTGTTAAGATAAATTTTAACCTAGATCGACCCATATATAATAGATGGGGCAAAATTTCCCACCACTAGAGTTAGGGTATCAAGAATGCTTGTCTCAATTGTTTTTGGAGTGGTTCTATGGTTTTCTAGGTCTTGTATGTCCTTTCAAAGTAGTAATATAAATATCGTCTTTGGATTGATCAGCAGGCAGTGATGAAGGTTCAAAATTTCCAACGGGAGAGAATTTTCTCCAATGGTGGACTGTTCATGGCTCAAAATTTCATCCAGGGGTTGGTTGTGATATCTGTGGGGTAAGCTCTCTTCATCATTTCTACTTTTGTAGCATGACCAAAATGTCATTTTTCTTTAATGAAATATCTTACTAATAGCCAACAGTTGAGCTCAGTTTGTTTAATGCAAATGATTAACACTCAGTTAAAGAATTTTATCAAGTTAACTTGCCCATAAACAGAATTATTTGATAAATGAGTGTTGACACTATTAGGCATTAAATTCATTTAATGAACCCGCAAACAAAGAGATTATAGATGTTAAAAATATTCCTTGTAGTGCACCTAATTTGCATGTTTCTTTCACTCGTCATTTTAAAAAACTTCACTTCTTTTAGTCGGAAGTTATTAATAGTCTAATCATGTGCAACATGTGGCTACTAGACTTGGTATTCATAAAGTTTAAATGAAGAATTCCATTTTCCACAGATGTGTCCGATAATTGGGGAAAGATATCAGTGCATAGATTGCAAGGAGACAAGTAAAAGTGGTTATGATCTTTGTGGAGATTGCCATGGCGCAGGTTCCAAGCTTCCAGGAAGGTTCAATCAGAAGCATACCCCAGAACACCGGCTTGAGTTGATAAAACCAGTTATAAACCGAGACATCATATACAAATTGTTAAGTGGACAGCTGGCTGTTGTTTCTGCTGCTTCTCGAAGTCAGTCTTACCCTGGTAACGGAAGATCAGAATCTGCATCTACGTCTATTGTGGATTTTAACGGTGACAACAATGAAGATGAGGATGGTGATGAGGATGATGATGATGATGGTGATGATGACGATGATGGTGTAGAGTCTGCTATTGATTCAAGAGATCAAAATCAGAACCGAACTGCTTTGTGATAGGTGAATATGCTTAAGATCTTAATAAATACATCTGTAAACTGAAAATATAAATGTTGTGATTACATAAGCAATTTTTTACTATAATAATCAAGATCTTTAAGTGACGATGATTTACAAAATTGTATGTGTTACATATAGATTTGGGACAACTTTCAAACCGTTGACTCACTTGACCCCGTCCCCATTTAGCCAAATAAAAATACTAGTTAACCCTTTTTGCCAGCTTTATGCAACACGCAGCCGGAACGTTGCATTTATATTCATTTTGACATTTTTTTTTTTTTTTATTAAACATGTATCATTTATTTTCTTTCAGATAGTATCCGAGAGGATTATAATCATGGGTACCGGAATAGAGACCACAAGATGGTGAAAGAAGGTAAACGGTTTAGCGAAATAGCATATTGATTGTCTAAAGTTATGTTTTATATGCAAAGATAGAGGCACATTGCATCTCTAATAAGCATGTCGCAATACCGTATAAACTTTGCATACTCTATTCTGTTCCTATAGTGGGTCTCGTCATGGGCTCATGGCAACTTGACTGAACATGGTCTTGCAAGATGATCAGCAATATACTTTGGCATCCAAATGACAAATCTTACTTTTTGAATTTTGTAATTATTCAAATATAGTGAAGTATTGAAATATTTTGTTTATTTGAAACTGGTGCATTTCAACTACATATATTAATTGATGTTTTATGGTTTGTGTTGAATTTTGGTACTTGTTGCACGCGTTGAATCAAAAGTAGGTGTACTTGTTTTTAACCATATATACGCTTAAAATCCCAGATAGTCTTCTATCTTAACCAGTGTTGTAAATATCGGTCTTGGCGGCCGATATATCAGTGATATATCGCTTATCGGTGGTCGACCGATACGATATTTCACTTATCGGTCAAAAAAATCGGTTTGGTCAAAATCGGTCAAAATCGGACCTTGGCGGTCAAAATCGGACCTTTGTCGGTCAAAATCAGACCTTTGTCGACTCCACCTCCGGCGACTTTACCTCCGGCGACTTCAGATCTAAGCCAATTAAAGAGAAAATAAGTGGTGGTTGTGTTCAGAATGACGGTAAACGCCGGCGAATTGATGGTCAACGCCGGAGAAGTGAGGCTGCAACTTTGTTTTAGGTGGCTGTATAAATGAGGGTGAAGCGAGGCTGCAAAGTGAGGGTGAAGGGTGGCTGCAACTTTGTTTTAGGTTTAGGGTTTAAATAAGTTTAGAATTTTTAACATTTAACCCCTCTATCTTTTACTATTTTACATTTAGTCTCTAAACTTTATAAATTATACTCAAAAAGTTTAAAATAAGTTTATGTATTTAAACATTTGACCCCCTCCATCTTTAATAGTTTGCATTTAAGTCTTAAACTTATATATAAAAAATTTAGTTTTAGTTAAATGTGTGGTTATTGACTTATTTTGTTAGGATATTACTAATATTTATTTTTTTTAAATAATTTTCTTTATAATTTATGGTCTCCGATATATCACTGATATATCGCCGTCATATCGGTCTTGGCGCTTGGCGGTGGTCGACCGCCGAGGTACCGCCGAGCGATATTTACAACACTGATCTTAACTTATTAGCCTTAATATAGTCTTCTATCTTAACTTATTAGCCTTAATGCTGACCGGGTTAGCTTATTAATAATTGAACTGTAAGTGAATTCAATTAACACTGTTGTTTTTTTTTTTTTTTTTTTGGTTAAAGGGTTTATACCCGGTAATATATAACAAATGATAATGTTGTTTGGTACATGGGAAGATGGTAATGAGCCACCTTAAGAAAAACCTAACAAGACACTCTATATGCTTTGCACATACACAAAACATAACAACCAAAACCGAACCAAGACCTAGAGGACCTACGCAAGATAAGTAATACACACAAGGACCTCTAGATACCAACTAATCAGCCACCATATGATATAATACTCGAAATCTTCCACGTCCTATACATTTGTTCAACACGGGGCTTTTTCTTGAACCTAATTGATGCAATCTTTAGCCTCACAATATCAGCCACAATCTTGGACAACTGCTCTGGATTTCTTTCACCTTTTCCATGAACTCTGTTGTTGCGTTCTTGCCATACAAAATACAAAGAAGCAGCTATGATTAGACGACCAACAATAATAGTAACATATTCCTATGAGCAATAGGGAGTAACCAATCAACAATGTCACTCCATTTAGACGAAACGAAGCTTATTTCAGCCTTGTTCAATACTTTGATCCAAACTTGCGACGAATAAGCACACTTGAAGAAAAGGTGATCATGAGAATCGGGTTGCACTTTGCATAGCGGACACCGAAGCAGGTTACCGACATCCCATTGCCTCATTCGATCTTGTGTCAACAACCATTTCCTCATAACTAACCACATGTGGATAGCATGTCTTGGGATACAATAAGACGACCAAACTAACTTGAACCACTCGACTTCATTGCCACGAACACGGACAGAATTCCATGCATTTCGGACAGAAAAAGATGATAAAGTGCCATCATGAAGCTTCCATTGTAACATATCAATCTGATCATGATGCAAAGTTGGGACACTTACCTGATTTAAAACGGGAAACAAACCGAACCAGGAATGAGGCCACGTCCATGAACCATCAGATATCATGGCTGCCACTGTGTACTCGTGTAGTATGGTTTCATAAGAATCTTAAGTTTTTATCGAGTGATTTGAGCTTAATCCAGACAAGTTTGAATTGAGCATTTATCGGATTTTAGAACAAAAACTGACCGCTGAATATAGTACAATCTGAGTTTAAGCGCATGTGTAAAATCAGTTTCTACTGAACTTCTTATAAGCAAGTACTACTATGGAATACATGTGTGAATATGGCTGTTATCAGGATATATAGCCTCAAGCTTGTTCAAGTAGAGCTTGCTTAAATGAGCTTAGTTTATTATCATTTGATATCACGCCCGGCCTGTGGATTTTGGAGGCCTTTTGCCATAATAAGAAAGTAGACGTGTGCAGTTAAAATTGCATTTCGATCTCACTATGCTATAATGGTATATGTGCTTAAATACTTACATTGTGTTTAACTAAACGCAACTCTTTTTTTGTTATATAGGAGGGCATGATGTTGATATTAACAATAATTACTTAAATTGATGAAATTGACCTCAGTTCTGTTAAATAACATGTGACAAGACCATTTTCATGTCTTGTGTGTTTCAGGTAAAGTTTTATAATCAAAGTATCAAACACAGTTTTATAATTTATTGAAAATTGCCATGATAAAATAAATAAACTTGATCGTAATCAAAGCGGGTCCATTAAGAGGGGCCAGTGTCAAAATAAAAGATTTTTTCAACGAGTAGATTATTAAGTGCATTCATGACATAAAAGTACTTTTTGGAATTGTTTTTTTAGCCAAAGAATATTGTAATTGCAATACAAATGACTAGCGACAAATTGTTGACAATATTTGAAAGCACATTTGCGATATATGCAAACGTGTTACAAATCTTAGATTTGTTTGTGGCCTTGTGCATCGTTTATAGACGAAGTCATCAATATTCTATGTGGGATGGAACTAGAGGGTTTCCGCGGGTTTCGGGACCAATGGATTTTTTTAATATAACATTAATTTTTGAAAAAACATCGATTTTTTCTAATTGAATCTTAAATGCACCCGGTCTATCGAAATGTGTTTATAGTGCTATTTAGTTAGTATACTTACAAAAAAAATTGTGCTCCTGGTCGTATTTGATTCTGATTCTGTCCTTGTATATATATGTTGACGAAGTAAAAGTATAAAGTGGATCTAGTGCTTGTGCATGGTTTATAGACGATTAGACTCTGAGCTTGCAACATGATGAGCTTCATAACAGCCTCTCGGTCATCTTTTATATAATAAAATAAAACCTCTATTGGAATTTTGCATTTCAAAAAAATCAATTCATACCTGTTTTAGTAATAATTTTATTTAAAAAAAATATTATTTTCTTATTAGGTAATATTTTATATTTATCCATAACACAAGTAGAAGATAAATACAAAAAATATAGATAATATATTTAAAAAAAGATTATTTATTTTATATTTATCCACAATACAAGTAGAAGATAAATACAAAAAATATAGATAAGATACAATTAACAATAGGATTAAAAATTTTAAATAATTATTTCAAAAAATTAAAAAAAAAAAAACTGCGCGTGCGCGGGTATTATAACTAGTTTACAAATATAGGAATTGTGTTTTTCAACATTAAGTCTTTATATTATAGGCAGCCAGCTAAAGCGCTTACCTTTCATCAAAGGAGCTGTAATCAACCTCAAGATTTGAGATTCCATAAGTTACTCACTGAGTGTCTTTTTAAGAAAGAATGGCTTGAAATAATAAAATGAAATACATACAACCGCGGCCCGGTAAAATATATTAATCACAAGAACAATTAAGTATAATAAAATGTGGCAGAAATACCACATTAACCCCAAGCAACGCTTAAACAACTACTAACACGTTTGTGACATGCCACAAACGAGTAAGTATCTAGCTAAATACACTAACAACAATTTTAATTGTACACCATTTAGCTTGAAATTAGAAATAACCATTCGCAATCTTTAATATAAAAGTTTTCATACTTGGCTTTCCTTCCCTTAATAAACACTTCATCCCTCACGCTATCAATTGAACCATGGATACCCTTATGCCAAAATTACAAAAATTTCACCGCAGTACATACCACAAAATGGAAGATGTGTAGTAAAAGTTTACTCCTCCATTTTAAAGAAATATACATAATCTAAGAAATTTGCAATTATTACACTGTATCACCAATAAAACTTACTTAGTCTATACATTTTCAAAGCTTTTTTATTTTTTAAAGTAGAAGTGGACATTAAGGTTGAAATAAACCAAAATGGAAAGATTTTAAAAAAATGAAAAAAATGGAAAGATGAACAACAAATATAGGAAGTAGGAGTATAAGATTACTCTTTGTTGAAGAAAGAAGTATAACATTACTCCCTCTGAACTATACGTTTCCATATCTTACTCTTTGGTGAAAATGGATGTTGTTGTTGCTGGTGCTCTTGTTAATATTAATACTGGTGCTGTTGTAAAAAAAGATTAAAATTGTAAATAATAATCTTCAAAATTTTTTAAAAGCTTATTTTGGAAACTTATTTTTCTAAAATAATCCATAATCTTTTGTCATCCAAACAAAGATTATTTTTTTGACCAAAGTTTATTTATCAACAAAGTAGTCTTAAATCTCAATAATCTTTCACAATAATTCGCATCAAACATGCCCTAAGTAATATATGTATGCTTGTGAAACAAATATGCATTAACACTGAAATTACAGATTTCTACACCAGTAGAAACACTTCAAACGTCACAAACTTTGTTTAGTTTTTATAGCTTCCGCATAGTTTAAGAAAAATCGAACTATTATACCTTTCGACCAATCAAATATATTCTTACTCGTTAACTTTCTTTTTGATTGGTCGGTGCGAAAAGAATACTATTGTCTTGAGATATTACAAAATGAAAGGACTGAGAAAATCCTATATTCCTATGTATAAGGTGAATTTTCTGAATATGTAGTATAAAATCGATTGTTGTATTTTATAAAGTAGGCTTTAAGGCAATAAATAATATATTAATAAAAAATAGTTTAGCGGGAAAAGAAAGGGAATCTTGAGGTAGCATCGGAATCAAGGAGATGTCGTCACCACAGTCGCCATCAACTCCATTATTTATGCTATCTTTATTTCTTGGGTAGGTAAATTTGAGAATACATTAGGCTGCGCACTAAGGCTGGCGACAGTAATGATACTCGACCGAGACATCCGATCTCGGTTGAGACTTTTGTGGGTATTCGGTCGAGGCAAGACAAAAGGGACAAACGGTCGAGTGAGGGATCGAATTCTTTTTCTTTGCAAAATGAAACCGTTGCCACTTTATTTACTTTTGAAGTGATAAATTCAAAAAAAAAAAAAAAAAAACTGAACTGTTTGTTTTGGGTAAAAAAAAAAAAAAAAAAATCTTTCATTTCTCTTTATAAATACCAAACATTAACACACTCCAATTCTTCACACAACATAACACAATCTCTATTAAAAATGTCTAAGAAAACACCACAACAAGCAAAAGGCCGAAAATTCCGACAACAAAACATCCCGGAAGTATCACCGGATTCGACTTTCCGGTTAACCGGTATCTCACCAAACGTCAATTTCTGACCCCGTTCTCTTGATTATTATTCTCAACAACCTCAACAACAACAAACATTCAATCCATTTGCTATGCATCCTAATGTTAATCGTCCATTTGTTCCCCCGTATCAAAACAACCAACAACCACAACAAACCCACTCCCGTCGAAGCCAACAATCTATGTATGGCTCCCCCGATTCCTGTTATCGTCCAACAATGAACTCATCATCGTCTTCATATTCTAATTATCAAAATTATTCTCCGGTTAACCACATCAACCTAGATGCTTGTGATTTTATGGAAAAATTACAAAACAATCCGAGTTTTTTTGTTGGAACCGGTTCGGGTTATCCGAGTCAACAAATGTCACCGGGTTATCAAGGTTCGGCTCATGGGTCGTTTCACGATTCGGTTCCAACTGATGATCTTCCTGAGGAGTTGTCGCCGGAAGTGATGTCGCCGGTTAAACCTAAGAAACGAGCTACAAGGGGTAAGAAGGCGGCGGCTGAGAAAGAGGTTGAGGAAGACAACACGAAGGATTCTGCTCCATGGACACGCAAAGAAGAGATCGCGTTGTCCATGGCTTGGTGTGATTCGTCGGAGGATAGCATAGTTGGAACCAGCCAAAATTCTAGGGGATTTTGGAAGAAAGTGATTGCATACTTTGAGAAAGAGGTTGGCGAAGGTAGATCGTACAACTCAATTGTCAGCAAGTGGAAAAATAGGGTTCGTCCTAGAGTTGGTGCATTTTGTGCCATTTACGACAATGCTTTTACCAATTTTGGAAGTGGTGGGAATGATCTCACTGTTTATAAACGAGCATGTGAAGAATATCAAATAATGATGAACCATGCCTTTTAATTGGATCATTGTTGGGAGATTTTGAGGGACCATCAGATTTGGAAGAAAAATGAGATGCCGGTTTTTTTAAACCAACATGTCGCTCGAAAAAAACCAAGGACTTCTGAAACCGGTTCGGATAATGAAGACCCTCAAAATGAGCGACCAGTTGGTCGTGATGCTGCAAAGAAAGCTAAGAGTAAGAAGAAATTGTCGGAGAATTCCAAGTCTTCGTATTTAGAAGGGGTAGCCGACAAATGGAAAAGCATTAAGTCAATGGCATTGGGTAAGAAGCAGGAACTTGCAGACGGCTACTACGAGTTGAAGAGAAAAGAGTTGGAGCAAAGGGATAAGGAATTGGAGCTGCAGCAAAAGAAAGCGGAACAAGAAGACAGAAGATTGACAATGGAAGAAGAAAAACTTGCACTTGATCGAGAAAGAAAACATCAAAAAGACCTCATCTTCTATATAACACCAATCGACCCAGCTTTGCCCGCATTACAACAGCAAAAAATGCAAGAAATCAAAGACTCGATCAAGGAACGACTTAGTCTAGATTATTAGTTTTTAATAAGAGTTGTAATGTTTTATTTTATTTGAATTATTATGTAACTTTTTAATTATTAATGAAATTTTGGTTTGTGTTAAAAAAAAAAAAAAAAAAAAAAAAAAAAAAAAAAAAAAAACTGTACTAGGTCGCCCTTACTGGGGCACTGAATCGCCTGCAGGTCGCTGGAGAGAGAAAGCTGACGTGGCAGGAAAAAGTAAGGGGATTGAATCCCCTTACTGTGGGTAGCCTAAGGCTACTAGCAGTGGGTCGGAAGAAATCGTT
This sequence comes from Artemisia argyi, assembly GCA_030686995.1. NCBI lineage: Eukaryota > Viridiplantae > Streptophyta > Magnoliopsida > Asterales > Asteraceae > Artemisia > Artemisia argyi. Next base: position 53,052,596 of record CM060707.1, read on the forward strand.
CGAGGCAATCGGTCGACCGATTTCCAATATCGGTCGAGCCATTGTGGCACTAAAAAAAAAATATCGGTCGCCGGACCCTTTGCCCATATCGTTCGCATTTTCGATCGATTTTGAAAACACAAAAAGCATCCAAGGTTTGCATTATTTATTCAACTTTCAAAAAAAAAAAAGTGATGGGAAGAACCAGATCAAGAGGGCAAGTGACCCAAGTGAGAGTGAAGTTACTTGCTGACCAGAACCGTTTCATCATGAGGGAAGCCATTGTTACAGCTTACAACCTGAAAATCTAACCATTGTTACGATTACAACCTAAGCCAGGAGGGAAGCCAGGTGGTGGTGGGTAATTGTGAGACTTGGTTGAGTGCAAGAATTGGTAATTTATGTTTAAAATGTTTTTTTATATAAAAGAAAAATGATGCAATATGGGTTGCCACTGTGATGAGAGAGATGAATATGGGTTGCCAATATGAGAAGCCTAATGTTTTAAAAACCGGTTTCGAAATCGACCCGGTTGAGTCACCGGGTACCGGGTCAATCGGTTCGACTGGTTGGACCGTCGTGTCAATCCGGTTTTCAATTTATTATTTTTTTATATTTTTGACCGGTTCGACCGCCGGGTCAACTCGGGTTTTTATTAAAAAATTTTGAAAAAATGAAACCCAGCCAGGTTTTGAGAACCAGGTGAACCCAAGTCACTCAAAACCCGGCGGGTCTAACCGGTTAACCCGGTTTTAGAAACCCAGGTTTTTTTTTACTAGAACCGGTCGAACCGGTTAATCCGGCCGGGTTGACCCGGGTTTCAAAACACTACTGGGCACAATGGACCACGGGAAATCGGTTGTTCGCCCAAGTCGACCGATTTGAAAAATGGTTGTCACCGAAGTGGAGCTTTTAGCAAATATTGGTTGTGGTCCGACGAAAACAACAATCGGTCTTTTATACGACCGATTTTAAATGCACAATAAATATAACTTTTGAATTAAAAATGGGACCGGTTGACATGATTTTTATTTTTTTGCACCTTCTAATGTTTGTTTGTGTGTGTTTTCATGAGTAGTAAACATTGATTTATGTGGGTTTGGATGTTTTCTTGAGAAACTGAGTTGAAAGTGTGGAAATGGGAATGACATAGCTTCTATATATGTTTGAATTAAAAAAAAAAAAAAAAAAAAAAAAAAAAAAAAAAAAAAACCATCACTACTGTGGCACTTGGGTCATGTTTGATCACTGGAAAGAGAAAGCTGGCGTGATAGCCGAAAAGTTGAGTGAATATTGGTCACCACTGTACTCAGCCTTAGGCTAGGCTATGCGGAGTGGTGTAAGTTTACTCTATGGTAAGGGACTCACAGTTAATTTGTGTTAATTTGGTGAGTTATTATTCACCAAGGTTATTGACAAATTTGAGACCCATTACCATTTTAATATTTTCTTATTTGGTTTTGTGAGTGTGTGAGAAATATTTAGTGATGTATATTTTATAATATAAATATGTATTTTAATAAAAGATAATGCATAGTGACCAAAACAAATGTATGTTAAGTGGGAGTAAGTGGAAGTGTGAGGAGATAAAAAGCTGAGGTGACGGTGAGTGACTCACTACCATTACTTTCAGCCTTACCGATATTATCTCTTTCTTTAAAAACAATTATTGACAAAACAAAACCGTTTTTGATAATTTTGTTTATGTCTTTTATCCTTTACTATTATTGACTTATCTTACTTCGTATTTTATATTTCGCATTTTATTTCAGCAGTTTCGCCAACTTTATTAACAGGATGAGATAGTTTTTAATGGTTTTATGCTCCGTATTTTTCTTGTTTTATTACTTTAACTTGAGATATATATATATATATATATATATATATATATATATATATATATATATATATATATATATAACCTTATAAATGTAAAAGTAAAATAAAAAAAAAAAAAAAGTGAAAAAAATAAGGAGATATTACTATCAGTTTAAAAATGTACCAATAACCAAACTTTTACTTGTATGGTAACAACCAATTAAGGAATAAAAATAATGGCCAATGACTTGAAAATGCATCATAGTTTGACATTTTTGTTGTTCTTTGAAGTTAACTTTTTTTTCTTTTGCTTTTTTTGCTATTATAACGCAACCTTTTGAATTTCGTATATTGTGTGTATTTTGTGATCATTTTTTCATGTAAAATGACCATTTTACCCTTCAAATTTTGAAAAGAGTAAGGGTAAAATGATCACAAAATACACACAGGCGAAATTCAAAAGATTTGTGTTATAATAGCAAAAAAAAAAAGTTGGCTACATAGGAAAACAAAAAGTGTCAACTTTGATTTATTTTCAAGCCATTAGCCCCAAAAAACAAGGGTTTCATACAAGCCAACCTTAACAATGATGTCATGTTGTTATCGTATAATTACATGTTGTAATTTTAATTAGGTAATGTTTCGTCGCTTTAACGTTGCTAGAAGAAATCTAACAACGCATTAGTCACGCTTGTGTTTTTTAGTGTTTGACACGTCCTTGAGGTGCCAACAAGGCCTTAAACGCCTTCTTCTTCTTCTATTACACATGGGCTATGTTTGGCGACACGTAGCAATAGCAGTAAGCAGTTGGCAGTTGGCAGTAGCAGTAAGCTGTAAGTAGTAAGCAATAGTTGTTTATTTAAAAAACGTGTTTGGTAACGTAGCTGTAGCAGTAATTATAAAGTGTAAAATTACGAAAAAATGTCATATACACATTAAAATAAAATAGCTGATTAAACAAATGAGGGTATATATGTAATTTCAGTATTCAAACGCTTAGAGCAATTCTGGAATGCTTATTCAAGAAGCATTTAGATTAGAGCGGTAACACAATATTTAAACGCTTGTTGAGGTGTTGCCAAACAAGCACTTCATCTAAAATGCTTAATACTTGTCGCTTGTCGCTCCTAAACGCTTCCAAATACTTGTTGCCAAACATGACCATAGCCTAACGAAACAAAAATATCACATGTTGTAATTTCCCTTACATGTTTGTTACACATATAACCACTTATATCTTTCTTTTATACTTTCTCTATCTCCCGTTAAATCATCGACACAACCTAACATACTATTTATCCATGCGTGGACCTATGTATGTATACATATTTGTATATGTACTATGAAGTTGGCAAAATGTTATATTGGTGGTAAAAAGGCATCAAAGACTCGTCTTCGAGCCTATTACCACATGTTTTTATTGTTACAAACACCCTCACAGCACGCGTCATGGATGTAGAAAAGGGAAGTCGGTCTTATTTTATACCGAGTCATGGGAGCGTGAAAGTGAGACCAACGGTCAAATATTTGAGCCGATGGAAATTTATTGAAAAAAATTAGTAAAAATGAGGCCAACGGTAAAATATTCTATACTATCCTGTGAGAAACCCTAATTATTAACAATCACTAATCATGTAGTAATTAAGTATTACTATTCACATAATCAATTTTAGACAAAATTTTAAACTTTTGTTCACACTATGCAACATTACACTATTATATGTTATATGATTCACACTAGGTTTAGAAACGAGCTCACACGCAAAACACAAAATCCTGGATAATACACAACACAAACTATAGATCATTTTGATCACATAAGTAACTCAGTACATTCACAAGCACTCTGTGGGACCCACATTCACTCAATGGGCCCCACAATACTAAAATATATTATAATATTCCCTATAGGGCCCACAATACTCACAGTGGACCCCACATAACTAAATAAACAACATTCATTGGGCCTACAACCCAATATAATTACACGGATCATATCTAAACCCTTAACGGGCTAACCAAAACTCCTAAGCCCATTTACAAAGCCTAAAACCAAACTATAACTTATATAACTAATCGACTAAACGTATTTACTTTGACTCATTTATTTGGAATCTATACAAACAACCCATGTAATAAAATGCACAATCCCATTAATGACACTCAAAAGAATCGAGATCAACATTCACTTTGATATTATACGTATTATATATGAACAATTAAATGGAACCAAAGCTTAATGTAATACTCCGTAAAATCCCAGGTCATTTAATAATGCTAATTATTGATACTATTCTAATCTAAGCCATTTTTGCGGGCAAGTTTGAAATTTTTATATGAGACACCTTTTGTTTGACACCCGATTACTTTGGTCATCGTATGTTTGTCACCTGATATCACCTGTTGTCACTCTTGGATGTCACCCAATGAGGTTAACACCGGTAACTCCCACTTGCGACCCGACACCTTGAAATGACACCGATATATATATATATATATATATATATATATATATATATATATATATATATATATATATATATATATATATATATATATATATAGGGGAAGGATAATGTGAGAACTTTGTTAACGTTGTAAAAATGAGAACTATTCTAAAATACCAATAAAACATTGATACATAACCATTTTAGCAAAGATGCACCAAAATATTATAAATTAATATAAGTTAACATTAAATCGACTAATAACCAACTCATATATGAGAAACGGATTACTGATACACAATTAAATTTTTGATACATATACATTAAAATCTCAAAAAACTAATTTCTTATATATAAATTGGTACACCTATTACACAACAACCACTAAAAACTTGATACACAATACCAAACCTTGATACACATTACACTTTGAATCAAAGTGTATCACTTAGTTTACGTCAATTTTCATAAGAAAACTAATCAAATCTTAACAATTTTAGTTGTAATTAATTATGTTTTTATTTTCTCTTAAGTTGAGTGTCATTTGTGAGATTTTGGTTTGTTCTCATTTTTACAACTTTAAGAAAGTTCTCATTTGATCTCAATTCTATAATATATATATATATATATATATATATATATATATATATATATATATATATATATATATATATATATATATATATATATATATATATTATTACAAAATTACTATCACACTATGTATATATATAAGTATATATACCTAGGAACGACACCGTTTATATTTTCATGGATTACACGAATCGACACCGGCACCAATACCGAAACTAATGTACGAGAGCACTAGTCACCGACACCCTATTCTTTTGTTTTGGGCCGTGTACCACCTAAGCCCAAGTTTTCTTTTCTTTTCTTTTACCTCGCTGCTGGGCCGAAACACAAACCACAAGCCCAACAACCCATTTTGTTTCTATGTTTTCTTTGGGCCGAGATTTTCACAAGCCCAAGGGCTGTTTTCTTTTGATTTTGCAATTTACTCAACGAGCACAGCTTGTGCATGTCATGTACATGTCTCGCCTAGTTTATTTCTTCACCTATACACACTACTCGACACTACTAAAGTCACGCGACCCGCCTTTTGATTGTACACGAACATTTTGATCCAAGCCCTAGCTCGACCCCATAACGAAATGCCACTAGAACCACAACAAACCCTTGTGTTTTTCTTTTCTTCTTGGTTCCCCCTCAACTCGACACAAACCCATTTTTGTATCACACTTGCGTGTGAGATCAACCAAAACCAACATATGAGCCACCCTACATGTAACCTAATGAGCTAGTTAACCTTTGGTTTAAACCATTACATCCTAAGCTTCTTTACCCACAAGGTTTAGTGCTTTTTTAACCAACAACACAAATACCTATAAGGTACAATCACATGCCCCCCTAAACTACCTTAACCTAGTACTAAACTAATTAACTAAATCATCATAGCCTCCCAAGACTACCATACTCGACTTGACAACTCCTAACAAGTGAGATAAGCTTGTCTTGTTTCGATTGACACCACCCAAGACCAAGTCACATGCTAAACTTACTAACTACCCCAACTCTCACTATAAAACCCACATTAAATGCATTCTTCCTCAAACTTTCAAGTTCACAAGATCTCAATTCACAAAACACTCTTCCTCTCTTCTTTTATTTGCTGTCGAGACCAAAGGAAGGCGCACAAGTAAGATTTTGGGTTAAGAAGTTATTTGGGTAACAAATATTGGAACAAGGGTCACTACGAAGAGGGTATAACGTTTGTTTGTTCTCGTTGTCTCGTATCACTTGGACTCCCCCCCATCTTTTGGTGTTGTAAGTCATCGTTTCCTATTTCATTTCCGACTCTACTACATTCATGCATATCACATTTATTTCACACGAGACACATTACGTTAAAGTTATCTAATTATATAAACACTCGTTACACTAGTAACTATTATATGTACACACCTCGACACCCCTTTGGAAAGGGCTCACCATTTCGTTTTTACACGTACTACATATATATATTTTTCGATATCCTAATTCTTCGACTCACACTTAACCAAACTAACGAAACATGCAAAACATACTCGATCTTATGCTACGTAAACTAAACCAAAACCAAATCCTAGTCGAGCACCTCTATTTCTAAATAAAATGCCACTTGGGCCTGAGTTGGGCTAACAAGCCCATGCACAATTTCAAAAGGATTTTCGGTTTGAAAATTTAGAAAATAGAGAGACACAATTGACTTTCAAAACTGATTTTTGAAGGATTTTATAAGTTGTAAATGCTACTTTTATTGTACCAAAAAGTTTATTTTTCAAAAAACTTGACGGAGGACCATTTTTGCAAAATCTCGCGTTAAATGACCAAAAGTGTCAAAACTGTCAAACTTTCAGACTAAATAGGAAACAGTCAATTTTAAATGGAACTAAAGGGTAGAAACCGTAATTTCTTGAAACTCGAGGTCTAACATGTAAAAAGGTTAAAAAAGGACTAAAAATATAATTGTTTTTTACCAAAGGGTAAAAAGTGTAACTTTATTAAAGTTAAGGGTCAATTTTCACAAGGATACTTTATTAATTAATTATTTTAATATAATTAAATTTTGCATATATATATATATATATATATATATATATATATATATATATATATATATATATATACACTTTGTAACCTTAAAATAAATATATATTTTACTAAAAATATTTATTTATAAATATTTTTATTAACGTTATTATTATCACAAATAAATTAACATTTATTGAACACCGGTTCGTATCAACATTATAAATAACTACGTAAAGTTATTTTGGAATATTTTAAGACACCCGAATGGAGATCACCGTACTTGAGACATATCACATGTCATTTACGAATCGAATCTAAAGCACCGATGGTATATATATATAGGTCGCAAGTCGGAGGAATTTCATTGCTAGTCATAGCAGTACACCGTCACCCTTGAGCACCGTTGTGATTTACACACCTGTCAGGTGAGTTCATGGTCCCACATTTTTAATTATTTCTAAACCCGTGGGGAGATACATGCTATAAACCGAACACATGTATTTTTTTGTATGCTATTACTACCTGATATTGCCTAAGTTGACACCCGTGCAACAAGTCCCTCATATCACGAACCTTAATCACTTGCAAGTGAGCGGCGAATATAGCTAATAGATCTATTGGAACGGCAACCCATATCTGTCAAAGTGATTATTTGGCAGGAGGTGTGCTATATTCGAGGTACCATGGAAATTTTGCACATTTCTGTCACCGAGGGCCCGTTTGTTATCTACATCCCCCGTGGTGTAGGTGATTTTTATCTTTATGACATTTCGATACGATGTTAAGGCTTGCGTTTCGTGAGGCTTAGGAGCAATATGACACCAGTTTAGTCAAGACCGATCTATCTTGGCTTGTTTATTTCAAATACTTGGCTTGTGTTCACACTATTACTATTTAAACTACTATGGATTCACTCAACCGTTGTGTTGACTTTTTAAGCATGTTTATCTCAGGAAACTAGGAGGCATGGTGCTGGCAAAAAGGGCACACAGGACCTCCCTTTTTATTTCAATAATAATATCATTCTTTTCAAACTCATCACTTCTTTTGCGAAGCAATTAACATTTGGAAAATGTTTGTAACTCTGACTACTTTGAGTTTTCTTGGAATGATATTGACTATCCTTTTGAATTGTTTTCTATGAGTATGACTATGTACTAAACTGTAATGACCCCGATTAGACTTCCGCTGCTTATCAAATTTTCGGGGTGTTACAGATTGGTATCAGAGCAATAGTTATAGAGAACCAAATGATTTTTCAAAACATTGGACTATAACCACACTAGATTTTTAAACGAACTATTTATCACCAAAGTGCCCTCCGTGCCAGTGCTTGCCAACGTCATGTTTTAAGGTTTGATTTTTAGCACCCATTTCACCTAGTTCACTATGACATCATGATCACTGTGCATGTAGCATTATGTAGACTAAATGACTTATATTACTACTATTTTGGGATATTACAGTACCATGTCTCCCCCGGTTATTATCTTGTCTGACAGCGACGACGTCATGTCGGCATCATCCACCTACCCTACCATTGACCTATCTGACTATGACACCCGAGACACCCATGATTCTGACCATGACACCCTACCTGTGTCACGTGTCATTCCATCTCCTGTTCCATCTGGGGACCCATCTGCAGAGGCTGAGCCCTTCGAGGAGGGTGAGGTTGCTTCGACACCCATTGATTCTTTTGTTATACAACCTCTTTTTTGTCCTGTCTGTGGACCTATGACACAAGAGCAGTACCTGTATGATCAGTATCTTGCGTCTCAGCAGTTCCTTGCGGCTGATGACCGTCCTACACCACCTGCTAGTCACCACACTGGTTCAGATGCTGATGACGAGTCTTCTGACTCCGATACTTCTGATAATGTTGCTTCTATCCCACCACCATCCCCGCCTGCACCGACTCGTCGATGCAAGCGAGTGAGAACCCTTGAGCCCTTTGAGCCTGAGCCTTTTGGAGAGTTGTTTCGATACCATGATGATAGCTTTACCCGCAAATTCACGGCTCGGAAACGAGTCTGTATTTTGCCTGCTTCTACTGTTACACCACCTGTACCTGCATCTGTACCATCACCCACACCTGTACTTCCACCTGTGTCTGTGCCTGAGCTGACACCTGTGGCATCACCAACACCTTCACCATCTCCGTCACCATCTGAGCCACATCCTTACATGCTACCTACTTACACCGCACCCCACTCTTCTGAGGTTTTACCACCCATGCCACCACCTATGGTTTTCTACTCTCAGACTACTACTGTGCCGATACCATCACCTGCTTCATCACCTATTCCATCACCATCATCTGTTCCTACTGAGACCACTACCTCACCCGGCATTCATAGGTTGGTTGATGCCCGCAGATGGTCGTTCTTGTTAGAGTGCATTCGTCGATGGAGGTTTATTGAGGGATCACCTAGGGCTGCTGAGCTTGGAGAGGGCTTTTCAGCGGTGTTACCGGTTACTGGGGAGCCGATACATCATACTATCCCTCTATTGGCTGCTAGATTGGTTAGACATGAGGATCGTCTTGATGAGCTGTTGAGCGTTATTGAGGATATATCCTTGTAGAGGATTGAGATTATGCAGGAGGAGGTCGAGAATCTCGTTGTGCATAGGACACATTTAGAGAATGTATTTGAGATGATGGGGACCGAGATCGAGGAGGCACAGGCTACTATCACTGAGTTCGGTCATCGACTAGATGTTCAGAGGCACGAGATGGAAGATTTGAGAGAGATAGCGATCATCACACAGCAGATGCTGGAGCATCAGACCCAGGAGTTGGCCGCATCTAGTGCTACCATCCACACTCTATCAGCCACGATTGAGGAGATTCAGGCTCGAGAGAGATCTAGAGATTTAGAGATGTTGGAGATGATCAGGATCATCAGAGAGCTAGAGGGGAGATCAGGAGGCGCACCTGGACCATCATAAATCTATGACGTATCATTACATTCAGAGACATCTTAACTTGCCGCCTGTGGCATTAATAATGTTGTATCTTATTGTTTTGTAACAATGAATTCAAATTATTAAAACTTTATGTTGGTTATGATTGTACTGTATTGATATTGATTTATGATGTTTTGGTTGTCTGATCTTTTATTATGCTCCCATATTGAGATTCATTATAATTTCCATGTGTGTTGTTACATGTCGTGATGATTATTTGTGAATGATATGGTTTATGTTGATGTATGTATTCATGGTGTGATTGTGATGTGTTTTGTGATGATCTCGACTATTATGAGCTTGGTTATGTTATTTCTCTTGTTATTGATCGATGTTTGGGATTTTTACTTATACACTTGCGATTTTATAGAATCATGGCCCCTAGGAAAACCACAACTACCACCGTATCACCTGCTATTACTCAAGCTGCTATAAAGAAATTGGTTGCTGACAGCGTTGCTGCAGCTCTGGAAGAGCAAGCTGCTGCAATGGCGCGATCAAGTAGCAACAACCGACCTACTGCAAAAAGTGAGTCCTCTGCGACTTGGAAGTGTACCTATAAGGACTTCATAGCTTATAAGCCATCTCATTTCAAAGGTTCCTGATTTGGAAAAGTTGTTGGAAAGGTACATTGAGGGACTTACTAGGAGCATTGAGGGAAACGTCACCTCGTCGAAGCCTCGATCTTTGGAAGAAGCAATGACTATTGCCCAAAGACTGCTAGACCGGGAGATTAAGCGTAACTCTGCTCAGGGAAACAACGATCACAAAAGGAAGTTTGATGATCGAAAGACAAACAACAACAACAACAACCGTAACCCCAACCGTAACTACCACCATGACATAAACAACCACCACAACCAACAGAACCGACGACAGGAAGCTTCCAGAGCTTATGTCACCGCACCAGTTAAGAATGCTGGGTATGCTGGACCTTCCCCATTCTGCGACAAGTGTAAGATGCATCACACTGGACTCTGCTATGCTAAGTGTAGGAAATGTTCAAGGACTGGACACAAGACACAAGATTGCAAGGCTACAGGAGCTAACTTGCAATCCGTGGCTGTAGTATGCCATGCTTGTGGAGAGAAAGGACACTACAGGCGTCAGTGCCCAAACAAGGACAACAATGCACGAGGGAGAGCATATGTGCTGGGAGATGGCAATGTCCAGCAAGATCCGAACGTAGTCACGGGTACGTTCTTTCTAAACAACTGCCTCGTTAAAGTTTTATTTGATTCCGGAGCTGATCAAAGTTTCGTATCTATTTCCCTTCCACCTCTACTTAATATTACAACAACCAAACTAGACACTACATACGAGATTGAGCTAGCTGATGGAAAGCTAGTGAGCACTAACACTATACTCCGGGGTTGCACCCTACGCCTACTAGACACACCGTTCGTCATTGACCTTATGCCTATTAGACTTGGTAGTTTCGATGTCGTTATAGGAATGGATTGACTATCCAAAAACCACGCTAAAATCATTTGTGACGAGAAGGTCGTTCACATCCCTCGGAATGACGAAACCCTAATTGTTCGCGGGGAGCGAAGTAAAACACGTCTGAGCATCATTTCTTGCGTCAAAGTTGTGAAGTACATCGAACGAGGATGTCAAGTCTTTTTGGCTCAAGTCACCGAGAAGTAGTCGGAGGAGAAGTGACTTGAGGATGTGCCAGTAAGCGGGAACTTTCCAGAAGTATTTCCTGAGGACTTGCATAGCCTTCTGCCGACTCGTCAAGTGGAATTTCAAATCGACTTGGTGCCAGGAGCAGCACCCATAGCACGAGCACCTTATAGACTAGCACCGTCGGAAATGAAGGAGTTATCTGAGCAATTGCAGGAATTGTCAGATAAAGGATTTATTCGCCCAAGTTCATCACCATGGGGAGCACCTGTGTTATTTGTAAAGAAGAAGGATGGAACCTTCAGGATGTGTATCGATTATCGTGAGTTGAACAAACTTACGGTGAAGAATCAATATCCGTTGCCAAGGATTGACGATCTGTTCGATCAACTGCAAGGATCGAGTGTCTACTCGAAGATTGATTTGAGATCGGGTTATCACCAACTGAGAGTTAGGGAAGAAGACATCACTAAGACGGCTTTCAGGACGAGATACGGCCACTACGAATTCCAAGTAATGCCATTCGGTCTAACAAATGCACCCGTTGTATTTATGGACTTAATGAACCGAGTGTGCAAACCCTATTTGGATAAGTTTGTGATTGTATTCATCGATGATGTCCTTATCTATTCACGTAGTAAGGAAGAGCACGCAGAACACTTAAAGGCTATACTAACACTGCTCAGAGAAGAGAAATTATAGGCCAAATTCTCCAAGTGTGATTTTTGGATTGAGAAGGTACAATTTCTTGGGCATGTTATCGACAGTAAAGGTATTCATGTTGATCCCGCCAAGATCGAAGCTGTTAAAAATTGGGCGTCACCTACGAGTCCTACCGAGATACGCTAATGTTTAGGTCTTGCAGGATACTATCGGAGATTTATTGAAGGTTTTTCAAGGATTTCTAAACCTTTGACTGAGTTAACACAGAAGAAGAAGAAGTTTGACTGGGGAGAAGAGCAAGAATCAGCATTCCAATTTTTGAAGCAGAAGCTTTGGGAAGCATCGATATTAGCATTACCCGAAGGAAGTGAGGACTTCGTGGTATATTGCGATGCATCAATCAAAGGTTTAGGTGCCGTATTGATGCAAAGATTTAAAGTAATCGCTTACGCTTCTAGACAACTTAAACCCCACGAGGAAAATTACACTACTCATGATCTAGAATTAGGAGCGGTAGTATTCGCTCTTAAGATATGGAGACACTACCTATATGGAACCAAGTGTACGGTCTTCACCGATCACAAGAGTCTTCAGCACATTTTAGATCAAATGGAGTTGAACATGAGGCAACGTCGATGGCTAGAGTTATTATGTGACTATGATTGCGAAATTCGTTATCACCCGGGGAAGGAAAATGTTGTAGCGGATGCCTTGAGTCGAAAGGAACGACTTAGACCCCTTAGAGTTAGATCATTGGGAATGACAATAAAATCACCACTTCCGTCTCAAATTCTTGAAGTTCAAGCTGAGGCCCTTAAGGACGAAAATAGACCGCACGAGAATATTTACGGCTTGCCAGAAAGCATGAATGGATTTGTCAAGAAACCAGATGGAAGGCTGTGTTTCAAGGACAGAAGTTGGATTCCATTGAATGGAGGAATACGAGACCTCATAATGCATGAGTCTCATAAGTCTAAATATTCCATTCATCATGGCTCGAACAAAATGTATCATGATCTTAAGAAGTTGTATTGGTGGCCAAACATGAAAGCTGACATTGTAGAGTATGTCGGTAAATGTTTGACCTGCTCAAGAGTAAAGGCTGAACATCAAAAACCATCCGGTCTTTTGATTCAACCAGAGCTACCAATGTGGAAATGGGAGAGAATTACAATGGACTTCATTACGAAATTACCCAAGACATTGAGTGGCTTTGACACTATTTGGGTTATTGTTGATCGTCTCAAGAAGTCAGCGCACTTCTTGCCAATCAAAGAGACTGATGAGATGGACATTCTTGCACATTTATACTTGAAGGAGATAGTTTCCCGGCATGAAGTGCCGATTTCTATTATCTCCAACTGAGACAGCCATTTCACGTCTAACTTTTGGTGATCTTTACAGAAAGCCTTGGGAACTAAGTTAGAAATGAGTACCGTTTACTATCCACAGACCGATGGTCAAAGTGAAAGGACTATTCAGACCCTTGAGGACATGCTTCGGGCATGTGTGATCGATTTTGGAAAAGGCTGGGATAAGCACCTACCGTTAGCAGAATTCTTGTATAATAACAGTTATCACGCAAGTATTAAGGCTGCACCGTTTGAATCACTTTATGGAAGAAAGTGTCGATCACCAGTTTGTTGGGCTGAGATTGGAGATGTACAACTCTCAAGTCCCGAGTTGATTCTTGAAACTACTGAGAAAATAGTAAAGATTAGACAACGATTACAAGCCGCCAGGGATCGGCAAAAGAGCTATGCCGATGTGCGAAGGAAACCAATGGAGTTTCAAGTTGGAGACAGGGTCATGCTAAAGGTATCACCTTGGAAAGGGATGATTAGGTTTGGAAAACGTGGAAAGTTAAACCCAAGATACGTTGGACCCTTCGAGATCATTGAAAGGATCGGTCCCGTGGCATACAAACTCGAACTCCCTGAGGAGCTCAGCAGAGTACACAACACCTTCCACGTGTCAAATTTGAAAAAGTGTTTATCTGATGAAACCCTCATGATTCCGTTGAAGGAGATCAAAATCGATGATAAGTTGAACTTTGTTGAGGAACCGGTCGAAATTATGGATCGGGAGGTCAAACGACTTAAGCATAGTCGCATTCCCATTATTAAGGTCAGATGGAACTCTAATAGAGGACCCGAGTTCACTTGGGAGCGCGAGGATCAAATTCGTGCAAAATACCCACAACTATTCGATAAGACAACGCTGAGCACCGGTTAGACTCTAGATTCTGGGACGAATCCAATCTAACTGGTGGGTACTGTAATACTCCGTAAAATCCCAGGTCATTTAATAATGCTAATTATCGATAATATTCTAATCTAAGCCATTTTTGCGGGCAAATTTGAAATTTTAACATGAGACACCGTTTGTTTGACACCCGATTACTTTGGTCACCGTATGTTTGTCACCTGATATCACCTGTTGTCACTCTTGGATGATGTCACCCAATGAGGTTAACACCGGTAACTCTCACTTGCGACCCGACACCTTGAAATGACACCGATATATATATATATATATATATATATATATATATATATATATATATATATATATATATATATATATATATATATATATATATATATATATATATATATTAATTATTACAAAATTACTATCACACTATGTATATATAAGTATATATACCTAGGAACGACACTGTTTATATTTCATGGATTACACGAATCGACACCGGCACCGATACCGAAACTAATGTACGATATCACTAGTCACCGACACCCTATTCTTTTGTTTTGGGTCGTGTATCACCTAAGCCCAGGTTTTTTTTTTCTTTTCTTTTACCTCACTGCTGGGCCGAAACACAAACCACAAGCCCAACAACCCATTTTGTTTTTTGTTTTCTTTGGGCCGAGATTTTCACAAGCCCAAGGGCTGTTTTCTTTTCATTTTGCAATTTACTCAACGAGCACAGCTTGTGCATGTCATGTACATGTCTCGCCTAGTTTCTTTCTTGACCTATACACACTACTCGACACTACTAAAGTCACGCGACCCGCCTTTTGATTGTACACAAACATTTTATCCAAGCCCTAGCTCGACCCCATAACGAAACACCACTAGAACCACAACAAACCCTTGTGTTTTTCTTTTCTCCTTGGTTCCCCCTCAACTCGACACAAACCCGTTTTTGTATCACACTTGCGTGTGAGATCAGCCAAAACCAACATATGAGCCACCCTACATGTAACCTAATGAGCTAGTTAACCTTTGGTTTAAACCATTACATCCTAAGCTTCTTTACCCACAAGGTTTAGTGCTTCTTTAACCAGCAACACAAATACCTTTCTACTTAAACTAATCTATAAGGTACAATCACATGCCCCCCTAAACTACCTTAACCTAGTACTAAACTAATCAACTAAATCATCATAGCCTCCCAAGACTACCATACTCGACTTGACAACTCCTAACAAGTGAGACAAGCTTGTCTTGTTTCGATTGACACCACCCAAGACCAAGTCACATGCTAAACTTACTAACTACCCCAACTCTCACTATAAAACCCACATTAAATTTATTTTTCCTCACACTTTCAAGTTCACAAGATCTCAATTCACAAAACACTCTTCCTCTCTTCTTTTATTTGCTGTCGAGACCAAAGGAAGGCGCACAAGTAAGATTTTGGGTTAAGAAGTTATTTGGGTAACAAATATTGGAACAAGGGTCACTACGAAGAGGGTATAACGTTTGTTTGTTCTCGTTGTCTCGTATCACTTGGACTCCCCACCATCTTTTGGTGTTGTAAGTCATCTTTTCCTATTTCATTTCCTACTCTACTACATTCATGCATATCACGTTTATTTCACACGAGGCACATTACGTTAAAGTTATCTAATTATATAAACACTCGTTACACTAGTAACTATATATATGTACACACCTCGACACCCCTTTGGAAAGGGCTCACCATTTCGTTTTTACACGTACTACATATACATATTTTTTGATATCCTAATTCTTAGACTCACGCTTAACCAAACTAACGAAACATGCAAAACATACTCGATCTTATGCTACGTAAACTAAACCAAAACCAAATCCTAGTCGAGCACCTCTATTTCTAAATAAAATGCCACTTGGGCCTGAGTTGGGCTAACGAGCCCATGCACAATTTCAAAAGTATTTTCGGTTTGAAAATTTAGAAAATAGAGAGACACAATTGACTTTCAAAACTGATTTTTGAAGGATTTTGTAAGTTGTAAATGCTACTTTTATTGTACCAAAAAGTTTATTTTTCAAAAAACTTGACGGAGGACCATTTTTGCAAAATCTCGCGTTAAAGGACCAAAAGTGTCAAAACAGTCAAACTTTCGGACTAAACAAGAAACAGTCAATTTTAAATGGAACTAAAGAGTTGAAACCGTAATTTCTTGAAACTCGAGGTCTAACATGTAAAAAGGTTAAAAAAGGACTAAAAATATAATTGTTTTTTACCAAAGGGTAAAAAGTGTAACTTTATTAAAGTTAAGGGTCAATTTTGGCAAGGATACTTTATTAATTAATTATTTTAAAATAATTAAATTTTGCATATATATATATATATATATATATATATATATATATATATATATATATAATGCGTAACCTTAAAACAAATATATATTTTACTAAAAATATTTATTTATAAATATTTTTATTAACGTTATTATTATCACAAATAAATTAACATTTATTGAACACCGGTTCGTATCAACATTATAAATAACTACGTAAAGTTATTTTGGAATATTTTAAGACACCCGAATGGAGATCACCGTACTCGAGACATATCACATGTCATTTACGAATCGAATCTAAAGCACCGATGGTATATATATAGCTCGCAAGTCGGTGGAATTTCATTGCTAGTTGTAGCAGTACACCGTCACCTTTGAGCACCGTTGTGATTTACACCCCTGTCAGGTGAGTTCATGGTCCCACATTTTTAAATATTTCTAAACCCGTGGGGAGATACATGCTATAAACCGAACACAAGTATTTTTCTGTATGCTATTACTACCTGATATTGCCTAAGTTGACACCCGTGCAACAAGTCCCTCATATCACGAACCTGAATCACTTGCGAGTGAGCGCTAATATAGCTAATAGATCTATCGGAATGGCAGCCCATCTCTGTCAAAGTGATTATTTGGCAGGAGGTGTGCTATATTCGAGGTACCATGGAAATTTTGCACATTTCTGTCACCGAGGGCCCCTTTGTTATCTACATCCCCCATGGTGTAGGTGATTTTTATCTTTATGATATTTCGATATGATGTTAAGGCTTGCGTTTCGTGAGGCTTAGGAGCAATATGACACCAGTTTAGTCAAGACCGATCTATCTTGGCATCTTTATTTCAAATACATGGCTTGTGTTCACACTATTACTGTTTAAACTACTATGGATTCACTCAACCGTTGTGTTGACTTTTTAAGCATGTTTATCTCAGGAAACTAGCAGGAATGGTAGGCACAGAGCTGGCAAAAAGGGCACACAGGACCTCCCTTTTTATTTCAATAATAATATCATTCTTTTCAAACTCATCACTTCTTTTACGAAACAATTAACATTTGGAAAATGTTTGTAGCTATGACTACTTTGAGTTTTCATGGAATGATGTTGACTATCCTTTTGAATTTTTTTCTATGAGTATGACTATGTACTAAACTGTAATGACCCCGATTAGACTTCTGCTGCTTATCAAATTTTCGGGGTGTTACACTTAACGAGATCAAAACTAATCTAAATGTACATGACTTTTGGCACATTTCCCAAAACGTGTTTCCATTGCTTCTAATCACTTCTAAACTCTCTCAAATCACTTCCTAGTTGATTCTCAGACATTCACAAGTCACCAAGATCACAAACAAACCTTAACTCATTTTCTATGTCGCGATATACACATATACGTACACATAAAATACCACAACTCATATAAGCTTGCATGAGACTTCCTAAGACCATTAGAAATCCATCATTACCCATTTTAAGCTAAACTATTTAAGCTAAATCAATTTCTAAACACCCAAGACCTCATACCAAATAATTCGACTCATATATATTAATTTTGGACACATTTATATTCGTTTGAATGCACAAGACCTCCCCAATGTTCACAACCCTCACAAACGACCTAAAACCTTCTAAAACCTTAGGCATATTCAATCACAACCATTCTACATCACAACTCGATCATATGGTTGTGGTTTGGATACGTACCTATACCAAACGGACCCTTTTTTATTTCTAGGACCAAACAAACACCCTATACAACTTAAACCATGCCTCCTTAACTACCTAAGGACCTTAGGACCTTGCTACTACTTCTACATACTTGTTTCACATGCTATTCGAAATAAAATCAAGCTTCTAGAACTCCTAGTCCTCGTCATCACATAAACCAGCCCAAGAAACACTTGTTTACCCAAGTTGCTATCCAATCAACCTAGTCTACTTCCTCCGTACTCGTTATCCCTCTGCCATATTCTCTTTGTCCCTCCAAGTTGTCTCTATCTTCAAGTATATACTCCCATGCAAAAGAACCATACATATACTCTCACAAACTCACTCCAAACCTCCCTTTGATCACTGCTGATGCAGGTTTTACCGACCAGGTTTTAATATTTATAAGTGCCTCATTTACCTAAGGTCTACCTAATACATTATTGGGCAGTGTACCCAGTCGTGTAAGGTATAGCTAGATGGTAAAGTCGAGGTCGTCCCAAGAGCTATGAGTGTGGAATCTATCTAAGTCTATTGTCACGTTTGAAAGGGGGTTTATGATTGTAAAGATTAATTAACTAATAAATGTAAATGACAAAACAAGTAAGTAAATAGAAGGGAATCAATAAGGAGAAAAAGTGTTAACCTAATTACTACTCTTGTTATAATCATGATTAGTTATCTATAAGTGCATCCTATCGTTTCATCTGGGGTTTATAGTCATTTAGGATCAAAGGGTTAAATCTCCTAAATCTATCTTGCACCTTGTCCTATTCACGCCTATTGTAAAGATGAGAGGTCATCGGGCGGTGTGAACCTACGAAGATACAAGAGTCATTAAGTACCTCTACTAACATGGACAAGTCTAGCGGGATGCAGCATGGTCAGATCTTACACCCCCTCTAGCTTCTTTAAGGTATCACAATGATAGGTGGTCCTAGTAATTCGCACATGTATGGCGATATTTCTATCGCTAAGTCACATCCCTATCGGCTTGGGTCCTATGGTTAATTCACCAAGCCTTTAAGGAACTACCAAGGCTCAACGCTACCAAAACTAGAGTGTCCTAAGACTCGCCATGAAAGTAGACAAACAAAACTACAATAGATGCATAGAAAACTAAATCACAAGAATAACAATTTCATAACTAGGCTAACACCAAGAGGTGTTTAGCCACTCATATTCATAATTGCAGTAAAACAAGAATGTGTAATTACAAATGTGAACATGAATCGAATACAATACAAAGGAATGAATAAACTTATGATTGGTGTGTGAATCCTCCCTTGGAATTGACTTGTATGTGGATTGAATTTCGTGCCTCCTGCTCCCAGAGCTTCTCCCAACTTCTGTGTGGTGAATGTGAATGTATAAAATTGGAATTTAGGGTTTGTATTTATAGGCCCGACTTTGCTACGGCGTAGCTGAATGAGTGGCTACGCCGTAGCCTGTGTGAATATCAACTACGCCGTAGCTTGATCAAGTGCTACGGGCATAGTTTCTTCCTTTAATGTATCTACGGCGTAGTTAGGTGAGGTACTACGCCGTAACTTCTTCCTTGGCCACTTGAGTTCCGTACTGCCTTCTTTTGGGGGTTACGCCGTAGGTGGAGAGTAGCTACTCCGTAGAGCCCTTTAATAAATATCTACGCCGTAGTCATGGATAGAGCTACGCCGTAGTCTTCATATATTCTTGCTACGGCGTAGGTAGATAGAACCTCTACGCCGTAGTTGGTGCAGAATCCGCACACTTCATTTATTTTGTCTTTAGTCCTTTCATTTCCGCGTTTCTTCGTTCCTTTACTTATCTTTGCCCTGAAAACAGAATATAAACAAATAAGAGTGTGGAAACAACACGTGGGATAGCCGCCATTCGCATATCCGTCATTCGCACATTTATTTATAAACGTCAAACAACACGTGGTGTACAAATGTGCGAACGACGGATGTACGAATATGCGAATGGCGGCTACCTCATGTGCTAATGATTGAGATTGTATTTCCTGTCTGGACACGTATCAACAAATTAGTGGGAACGCACATTCGCACATGACCATTTAGAGAATGGGTGTTATTTTTGTAATTTTTTTTTTTGAAAAAAGTCAAAATTTTCTCATTTTTTAGAATTTTCTCTAATTGAAAACATGCATAAATTGTGGTAAGGTAT
Source organism: Artemisia argyi (assembly GCA_030686995.1). Classification (NCBI taxonomy): domain Eukaryota; kingdom Viridiplantae; phylum Streptophyta; class Magnoliopsida; order Asterales; family Asteraceae; genus Artemisia; species Artemisia argyi. The sequence goes on from CM060707.1 coordinate 53,073,104, forward strand.
CTTTTTTGAACAACAAATTTATATTAAAAATCTAGCAAGTAGCTAGAACTAGAAGTTACAAACACAAAACAATAAATAAAACTCCAAACAAACCTCCTACCCAACAACCTAAATGAAACCTAAACAGAACCATGCACATCAAAAGATTCGAAAAAGAACACCTAAAAAAAATCTAGACGCGAAAGATAACCTTCGATGTAATCATCACACCACGTCTTTAGAAGAAAAACAAAATACACCGCCATACGACGACGCAACTTTAGTGGCTGTCATTAAGGTACAAGAAATAATAATGCATGCATGTCTTAACTTATACGTATAACATTAACCTTCATGACTATGTTTATCAAATTTCAAGTTATATAATCTCAAGAACATACATAGTTGGACTTGATGTGTGACAACAACTACTTCAAGAACAATACTTGAATGCCAAGTTTGTATGCAACTTTTCTCTTTATGTTACCTCAACTATTAACATTAGCATATTAAATATGTTACACGTTTGGTTTGGAGTTTGTTCCTCTTAAAATCTTCTTTAGTCACTTTGGAATTTTTCTGAATAATTCAACACGCAATAGCACAATGTCTTCTCACCCCTTTGCAAGGTCGGAGGTCCTTTTCTACCTTTGGTAGAACCGGAAACAGCCTCTCTACCTTAGGTAGAGGTAAGGCTGTCTACGTCTCAACCTCCCCCATACACCGTGGAAGACGGTATTGGGACCCATAACCCGTGGAAGACGGTACTGGGAGTTACTTTACTTCTAATAGCACAATGTCGAATTTGTTTGATCCAACTTGGTGTTTTCAACATGAATTTTGAATCAATAATGCTTCAATGAACATGCATGATTGCATTTGTCACTTACTATAGTCACCTGTTGTTAGGAAAACCAGTACACGCACATGGTTTTTAAAATTTTGTTTTAATTATGTATTATTATCGATTAAGAAATGAACCACTTAACATGTTTCAAATGGTTTTACTTGGTGGACTAAAAATAAAAAATCATATGTATATGTTATAACCTACCTATTATTTTAGGAGAATGCTTTTGGATTAAAAATTATATTTTATTATTCAAGCAAAATCACATGATGATACTTGACTTGCATGAGATGTTAGTGATATATGCATTTAGTTTTGCAAACCCGTGCTATCAATTTACGATGTGTTTTGTAATTGTGATATTTCTTTTACTTATATTTTCGTTTAAATATGTAGCATATTTAGATAACTTTGAAGATTGATTCATTTTCTTAATTATAAATAACTATTGTATCATTTTTACTAATGTGCCTTTTTGTTTAGAAAGTTGTATTTTCATAAGTTTGTATTATTTATTTACCATATTTGATCATAAATTACCAAATTAACATGGGTGCTTACATTATACCTTCTTTATTACATAAAGAGAAACGAAAAAAGATTTAATGGGTAGAACTCAAATTTAATCTTACGTTTATGTATTATGTATAAGAATAATTTTTCTTTAAGCCCGAACTATATAAGGAAATTATTATTACTTGTATAAGTAAATTATAAATGCATGAAAAAAATGACAAAGAGTATACTCGCAAGTCTTTTAGGATTGTTTGAATCCTTACCGACCTTTCACTTTAATGCAACTTTCTTCACAATTGACCTAAATCATCAAGGTAAAAGACACCCATATTTTAGACCGTTGGTTGACACCCATAGTGTTATCAATGATACCAAACACCTGCTAAATTTCATTAACTCATTTAAAGACAAATTACACACCGAAAAGAATTCCTACCATAAAATTCCTCATATAGGCACTAAAACACATCTTTGGTATATTAAAATACATTCATGTATTATCTAAATCAACAACTCAACTAAATTATACATTCATACTTTGAGCAAGCGTAGAAAATCGTTCCATGACAATTATGTGTTGATACTTAATCCTCCTCTAAAAAACGCACACAACAAATAGCATTACACTTTAGTGTTTGCGATAAGATAATAAAACTGCAAAAACCACTAAGATGTTGCATTATAGTGAGGATAACAATAAAGTTAGTCATAATATCGAATAAGAAAACTTCATATTAGAACTAAAGGGGTGTTTGGTTATGCTTATTAAAGGTACTTATTGGCTTATTTAATTAGCATAACACAATAAGTGTATGATAAAGTTATAAGTTTTTTTTTAGAAGCTTAGTGAAAAACCCCTGAACTCACAACTAATTCTATTATAGCTTAGTGTGTTTATAGTAAAAACACAAATATTAAGTGTAGAAGTTTTCAATAAAACATAAAAAAAAGTTACTAAAAGTTTAAGAATAACATTAGTTTAAAAAAATATTTAACGTATATTAAAACTAATTCGCATATTTACCAAATTTCGTAATTTTAATGGATGAAAGTCTAAAACTAATACTAATACTCATGTAATTTTAAACAAAGTTAATATTATAAAGTATAGGGGGTATAAAGTGTAAGGGGTTATGTGTGTCTTTTATAAAGTTATTAAAAAACATGAAAACTTGTAATTTTATACTTTACTCTATATAAATTATTTAAAATTCAACCACTAAAGTTTTATTAATTATTTCATCTTTTTTTAAGTTTTTGTTTTCATAAATTTGACACCTATATTTTTTATGCATTTTTTTTTTCTTAACCAAATTTCTCCACAAAATTTATTAAGTTTGACCAAAATCTATTTAATTTTGACTTTTTATTGACCAATCACGTTGCTCGATTTCGCCTACATGATAAAATCGATCTCTGCTATTGGTTCAATTTTTTTTTCAATGAGAAGGGATTTGCAAAAACACTCCGAAATGATGTAATTCTTTTATTATATAAAAGATATAATCGTAATACAAATTGTATTGTATATAATCGTAAGATTATAACAACAGATTGAGGCATGCAATTAGCAGTGTCCTTAAACAGAAATTCGTCCTATCTAGTACGAACTGTTTAGAGGATACAATAATCCAATCAAGTATGAAACTTGATTCTAGCGAATATGATATGCTATGATGATGAAAATAGATGCTATTTGTGTGTTTTTTGATGAATGCAAAGTGATAAATTCGTCCTCTATATATAGGCGCTTGGTGACCCTTCAAAATAGTCACAATACCCCTTCAAATGGTCTTAGAGACACTTCTTTACATAACAGTCACAACGGTTCAGAATTAGTGACGCTTTAGTGACGACCTAGCGACATAATAACCGAGATAAGCAGCACTATTCTTTGCTGGACTGTTAGGTCAACATTTAGTGAATACACAAGTTATGTAATGATAGAAATGGGATGAGGAGAAGAGAGGGATGATTACTTCAATATGAGAAATGAAAATGCAAGAGTTTTCTTAGAATAATGAAATAACCAACAACTAAAATGCATACATAAGAGTTCTATTTATAGGCAAGGAATAGGGCAACACTCCCTTCCTTCATATCATGCTATACGTGTGGGCTTAGTGGCCCATTGGGCTTTCATAAGCCTTACAACATTACATAAACTTAAGTAATAATAAAATAAGCAACCTAATGATTATTACAAATGACCGAGACTTAATAAATAGTAAAACTTCGTTCCCAAAAATATCCCCCTAAGGGTCGGTCATCACGGTTGCTTGACGTCTTTGTTTTGTCTTCATCTTTGACTTTCACTGCTTTAGACGTCTTAAAAAAATCATAAGAGAAAATCATTCATCGTTCTTTGTTCTTTGTTCATTGTTGATGCGGTAATGATCATCTTATGAAGTTGTCTGCCATTCGTCTCTTCTGTGTTTGTGGTGCTGGACCGCCATTCCAACATGCTCATACGTCTTTGGACTTTGACTTTCACATGCACGTAGTTCCCTTTCTTTTATTTCGATCTTTATTCTCTTTACTTTGTAGATTCTTCTTTATGGCGTAGAATCTTTCTTTGAACATTGTGTTGCTTAGATCTTTGAGGGAGCTTACTTTGACTTCAAGATGTATGTATGAGCATGAGGAACCTATCGCCATGGAGAAGATGTATAGCTGCAAGTAAACAGTTAGCAATAAACAACTGGTACTTACAGGTAAGGAATTAGTGATCGTCAACAGCATAGTGTGAAGACTCCTTCTAACTCTTACCAAGGTCGTTCCCATTTCGGATACTCCTGAGGGAGCTTACGAGACCTACTAAGTAGCTCAACGAATGGGTGAGTCGCTGGGGATCACTCCACGACTGTAGACCGTTTTGGAACCACCGCGAACACTAAGTGTAACCCAAAAGGAGTTACTGAAGTGACCTGCTATCACGGCTGTTTGATGTTGACCCTGGCAGGAGTTTCTGTTCAATCATTGAGAAATACAAAGGTATATTCTCTCATAAACGTTCTTTGCAGATTGCTAGGATCTGCGAAGGACTCGATAATTTACAGCGGGTTTCCATTGATGTAGAACACCAGTTGTAAAAATATTAAGTGTACCTAAGAGATCTTTTTATGTAATCTCGCGGCTCTAGACTCGATAAGTGCTTCATTTAGTTGTCGGAGACTGGGGAGGCGTCTCCTGTTTCAATATCAACATGGCTTGTAATGAGTGGTTGATAGATTACTCAGAGTTCCCCGTGAGAATGAAACAAGCTCTTTTAAGAGAACTTGAGTGGTTAAGAAGGTTTAGTGCATTGCATCACTGGGTCCATGACGTCTTTGTCTTCATTACCGGTGTTGCCTTAGCAACAACCAGTAGCATACGAATTGAACCCGGTGTCTACCCTAAGGTTGAACATATGGAGGGCTATTTCTTTTCACCATTTTCTTTACTTTTCTTTTATATTCTTCAACCCCTTCTTTCTCCTTTCATTCTTTACTCCTTTTTCCATATCATACCTAAGGACTTCTAATACTAACTATTGGTGATGTCCTTGGGTAGATCCCTCCGGCTCTGGCGGATCATAGGACGGTTTTCCCTAACCTCAGTCACCTTATAACACCATGACTATCCTATATTGCCATAAACACCATTTGAAAATCTCTCAAAGTGTTTGTGATTGTTAAACATTTTGTTTAACACTTTGAGAGTTTTGTGTTTTCATTTGAAGGACTCCCCCTTCACATGTGCTCATGAATATTTAAGAAATTTGCACATGCAGGAGGAGTAAGCACTTTTAGAATTGATCCATTCTTAATAGACATATACCCGAGGGACACGTTTACGTTGCTTAGTTAAAGGGATCCATTATCAGCTTTTAGGTGATAACTAGCCCTAGTAACTAACTTGAAGTTGTTAACATTCCTTGATAAGGAAGTTAGATCCGTCAAAGTATACATCTAAGAAGAGCTTCTCGAAACGATACTTTCTACTTAGACAAGTCATGTTCGAGACACGCTTACGTCGCTAGTTAAAGAGATGCATTGTCAGCTTTTAGGTGACAACTAGCTCTAGTAAATAACTTGAAATTATTACCCGTCGAGGACAAGTCTTTTCGATTATTAACTTTTGTTGTTTCGTCAATTCCTGGGTCAATTCTGAGTCTAGCTCGCATGAGATTCAACTTTAAGCATCTTAGAACGTTCATATTTTAATCACTTTCACTTTTCTCCCCCTCAAAAATAGCATATAAAATGTTGTTTTTGATAAACTTTTGATTAAAATATGCTTTTTGAGTCTTATGGGGAGAAATCAACAAGAACTTTGATTTTAAGAACGATGAGTTTTTAAGTGCTCCCCCTCAACAAGTGAATACTTATTGAGGTGAAATACTTGTCTTTTGAGCATAATTATGAAAATCAGAAAACGTTTGATTAATTCTACTCAAAAGTAAGAAGCCTTCGCTTCTTATGTCAGGATTGAGGCACTGATGCATACCTCAGGGTCCTTTCTTTACAAGAATGGATTGTACACTGTAATGTGTGCACAAGCCATAATAATCACAAATCAATCAATGAAAAATTGTAATGAACATGTTGGTACCCGTGTAATCCAGCTTACGATTCATCACCAATTGGAGCATCAAAATATGTGAACTGAAGATTAGGTCTTTGGAAGGTTTTGACGGGAAATGAAGGTCTGACACCAATGTAGCTTTCCAATCGTCTGATCTGTTCCCGACGAAACAACCTTTCTTCAATCATTCGTACAAAGTTGCGGACTTGCCTTCTTGCGTTAGATCTCTATCTAGGAGCTTCACCCTTGTTCATCTTCTTCTTATCATCTTGCAGCCTTTTGACTAATCCATCTCGAATGGTTTTGAGCGTATCATCACAGAACTTATGTATCTCATCGAACCTCATGAAACTGAGTGTCTTCCCTTTATCAAGGTAGGTGAAACCAAATGATGGTTGTTGGACGAGCATATACTGTGACATCTGTTCTATTCCAAAAAACGAGAGTTGTGGTTTAGTCAAATTGATCTTCTGTTGATAACTTTCAACGCCAAGCTGAAGATCTTCCTCTCTTTCTTGAACGATTAGTCGTCTGATGTAGAGAAGTAGGGATGAAATGAAGTTGTATTGTGTTTCAGTTGGGAATTGGCGAATTTTTCCTTGAACTTTTTCTAAATACATATCTTCAATGTCATTTAGATATAGATCGGGAAAATCTACTTCTGAGAACTTGTACTTCTTTTCATCTTGTCTTTTGACGACGATCTCTCTCATGAAAGTGTAGTTGAACTTCTTAGATTCATGAATTTCCATGATGGCAACAATCTTTGATTTATGCTTCACACCTTCCAATGACTTCAGATCCAATATGTAAGTGTACCCGAGTCGACGACATTCACGCCTGTAGAAAACTAGAAGGGGGGTTGAATAGTTTTACGTCTTTTTAATTTGTTATAAAAGATAGTTTTAGTGTTTTCTTAGTTTTTAGAACTTAGATTCGATAATATTCGATAATATGTGATCTCAAGTGCTTTTAAACTTGTGATAATAGTATTAAATTTAGCAAAAGCATTATCAATTGATTCCTCTTCCGGAATCATAAATTGTTCATATTGTTGTACAAGAAGATCTATTTTATTATCTTTGACTTGGCTATTACCTTGGTGAGTAATTAGTAAAGAATCTCAAATTTCTTTTGCGGTTTTACACATAAAAATTCTTTCATATTCTTTGCGTGGTAACGCATTATAAATGACCATTTTAGCCTCATTATTTTTTGCCAGTTTCTTTTTCAAATCATCATTTTATTTTTCAAAAGATACAATTTCATCCATTTTAGTTTCAACATTATATTGAATAGGGGGAAAATCACCAAAGGTAATAATATGCCAAAGATCAAGATCTTTTGATTTCACATACGTTTCGAATCTATTTTTCCAATATAAAAATCCATCACTTTCAAATAGTGGTGGTCTTTGCATAGATTGCCCTTCTAAATATTTTTTAGATTCCATAGATCGTTACAAGTTTTAAAATACAATATATTTTAAAAATCTTGCTCGACGTGGCTCTGATACCAATTATGGAAAACTAGAAGGGGGGGATGAATAGTTTTACGTATTTTTTTAATTTGTTATAAAAGATAGTTTTAGTGTTTTCTTAGTTTTTAAATTTAGATTCGATAATATGTGATCTCAAGTCTTGCACAATATAAACAACTATCAATAAGTAAGATATAACAATGATAAGTAATGAAATAAATAAGAGATGGAAAGATCGAACCGCGAGACAAGAGATTTATAGTGGTTCGGCTACAAGGACACCTTCCTTGCCCTACTCCACTCCCCGAGCACCTAACTCGAGAGTTTTCTTCACTATATCAACAAGCTCCCTTATGGCGGTGAAAACCTTACACACCAATTTACACACCACAACTTCTTCACACCTAAATCACAACTTCTACACAACTTCTTCACACCAATCTATTTCACAACTAACTACTTCACGCCTAGCTTCTTCACACCAATTTACTTCACAACTAACAACTTCACACCTAGCTTCTTCACTATAATCTAATTCCTAACTTTTCTTCTTCACACCAAAATAACTAACTAATCACACAATCAATATACCTAGCACAACTATCTACAATTAAATATACACAACAATCTTCACAAAGAATAATGTAAATAATTTTGATGATGCACCAACAACTTGTATGTGGAAGTCACAACAAGTTGTAATACTTCTTGTCTTGGGGGATAGAAGTATTCTTCTCTTGCACTTGAGAGGATGAAGTTTGAATCACTTTGAAACAAAGACTTATGCACTTATGATCAAAGGATTAAGAGAATAGAAATGTGGATCTAGAACAGAAAGTTTAAGAGTGCAAAAGGTGAGAAAATTCTGTGGGATGAACCAGTATTTATAGGGGAGAAAGTTACTGTTCTGGAGCGTGGCCGGTCCCCTTAATTAATGGTCGGTCCCCTTAATGATTAAGGGGGCCGCCTAAGGAATTAAGGGGGCCGCCCCTTCAGAACGTTGGATTTTCTTGTCTTTTAGTGGGGAATATTTTTCTGGATAAAATTTGCCATTTTTGGTTGGAAATTTGAAATAATATATTTATAATGAATTAAACATATTCTTTTAATTCCAAAAGTAATTTTGTAAAAGATATAGAATGTTTAATACATTTTATAAAAATTCTAGTGATTAGAAAAATTTCCTTTGATAATGAAATGCAATAAACCCTTTCTTTATTCATACCTTAAGTGATATGGATGTAAAGACAAATATTAAGCACTAAAAACTTGTTTACGTCATAAGTTTTAGATTAATGAGTTTATGTTTTGTAATTATCAAAACATAGAGATATTGTTAATGTGCTAACAATGTTTTTTAGACATTATTTATGTCAACAAAAAGTATATATCCTAACATATGAATACAAAAGATGAGTATTTAGGGAGGAACTTAACACTTAAATCATGGATATATTTGATGTTATCAACTGCTTAGTAACAAGAAGAAACCAAGAAGCCACAAGCTCATCCCAAGCTCGTACAAGCCCTCCATGAGTTCCTCCTAAGTCTTTGGTGTCCTAAGAATCAAGTCACAAGCTCTCAAGCCCTCTCCTAGTCTCATCAGCCTTGTATCGTCCGACCTTTGAAGGTGTAGTAAGTGTTTTCCAACACTTAGTCTATTTTTGATCTCATTTACATGTTTACTATACGTACCAATCACAAACACTTTTGCTTATTTTAACTTATCTCTCGTTAAGCTAAGACCTAATAAAAATCACCATTCAAATCTATATTAACCTAACAATGAAGACGTGAACTTGTTTTGAACTTAACACAACTCTAAGATAACAAAAATCATACGTTCCTAAGTTACCATGAACCTATATGAAAACAGTTAATATATGTACTAAGTATATATAACGATTTATGTCAATTACTTTGATCCAAGATCTTGATTTCTATACGTATAACACCTAAGTATTTTTGTGCAAACTATATGCTTACAACCTAGACAAACAAGATACACTAATCACACCCCCTCACAAGCTCACTTAAGTCACCTCACAAGCTAAAAGCTTAACTATCCTAGTCGTATAACAGAAACCATGTAACCCATAAATGGGCTTAAGCCCAACCAAAAACCATAAACTGTTGTGGCCAGTTTCAAAGCCCAACTACCCTCCAATTCACTTTGGCACATTCCAACATAATCCCAAGAACCATCCCTAGTCACTGGAAGCCCAGTGGGCCCACAGAAACCCCAATGGGCCTTAACAGATCACTAAAGCCCGTTTAACACAAAATAAGCTTTTTAATGAACATAAACCATCAAATAAGCTCACCACAGCTCCTATGAGCTTCTAGGAACCTAAAAAGCTAAAAGAGAAGATTTCATAAGCTAAAAGTACATTTTTGACTAAAAATGCAAATATCATAAACTTTAAGGACTAAAACTATCAACTTGTTAAACTAAGGGTAGAAAATGTACATTTTGTAATCTGAGGTTATAAACAGTAAATATAAACTATTTTAAGTCACATGTACACATTTGGAAGTATAAGGGTTGAAAATGGACATTTTATGTATAAAGGACCAATTTTGCAAAGTTTATAAATTGCAAGGACCAAAACCGTAATTTCTGCAAACATGGTGTTAAAACAGAATATTCAAAAAATGTTTGTCATTTATTGACCATAATGATAACATGAGTACTAAAAATGTAAATATATAATTCACAAGGACTAAAAGTGTTAACTTTAAAAGTATAAGGACCAAACTTGTAATTTCACTAAACTTGGTAAAATGGTTAATAACTAAAAGGACTAAAAGTGAACAATTGAAATTAACTAGATAACAAAAGATCACTTTTCACATGTTGTACCAAAAATGTCATTTTCATAAAGTCTAAGGACTGTAAATGTAAATATTCACTATCAAGGACTAAAATATAAATTTATGGAAACTATAAGGATTATTGAGTAACTTTAACAAAGACCACTATATATAAAAAGTTGCCACATCACCAGAACACCTAACATTTTATATTTTATAAGTATATGGTTTGTCGGCGTTGTCGGTTATATTAGGGTTCACAATAAATAACAAACCTACATAACTAATATTATTTAATCACTTCACATTATTAATACCACTCAAACTATCAAATACTAAGAATTCCCCATATCATCCAGGTTGCGTGTTGAAGCCGTTTCCATCGTTGTACTTGACATACTTATTTGCCTACATCCACAAATCCCAACTAAGGCAAGTGTATAGTCCTACTTTTCTTTACATGTTTTACAAACTATGTGGGGAGATACATGCTACAATCTAGAACACAAGTATTTCACATAGTATGCTTTTATTTAACACTATTGCATAAGACACACCATTGCCCCTTTATTATAAAAGTCCCTTATATCATGAACCTTAGTCACTTTTAAGTGTAAGTAAACGCGAATACTGTGAGTAGATCTACTGGGTTGACAACCCATTTGTACTAGCTGATAGATAGCTTTGATGCTAGCTAGATGGATAGACAAATGCACATTATTTGAGAATACTAGGAAATATGACAATAATCCTACTCCAAGGGCCTCATTTAGGGTATATTATTTTATGTTACTATTTGTCAAATTATGACACACGCACGTTAAGGTTGAGTTCATGAGACTTATGCCAATATGCATACGAATCACACCCATCACACTCATATCACTGGTTATTTTATTGAAATACTCATATTGTGTTCAACTAATTTACAAACATAAACACTATAGATTCACTCAGCAATTTTGTTGACTTTTTAACATGTTTATCTCAGGTAATTGAAGCTAGCTTTGGAGGCATGGAATGGGCATAAGACCTATGGTCTGTGGTGTAGTAAATTGAAACAGTCATTTGCTAACACTTAAAGTGTTGTAATAAACTATGAAACTTCTACGCATTTTCAAATTCAGTAATATGAATTTCAAAACGTCTCTTTTGAGTCGTTTTCTATAATTATGACTGTGATCCTCAACGCAACACCTAATTAAGTCTTCCGTTGTTGAAATCAAATTTTTGGGGGTGTTACATATTCACATTTTCAAAAACATTATTTTTACAATCTAAACTTCCCATCTAAAATAAATGAATTCCAAACAATTCAACTTTACATCGTGAAGAAGAAAAAGTTAATAGTATTGAGTTAGAGTTTTTAAAAGAGGTAACGACATACTATATAAATTAACAAGCTTTCACTTCTAGAATCCCAAAAACCTTGATACCACGAAGTATGATACGTAGAGATCGTTACGGTGCTCATGATCGTCTAATAGTTGCTTACTTCTCTCAAAACCCAATGTATGACGAAGAAATATTTTGTACGCGGTTTCGAATGACCCGATCAATATTCACACGCAATGTTCGGAAAATAACTAATAATTCGTCAAATTTTCAACAAAGTAGTGATCGTTCGGGAAGAGTTGACATTTCCCCATTGATGAAGTGTAGCTCTAAAATTCGTCAATTGACATACGACACCATTCCTGATGCTCTAGACAAATATTTGAAAATGGTTGTGAAAACTTCCTGTGATGCTCTCCAAAATTTCTGTAAGGCTATTATGGATTTACCGAGAGACAAGTTTTTTAAAAACGTACTTATACTGACATTGAAAACACTAGGGCTGTAAACGAACCGGACGAACACAAACAGAGCCTTGTTCATGTTCATTCATTTAATTTTAACCGGACAAATAAACGAACACGAACACTTAAACGGACGAATTTTCTTGTTCATGTTCGTTTATTAAGAAAATGACTTTGTTCATGTTCGTTTATGTTCGTTTATTAAGACACTAAACGAACGCTAAACGAACGTAAACGATCGAACATAAATGAACATAGAAAAACAAACATAAACTTTATTAAATTATGCATCTAATATTGTTTTATATGTGTTGTTTTGTTTAATCAAACTAATTTTAAAATTATACAATTAAAAGATATGATATACGAACATAAATAAATAAATGAATATAAACGAACGTTAACGAACGCATAATCGGATGTTTACGAACATAAATAAATGGACGTGACTTTTGTTCATGTTCATTCATTTAACTAAACGGTCGTAAAATATTGTTCATGTTCGTTCATTTAATAAATAAACGAACTTTTTACCGAACGGTTCATGAAATGTTCACTGAACGTTCAGTTCGTTTACAGCTCTAGAAAACACTATGCTTATCACGAGGAAAACACGGGTTTCTTGAGATGTTAGAAAACATTGATTGCACGGGTTGGTCGTGGGCAAATTGCTCAAATGCATATCGTGCTCAATACTATAGGGGTTATCACGGGTCGCATCCATTCATTTCTTGTGGAATGAGCGCTTGACGCAATAAGAAAAAAGTGGTCTATAATAAAAAATATACATACCTCATGGCCGACGGCTCTTAAGAAAATTACGGATATGATGTACTAATGTATTATATAACAAAATATGATTATTAAAGCAAAAGGAAGACAACCTCTCATGACTTTTATCCAATGGAACAATATCGTGATGATGATCTTGTACGCATGTATGAAAAAACGTTACAAGTTGTTAGCGATTTAGTTAATGAGGAAACTCATCTAATCCTTAAAGCTTATTTAGTAGACAAATATTTGCAAATGGTAGTGAAAACTTCCTGTGATGCTCTCCAAAATTTTCGTAAGGCTATTATAGATTTACATGGGGACGAGTTTTTAAAACGTACTTATACTGACATTGAAAACACTATGCTTATCACGAGGAAAACACGGGTTTCCTGAGATGTTAGAAAACATAGATTGCACGGGTTGGTCGTTGGCTAATTGCCCAAATGCATATCGTGCTCAATACTATAGGGGTTATCACGGGTCACATCCATTCTTTTTTTGTGGAACGAGCGTTTGATGCAATAAGAAAAAAGTGGTCTATAATATATATATATATATATATATATATATATATATATATATATATATATATATATATATATATATATATATATATATATATATCATGGCCGATGGCTTTTAAGAAAATAACGAATATGATGTACTAATGTATTATATAACATAATATGATTATTAAAGGCAAAGGGAAGACAATCTCTCACGACTTTTATCCAATGAATCAATATCGTGATGATGATCTCGTACGAATATATGAAAAAACGTTACAAGTTGTTAGCGATTTAGTTAATGAGGAAACTCATCTAAGCTTTAAAGCTGATTTAGTGAAACATATTTGGCGTTGAACAAATGCACAATAATTTGTAGTTTTATTTTGTTCGTAAATATGCGTAAGGTATATTTGCATAAAGTAGTTATTTTTAGTAGTGATAAGTTGATAACCATTAATGCGAAATGTGATAAAAATAATTACTCCGTATTTACCAAATGATGATGTTACGCTGATTTAAAAGCCTAAACCAGAACGAAACGGTGACCATTTTGTCTCACTAACCTTAAAAGTGTACTATTTAACTATTCATGAGCACGAGTGGACTCTCTCTCCAATCAATGAACCCCACTTCATTCCAACTCTTTATTTATTCAAATCACAACATAATTACATTCTTTGAATTGAATATGAAATTGCTACCTTTCACTCGTATAATTTTCTTCTTTTTCCATTTTTTTTTTTTTTTATTGTATTAGAACTTAGAAGTTAAGAACACCTTATTCACTTTTAGCAAAGTTAGATCGTGATTGAAGTTTTTATATTATGTTTATTGCATGATTTATAAAACTTACCTACATCTAACACTAGGCATAAAGTTTGAGTTCAATATATGTTTTGGCTGTCATACTTTCTTTAGATGTTTGTAGAAACTAAAATAAGTTGCAACGACTACTTTTTCTAGCTGCCTCCTTGATCATTTTATTTGTAGCATTCAAAACAATTACAAAATACAAAAATTGAGATTCTTGAATTGACAATTTGACATAAGATAACAAAAACAATGATAATCTTGACCACAAACTTAAAAAATAAGCACTTAATATTTCTTATTTCATTTAATAAGTGCAACTTACACATATGACCATACTTGATGTGACTTAAAATAACATAAACATAAACATGACTACAACTACAAACTAAAGAAATAACACTTTGGTAACAATCGTATAGTGTACATCTTCTCATACCTTCTTGGCCTTCACCTTTTCATAAACAAAAATGTTTTTCTGATATACTCCGTACCACTTTAATCTTATAGATAATGGAAATTGGATTCGCCTATTTAAATTTTTTACATTACCCTTTTTTGGTTAAGGAAGTCAAAGGACAACCCTTTTTAAGTGTCATGGTACACCAAGCCATGAATGTTTTAGAGCCACTAGAGCTCGATGTCATAGTTCTCCAATTTGTAGCATAGTACTTTTTTGAACAATTCATTAAAACAAATTTTTGACGACAACCAATTAAAACAAACTAGCAAGATTTTAGAAATTAGAAAATTATAACTTCATATGAAAAGCAATTTGATCATTAATCCATTAATCCACTTGGGACTATGTAGAATTCCTGCTTCGAATACACATCCAATAGTGAGGGTAAATGATGATTTTTTTCACTGGTTATCCTTCCTCAACGGCTGTAGGTTATAACGATTTTTTTTTCTTTTTCTTTTTCTTTTTCTTTTTATTTATTTATTTTTTTGGCACAGGATTTTTAAAGTTAAAAAAAAAAAATTAACGGATGAGGATGAATCTCACATCTCAGCCGAAATGGGCACACCAAAAGCACTAACAAAGCTTAATACCTACAAGCTAGCATAAGAATGCAATGCCATACTTATACAAAACAAAAAGAAAAACATATCATTTGACCACGAAGATGAATGTCATATGCATTAGCATATGCAATTTGAGCACTAGTCAAACCACAATCATCAAAGTTATCATCATCATAAGGGTTTTGATCATAAGTATTCTTCTTTCATTACTCATATAAGCTCTTTTTACCGGCTTCAATACCACTTTTAGGACCGTTAAATGCGCCATGTAACTAGAAGTTTCATTGTGAACCTCCAAAACTTCTATCATCATTAGTGTCACTTTCAAGTATTGAGCTTCCAATAACATCTTTATAGGTCATAACGAGTTAAATTTCTATATCTCCGTAAAGAAAGTGGTTTGGATCACCACTTGGTAGCTCAATGCCGCTTTGGATAACTTTATACGTTAAAAATTAAAAGTTAAGTTACGTTCCAACAGTGAAAACTAAATGCAAATTGATACATGCTTCAGGTTCAGTCTAATACACGTCTTCAGTTGAGTGAACCATTTTAACTTATAATCTACGCTATCTGATTTGCTTGCATGCCTAATGTATTGTTATAAGACAACGAGGTTGTTTGGCGTAGATCTAATATAAATATACAAAACCTTAGAGAGAGAGAGAGAGAGAGAGAGAGAGAAAGCGCTAAAGTTGAAGTAGGAGCTAAAAATGAAGTTAAATTGGAAGTTTAATCTTATATGGCTAATATAAGCTATTCAAGTAACTCTTAAGAGTTCGCAAAAGACTTCTCTCTCTCTAACCCTCGTAAATTTATTGGCCAAACAAATCTTATATTAAAAGTAGTTACATTTTTTCATTATACAAGCTGATGAGCTTATTATTTAAGTTGAGGCTTTTATAAGCCGTTAAAGTATCAACTATTTGTAAGATGCTTTTTAGATTGGGATTTCAAAAAGAATTACACAGAAAAGTTCATCTTGTAACGCTGGATGCAGTAAGGAGAGATAATCCCTCTCAATTTCACTGTCATGTCAGCTTTCTCTCTCCAGCGATTGGGTGCCCCAGTAAGGGCGACCTATACTACAAAAAATACCCAACAAAAATACCTTTTCTACACACACACACACACACACAAAAGGAAACCAAAGGTGATCTCTATCACAAATGCGACCATGATACAAAAAAATGTGTGGCGATCGATTTGCTACAACAACAAGATCGACTTGTAATCGATCGACTATATCGATCGTGTCCCATTACTGCGAGCAGGGTATTGGTGGTCACCCACGTAATATATAAAACATGCATAGCAAAAAAGTAAATAGGTAAAGACCATGCAGACCAACCCCTTAATATAAAGATCTCCTAACCAGTGATGTAACATAAACCTAAACGCATAACAAAGGTGATACAAAATTACTTACTTGTTCCTAGTATCATTGAACTGCAAGTAATCCTTTAGTTGCACAAAATCACCTTCTTCGTCTTATTGGATGCTTTGATCGATAGATTAGGGTTTATGGGAAGAATAACTTGTGTCGGTTGCGTTAGGTATCCACCTGTACTGCACAGGTAGAACTAGGGTTAGATCCTATGCAACGTTGGAGTATACAGGATCGACAACGAAGTCGATTAATCAACTAAGGGTTTAGGAAACCCTTAAGTCGACTGAATAGAAGAGGATAGGGGTGGGATTTTCAGTTAGGTCAGGAGTGAACGAATGAGATTCTAGTTTAGATTATCTTCTATTTATAGGTGTGAAAAGATATTCATAGTACAACTAGAACTCTTAGTAATTATCTCTAAGTACATATGTTAATAATATGTCAAACTTACTCCTTCCCCTCCTAAAAAGGATGATCGAATACCACAACTGCTTAGATCATCTCCAACCATGGTATACAAACCACAATTTTTAGCATATTTGAATAATGGAGAATCAAAACTCATCTTTAATCATGCTCCAAATATGGAGAAACCAAGTATCGCCCAAGATCCTCCATATTTGGAGTATCACTATTCATCATCCAAAAGTATTATTAGTATTTTTAATATATTTTGGAGTACAGTCCAAAATACATCCATGTGGTTTTTCTCGTGTCTCGCTTTACATCCTTGTGGGTTTTTTGGCACAAAACCATCCCTCCGTTAGTAAATTTGGCACAAAACCATCTCTCCGTTAGTAAAATCAGTCAATGAAGACTAACGATGCAAATTATTCTCTGTTATCTCCTAACATAAGCAAAATATTTGCATTGTTAGTCCTCCGTTATCACCCACCATATATCTCCTAACAGATTTACGTTTTCATCCGTTTTTACACGTTTTTGTCCGTTTTTACATGTTTTCATCAGTTTTTTCCACGTTTTCATACATTTTAATCCGTTTTCATACGGTTTTATCCATTTTTTCAGATAAGTTTGATGATTTACTCAAGTTATAAAATTTACACGAGTTTATCAGTTTATAAGTTATGAATTTGGTCAAAATCGCTTAAGTTTTGGTAATAAACAACCTTGCTTTGTATTTTTTTAGGTTAAAATCTCATGTGTTTTGATGTAAAAGTTCATTCCTGACAACTTTCGTGTGTTACACTTTTGATGATTCGGATTAGAAAGGGGTCAAAATCGTGATTTAAAATCGATACAGAAACATTTTTATCAAATGTCAAGTTTTCCTTTATTATACTTACCTAATCACAAAAAATATATATACGGGATTGAATAGTAAAAGTGAATAGTAAAATATGAGGATGAATAGTAACCTGAAAAATGCACGAAAACTGATAAAAACATATGAAAACGTGAGAAAAATGGACGAAAATGTTTAAAAACGGATGAATAGTCAATGAGGACTAACGATACAAATATTTTAACTCGTTAAGGACTAACGATGCAAATATTTTAACTCTTGTTAGGATATAACGGAAAATCATTTTCGTCGTTAGTCCTCATTGACTTATATTACTAACGGATGGTTGGTTTTGTGCCAACTTTACTAATGGATGGATGCTTTTGTGCCAAAAAAAAAAACCACGAGGATGTAAAGCGAGACACGAGACAAACCACATGGATGTATTTTGGACTTTACTCTATATATTTTGATTCCTTTTTGGACCATTAGTTGATATTTTTCAATTAATACAATATAAATATGTTTGAATTTGAAGTTTCTGAGGGCATGATTGAAGATGAGTTGTTTTTGAAAGATGATTGCTAGTTGAAAGATGTCATTTGAGCTTTCAAATTTGATATTTTTTAAGATATAGTTGGAGTCTTGGAGATGGCCATAGGATTTTTAGTTTTGACTTTTATGGACATAATATCTTTAGATCGGATAAATATATACGTCATGGATAATTGTTATTTTACCTATCTTTGAGAATATTTCATATTCTCATTTTCTCATCACAACTTACACGTTTTGTTTTGTATCGATGTGACGCATCGACATTTCTAAAAGTAATAGTTGTGATAGTCGTTATTGTTATGTACACAAATCTTATACATCTTCCATCTTAAATGCAACGTTAAGCTTTAGAATGTACACAATTTTTGAAAAACACGATCTTTATACCGTGATATCATTTTTATATGTAATTGTTGACGTATGTGTCCGGATGGCATACATCGGATAACTTATCCGAAAGGCATGAATCGAAAAGAAAAGGTGTGTATACCCCTTTTATCCATATATCACCTGTTATCCAGGCATCATCCCTTTTATCCCAGTCCATTACAAAACTGAATAACGCAACCTATTCCAGATTTATGGGATTGTGCCCCTGGATCTGACAACTAGCACCTAGGCTAGGTCTAGCTCGACAAAGTCTTTCCCGAAACAGAACATGTATCATGGTTGAGGTAGTATAAATACCCCAACCTCGTTTACTTCACTCTCAACTAACTTTCACTAGCATTTACTCTGTCATTTATTACCCAACCTTTAGGCACACATACTTATTCTCACACCAGAGCTTGTCTTGTGATAAAACCCATGGCAAGGATAATGCATGCTTTTCCTTTGTGTAGGTGCTCAATGGACATTGCTTTATATTTTCCGAAGGAACTTACACGAATTTCAAACAAGGTACAAACTTTTACTTCAACAAACTAAAATAAAATAGTATCTATATACATTAAATTTGAGATAAAAAGATATTTTTATGTATATAAGTTTCAACTCAAATTAATTTATCAAACAAGTATAAAATAAATAAGTTTAATTCTTTTACTAAAAAACCACAAAGTTTAATTTGAATTAATGCTTTGAGTAATTTGCAAAAAAGGTTCATGTGGTTTGGCCAAGTTATAGAGGCAATCCATACAACTTCTAGATTGCATGCTCAATTCTCATAACTAAGTGAGAACTTGTAAGTGTAAATGTAGCTTCTATAAAAAAAATATAACTACACACCAAAAATCACTGTAAGAATTACACTTACACTTTCACTGTAAGAATTACACTTATACTTTTTGAAGTTATGAGAAAGGTAAAAGCTAAAAAGAACTCTATGTACTTTCTATTATAAATCACCATGCTATCTTGATTTTTTTTTAATTTTATTATTATTATTATTATTATTTGCCGTCGTTATTCTACTTAACAATGTTTGTTGTCAGTTGTCATAATGCTTAACCAAAACTTTCTCTCTCATATGAAAAGACTTAAATACCCAATGACAAGTGAGATTACAACCTGGAACCTTAAAAAAAAGTTATTGTAGCCTCAATAAGGAAGAAAATTGGCAATGTAACACTACTTTCAATAAACAAGATTGTGCCCATCAAAATTAATATCTTGTGTTATGACGTCTTGTAATTGATCGACTCCTAACATGATGGAATCTGGACCACCATGGAATAGATATTGATCAAGTAAGATAGCTTGTTTGTAATGAAGAAACGGAAACCACAAACCATCTTCGTCAGTTATTACATTGCAAAAGATCTTTGGACTTGGTGATAAATTAGTTACGTCTCTCGGATTTTCCAAGAAACATTCACGGGCTGATTGAATTGGGTTGGGGGGGGGGACACATCACTTCCAACTGTTATGAAACAATGCTCCGATATTGCGGTTCTTATAACGCATCACTTCCATCTAGTGATGTAGCACCAACAATAAGGATTTGTGTCGTGACCCGTTGGAAATGGGTTTTTTGGCCTAAACTTGTGGTGTTTGATGAGCTTAACAAAGGTAAAATATGAAGATGTGAGAAATAATCAAAACACCTTTAACAAAATATTTTAATTAGAGTAAATTACACCGTTCGTCTCTGTGGTTTGCTCCAAATCACTACCGTAGTCCATGATCTATTTTTTTTGCTTTTTTGCTCCTTATGGTTTACATATTGCACGCTGTCACTCTTATAGCTAACTGTCGTTATTTTTCCCGTTAGCTCCCAATCGTCAAGTGGCAACGTTAGTCCATTAACTAAACAAACATTTGCAACGTTAGTCCTTTATGCTAATAGCCATTTCTAATTAACTCAAATTTTGGTTTTAATTGCTTTCGCCAGTTTTCATGCGTTTTCGTCCGTTTTTATATGTTTTTGTCCGTTTATACATTTTCGTCCGTCTTTATACGTTTTCGTCTATTTTTCTTACGCTTTCATACGTTTTATTTGTTTTATACGTTTTCATAAGGGTTTATCTGGTTTTATACGATTTTATCTGTTTTATATGTTTTCCTTCTATTTTTACACTTTTGTCCATTTTTCTTACGTTTTCATATGTTTTTATACGTTTTCATCTGTTTATATATGTTTTTGTCTATTTTATATGGTTTTCTGGCATTTTTATTCGTTTACATGTTTTTATCTGTTTTCATATGTTTTTATACGTTTTCATCCGTTTTATACGTTTTCATCTGTTTTTAGATATTTTCGCTCATTTTCTTATGTTTTCACCCGTTTTATACATTTTCATCCATTTTTATATATTTTTTTCCGTTTATATATGTTTTCGTCTATTTTATATGTTTCCTTGCATTTTTATTCATTTATATCTGTTTTCATCTATTTGTTTGTTAGCCTCGCTCTTTTTATAAAGACAACGTCACACAAGTGAATTGGACTAGATATGATTAGTGTTGCACCCTTAGGGACTAATGTTGTAAAAAAGGGGCAACCTTGTATTGAGATAGAGCCTATAAATACCCCTCATGACTCTCCATGAGGGGTGTGGGAAATTGTGTGTGTAAACATCATATTGTCATTTTAATATAAACCCTTTTCTTCACCTTTCTCTCTTTACTTTCTCTCTCTAGAATAATGATGTATTTCCATCAACCGCGACCTCCGGAACGTGTTTCTTGGTCATAACAAGTGGCATCAGAGCTAACCAGGGGCGAATCGTGGTGCTTTGTGGTGAAAAATTGTGATTTTTGGTGTTTTTTCTCAGAAAAAGTACGTGTTTAGCGAGTTATGGTTGAAGATTAGCGAGTTATGGTTGAAGATTAGCGAGTTATGTTGAAGATTAGCGAGTTAGTTTTTGAAGATTAGCGAGTTAGGAACTTTTCTGGCGAGTTAGGAACTTTTCTTGCGAGTTAGGAACTTTTCTGGTGAGTTAGGAACATTTTCTAGCGAGTTAGGAACTTTTCTAGCGAGTTAGGAATTTGTCTGGCAAGTTAGGAACTTTTCTAGCGAGTTAGGAACATTTTCTAGCGAGTTAGGAACTTTTCTAGCGAGTTAGGAATTTTTTCTTGCGAGTTAGGAACTTTTCTAGCGAGTTAGGAACATTTTCTAGCGAGTTAGGAACTTTTCTGGCGAGTTAAGAATTTTTCTAGCAAGTTAGGAATTTTATTTGGCGAGTTAGCCTTAAAGTTTATCTAGTAAGGAATTTTTGTTGCTTTTTCCTAAGGGGAACTATACATCATTGATTTTAACTCTCAGAGTAAGAAAAATTTCCCAAAATACACCACGTATAGCTTAAAAGATCCTGATCAAGAATCACAATCAAATGACAACGGCTAGTATCTGATTTTTGAGACTATGGGGTAATTCTTTATTGTTTATTTGGGTTTGAAGTAATGTTTCACGGGCATGTGTACTTATTTATCTCAAAGTCTAGAGGTTAGATGGATGCATGACTTTCAGAGATACTTGTTTTGGCAAACACTGGCAGTGATAGTGATTAAGACTTGGATTATCTAGTTATACCCGATGTAAGAAGTTACATTGTAGTACTCACGGGTTATAGCTATCACTTTAAGGAGTTACATTGTAGTACTCAGTGTCACATGAAGTTGTGGATAGTCCAAGAGGTGTATATTTCATATACTGTTTGTTGGTTTAGGTATATAGCACTACCTATGCTTTAAGGAGTTACGTTGTAGTGCTCAATATAGGTTCTTAGTCACACTATCGTACAAGATTAAGTCACGCATCTAAGGGATGTTTACTTCATTCTCAGATCGATTATATTGAGTTGTCTCCTGATTGACGCTAAACCACCAACTTATATTGACCAAAGAATGGTCAACAAAGTCAAATAGCCTAGATCAATACTCCGGGTAATATAAGGTATCACCGGGTCGTTAAATCCCGTTGAGGTGTGAATTGTAACTTAAGTGTATTCGTGATCGGGTGATTATTCACAGAAAAGGGTTATAATCAGAATTATTTGGAAATTATTAACAAATATAGCTTAGGAAAGCTACGTGATTGATTACGGGAATTTGGATTACAAGGATTTGAGCTAAAACCTAAAAACGTACGTTTTAATTAAAAACGTACACAGACGAACAAATTGAAAAGTATAACTGATGGACTGGAAAGGTTACAAGTGTAAAATTATTATTTTTACAATCCTATTAATTAAAGAAAATTTTAAGAAAATTAAAAACTATTTTTACACTTTTTAATTATTTATTATTAATTAATTACTAATTATCTATTTATTACTTAATTAAACTAATTAGAATTATTAAAAATACTAAAAAGACTTAGAAAATTAAGAAAAATTTTACAAATCTAATTAACCATTATAGGGATCCTAAAAAATTATAAAAAGTTTATTTTATGTATTTTTAAACTAATTTACTAATTATTAATCTAATTACTTATTAATTTCTAATTAAACTAATTATATTATAAAAAATAGAAAATGAGTGATATAAATCCTAGAAAAATTTGTAAAAATGTTTTAATTTAAATAAAAGCTAGAAAAATTATAAAAACTAGGCTATACTTTATAAAATATAATTATGCTATTTAATTACTTAATATTAATTAAAACTAAATTAAACTAAAATTAATTATAAAAACCACTAAAAGACAAAATAAAAATCTGGAAAAATTTGTAAAATTACTTTAACTTAAAAGAGAATTTCTAAAAATATCAAAATATTACTTATAAATAAGCTAAAAAGAAAATTAAAATTGATAAATCCTATTAAATAAAAGCTATCATTAATATTAAAGTTGGTTTTTTTGGTTTTTTCTTTTTCCAAACTGAATATACACTAAAAACAAAGACTTTTAATAAAAACACTTTTCACACAATCCAGAAATAAGCACTTTGAGTGCTTATTTGTCCACTCAGTTGACTTTTGTTGACTGAGGGTGTAAATAAGCACAAATGAAGAGTGTGGGGTCTTCAATGATAACTTTTGGTTTCTCTGAGTTAATAGAACCTGAATAAGCAAGAATGAGCCAAATAAGTGGCTTCAATAAGCCAATAATCACAAATAAGTTGTTTGCTTATTCCATTCTGAGACAGTTTAAGGGACAGACTTATGACACAAAGTTAAGGGGGGTCCACAAGTTTAGAGGTCAAACTACTGGTCAATATACACTCCCTGGTAGGAGGGGGGTTGAGTGATGCCAAGTCTGAGGTTTGGGACCCACTGGGTCAGCCACAATCAACCACCAAAGGGTGGTGAGTGAACTGAGTGGTCTGAGACAGGGCAACTAACTTGCCCTGCAAGTGTCTTCCAAGGCCATTTTGGTCATTAAGAAAAATTCACAAAAATATAACAATTGTGAAAATCCAAAGTTCAGCTGATAGTGTAATCACAAAACAAGTTTCAGACCTTAAATCAAAACACAAAAATCAATTTAATTCATGCCATTTTGGCAAAAATCTGAGTTTGAGCTTTTTTTACTTTTTGAGAAATCTTAGGTTTTGACTTTTATGAACTTCAATCACTGATTTAGTGATCAAATGTGTTGTGATGAGCTATATGAAAACTGATTTAAGTAAAAACATCCACTTATAACAAGATTTGATGGGTTTGGACTTGAAAAACTCACCACAGTTGACTGTGGTGATTATTGTTAGTGATTTTGACTTTGAGTGTATTAGTAAACATGCAAGTTGTTTCCCTGAGCCTATATCCACCCCAATAATTGATTAAAACACAGAGATGCACAATTATACTAGTTGCAAGGTACAAACAGACATCATCCAAACACTCCTTTTAAAATTGAAACTGAGTAAAACTAGGTTAACAAGAAACCATAATGCAATATACTGAATACAATTATTATGACAAGCAATAATTAAGTATTTTAGACAACAACAACAACTAAACTACTAGAGAGAGTACAAGTTTAAAAGAAAGGCTTACATAAGCCTTCCAAGCTAACTGTTAAGGACCAAAGAACCAAATGAACCAATCCTAATGCCCTCCCATGAGGTTCCTAACCCACAGCCATCCTTAATAAACTGTGCTCCAAGCTTGCTCAATCCTTGATCACCATATTTTTATTTATTTTTGATTTTTTTTTTTAATTTTTTAGTAATTATTTAAAACTGAGTTTAGGATGTTCACACAAACTTCAAAAGCTTATAAAACCTTTTTATCTGAGTTTGTAAGAGCTTATGAACATATTAAACATACATTAGAAGCTTTGATTAGAACTTGCAAATTTGAAATGGAACTTGAAGTGAAAATAAGACTTAAACTTTAAAACAAACTTTTCATTGATAAAAAAGGTCACAGTACATTACAAATAAACTGAAAAATACATAAAACTAAAAAATTACACACCAAGGCTCATGTAAGAGCTACAATATATATATCGAAAATAAAATAAGTCCTATCTTCTCCCACATGGCTTCCTTTTGATTTTTTAAAGTCCCAGTGGTATCCTTGTTGACCCTTGACCATATCCCATCCATTCAATTGAGCTTTGATCAATCCTAGCCATTGGATTGAATTTTCCCGCCAAAAAACAATGGAGCAATTCTGAGTGGTTCTGGTGGGGGGTTTGGTGTTAGAATTTATTGTGGTGGGTTTGTTAGGTGTGGGAATTAATTGTGGGGGTTTGAGTTGGTGAAAAGGTGAGGAGGGGGGATTTTGTCCCTGGTTTTGCGCGGCCATGTTGGGGGGAAGAAGGAGTTGACCGGGTGTTTGACCCTGCTCTTTTTATTATTAGATTGGGCCGGGTTGGATGGGCTTTGGGAGGACTGGATCAATGGGTGGGGTGGATAAGGGTTTGGTTTTAGGTTGATAATATAAACAAGGGTCCGGTTGTGTAGTTAATAACCATAGGGACCAATTTTGTAATTTTGGAAAAGTTTAGGGACTGAAATGGAAACTTTTCCAAATTACTTATGAGGACCAATCATGCCAAGTACCATAACTCCAAGAACCATTTTTGTATTTTTCCAATTTTCAAAATTCCCAGGGACCTGTTTTGCCAAATTTGAAATTTCAGGGACCAAACTTGTAATTTTGGAAAACTTGCAACCCAAGTGTAATATTTTGATTTTTGACTTTTAAATCCTTGGGTTGACTTTTCATTTCAAAATAAATGCATAGGGACTAAAATTGACAAGTTTTAAAACTTGGGGGACTGAAACTGCCAATATTGCAAACTTTGTACGTTTTTTCTTTGTTTTTGCTCTTTTTGCTTTTAAAACACATAAAACACAATCCCTGGGATAATTTAAGTATTTTGATATTTTTTTGATTGTTTTTTGTGCGTTTTGGCAGTTTAAATATATCAAAAATGATGAGTGTTTAAGCACTTATCAATCCCCCACACTGAACTATTGCTAGTCCCTAGCAATACTATTTTGAGAACTTGATGGATTTTAAACTCTTTACCAAAAGCCATCACTTCTGGAGTAGCCAGGTGTAAGAACTGTGGCACACCTGATAGCCGTGTGATTTTGAGCAAACCACCAGCTTTCAACGGATTTGTTAAGTCTTTACCAAGAGCCGTTTGCTCCTGGACTAGCCAGCATCTTGATGGACCTAGTCACATCTTGGTGAGCTGATTACCAATTATGGATTTTCCACGGCCTTTACCACAAGCCATAATCTTGCGGGCTAGCCAACTCATTTGTTTTTGGGGAGTTGAGGAACCATACAATTTTGGGCAAATTGCAAGCCATCAACGGATTTGAGTTATCTTTACCAAGAGCCGTTTGCTCCAGGATTAGCCAATCCCTTTGTCGGTTAGACCTGGCGGACTGGTTACCACAAAAATTTTGAAATAAAGTGAAAAATTTTTGAAAATTTTGGCCAAAACGGGGGTACTTGAAAGATATTTTGATAAAATTTGATAGAATTTCTCCCCACACTTAGAAATGAATATTGTCCTCAATATTCAAAGTCCCGGCTATTATGCCGACTCTTTGAACGTAAAAAGCCAAGATTCGAATCTAACTGCGGAAATACCAAATTTCACTTTATTTCTATATATATATAACTTTTTTTTTTATATACATATATACATTTTTTCAAACAGCGGGGGGTTGGCCATTCCCCCACACTAGGTGGTAGAAAATAGAAAGAATCAGAGATACGGGTGAAAACCCGTATTGTTGCTAATTTTTGTTCATCGAGTCGCTAGCTTGACTCGATCCCCGAATTCAATTGTCCTTGGGGAAAGTTTGGAGATCCGGGACAACCATGGATGGTATGTCCTCTCCAAAGTAGTGCTTTAACCGATGTCCATTCACTTTGAAATTTGGACCGTCATTTTGAGATAATTCGACGGTACAATAAGGATAAACTTTTGCGATAGTGAATGGACCCGTCCATCGGGTTTTGAGCTTTCCCGAGAAGATCTTGAGTCTAGAGTTGAAAAGAAGGACTCGATCACCAACGTTGAAAATGCGGTTTTTGATTTTTGAGTCATGAATCTTCTTTGTCTTTTCTTTGTAGATCAAAGAGTTCTCGTAAGCTTGATCACGAAGTTCGTTTAATTCGTTTAGTTGAACTTTCCTATGATCACCTGCCGTTTTGAGGTCGAAATTGGCATGCTTGAGGGCCCAATAGGCTTTATGCTCAAGCTCGATCGGAAGATGGCACGCTTTCCCGTACACAAGTTTATAAGGCGTACACCCAATGGATGTTTTGTAAGCCGTACGGAAAGCCCAAAGTGCATCATCTAATTTTTCCGACCATGATGCACGATTCTCACCTACAGTTCTTTCCAATATTCTTTTAATGCCCCGATTGGAAACTTCGACTTGTCCACTCGTTTGAGGGTGGTACGCTGTGGAAAGACGGTGAGTTACACCGTACTTTTGCATGACTTTGTCAAATTTGTCATTACAGAAGTGCGTACCACGATCACTAATAATAGCACGTGGAGTTCCGAATCGGGCAAAAAGAGCTTTTAAAAATT
The DNA here is from genome assembly GCA_030686995.1 of Artemisia argyi. Classification (NCBI taxonomy): domain Eukaryota; kingdom Viridiplantae; phylum Streptophyta; class Magnoliopsida; order Asterales; family Asteraceae; genus Artemisia; species Artemisia argyi. Next base: position 53,100,827 of record CM060707.1, read on the forward strand.
TCACAACTACTCGGGCATCATTTGTGGGTAAAGCTTTTGCTTCAACTCATTTTGACAAGTAGTCAACTGCCACGAGTATGTATTTGTTTCCGTGAGAGGATGGAAATGGCCCCATAAAGTCGATGCCCCAGATATCAAAAATTTCACAAACTTGAATTGCATTCTGAGGCATTTCATTCCTTTGTGAAATATTCCCGTGACGCTGACAAGCGTCACAGGACTTGACCAATTCTTGGGCATCCTTGTAGATCGAGGGCCAATAAAAGCCGGAATCAAACACCTTTTTGGCGGTGTAGTTGGGATTGTGGTGGCCCCCCGTGGGACCAGCATGGCAAGCCTTTAAAATTTCAGCGGCTTCCTGACCATACACACACCGCCGGATGACTTGATCCGCGCATATCTTGAACAAGTAGGGGTCGTCCCAAAAGTAATGTTTTACATCTTTGAAAAATTTATTTTTTTGTTGAGACGACATCCCTTTCACAATGAAGTTACCCGCAAGATAGTTTGCAAAGTCGGAAAACCGAGGGGTAATCGAGTCTCCACGAAATGAAACCACATTGAGGGTTTCGAGAGGAAATGTTTCATTTATTTCCTTTTTCTCGAAAGCATTTTGGTGAGGGTTTTCAAGACGGGAGAGATGATCAGCGGCCAGGTTCTCAGCTCCTTTTTTATCACGAATGATGATATCAAATTCCTGAAGGAGGAGAACCCATCGGAGGAGTCTCGGCTTTGCATCTTGTTTTGCAAATAGATACTTCAAAGCCGAATGATCCGTATACACTATGCTTTTAGTCAGAATCAAGTATGGCCGGAATTTTTCAAAAGCATACACCACAGCTAATAATTCTTTTTCAGTTGTGGTGTAATGACTTTGAGCCTCGGTCATAGTCTTGCTGGCATAGTGTATAGGCTGAAAATGTTTTGTTTTGCGTTGCCCCAAGACTGCCCCTATAGCATAATCACTAGCCTCACACATGAGCTCGAAGGGCAAGTCCCAATCGGGGGCAACAAGAATCGGTGCCTCGGTAAGCCTTTTCTTTAATGTTTCAAAGACTTCGATGCACTCAGGGGAGAAGATAAAAGGAGCATCCTTCTCGAGGAGATGGGTCATAGGCCGGGCGATTTTAGAAAAATCTTGAATAAACCTACGGTAAAAACCGGCGTGACCCAAAAAGCTCCTAACACCTTTCACAGTCGTGGGATGAGGCAATTTTGCAATGACGTCCACTTTGGCTCTGTCAACCTCCATCCCGTTTTTTGAAATTTTATGGCCGAGGACAATGCCCTCTTTGACCATAAAGTGACTCTTCTCCCAATTTAGACATAATTTTGTGTCTTCACAACGTTTTAGCATGCTGTCTAAATGGGAGAGACATGATTGGAATGAATTCCCAATGACCGAAAAATCGTCCATAAAGACCTCCATACTTTTCCCGATCATGTCGGAAAAAATGGCCATCATACATCTTTGAAACGTGCCCGGAGCATTACATAGGCCAAATGGCATACGTTTATATGCGAAAGTTCCATAGGGGCACGTAAAAGTGGTCTTTTCTTGGTCTTGCGGGTCAATGGGAATCTGAAAGTAACCCGAGAAACCATCGAGGAAGCAATAGTACTCATTCCTCGCTAATCTCTCGAGCATCTGATCCATAAAGGGCAGAGGAAAATGATCCTTACGAGTGGCGTCGTTCAATTTACGATAATCAATGCAGACGCGCCAACCCGTAACCAAACGAGTTGGGATTAACTCATTCTCCTCATTTGTGACAACAGTAATGCCACCCTTTTTTGGAACACAATGAACTGGGCTGACCCAAGGACTGTCCGAGATAGGGTAAATCAATCCGGCATCAAGAAGTTTTAAAACCTCTTGTTTGATAACCTCGTGAATTTTTGGATTCACCCTTCTTTGATGTTGGACCGCAGGTTTGAAGTCATCCTCCATTAATATCTTGTGAGTACAAAACTCAGGGTCGATGCCCTTGATGTCGGAGAGACGCCAAGCAATTGCTCGCTTATGAGACTTCAAAACCTTTATAAGAGCGGCCTTTTCCTCAACACTTAAGTCTTTAGCAATTATGATGGTAATTTATCATCACCCTCCAGAAATGCATATTCAAGATGAGGCGGCAAGTCCTTAAGTTCAACCGCGGGAAAGTCATCAGTTTTCTCAACATTTTTGACTTCCTCCTTATGAAGTATTTGTGGTAGAACAGGAAGAGGAGAAGGATCCTCGTTTAATAACTTTTCAAGCATGAGAACATCCCCCTCGAGGTCAATCTCCTGGTTATCGATTCCATCAGGAATCAAATCACTTTTGAGAAAGGCCTCAATTTCTTCTAAGATGAAGTCACTTCCCTCTAACGGAGTGAGGGAAGGAGAAGAATTAGCAATAATGGGGTGAGAAGATGGAGTGAAGTTTTCACTCAGAGAATCATCGACAAAACCTAAAACCTCTTGAGCGTACTCCTCAGACGCGACATCAATGACATCAATTCGGTTAACCGTTTCGGCGTCATAATTAGAGGAGTACCTCGAAGTTTGATCGAGGTTAAAGGTTACAGCTTCATTACCAACACGAAGAGTTATTTCCTCTTCGTGCACATCAATTAACGCACGACCCGTCCTTAAGAATCCTCTCCCAAGAATGAGAGGAACTCGTGGGTCAGCATCGAAATCCACAACCACAAGATCTGCCGGAAAGTGGAAATTTCCCACTTTCACAAATACATCCTCGGCAATGCCGAGGGGACGAGATGTTGAGCAGTCTGCCAGCTCAAGAGTCATGCAGGTGGTTGTGAGTTCTGGAAGAGAGAGCTTTTTCCATATTGAATAAGGCATCAAGTTGATGCTCGCACCTAGATCGGCTAGGGCGAAGCACTCAACCATTCCGGGAAAAACACATGGAATCAGAAATTTTCCCGGATCTCCTAGCTTCTTGGGAAGCTTTTTCAGAAGAACTGCAGAGCAGTTTTCATTGAGTGGAGTTCGAGCCATTTCGAATAGCTTCTCTTTATTGTTCAACAGATTTTTGATTGTCGATGCGAATTTAGGCCTCAACAGGAGAGCATCCGCGAAACTGATATCAAAATGAATATCACGGAAGATTTGAAAAAAAATTTCCATTTGATGGTTTGCTTTTTTGCGGAGCTTCTGGTCTTGTAACCTAGATGGATATGGTAGTGAAGGTTTGGATTTAGGGTTTTCTCCAGGAGTTGTTGGTGGTTCAAACACAACTCCCGGTTTTGGTACAAGTCCTGGTTTTGGTACAATTTCTGGAACAACCTGAGGGTGGACGTGTGCGGTACTTCGTGGGCTAGGAGATTGCACCTTGTCCGTGGTTGCCTCAGGCTCAATTTCTACTTCCTCGGAATAGGAGGAACTGGCGGCTCTTCATAAGCTTTACCACTGCGTGTAGTAATAGCTTTGAGTTCCCCCTTGGGGTTAACAACTGTATTAGCCGGGAGACCTCCTGATGTAGAGGGTGGAGTGAGATGATTCATAAGACTGGCAAGCATATTCTCAATCTTGCTTTGAGATTGATCAATTTTGTTGTTTGTTACCATCAACTCACTCTTCAGCTCTTGACCCTGTTTGGCTATTGATGATTGGAAATCATTCTTCAAATTTGAGATTTGATTTTGCATTGCCCTCATTTTGGTCTCATTAACTTTGATGTAGTTATTGAGCTCGTTTGGGAGGGGATCTTGATAATTTGGAGCTGAATACCCTTGATTACCCCTTTGGGGTGGGTACTGATTGACGGGGGCAGGATTTTGATTTTGCATATTAGGCCCCCTTGGTGGATTAGGATTAAACCTATTTGGATTTTGAGGAAACCCGGGTGGTCCACCCTGGTTGCTAGCCCGGTAATTTGGTTCCATTTGAGAGCGGTATTGGTTACCTCCTTGGTTAGAATTGCCGGCTATTACATTTACTTCGAATGGATTGCCTTCGGTGGCAGTGCAATTATAATATGAGTGTGGACCACCACAAGTGACACAAACTTCTATCTTTTTGATTTCAGCTTGTGGAGAAGGAGAAGAATCTTTCTTGCCTTGGGCGAGAACCAATGCATGGACAGCTTCCGTGAGTTTGTCAAGTCTAGCATCAGTGCTAGACTGAGCCACGGGCAATGAGGAAGAAGGAACAACATCCCTTTGGGAAACAACCGATTTGCTTCGGGGAATGCGGACCTTAGATTTATTCTCAATGATCGCTAAAGCATCCTTCGTGGTGCGATTCAAGAAGTTACCTCCAGCGGAGGCATTTAGAGAGTCTTGATCGGATTGGCTTACACCATTGTAGAAAGTATCAAGCGTCATGAGATCGGAGAACCCGTGGTGAGGACATTTTCGGAGCAATTCCTCGTAACGATCCCATGCCTCACTAAAGGATTCATCAAATTTCTGCGTGAATTTCATGATCTCATTCTTGAGACTCGTGGTTTTGGAAGGAGGAAAGAATTCATTTACGAACTTTTTCACAAGATCTTCCCATGTCTCAATAGATCGTGGAGGTTGTTTTTCAAGCCAAATCCGGGCTTGTCCCTCCAGGGAGAATGAGAATAGAAGAAGTTTGATTGCTTCATAGGGGACATCTTTGCATTTGATGGTGTATGTGATTTTATTGAACCATCGAATGTGATCTTGAGGATCGTCCCTCTCATATCCGTAGAATTGACGTGATGTGGCCAGGTTTATCAACCCTGTTTTAAGCTCAAAATTGTCGGCCATGATTGCCGGAACAACGATAGCATCTCCGTAACCCTCGACGGGTGCTTGGAGAAGCTCATTCATAGAGGGTTCAGCCGCCATGATGACAGCTGAAGGTGGAACAGCTCGGATCTCAGATCCGACTGTTGGTGCAGAACGTCTACGAGGTCTTCGAGGTTTCCTGACCAGCTCACGTAATGGGCTAGTGGACCTTGAAGAATGAGTGCCCATGCACTAGGGATAAAAACTTTTTGGACAATATTTTTGTTATCGTCCCGTGATCCAAAATCGTTTCTCTTTAAGAATCACCTTAAAAGAAAACCGAATCAGAAAACGTTACGATACGTTTTGTTGTTTTTTACTTTTTTTGGTGTTTTAACACTTTAGGAAAAGTGTTAATGACTTTTTTTTTTATGTGTTTTGATTTTGAAAATATTCACAAGTGATGGTATTTGTACAGTGAGTGAGGTGAGATAACACTAATCTTGAAAGATGCTACAGAAACGCGCACACCTCCCCGGCAGCGGTGCCAAAAATTGATTGACACTAAACCACCAACTTATATTGACCAAAGAATGGTCAGCAAAGTCAAATAGCCTAGATCAATACTCCGGGTAATATAAGGTATCACCGGGTCGTTAAATCCCGTGGAGGTGTGAATTGTAACTTAAGCGTATTCGTGATCGGGTGATTATTCACAGAAAAGGGTTATAATCAGAATTATTTGGAAATTATTAACAAATATAGCTTAGGAAAGCTACGTGATTGATTACGGGAATTTGGATTACAAGGATTTGAGCTAAAACCTAAAAACGTACGTTTTACTTAAAAACGTACACAGACGAACAAATTGAAAAGTATAACTGATGGACTGGAAAGGTTACAAGTGTAAAATTGTTATTTTTACAATCCTATTAATTAAAGAAAATTTTAAGAAAATTAAAAACTATTTTTACACTTTTTAATTATTTATTATTAATTAATTACTAATTATCTATTTATTACTTAATTAAACTAATTAGAATTATTAAAAATACTAAAAAGACTTAGAAAATTAAGAAAAATTTTAAAAATCTAATTAACCATTATAGGAATCCTAAAAAATTATAAAAAGTTTATTTTATGTATTTTTAAACTAATTTACTAATTATTAATCTAATTACTTATTAATTTCTAATTAAACTAATTATATTATAAAAAATAGAAAATGAGTGATATAAATCCTAGAAAAATTTGTAAAAATGTTTTAATTTAAATAAAAGCTAGAAAAATTATAAAAACTAGGTTATACTTTATAAAATATAATTATGCTATTTAATTACTTAATATTAATTAAAACTAAATTAAACTAAAATTATTTATAAAAACCACTAAAAGACAAAATAAAAATCTGGAAAAATTTGTAAAATTACTTTAACTTAAAAGAGAATTTCTAAAAATATCAAAATGATATATTCCTTATAAATAAGCTAAAAAGAAAATTAAAATTGATAAATCCTATTAAATAGAAGCTATCACTAATATTAAAGTTGGTTTTTTTGGTTTTTTCTTTTTCCAAATTGAATATACACTAAAAACAAAGACTTTTAATAAAAACACTTTTCACACAATCCAGAAATAAGCACTTTGAGTGCTTATTTGTCCACTCAGTTGACTTTTGTTGACTGAGGGTGTAAATAAGCACAAATGAAGAGTGTGGGGTCCTCAATGATAACTTTTGGTTTCTCTGAGTTAGTAGAACCTGAATAAGCAAGAATGAGCCAAATAAGTGGCTTTAATAAGCCAATAATCACAAATAAGCTGTTTGCTTATTCCATTCTGAGACAGTTTAAGGGACAGACTTATGGCACAAAGTTAAGTGGGGTCCACATGTTTAGAGGTCAAACTACTGGTCAATATACACTCCCTGGTAGGAGGGGGGTTGAGTGATGCCAATTCTGAGGTTTGGGACCCACTGGGTCAGCCACAATCAACCACCAAAGGGTGGTGAGTGAACTGAGTGGTCTGAGACAGGGCAACTAACTTGCCCTGCAAGTGTCTTCCAAGGCCATTTTGGTCATTAAGAAAAATTCACAAAAATATAACAATTGTGAAGATCCAAAGTTCAGCTGATAGTGTAATCACAAAACAAGTTTCAGACCTTAAATCAAAACACAAAAATCAATTTAATTCATGCCATTTTGGCAAAAATCTGAGTTTGAGCTTTTTTGACTTTTTGAGAAATCTTAGGTTTTGACTTTTATGAACTTCAATCACTGATTTAGTGATCAAATGTGTTGTGATGAGCTATATGAAAACTGATTTAAGTAAAAACATCCACTTATAACAAGATTTGATGGGTTTGGACTTGAAAAACTCACCACAGTTGACTGTGATGATTATTGTTAGTGATTTTGACTTTGAGTGTATTAGTAAACATGCAAGTTGTTTTCCTGAGCCTATATCCACCCCAATAACTGATTAAAACACAGAGATGCACAATTATACTAGTTGCAAGGTACAAACAGACATCATCCAAACACTCCTTTTAAAATTGAAACTGAGAAAAACTAGGTTAACAAGAAACCATAATGCAATATACTGAATACAATTATTATGACAAGCAATAATTAAGTATTTTAGACAACAACAACAACTAAACTACTAGAGAGAGTACAAGTTTAAAAGAAAGGCTTACATAAGCCTTCCAAGCTAACTGTTAAAGACCAAAGAACCAAATGAACCAATCCTAATGCCCTCCCATGAGGTTCCTAATCCACAACCATCCTTAATAAACTGTGCTCCAAGCTTGCTCAATCCTTGATCACCATATTTTTATTTATTTTTGATTTTTTTTTAATTTTTTAGTAATTATTTAAAACTGAGTTTAGGATGTTCACACAAACTTGAAAAGCTTATAAAACCTTTTTATCTGAGTTTGTGAGAGCTTATGAACAGATTAAACATACATTAGAAGCTTTGATTAGAACTTGCAAATTTGAAATGGAACTTGAAAAGTGAAAATAAGACTTAAACTTTAAAACAAACTTTTCATTGATAAAAAAGGTCACAGTACATTACAAATAAACTGAAAAATACATAAAACTAAAAAATTACACACCAAGGCTCATGTAAGAGCTACAATATATATATCGAAAATAAAATAAGTCCTATCTTCTCCCACATGGCTTCCTTTTGATTTTTTAAAGTCCCAGTGGTATCCTTGTTGACCCTTGACCATATCCCATCCATTCAATTGAGCTTTGATCAATCCTAGCCATTGGATTGAATTTTCCCGCCAAAAAACAATGGAGCAATTCTGAGTGGTTCTGGTGGGGGGTTTGGTGTTAGAATTTATTGTGGTGGGTTTGTTAGGTGTGGGAATTAATTGTGGGGGTTTGAGTTGGTGAAAAGGTGAGGAGGGGGGGATTTTGTCCCTGGTTTTGCGCGGCCATGTTGGGGGGAAGAAGGAGTTGACCGGGTGTTTGACCCAGTTGACTGTTTGACCCTGCTCTTTTTATTATTAGATTGGGCCGGGTTGGATGGGCTTTGGGAGGACTGGATCAATGGGTGGGGTGGATAAGGGTTTGGTTTTGGGTTGATAATATAAACAAGGGTCCGGTTGTGTAGTTAATAACCATAGGGACCAATTTTGTAATTTTGGAAAAGTTTAGGGACTGAAATGGAAACTTTTCCAAATTACTTATGAGGACCAATCATGCCAAGTACCATAACTCCAAGAACCATTTTTGTATTTTTCCAATTTTCAAAATTCCCAGGGACCTGTTTTGCCAAATTTGAAATTTCAAGGACCAAACTTGTAATTTTGGAAAACTTGCAACCCAAGTGTAATATTTTGATTTTTGACTTTTAAATCCTTGGGTTGACTTTTCATTTCAAAATAAATGCATAGGGACTAAAATTGACAAGTTTTAAAACTTGGGGGACTGAAACTGCCAATATTGCAAACTTTGTACGTTTTTTCTTTGTTTTTGCTCTTTTTGCTTTTAAAACACATAAAACACAATCCCTGGGATAATTTAAGTATTTTGATATTTTTTTGATTGTTTTTTGTGCGTTTTGGCAGTTTAAATATATCAAAAATGATGAGTGTTTGAGCACTCATCATCTCCATTAAGTGGCCATTTACTAGCAGGTTGGATTTTGAAGAGGTCGCCTATAGGTTGAAGAGAAGAGATGAGATTGTAGAAAAAGATAGTCATATTTATTCGACATATTCTCACAGAATCATGCTTACGTGGCTTTAATATTGCATCAAGTACAAGGTAATTTTGGCATGTACACTATACTATGATGATTTCGATACCTCGCAACCATCAGGAGGGAGAAGAACATGCCAAAAGAAGTAGTGTTTCACCTTCAGTGATTGGATTGACTGAGAGAATTGGGCTTAACATCGTAAATGGAGAAGTAGTGTGTTTGCATCGGGGCTTATTACCAACTTGAATGAAAATTTATGTGAGTTATGTTGTTATGCTGCTACCCGACCATACAACCATTTTGAAGAATTCAAAGTGTCTTGTCTACTTTATCCGCTGCATGATTAGAAGATTAAAGATATATCATAAGGGTTGTCAGTTTGGGAGGGAGCAGGTATAAGAAAAAGGCTCACTTGTTAGGAGGGAGTAATAACCTAACTAGATCATTACAACACACGAAGTTCAGAGCTCCAAAGATTAGTGCCTTTAATGGACAAAGATCAAATGCTGGAGTATTCAGAAGAAGGAACTTCAAGAATGATGCATAAGAAGTTCAGAGCTAAAAAGGTCAGAGCCATCAGTGCCAAAGATCAATGCCGAGATTGTTGGAAGAGAGGACTTCAAGTCATCCTCAGTATCTAGACCACAGAGACTCTGCACTTCAACAATGTCAACATAGTTTATTACTATTGTAATTTACCTTGTTTATGTATTTATAGGTCTCATTGTAACCATTCACGTGTGACGATATCTTGGAGGGAGATTGTTAGCCTTGCTCTTTTTATAAAGATAATGTCACACAAGTGAATTAGACTAGATATGATTAGTGTTGCACCCTCAGGGACTAATGTTGTAAAAAAGGGGAAACCTTGTAGTGAGATAGAGCCTATAAATGCCCCTCATGACTCTTGTTAGGATCATATTTTATTTATAGAAAGTGTCGGTCATTAATATTATGTAATAGGTTGCTTTAGAATATTATTATGATGAAGTTTTACTAATGTTTTCATAATTTTATAAAGTCGAAGGGCTAATTATGTAATAATGTCAAAGATATGTGAAGCCCTAGACAACCACTATAAATACTCTTGTAATCCTCATGGAAGAGGTTGGTTCTCTTAGTAATAACAAGGCTTATTATTTTCACACACTAGAGTTCCCTCCCACTCTCTCTCTCTCTCTCTCTACTTACTTTATCCCTCTAGATTTAGGCAAGATTCATAAGTGATTAAGGTTGTTCTACGGTCCTACAAATGGTATCAATCGTCTAGGGATAATATTAGGTGTTTTTTACGTAGCAGCCGAGTTACAAGCCCTAGATTATCGAGTTAGGGTTTACTGTTCTATCGAGTTAGTAAGTGTTCTGCTTATCGAGTTAGTGACAAAGTTTTGAGTAAGGGTTTCTGTTTTATCGAGTTATCTTTGTGGCGAGTTAGCCTTTCTCCTTATCGTGTATCAAGTAAGGATTTGCTTAGTTTTATTTCTAAACGAAACTATGCTTAATTTTACTTTGGCTATCGAGTTAGGAAAATACATGGTTATCGAGTAACTGTGTGTTGAGAAAGGTAGTTTATCGAGTAAGGGTATCTCAACGTACATTGCTTATCGAGGTTGCACTTACCGAGTTACAAGATATTACCGAGTTAGAAGATTGTGTTATCGAGTTAGTAGACCAAAACAATACCGAGTTTCTTATCTAGCAAGCACTTACCGTGTTAGGTTCTGAGTTTTTGGCGGGAAAATTTGAGTAAAATTTAATTTTTACAGGAGACTAAACGTTCAATTTTTACGCGAGATTCAAATTTTGGTATAACGTTGAAAATTTTGGCCCGAAATTCAAATTTTTAGGCCAAAATTCAAATTTTTTTCGGTAAAATTTGGCGTAAAAATTTTGAAAACTCAAATTTTTCTGGTAACCTTAGAATTGCATTTCATAGTGATTTTCAAATTTTAGGAAAGAAATTTTTCAAATTTAATTTTTGGAGGGAAAATACGAAATCACTAAAATAAACCGAGAACGAATTTTCAACTTCACCAAAACCATCTAATCTACAACAACAACCTTTGTTATCTTTCAAAAGATCCTAAGAACAACGTTTCACTTTGAATCCTAATCATGGCAACTCAACAAGATATTCATGCTGCCGATGCCGAAAATCGACCTCCAATGCTTGAAAAAGGTGGATATCTTCCATGGACAAGCCGCATGCTTCGTTACATCAAAACAAAGCCTGATGGTAAACTAATGATCAACTCAATTAAAGAGGGTCCATTTAAGCCAAGACAAGTTCAAGATGAAGGTAATCCAAATACAACACCTCCTACTCTACCATTCTTGCGTGAACAAACAGAAGCAGACTACACAGATAAAGACAAGAAGCAGATCGCCGCTGATGATATGGCAATGCATTTAATCCAACTTGGATTACCACGCGAGATCTTTGCTGCGTTCGACAGATGTGAAATTGCTTTTGATATGTGGGAACGAGTTAGAAGGATATGTCATGGAACAGAGATTGGGCAACAAGACGTTGATAACAAACCTCTAACTGAATGGGAGAACTTCACATCCACTAAAGGTGAATAGATTGAATCCTACTACACAAGGTTTTGCACTTTAATGAGTGAGTTAATCAGAAACAAGTTGACACCACGAACAATTGCAACAAACATCAAATTCATCAATAACCTTCTAGAAGAATGGGGTCGTTATGTTACAATTGTCAACCAAACAAAGGATTTACATAAGGTGAATTATGATCAACTCTATGACTTTCTGAAGCAAAACCAAGCTGAGGCTAATGAAGTAAAGAAAGAAAGATTGGCAAAGAATCATGATCCTCTCGCTTAATTGCTACTACACCAACACCATTACCAGTGAACACACAACAACCATCATCATCTTTCACTCACAACTACATGCAACCATCATGCATTCAACAGCAAACACCGGTCTACCAACAACAGTTCTACCCACAGCAACAACAACATGTTATTCCACAACAACAATACCCACAATTCCAAGAACCAGAATTCACTGAAAATGATGAAGCTACTGCAGCATTGACCCAAGCATTTGCTCTTATCTCAAAGGCATTCCAAGGATGTTATTCTACACCAACAAACAACAACCAAAGGATTTCATCGAATACTCGCAACAAGCAGTTTGCTCAGCCGAGTTTCAATATGGGCAATGGAGGCCAAATGGTTGGAGTTTATGGGAATCAGCAGGGATATGCTACTGGATTTCATATGGGTGATCAGAATATGCAGAATGCAGGGAATCAGTATGGTCAGTATGTAGAGAATCAGATGGGTCAGTTTGTTGGAAATCAGAGGGGTCAGAATGTTGGAAATCAGGCAATGGGTAATCAGAATAGAAATGTTGCAGCTCCAGTTGTTGGGAATCAGGGAAATGTGAATCAGGGTTATCCAGTAAAGTGTTTCAACTGTCAGGGTGTAGGTCATATGGCAAGGAACTGTCCTACTAAGCCGAACAAAATAGACCCAGCGTACTTGCAGAAAGCATTGTTGTTGACACAAAAGAATGAGGCAGGGTTTCAGTTGAACGCAGAGGAGAATGATTTTATAGCTCTTATGGATGACATGGAAGACAGAGAGGATATCGATGCGAACTGCATATTCATGGAAAATCTTCAGAAAGCTAAGTATGACACGGATTCTGACACACTTCCTGTTTATGACACCAATACACCATCTGAGGTATCCAACTTCAATATATGTCACAATAATGATATATTTGATATGTCTCCTCATGAGGAACAGCATTCTAAGAAGCTAGCATCTACTTATGATACATACTTGGACACGCCAAGTAGTAGTAATACTCCTTTAATAACTCCAAATGTGAATTATAATGGAGGCTTCGTTTCACAGCATGCTGAGAATGATGAGGAAACACATGCTTTTTTTGAATCATTATTGAATAATTGTCGTATTGAAATTGAAAATGTGAAAAAGGTCAATCGCGATGTTAAGGCCGCGAATGTTAAATTGACTGCTGAGCTTGAGAGTTACAAGGAAAATGTTAAAGCTTTTGAGTTTTATAACAAAAGATTGTCTGAATTAGAAACTGGTTATCAAAATTCCGTTTCAAGGGAAAAACTTTTGCAAATCAAGTTTGAGACACTTGATGTTAATTCTTTCAAGAAGATAAAATCTTTAAACGCGGAAATTTCTGATTTACAAAACCAACTTTCTAAACAAAAATCAACTTATACCAATCTTGAAAAAGAGAGGGATGAGTTGAAAAGGAATTTGCAAAGAAAAAAGATAAACTTTTGGATGAAATCATAGAGTCAGAACACAAGATTGCTAAATTAGAAGAATTAGTTGTTAAAAAGGGTCAGTCAAGCCAAACAATGAATATGATTGCTAATCAAACTAATCCGATTTACCACACAAAACATAAAATGGCTCTAGGGAACAAAACTCCTTGTAATCTCAAGAAAGCTCAGCAAGAACAAAATTGTTTGTTTAATGGAAATGTTTTGTTTACTAAGCATGATCCTCCTATTGTTCGTGATTCTGTGGAAACAATTGAATTGGTCGAAGAGAGCATTAATAAAATGAAACAAAAAAAATCCTGGTTTGAAACCAATTGATTACAATAAATTGAACAAACTTTCGGGCATTACTTTTGTTCCACAAAAACAAGCATGTGAGCTTTCCAAACCTGTTTCCAATAGCCCAGAAGTTTCTACACCCGTAGTTGTTTCCAAATCTCTTTCAAAAATGAAACAAATGTCTTGATGATGTTAAAAAGAGAATTCAAACACTTCAAAATATTGTTAAATCTAAAACCACTATTAGTATTAACAACTGGCATTCTAGTTTTCATAACGAACAGAAAAAGGTGTTTGAAAACGAAATTACAATCCCACTGAGTAACATCAGTGTGAGGGTAATCCATTTTGAACAAGCTTTCTTAAAAGAAGCGGTCGATTTTGTCAAGGACCACAAATCCCTAGTAAAACAAGCTAATGAAACTCGTGAAAACATGAATATTTTGGAAAGGTTAAATGATTCTCTCTTCGAAGCAGTTTTGTCTACTGATATAATGTCTATCATCATAAAAACATATTCGGTTCAAGACGATAAAAGACTGAGAGCTGAGACCTCCGAAATTGTTTCCAAATATGAAAATGCTCTTATAAAGCTTGAAAAAGAAAATGTGTCATGTTTTAAACAACTTGATCGGAAAAAAGAAGAATGCAAGTATGACAAATTGTCGTATGAGCGTGCCTTCAAGAACATGAAAGAGCAAAATGATCTTTTGAGGGATCAGCTTAAAAGTCAAAAAGGGAAGGGTGAGGAAACTAAGTTTGCAAAACCATCGACTTCGGCGAAACCAAATGTTTCAAACACTGTTCAAAAACCAAAAATGTCAATTTCACGGTTTGCGCCAAAAGTCGATGAGAAAAAGGATTTGACAAAACCAGTCACTCCAATACCCTTGCCCAAGGAAAATGAAAATGTAAAGAGTGTTGAAAAAGGAAAAGTAGTTGTCGAAACACCAAAAGTGCTAGCACCTGGCCTTTTTAGGATTAGTCCCACTAATGCGTCTGCCTCCACATCTAAGACTTATGAGGGCAAGAAGGATAATTCTAAAGAGTCTAGTGATGCTAAAAAGGACAACAATATAAATCCTAATGCGTATGCCTCAACTTCTACAGGATTAGACAGCACCTCTAGGAGCAGCAGACTAAAGCCTAGGAGCAATACAAGGAACAATAGAGTCTCGTCTGCATCTACGAGTAGTAGCAAGAATAAAGTTGAAAAAGTAGAAGAACACCCTAGGAATTTATCGCTTTGTAATAAGAGACATGTTTCATCTGAATGTAATGTCGAGAGTACTGCTTCTAATGCATGTAATGACACTGTTTGTTTAATATGCAAGAAATGTTTAATTAATGATGTTCATGATGAATGTGTTTCTAAGAATGTGAATGTTACGCCTGAACAGAAGAGCGTTTCGAAAGGTCCTAGTGCTAAATTTAGATTTTTTGGAAACCTAATTAAAAGAATTAGGAACACCACTAATAGTCGCACGCCTAGGAACTACCTTAAGTATTGTGTTTGGATTCCAACGGGTAGAGAATTTATATTCAAGGATGGCAAATTTGAAATAGTTCAAGCTAAACAAGTAGCAACTGTCTATGAGTGTGATTTGGAATGTACCCCTAACCCCATGGAACCTAATTCAAAAGGGTTTCCAAATACAAACTCTTCTGTTATTGGAAGGTTATCGAAATATGTCTTTGGATCGTTGACTCGGGTTGCTCCAAGCACATGACCGGGAATTTAAAGTTGCTGATCAATTTCGTTTGGAAATTCATGGGAACTGTACGTTTTGGAAATGATCACGTAGCAGCTATTCTGGGTTTTGGAGATCTTCAGTTTGGGAATTTTTTGATCACTCGAGTTTACTACGTCAAAGGGTTGGGACACAATTTGTTTTCAGTTGGGCAGTTTTGTGATGCAGATTTAGAAGTTGCATTCAGAAGAAACACAGTTTTTATTAGAAATTTGGTTAGTGATGATCTCTTAATTGGTAATCGTGGTACAAACTTGTATGCTATCGACATCAACCAAATGGCTTCTACATCACCAATTTGTCTTATGACAAGGGCAACCGAAACTATGTCCTGGCTGTGGCATAGACGTTAATCCTATCTCAATTTCGACACCATCAACAAGTTAGCCAAAGACAACATCGTCAACGGTCTTCCTAAGTTCAAATACACCAAGGATCATCTATATCCATCATGCGAACAAGGAAAAAGCAAAAGAGCATCATATAAACCTCAAACCGTACCTAGTTCAGAAGTAAGGTTACATTTGTTGCATATGGACTTATGTGGCCCAATGAGAGTTGAAAGCATTAATGGGAAAAAGTATATTCTTGTTATCGTTGATGATTATTCAAGATATACATGGGTAAAGTTTTTGAGATCAAAAGACGAAGCACCAGGCATCATCATCACCTTTATGAAGCGTATTCAAGTTCTACTTCAAGATCCAGTAAGGATTGTAAGAATAGATAATGGCACAGAATTCACAAATTAGGAGTTAAGAACCTATTTTGAAGATGTTGGAATTACACATCAAACATCAGTTGTTAGAACTCCACACCAGAATGGGGTAGTTGAAAGAAGAAACAGAACACTTGTGGAAGCTGCTCGCACAATGCTGATATATTCTAGTGCACCACTATTCTTATGGGCTGATGCTGTTGCCACTGCTTGTTTTACTCAAAACCGATCCCTAATCCATCCAAGATTCAATAAATCCCCATATGAGCTAGCGAATAATCGGAAACCTGACATCTCTTACCTTCACGTGTTTGGCGCTTTGTGCTATCCGACGAATGACAGAGAAGATATAGGAAAGTTAAAAGCTAAGGGTGATATTGGAATCTTCATTGGATATTCAGAAAACTCGAGGGCATTTAGGGTGTATAAAAGAAGAACAAAAAGGATAATGGAGACGATGAATGTGAAGTTTGACGAGATTTCACAAATGGCTTCTGAAAGACTCGCTCTAGAACCCGCGCTTAATCCGATGGCTTCTAATCAAAACGGATTAGGACCCGCACCAAACCAGCAGACTTCTGGACACATCAGTTCAGGACTCGTGCCTAATGGAGCTCATTCAACAAACACTGAAAAACCTTCAGAACAAGAACTGGAAAATTTCTCAACAGCATACCGCTGCACTCGCTCAAAACCATCAACCACCACCATCACAAGATGTATCTACAACAATCGAAGCTGAATCACCAACTCCCTAAGCATCATCAACATCTACTCCAGCAACTCCAGTTATTGAAACTGATCTACCAAGAGTTGATGAGCAGAATCAAAACACTAATTTTCAAGAAGAACAAACAAATAATTCAAACGATGTTGTGTTAGAAGATGAAGAAGTATTTGAAAACCCATTTGCAACAGACTATGCTGAATCTTCGTCAAGGTTACAAGAACCGACTAACACACATTTGTTAAACCCAAGGTACCCTTCTACGTTTCAATGGACAAAAGACCATCCAATAGAACAAGTTATTGGTGAACCTTCAAATCCAGTTCAGACGAGGAGACAACTTGCCACCGATCTCGAATTGTGCATTTACATTTGCTCAATCAGCCTCAAAGAACCTAAGAACATTCGGGAAGCAATGGCAGAAAACCCATGGATAGAAGCGATGCAGGAGGAAATTCTTCAATACCAGTTACATGATAGTTGGGAACTTGTTGAACGACCACTTGATAAACGAGTTCTTGATCTCAAGTGGTTGTGAAAGAACAAATAGGATGAGGAAATGACTATAATTCGCAACAAAGCTCGTCTCGTGGCTAAAGGTTATGCACAAGAAGAAGGGATAGATTTCGAAGAATCATTCGCGCCTGTAGCTAGACTTGAAGCAGTCCGGATTTTCTTAGCCTATGCCGCTCACAAAAACATCACAGTATATTAGATGGACATTAAGACAACCTTCTTAAATTAAACTCTGAAAGAAGAAGTGTATGTGAGTCAGCCAGAGGGATTCATCGACAAAGATTATCCAGACTACGTCTACAAGCTTAAGAAAGCCATTTATGGTTTAAAACAAGCTCCAAGAGCGTGGTATGACTAACTATCATCTTTCTTGCTCAAAAACAATTTCACCAAAGGAACGGTTGATGACACCTTGTTTACCAAAAAATTCAAAGATGACATTTTGATCGTTCAAATTTACGTGGACGACATTATTTTTGGATCAACCAATCCTAACCATGCAAAACATTTTGAAAATCTCATGAAAAGCAAATTTGAAATGTCCATGATGGGGGAACTTAAATTCTTTCTTGGTTTACAAATACATCAATCCCCTCGTGGTATTTTTATCACTCAAGCTAAATATACAATAGATATTTTGAAAAAACATGGAATGGAAAACTGTGATTCTGTTGGTACACCAATGGTCACTTCACAAAAAATAGGTGTTGATTTGTTTGGCAAACCCATCGATCCGAAGAAATATCTGAGCATGATCGGTTCTCTCATGTACCTAACTGCTAGTCGACCCGATATTCAATTTGCTGTTTGTTTATTAGCACGGTTTCAGGCAAAGCCTACCGAACTTCACCTCAAAGAGGTTAAACGGATCTTTCGGTACCTACGAAGCACCATTAACATGGGACTTTGGTATCCGAAGGATTCGGGGTTTAATCTAACAGCATTTTCAGATGCCGACCATGCCGGTGATCAAGTTACAGCAAAGAGTACATCAGGAGGAGCACAATTTTTGGTGAAAAGCTTGTAAGCTGGTTGTCAAAGAAACAGGATTGTACTGCGCTATCAACCGCCGAAGCCGAGTATGTGTCTCTATCTGCGTGTTGTGCCCAAGTTCTTTGGATGAGGACACAACTCACAGATTATGGCTTTACTTTTGACAGAATACCTATGTATTGTGACTCAAAAAGTGCCATAGCCATCTCGTGCAATCCTGTACAACACTCAAAGACGAAGCATATCAAAGTCTGCTACCATTTCATCAAAGAGCACGTAGAAGAGGGTACTGCTGAATTATTTTTCGTTAAGACTGATTACCAACTCGCCGATCTATTTACTAAAGCCCTTCCAAAAGAACGGTTTGACTATTTAGTTCGACGAATTGGCATGCGAAGCCTAACTCCTGAGGAGCTAGAACGTCTTCTCGAATCTTCTTGAAAAAATGTTTTCAAAATCGCTTCACTGTAAATATTTTTGAAAAAAAAAAAACAAAATACAAAATTTGAAAAATCAACAAAAAAAAAAATACAAAAATATAAAATTTCAAAAAATACAAAAACAATATAAAATCAAAAAATCCAAAAACATTATTCTCATGACATGTCTCTCGTATAAATCAATATTCTGTACGTTTCTAGAAATATCATTCTACAATGATAAAGACATGTACAGATGCTTGAACGGGAGTTCTTTATATGTTTTTCTAAAACATGTCGTTTCTCAAAAAGTTTCTTCACAATGGCTTTCGTATACTTCCGTACGAAACCCGGTCTTAAATGATGACTTCTGATTATTTTCAAATCAAGGACTCGTACGTTCAAAGATGAAATCTTTTTCAAAAAGTTCGAGTTAAACAAACGAAAAATACTTCAAACAAAAACTAGTTTTTCAAAAGAGAATTCTTGAGCACTTTTTCAAGATTGTTCAAAAGATTTCTCAAAATCTCTCAAAATTAGTGCTCAAGATAACTCCCTCCAAACCCATAAATGATTTTCAAATAAGCTATCATTAAGGGGGAGTATAAAAATCAAAAAGGTTCCGAATTCATGCAAAATGAAATCTGTCTATCTCTCCAAAAAGCTTTTTCTTAATCAGTTGATATAAAAAATATCACGATATGCTATTTTTGAGGGGGAGAAGACATGATTAAAATGTGATCAAAGATGTTTAAAGATTGTGACTGAATCTCAGAAGAGCTCGACTCAGAATGTACCAATGAATTGACGAAGCTTTAAATGTCAGTAATCGAAAAGACTTGTCCTGGACGGGTTGTAATTTCAAGCTAGTCCAACTAGTGATGTAAGCGTGTCTCGAATAGGACTTGTTTGAGTAGAATGTACCGTATCGAGAGACTTTCTTTGGACTTGACCAGGACGGGTAATAGTTTCAAGCTAGTCTAACTAGTGATGTAAGCGTGTCTCGAATCGGTCATGTTCACTGAAAGTGGATCAATTCAAAAGTGCAAACTCCTCCCACATATGCAAATTTCTTAAAAAATACATGAGCACATGTGAAGGGGGAGTCCTTCAAAAGTTGCAAAACTCTCAAAGTGGTAACAACAATGTGTTTTTATTATCATAAACACTTTGAGAGATTTTCAAATGAATGGTTTTATGGCAACAATAGGATAGTCATGAAGATATAAGGTGACTAAGGTTAGGAAAAACCGTCCTATGATCCGCCAGAGCCGGAGGGATCTACCCAAGGACAAATCCAATAGATTAGAATTAGAAGTCCTTAGGTATGATTGAAAAAAGGAGAAAATGAGAAAGGAGAAAGAAGGGGTTGAAGAATTAAAAAGAAAAGTAATGAAAAAGGGTGAAAAGAAATAGCCCTCCAAATGTTCAACCTTAGGGCAGACACCGGGTTCAATTCGTATGCTACTGGTTGTTGCTAAGGTGACACCGGTATTGAAGATAAAGAAGTCATGGACCCAGTGACGCACTGCACTTAACCTTCTAGCCACTTAAGTTCTCTTAAAAGAGCTTGTTTCATTCTCACGGGGAACCGGTGTAATCTATCGACCTGTCTCTTAGAGATGGTTGAAATTGAAGCAGGAGACCTCTCCCTAATCTCCGTATAGGAAACCAAATGTGCACTTATCGAGTCTAGAGCCCCGAGATTCATCAAAAGATCTCATAGGAACACATGATATTTATACACTGGTTGTTCATCATTAAGGACGCCAGATGTAAACTTAAGAGTCCTGCGCAGATCTTAGCAATCTGCCAAGAACGTTTATGAGAGGATTTACTTATGTATTTTCTCAATGATTGAACGGAAATTCCTGCTAGGGTCAACATCAAGCAGCCCTGACAGCAGGTCACTTCGGTAATTCCTTATGGGTTACACTTAGTGTTCGCGGTGGTTTCAAATGATCTATAGTCGTGGAGTGATCCCCAGCGACTCACCCATTCGTTGAGCTACTTAGTAGGTCTCGTAAGCTCCCTCAGGAGTATCCGAAATGGGAATGGCCATGGTAAGGGTTAGAAGGAGTCTTCACACTATGCTGTTGACGATCTTTAATTCCTTATGTGTAAGTACTGGTTGATTTATTGTTAACTGTTTACTTGCAGCTATACATCATCTCCATGGTGATGGATTCCACATGCTCATACATGCATCACAAAGTCAAAGGAAAGTTCTCACAAAGATCAAAGGATAGCAACAGTCAAAGAAAGATTCTACGCCAAAAAGAAGAATCTACAAAGTAAAGTGACAAAGATTAAAGTGAAAGAACGGGAACAACAAATGTATGTATGACAAAGACTAAAGACGTATGAGCATGTTGGAAAGGCGCATAACCACCAAAGACGAATAAGTGACAAAAGACATATGACATAATTGGATCACTACATCTACACTGGATGAAGCATGATGAACTTGGAACTATGATTAATCTAATGATTCTTAAAGACGTCCAGAGCTATGAATGTTAAAGTCAAAAGACAAAGATGATAACGTCGTGCATCCTTTGATTACCAACACTTAGGGGGAGAATGTTAGGATCGTATTTTGTTTATAGAAAGTGTCGGTCATTAATATTATGTAATAGGTTGTTTTAGAATATTATTATGATGAAGTTTTACTAATGTTTTCAGTATTTAATAAAGTCTAAGGGCTAATTATGTAATAATATCAAAGATATGTGAAGCCCTAGACAACCACTATAAATACTCTTGTAATCCTCATGGAAGAGGTTGGTTCTCTTAGTAATAACAAGGTTTATTATTTTCACACACTAGAGTTCCCTCCCACTCTCTCTCTCTACTTACTTTCTCCCTCTAGATTTAGGCAAGATTCATAAGTGATTAAGGTTGTTCTACGGTCCTATTGTGTGTGTAAACATCATATTGTCATTTTAATATAAACCATTTTCTTCACCTTTCTCTCTCTACTTTCTCTATCTAGAATAATGATGTATTTCCATCAACCGCGACCTCCGAAACGTGTTTCTTGGTCATAACATTGTTATACGTTTCGCTTGTTTTATTACGTTTTTTTACGGATGAAAGTGTATAAAAACATATGAAAATGGATAAAAATGTATGAAAACACAAGAAAAATGTATAAAACAGACGAAAACGTATATAAACAGACAAGAATGTATTAAAACGGACAAAAACGTATAGAAACGTAGAAAATGGGTGAAAACGTAAGAAAACGAGCGAAAACTTATAAAAACGGAAGAGAAACGGATAAAAGCGTAAAAAACGGAGGAAAACGTATACAAACAGACAAAAATGTATAAAACAGATAAAACCGTATGATAACGTAAGAAAACATATAAAAACAGACAAAAACATTTGAAAACGTAAGAAAAATAGACGAAAACATATAAAGACAGACGTAAATGTATAAACACGGACGGAAACTTATAAAAACGGACGAAAACGCATGAAAACGGGCGAAAAACAGACAATAAATGTATAAAAAGTATGACAACATAAGAAAACGTATAAAACCGGATAAAAATGAATGAAAAGGTAAGAAAAGCAGATGAAAACATATAAAGACAAACGAAAACGTATAAAAATAGACGAAAACATTTCAAAACGGATGAAAACTAAGAAAACGCATGAAAATGGATGAAACAGACAAAAACATATAAAAACGTATGACAACATATGAAAACGTATAAAACCGGGTAAAAATGAATGAAAAGGTAAGAAAAACAGATGAAAACGTATAAAAACGGACGAAAACGTATAAAAACAGACGAAAAATAAGAAAACGAATGAAAACGGGCGAAAACGATAAAAACCGCGTATAAAAGAAGTTTTTTTTAAGAAAGCCAAAATTTGAGTTAATTAGTAATGGTCGTTAGTATAAAGGACTGATGTTGCAAACGATTGTTTGGTTAATGGACTAACGTTGCCACTTGACCATTGGGAGTTAACGGGGAAGATAACGATAGTTAGCGATAAAGACTGACAGCGTGCAATATGTAAACTATAAGGAGCAAAAAAAAAAAAAAAAAGAACAAAGACTACGGTAGTGATTTGGAGCAAACTACAAGGACGAACGATGTAACTTACCATTTAATTATGTGTTATAACAATTAATGAAATAGAAAAGACAAAATGAATTATAATAAAAATCACATAAAATATTTTTAGCTTTGTATTTTAGTTTTTACCTTTTCAATTATTGAGGTGATTTACACGTTCTTATTTCTTATTTGCACATTCTAATATGTCGATTCAACAATTGTACATTTACGAAGTATTATATATTGATTTATCAATTTATATATTTGAGTGTGTAAATAAGAAAACGAGCATGTGCGAAACATATCTCTTTTCCGGCGGTCGGCTTTGGCCGGCCGTCCGGACCTCTTTCTTTTTGTACTTTTTCTTTTTCTACAATAAAGCCTTACCCACAGATCTGTCATTCTACATCTTCGCTGCTGCTGTTGTCATCGCTGCCGCCACTGCTGTCTTCTGCTCAGATTTGCTACCATCCGGTTCCTTCTGCTCAGATCTGTTGTGGCCCGTTATTGACGGCTCGCTGCTGCCTAGGGGTTTGATTTTAAATCTGTTATGTTTTGGTCCGGCTCCTTTAAGGATGCCTAGTTTTATCATCTATGTATGTATTATGTACTTTATGTACTTTTGTCAAGCTACACCTGCATATGGTTGTGTCTGTCAAAAGCTCACTTTGGTGATTCCCCCACCCTTGTATGGTGTTGCTGTAGTCTGTCACAACTATTAGGGTGTATGTCTTGTTTTATCTTAACTTGTTATATTCGATGTAACTTGTTGTTCGATGTACCTTGTTGTGTCGATGTAACTTGTTGTACTCCATTTGTGAGGTGTGATATGAAATTTCTGTTAAAAAAAAAAAAAAAAAAAAAAAAAAAAAAAAAAAAGTAGAAAACATAAACAACTACAAATAGTGACCTACAACCCTAAACACAACTTTATACAACATTTGATTGATTGAGATACAAACATTTCCCCCTCTTTCTTTCCCTCCCCCTCCCCCTTTTCTCTCTCTCTCGCCATCTTTCTCTTCACAAAAAAACACCAGAAATTAACCCATCAAATTTTATAAAAAAATAATGGGAAAATATATAAGAGGCAAATCAAACCCAAAAGTATCCAAACTAGATATATCTCAATCATCTGGCGTACGTACACGCGCCAAAACCCTTGCTTTGAAAAAACTCCAAACGGAGACGCCGGAGCCGGAGATGAGTTATCTCCAGCTACGCAGCCGGAGACTGGAGAAGACCCCGTTGACTTTTTGCAGGAGTCAAAACCCTAACCCTAACCCTAAATTGAATTGCTGTACAGGTGGTGAAGAAGGGTGTTTTGAAGGTGAAAATAGTTTTGGGTTTGATGCTAGAGAGCAAAGGTATAAATCTTTTTTTTTTTTTTTTTATTTAATTGTAGAAAAATTAATTTTGATTTGGTTTTTTTGTTTTAATTTGTGTTTTTTTGGTTTATTATGTGAAGAAAACAAATTAGAGAAATGGGTTAATTTTTGAATTTTTTAATCTTGATTATTTTATTTTTTGTTGGTGTTCTTGGTAAGTTTTTGAAAAAAAAAAAAATTTATTTTTTTATTATTTTATTATTTTTTATTTTTATTTGGGTTATAATTTTTTTATAAAGCTATAATTAAACATATGTGGCTTTGTTAGCAAATATATTCAGATAAAAATGCTAAATTTTATTTTATTTTTAACTTAATTAGTAAGTTATATGAAGGAAAAAAGTATAAAAAAAAGTCTGTTTTTTTACAGTATTTTATTATTTATTTATTTATTATTATTTTTTGGGTTCTTGTGAAAAGATTATGTACTGTTGGGTAAGTGTTAACAAATTTTTGTGGCTTTGCTACTTTTTTTTTTTTTTTTTAAGATAACTATTATTATGTCAATTTCAATAAAAGTTGAATCTTTAGATAAAATGGTGTGCTAAGTAATTATAGTGATAGTGATTTTCATATGTGGAGTAGTGGGGGAAAATGCTCTTTGGAGGCACTTTGATGTTTTCATATGAGAAAAAGGGCAACTTTCATTTTCCATTTTCTCATGTGGGGTACCACTATGCATTTTCACAATTTTTGTGCTTTTGGGCGGTTTTATTCGTTATTCTACACTACTGCTAGCATCTTTTATAACCTACTACTCTTTAAACATCAATTTTGCTAAAGGGCTTATGGTGCAACTTTTTATACAGTTTCTTGTCCTTTTTACCTTTCTCATGTAAAATATAAAGTTTACGATTTATTTAGAATTTTCTTTTTGAGCGCCTAATTGAGAGGACCAAAACTGATGGCTGTAATTAACGAGTAATTTAGGGTCATTAATTTCTGTGGAACAATTGACCAACCGTAACTTTTCCTTTAATGTTAGTTATTTGTCAGCTTAACTGTATGAACTTATGAGTCAGTTTTTGTAGAGTTAAAGGTGAAATTTATGCTAAAAGTGGTTGATATGGAAAGATAGGAAGTGAAATGAGTTGAGTTTTGAAGTTGAATTATTGTGGGCTAGAGACATATAAAGCCTAAGACTTGACATTCAACAACCACTGGACCACTTTGCTTTGCCACTGATGGCTGACCACAATCGGGTTAATAAACGTGCTCTTGTCTCGATTTAATGTCATTCATGTCTTTAGGAATTAGGACCATTACTTCGTGTGACTTGTTTACATTTGACCTTTAACCTGCCACCTTTCATGCCATGTTGACTCTCTTGAATAAAAAATGACACAATTTAGCAATCTATTGCAGCTTGATGTTTTTTTTTTTTTTTTTTTTTTTTTTTTTTTTTTTTTTTTTTTTTAGTGAGAGACTAAAAACTTACTTGCTTAAAGTTGATGAAAGATTTACAAGCATGTTTATTGATAGTTTAATTTGGCAACTTGAACTGTTAGCAAACAATACGCATTTATACACGTCCGTGTTGTCGGCAATTTGGATACCAAGTACTGAAAATGACTTTCTTTATGAGGTCCTTCTTCAAGTTTGTTTTGTATAGGTGATGAGATGTCACGATGCATGAAATAAACACTAGTGTTACTCACAGATATTTTTAGCCCCACATGGCCATATTTATTATGAACTGTTTACTCTTTCATATCCGGCCAATGTCTTTAACAGTTATAGTTTTTGTTGGCTATCAGGAAAGATTTGATCTTTTAAGATATAATGTTCTGTGATTCTTCTATCTGGTTTAATTTTCATGGTCCAATTTGCTATAATAATGCCCAAAATGTGGACCATTGTAATTTTAAAGATCAAGGTTTTATACACGTTATTAGGTTGTCTGGATGAGCATGTGATTATTGCGGCTTGAATAATGAGAACCAAATAAATATATCACATCAATTGCATAACGGTGGGGGTAGTTACACAATTCTGCATTTATCTTAAATACTCATCAGTTTTCTTACAACAGCTTCTTATCAAATGTGATTCGTTTAACCCTATGTATTTTGTAAATTTAGAATTAGTTTTTATAAAATGCTAAGCCTCAATAATCAGCTTAAAAAGACAAGCTGACAAGACACAGAACACCCGCTGAATAGCTTGCACGAAGAAAGGGGCCAAATAAGTTGTTTTACCCACATCAGTGAATAGTACAGAAACAGAGGAGGACAATAATGTGATGGTTTTACTTCCATTGGCATCTTTTTTATGAAAAATACTCTTTTCTTTCTGCATGTTTTTGTTATTCCCTGAACACGGATGTTTTTCTATATATCTTAAACTATTGAATAATTTTATGTTTCATAACAGGAGCACTCGAGAAAGCACTCCTTGTAACTCGATAAAGGACATGAATGTAATTTGCACCCCTGGTTCTAGCACAAGGCCCAGAAATCTAGAAGCTTCTAACCGAATAAACCAGAATTCTGTCACAAGGATTATGCCTTTGGCACATGAGATTGAGGAGTTCTTTGCGCGTCATGAGCAGGAACAACAGAGACGCTTTGCTGACAAGTATGATACTTTAACCTTAATCCTAACAAGAGGTGGGGGGTCTAACGGGTCAAAATGGGGTTTCTAAAAAGGGTCCTTTTAAAGACACTATCCTTGCAAATATAAGTATAACTATTATGAATAAAAAGGTTGTATGCGCATTTGACTCATTTTCTATTTAGCTAAACTTTTATTTTATTTGGCCCGTTTGAGATAGGAAATAACCTGATTCGACTCATTCATTAGTACATATGGGTGGAAATTGCACAACATGTTCCATCCTTCACGTGATCATGTCTTGGTACCCATTAATTATACAAATACTTTCTAATGTTCATGCAGGTACAACTTTGACATTGTGAATGAAAACCCGCTTGAAGGACGTTATGAATGGGTAAGAGTACAATCCCAATAAGCAAGGGGATTCCTGAAAGCTGGGATTAAAGGGTGTTTGGTGTAATTCGCTTACACCCGTGATTGATTATGTAGTGAAATGTAAAGGAAAAAACTGAGAAGCTGTGTAATTTAATGATGAATTGCACACTAACCTCTTAGGTTAGGATGGGAAGAACCAAAAATTATGTAACTTGTTAGGCTTAGTTGTTTCATATTTGTCTAGATTTGCAAGTAATAAATAATTGCCAGAGTTTCATGTTCATTTTAAGAATTCTAGAAAGCTCATGGCCGGGATAACACCAATGAGTACTGGTAAATTATGGCATAACAAATGAGATGCACTTTGGATGTACTTTTTAATTGGTGAGTTATAACCATTAACCATGTTAGAAGCTTAATGTTGTTGAAGTGTTTGACATATATTATATCTTCTCATGGATTTACATGTAAAAGTACACCTAAAAAATTAGTAAACAATTTGAAGCTTAGTTATACAGTTAGGATCAGTTTTGCTTTATCTAAACATTAGAAACAGATTATTAGCAACTTGAAAACACAATTATTAATAATTATTCAAAACAAACAGTGGCAAACGCTCCCTCAGCACGCTAATTGCAAATACTTAAGTTATTATATTGGTAAGAGTTTTGTTAAACATGGTTGAGACATGTTTAAGTACTTACACTATGCATTTGACCGACAAACTTTTATCTGTAACATTATACTGTATTTTATAACATTATATTTGGGTGATCTTCATACCCCCTAATTTTATAACACTATCCCGCTAAAAAGATATATTTTATAATTCTTATTTGTATTTTTGTTGTCATCTAATTGTCATATTCTTTTGTTTTATTAAAGTTTTCTATTTAACTTTGACTTGAGTAAATTTTTGCGCTAAAACTAAAGTTGCGCAATAAAGTATTTTGAATTTATGGTTAAACTAAAGTTTTTTTATAAAGAATTTTTGGAATAAACTAAAATTACATCATAAAAAAGAAAGTAACACACATGTATTATTGAAGATTGAACATACGAAAAAACGACAATTTTTTAAAAGCTTTTATAATTCCTAACCAAAAATCGGGAGTAACCCTTACCACACCTGGCACCTAACGCTGTGTTCTTGAGATTGATATACAAGATAAAGGAAAAGTAAATGAAAGAAATTGAAAAAAATTATGTTCTCAATATTTTTTTATGAGAAGGAAAGGAAAAGAAGTGGAAGGAAGATATAGTGTTTTTGTTATATAAATTTTTTCTTCCCACTTTTGGTAGGAAGAGGAAGGAAGAGAACTTCCTTTCTAGCATTTTCTCTCTTATCTCTTCTCATTTTTTCTTTTATAAACTTAACTCGAGAACACAGCGTAAGTGCCACCATCCATTATAACCACCTCAAAGTGTTTAAAATACACAGGGTTATGTGTATCTTAACTTTATGTCTAGCAAAATCATATACATATTTGCTGCAATGAAGCTTGTATTGTGTCGTGCTATAATTAAACCAGGTGAAATGGGGTCACGCTTGTCTTGCTTCAACAAGATAAAACTGTAGATACCAGAAAAATAAGTCACATGTGATTGCTTTAAAATGCTTAAAATTGTGTCCTTTCGAGTAATAATGACCAGAAACTCTTGTAGATGTTTCATGTGTTATCACCCCTGATGGTGGTTGTGTGGGGCATACCTCCATAATATATATTAGAGTAAACTTCAAAATACATTCTTGTGGTTTACCCAATTTCGCACCATACATCCAAATTTTTTTTTTGCAACATATACATCCCTCAGTTAGTAAAAGTTAACCTCTATACATCCCTCCGTTAAAATAAGGACAAACTGCGCAAATCATTTCTCCGTTATCTCCTAACGAGATAGAAAATGTTTACACCGTTAGTCCTCTGGGTTAACTCTATTTTCACCGCTAGTCCTTTTTTAAACACAAACTTAAACACAAACACAAATCCTAAACCCTTTTTGCGAATTCAGTCATAAATCTAAATAAAAAACAAAAACACAAATCAAAAACAAAAATGCTGACCATACATCACGTGGTCCTCCCACATATCAAGGGAATATCACAACAACTTGCAAATAGATATCAGTTAGTTATATTGTTGTTGTATTTCTCCTACTTTGTCTCACGTTTACATGTATATAAACCTTAGTAAATCAATGGAATGAATAACCTTTCCTATCCCATTATTATCTTCATATGGTATCACAGCCTCCTTCAGCTTAAACGCTTTTTCGATCCATGGCACCTTCAGAAAACCAGATTGTGTTCTTTAATGCTCCAACACATCTTCCCACCAAACTTACGAAAACCAATTTTTCTGTTTATCGATCCCAACTCCACTCTGCTTTGATCGGATACAATCTTCTTAACCACATTGATGGCACCCCCAGACCTGCAAAAATGGTTCGTGACCCAAAAGACAACACAAAAACCATTGAAAACCCAGATTATGTCATCTGGTATAGGCAAGATCAGTTAATCCTAAATGCAATTTTAGGAAGTTGTGCAGACGAAATCATCCCATTCAACTTTCAACTAAATCATCCCATTCAACTTTCAATCTCATCTCTGCCCCACTCCAACTCACGTCATCAATATAACTATTTACAACAAAACCCAAAACTACAATTTATTATCTGATTCGAACAAAAAAAGATAACACAAGACCTCAGTGTGATACATCATAGATTTTGAAACAAAATAACAACAAAAGTACCTACCTGAGAACTTAAAGCTCTTGAACGAATCTGGGTTTCTAATGGCGGTTTTTGGTGATGATTTTGAGTTTGTGTTTTTGTTGAACGAATATGGGTTTTTGATGGTGATGGTGACTATATTTTGATCGGATTTGTGGGAGTTCTTAGATTCAGATGGGTTTTGTTCCTCCCCTTTTTGGTGTGGATCGAGAGTTCTTATTAACTCTTGGAAATGATTAGTGAGAGATTTTGTGTAGATCCGTATTTGTAACAGATCTTGTTTCTGGGTTATATATTGAAGAAAGGGTCAAATGTGTTTGTGTTTTTCTGGATTTGTGTTTTGGATTTGGATTTTTGTTTGTGTTTTGGATTTGTGTTTGTGTTATATATTGAAGAAAAGGACTAGCGGTGAAAATAGAGTTAACCCAGAGGACTAACGGTGTAAACATTTTCTATCTCGTTAGGAGATAACGGAGAAATGATTTGCGCCGTCTGTCCTTATTTTAACGGAGGGATGTATATGGGTTAACTTTTACTAACGGAGGGATGTATATGTTGCAAAAAAAAAATTTGGATGTATGATGCGAAATTGGGTAAACCACAGGGATGTATTTAAAAGCTTGTATTGTGTCGTGCTATAATTCATTCAGGTTTAACTCTAATGGATTCAAGTGCAAGGCGCTACTCTTCTTTTCGGTTTTCAAGTGTTTAAGCAAGAAGTTTATTAGTTACAATTTTTCAATTATATGTAATGTTTCAGTGAGTTGATTAGCAAGATTGAAAAAACATCTTTTCATCTTCCTGTGTGATGTTGTGAATCTTGTACAATTAAATGAAGACAGAATGATGTTCAATTATTTTGATAATAGACAGAATAACAGATTATTGGGTCTTACAAAATACCCTACTAAAAATATCACTCACTCACAATACAAAAAAAAAAAAAAAAAAAAAAAAAAAAAAAAAAAAAAAAAAACTTGCCCTCTTTCTCCCTTGGCGTGAGCTAGTGGAGTGGCTCAAAGATGTTTGGCTCACGAATGGCGTTTTGCTCGGTACCATAATTAACGTGCCATTGGTTGATTTTTTGCATTTGGCTTGATAAAATGCTGATGAGGTGGCAGCGTACGAATAACACATTATTCGCAACACCCACACCTTGCACTCTTATAGAGTTCATTCTGAATGTATTTACACCTACACTTATTTACCACAGAATTCACAACCATTCAGCCCTGTCCCCTCACTGAGACGCAATGAAGATGGCACCCATCATGTAATAATAACTCTTCACAACTTTACCCTTTACCCTACATATCTAAGTTTCATGTCAAGGGTAAATGCAATAACATATGCCTTCAGTAAAGCTACCACTTCCGTACATGGGAATCTAATATAATAATATATAAAGATACTGCTACTGTTGATCATTTTGTTCGAATACCAAACTTTCGCTCTTCATTCTAGAGAACCTAAAATGGCAAAACCGGAAACTGAATTGTAAAGTGATCGCTTTGAGTTTGTTTCTTGAAATATTTTGAATGGTCTAGTTTATCTTTCAGGAACCGAAAACCAATTAGTTTTACTTTGGATCCGTAAAATATGAGTCATTCAAATAGATGCCCCAAAGATGGTTCCTAGACATGGAATGCTCATTTACGTTAAAATCTACACCCGTTGATTTGCTCTTTAATTAACATATGGCTTAAAAGCAAAGGCTTGTTTTCTTAAGAAACCAGTAACAGACTAACAGGTCACAAAAGATAGTACCGAGTCAACAAATATTTAGGAATAAACCACCGGGTTAACCCTTGTAAAGACAAGATTAGACAACCATTACTTGAAGTTAGATGCAAGTATGTAATCTTACAAACATGGAGATTTATTACTTCTTTAGTTTATTTTAGAATCATAATATCAAATGCGTAACTTTAATAATAGCGGACCAATCCCTCAGCCCCCGAGATGGTGTGCTTAAAGTCATTGTGATGCCCACAAGAGCACACATATATATTGGTTATCAATTTAGCAAAATCAATTTAGCCTGACCCTATATATTGGTTATCAACAAAAGATATTCACTATTGCAAATTTGAACAGGTAATTCGGTTGATTTAGAAGAGTAACGTGTCAAATCCTGCAACCTGATAAACCGTTTAAGCAAGTACTTGCAACCTGATAAACCGTTCTAATTTATATATAAAAAAATTGTTTATGTGCTCCCTCTAGTTATCTGTAAGCATTTAGAAGGTGCGGGAAAGTTATGACGTTATGATTTAAAGCTTAGGCAGTAAAAGTTACATACCTACTGTACTAAAGGAACATTTTGATGATGAGATAAACATGTGAACTGATATTATGTCACACAAAAGCTCTAAAAGTATATAATCTGCAAAAAGAAGTTTAAAATTTAGTGGTGAAGTTATACTTACCCCTATAATTTTACAAATTTCTTACAGCAATCTTTGTCTTTCAGTGCAACTTTGTCATAACCTATTTTTGGGAATCAAAATAGCCCCCTCAAATCAATTGCAAATCATGCTGAATAACTTAAAAGATTCCTTGTCACATTTGTCCATATGTCAACCACTTGCAATATAACTTCAATCTTTCAATGATTTCATGAAGAACCCAATCCTGAAAATGTTAATCATAAGTAAAGGTCAGTGTTTTTTTGAAAATAACAAAGTATGCAATAATGACTTTATCTTTGCAGTAAAAGTTGAACAGTGTTACGCGGTTACGCCAGTTATAAGTTGAACAGTGAAAGATAGCATCTTAGTTATATGAATGCAACAGACATGATTTATATGGATGCTTTAATATTACTGAAATTACTTCTCTATCACTCACATATTTTAATCTTCTAGCCAAGAAACATCAAAATCTGACCATGAGAAGACATGGATAAAGAGCCATAAATCTTGTCCCCTGTGTATTACGTTGGATCCGACAGTCCCGCATAGAGGTGGCAATATGAAGATGATTTAGATTGTGTTTTATCTCAAAGGGGCAAATGAGTTACAGGTTGCCCAAGGTCTATTTAGCATTTACATTCGTACTGTGATAAGATTGTTTTGGTAATTGTGAGTGCACACGTATTAGTTATAGAAAAACAAAATAAAGTTGTGTTTGTAGATTGACCCAGCAGGACCGGCTCGCTACAGCCGTACTATAAATATCGCTTTCTACCCGCTACCCCCACACAATGCCGGATTTCGAATATTTCATTATGTCCCATGACAAACATTTCTTTAGTGGATAATACACTGACATTTTCTATTTTATTTTTTACTATTTTCACACAAGAAAACGCTAGAATACTCTTCCATGTAGATCAGGCAATCATCCCACATGTCATTGTTTCATGCATGTGCAACAGTGAAATTGAGAATAACGTTAAATTTGGGTTGGCTCATTCTCTTATTGTGACCTAATAAAAAATCTTGGTAAGAGGTGGCAATTGCCCCTTCACTAATAAATGGTAAAGGGTCGATTCATATAATATTTTATCCATAACAGGGAAAAGAATAGTTAAAACTTAACAGGGAAGAGGTTAAATCGGGTAAAAGTTGCCTAAAGTGTACATTTAATGCATAAAAACCTCATGAGTCATTTTATTCAGAAGAACCAGGGATGATAATGAGTCTAGCTTTTTAACGAGCTACTCGAGCTCGAGCTCGTTTAGCTCGAGTTGAGCTTGAAAATTTTCGAGCTCGAGTCGAGCTCAAACAAAATGTAGAGCTCGAATAATTTACGACCGAGCTTTAAAAACTCATATTTAGCTCGACTCGTTTGAAAGCTCGTCTAGTTATTCGAGCCGAACTAGCCAAACGAGCTACTCGAGCTAAATGAGCCGAACAAGCTAAGCGAGCTAAATATGTCGTTTCAAAATATTTAGATTGTAAAATTTAAATAACTATCAGTATTAAAGGTTAAACTAAAAATCAAAACTAGCAATATGTTAACCTTCAATCACATCAAAGAAGATCAACATTTTAGTTTATATATAAACTAGTAAACTTGGGCTTTGTTTTAATAGCCGCCCTCACATTGCCTTCCTTTTGTTTCACTCATCCAATTTGGGAAGTGAAAAAAAATCTTTATTCTTTTCTTTTCTTTTTTCATTCAAGCTCATAAGTATTACTCAGGTTGTTAATAAACATGAATAAGTTAACGTTCTTGTAATTGCTTTTAGTTATGTATCAAATAAATCTTTTCTTTTCTTTTTTCATTCAAGCTCATAAGTATTACTCAGGTTGTTAATAAACATGAATAAGTTAACGTTCTTGTAATTGCTTTTAGTTATGTATCAAATAAATTGTTATCCTTATATATAAATTGAGCATATAATTTGTTAACATTAGATTTATGCTAGTTAGTGTTTCATAAATAACTAACCAATAATACAACAACAACAAACCCAATCCCGCAGAAGCAGGGTATGGGGGAGGTATAATGTAGACAGATCCTACCCCTATCCCGAGAGTAGAGAGACTGCTTCCAACGAGACCTCCGACAAGTGCAGGTGTGCTGGTGAGAGAGAAAAGAAGAGAGAGCAAAGAGCCAGAAAACAACCGGCAAATGAAAGCTGGCAAAACAAGCAAACAAAGCGGAAAAAAAACAAGGACCCGAAGCAAGGCGAGCAAAGAGCACAAAAGCAAAGACCAAACATAATTCTTATTTAGTGGTATCTATGAAATCCAATCATAGATACAACTAAATAAGCATTATGAATCATTAGATGATTTCAACGACTCTCGCTCGTATATTGATGAATACCTCACGTGATGTTAGGAGTTTATTTTGTGACTCTAAACACAACATACGTATGGATATTGTATATAAACAATTCCTTTTTATGATTTTCACGCTTACACACATAAAAAACACATACAATGAAATTCAAATATGTGTAAACACACCCACATACATATGAAACTTAAATATGCAGACACATAGGACACGTACGTATAAAATCCAAATATGTATGGACACACACATATGGAATACATTAGTGCACCCAATATCTACATACAGAGACACATATATGAAAATTACATATGCATAGACTCATTGTGAGGTTGCTAAACACAATTGGTTCATGGTTCGACGATGAAACATAAAAAATGTTATCTTTATCATCTCTGATCAATTTGATGATGAAACACAAATATTGTTGTTGGTAATATTCTTTTAGAAACCCTTCTTCTAAGTTAACTTACTTTTACACTCGTTTAAATCATGTTAACTAGTTGCTAGATTTATGATAATGGTTTATTGGTTTATAATCCATTACATGTGAATACAAACGTGTTTACGCATACACATACAATGTCTCTCATATAAGCATTTAAACAGACAAACATATACATACATTCTTACATATGATACAAACATACATTTACAAGAGACACATGAAGATACATAAATACACATACACATAACTTATTTTTGTTAACGTCTCAAACAATTAATAATTTACTTGAGCTCATTATATAATTTATGATCTTGACTCTAGCTCAGATAACAATTTCTTCGGCAGTTTTCATGAATTGAGCTTACAAAATTAAATACTTGGCTATACTTATTCAAAAATCACGTATATAGAAAGAGGTAAAACATATATTGGGGAATTATAGATGATATAAGTATATCAATTCCGTGTTCTTTGTAAACCTTAATAAATCATTTATTATATTATTTGAGCATTCACTTTTTTTGTTTTCTTTTTTATTATTAGACCGAGTGAATTAACTTTGTTATTTAGTAAATTTGTTAGCATAAATTAATGATATATATATATATATATATATATATATATATATATATATATATATATATATATATATATATATATATATATATATCATATTTTTAATTAATTATAATAGATAACGTAATTATATAAAATTAATATTTTAAGAATTTTATGTAGTATTTATATATTGCCTAATCAAAGAAAAAATATATAAGTATCCCACATTGACAAGGATACGAAAAATGAAGAGAGATTGACAGTAAAAAACAAAGACCCATTTTCATTTTTCATAAGGGAACTACATCTACTTGAAATCATAAAAAATATAAGCATAAGCATAACACTCTTTGCTTTAAATACAAACTGGAACCGTACCCGCGCAATGCGGCGACGGGTACCCTTTGACTAAATTTTGTGGGAAGCAAATGTTTTTCATTATGTAATAGAATATTACTCTCAGTGTTATTTGTGTTAAGTTTGTTGTAATTTTGTTATAGTTAGAATGAGTGTTTGCCCTAATTGGGACTATTCTATAATTAGTAAGTTTGAGTCTGAATTTTTAAGCCTTGCTAATTATAGAATAGTCCCAGATGCATTATAATGTAGTATAGATAAGTGTTTTATTATAAGTAACATAAACTTTAGTTTGAGCATTAGAACAATTTTTATAATTGTAAACGAGCTTTCGAGCTCGAACTTGAGTTAATAAACGAGTCCATCAAGCTCGATCTTTTATACGAGTATCTTAAGCTTGAAAACTAGTTTATTGTAGGATTACAAAAAAAAGTTAAAAATTTTAAACGAGCTTTGAGCTCGAACAACAACAAAATATTCGAGTTCGAGTTTGAGCCGAGTAGTTATTAAACGAGCCTAGCTCGTTTAGGCCAAAACTCAAGTCGGCTCGGATCGCTAACACCCTTAAAAAGAACCATATATTTATAGTACAAATAAAGTAACTTTTGTGATTATACTTGGACAAAAAGTATTGTGGGTCAACCCACTGTGACATGTATCGACCCGTACAAATAATGGCTCGTTATCAAGTGAACCTGTTACGGTGTTACCCATCCCACCCATTTTTCCACCTCTGCATTTTGGTTCTTGAAACTGGGAAAGGGGAGCCACCAACACCTAGTTTGATGGTTTATGTTTAAAGTATGGGTTTGACAGTTTGGGCTCAAATTTTG
Source organism: Artemisia argyi (assembly GCA_030686995.1). NCBI lineage: Eukaryota > Viridiplantae > Streptophyta > Magnoliopsida > Asterales > Asteraceae > Artemisia > Artemisia argyi. The sequence continues at coordinate 53,137,536 of CM060707.1, forward strand.
GGCCAAAGATTAGACATTGCACTATTGTAGAGCTGCAAACACCTAATCAAATGAATTCAAGTCTTAACTCTACATTCAACTATAGCGTAACATTTCATTTTCTACGTCTTTTTGTTAAGGTATGTTAGTAAAGTTTCTTTCATTTTGTTTGTTAGTATTGATACGTTCTTTGTAATTCAAGATATGTTAAAAAAATAACTGATTTTGTAACATAATGGACTAAATATTTAGTCAGCCAAAAGGTCGGATATCATGGTTAAAAATAAAATAAAATAAAATAAAATAATAAAAAATAAAATAAAAAAAAAATAAAAAAAAAAAAAAAAAAAAAAAAAACTTATGGGACAAAAGAGTTGATAATATCAAGTATAACCGCCACCAACCACGATCATCATATGGATTGTTTTGCCCCCTCACGGCACGGCTTTCTTCTTGTATACCGAACAAAGACCACCAAGGAGTTGGTTACCACACTCGCTAAAAGCATGCTTAACTACAGAATTTTTATGTATTGCATTGTGCTTGTGGCACCAACACGCTTTTTGTTTGGTTACGTCAAGACTTACGCGCATGAACCCATTATCTCCCTTTTGTGACAGTGTTGTGAGAGTTCTCACTGGGACATGCCCATACTTCTCACTTCTCAACACTTCATAACGTCCTTACTGAGTAACGTCCCCAACAATCCCTAAGGGTCGTTCTAATACCAACTTAAAACACCAGATTTCCAGCTTATATGCAATATAAACTTGAACAATATTCCAGAGTCAAATGTCATATACAATCCACCACAAGTAAGCCTACTGGGTTAGTGAGTTCGGTCCCATTTTGCCTATTCAAACTAGATGACTTGAGTAGATTCACAAAGTATGAAGATTTTGCAAGATCTACATTCACCATAACATAATAAAACCAGGAGAAGTTGGGTTTCATAAGGGCTTACGTGAGGCCACAAACATATCAGATCATCATAACTCTGCAATAAATTGTACTTTGACGAGTGCACTACAAATATCGGTGAGCCTAAATTGGTTAACTGTGACCGAAATCTAATTGAACTTCTGAGTAAGTACTTAGCTTTAGTTTGGACATACCTAAAACAGAAACTAACCTTAAGTGTTTTCTATGAGACATGACCAACTCCATAAAACATGAAAGCACCATGGTTAAGATTGCGTAATCGACTCAAAATACAAGCGCGACATTACCACCAACATTAAGCCGACTCGCCTCATGCAAACACAAAAATGCCCCCGTCACAACTACAATTGTCTCTACCAGTCTACCGCCACTGCGCCACAAGTAAGCTCCATTTTAAAGGCATACACATAAGGAAACGAAGCCATAGGTATAACCCATGTTCTTATCTAAATCCATGAACACGCCACCTGATTAGAAAAGCGATAACAACTCTATTATGAAAAAGGACATGCTTATATATTATATACTGCTACGAGTACCTTGAAAGAACTCTAAAGAGCCAAACACGATATATGGAGAATATTTGTGACACGATCGAGTAAGCCACATGTAATTTTGCTAGATGAAGCTCATAAGTCTACTAATGGTCAAGTTTAAAGAATATGATTGCTACATATGCAATATGTTAACATGTGTGATGCATGTTTGCAAGTACAAGTTGAGCATCAAAACCCAAACACTGGGAAAAAATCATTACTATGATGTTTGTGTAATTGTGTTTAAATTGCCGAAGACATTAAGGAATTGTGATTTTATTTTTTTTCGAATGGCAACTATCTCAAAATATTAAGGGATTATGATGTTATATGGGTTATAGTGAACTGGATGAAAAAAATCCACATTGCTTACCATTCAAGGATATATACATGTACTAACTACATTTCCCCTTCTAAACACCCTACCTGCAATATGAGTAACCATACTCAATACAACAGAGGCTCTTGTAAGAGGCATCATTAGACAGTGAGCAAAACTTCTGATCCATTGGGGCTCAACTACACAAAGCTACATTTCCAGATGACTGGCATCACTTATGTGTAATGAGTATACCAAAGGAGTCATCCCACCTGACTACATTTCCTGAAATACAATCCACTCCAAGGCTATATTCAGGCTTCATCAGGCTGGCATTCCACCAATCACACATCAGGAAACCTACTTTATGACTAGAGGTGTGTCTTTAACTACATAGTAATCATTTCTTCATTATAGTGACTCATCAGACATCCACTATAACTCAGGAAATGCACTTTTGCAGAAAGGTTCCCATAGTCAAGATACAAGGCCATCTGATTCTCCAAAAAACCATTCATCCTCTGCTTATCCAAACACTCCTTTTTGAGACTTTACTCTGCATATTGAGGCTCAATTCCCCAAATATCAGCAACCCTTACCACATTCTTAGTCTTTTTAACTTTCAAGCACATTATCTGAGCCCTTATACTTTCCAGGATTATTTTTAGAATCATCTCAAATCTGTTCTCCTCTCCTGCAAATAACCTTGTATTTCTTTCTTTCCATATATGATACACTGCAGTAGCCAGCACAATTCTTCTCACCACACTCCAATTGAGTTTGTGCAAGGTTTGCTAGCATAGTATTCAATAATATCAGTCCACTTATCATTCAAGCCATCAATCTTCATTTTCTCCTTCAATTCCTTCCAGATCTTAGAGGAGAATTCACATTCAAAGAATAAGTGATTATGGGAATCCTTTTCTTTGCTGCATAGAGGACAACTCATATTAGCATTTGAATTCCATTTAGAAATTCTGTCTTGAGTTTAAAGTCTTCCATTTATAGCTATCCATAGTATAAAGGCATATCTTGGATAGCATTGAGGAAACCACACAACTTTGCTCCATGTAACTTTTGGCCATTCTTCTTTAACTGCATCCCATACATTTTTGACAGAAAAATCAACAAATTTCCCATTCTTATCCTTCCATTTCACCACATCCTTCTTACTTAGCTCAATATTAGGAATCTTTATAGTGTTTAGAATTGGATATAATACATCCCAACCCTCTGGCCAGCACCAATTATTATTGTCAATCATCTCAACAACCTTCATATTATCTTGCAATCTGGCCTTATGTATACTCCTTGTGCTTACTATTCTGCTTAAAGGGCCCACTGCACACCAATTATCATGCCATAGAGATGCCTTTTCACCATTACCAATTAGAGTGCAAATATTATATTATACTTGAACTTCTCTCTCAAGCTCAATAAAGACTTCCACATCCAACTATCATTATTATCAGCTTGAATGTCCCATAAACTCCTTCTTTTAAGCTTAACCTCATTCACCCATTCGCCCCATAAAGATTCCTTCTCATCAACAATATTCCACAGATTCTAGTCGACGGCATGTTCATGAATTCAATATCAAACACGTGTTCCTGTTATGACTTTGGCCCAATGTCCACCCCTTTAAGGCTTTAAAGATATTGTAGTTTTTCTGTAGCGGCGGTAGAGAAGGCAATTGATGTGGTAGATGGGGCATATGTGATTTACAAGATGTGACTCGGCTTAAATTTCGGTGACTACTTAAATCTATTTCACCAGAAACTTTCATGATTTGTTGGTCTATTTGGTGAATAAGTGTATATAAGAAAAGTTCCCAAAGTATGAGAAACTGCACAAAAATTTACATGCCCTTTATAGAGATGGCAGAATGAGTAAGAATACCTCGAGTTTCCTTCCGCTTTGATTGTCAGAACGATTCACCATCTATTCCAGAGAAGTTTCAGGTTCCATACTCGTTGGCTTCCTTGCTTCTAACATTTCAACTTCATATCCGCTGTTATTCATATCTTTCTTATTCTCTATTGCAATCTGTTTAAGTTTTTCTAACCGTATGGCGTGCAACTCATATCTGATGATCAAGAAGGCAAAAACATTAATCAATAATGGTTGTATCAAGCTCATGTAAACTATTGAGAACAGAGAAGCACTTGACAAAAGAGTTTGTAATTCCGATAGCAATGAAAGAACAATGGAGAAAAATATTTGAGGTGGCACGGCAGGCGGGTCAAGTGGGTTGGATAAGAGCATAACATCAATGTTTAAGGCGGTATTTAACCCCTTTGACCTATTCCCCTTTCATCCTTGCTAAATTTATTGATTTAACCCATTTGACATAAAACCCAACCACAATTGATGATGTAAACCCAAAGTCCCAAACTAAGGTTGAATTGTTTATCAAATGGATGCAAAACATCTACAAATCAGCTACATGAGCTTTGAGGTAAGCATAAACCACCATAAAGTATATCAATATAACAGCAACAATAATTTTTTTTATGCACACATTATGCCAAATTAAGCATAGCTACAGTCAAATGATCTTCTAATGCTTGATTACCAAGTGAAAATTAGGTTCATTTAAGTAAAGAATAGAAAATTATCCCCAACTTATTTGAAGTGTGGGAATAAATAAGAATTTATTATCCTGATATAGTTTCTTTTCTACATATAGTTGCCTAGTTCCATTAAAACAATTATTCAGAAAAGATCGAGCTAAAAGATTCCCTCCAATCAAGAAATATTCACTGACGAAGACAGTTGAGAACATAATTAAAACTGCATAAAAATAATGAGATTATCTTACTTTGCAACATGGTTTTTCACAAGGGTAAAATAGATTCTCCAAAACTGTTGTTCTTTCAAGTAGCGTGGACATAATCTAAATCTAAGTTGCGATAGTTCCTGTAAAAGTGAAAACATTCAAGACAACATTTGTAGATTCCAAACTTTGGCTCACAAAGTATCAGAAACCAATAAAGGTACACAACAACACTAAACTCACAACACCGCATATGTTCAATTATAAAAAAGTAAAAAACTTGAAGCTTGACGTAACTAAACTCAATTGGGAGTTTCAACCTTAATAAAATATTTATAAGAGGCATAGTTACCATTTCGACCAAACAGGTCTACGGCACAGATAAGGTGTTTTTGGATATGTGTCTTAAAGTGTTGAACTACCAGATTTATCATTCTGATATCCGAAACATTTTGGGTTAAGATAACCAGTATTTGCAAGAACACGACGATATTAAGTTACCTAATTATCCCTTTAAGTAAATGAGCATCCAGTTATCTGCTTTCAATAGTTGGTGTTGCATTAGTCTGACTATATAGCATATACCGTAACTTACTAACTTATAATACTATTTATTATGACGACTTTATTAAAGAGTTCGCATCATAACAAGCTAGAAAGATATATTTTCTATAGATAAGAAGGAACTACTTTTTTCCTTTCGTAGCGGCCCATGTGGGATTACTCGCTTTAGACCCCATGAAACCTTGAGACGGCCTTGAATAGTCACTTTACAAATGCAAACCGGAGTTGTTTTGCAATTGACATTGCTTTTTGAGCACGGTTATGTGATACGGAATAATTGGACAGTAGGATTCTAATATTTTGCTACGGCAATTGTAATTAGGAAGTTCAAAGTCCTGGTAATCATAAATTTTTTACGTTTGTACTAGATTACCTATATACTAGTTCACTCAATTACACAACAACATATCAACAAACACAAAAAAACCATAAAAAACAAAAGACACAAACCTTAACTTTAGATAAAATAAGTAACGCGTGTTTCTCTTGCCAGTCGGACAAATCCTTAGATTCGCCTTTATTATTATTAGTATTATCAACAACTCCTTCTTCTAAATCTAACAACAATTTCAAACTTCATTATTAATAGATTAATATCAGTAATTAATATATATAAAAAAATGAAGCTAGTGTGAATGATAGGAGTACCTTGAAGATCAAAGTTTTTGAATGTTTCGAGAGTGAAGGTTTTGATTAGATCGATTAATTCGTCTGTGATTCCGTATAATTGTTCGTTTGGTTGACTGCTTGTTGTTGTGGTTGGTAATTGTGATGAAGATTTGGTACGTTTAAACCATGAATATACATTCTTCATGTTCTTTTTGTGTTTCAACTCTCAAGTATGGTGGTTGTTTCTTCTGGGTGTGCTTGTTGAGTTTAGGTGAACTTTATAAGTCAAGAAATACCGTTTGAGTGGTTCTTTCTATTAAATAGTTGGAAGATATTTCTACTTTAGCTTGTTAGAGCAAGCACATCAATAAGTTGAGTTAAGTTATAACTCACTGTCACGTCAGCTTTAACACATTAACTTTAACTCAGAAAAAATACCAACAACAATAACTCAACCTTAACTTAGCTTTAACTAAATTATTTTCAAATTCAACCCTCAACTAAAACTAATATTTCATTTAATAACTAATAAAACACAACTTATATTAATACTTAAAATTTAAACATACATTAAACAAACTACAATCCCGCCCACCAACTTTTGAATTTTAAATGTTTGAAAGATCCCGCTCGATTTTGAAATTTGATTTTTACCCCGCTCGGTTTTCAAATTCAAATTTTAATTTTCAAATTTCAAAATTCTATCATCCCCTATAAATAACACACCATACAATAGTATTCTTCACAAACTCCTAAAGTATTTCACAATGAATAATCATTGGTCAATGGAAGAAGAGGAGTTGCTAGGTAACGTATGACTTGAAGTTCACGATTTTGGAGACCTTGTGAATGGACTTTCTTTTTGGAATGAAGTTACACAAAGATTCAACGTTCAGATTGATGGTGAGCACCGTAATAAAAATAGTATTATGGCTCACTGGAGTAGAATCAACATTGAATGTCGCAGGTATAACGATATTTACAAAGAGTTGCTGCTTACAAGTGAAGACCTTTGTCGTCTCAGCAATGCAAACCGAATTTATCATGAACGCTATGGGAGAGGGATATATTATCAACATGTGTGGTTCATTCTGAGAAATACGTGAGCATGGGACAGAGACTGTGTAATGGTGTTTAATGTCAAGTATTTCTGTATCGTGTCTTTCTATTTTCCGTATCGTGTTTATTTGTTTCCTGTATCGTTTGTAACTTGGTGTAATGTTGCTTTAAATTTGAAATTGAATAAAAGAAACAAAAATTGCAGGTAGAAACATGCTTACCTATATAGTTTGAGAGAGCGATTCTAGCACTCAAAATTTTGGCCGAAAAGTGAAAATAGCATAATACCAAATTCTTATCCCCTGTAAATTTGGTTAGTTCACACATAATCCATCAACATAATATCATCCTAAGACATCATAAAAACATAACATAACATTGTTTTGATGACCAAATTGTTTAAATGCACTCTTGTGCCAAACACCTCTTTTTTCGCTCATTTCTTGTTCACGTTCTTGTAGATCTTCACAAGGTATCTCCCAATGCATTTCCACATGCCTTTGGTCTGTTTGTACTCCTCCGACTCATTCTCAATGGCTGGAAGTTGTGAGAGGTACTCAAGAGGAGGGAGCCTAGAGTTTGGTAGATTGTTGTCTTCACTCATGGAAGATGATGATGATGAGGTTAGAGGGTGAGGACGTTTGATACGTGGGAATCGCACCATGCTTTACCTCTCAAGGGATCTTGAGAAGCTTACAACCCCCACCAGGCAGTGTACCTGATCGTTGTAGTATAGTATAGTGACAAGTACCGGGGGATTGATCGTTCAGCTAGGAATAGTGTCGCTAGGATTAGAAAACCTAAATACTAGTTCTAAAGATGAGGGATGATTATTTTTGTATTTTTATAATTTTTTAGAAAGCAAGTAAAAATCTCGGGTTTGAAGGATTTGGGCGGAATTAGTTGCTAGTCAACTAACCCAATACTAAAGATGCAATCAAAATAAAATACTAAAAATGAAAATAAACTAAATTAAACTAAGGTTGTGAGCAATAAGTGGAGAAAATGTGTTTACTTAGATTTCACTACTCCCTAGATATCTTTTACACGTTAATTACTTGTTATAGTTGCGTGGATGACGGATTGTATTCCTTAATACCATTGATGGGGTGGCGCACTTAATTCCCCAATCCTATGAGTGCCTACTTCACTCCTATGTCGAGCCGGCTAAGAAGCTCCTAACATGGGATCATTAGAATTTACTCATGCATTAAATACAACCAATAAAACCTAGTGCATGTTAGTTCATGTTTCCTAAGGCGTTCAAGCATGTTACCATTTGGAGATCTGACAGTTTTCTTAAGCCTAACATCGAATTCATTCATCCAATACAACCATAAACAAGTAATCAACACATAATTAACATCTAGGTTTCATTAGATCCAAGTAAACACAAGATAGATCTAGCCTAGCATGATGGAATTAAGACAAGAACAAGATATAGACAACCAACACATAGACATATTGATTGAATTAAAAGAACACTTATCTCAATTACACATGAAAGGTATCAAGGGCTGAAAACCCTTGAAAAACCTGTAAAATTCGTCCCAAGTTCGGACTTAGGGTTTCTCCAAAACTTCTCTCTTTTAATGTGAAAATTAGAAAACTATATATAGGAAATAGGGTCTGATGGCGTCGAGAACAAATTTGTGACGCCGTCATCTCGCCGCCAAAATACTCCTCGGACTGCCTTGATCCAGATCTGACGCAGTCAAGTGTTATGTGTTTCCAGGCCGTCATGCATTTTACTCTTGACGCCCTTCCATGTGACGCCGTCAAATATGTACTGGACCGTCATGGAAATTACTCTTGACGCCGCCAAGATTTCCTTCTTGACGCCGTCACCTACTGTTCCCAGCAAGGAAAATTAAGACTTTGGCGTTTTCTTCACTTTTATGCTCCAAAAACGTCCGAATTGCTTCCTTTTCCATATTTCTCTCTCAAAGTACCTAAAATCACAAAAGGAATGATTTAGGGCAATATTTGATCAAATAAATTCAATTCCGGGCTTAAATGACCCCCTAAAAATGGTTCATTTTTCGCCTCATCATATACCCTTACACTTGAGATTTGCTTGTCCTCAAGCAAATGCGCTTTTATTCTAATCAAAATACAAGTTAGGGGTCATTTAACACTAATATAAAAGTAATTACAACAAATAATCGTTCCACTAAAGACCAATAGACAAGCACGGAGGTCATATACTAGCACCTCACAATAGTGTTTAGATACTCACATCTCTCGGGTGTAATAAAGTATAAATTACAATATGGAAACGGAAGATATCTCTCACTACCTGTCATAGCAAAATAGATTACCATAGGCTTGGGAAAGGATCAAACCTCCACCACATGGCGTAAGTACCTAGGATAAACTATCAAAGAGGTCTTTTAAAGGGTTGTAACGTTAGGTGTAGGGATATGAAATACACGATTTTGTTGGATAAAGGAAGTTTTACTGGTGGCGAGTTAACAATCTTGGTTAATTACATGTACAATATGACGTTGCTAAGCCAAGACTCGACTTAAGCTAATAAATGAAAAAATAACAAAAACATAAAATAAACATAGAATGAAAAAGGGATGGTAGTCCGTATGTTTTTTCTCTCTTTTTTTTTTCTTTTTTTTTTTTTTTTTTTTTTTTTTTTTAGGAAATGAACATTTCCCTTACACTTGAATTTTTACATACTTTACAATGAACTAATCTAATGACTCGAATTAAGAAAATCAAAACACTTGGAGTACTTTTAAGATTAACGTACATATGGGGGTAATAAATGATGTTCTTCCCCATTACTCCATAAAATAAGTACTTACCCATGAGTCCCGATCATCCCAAAACAATATGTACAAGGATATGACTCGACTTAGCAACCATGTAATCAATTAGATAGTTAACTTAGGGTTTAACAAATAACAATAATGCACTAAAAATGAGCGCATACACGGAAGGCTAAGGCGATTTGGTTGTACATTTAAGTGGGGTGTAACAAATTCTTCCTTTAAGTAAAATGCTTAAAGTTAGAAACGAAAAGATAGGCTCGGAGGGGTGTACTAGGGGTTTCGTGTACTAAAAATGAGTACAACGCTAAGGGTGTGGGAAAATTAGTTGACTTAACTAGCCAAGTAATATGACTTAAATGGTCAAGTAATTATAATACGGGTTTAACACAAGGGTGATCCTAATGCCTCTTATCATGTAGTAAATCCTACCACACGAATGTAGTCTCACTAGCGGTCTCGGGATGCGTCACTAACGCAAGTTCTAGAATCTAAATGCTACCGGTACACTCATAAGCACTAATAGTAAATGCTTTTCCTATCAAATCTAAAGGCGAACCTCACATATTTGGGTGGAAAATTTTTCTGAATATACGGTTTTGTGCTAGTCATACAATCTCCTATCCATGAGACGCTTGCTATGGCTAAAGTTTCACTCCTAAATGTTGTAAAAAAATTTAAATTTGGCGCTAAAATTACACCAACAAGTATTTCTCATAGTTTTTGTACACATCTACTATCAAACAAAACAAACTCAAGCGAAAGTGCATATGTAAGGTATCATCTTTTTACCCTCCCCTTACACTTAAGATGAACATTGTCCCTAATGTTCAAGTAAAGAATGTAAAAGTGAAATAAGTGAAAAGAATGAAATCAAATACTCCCCTGATTCGCTCGGTATGGATAATAAGGTGGCCAGGTTAAATCTTCCTCCAAGAAAATGAACAATCAAAGCTTCCCTTCCAGAATATAAATCATCTTCTTGTCATACATAACCTGTAAATCCTGAGAAAATAGGCAAGACAACCTCGCATAAAATCGGCGGCATCCTATATGAGTTACTAAATCCTAGAAAACAAGATAAGATATAATTCTTGTGGAATGAAGTTTGCAGATTTCCTGGAGATTATAAAACTTAATAATTCACAAAAACCATAAGACTCCGTTAGAAAAACAAAACCGGTAAAATTTCCAGATTTTTACACGTGACGCCGTCAAGAATTAATTCTTGACGCCGTCAGAAGTGACCTGCAGAAATTCTTATGTTAAGTTTCCGGAAAATTTCTGGAAAAACTTGGTCCTACTTCCTGGAAAATCCTGCAAAACTTCATTATGACTCAATACAAGCATTTGACTCTAACTAATACGAATATACACGTTCATTTAATATTGTGGAGAATCATGATCGAGCTTGTTTCTTAAAAACATATTTGGGGCTTCCCCTTACACTTATCTTTTGCAAAAATACTTTTAGGTGGAGTTAAGACTAGGCCAAAACAACAAAGTAAAGTATTTCCACTATTTAGTTTAGAAACATGATCAACCAACAATAGAAATAAAACATGCATACGGAAGCAAATAACAAACAAACAAACTAAAATCACACAAAACATGGATTGCCTCCCAAGAAGCACTTTTCTTTATTTACGAGTCTTGTAGCTAGACTCAAGGTCATGGGTTACTACATGACCTCATCCCTTGAAATGATATACCCCATGTAGTTATGATCATTACTGTTATGGTGGTAGTGCCTTAACCTATCGATACTTGCAGTCACCATTCCACCTACTTCACTTCTCAGTTTAGCCATCCCATCTTGGCTCAAGCCTTCAATTGTGAAAGGCCCATACCACCAAGGACTTGGTTTATCGGGTGGTATCTTTGTTTCCAAGTGTCTCAAGAGTACCAAGTTCCCTTCCTCAAATGGTACATGATTTTCTGCGGGTTGAGTATGTTCGAATTCGACCTGAACCTTATTGCTTTTGCTTCTTTCATATTTAGCCTCCTTATAGCTTTTGATTCTTGCCTCCCATGCAAGAATTTTATTCTGAACACGAATGGGTGTCGTGTCAATGTTGTTTTTGATCTTTCTCCAACTCAAACTCTCATGCCCACTTCGCGGAGTCATGGGAAAGCTAATCTTTCTTTTTCCAGATTTAAGTTCAATCTTCCTACCTTCATACTTAATGACAGCCCTAGCGGTGGCGAGGAATGGTACCCCAAGGATTATTGGCATGCATCCATCTCCTTTATCATCGATGATCATAAAATCAACGGGGTACATGAACCTTGCGACATTAACTAATACATCTTCTGCGATTCCTAGGGGGTATACGTACGAGTGTCCAGCGAGGGACAACCTAACACGAGTAGGGGCTGGCATTTTTGACGTTAGTTGGATGTAAATAGTTAGGGGCATAAGATTTACTTCCGATCCTTGGTCGGCGAAAGCACTAAGATATTTCAAGTCCCCGATGCTAGTTGGTATCTCAAAGTTCCCACATGCTATCTGCTTAGTAGCCACTTTTTGTACTAACAGCCTTTCGAATACTGATCCCCCAGGTAACGTATCATACTCATATTTTACCTTTTCCTCTTTCTCAGAACCCTGTTTGGAAGGTTGGTTGCGCCCGTCACCCTTAATCCAATTTGTTATGGTATTTTCGTTTATATCATGTTTCAGGTAGTGACTCAAGGGTTGGGATTTTTGTGGTTTCTCTAAGGTCTGTTTAGCAGGGGCTTCTACCTTTTCGTTATCCTTGTGGACAATTGTGATGGAATTAACAAATTGGGTAGCGGGAGTGGCTCTTTCTTTCCTTAGTAGCATTCTTTCGGGGGTTCTCTGGTTGGCATACTCCTCTAGTAGACTCATCATCTCATTCATTTTCTCCTGCATCTCCTCTTTTTGCTTATAGACTGCTTCCTCGAATCTAGCAAGTTGATCTGAGTGAGTTGCCATATATTCTCTCATTTTAGCTTCAAACTCCGAGCTGAGCTCCTCGGGAGGGGAACAAGGTGGGGCATAGTTCTGAAAAGTCTCGACATTTTCTCTAGAGGGTGACTCAGATAATGGTACCGAGGTTGGTTTCGAGACAGAATTGACAGTAGCCCGTCTAGGACTTAAAGGTCTCCTTTGCCTTTCCTCAAAATAGTCAACTTTTGCCTCGAGTTTGCATAGGAGTTCATCGGGGATTTCGGTGGTTCCTCCAGATGTTGAGACTGCATTGATGGCCGCTTTTATTGTATGATTAAACTCCCACATCTCATGATTATCAGCGGCGAGCTCCTCGATAATCGCCCAGGACTCCTCGGCGTTCTTATCACGCAGTTTACCTCCCGCGGCCCTATCGATTGTGCGCTTAGTGTGATAGTCAACATGGTCGTAGAAAATTTGGACTAATAACCAAAGGTTTATACCATGATGAGGGACCTTATGGAGGAGATCCTTAAAACGGGCCCAAGCTTCGTAGAAAGTTTCACCCTGATGTTGTTCAAACATCAAAATGTCATTTCTAAGCATTGCAGTCTTCCCCGGTGGGAAGAATTGAGTAAGGAAGCGATTGGTGAGATTATCCTATGTGGTGATGGATCCCGCGGGTAAATGCTCAAGCCATTGACTAGCTTGATCCCGTAGAGAGAATTGGAATAGGCGTAATCGGGTTGTCTCTTTAGTTGCAACATCTAGGTCTATGGAATCTACGATTTTAAGGAAGTCCTTAAGATGTTGGTTTGGATCTTCGGAACGAAGTCCATGGAATGCACATTCGCTTTGCACCAACCGGATGGTGTCGGATCGCAAGGGAGTCACATTGGCTCCGGTGAGCTCAATGGTGTTTCGGTAGCCTTGGTGGCTAGGTCGGGAATATTCTCCTAAGGTTCGGGGCCTAAGAGGTTCTAGTGGTGGGTTTTGTTGTGGTGGGATGACGGGTTCAAGGATGTTCCCATCGTCCATGATGTCGGGTGGTGAAGAGTTACGAACAAAAACACAAAGAAATAAGATAGACTAAAGAAAACCTAAAAAATAAATAAATAAATAAAACCTTACTAGAAAGGAATATAGCAAGTAGACCTAATAAAAAGATATTCTAACCTAGACAATAACTATTCCCCGGGTTGCGGCGCCAAAAACTTGATACGTGGGAATCGCACCATGCTTTACCTCTCAAGGGATCTTGAGAAGCTTACAACCCCCACCAGGCAGTGTACCTGATCGTTGTAGTATAGTATAGTGACAAGTACCGGGGGATTGATCGTTCAGCTAGGAATAGTGTCGCTAGGATTAGAAAACCTAAATACTAGTTCTAAAGATGAGGGATGATTATTTTTGTATTTTTATAATTTTTTAGAAAGCAAGTAAAAATCTCGGGTTTGAAGGATTTGGGCGGAATTAGTTACTAGTCAACTAACCCAATACTAAAGATGCAATCAAAATAAAATACTAAAAATGAAAATAAACTAAATTAAACTAAGATTGTGAGCAATAAGTGGAGAAAATGTGTTTACTTAGATTTCACTACTCCCTAGATATCTTTTACACGTTAATTACTTGTTATAGTTGCGTGGATGACGGATTGTATTCCTTAATACCATTGATGGGGTGGCGCACTTAATTCCCCAATCCTATGAGTGCCTACTTCACTCCTATGTCGAGCCGGCTAAGAAGTTCCTAACATGGGATCATTAGAATTTACTCATGCATTAAATACAACCAATAAAACCTAGTGCACGTCTGTTCATGTTTCCTAAGACGTTCAAGCATGTTACCATTTGGAGATCTGCCAGTTTTCTTAAGCCTAACATCGAATTCATTCATCCAATACAACCATAAACAAGTAATCAACACATAATTAACATCTAGGTTTCATTAGATCCAAGCAAACACAAGATAGATCTAGCCTAGCATGATGGAATTAAGACAAGAACAAGATATAGACAACCAACACATAGACATATTGATTGAATTAAAAGAACACGTATCTCAATTACACATGAAAGGTATCAAGGGCTGAAAACCCTTGAAAAATCTGTAAAATTCGTCCCAAGTTCGGACTTAGGGTTTCTCCAAAACTTCTCCAAAACTATATAGGGTCTGATGGCGTCAAGAACAAATTTGTGATGCCGTCATCTCACCGCCAAAATACTCCTCGGACTGCCTTGATCCAGATCTGACGCAGTCAAGTGTTATGTGTTTCCAGGCCGTCATGCATTTTACTCTTGACGCCCTTCCATGTGACGCAGTCAAATATGTACTGGACCGTCATGGAAATTACTCTTGACGCCGTCAAGATTTCCTTCTTGACGCCGTCACCTACTGTTCCCAGCAAGGAAAATTAAGACTTTGGCGTTTTCTTCACTTTTATGCTCCAAAAACGTCCGAATTGCTTCCTTTTCCAGATTTCTCTCCCAAAGTACCTAAAATCACAAAAGGAACGATTTAGGGCAATATTTGATCAAATAAATTCAATTCTGGGCTTAAATGACCCCCTAAAAACGGTTCATTTTTCGCCTCATCAACGTTTACCTTTGGCTTTGTAGACTCGCTCATCACTTAATGGCACAAAGGTTTGAGGAATGAGAGGATAATCTAGGCGACGACCTCTAGGAGTTGGAGGAATGGGTTCACAAAACCTAAAGAGACGGGTGAGAAGCATCCCGTATGGAAGAGCGGTGGTACCTTGAACCGAGAAGTTTGCCATCCTTTTGGGAATGTAGTAGGCTAAGTGGAAGGTTTGTCGGGTGGAAACACTATAGAGCATGTAGGAGAGACAAGCATTGATATGGTCCCTATTTCCTAAAGTGCTAATGACATTGGCCCTAATGATCTCCTCCCATTTCAAGAATTGTGGTCTCAACTCATTGAGCTCCATTCCAAATGGGTCTTTGGCTACTTCCTTTCCTCCTCGGATTCTCCTAGTGTGAGAAGTCCTAACAAAAAGATGGTCACGAATTTCTTCTTTGGTCACTAAAGGGGTATCATAAGGATGAATGCGGTCATGGATTGAGTCAAGAGTTGAAAGTGGCCATTTGTCGGTGTAAAGATATGTGCCCCGATTAGGAACACGAAGGACTTGAGCAAATTGAGCTAAAGTGATTTCAAAGTCATTTTGGTTGATACAGAAGTTTAGTGACATGAGACCTTCATCATCCGTGCTAAGGGTCACGGAAGCATAGAATTCTAGGATGAAACGAGGACAAATTGGCTCATCTATGTCTAAGAGACAATCAAAGTCAATAAAAGAGAGTTTGTTAATACAAATATCACCTAAAAACGTTATTTATATTTTATGATCTTTGCTAAGTTTTGTTAATGACAAAGTATGAACTCTAGCTAAGAGTAAATCATCACTTTAAGTGTTTAAGTCTTGTTTAAACTAAGGTTTACATTTCCTTTTAAACAAAACATTGTTTTTATTTCTTAAATTAGAAAGTGTCTTGCCACATCACATTTATTTCTTAAAATAGTAATGTCACATCACATTTAGGGCAAACTTTGTCTATATACATTTGTGGTAAGAAAGTGTGTTTGACTAACCATATGTTTGCTTGCAAGACTTGTGTTTGACTAGGTGTAATGAGATGTGACCTTGTTTGGTTTGGAAGATTTATTGCAAAACCAACTGCAGCCCTAACGGAACCCTGGGGGTACACGAGCGGAACCCATCTGAGGGTTCCGCCGTATCCGCCAGACCTGCAGAATGGTTTGCTATAAATACCAAACCATTTGTTAGTTTTGAGTGATGACTTTAGGACATATTTTCATATACTCTCTCAACTAACTCAGTAACATTTGACTTGTGTGATTCTCTTATGTAGCAAGGGACTTCACAAGATCATTCAAGAAGTTACAAGCTTCAACTCTAAAGTTGCAAGTCTTGTTAGCTTTGTTATGTATAAGCTTTGGTAGTTTATACTTCATTTGTATCATGTATGTAGAAGTGGTTGGTTAGTATTTTAGGCCTGAAAATACGTAGTGTGTCGGGAGTTGTTGTACCCTTGTAAAAGAACTAACGGGAATGGTTGTACCCTTGGTAAAGAACTCGACATCTAGTGATGAGGCGAAAAATGATCCGTTTTTAGGGGGTCATTTAAGCCCGAATCCGACTTTATTTGATCAAATATTGCCCTAAATCGTTCCTTTTGTGATTTTAGGTGTTTGGAGAGTGAATTCTGGAAAAGAGGCTATTTTGGACGTTTTTGGAGCATAAAGTGAAGAAAACGACAAAGTACCAAAAATCCAAGCTGAAGATACAATGTGACGGCGTCAAGACTTCCTTCTTGACGGCGTCAGACATGAAGAATAATTTACCGTAGCTGGTGACGGCGTCAGATGGAGAGGTGACGGCGTCAAAGTGGCCAAGAATAAAATACCGTAGGTGGTGACGGCGTCACATAGGCCGTCACAAGTGGATCTAGGGCGTCCGAGGAAGTATATGGCGGCGAGTTGACGGCGTCAGATTTAACTCTTGACGCCGTCAGAACGATTTTCCTATATATAGTTTTCTAGTTTTTTCATTAAAAAAGGAGAAGTTTTGGTGAAACCCTAAAGACGATTTTGGTGCCTCTTTCACAGGTTTTTCAAGGGTTCCAAACCCTTGAGACCTTGCATTGTAATTGAGATAAGTGTACTTTCAATTCAATCAATATGTCTATGTGTTGGTTGTTTATCTCTTGTTCTTGTCTCAATTCTACTATGCTAGGCTAGATATCTCTTGTGTTAGCTTAGATCTAATGAAACCTAGATGTTGATTATGTGTTGATTACTTGTCTATTCTTGTTTTGAATGAATGATTTATATGTTAGGCTTAAGAAAACTGGCAGATCTCCAAATGGTAACATGCTTGAACGTCTTAAGAAACATGAACCGAGGCGTACTAGGTCTTTATTGGTTGTATTTAATGCATGAGCCACTGTTTACAATCCCTATAGTTGTGCTGGGTCATGGTGTAGGAGGAGATAAGAGCTCATAGAGTTGGGGAGTTATGTATGCCACCCCACGAATGGTATTAAGGAATACAATCCGTCATTCATACAAGTGTAACAAGTAATTAACAGGTAAAAGATATCTAGGGAGTAATGAAGTCTAAGTAAACACAATTTCTCCAACCACTGCTCACAACTTTAGTTTAATTAGTTTAATTTTATTTTTATTAGTTTATTTTGATTGCATCTTAGCTTTGGGTTAGTTGAATAGCAACTAATTCCGCCCACTCCTTCAAAACCCGAGATTTTAATTGCTTTCATAAAAATATAAAAACACAAAAATAATCATCTCTCATCTCTAGAACTATTAATTAGGTTTTCTAATCCTAGCGACACTATTCCTAAGCTGAACGATCAATCCCCCGGTACTTGTCCTTATACTATACTACAACGATCAGGTACACTGCCTGGTGGGGGTTGTAAGCCTCGTGAGATCCCTCGAGAGGTAAAGCAAGGTGCGATTCCCACGCATCAAGTTTTTGGCGCCGCAGCCCGGGGAATAGTTATTGTCTAGGTTAGAATTTCTTTTTATTAGGTCTACTTGCTAGATTCCTTTCTAGTAAGATTTTTATTTTTATTTTTAGGTCTTCTTTAGTCTATCTTATTTCTTCATGCCTTTGTTCGTAATCTTTACCATCCGACATCATGGAAGGTGGTAACATCTTTGAACCCATCATCCCACCACAACAAAACCCACCATTAGAACCCCTTAGGCCCTGAACCTTAGGAGAGTATTCCCGACCTAGCCACCAAGGCTACCGAAACACCATTGAGCTCACCGGAGCCAATGTGACCCCCTTGCGATCCGACACCATCCGGTTGGTGCAAAGCGGATGTGCATTCCATGGACTTCGTTCCGAAGATCCAAACCAACACCTTAAGGACTTCCTCAAAATCGTAGATTCCATAGACCTAGGTGTTGAAACTAGAGAGACTACCCGTTTACGCCTATTCCAATTCTCTCTACGGGATCAAGCTAGTCAATGGCTTGAGCGTTTACCCGCGGGATCCATCACCACATGGGATGATCTCACCACTCGTTTCCTTGCTCAATTTTTCCCACCGGGGAGAACTACTAAACTTAGGAATGACATCTTGATGTTTCAACAACGTCAAAATGAATCTCTTTATGAAGCATGGACTCGTTTCAAGGACTTACTCCAAAAAGTCCCTCATCATGGCATAGATCTTTGGCTCCAAGTCCAAATCTTCTATGACCATATCGACATCTCCACGAGGCGAACCATTGACCAATCGGCCAGTGGTAAGCTACGTGATCTTAGTGCGGAACAATCATGGGAACTCATAGAAGATCTTGCTCTCTATGACAACGAAAGTTGGAATGATCCCCGTGATTTGAACAAAACGGTCAAGGCAATATCTTTGCCTTCGAACAATTCAAGCACTCCCGACCGTAGGATCATGGAACTTGAGGACCAAGTCAAGTTTCTCATGAAATCTTACAAAGCTCCGAAGCATTCAAGCCAAGTGAACAAAATCACTTCTTCATGCGAATTATGTAGTGGTCCCCATGACACTCGTGATTGTGTGGAACTCCCCGGAACAGCTTTTGCGGACTACGCATCCACGCGTACCGACGAAGCGGGAGATAAGTGGTACACTTTCAAGCCCGAGCCAAACACATACGGTGATTCATACAACCCCTCATGGAAAAATCACCCAAACCTTAGGTGGAGACAAAATCAACCCAATTCATCCAACCCACCTAATCGTTACCTATCAAACGGTCCACCATCCAACCGTACCTTCAACAACATTCCTTCTAACAACTATGGTAGTACCAACAATCTTGAAGGATTGATGTCAAAGTTCATGGCATCTCAAGAAGCCCGCATAGCTAGGTTTGAAACCGAATTCAACCAACAACAAACGGAGATGACCAACAAAATCGACAACTTGTTGAAAGCCCTCAACAACCAAACATTAGCCACACCTAGGAAGGACACTAGGGACACCAATAGTGGAATCCAAGCTAAGGACCCCTCATCATCCAAACATGTCCACTTTGTCAATGTTGTCACCATTAAGCCGATAGATAGGGAGATAGAGGAGAGTGACAAAGATGAAGTTAGAGTAGAAGCCAATAGTGAGGATGAGAGTAGGGAAGTTGAGGTTAATAAGGATAAGGAATTAGAGGAGGTAGAACCTATAGAGGAATATTTTGATAAGTTGCCAACCAAGGAAGAACGGGAATACCATGAGGATTTATTCGATAGTCCCGAGACAACATATATCTTTGGCGATCCCCTGATCAAAATGGGAGACCCCTCTAATATTAACATCCCATGCAATATCGGGCACATGCATATATGGAAAGCTTACATAGACCCTAGATCCCCCGTGAACATCATGTCTAGGACTTATTACAATTGGGTGATGAAGAAGCAACTCAATTTTAGGATAATACCCGGTAAAAGTTGGATAAGTAATTTTGCAGGAAGAGTTAAGGGAGTACATGTGATTATAGGGAATCTCACCTATGAGATTGATTTTATGATAGTAGAAGACACGCGTCCGGTGATAGATGCTTGCCTAAGTCAAATAATATTTGGGAAACCATTTGTTGAGGCCACTAGGATGAGTTATGATCCGACGTTAGGGATAGTTAGGTTCAAGAAAGACAATGATGAGGTTGCTTTTCAAATGCCCTACAAAATTGAGCAATACCGCCTTCTCTCTAATTTCGAAAAGGAACGTAAGCAAGCGGCTTATTATAGGAATGATGAGGATAGACGTAGAGGAGTAGAGTATGTTAGAAATAGGATGCTTGGTTTCTACAAAGAATGCTTGCAACTAGGTCCGGAATACAAAACTGGTTTAGAAGACGACCTAGAGAATGGAACCAATGATGAGATCACGTAGTAACCCATGACTTTGAGTCTAGCTACAAGACTCGTAAATAAAGAAAAGCGCTTCTTGGGAGGCAACCCATGTTTTGTGTGATTTTTATTTGTTTGATTGTTATTTGCTTCCGTATGCATGTTTTATTTTTATTGTTGGTTGATCATGTTTCTCTACTAAAAAGTGGAAATACTTTATTATGTTGTTTAGCCTAGTCTTAACTTCAACCTAGAGGTATTTTTGCAAAAGATAAGTGTAAGGGGAAACCCCAAATATGTTTTTAAGAAACAAACCGATCATGATTCTCCACGATATTAAATGAACATGTATATTCGTATTTGTTAGAGTCAAATGCTTGTATTGAGTCATAATGAAGTTTTGCAGGATTTTCCAGGAAGTAGGACAAAGTTTTTCCAGAAATTTTCCGGAAACTTAACATAAGGATTTCTGCAGGTTCATTCTGACGGCGTCAGGGAATTGCTCTTGACGGCGTCAGGAGTCAAAAATCTGGAAATTTTACCGATTTTGTTTTTCTAACGGAGCCTTATGGTTTTTGTGAATTATTAAGTTTTATAATCTCCAGGAAATCTGCAAACTTCATTCCACAAGCATTATATCTTACTTTGTTTTCTAGGATTTAGTAACTTATATAGGATGCCGCCGATTTTACGCGAGGTTGCCTTGTCTACTTTTGTCAGGATTTACAGGTTATTTATAACAAGAAGATGATTTATATTCTGGAAGGGAAGCTTTGATTGTTCATTTTCTTGGAAGAAGATTTAACCTGGCCAACTAAAATCCATACCGAGCGAATCAGGGGAGTATTTGATTTCATTCTCTTTACTTTTTAACTTTTACATTCTTTACTTGAACATTGGGGACAATGTTCATCTTAAGTGTAAGGGGAGGGTAAAAAGATGATACCTTACATATGCACTTTCGCTTGAGTTTGTTTTGTTTGATAGTAGATGAGTAATAAAACTACGAGAAATACTTGTTAGTGTAATTTTAGCGCCAAATTTAAAAATTTTTACAACATTTAGGAGTGAAACTTTAGCCATAGCAAGCGTCTCATGGATAGGAGGTTGTATGACTAGCACATAACCGTATATTCAGAAAAATTTTCCACCCAAAAATGTGAGGTTCGCCTTTAGATTTGATAGGAAAAGCATTCATTATTAGTGCTTATGAGTGTACCGATAGCATTTAGATTCTAGAACTTGCGTTAGTGATGCATCCCGAGACCGCTAGTGAGACTACATTCGTGTGGTAGGATTTACTACATGATAAGAGGCATTAGGATCACCCTTGTGTTAAACCCGTATCATAATTACTTGACCATTTAAGTCATATTACTTGGCTAGTTAAGTCAACTAATTTTTCCCACACCCTTAGCGTTGTACTCATTTTTAGTACACGATACCCCTAGTACACCCCTCCGAGCCTATCTTTTCGTTTCTAACTTTAAGCATTTTACTTAAAGGAAGAATTTGTTACACCCCACTTAAATGTACACCCAAATCGCCTTAGCCTTCCATGTATGCGCTCATTTTTAGTGCATTATTGTTATTTGTTAAACCCTAAGTTAACTTTCTAATTGATTACATGGTTGCTAAGTCGAGTCATATCCTTGTACATATTGTTTTGGGACGATTGGGACTCATGGGTAAGTACTTATTTTATGGAGTAATGGGGAAGAACATCACTTATTACCCCCATATGTACGTTAATCTTAAAAGTGCTCCAAGTGTTTTAATTTTCTTAATTCGAGTCATTAGATTAGTTAAATGTAAAGTATGTAAAGATTCAAGTGTAAGGGGAACGTTTATACCCCTATGATGTATTATTTTGGATGGTAGGGTAAGAGTGTATGCAAAAAAAAAAAAAAAAAAAACATACGGACTACCATCCCGTTTTTATTCTATGTTCATTTTATGTTTTTGTTATTTTTTTCATTTATTAGCTTAAGTCGAGTCTAGTCTTGGCTTAGCAACGCCATCTTGTACATGTAATTAACTAAGATTGTTAACTCGCCACCAGTAAAACTTCCTTTATCTAACAAAACCGTGTAATTCATATCCCTACACCTAACGTTATAACCCTTTAAAAGACCTCTTTGATAGTTTATCCTAGGTGCTTACGCCATGTGGTGGAGGTTTGATCCTTTCCCAAGCCTATGGTAATCTAGTTTGCTATGACAGGTAGTGAGAGATATCTTCCATTTCCATAATGTTATATTACTTTATTACACCCGAGAGATGTGAGTATCTAAACACTATTTGTGAGGTGCTTATGTATGACCTCCGTGCTTGTCTATTGGTCTTTAGTGGAACGATTATTTGTTGTAATTACTTTTATATTAGTGTTAAATGACCCCTAACTTGTCTTTTGAGTAGAATAAAAGCTCATTTGCTTGAGGACAAGCAAATCTCAAGTGTAAGGGTATATGATGAGGCGAAAAATGATCCGTTTTTTGGGGGTCATTTAAGCCCGAATCCGACTTTATTTGATCAAATATTGCCCTAAATCGTTCCTTTTGTGATTTTAGGTGTTTGGAGAGTGAATTCTGGAAAAGAGGCTATTTTGGACGTTTTTGGAGCATAAAGTGAAGAAAACGATAAAGTACCAAAAATCCAAGCTGAAGATACAAGGTGACGGCGTCAAGATTTCCTTCTTGACGGCGTCAGACATGAAGAATAATTTACCGTAGCTGGTGACGGCGTCAGATGGAGAGGTGACGGCGTCAAAGTGGCCAAGAATAAAATACCGTAGGTGGTGACGGCGTCACATAGGCCGTCACAAGTGGATCTAGGGCGTCCGAGGAAGTATATGGCGGCGAGTTGACGGCGTCAGATTTAACTCTTGACGCCGTCAGAACGATTTTCCTATATATAGTTTTCTAGTTTTTTCATTAAAAAAGGAGAAGTTTTGGTGAAACCCTAAAGACGATTTTGGTGCCTCTTTCACAGGTTTTTCAAGGGTTCCAAACCCTTGAGACCTTGCATTGTAATTGAGATAAGTGTACTTTCAATTCAATCAATATGTCTATGTGTTGGTTGTTTATCTCTTGTTCTTGTCTCAATTCTACTATGCTAGGCTAGATATCTCTTGTGTTAGCTTAGATCTAATGAAACCTAGATGTTGATTATGTGTTGATTACTTGTCTATTCTTGTTTTGAATGAATGATTTATATGTTAGGCTTAAGAAAACTGGCAGATCTCCAAATGGTAACATGCTTGAACGTCTTAAGAAACATGAACCGAGGCGTACTAGGTCTTTATTGGTTGTATTTAATGCATGAGCCACTGTTTACAATCCCTATAGTTGTGCTGGGTCATGGTGTAGGAGGAGATAAGAGCTCATAGAGTTGGGGAGTTATGTATGCCACCCCACGAATGGTATTAAGGAATACAATCCGTCATTCATACAAGTGTAACAAGTAATTAACAGGTAAAAGATATCTAGGGAGTAATGAAGTCTAAGTAAACACAATTTCTCCAACCACTGCTCACAACTTTAGTTTAATTAGTTTAATTTTATTTTTATTAGTTTATTTTGATTGCATCTTAGCTTTGGGTTAGTTGAATAGCAACTAATTCCGCCCACTCCTTCAAAACCCGAGATTTTAATTGCTTTCATAAAAATATAAAAACACAAAAATAATCATCTCTCATCTCTAGAACTATTAATTAGGTTTTCTAATCCTAGCGACACTATTCCTAAGCTGAACGATCAATCCCCCGGTACTTGTCACTATACTATACTACAACGATCAGGTACACTGCCTGGTGGGGGTTGTAAGCCTCGCGAGATCCCTCGAGAGGTAAAGCAAGGTGCGATTCCCACGCATCATCTAGCTTAGTGTCGGTAAAAGTGTAAGCGATGATGAGAGTGGTTGTACCCGTGTAAAAGAACTCGACATCTAGCTTAGTATCGGTAAAAGTGTAAGCGACGTTGTAAAGGTTTTCTCCGCCGGTGAAAGGAGCTTGTTGATTAGTGCTTATAACTCTCGAGTTGGAAACTCAGGGCGTGGATGTAGGGCAAGGAAAAAGAGTCCTTGTAGCCGAACCACGATAAATAATCGTGTTGTGGTTTGATCGTTTCTTTCTTTATCTTTGCTTATTACATGTTTTCTTTTAGTTAGAATCGCTAATCACATATAAAGCTTTTCAAAGAATTAAACAAGTAAAGTCGTGTTTATATCTTCAAACAAATTTAAAGCTTTTCAAAGAACTAAACAAGCAAAGTTAGGATCATCACAAGTAAAGCTTTTCAAAGTATGAAACAAGTAAAGTTAGAATTGTTATTCACATGAAAAGATTTTCAAAGAATCAAACATATAACGTTGTGTTTATATCTTTAAGCAAACGTAAAGTTTTTTAAAGGATATTCAAGCTAAAAAGGATTTAAAAAGCGGTAAACTATTCAACCCCCCCTTCTAGTTTTCCACAGAGTTGTTCCCTAATGTTGGTTCCGGTAAGGAAAGTAGGATCAATGGTACTACCCTCATGAACATAACGCCTCTCAAGGTTCTTAAAGATTTCTACTTGGGCCGAGGTTAGCTCTTTGGTCTTGTGGTGTTTGGGTAGGTATTTGATGGTGTCTTTGTGGTCATAGAAGGTTACGGGAGGCATGATGAACCTAGAAAACATAATTATCAAAATTTTAGCTTGTGTAAGTAGTGGTTTAAGTATAAAAAATTCTAGTGTGTGCCCATATGAAAACAATATGGAGTTGTGTTTATCTCGACTCATTTTAACGTTAAAATGGTTTTACTTATGCAATTTTTGTGTAAAGATTTAATCCAAATGCTCCTAGTTCAATGTAGCTACGGTTGAATGTACCCGAAAATACATATTAGTTATGTATTCCCTTTAGCATTCAAGAGATATAATGCAAGTGATGTTTTAAACATAACGTTTTTATTTTGTATTATCAATGAAAAGCTATTTTTCCTAAATGTGAGAAGATTTTTCAAAATTTTGACATGGGGTGTTTGGTATAATGTGATAATGTCTTTCAAGATGCAATTCCTAACTAATGAAAAACATAAATTGTTTTGTTTATAACAAATTTTCTTCATGAATTCCTAAGTTGATGCATAACCCTAAGTTTTTAGTTTTGTGCATAAATAGAGTTTCCTAGACACAGATCAGGAGAGTAATTGTATTTAGAATACTTACGATGATGGTAGGAATGAATAATGGCTGAGCAAGAACCCTAATTTTAGTGTGAAAATGGATATAGAAGTGAATAGTAACTGTTTTTGGTGAGTGGTATAGAGTATGGGGCTTGTATGGTTTAATATATAAAAAGAGAACCTGTGCAGATGGTTGACAGACTGGACGAAACCAAAAAGAAGGATCCGCCCTTTGAGTTTATTGGTTCCGCCAGTCCTGCAGTTTAAGGACATGAAATTTTTATTTTTGATTTCTACGATTTTATTTAACGTTTGAACTATGAGGTAGGTTCCATAAGTCCTAGTCTAGTATAAGAAGATTAAATGGTTCACGTTTAAGAGGTTTTGTAAGGATGTCGGCAATGTTGTCTTCGGAGGATACTTTCTCGATGGAGATGTTTCCTTTTTGAACATTGTCACGAAGGAATGATGACGAATTTCTATATGTTTAGTACGAGCATGTTGGACAGGATTTTTACTAAGGTCGATGGCTCATTTGTTGTCGCAAAGGATAGATATGTCTTTAGTCACAATTCCGTAGTCCACGAGAGGTTGCTTCATCCAAAGAGCTTGTTGACATGCTTTTCCGGCCGACACGTATTTGGCTTCCGTTGTTGATATTGCGAGTGCCGTTTGCTTCTTTGAGAACCATGAGGTGAGACAATGTCAAACAAAAGTACAAATACCACTTGTACTTTTTCTATCAACATAGTCACCAGCATGATCTGAGTCGGCATACACTATGGTTTCTACACCCGTTCCTTTGGATACCATAATCCTAGATGTGTAGTGCCTTTGATGTACCTAAAAAATCCTTTTTACGGCTTCAAGATGGATTGATTTGGGATCTTCTTGAAAATGAGCACATAGACAAATGCTAAACATAATGTCGGGTCTACTAGCCGTGAGATAAAGTAGACTACCAATCATACCCCTATATTTAGTGTTATCTACGGATTCACTTTCCTCATCCTTTGTGAGTTTGGTTTCCGAGGACATAGGTGTTTTGATAGGTTTTGAATTTTCTAAACCAAATTTCTTAAGCATGTCTTTTATGTATTTAGATTGATTAAAGAATATCCCATCTTCTAATTGTTTAATTTGAAGTCCTAAGAAAAAGTTGAGTTCTCCCATCATACTCATCTCAAACTCGTCATGCATGATTTTAGAGAAATCATTGCAAAGCTCTTGACAAGTTGATCCGAATATTATGTCATCAACATAAATTTGAACTATGATAATGTGTGATTCATTCTTCTTAGTGAAGAGAGTGTTGTCAACTAGGCCCATGGTATACTTATGGTCAACTAGGAAGGTTTTAAGTCGATCATACCATGCTTTTGGAGCTTGCTTAAGTCCGTATAAAGCCTTTTTAAGTTTGTAAATATGATTATGTTTTTCAAAGTCGGTAAAGCTCGGAGGTTGAGCAACATAAACTTCTTCATTAATAAAGCCATTTAAGAATGCACTTTTGACGTCCATTTGAAAAAGTTTAAAGTCATGTGCGCATGCATATGCAAGTAAGATTCTAATTGACTCGAGCCTAGCAACCGGAGCAAAAGTTTTATCGTAGTCAATGCCTTCTTGTTGATTATAACCTTGTGTAACACCCCCAAATTTGGGATACGCAGCGGAATTTAAGCTGGGTGTTACTCGACGGCACAACAGTTATAATAATAGGAAAACAATCTCTAATTGAGTTGTTTTAGAAATTTTATTATTCAAATATCAGAGTTTACAAAATGAGGTCCTAGTAATTTTACAATTTGTTTAATACTTTATCAAAGAATAATAAAATTTTAGCATTCCTTCTGTATCCATGCTCCTCCATGCCATCCTTGTCTGTTATGGACCTGAGATAAACATGCTAAAATGTCAACACAATGGTTGAGTGAATTCACAGTACTTGTAAATAATAATTTGAACACAAGTTAGATATAAAACAAAGTATTGAAATGTAATATATTGCTCTAAGCCTCATGAGCGCAAACGTTAACTGCTAGAACATTACCGAGATAATATTTTATTACTAACATAACCAAATGAAAGTAATAATGCCCTCCGGTAGGAGTTTGTTAGTCTTCCATGCATCTCAAATATAGTATATCTGTCTATCAATCCGGCTAGCCTATAGCTATCTATCCGGCTAGTACAAATGGGCCGTCAACTTCCAATAGATCTATTTACTATATTCGCGTTCACCCGCAAGTGATAAATGGCTCATGATATGAGGGACTTTTATCAGGAAAAGCGACAGTGGGAACTTAGACAAAAACGAGCTTAGTTTTATACAAATCCGTACAATGTTTTTACAATGTTCTTGATCTTTTCAAAAGTTTGCCAGGTGATCTATCTGACGGTTCAAACTAGAGGTTGTGAATTGTGAACTCTTATAGTTTGGTCGCTATAATTTTCTAAATTTGGGTGTTTATAAACTTATCCTACGTAAAATTACCAAGTATTTTTATTTAATTATCAGGTTCAAGATAGCGAAAAGTATAGCTCTGTATGATCAAAACTACTTGATCTTTTTCCTACATTCTTGACCCCACTTAATCTTTACTAGAAGGTCTACGCTTTGCCCTCGAGTTCAGGTTCTTAGGTACACGTTTGATAGTTGAAATAATTGCTCGAAGTTAATACTCTGGAAAAGGCCGGATTTGAGCATGTGCGAGGTGTGTAATGGCACAGGGCCTCCATTTTTTAAGGGCCTCAAATTTTAAAACATCTGTGTAAGTATTAAATCATTTTAGGGGTATTTAATCATGTTAATAGATGATTTTAAATGGAGAACATGAGATTTTTTTTCAACAGAAGAAAAAAGCTTGAACATGCGTTTTAATGTAGTAGAATGGTAAGAGGGTTTTTGTTGAAGAAGATAAACTCAGGCCAAAGCTGAAAAGAGATGCTTATGGGGTGTCAATATTTTATATTTAATTTTATTTCATTATTTTTATAGGTTTCAACTCAACCCTCATCTTTGCAATTTATCATCTAGTCCCAATTCTTATTTAGTTTGTGGCAAACCAATCCCATAATTCATTAAATAGGTTATTTTCAATATTCCTTGAAATACGTAATTTAGCTACTACATAGTACAAATTCAAAATTATTAATTACAACTTAACTTACTTCATAAATATGTTGTAATAATTTGGAATTTTTGGATTGTTGAAAAAATGCTTTAAAAGCTATAAAGTTACGCGAAAAAAAAAAAAAAAAAAAAAAAAAAAAAAAAAAAAAAAAAACCTAGTATATAGAATAGAACAAGAGTAAGTTGTTATTTTATCGATATCAAAAAGCAATGCCTAATGAAAGTATTATTTGCTAAATTTTATGCGTGCCACAATTTCTGAAGTTAAAGGGCCTTATTATTGAATTACGCACAGGGCCTCCCAATTCCACGGGACGGCCCTGCTCTGGAACCTATATCGATCTATAACAGAATACAAAAACCACCCGGGTTTCGATTTTAAAGCCTATGAACTGATTCGTTAAGTATCCTAGCATGTTTATATATTCCTAGATTATCTATATCCAATCTTAAGGGTCTTGTGTTTAGAAAACATGTCGAAAATTTTAAATAGGGATGTTTGGTCTAGTAACTCGCGACCAGGAAACAAGGCCTGAGTAAAATGTCATACTTAGTTCTTTTTGACCCGGTTATTGGGGTGTTTAGAAGTGTCCTAGGTGATGGTTACAAGGGTCTATTGGCTGGTCTTATAAGCCGAAGCTTGTGGTAGAAAAATGAGACAAAAGTGAGGCGTTTAAGAAAAGATTTTTGGAAATTCATGTCTCGGGTTTAAAAACAGTCCGCACCTACAGCTCTTGTCATGCGTTTTTAGGACCCGTGCTCCTGAGTTTTTAAAGAAAACGTCATTCCAGACAACTTTCGTGTTTTAACTTTTTGATAAATCGGACTAGAAATGGCTCGTTTTGCGTGTTTTCAGTTTCTGTCACAGAAACTTGACAGCTTTCCAACAAGATTTTTGATAATTTCATTTGACCGTATCTTTTGACTCGTGCACTCGTTTTGGGTGATTCAAAAGCCTAGATTTTCGTTTTTATTTTTCCTAAATGATTGTTAAGTTTATATATGCTCACAAAATTATCTATCATCAATATTAGGATCCTAGTTTACTATATATGTCGAAAATATTTTATTTAAGGGTTTTGCTTGGTCTAATGACTCGCGAGAATAAAAACATTACATGTACGTCTTATGGCCATTTCTTGGGGGCAAATTGAAGTGTGCTAGGTGGTGTTTAAAAGAGCTTATTGGCTAGGCTTATAAGTACTAGCTTATGGTAGAAAAATGGGGCGCAAAAGGGGCGTTTGGGCTAGTTTTGCGTCAAAACAGGAAATAGTGAAATCATGTCCAAACATTACAGAAACCAATAGCTCATTTTTGTAACATGTTAGATGATTATTTATCTTGTTTAAAGGTCTCATATGGTAACTTAAAGTTATACTATAAGCGGGTGTGTTTGCTTTGCTCGTTAACATCAGGAAACAAAAGAAAGTTTGTTTTTGATCTTAGCTACTGATTAGTACTTGTTTATTGTTATTTATGAGTGCTAGGTAAGGATGGAAAGAGTTTAGAAAGCTTGTGTACTTACAATACAAAGGGTAATCAGTTTGGAAGTGAAATCGACTAGGAGGGCTCAAGGGGTGCAAGACTTCTTCAAGGCTTCTAGGCTTCACTTTAATGCTTCTCCTTCTTGTGGCCTTAGGATCAGAGGGTAAAAGAGTATAATTATGGTGTAAGTTACTGAAGAGGGGATACAAGGAAGGGTGTGTTTGGTCGTTATTTATAGGGTTGGGGACTAGAAGACTTCTACATAATCCTAGGTCATGATGTTGTGTTATGGGAAACATGTTGAGGTGGTATGATGCCCTTTGGGGCCATGTGTAACGAGGGGGTGTTGGTTTGGATGTGGAATTGTCCTAGCCATGCAAGCTAACTAACTATCGACTTATGGTAATTCTTCTAGAGAGATAATGATGTGGAAGTTTAGGACACCAAAGGAGTATTTCATGGTGCAGGGAATTTACAAGTAGCAAGTCATACCTAATTTGGTTCATTTCGAACTACTATGCAACTAGGGACCGATTATGCTTAAGTTATTTGTACATAGGGCTTAATGACTTGTACCTAGGGTTTATTTAGTGTAAGTAACTTAGTCTAGGTTGTAGGTTAAGTAATGTCTAAGTATATGTGTAAATTAGAGTTTTATTAGGCTAATATTTATGTCGAAATGTCCAAGAAATATAATGGTGTGTCGATTTGCGCTAAAAGGGGTTGTATCCTAGGCTTAGGAGGGTGGTACAAGTATATTTTCACCATTTTGTTAAGTTAGGATAATTATAAATTGATTCATTTAGATTTTAATTTGATAAAGGTATAGTTTTTATGTTTTATGCATTAAGTGCTTGTACACTTTTATTATATATAAGAAAATATATTTTGAAGGCTTGTTCATAAAAGACTTATACAATGTGATTTGAAAAAGAAGTACATTGAGGTTTATAATGAGTTTTATAAATAATTAGTTTTCATGCATTACTGACTTATATCTTAGCTTGAAAAATTTGAAATCTTGTATTTTATAAAAATAGCATACGTATCAAATAAGATTTGTGGTTTTTATCACATAAAATCATAGGTTTTTGAAACTAGGGTTTATATCGGGAGTTAATGTAACAATTCGCAATTTCAGGTTAATTACTATTCCCGGAAAATTTCACTATTCACTTTTACTATTCATTTTCCCGAAATTTTCCCGAAGTTTGATTTTTGTTTCTTGGCCTCGAGTGATAAATCATTTCCATGGCAAATTAAAAGTTTGACACTCATCAGATCATTTTCGCGAAAGTTATTAAGGAATTACATGTTTTAGGGTAAAACGTCATTCAAAAATTCTATGCACAATGAAACTCGACCGCGTTAATTTCCCCGTATCAGAAAAATATTTGATACACTCATGATTTATTTGAGAATTAATCATGACTGAGAAAAACATGACCAAATAAACCTCGGCCGTGAAAAACATGAATTTTCGTTTTTAAGCATTTTTACTCAGCCGTAACCTTAGCCTATACCTGCACCGCGTTTCTAAGACGATTTGAGTTTTCACATTTTTGGAAAAAGTCAACATATTTTTCCCTCCTCCTTTGACCAAAAATCATTCCTTGGTTTTATAAATCATTCCTTGATTTTTAGGCTTACGGTTTTATGTCTTAAAGACATTAAATACCAACCGACACTAGACTGAGCCCAGTTTAGACATTATAGGTCATTTTAAATCATTATTATCATATTAGAAAATTAACATTTTACTTTTCTCAATTTTACACAATATTCGTACGTTTTACGTATTACGCGTTTTAGACCCGTGTTTTCAGTTTGAGCAGGGTTTGAGCACCCCAATACAACCTACCACTCATTTTATATTTTATTATAGAGTATATTGATAAGTTCTAGCATATTTATAAGTTTCATATTTTTAGGATACCCGGTTTTACGTTTCGTGGCTTAACAACTTACGGTTAGCATTTTACGGGTCCAAAACTAGCTCCATAAGTAGGATAATACCAAAAACCACCAACTCATCCTTCCTATCCATTGTGAAACCGACTTGGGGGGGGGGGGGGGAGTCATCCCCATGTGGCTAAATCTTATGCTTAGAGCCTTAGGATGAGTACATGTGTAAAACTTGCTAAGAAAGCTTCCTAAATATCCCAAGTTAGTAACCTCCTCATTCTAGCTTATATATACTTCCATTTTATAATAAGAAAACTCATTTCCTTCCTTTTTTTCATCACTAAAAATGCCACACACATAAATCCCTAGCACCATGATCCTTTGATCTTCAAACTACAAGTTACACTACAAAGTTCAAGGCCTAGTGATTCCCTACATGAATCTCTAGTTTGTTTGGTGTCCATGGTTAAATTAGGAGCTACACAAGGTGTTAGGGGCTGAGGTTAAAGGGTTTTCACAAGGGTTAGATCAATGGTTAGCAAGGGTTGTGTTGATTGGTTGAAAGCTTAGGTTTAGTGTCCTAGTTCCATACTTGATTCCCTTTCTTAAGTGAAAGCCAAAAGTTGTAAGCAAAACCCTAACATACTTCTTGTTAAATATCATATTCATGTTATTTATATATCATTCATGCTATATTTTGTCTTGTGATCATGTCCATGATGTATAAAAATAGGTAAAACAAGTTATTGTAAATGATTGTTAACTTATGATAAGTAAACAAACAAACTAGTGATTTTTATGGAGAACTCTGATCAAAACAGTATATAAATGATATTGGAAAATTACATATTGTAGTAGAGGATTTAACAAGGAAAACATAGCAATTTGAACCACCTAAAACGAGTACACGAGTCAAAAGTTATGACCATTTGAAGTTACCAAAACTTTACGGCAAAACTGCCTAAATACTTTCACCTTAAACACGCAAAAAGAGGACCTTCTGGTCCGTTTCATGAAAAAGTTAAAACACGAAAGTTGTCCGGAATCACGTTTTCTTCAAAAACTCAAATGCATGTCTCCAGAAAACCAATAACGAATGAGATTTTCTTCAGTTTCTTAACAGCTATTTTATATATATAAGTCACTATATATAATTGTTATTGTTTAAAAAGAACAAGAGGTCTAATGACCTAGATTCAAGACCACAACCATGGCTAAAGCCAAGGTTGAGTCTCAAGACCATGGAACAATGACCAAAGGTCATGGCAAGGCCATGACTAAATGACCATATAAACATACCTAGGCGAAAACATAAGGTAAAGAGTTAGCGATAACTTAAACATACAATTTGGATCTACTCCATTAAAAGAACCATGAGATCTTACAAGTAATCGTCACACAAGATTAAGAAACTCATCCTAATAACAATCTTCATGTAAAAATAAACTTTCCTAAGTTTATTCAAATATTGGACATGTAACTTTTTGGATCAAAACTTATATATATATATATATATATATATATATATATATATATATATATATATATATATATATATATATATATATATATATATATATATATATATATATATATACTTTATCAAATACTACAATAGTAGGGAGCCTCATGTGAGGAGTTCATTAAGTAAGCCGTCGAGATGAGTTGTGGATTTACGAATTAAAGTGTCCTGGCTCCTCGAACGTTTACTACATGACTTCTGAATTATGTCGGCCCGAACGGTAGTAAACGATATATAAACTATACATGTTTCATGAAACATTTCTTTTCAAAGACTTACACTATATTTTGTACCACATCATGGACTAAATGCAAGACATATATAGGCAATTCTTCATATTCTTTGACATTATTCCAAACCTAAGTTGCAACAATTATTCTAGGTTGCTGGTAGAAGTTCTCACGGCATATCCATCATTCTCATTATACATCATCCAACTCACGGTGAGTTCATAGCCCCACTTTCCATTACTTAATTGTTTTACAAACCCTTGGGGGGAATACATGCTATTTTAAACCGAACACGATGCTTTTCAATTGTATGCTTGCCTGATTGTTTTATTATCACTAAGTACTATCCTTGCTAAAACCAATATCCCTTATTATGAACCATTTAATCACTAGTAATAGTGAGCACGAATATTGTGAATAGGCCTATTGGGATTGACGAATCCCATTTGTATTGACTAAGTTCAAACAAATGCACTAATATTTGAGATTTAGGTATGTTAGCAAAGTACCTACCGGGATAACTCCGCCGATTGATATTGGTACCCGTTAACATTTTGGTGTCATAAGCTTAGTCATAATACATTTTATGGGCGTATAATAACGTAGCCCATCTTTTTGTTTTCCAACCATGAGTATGAGTCTAATTAACTCATACTACCAACATATTGTGTTCAACCATTAAACAAACTCTATGAATATCACTCAACCTTTGTGTTGACTTCTTAAGCATGTATTTCAGGTCCATGATGATCAAGGATGGCACGGAAGGGCACGGATATTCAAGAGGGCTATAAAAATTTATTATCATTCAAAAACTCGTTTAATGTAATTTGTAAACATGGAACCATCTGGGACCTCATTTTGTAATCTATGATATTTATATAATTTTAATGATAAATCTTTTAAAACGACTCAATTAGAGTTCGTTTTCTATTATTGTGACTGTTGTGCCGTCGAGTAACACCCAGTTTGAATTCCGTTGCATCCATGAATTCGGGGTGTTACAGTTAAAGTGGAATTAGGGTTTTATGCTTTCTTTACATAAAATCATGGTTTTAATATTTTAGGGTAATAGTTAGAAAACATTTAATTTATACGTAATGTGGTAAATGGAAGTTGAAAACTTTGGTACTTGACATATAAAGATATCTATTTAAAACGAACTTAAGTGAACATGTTTATTTAGAATGTGAGTTTGGTGACATTAGTTGGTTGTTGTCATTAGTTTGTTTAAAAAAAATTTAGACGTGAAAAAAAATGGATAAGTATAAGTTTATTTTAAGTGGAAATTTACCGGTGGTTACACCTTGTGCTACTAGCGTAGCTTTGTTTCTAGACACAACTCTGTTTTCATCCATTTTATTTCAAAAGACCCATTTTGTTCCAATTATAGTTTGATTCTTTGGTTGAGGAACTAGTGTCCAAACGTCATTTCTAATAAATTGGTTCAATTCTTCTTGCATAGCTATTATCCAAGATTCATCACTTATAGCTTCTTTTATATTTTTTTAGGTTCAATGGTTGATATAAAACAAAAATAGTTACTTTCATTTTGAGCTTTTGATCTTAAGGTTCTTTCATTAAGTTTACCTATGACACTATCTAATGGATGACATTTAGATTCTTTTACATTGATTATTTCTCTATTTAATAGTTCATATTCCTTGTCGTTTTCTAAATCAATTTGATTAACAACTTGACTTTCAACTTAGTCATCATCTACCAAAGGTGATGTCTTAGAGGGAGGTGGACTTTCGTCGAATGTTACATTCAACGATTCCTCGACTCTTAAAGTTTTCTTATTTAGAACAATATAAGCTTTGCTATTTTGTGAATATCCAAGGAACACACCTTCATAAGACTTTGGGTCAAATTTAGTGAGATAATCCTTTGTGTTTAATATAAAGCATTTACTCCCAAATACTTTAAAGTATCCTAATGTTGCCTTTTTACCTCTATATATTTCATATGGAGTTTTATCTAAAAATAGTCTAATTAGGACTCGGTTTAAGATATAAGTTGATGTGTTGACGGCATTACACCAAAACTTTTGTGGAATATTTTGTTCGTTAAGCATTGTTCTACTCATCTCTTGAAGTGTCCGGTTTTTACGTTCTACTACACCATTAGATTGAGGAGTGCGAGGAGCCGAGAAATTATGTGTTATACCATTTTTGTCACTAAACTCACCGAATTGTATTTCGTTATCAAATTCCCGACCATGATCCGTTCTAATAGACACAATGCAATTTCCTACTTGATTTTGAATTTTCTTTCCAAGAATTTCAAATTGTTCGAAAGCTTCATTTTTACTTTTCAAAAATCTTGTCCATGTATAACGTGAAAAATCATCTACTATGACCAAAGTATAGAAGTTGCCTCCATACGTTGAATAGCAGATGGACCGAACAAATCCATATGCAAAAGTTCTAAACATCTAGTTGTGGATACCATATTTTTAGCCTTATGGCTACTATGAACTTGTTTACCAATTTTGCAAGCATCACAAAAGTGTTGGTCGTATTTCAACTTGGGTAGGTTTCTAACTAATTCCTTAGAGGATAGGGATTGAATAAGTCTCATATTAGCGTGACCTAAACGTCTATGCCAAATAGTCGAGGACTCATCTAATGAGGTAAGGCAAAGTTTATCTCTAGATGTTTTATCAATTTTCATGACGTATACGTTGTTTTTAAGAACTTCTTTAACTATAGTTATACCATCTTTAAGTATTTTGCTTTTGTTTTCACAAAAGAGTACCTTATACTTTTTACGGAAAAGTTGGCTAATGCTAAGAAGATTAAATCCTAAGTTATCAACATGAGCTACATCATCAATAGATAGAGAGTCATGAGAGATAGTACCTTTTCTGATGATTTTGCTTTTAAGCTTGCTACCAAAAGTAACGTTACCTCTTTCATAGACTTGATAGGTAGAGAAGAGACTTTTGTCCCCCGTCATGTGTCTTGAACAACCGCTATCTTTGATCCATTCATCCGGTTCCAAACACACTTTTAAGCACACCTATTTTATAACAAGCATTCAAACATTTGGTCCCTAATATCTCATAGGTCCATTTTGGTTAATCATGCCATTACCTTGATTCATGTAAGGAAATGGTGGATATGGGTTCCAAGACATATAGTTTGGAGTTTGATGATGTCTAGGTAAGTTTTGACCCCAGCTATGTTGAAAGTAAGGTTGGGCGTTGTAGTTGCTCTTTGGAAAGGGGCGTTTGGATATAGATGGTTTAGGTCTTGGTTGAGTAGTTCTAGTTCTAAATTCATTTTTAGCAAGTCCTACGCCTATTTTAATGGCCGGTTTAAGTTTGGTTTTAGTAGAACTAGTGTTTGACTTCTTTGTAACTTTAATAAATTCACTACGGTTAGTTTTTAAGCCATTCTGTTCTGCAGCAGTGTCCACGGAACCAATGGGTTCAACGGGCGGAACCAAATTTTTGGTTCCGTCAGTTCCGTGGGTCATTGCTACAGTTTTGTCATTTTCTTGTCCTTTTTCGCCTTGTTTCGTTAAACTAGTTACTGATCCTGTTTTCATGAATCCTAACCCTGTTCTATCAAAGTGCAACTTTTGGAGTTTCATTATTTCATCCGCACAATAAATACTTTTATCAAACTTCTTAAACTTTGAGTTTTGTTTAATAAGACTATCTTGTGTGATTTTAAGCTTCTTAATTTCAAGTTTGAATTCTTGACATGATTTGCACGTTGTGTCAATGTTTTTACTCTTTTCCAACCGTTTGGCTTTTTCTTTTAATTCATAAACTTCGTTTTCTAAAAATTCCTTTTTAGTCTTCAAAAATTTGTTTTTGTTTATGATTTTTAAGCTTAACTCACAAAGTTTGTTGTATTGTTGTTCTAATGTGTTATCATCAATAGAAGAATAAGATGAATCGGAATGTACCTCATTTGAGCTTTGAGCCATAAGAGCTATTTCGTCATTTGTTGGCTCTTCATCGTCATTCTCACTATCACTCCAAGCACCACACACAAAAGCACTTTGAGTTTTGCTTTTGGGTGGTTTTGGACATTCTCCTATTAGGTGACTTGTATCTCCGCATCTAAAACACTTTCTTTCATTCTTTACTTTCTTAACATCCCGATCTTTACGTAGAGACTTCTTTTCATTTTTAGGTTGCCTTACAAACTTTCCTCATCTTCTAAAGAACTTCTTGAAATCTCTAACCGCCATGGCAAACTCTTCATCATCAATATCCGAACTTGATTCCTCATCTTCACTTGATTCTATTCTAGCTTTTAAGGCAATAGATTTTACTTTTTCTTTCTTGCCTCTAACTATCTCCGAATCTTTTTCCATCACCATTTCGTGAACTTTGAGGTTTCCAATAAGCTCGTCAAGTGCCATGCTTGAAAGATCTTTAGATTCTTCAATAACCGTTACTTTTGCTCTCCACTTAGCATGGAGTGCTCTAAGGAATTTTCTGACAAAATTCTTGCTACAAAAAGATTCATTAAGTGCTTTAAGTGAAGTAATAATAGTGTTAAATCTAGCAAATGCACAATCAATAGTTTCATCTTCGGGAATAGAAAATTGTTCGTATTGTTGGACAAGAAGATCAATTATTATTATTATTATTATTATTATTATTATTATTATTATTATTATTATTATTATTATAAAAGAAATGACTAACTTTCCGTTGTCTTCTTCTCTTTTGATTTTTTTTAAGTTTTTATATATTCTTTAGAATAAGTTAATTTAAAGAACTTTCATTAAGAAAAAATTAAAAACTTTATATAGAATAAAAGGTTTCAAATAATAATAAAAGGAGAAGATGACAGGGGCAATTTCATCATTTAACTTGAGACCAAGGACAAAATGTTTTGGAAATTTGTTGACTCACGTCTTTTTAAAACTCCAAGTACGTCGAGTTCCATGACTATATGATATTATATTATTATGCTTGAATAGATACAGTGAATGCTCTATATTGAATTACAACATATTTAATCATAGATAGAAAGTTTTGTATTTACATGTTATGAACTTATGATATTCATGAATCAAATTTGTACATAATTACTGATTTCCAATATCGTATTGTGTCAAAATTTTTGTTTTCTTTCTCTATTCAAAGAAATCTAAAAAACTTACCCTTTAACCTTTATTAGGAAAACCATTAATCACGATCTCTACAGAAGTAAATAAACATTCAAATATCAAGAATACAAACGTAAATGGAAATACATTAAGTTGTAGTCTTAGTGTACCCACTACATGGTACATTTTCTATGGCAAAGATATGCCTTCAAAATATCCTTTATCTACAAAAGGTGAGAATTGGCAGCACCACTCTGAGTCCGAGTATTTTTTGGCATATCAGTCATTGTACATCTCACAAGAAATAGCTTAGGAAACTCTCCTAGTCCAGTGGGGTACCAACTAGAGTGAGCACGAGCCGAGACTTGAACCCGCGACCTTTTATCCACAAAATCTTTCCAGTAGGCCTGCAAGTTTTTCGGAGATGGTACCAACTTGGCCAAAGCCCTTTGGTTTTAAAATATCCTTTAAGTTTTCTAAGATAATTTTCAATCTTATCTTTATTACAAACATAATAAACCAGTCATGTTACACCATGAGTAAATAATATAAGATTTGAACTCATGACTCCCACGTTGAGCTACATGTCCCCGACGAGCAACTGTCGCAAGGATCAAACCATCAATTTTACATAAATATTCGAATACTAAATCATAATTAGTTAAAACCTTAACACCATAGAGAAGCATATATAAACAAACATCAAGCGAAAGACCTAACTAACCCGCAGATTAGGGAATGTTTAGCTTTCTAAATGTGCTCACCTTTTAAATTCTTTGATAACATTTTTAGAGCAAGAGACCTAACTAACCCGGAGACTTAATCGCACCATTTGATTCTTAGCAAATTTTAACTAACCGCAGATTAGGGAATGCTTAGCTTTCTAAATGTGATCACCTTTTAAATTCGTTGATAACATTTTTAGAGCAAGAGACCTAACTAAACCGGAGACTTAATCGCACTGTGATTTAATCAATGTTGGATTCTTAGCAAATTTCTAGAGTGATGTATTCTACCTTGACATATAATGCTTGTTATATGCTATTCTTTATTGTTATGCAAAATAAGTTGATCAATTATTTATGGCATGTGCCTCAATTCCAAGGCTGGGTGTATTAGGCTTCTTTAGGACGCGTCCCTGGACGCTTCTTCGTTAAAAGGGCATCCCTAACCACTCGTACTTGGTCGATTTTGAGCACAAGTTGGTCGTCTACAAGACCGACTTGTCGAGAGAGTTGTGTGCGTGTGCGCGATCGATGTTGGAATTTGTGGGGTATATTTGTGTATAGTATAGCTCTAGATTACATTTCTTCTAGCATTAGTTTAAAATTATATGTTTCATTGACAAATGCTAAATTAACAGTTTTATATCTAAACTTGAGCTAAAAGTTTATTGGCTAAAACAAACATGGAAATACTCAAAAGGTGACCTTGTATAGTATAGCTCTAGATTACATTTCTTCTAACATTAGTTTAAAAATATATGTTTCATTGACAAATGATAAATTAACAGTTTTGTATCTAAACTTGAGCTAAAAGTTTATTGGCAAAAACAAACATGGAAATACACAAAAGGTGACAGTGGCAAATCATTCCTTTTTTACTTGCTTACGATTATATTCTAATTTTAATTCAATGTAATTGCTTGATGTCATGTTGGGATAATAAAGAATCATGTCTGGAAAGTTTCAAATGCTTTTCAAACATGTTCATGAACCAAACTTAATTGTAATTACTTATTTTCTATCATTGGTGTCAGCAAGTTTTTTTAGTTGGAAAAGAATTCTGAAGAAGATTTACTATTGACCAAAAAGTTATACACTTTTATCTGCATTAGGAAAACCATTAAACACGATCTATATAGAAGAAAAATTACATTTGAATGTGAAAACGACATAGAAGGGAATACATTTAGTGGTATTATTGGTGTATCATAGCAAACACCGGGTAAAATTTCTAAGGCAAGATGATGAGCCTTTAAATATCCTTGATGTTCTCGGAATTGATCAAATCTAGCAAAGAAAACCCAAACATTACTTTCTCTGTTATCCCTAAAAAAATTATATTATCTTTGAATGATGGCCAGGCATAGTAAGGGCCGCCAAAAGATCAAAATGCAAAAAATGGAGAAAGAAAGCAACTTACAGGTTACTTTCTCCAAACGTCGTTCTGGACTGTTCAAAAAAGCAAGTGAGCTAAGCATCTTGTGTGGGGTAGAAATCGCTATTGTCGTCTTCTCCCCAGCCAAGAAAGCATTTTCCTTTGGTCATCCCTCTGTAGAGATGATTACTGATCGTTACCTCAGAGAAAATCTTCCATCAAGTTCAAACACCTCTCTACTTATGGAAGCGCATCGAAATGCGAAAATCCATGAACTCAATAGACAACTCACTTATGTGGATAGTCAACTCAATATCGAGAAGAACAAAAGTGATGAGCTTAGAAAGAACAGGAAAGAGGGACATGATAACCGTTGGTGGGAAGCTCCAACAGAGAGCCTTGGATTAGAAGAGCTTGAGCAGTTAAAGGTACAATTGGGGGTTCTTGGTAGCAACATCGAAGAGCAAAAGGAGAGGAGTGTGGCAGATGCGGCTAACGCTATGGAAGTTGTCCCTATCTCTAGTTCCACGAGGATAGATGCAGGATATGGATTGTCCATAACTCCTCATGGTCTTGTGCTCGGATATGGCCATTTCGGTAACTGAGAAAGGTAAAATTATTTTAAATCCCTAGACCTTTTTACAGATTTGTATAATCATGAATAATGTGTGAGTTTGTATATTTTTTGAATGGATTATCTTCCTTTGCACTAACATAAAAGACCTGGTTTTTGTTTTATCGTTAATTACATGACATAATATATATTTATCTTATAAATGAAATTTGAAATGCTAATAGTGTAATAATTTGAAAATTACTTGGTGAAGAAGTACCATCAGCTGATATGGTACCCAAACTCTAATAATTAATTTTCAGCTAATTAAGATCCTATTTAATTTTAAGGTTCAATTAAATCCGATCCAAACTGTTTATGTGATCAGGCTTCCATTTCAAGAAAATTGGAGACCAACCCGATTAGTTTAAGCTAGAAGGTTTTAAATACAGGGTGTATGTTGCTGGTGTGCTTGCAAGAAGAGGTCTTCGGTCGTTTTTATTTATTTATTAAAGATTATTTGTATTTTGTTGTTTGAACTTTCTAAAAAACAATGTTCTGCTTAAGTTATTTTATGGATATTTATATTAGTAAGAAATGGTATCAGTGGTATGTTTAGCTACATATGTGTAGTTTCTTTTGATTTGTCTTGTAAGCTGAGGTTTTACTGGACTAAATTAGGAAAAACAATTACTTGGATTAAGCCTCATGTGTATCTTTTCCGCAAAGAACAGGCACATCAAATTCAATTTTTGGGTTGTATATACTGTTAGAGTTTGACAATCAAATACACGTATTGCGGAAGCTAGGATCAAGTATAACACATAAATATTAACTAAAACATAAATAGTAAACGTACCCGATGCACTTCAATAAACCTTGATTCTTAGACAATTAGATCAATGATAAACCCCTTACCGTTTTGTTTATCGATCTCTTGATAATTACTAAAGTAAGTAATTACCTCGTTCTTGTACACACAAACTACCAACGAATAAAGGTTTGTTGCAAGTAAACAAAACACTTAATGTTTTGTACTTAGAAAATCGACCCAAAGATCCCTTGGAGGGGGGTACGATCGGCCAAGCAAAGAAGAAAGAAAACAAAATTTTTAGGGTTAGTGTGTGTGCACAAAAGATTGTTAAGTCTAACCCCAAGGCCTTGTATTTATACTAGGTGATATCTTGGAGCACAAGAAAGAGTGGATCGACCCTATGGGTTGTGGGTCGACCGGCCATAGCAAACCCAAGGGGTTTCTAGAACCTTCTTGACTCCCAAGTTACACTCAAGTCCTTATCTTTCTTATTTAACGATAGTTAGTCCATACGGTTAACAACTAACGACCGTTTAGTCCATTAAGTGTTATAAATATATATATTTCATACATTTAATAAATATATATATTTATTTACATTATTCTTGTTTGTAAAGTGTGCAATCCCGAGGTCTCGTGTTCGATCCTAGACATTTACCTATTAATGTTTATACGTAACATTTAACAGCTCCCACTC
The DNA here is from genome assembly GCA_030686995.1 of Artemisia argyi. NCBI lineage: Eukaryota > Viridiplantae > Streptophyta > Magnoliopsida > Asterales > Asteraceae > Artemisia > Artemisia argyi. Next base: position 53,180,604 of record CM060707.1, read on the forward strand.
GTATATTCATTAATAGTAAAATGACATTGGTTAGCGTCTTGCAACACTCCAATGCCCCTAGTTCAAACCGAGCTAGGTTTCCTGGAAAAACCTTTAATGATTCATCATTATAATTATCCTTTCATTACTAATACCGCATTAATAAAGATGTGAGTTCCTTTATTAAAATTCTGTTTCTCGTTTCTTTATGATTGAACAAAATTACCAAAACATCTGAACGTATTCCAGATAGACTTTGGGCATGGCCATGCAAACATTTTGTCAACCCTACGAGGGGCCCAGCAGTATTAAACTTCTGAACAAATCAGAAGGAATAAATTCTTTCTTGACTACAAGAATAACCCATGAACTTTGCAACACTTCTGAAAACAATCCTTATGACTCCCTGTTACGGTGAGCGGTAGATTGCTTCACAAAAATGCACTACATCCATGACACTTATCTGGTATCTCAAGTCTGAGGATAACTTTAAATATGATTCTCACATTAAATATTAAATCATATTGTTGGGATAAGTCCAATATTCAATTCATCGAATATTATGTGAAATTGGTATGACTACGCATCAATATACTTTCAAGTATATTCTAAAACCAATACTCAAATTTGTCTTAGTTTAATGATATTCCCATATCATTAATCGACAATGGACATTTAGAATAATAAATTATTCAAGGATCTTAAACATGCAAATATAGGATATATTATTAAGACAACGATAAATAAACATAAAACTTATTTTATTCCATTAAAATAATAATTGTACATTACATCCTTTATCCAAACACTAATCACAAATGGGCATGAAACTTTCAGCTAATCTAAGTCCTACACCTGCAGCATGCTTGTGAAGCTTAGTGCCAGGTAGAGGCTTTGTTAATTGATCCGCCAAGTTATCATCTGTGTGAACTTTGAGCATTTCGATTTCGCCTATTTCGACTTGTTCTCGAACATAGTGATGCTTAATCGGGAAATGTCTGGTGCCTTTCATGATTCCAGGCTCATTGGCAAATGTGATTGCAGCAGAATTGTCACAATACATTTTAATAGGTCTTTGAATCGAAGGCATGACTCCAAGCCCTGAAACAAACTTCCTAATCCAAACAGCTTCCATTGCAGCTTCTGAAGCAGCTATATACTCACTTTTTGTAGCAGACATCGCTAGTACACTCTGCTTTCTGCTCCTCCAATCCACTGCTCCTCCATTAATGACAAAGACATAACCCGTCTGAGACTTCGTATCATCCTTATCACCTTTCCAAGAAGCATCGCAGTAACCTGTAACATCAAGTTCTGCCGATGGATTTCCCCCATAAACCAAAAACATATCCTTAGTTGCCCTAAGGTACTTAAGAATATTCTTAACAGCAGTCCAGTGAGCTACACCTGGATTTTGCTGATATCGACTGGTTAAATTCTGAGCAAACGCTACATCAGGTCTTGTGCTTTTCACCGCATACATAATAGATCCCACAGCCGAAGCATAAGGGACTCTCTTCATGCGTTGCACCTCTGCAGGTGTTGAAGCACAAACCTTGTTGCTCAAGCCATGTTGCTCTTGCATTGGCAAATATCCTTTCTTGGAATTTTGCATATTGAATCTCTTCAATATTTTATCAATGTAAGCACTTTGGCTTAATCCAATTAATCGCTGAGATCTATCTCTATATATCTTGATTCCCAGAATAAATGCAGCTTCCCCTAAATCTTTCATAGAAAAACAACTTCCAAGATATTTCTTAACCTTTTGTAAACTTGGAATGTCGTTCCCCATGATCAATATGTCATCGACATATAATATAAGGAAAATTACATTACTCCCACTAACTTTGTGATATACACATGGCTCATCAAGATTTTTAGTGAATCCATACTTTTTAATCTCACCATCAAATCTCTTATTCCATTGTCGTGATGCTTGCTTTAATCCATAAATGGATCTTTTAAGCTTGCATACACGATTTGGAAATTCTGGATTTACATACCCCTCAGGCTGCGCCATATAGATGTCCTCATCTAGGCGACCATTTAAGAAGGCGGTTTTAACATCCATTTGCCAAATCTCATAGTCATAGTAAGCGGCTATGGCTATAAGAATCCTAATTGCCCTTATGTCAGCTACAGGAGAAAAGGTCTCCTCATAGTCAACACCAAAAGTTTGTGTATAGCCTTTAGCTACACAACGGGCCTTATAGGTGTGTACAACGCCATCCATGTCAGTCTTTTTCTTGTAGAGCCATTTACTCCCAACTAGTTTGGCACCCGGAGGTAGGTCTACTTCTTCCCAGACATCATTGTCTTCCATGGATTGCATTTCCCCATCCATAGCTTCTTTCCATTTGGCCTTTTCAGGACCATTCATGGCAGCTTTATAACTTATAGGCTCATCAAGATCACCCAGTATATACTCATCACTCTCCACATTAAGACATAGACGAGTAGGAGCTTTTACTGGTCTTGTTGACCTACGAATGGGAATCACTTCAACTTCAGGTGGAGGACCTAAGCTTTCAGGTTCTACCGGAAGTTGGTTAGTGTTTTCAGAAGGTTCTACATCTTCTTGACCGTCTTCCAGGTCATATATTCTCCCACTGAATTCTTGAGATATGAGCTCTCTTTCAAGAAAGTCTCCATACCTTGCAACAAATACTTTGTTTTCAGGTGGGTAATAAAAGTAGTATCCCATAGTTTCCTTAGGGTATCCTACGAAGATGCACTTCACAGATCTTTGTTGGAGTTTGTCTGCTGAGTCACGTTTAACATACGCCTCACAACCCCAGACCTTAAGATAAGACAGGTTAGGAGCTTTTCCAGTCCATACCTCATATGGTGTCTTATCAACCTTCTTTGTTGGAACCATATTTAGAATGCGAACCGCAGATTCTAAGGCATAATCCCAAAACGAGAAAGGAAGAGTTGTTAGATTAAACATAGATCGTATCATGTCTTGCAATGTACGATTCCTTCTTTCAGATACACCATTTTGTTGTGGAGTATATGGAGAAGTAAGGTGCTGGACAATTCCCTCCTTTGCTAGATAATCTATGAACTCCTGACTCAGGTATTCACCACCTCTATCAGATCGAAGAGCTTTAATCTTCTTTCCAAGTTGCAACTCTACTTCTGCTTTAAACACTTTGAATGTTTCAAATACCTCATGTTTATGTTTAAGTAAATAAACATAACCATAACGGCTGTAATCATCCGTAAATGTTAAGAAGTAGCTAGCACCCCTCCTTGACACATGTCTAAGTGGTCCACACACATCTGTGTGAATAAGACCAAGTAGATCATTCGCCCTTTCAATCCTATTTTTAAAGGGTTTCTTAGTCATCTTCCCAGCAATGCAAGATTCGCATTTATCAAATGATTCATCATTGATCTTATTTAAAAGCCCATCATGTTGCAGCTTTTTCATGCGATCTTTGCCAATGTGAGCAAGTCGACAATGCCAAAGATAAGACGAATCCAGACCTTTCTTGATTCTCTTATTGTTGATGCTATACATTGAATTATTTTTAACAAAAGCATTATCATTGTCATTCATATCAATTTCAAATACACCATTCACAGCAATAGCATTAAAATAAAAAACATTATTTAAAGAAACTGAAATTCCATTGCTTGAAATAGTATGCTCAAAACCAAGGTTTAACAAACATGAAAATGAAATTACACCTCTAACAATTGACGGTGCATAATGACAATTATTTAAAGATAGTACTAAGCCCGAGGGCAACACTAAATTAAATACTCCTATAGCTTCAACTCCTGCATGCGCTCTGTTACCAACGTGCAAGAATTGTTGTCCATAGGCCAGCTTTCTCTCAACTCTAAACCCCTGCATGGTATTGCAGATATGAATGCCACATCCAGTATCATATACCCATGAATTCAATTTAGGAGTAAGAGTGAATAATTCAATCATAAAGAACGCACCTGATGAGCTGGGGTTACCAGCATCATTCCCCTGCTTCTTGAGTCGCAAGTCATGAATGTAGAGAGGGCAATTGCGCTTCCAATGGCCCTTTTCATGACAATGGTGACAAGCCTGATCCTTCCTGTTTGGCGGATTCACCTTGTTCTGCTTAGGCTGATGTTGTTTCATCTTGGGTTGAGGTTGATAGGCCATGACCTGCTTGCCTTTATCACCTTTACCTTTGCCTTTGTTCACATGCGATTTCTTCTGGATTCTCCCCCCATGAATTGCCAACACTTGCGGGGTGGGATTCTTGACCTTGGCTGGTAGACTTTTCTCATAATCAACAAGCAATGCGAGTAATTCTGAGACTGTCTTCCCCGAGCAATGCATGTTGAAGTTCTGCACAAAACCAGCAAAATCCTTGTTAAGGGATCTGTTGATCAAGTGCACTTGCACATTCTCGGGGTAACCAAAACCAATTCTGTGAAGTTGATCAAAGGAGTCCTTCATCTCATCCACATAATCGGCTACTGGTTTACCATCACCATGCTTGCAGTTGTGTAGCTTGTCAAGTTCATCATACAATTCAACTGCAGGTGACTTCTCATAAGATTGCCTGAGGTTATCAAGCATATTCTTAGGAGACGAATACTCATACTTCTTTTGTAATTGAGCATTCATGCTAGTGAGCATTAGACAAGCAACCTCATTGTACTTAGCATTAGTCACCTTCCATTCTGCCTTTGCTTCAGGTGTTGCCGTAGCAGCAGGTTCAGCAGGGCATTCCTCGGTCAAGAAATCCATCTTACCAGACGCCCTCAAGACAATTCTGAGCGAACGGTACCAGTCATTGAAATTCTTTCCAGTGAGTTTCTCTCTCTCAAGATGACTCTTGAAAGCATTAATCACTGTTTGGTTATCGGGTTGAGCCATATCTACAGATAAAGTTCAAATATTAGTATTTTCGATAATCAATATCTTCAAGAAAATAAAATACCCAAGGCTATATTCATATAACCAACTAATTTTCTTGAAAACCTAGGATCTATCTTTACATAGTTTCACCACATCAGTTGATCTGCTAGTGGTAAAAGTACAAAAGATAGTAATCTGTCGAACAATAATTGGCAAACAAGATTTCCAATTCCTAGATCATTATGGGATTTACATCAAATTGATTCATCAATTTGCCTTTGTAAGCATGTTTTATCCCATCTCATGCCTTAAGTTCTAGGTCTCACGCACAACTTAATTAAGTCGTCTACCTTAGAAACTGTAAAATTACAATTATGGTCTCACGCGTTAAAAGAATTTTACCTTGTTATAGTAATTTAGCCTAGGTCTCACGTTTACTAAATTAAAATTCCAAGTGTTTCTTATAGGTAGATGGCACGTAACTTAAATTTTAAGGGTATCAATTTTTGATATGTCAATCAAAATTATGTACAAAGATGCATGCACTCATCTTTATAACATAAGTTTTCATAAAACTTTTTATGTCCGATTCCTGAAATTAATACACAAAGTTTTACTTGAGGTTTATGCCAAAACCCTAAGATGACTTTCTACAACATATAATTTTAAAAGTAATTCGTTTAAGATATATTCAAGATTGTGATAACCAAGGCAGACTCTAAGGCTCTTTTCTAAGCCTTCAAATCACGGTTATGAATATCATCTTAAAAGACTTAATTTAAAACCATATTTGCACAAAACATCATTCAAGCAAAAGTTTATGGATTCAATCTCAAAATAGTAATAAAGTTTGAATAATGCTAGTCTCGACTGGGAGCTGATTATCGTGCGAATCGGACCACGATTGTCATAAGACCATTGCAAGATTCTTACTTTATCACTTTAGGGTTTCACAATTATTAGTCCGTTTTAATTTTCTTTATGAAAACACCCTTTTATTGCTTACATCAAGTCCAACTAAAAACAATAAAACAAGTTGCAAAGAAAATCAAACAAACAATAATAATATAAGTGAAACAATTAGCCACATGCAAACCGTTTTAGAAAAGATCATAATAAAATCAATTCTAGGTATAATAACGCATGTAATCAACTAAGGCCTTCACCTCTTAATGGAGGTGAGCCACATACATTGACGAATCAATTGCGTAGGCCAAAGCTAAAAACACACCACATAGCATATAAAATTGATTTTAATATATATTGGAGTCTTCCCCAATTTAAGATCTATCTAAATATGTGACAACAAAACAAGATCCATGACAAACATGCATGTAAGTCACGGATTAAAACCTAACAATTAGCAATTAGGTCACAAGATACGTTCAATTAACCGGTTAATGACCTAGGGTTTCTAAATTTTTAGAAAAAAAAAATAGGAAAAACCCTAGATCAAAAAAAAAAAAAAACATGTATCTAAAACAATTAAAGATCCGGTTTTTATTACGTTTTAGTAATCAATTACATGTTATACATGGCTCGTGATGCCACTGTTAGAGTTTGACAATCAAATACACGTATTGCGGAAGCTAGGATCAAGTATAACACATAAATATTAACTAAAACATAAATAGTAAACGTACCCGATGCACTTCAATAAACCTTGATTCTTGGACAATTAGATCAATGATAAACCCCTTACCGTTTTGTTTATCGATCTCTTGATAATTACTAAAGTAAGTAATTACCTCGTTCTTGTACACACAAACTACCAACGAATAAAGGTTTGTTGCAAGTAAACAAAACACTTAATGTTTTGTACTTAGAAAATCGACCCAAAGATCCCTTGGAGGGGGGTATGATCGGCCAAGCAAAGAAGAAAGAAAACAAGATTTTTAGGGTTAGTGTGTGTGCACAAAAGATTGTTAAGTCTAACCCCAAGGCCTTGTATTTATACTAGGTGATATCTTGGAGCACAAGAAAGAGTGGATCGACCCTATGGGTTGTGGGTCGACCGGCCATAGCAAACCCAAGGGGTTTCTAGAACCTTCTTGACTCCCAAGTTACACTCAAGTCCTTATCTTTCTTATTTAACGATAGTTAGTCCATACGGTTAACAACTAACGACCGTTTAGTCCATTAAGTGTTATAAATATATATATTTCATACATTTAATAAATATATATATTTATTTACATTATTCTTGTTTGTAAAGTGTGCAATCCCGAGGTCTCGTGTTCGATCCTAGACATTTACCTATTAATGTTTATACGTAACATTTAACATATACATACACATGTAATGTGTTTATAGGCAAAAAGGAGCCCATTAACTTCATAATATAAGCATGTGGTTATAACTTATAAGTAAATACCTGTATATATATACCGACAGAATGAACAACAATAACTGCAGATAATGCGAGTCATAGTACTAGTTTTCAGATACAGGACCAGTCTTAACCTGTAATACTAGGCATCAGTTTCTTGGAATATTACTACTACACAAAAGCTTAAATAGATCACCACAAATAGAGTGGTTTTCTTAAAAACTGATCTAACAAATGAAAAAGAAGAAGAAGTGTATTAAATAGATCAGTTATTTAGATCAAGACCGATCTAACTAAATTCTAGTTATAAAAAGAATTTCTCTCATTAAACATGAGAAACTAATACATTGGCTATTAATAAATAAACGATCTATTTGGTTTTAGCGGGATACAAATATTCATTTGCCGCTTCCCCAAAATTTTCATTACCATTTCCCCATCTTCACACACCAGTGCATCACCACTCTCACCAAACAAATCCTAACCTCCATCACCCTCTTCAATCTACACCACCACCAAACCCTAACTGGCCATTATAGCACCACCAGCCGTCATTTACACCACCATCGGCGACTGTCCACGTTACCACCGGAATCAGATCCGTCACCAAACCCTAACAACGAGAGTCACCAGCCACCGTCGTTCAAACAGCCCGCCGAACAAACCATATTCAGTGAGTGGTATCGATTTATTATTAAGCTTATATATGTTGTAATTCTTTTTTATAGCTGATTTTTTTATAAAGATTTTGCTATAGTTTTGTCTTATTAAGAATTGAATATTTGAGCTATTCAAGAGCACTAGTAGTTCTGTAATCGATGATGGGTTGATTAACAAGGTGATCCATTTGTTGGTTGATGTAATGAATCAAACTCTGTTTGAAAAACTTTTCATGGTGATTGTGGGTCACAAGTTTTTTATGCATACTTTGCTAAAGGGAACGCTTGATTATTGGTTTTATCATTGCTTTTACTTTTTAGATATATGTAATTCATTTTTGATAATTTGTGAAAATATATGAAATATTGACTCTTATTACTTGATATAATTTAATTTATAGCTGATAATATAGAGTTCGATTAAGGAACATGTTTATGGGTAGGTTAGGTACACTTGAGATATTATTAGGATAGTTTGTTCACCGAAGGGGTGTTTGGCGTATGCTGATAAGAAACGATTTTTGCACATGATAAATGAGGTTGGTTTGCTTCATTTGTAATAAAAATATGAATCATGTATATCACTTGAGGTTTGTATATCAGCCGGATTGCAAACTTTAGTAGCAGGTTGCTAGGGAATATATTTGCCACTTGTAGTTATTGCTAAAGAATTATATTCGGTTTCTTCTTTTATACAGTATGAGTGACTACTAAGGGATTGCAGCATTTCGAGTGGACCACATACACCGGCAAAGGAGATGCAGCTCCATCATGAACTGATGCGAAGAATAGATACGAGTTAATTTTTTTAAGTAGTGTTTGGATTTTACTTATGAGAATAATGCCTTCCTGCCTAAAAATAAGCACAGAAGCAGAGAAATAAACAATCCCAAACACAAACTAAAGATTCTAAAGTTTTAAATTTTTGTTTAAAAAAAATAGTTTTTGTTAACTTTGTGTGCTAAATTGTTTGTTTGGTGTCAAGGTGAACACGCTGCAAGGAGATGGCGATTGAAGAAGCGTACTAGAATGATGGCCTTTCCTAGATTTCAGTCTCTAGAAGTATAAGAGTATGGGCGATTGAAGGAGCGTACTAGAATGATGGTCTTTCCAAGAAAAAATGTCACGTGGCTGATATCAGCGTGAAAGGATCTTTTGTATAACAGAATGTGTCGTGCGTAACAGCTGCTATGAAGCATCCAAGGACCCCGCCAACGAATCCTACTTTAGATTTCCCGTCTAGCGTCTGCAGATTCAAATCATATGAGCAAAAGAACTAGGAAGATGGGCTTGGGTGAGGAGGTAATTCAATCTTAAGTATAAATTTTCTAGTATATTTATCTATCTTATGAAGTGTTGTACTACTGATTTGATGCTAAGGGCTCACGTTAAACAGGTGAATCTTCCAATTAATGTGTTGCCCGTTTCATTCCCGGGGCATGGTATTCGTAGTCAAGCTTTAAACGCGCCTGATGATTTGCCAAAGACTGTTGCACGAATTCTAAACCAGGGTTCATCTCCTATGAGCATGGATTTTCATCCAATTCAACAGACATTACTTTTAGGTAAGTTTCTGAAAGTCAAATGGTTTTATTAACTGTTGATATAGTCAAATGACATGATGCAATAATTGGTCTCTTCAACATTTGTTTTTTTTATTGGATATTGACTATGTGGCTACATGAATATTACGCAACAATTGGTCTCTTTGACCTTTGTTTTTTAGAGTCAAATAACCAAAGTCATCATCTATGTACAATAAGTTTTACTTATTGTATTGGCTACCTGACTTGTTATCAATACTTATTGTATTGATATTGTTAAATACTTAAGTTTGAATAACAACTATGAACTATGTGCAATAAGTTTTACTTATTGTATTTGGCTATCTGACTTGTTTTCATATGCCACACTCTCATGATGGTCCATTGCATTTGCATGATACAAACAACAGGCAAATTAGAGTTTGATAACTAATAGAATACCATTTAGGAATATATTTTCTTGGAAATGTTTAAGGAGAAAGTTGGTTGTCTGATCTTTAGTTTCTTATATACCGTTGGGATGATTAATTTATCTTTAGGATGATTTGGGAAGTGCAAAGGTATGGAGCAACATAAAGGTAACCATCATTAACTCATTTGTTTGTTCTTATGACAGTTGATTGATATAGTCGAAGTCTTCATGGCAGAAGGCGGAAGGCGGAAGTTGAATGGGCTTGCAACATCAATGCATCCGCGCATCTATCATTTCTCATTGGTAATCAGGGGATACATGTAGTAACAAGCTATACAACAATTATCGTTTGAATTATGTTCTTTGTTCGTATATAGTTATATGGTGTTGTATTTTTTGAAGCCATTTGGTGTCGTATGGTAAGATGATTATTTTGTTGAACACATGTATTGAAATATTAGTGTATTTTGTGTGATTGAATATAAATTTGGAAAAAAATATGGGTTTTGATTTTTTTTTTTTTTTTTTTTTTTTTTTTTTTTTTAATTTGAAAATTGACTTAATAGATCGGTTCTTAGGTATCAACTGATGTATTTGTTTGTATTAGTTAGATCGGTTCTCAACCGATCTATTTGTGTTACGCTCAAATAGATCACCCTTACATAGAGTGGTTCATAACCGATCTTTTTATGAGTTTTCAACCGATCTTTTTAACGTTTTTTGTAGTAATAATACTAATGCAAACAAGCATATAATACTGTTGTAAATTAGAAATCATTTGACAACTATACTAATACCAATTTAGGCCGTATGCAGATGTGATTTTCCATCCATCATATCTCTTACTCAATTAGTCACTGTATATTAATCTTCCATATATCTATATCAGATTCCAATTAATACAGCCATATCTATATGTATAAACAAAGTATAAAGAAATGATGTTGATCACTCTATGGAACGGAAACTCTACATTCATGACGTGATCTTTGACATTATATATTTGTATGTGCATTTCATGAATAGCCTGACATTTAGAAGTATCTGCACTTGCTACACATAAGTGTTTTGTGCATATGTGTTATTTTCGTATATAGTAAAGCTGGAAAACAAGTTCAAAACACTGGTCAGGGTAAATTAACAAAAAGTTTACTAAATCATTGACCAATTTGAAACTTATAAAAAGGGATATTAGTGATTTCCTATGTATGTATATATACTTCCAGAACAAATAATCACTGAACGATTTCATATTTGATCGTAAAGACATGAACCTTATACATCTTTTTAGAAGACCATTTGACAGATAATTATTCAATAGGACTATTATACTTTTTGATAAATTGTGATGAGTGGTTTCTAGCTTGTAAATTAATGTATTAATCCTTGCGTGTTTACAATCTAAGTTAGTTCATTCTTTTTTTAGCATCGACCATTACTGTAAGAAAGAATCTTTTGAGGAGCCGGCATTCATTCTAGCCTCTCACTAGATTTTTGTTTAGTTATAATACAATCTCCGAAGATGTTTGGGACGACGAGTCGTTCTGGTTGTCTATCTGATTTCATAATACGAATTTTATGAATAATTTTTTTATTATATATAACTAATTATGTATTAATTATGTATTTTTTTCAAAAACCTTGTAACACATTGCCTGGATTCCTATCTGTTCATGAACCTTATCTAATACATATCTACGTCATGGCTGTCAAAGATTCTAATGAACAGAATTCACGAAATATTATCTGAAGCTGAGGCTGTAAATAAATATTGTTACAAACATTCACAAAACAGTCACATGTTGTCTAATGCTGAGGCTGTAAATATAGATTATTATAAAAATCACAAAACACAGTCACACAATGTTTAATGCTGAGGTTGTAAAAATAGATAATTACAAAAATCAGAAAGCACAGTCAAATAATGTCTAATGCTGAGGCTGTAAATCTTCATTTAATTTATTCGAATCCATAAAGTTGATCAAGCTTTAATTGCATTATTAATGTACATAGCCTTGGAAAACAGGATGAACCTAATAAATAGCCATCAGTCTCTCCCAAAACAAACCAGAAAAGAAATTTATATCTGACACCTCTAAAAAAAAACCCTCTTATATCTAATTGTGAAAGATGCCGCGAACCTATGCACGTCGTAAGAAAATTGAAAACAAAAAGATAGAAAGTGAGAAAAGTTTGAGCATCGCCTTTTCCAAAGTCCAAGTGTCTTTAAGAAAGCGAACGAGCTTTCTACACTTTGTGGGGTACAAAGTGCAGTTATCATATTTTCTCCAAATGAAAAATCTGTATACTCATTTGGGGATCCATCACCTGAGGTTTTAGTATCTGCCTACCGGGAACATGATTCTGGTGCTCAGAGTTCACAAACAAGTGAATGGGTGGAGCCGTTTCAAAATCCTTAAACCGAGATTTTAAACGCTCAGCTAAACAGCATGCTTGCTCTACTGTTGTCCCAGTCGTGTATGATATATGGATCGATGTGGTTGAGTCAAATACGAATTTGCAAACGATATTAACAAAAGATAACTTATATTATTTGTCTATCCATTGTAATAATACATAAACGTAAGTACTTATAGGTTTCCAAACGATGTCATGAATCGTTGTAACCTTTCACTAAAAGTTATGTCTATTCGTCTTTAACTATTGTGATGGTTCGAACAGGTATATGCCAAGCTACACAACCATTCGACCATAACCATAAATAACTAACTAATAACTAATATAACTAACTAGCGGTTGTAGAGTTTCTAATCTACACTTCTGGTCCTTCACGTTTTCTTGAAGCAATGTCGAGATTACTTGGTTCACATTCTCCTCCTTAATCTTGATCGTTGCTTCGTCAAAGGTCTTGAACTCCGAGCATTTGTCTCATAGTTGTAAACTTGAGTCTTGGTAAAGCTTTCGTTAAGATGTCTGCTCTTTGTAGTTCTCCGCTAACGTGTTCCACATTTATATGACCATTCTCTACGCATTCCCGTATGAAATGATAGCGAATGTCTATATGTTTACTTCTTCCATGAAATACTGGGTTCTTTACGAGTGCTATTGCTGATACGTTGTCAACTCTGAGTGTTATCCTTTTTTCTTCCATTCCAGTTAGTTCACTAAGTAACGTTTTAACCATAAGGCTTGACATATTGCTGCAGTAGCCGCCATGAATTCTGATTCACATGATGATAACGCCACTGTCGGTTGCTTCTGAATACACCAGGTAATAGGTGACTCTCCAAAGTAAAATACGACTCCAGTAGTTCCTTTTCCTTGATCGGTATTGATTTCATAACTACTGTCACTATAACCTGTTATCTTGCAGCCGCCTTCCTTCTTATATATTATTCCATGTTCTTTTGTTCCTTTGACATATCGGATTACTTGTTTCACTGCCTTCAGGTGATGATCCTTCGGGTCTTGCATAAATCTGCTGAGTTGTCCGACTGAGTAACTAAGATCCGGTCTTGTATGTAATAAGTATCTTAGGCTTCCAATTAAGCTTCGGTAATAAGTTGCGTCAACTGGTTCTCCATCTTCCGCCTTGACCAACTTAGTGCCGGGATCCAATGGTATCTTCGTATCATTGCTATCCGCCATACTTGTTTCTTTTAGGATCTTGTTAATGTATCCAGTTTGCTTGATTGTAATCTCTCCTCCTGTCTGTGTAACTTCTATCCCAAGGTAATATGCTAGCAATCCTAAGTCGCTCATCTCAAATTTATCTTCCATCTGGGATTTGAACAAGTCTATCTCCTTCTTTGGAGTGCCCGTGATTATTAAATCATCTACATATACTCCAACGATAAGTGTTGAATTCTTGCTTCTTTTCGTGTAGACTGCTTGTTCTAGATTACATTTCTTAAAGTCTAATGACTTCAAGGTTTGATCAAGCTTCACATTCCAAGCTCTTGGTGCTTGTCTTAAGCCATACAAAGCTTTTGTTACCTTGTATACTTTTCCTTGGTTTCCTTGCTGAATGAAACCTTCAGGTTGTGTAACATAGACTTCTTCCTTTAATTCTCCATGTAAAAATGCTGATTTCACATCTAAGTGGTGTACTTGCCATCCATGATATGCTGCTAGTGCTAAAATTAATCGAACTGTCTCTATCCTAGCAATTGGTGCAAATACTTCATCAAAGTCTATTCCTTGTTCTTGTACATAACCTTTTGCTACTAATCTGGCTTTATATCTAATGATCTTTCCGTGTGCATCTCTCTTGGTTTTATAAACCCATTTGAGTCCGATTGCCTTATGATTTTCTGGCAAATCTGTAAGAGTCCATGTATGATTCTTGTTGATTGAGTCCATGTATGATTCTTGTTGATTGAATCTAATTCAATTTTCATGGCCTCAATCCATTTCTCATCTTTTGATGCTTCCTTGTAGTTACGGAGTTCTTCTTCTATGAAAAATAAACTTGGAGTTTCTACTTCTCGTGCATGTTGATAGATTTCATTGATATTCTTTAAACCTCGTACTGGTCGGTGATCATATCTCTCTGAGCTTCCTAATGAGCTTTCTAATGAACTAATAGTAGCTTCTCTTTCACTTTCTGAGTTGGGTTCGTAAGTGTATGTCGGTGGTGTAGTTGGTGATGCTGGATCAGGTATCGGATCTGTATTTGATCTTCTTCATGATACGTGTTATCAATGTTTTCTATGTTGATTGGTGTAGGATTTCCATTATCAACTTCGTCTACGACAAAACTAGCCCAAAATGTGTCTTGTGTATCCGTATCATTTCCATTCTTATCCCAATTCCACGGCTTCGTTTCCATAAACTTTACGTCCCTACTAACATGTTTTTTCTTTCGTACTGGATCATATAGCCTACAAGCTTTTGATCCTTCCTCTACTCCTAAATAAACCATCGGTATGCTTCTATCATCTAACTTCTTCAAGTGAGGTATGGTTATCTTAGCATAAGCTGTGCATCCGAATATTCTAAGGTTTTGTAGGTTTGGTTTTCTCTTGTAGAGTGCTTCATATGGTGTTTTATCTTCTAGTGCTCGTGTAGGTACCCTATTTAGAATATAAATGGCATGCTTGACTGCTTTCGCCCAAAAAGTTAAGGGTAACTTCATCGCTTTCATCATACTCCTGGTAGTTGATAAAACCGTTCTATTCTTTCTTTCAACTACTCCATTCTGTTGCGGTGAGTATGGTGCTGTTAACTGTCTTGCTATTCCATTCTCTTTACAGTACTTAGTGAATTCATTTGATGTAAATTCACCACCTCTATCTGTTCTTAGCATTCTTAATTTCAATCTCAACTCCATTTCAATCTTTTGTCTAAATTCCTTAAATATGTTGAAGGCTTGATCCTTAGTTGTTAGAAAATAAGCCCACATATAACGTGTACAGTCATCTACTAGTAAGAAGATGAGTTTCTTTCCGGAATGTGTTGTTGGACTTATGGGACCACAAAGATCTCCATAAACTAAGTCTAGTGGGTTCTTGGATATGAATTTAGCTTGATTGGGAAATGGTGTTCTGCTATGTTTTCCTAGTAAACATGCATCATATACTTGTCCAGTATGGTTTATTCTTGGTATTCCTTCTACTAGACCCTTTCTTGTCATCTTGTTAATATCGTCAAAGTTCAGATGACCTAATCTTGCGTGCCATAACCATGCTTGATTATCCACATTTGCTAAGAGGCATATAGGTGCTTCTATCTGTAATCTAATACTATAAAGTCTATGTTTTTGACCTTTCTACCTTCATCAACAACTTCTTCTTCTTATCATACAAAGTCAGCTTGTTCCCGTCCATGATGATCTTACAACCTATTTCAGTAAGTTGTCCTAGACTAAGTATGTTGCTCTTGAGGTTTGGTATGTAGTAAACATCTGTTATTATCTTCTGCTCCTTGTTTCTACATCCTAGTATTATAGAACCTCTACCCTTTATCTCTACATACGATCCATCTCCAAACGAACGCGTCTAGTGATACTTTCGTCTATATCTTTAAAATGACTTTTCGCTCCCGTCATATGGTTGCTTGCACCATTATCTAAATACCATATGCTATCATCTGTTGTAGCATACTTTCCGGGGTTGTATTTGTCCTTCATTTAACAATACTTCTTCATGTGTAGTCATTAACAGTGATGGTTCATCGTCTTCATAGATAAGGTTTGACTGTTCCTGAGTTGTTGGTTTGCTTCTACATTCTTTCAATATGTCCATGTTTCCCGCAATTGAAACATTTTGCTTTCTTCTTCCACTCACTTCTATTCTTATTGTACTTGTCGTTGTGAGTTGGGTTTTCTCCATTCGAGTTATTTCTATTTCCTTTATTCTGTCAGTTTCCTTGTCTGTAGTTTGATCTACCCCTATTCTTGTTGAAACGTTTCTTATATCTAGAGTGTTCACCTTGTGCGAATAATAGGTTATCCTGGCTTTCTGCTTGTCCTCCCTTTCGGAGTTTTATCCTTTCCTCAAATGCTTTTAACTTTCCAGTGATCTCATCTAAGGTGATATCATCTAGATCACTTGTTTGTTCTATGGATGCTACTATCTGAATGAACCTATCTGTTGTGGAGTCTAATAGTTTTCGTACTAAAAGTGATTCATCCAAGTTTTTTCCTAATTCTTTTGCCTTAGTGGCATAACCATTTAGTTTGTTTGTAAATGCATCCACTGTCTCTTCATCCTTCATTTGAAGGGCATTAAATCCTATCATAAGTGATTGTAATCGTGCTTGTTGCACTCTTTCTTCTCCAACGTGTCTCCTTTTCAATGATTCCCATAATTCTCAAGCAGTTTTACAACTTGCTACTTGTAATATCACATCCTTGGTTACCGCTTGATATAGGAGGGCAATAGTTGCCTTATCCTTCTTAGCATCTAATTCGGTGTTTTCTTTGGGTTCTATAGTCTCCCATAATCCATGTGCTTCTAATATAACCTTAATTTGTATAGCCCAAACAGTGTAGTTTGTGGTTTTGAGTTTAGGGCATTGATATTGTGTAAGAGGTGTAATGGGTTTTACTATAGTGTTATTGATATTGGTGTCATCTCCACCCGACATCCAAGATGTGTTTACGATCTTCACTTTTAATTTGTATGGGAAGTGTAACTAGTATGGTATATCCTTACTACTACGGGGAACAGAAATAGTTATCCGGGAATCCTAGTAATACGGGGATAAATATATAGTTCTCAGGATTTCCTAATAGTATGAAAATGAGTATCTGTACTATAAGCGTATAAATGAAATCCAAATAGTGATAACGTGACCTTGTATGTTTTGCGTTCCCACTTGTGTGTCGATACTATGAGATATATCAACCACGTACTTTTCTTTCCTCATCTCCTTTCAAATCCAAATTTGGTTGTCGAATGATTAACCAAATTTTCACGTTGTTCCTTTTTCTTCTCGACTTGGTTCCTACTACTTGCCTCGGACCCTTGTTATGTCTCGGCTTACTCCAAATCCACCCGAAGTGATTTTGGCCACGATCAACTTCAAAATTGTTGTTGTTTTCTTGTTCCAAGTCTCCTCGCAATGAGTCTCGGTAAAATTATTACCGTAGCAAATAAATTGCTTTTCTTCTTCTTTTCTTTAGTACTCGTTGTACCAAAACCAATAAACAACGTCTAAACAAAGTGATTTGTTTGTCGTTCCGCTATTGCTTGCTTCTTACTCTACGTTGTTTCCATAATACTCCTTGTCGTTTTTCTTTTCTTGTCCACACCGTTTATCAACAACTCCCAATACCCTAATCGGTATTCTTCTTATGCAGCGAGTGATCAATTCGCTGTTGGGTTTTGAGTTCTGCTGATGAGTGAAACTACTGCTGTGATGAAACTGCTGCTAGTATAAATGATTCTGCTGCTGATGACAAAGTGCTGCTAAGGAAAATACTGTTGAAAGAAACTACTGCTGAAGTGAGAAGCATGTATTCGTAATAGATAATTATAGAATAGATTGTGTGTATATCTTATACGTCTAGAATATTCTTATCTTGTGTAGAAAGGTATTGTAAACCTAGTAGGATTCCTTGGTCTATAAAAGGAGGATCCTAGGTTTAGATTACGTACGCATTGTTTAAGTTTTCGTTTACACTTCAAGGTTGTAAAACCCTAGCATTGTCGAGTGCTCATATTAATAATATTGAAGTGTTGATAGTGAATTGTTCTTCTTAAGTTAAGCTTTTACATTCCGCATTCAAGCTTAAGTGTTTATTTTAAGTCAACTTCTATATATAAGATCGTTTGCTCAACTGGGATCAACAAGTGGTATCAGAGCTTGTGATCTAGAAGTTGTAATCAAGAAGAAACTGTTCTTTGCAAGTTTGATGTTCCTAATCAACTGCTAAAGATGGGTGATGACACACATATGGTGACTGCTTCAAAGGTACCCATGCTCAATCCCGGAGAGTATGAACTGTGGAAGATGAGAATTCGACAATACATTCACATGATTGAATATAACATGTGGAATGTTATCATGAATGGTGACTCTTTACCAAAGAGGGGTACTGATGGTAAAGAGATACCAATCAAGACTGCTGAAGATAACTCAGTGAGGAAGATGGAGATCAAGGCACACAGTATTCTCTTAATGGGAATACCTAATGAATTTCAATTGGACTTTGATAGCTGTGAGACTGCTAAAGAATTAATGGATGCTATTGAATTCAGGTTTGGAGGGAATGATGCTACCAAGAAGTCAAGGAAAAACATGTTGAAGCATCAGTTTGAGAACTTTACTACTGAAAGTGGAGAGAAGATTAATGGCACCTACAACAGGCTAAATCAACTTGTCAGTCATCTAAAGCTTGTTGGCTATGTGGTTCCACAAGAAGATGTAAATCTCAAGTTTCTCAGAAGTCTTGCACCTGAATGGAGTATGCACACTGTTGTTTGGAGGAATAAGCCTGACTTTGAAACTATGAAGTTGGAAAGCCTCTGTAACAACTTAAGAGTGTATGAACTAGAATTATCTACTTCATCTACTTCTGGTTCACAAAATCTTGCCTTTGTATCTTCAAAGTCAAAGGGGTCTAAAGAATCTCACTCTGCTGCTTATGGAGTATCTACTGCTAGTTCTCATGATAATAACTCCACCAGTGATATGGCTTTATGTGCATTCTTGGCTGATCTAACTACAAGTATAAGGTCACAGGCACTAAATCAAGATCTGGATCACCTTGATCAAGATGATCTTGAAGAGATGGATCTTAAATGGCAAATGGCCATGTTGACCTTGAGGGCAAGAAAATTCTGGAAGAGAACTGGAAGAGAAGTCAAGTACAGATCTAAAGAAAATGTTGGCTTTGACAAGTCAAAGATAGAGTGTTACAACTGTAACAGGAAGGGTCGCTTTGCCAGAGAATGTAGAGCTCCAAAGAAAAATGGTGAAGCATCAAAGAAGACTGAAGAGCCAAAGAATACTACTACTGCATTGGTGTCTTGTGATGGATTGGGAGAGTATGATTGGAGTGATTTGGCTGATGAAGAACAAAATTATTCCTTGGTGGCTCAAGTCAAGCCTGAAGTGCATAACTTTGCACTTATGGCTTATTCATCATCATCTTCTGGATCTGACTCTGAGGTATCTAATGATTCTGATTTATCTGTGTGTTCTTTTAAGTCTTGTGCTGACACTGTAGAAGAACTTAAGTCTAGGAATGAGAGTCTAAATAGAGAAGTTGAAAGCCTAAAACTTGATAACTTAGGTTACAAAGTAGGTATTCAAAATGTTGAAAGAAGACTTGAGTACTTAAAAGAGTGTGAGATGGAATATGTAGATAGGATTAACCAACAAGATGTTGAGATCTTTAAGAAAAACAGTGAAATTGAGTTTCTTAAAAATAAATTAGAAGAAGCTGAAAAAGATAGAGATGCAGCTCTTGCTGAAAAGGAAAAACACATAGTAAGAGTAAAAAAACAACAATATGCTTCTGATTTGGTTCATAAATCAATTGAGAGTACAATAATGAGGAAAGGAAGTGGAATAGGTTACAATGAAGTTGCTCCTCCTGTTAAGAGTGCCTATGCTCCACCAGGAAAAGAATTGTCCTTTATTAGTGAGCTGAACATAGAAAAACCAGTAGGTGAGTCTAGTACAAGTGTCTTAGAAACACCTAAGGTAGAGGGTAGAAAATTTCCTGATGCTCCCATTATTGAAGATTGGTACTCAGATAGTGATGAGGAACAAGAACAGGTTGAACTAGAACATAATGTAGTAAAGGAAGAAATTCCTGCTAAAATTGAAAAAGTTGAACAAGTGAAGTTTGTGAAACCTGTGCTAGGTCAAGGTATCTCTAGGAAAATGGTTGAGTATAAAGAGATTTCTAGAGAAAGAATGAATGGTTTCAATAATAAGCCTAGGGGTAATCAGAGAAACTTTAATAACCTAGTTTCAAACAAATTAGGTAGTGAGTTTTAATTGAAGAAAAAGGCTTGTTATAAGTGTGGTAGCTTTGAACATTTGATTAATAGTTGTCCTGACCACAAGAAACCTGTTTGGAATCAATATACTAGGGTGAACCACAAATATGTTAATCAAAATACTCATCCTCATCCTAATAGAAACATGATTCCTAGGGTTGTGCTGTTAAGATCTGGTGCAACTAGATCCATTTATGCTGCTAAATCAAATGGTGTTTTTAAAACCACAACTGGTTCTATTGCTGGCTCTACTGCTAGTAAGCACTCTGCTGCTAGCAAGCATTCTGCTGCTAGTAAGCAATCTGCTGCTAGTACAAAACTTCCTACTTCTGGGCCAAAAGTTTTATCAAATACAGTTGTTGGAAATCATTTTTATGTTGTTAAGGCCTCAGCTTGTTGGGTATGGAAACCAAAAACTAATGCTTCAAATAATGTTTCCAAAACCAGCAGTGCATCAAGTGACTTAAAGAAATTTAACTATGTTGATGCACAAGGCAGATCCAAGTCAGTAATGGCTTGGGTCCCCAAGAGAAACTAATTTCTCTATTTTCATGTGCAGGGTAATCTACTGGATGAGCTTAAAGACATGGTTATAGTTGATAGTGGATGCTCTGGACATATGACAGGGGATGAGTCTCAGCTTGAAGATTTTGAGGCTTTTGATAGTGGTTATGTTGCTTTTGGGAATGATCCAAAAGGTGGAAAGATTATTGGTAGAGGCACTTTAAAGACTGGGAATTTGGACTTTGAGAAGGTGTTTCTTGTGAAAGGGCTTAAGTTTAACCTCTTTAGTGTTTCACAAATGTGTGACAAAAGGAATTTTGTTCTTTTTACAGACACTGAATGTATGATCCTTTCTCCTGATTTTCAGTTGCCAAATGATAAATTTGTGCTATTGAAGGTCCCTAGAAACGAAAATATATACAATGACCATATTAAGAACATAGTTCCCAAAAGAGCTTTAACTTTTCTGATTGCAAAAGCCACTGTTGATGAGTCCAAATTATGGCATAGAAGACTTGGGCACTTGAACTACAAGACAATGAATAAGTTGGTGAAAGGAAATCTTGTGAGAGGCATGCTCACAAAGTTGTTTGAAAACTGTGAGACTTGTATTGCTTGTCAGAAGGGAAAACAACACAGAGTCTCATTCAAGTCAAAGACTGTGAATACAAATACAGAGCCCTTGCATTTGCTACATATGGATTTATTTGGGCCTGTTTTTGTGAAAAGTTTGAATTAGAAGTCATATTGCCTAGTTGTCACAGATGACTTCAGCAGGTTCACTTGGGTGTTCTTCTTAGACACTAAAGATGAAACCCCAGAGATACTTAAAGAATTCATTACAAGAGTTGAAAACCTGCACAATCACAGAGTGAAAATTATCAGATGTGACAATGGTACTAAGTTCAAGAATAGTGTGATGAATCAATTCTGTGTGGGGAAAGGAATTCTAAGACAATATAGTGTTGCAAGAACTCCACAGCAGAATGGTGTTACAGAGAGAAGAAATAGGACACTTATTGAGGCTGCAAGAACAATGTTAGCTGATTCTAAACTACCTATACCTTTTTGGGCTGAAGATGTAAACATTGCATGTTTTGTGCAGAACAGGAGTAAGGTAGTAAAGCCTCACAACAAAACTCCATATGAGCTCTTTCATGGGAAGAAACCAATGATTGATTTTCTTAAGCCATTCGGATGTCCTGTCACTATTTTGAACACTAAAGATCAGTTAGGCAAGTTTGAAGAGAAAGCTGATGAAGGGAATTTGGTTGGTTACTCTGTACATAGTAAAGCTTTCAGAGTATATAACAAGAGAACCAAACATGTAGAGGAGAATTTGCATATCAAGTTTAGTGAGAACACATCTAATGCTGTTGGAAAAGGACCTGAATGGATGTTTGATGTTGACATCCTCACCAAGACAATGAATTATGTACCTGTTATTGCTAGTGTTGACACTAACAAATCACAAGAAGACATTGTTTTGATTGAGAAACTGAAGGTTGGTCCTACTTTCATACCTTTACAGAAAGAACAAGATACACAAGAAGATGATGTTCCTCCAGAGAAACCTAAGGAAGCTCAAGCAGATGTTGAAACTCCTATTGATGCAGCAAAGATACCCAATGAAGCTCCAAAAGAAGTTGTTGCTGACTCTCCAATTAGGCCAGAAGACTCTACTGCTGACTCAGAAGACTCTACTGCTAGACCAAAACAAGCAACTACTGCTTCTATCTATTCTGCTGCTAAGCCTACTCACTCTGCTTCTACATCACAGTTTCCTTCTTTGAATACTCAGGATAGACCTTTTGATGATACAAATTATCCTGAAGATCCAAATATGCCTCCTCTAGAGAATATCTATGATGACACAGATGATGAAGCTCTTGATGGTAAATTATTTGGAGCTGAAATAGACTATACTAATTTGGAACTCAATATTCCTGTTAGTCCCACTACTACTACAAGAGTTCACAAGAATCATCCAAAAGAACAAATTCTAAGTGATCCTCAATCATCTGTACAAACAAGGAAAATGACTAAAGAGCTTAAAGATCTTCAACATCAAAGTTTCTTTGCAAGATCTCTGCATCAAAGAAACAGTCATAAAGATCTACAAAATTGCTTGTTTGCCTGCTTTCTGTCTCAAATTGAACCCAAGAATACTTACAAAGCTCTACAAGAAGCTAGTTGGGTGGAAGCAATGCAAGATGAGCTTTTGCAATTCAAGCTACAAGAGGTATGGACTTTGGTTGATTTACCAAATGGAAAAAGAGTTGTTGGTACTAAATGGGTTTTCAGATGTGAAAGAGATGAAAGAGGAATAGTCATCAGAAATAAAGCTAGGTTAGTAGCTCAAGGATACACACAACAAGAGGGACTTGACTATGATGAGGTATTTGCACCAGTGGCAAGAATAGAAGCCATTAGACTATTCTTAGCTTATGCTTCATTCAAAGATTTTGTGGTGTATCAGATGGATGTAAAGAGTGCTTTCCTTTATGGGACCATTACAGAAGAAGTTTATGTATCTCAACCACCAGGTTTTGAGGACCCTGATTATCCTGACAAAGTTTACAAGGTGAATAGAGCAATGTATGGACTACATCAAGCTCCCAGAGCTTGGTATGATACCTTGTCAACATATTTGTTAGACTCTGGGTTCAGTAGAGGAAAGATTGACAAGACTTTGTTTCTCAAAAGACAAAAAGATGATATTTTACTGGTTCAAATTTATGTAGATGACATCATCTTTGGTTCTACAAACAGGGCAATGTGTGTTGATTTTGAGAAGCTTATGAAGGATAAGTTTGCAATGAGTTCAATGGGAGAACTCAACTTCTTCTTGGGACTACAGGTGGTTCAAAAGAAAGATGGCATATTTATTAGTCAGGATAAGTATGTTAATGACATCTTGAAGAAGTTTGGATTTGAAGATGCTAAGCCTGCCAAGACAACCATGGATACCAACAAACCTTTGTTGAAGGATGAAAATGGAAAAGAAGTAGATGTTCACTTGTATAGGTCTATTATTGGCTCATTGATGTATCTTACAGCATCAAGGCCTGATATCATGTTTGCTGTATGTGCCTGTGCAAGATTCCAAGTTTGTCCCAAAAAATCACATCTCAATGCAGTGAAGAGGATTTTTAGGTATCTAAGGCATCAACCTAAATTGGGCCTATGGTATCCTAAGGATTCACCTTTTGATTTGGTGGCATATTCAGACAGTGACTATGCTGGTGCTTGCTTGGATAGAAAGTCTACAACTGGAGGTTGTCAATTTCTTGGAAACAGATTGGTGTCATGGCAATGCAAGAAACAAACAGTGGTTGCAAATTCTACAACTGAAGCTGAGTATGTGGCTGCTTCAAGTTGCTGTGGTCAAGTGCTATGGATGCAAAACCAACTACTGGATTATGGGTACAATTTCATGAATACCAAAATTCATATTGATAACAACAGCACACTTTGCATAATTAAAAATGTTGTTTTTCATTCTAAAACAAAACATATTGAGATAAGACATCATTTCATAAAGGATTGCTATGAAAAGAAGTTAATTCAAATTGTCAAAATTCATACTGATAACAATTTTGCTGATCTTCTTACTAAACACTTTGATGTGGGAAGATTTCAATTATTAATTGCAAACATTGGTATGATTAATCTTTGAAAAACTTATCTCTTATTGTTTTTGTAAAAAGTGTAAAGGTCTTGTGCTGATTGTTCATCTGTTTCTGCTGCTTCTTAAAGAAGCAAATGCTTAAGTTGCAATGTACTCTGCTGCTATTTTACTCTACTGCTAGTATATTTTCTTGTATACTTTGTGGTGTTTGGACTAACATTTTGCAGGACAAATCTAAAATTGATGATTTGCAAGATTATTAAATAGAAATTCAAAAGCTTTCATTCATCAAACATAAGAGTACATTCAATAAAAGAGTACATCCACATCAAGTTCTGAAATAACAAAAGACTGCTAAACCACAAACTAAAATTAAAAGACTTAAAACATCAATTTCTAGGGCATAGAAGCCCAAGTACAATTTTCCTCTCCTTAGGAAGAGGAGGGTTTACTTTTCTTGCCTTGGTAGATGTCTTGGGTCTTGGCCTCGAAGATGATGGTCTTTCTGGAGTGGATGGTGGATTGTGGTCTGGCTCATCCTCATCTGATGATGTGTAGATGAAGGGGGAAACAAGCTCCTTGGGAGATGGTGATCTGATAGGGATCCAAGCAGGGTCTTCTGATGATTTTGAAGAAGATGGAGACTTGGGGGACATCACCTCTTTACCCCTCAAAGTGCTTGGGGTTTGATTCAAATGTAGGAGATCTTTGAAGACAGGAAGATCATGCTTCCTCTTTCTGGCTTGCTCCTTGGTTCTACAACCATTGTGAGGAGGACGGAAGGGAGGGACATATGTTTCAAATGGTGATTCATCATCAGAAGATGAATCGGATGAGATGTTGATAATTTCGGGTGAAGATTTCATGGTTATTGATGATTTGATTTGGGTGATTGGAAGATTTGATTGAGTGATTGGCGTTTCCGATTGTAATTAGGGTTTGATTGTGGTGAATTAGGGAAAAGATTTCGTTCGGTTTTATAGGGATTTTGGAGTATCAAGCGCATTAATTGTTATGGGTTATTGACTTTTTGATCAAGTTTGAATAGTCAACTCTGCTGCTGGCTTATTTTCACTCTGCTGCTAGTTGTTTCATTCTGCTGCTAGTTGTGGATGACAGGGTTATGCTGCGAAGGTTGTAAGTGAAAGGGTGGTATGTGTAACTTCTACCAATCAGTTTAAAACCTAATTAATCTTCATAATTGGTTTCAATATGCTCCAAATTGAAGTTCTCACAAACCCTAACACTCCATTATTGTCAAAATCAATTATCCCCAAATTCTCTAAACCCTAATTCATGGATTGTGTACCTATTGGGCAGAGCAACACAATAGTGTGGTTGTTTTAGATGAAGAGTTGGTTCCTGAAGGGCTCACAGATATGGTTAAATTTTTGAATGCTACTTCTCTTAGGTATGCACTCACTGTGAATCCTACTATATTTGTTTCCTACATCAAACAGTTTTGGCTTACTGCTAAAGTCAAATCTATGAATGAGGAAAAATATGTCAGTGCTTTAGTAGATGGGCAAAAGGTTCGTATCACTAAATCATCTATAAGGGAATCTCTTCTCTTAAATGATGAAACAGAGACTACTTGTCTTGCTAATTCTGCTATTTTTGCTGGTTTAAAAACTTTGGGGTATGAGGGCAAGCATAACAATTTAAAATTTCAAAAAGCTCTCCTCTGTCCTCAATACAAGTTTTTAGTACACATTCCCCTTCATTGTTTGAGTCCTAAAACTTCTGGGTGGCATGCGTTTAGTGCTACTATTGCTTCTGCAATGGTATGCTTATGCACAGGTCAACCCTTTAATTTTTCAAATATGATTTTGGAGGGGATTGTTAAAAGTGTTAAAGAGTCTGGTTCTTATTTGCTTTATCCAAGATTTCTCCAGCTCTTTATTATTGACCAACTTACAGATTTTAGATCCCATGCTGGCTATTATGAAGCTCCAAAATTGGTTTAAAAAACTTTCACTTTCTTGGTTAAGCATGAAAAAGGTTTTTCAGACACACATACAAATCTTACACCTTCAATGGTGCAACTTGTGCAAAACATACAGGGTGAAGGATCAGGAAATCCCACTGATTCCCATCACACACCCAATTTTTCTGCATCCACTACACAACCCAAAATACACTATACCCATAGGAAAACTAAAAAGAACACTGATCTACCTCAGGATAGTGTTAGTATGGCTGTACCAGATGAGGCTGTCCTAGTTGATGGAGAGGACATGTTGGCAAGGGCTGTCACTACTGCTACTAGCTTAGCAGCAGAGCAGGATAGTGATAACATAAATAAGACCCAAACCAAGGCAACATCTAGAGAAAAGGATTCTTCTGAATCTACTTCTCAGGATGGTAACCCTAGCCAAATGGAAAATATAGGGGGCTCAGATGATCAAACTAGGTTTGATACTGAGTTTATGTCCCAAGATTCACCTCTCGGACCAGGTTACACAGGTCAAAGTGATGAGGACAGGCCAGTGACAAATGAATTGACAGAAAATCTTGTACATAATGACAATGTCCATGATTCACCTCTCGGACCAGGTTACACAGGTCGAAGTGATGAGACTACTATGCAACTCATTAAGGAATTGACGGTTACCTGTACCAATTTGGGGTTGAAGTGTACTACTTTGGAAGATAAAGTTCTTACTCTGTCTACAATTGTTGAAGGTCAAGGAAAGCTTATTACAACATTGAAGAAACATATTAAGAAATTGAAGAAATCAAGATCTTCAACCTCATTGAAAAGGCTAAAGAAAGTGGGCACTTCTCAAGTTATCAGTTCACCTGAACTATCTACTCATTTGGAAGAGGATGCTTCCAAACAGGGGAGGAATGAAGATGTCATGGGTTCAGGGGAGGCAAATTTGAAGAGGGTTGAAAGTGCTCAGGTTTTGAATGAAGAAATGATTTCAGGGGAGGTTCCAGTGATTGGAGACATGGATGTGGAAAGTCCTCAGGATGCTGAAAATTTTGTGATTGCTGATCAATCAGGGAATGAGGTTGTAATGGAAGAGGTGATTGCTACTCAAGAAAAGATGGTGGAAAAACTCAAGACTTTGGAGCCTGAGCAATTAGTGAAGGCAACAGGGTTGATGGGTGAAGCTTTGATGACTTTGGGGGATTCAATGGTGAAAGAGCTTGAAAATGCTGCTATTGCTGACAAGACTAATGACTCTACTGCTGCTCATGATTCTGCTGCTAAGGATCTTGCTGATCCTGCTGTTAGTGGAAAAGTGAACTCTGCTGATGCACAAGACTCTGCTGCTGGGTCTAGTGATAATGCTGCTGCTGAAGCAATGGTTTTGTTAAGTAAGAAGACTACGGAAGTTCCATATGAATCATCTTCAAAACATACACCACTATCAACACCATCACTATCACAACAACCTACAACAACAATCACATCATCAACACCAAGTTTATCTCTAAAAGGAGTTGTATTCAGAGAACCTGCTACTCAACCAAAGAAGATTGTATCATCGTCTACTGATAAAGGGAAGGGCAAGCAAATTGAAGAACCTCAGTGGATGCATAAAGGATTTGACTACTCTGTAATACCTTTTCATATGTGGCCTAAGGAATTACAAGTTAAACATGACTCAGCTGCTGCTTTGAGAGAACAAGAGTTGATTGATCAAGAAGAACAACAGCTGGCTCAGAAGGAAAAGGAAAGGATTGAAAAGGAGACAGAAGATTTAAGGAGGTATGATGAATGGGTTGATGAGAAGATAAGAATAAAGGCAAATATTGAACTCAACAAGATGATCAAGATAGAGGATAATGAAGTTCCAACTTTTTATGTAAGATCTTGGTTAAAGGAGTTCACTGCTAAGAAAAAGAAAGAAGATGTTGCTACTAGAAAGAAGAAAAAGATACTTAGAGGTCCAACTCCATTGCAACAAAGAAAAGAGCAAGAAAGATACCTTAAGAATATGAAGGGATAGAAATTGGTGTAGTTAAAACCTAAGTCTGATAAAGAGGTTCTTGAATTGTATCAACAAGCTAAGAGACAAACAGATACCTTCTATCCTATGGGTTGTGCTGAAGATTTGGAACATATTGCTCAAATGAATAAAAAGTTGGTACCTGTAAAAGTGGCTGAAGTAGAGCATGTTCAAGAAGCAGATGTTGTTAAGCAACTTGATGATGCAGTTAAGACTACTTCTTATGTGCAAAGTGGTAAAAGAAAAGGTGTGGTTCATAAATCATTTGCAAAGAAGAAGAGGAAAACAGGGGAAGAAAGCAGTTCTAAGCCAGAAGGAGATGAGTTCAAAAATGATTGTGATCATATTCCTCCTGAGCATTTAAAGGAACAATTGAAGGTTTACACTATGGTTGGCAAGATGGAAGATCCTGAAGTTGTTGATGCCATACCAATAGGAATCAAATATCCTATTATCAAAGTAACTACAGGATATGATACTAATATTGGAGCATTTCATGATGTTGAGAGATCTGATGGAAAGACTCACAGGTTTCTTAGATTTCAACAGATGCTATACTACTTTGATAGAGAGGATGTTGATGACTTGTGGAAGTTATACAAAGCAAAGTTTGGAGCTGAGAAGTTTGTTGGTAAAAAGTATGAGAAAGATCAAATTGATCATATCATAACTATGTCCGATAATGTTCTATGGAGAGCTCTAAAACTTATGTATGAACCTTCAATGGATGATTCTGAATGGACAGAGATAGTACAATACAAAGTAAGAAAATGGAGACTCTTTCAAGATTCTGGAGTTCATATGCTGGAAATTGGACCAATTACTTTGTATATGCTAGCTGAAAAGGATTACCCAGTGGTAAGATACTGGAATACTGTCAATCAGATGGTTAATGGTGCTGGATTACTCAACTTGCAGAAAGACTATGATACTGATGATCAGGCATTCAATTTGCTGTCAAAGTATAAGAAGATACTTGATCAACAGACATCTCAAGAATTGAGTGTTTGGAAGCATCCTCCTGGTGTTTAGATGAGCTTTGAAGAAACTTAATGATTTAGAAATAAATATTAAGTTTAGGGGAGGATTGTTGGGTTTTGAGTTCTGCTGCTGAGTGAAACTGCTGCTGTGATGAAACTGCTGCTAGTATAAATGATTCTGCTGCTGATGACAAAGTGCTGCTAAGGAAAATACTGCTGAAGTGATAAGCATGTATTCGTAATAGATAATTATAGAATAGATTGTGTGTATATCTTATACGTCTAGAATATTCTTATCTTGTGTAGAAAGGTATTGTAAACCTAGTAGGATTCCTTGGTCTATAAAAGGAGGATCCTAGGGTTAGATTACGTACGCATTGTTTAAGTTTTCGTTTACACTTCAAGGTTGTAAAACCCTAGCATTGTCGAGTGCTCGTATTAATAATATTGAAGTGTTGATAGTGAATTGTTCTTCTTAAGTTAAGCTTTTACATTCCGCATTCAAGCTTAAGTATTTATTTTAAGTCAACTTCTATATATAAGATCGTTTGCTCAACTGGGATCAACATTCGCTTCTGTATTTCAAACTTGTTGTTGCTTCTTGTATTGCCAACATGCCTTTTTATTTATATAGACCGGTATCTTTCTTCTTATTCCAAGCAATGCTTTTATTGTTTTCCTGCGCTTCTTCTTCTCCTTGCGTACCAAAATTAGTACACAATCTTTCGATGTCTAATCTTCTCCCTTGTTGTGTTGTAGTAGAGAACATACAAGTACGTTTCTTGTTGTAGATTAACAAGAAAAAAACTTCAACTTTTTCTGGTTTTGTTGTGGCGTACGATACACAACAAACCAAGGTACCAACTTTCTGAATCGGTATCCTTCCTGTTTGCAAATTACGACACAAAGAAAAGTGTATACGATTTTTCTAGTGTCCCTAAGTTATCTATGCAACCTTTCTAATGCTAACAAGGATCAAAGGTATGCGTTATTCAGAAAAAAATTCCAGCGTGGGTTTTCTGTTTGGTTTCTGGTTTCTGTGTCTCAATACAAGGTTTCTGGATTTCTGGATGAGTTTGATGGTTGTAACGAGATGTTCCAACAAGGCTCTGATACCAAATGTTGTCCCAGTCATGTATGATATATGGATCGATGTGGTTGAGTCAAATACGAATTTGCAAACGATAATAACAAAAGATAACTTATATTATTTGTCTAACCATTGTAATAATACATAAACGTAAGTACTTATAGGTTTCCAAACGATGTCATGAATCGTTCTAACCTTTCACTAAAAGTTATGTCTATTCGTCTTTAACTATTGTGATGGTTCGAACATGTATATGCCAAGCAACACAACCATTCGACCATAACCATAAATAACTAACTAATAACTAACATAACTAACTAGCGGTTGTAGAGTTTCTAATCTACACTTCTGGTCCTTCACGTTTTCTTGAAGCAATGTCGAGATTACTTGGTTCACATTCTCCTCCTTAATCTTGATCGTTGCTTCGTCATGGGTGATATGAACTACTATCTTTTTATTACAATATTGGATTATATCACATGGTAATATTGATAAAATTAACTTGAATGCCTTGAATTACTTATACATAAGAAAAGCTGGGTTATACTATGGCTTATAAATTCGGCTACAAGTCAGTAGTGGTTTCAAGATTCTAGCTGTTGCTTCCGCCCTTGCAGAAAATAGTTGTACATAGCAATACAAAGTATATATCTTGAATGTTCTTTCGATGGTAGTACTAAAGTATCTTGGATACTTTTGTAATCTGGATTTCAAAGTAAAATATGATTTAAGTGCATCAAATTTAAGTTTTGCTATATGTATGTTGCTAGTAAAATAACTGTGAATTGAACCGGCAATCATTTTTCTGATATGGCTAAAAAGTATTTCAATGAAGTTGCTTTGATCGCAGCGAGGAATATAATCCGACAATCATAAATAGTAGAGGCTGTTTTTTTTCTGAACTTTCAGCTAAGTATTACATAAGCCATATCTCTATTATTACATTGAAAAATAACCCTCTAACGCCACATGAAAAATTATATGAAACAACAGATCGTTGATGATGAAAGGGAATATTGAATTACAAATATAACAATTTCCATCAATTTTGAGTATACGGGTACACTAGGGCCTCTTGGCCGAGTTGGTACCTAATTGAGCCTTTCTGATCTACCAATTATAGGTTCAAATTGGTGCTAACATGGTGCATTTATTTTTCATTAGTTTACACGTCTTTCTTATGATAGTTTAGCCTTGAAGCACTCTAGGAGCTTTTGTTTTGCCTTATTGTGCTAAAATGTTGGATTCAGCAACATCCGTTATACTTAATTGTTAATAAAAATTTACTAGGGGTAACCCTTTTAACAAAAAATAAAAATAAAAATAATAATAATAATAATAATAATAATAATAATAATAATAATTATTATTATTATTATTATTATTATTATTATTATTATTATTATAAAAGAAATGACTAACTTTCCGTTGTCTTCTTCTCTTTTGATTTTTTTTAAGTTTTTATATATTCTTTACAATAAGTTAATTTAAAGAACTTTTATTAAGAAAAAATTAAAAACTTTATATAGAATAAAAGGTTTCAAATAATAATAAAAGGAGAAGATGACAGGGGCAATTTCATCGTTTAACTTGAGACCAAGGACAAAATGTTTTGGAAATTTGTTGACTTGCGTCTTTTTAAAACTCCAAGTACGTCGAGTTCCATGACTATATGATATTATATTATTATGCTTGAATAGATACAGTGAATGCTCTATATTGAATTACAACATATTTAATCATAGATAGAAAGTTTTGTGTTTACATGTTATGAACTTATGATATTCATGAATCAAATTTGTACATAATTACTGATTTCCAATATCGTATTGTGTCAAAATTTTTGTTTTCTTTCTCTATTCAAAGAAATCTAAAAAACTTACCCTTTAATCTTCATTAGGTAAACCATTAATCACGATCTCTATAGAAGTAAATAAACATTCAAATATCAAGAATACAAACGTAAATGGAAATACATTAAGTTGTAGTCTTAGTGTACCCACTACATGGTACATTTTCTATGGCAAAGATATGCCTTCAAAATATCCTTTATCTACAAAAGGTGAGAATTGGCAGCACCACTCTCACTCCGAGTATCTTTTGGCATATCAGTCATTGTACATCTCACAAGAAATAGCTTAGGAAACTCTCCTAGTCCAGTGGGGTACCAACTAGAGTGAGCACGAGCCGAGACTTGAACCCGCGACCTTTTATCCACAAAATCTTTCCAGTAGGCCTGCAAGTTTTTCGGAGATGGTACCAACTTGGCCAAAGCCCTTTGGTTTTAAAATATCCTTAAGTTTTCTAAGATAATTTTCAATCTTATCTTTATTACAAACATAATAAACCAGTCATGTTACACCATGAGTAAATAATATAAGATTTGAACTCATGACTCCCACGTTGAGCTACATGTCCCCGACGAGCAACTGTCGCAAGGATTAAGCCATCAATTTTACATAAATATTCGAATACTAAATCATAATTAGTTAAAACCTTAACACCATAGAGAAGCATATATAAACAAACATCAAGCGAAAGACCTAACTAACCCGCAGATTAGGGAATGTTTAGCTTTCTAAATGTGCTCACCTTTTAAATTCTTTGATAACATTTTTAGAGCAAGAGACCTAACTAACCCAGAGACTTAATCGCACCATTTGATTCTTAGCAAATTTTAACTAACCGCAGATTAGGGAATGTTTAGCTTTCTAAATGTGATCACCTTTTAAATTCGTTGATAACATTTTTAGAGCAAGAGACCTAACTAAACCGGAGACTTAATCGCACTGTGATTTAATCAATGTTGGATTCTTAGCAAATTTCTAGAGTGATGTATTCTACCTTGACATATAATGCTTGTTATATACTATTCTTTATTGTTATGCAAAATAAGTTGATCAATTATTTATGGCATGTGCCTCAATTCCAAGGCTGGGTGTATTAGGCTTCTTTAGGACGCGTCCCTGGACGCTTCTTCGTTAAAAGGGCATCCCTAACCACTCGTACTTGGTCGATTTTGAGCACAAGTTGGTCGTCTACAAGACCGACTTGTCGAGAGAGTTGTGTGCGTGTGCGCGATCGATGTTGGAATTTGTGGGGTATATTTGTGTATAGTATAGCTCTAGATTACATTTCTTCTAACATTAGTTTAAAATTATATGTTTCATTGACAAATGCTAAATTAACAGTTTTGTATCTAAACTTGAGCTAAAAGTTTATTGGCTAAAACAAACATGGAAATACACAAAAGGTGACCTTGTATAGTATAGCTCTAGATTACATTTCTTCTAACATTAGTTTAAAAATATATGTTTCATTGACAAATGATAAATTAACAGTTTTGTATCTAAACTTGAGCTAAAAGTTTATTGGCTAAAACAAACATGGAAATACACAAAAGGTGACAGTGGCAAATCATTCCTTTTTTACTTGCTTACGATTATATTCTAATTTTAATTCGATGTAATTGCTTGATGTCATGTTGGGATAAAAAAGAATCATGTCTGGAAAGTTTCAAATGCTTTTCAAACATGTTCATGAACCAAACTTAATTGTAATTACTTATTTTCTATCATTGGTGTCAGCAAGTTTTTTTAGTTGGAAAAGAATTCTGAAGAAGATTTACTATTGACCAAAAAGTTATACACTTTTATCTGCATTAGGAAAACCATTAAATACGATCTATATAGAAGAAAAATTACATTTGAATGTGAAAACGACATAGAAGGGAATACATTTAGTGGTATTATTGGTGTATCATAGCAAACACCGGGTAAAATTTCTAAGGCAAGATGACGAGCCTTTAAATATCCTTGATGTTCTCGGAATTGATCAAATCTAGCAAAGAAAACCCAAACATTACTTTCTCTGTTATCCCTAAAAAAATTATATTATCTTTGAATGATGGCCAGGCATAGTAAGGGCCGCCAAAAGATCAAAATGCAAAAAATGGAGAAAGAAAGCAACTTACAGGTTACTTTCTCCAAACGTCGTTCTGGCCTGTTCAAAAAAGCAAGTGAGCTAAGCATCTTGTGTGGGGTAGAAATCGCTATTGTCGTCTTCTCCCCAACCAAGAAAGCATTTCCTTTGGTCATCCCTCTGTAGAGATGATTACTGATCGTTACCTCAGAGAAAATCTTCCATCAAGTTCAAACACCTCTCTACTTATGGAAGCGCATCGAAATGCGAAAATCCATGAACTCAATAGACAACTCACTTATGTGGATAGTCAACTCGATATCGAGAAGAACAAAAGTGATGAGCTTAGAAAGATCAGGAAAGAGGGACAAGATAACCGTTGGTGGGAAGCTCCAACAGAGAGCCTTGGATTAGAAGAGCTTGAGCAGTTAAAGGTACAATTGGGGGTTCTTGGTAGCAACATCGAAGAGCAAAAGGAGAAGAGTGTGGCAGATGCGGCTAACGCTATGGAAGTTGTCCCTATCTCTAGTTCCACGAGGATAGATGCAGGTTATGGATTGTCCATAACTCCTCATGGTCTTGTGCTCGGATATGGCCATTTCGGTAACTGAGAAAGGTAAAATTATTTTAAATCCCTAGACCTTTTTACTGATTTGTATAATCATGAATAATGTGTGAGTTTGTATATTTTTTGAATGGATTATCTTCCTTTGCACTAACATAAAAGACCTGGTTTTTGTTTTATCGTTAATTACATGACATAATATATATTTATCTTATAAATGAAATTTGAAATGCTAATAGTGTAATAATTTGAAAATTACTTGGTGAAGAAGTACCATCGGCTGATATGGTACCCAAACTCTAATAATTAATTTTCAGCTAATTAAGATCCTATTTAATTTTAAGGTTCAATTAAATCCGATCCAAACTGTTTATGTGATCAGGCTTCCATTTCAAGAAAATTGGAGACCAACCCGATTAGTTTAAGCTAGAAGGTTTTAAATACAGGGTGTATGTTGCTGGTGTGCTTGCAAGAAGAGGTCTTCGGTCGTTTTTATTTATTTATTAAAAGATTATTTGTATTTTGTTGTTTGAACTTTCTAAAAAACAATGTTCTGCTTAAGTTATTTTATGGATATTTATATTTGTAAGAAATGGTGTCAGTGGTATGTTTAGCTACATATGTGTAGTTTCTTTTGATTTGTCTTGTAAGCTGAGGTTTTACTGGACTAAATTCGGAAAAACAATTTCTTGGATTAAGCCTCATGTGTATCTTTTCCGCAAAGAACAGGCACATCAAATTCAATTTTTGGGTTGTATATACATACACATGTAATGTGTTTATAGGCAAAAAGGAGCCCATTAACTTCATAATATAAGCATGTGGTTATAAGTAAATACCTGTAAATATATACCGACACAATGAACAACAATAACTGCAGATAATGCGAGTCATAGTACTAGTTTTCAGATACAGGACCAGTCTTAACCTGTAATACTAGGCATCAGTTTCTTGGAATATTAATAATACTAATGCAACAAGCATATAATACAGTTGTAAATTAGAAATCATTTGACAACTATACTAATACCAATTTAGGCCGTATGCAGATGTGATTTTCCATCCATCATATCTCTACTCAATTTGTCACTGTATATTAATCTTCCATATATCTATATCAGATTCCAATTAATATAGCCATATCTATATGTATAAACAAAGTATAAAGAAATGATGTTGATCACTCTATGGAACGGAAACTCTACATTCATGACGTGATCTTTGACATTATATATTTGTATGTGCATTTCATGAATAGCCTGACATTTAGAAGTATCTGCACTCGCTACACATAAGTGTTTTGTGCATATGTGTTATTTTCGTATATAGTAAAGCTGGAAAACAAGTTCAAAACACTGGTCAGGGTCAATTAACAAAAAGTTTACTAAATCATTGACCAATTTGAAACTTATAAAAAGGGATATTAGTGATTTCCTATGTATGTATATATACTTCCAGAACAAATAATCACTGAACGATTTCATATTTGATCGTAAAGACATGAACCTTATACATCTTTTTAGAAGACTATTTGACAGATAATTATTCAATAGGACTATTATACTTTTTGATAAATTGTGATGAGTGGTTTCTAGCTTGTAAATTAATGTATTAATCCTTGTGTGTTTACAATCTAAGTTAGTTCATTCTTTTTTTTAGCATCGACCATTACTGTAAGAAAGAATCTTCCGAGGAGCCGGCATTCATTCTAGCCTCTCACTAGATTTTTGTTTAGTTATAATACAATCTCCGAAGATGTTTGGGACGACGAGTCGATCTGGTTGTCTATCTGATTTCATAATACGAATTTTATGAATAATTTTTTTATTATATATATCTAATTATGTATTAATTATGTATTTTTTTCAAAAACCTTGTAACACATTGCCTGGATTCCTATCTGTTCATGAACCTTATCTAATACA
This sequence comes from Artemisia argyi, assembly GCA_030686995.1. Classification (NCBI taxonomy): domain Eukaryota; kingdom Viridiplantae; phylum Streptophyta; class Magnoliopsida; order Asterales; family Asteraceae; genus Artemisia; species Artemisia argyi. The sequence continues at coordinate 53,217,381 of CM060707.1, forward strand.
TATCTACGTCATGGCTGTCAAAGATTCTTTTGAACAGAATTCACGAAATATTATCTGAAGCTGAGGCTGTAAATAAATATTGTTACAAACATTCACAAAACAGTCACATGTTGTCTAATGCTGAGGCTGTAAATATAGATTATTATAAAAATCACAAAACACAGTCACACAATGTTTAATGCTGAGGTTGTAAAACTAGATAATTACAAAAATCAGAAAGCACAGTCAAATAATGTCTAATGCTGAGGCTGTAAATCTTCATTTAATTTATTCAAATCCATAAAGTTGATCAAGCTTTAATTGCATTATTAATGTACATAGCCTTGGAAAACAGGATGAACCTAATAAATAGCCATCAGTCTCTCCCAAAACAAACCAGAAAAGAAATTTATATCTGACACCTCTAAAAAAAAACCCTCTTATATCTAATTGTGAAAGATGCCGCGAACCTATGCAGGTCGTAAGAAAATTGAAAACAAAAAGATAGAAAGTGAGAAAAGTTTGAGCGTCGCCTTTTCCAAACGGCGTCCAAGTGTCTTTAAGAAAGCGAACGAGCTTTCTACACTTTGTGGGGTACAAAGTGCAGTTATCATATTTTCTCCAAATGAAAAATCTGTATACTCATTTGGGGATCCATCACCTGAGGTTTTAGTATCTGCCTACCGGGAACATGATTCTGGTGCTCAGAGTTCACAAACAAGTGAATGGGTGGAGCCGTTTCAAAATCCTCAAACCGAGATTTTAAACGCTCAGATAAACAGCATGCTTGCTCTACTAGAATCCGAGCGAAATATTACTGAAAAACTAAAAAAGAAAAAGAAAGAGAACCAAGAAGAGAGCTGGTATAATGCTCCTATAGAGAATCTTGGAATAGAAGAGCTCACTGTGTTGAAGAATGCAACATTGGAAGTCAAGAAGCAAGCTGATCAGGGGATTACGGAGTTTGGCGGATCTCGTGGCTGAAAATTCTATTTTTAGCTTGTTGCTTTTGTTGTGTTTTATTTTTCTTTTTCATTTCAAAGTTAATTAATGTTGTTGTATTGCATTATTCACAGCCCATCCAGCATTTGTTGTTGCATTTAAGCATGGGTGATATGAACTACTATCTTTTTATTACAATATTGGATTATATCACATGGTAATATTGATATAATTAACTTGAATGCCTTGAATTACTTATACATAAAAAAAGCTGGGTTACTATGGCTTATAAATTCGGCTACAAGTCAGTAGTGGTTTCCAGATTCTAGCTGTTGCTTCCGCCCTTGCAGAAAATAGTTGTACATAGCAATACAAAGTATATATCTTCAATGTTCTTTCGATGGTAGTACTAAAGTATCTTGGATACTTTTGTAATCTGGATTTCAAAGTAAAATATGATTTCAGTGCATCAAATTTAAGTTTTGCTATATATATGCTGCTAGTAAAATAACTGTGAATTGAACCGACGATCATTTTTCTGATATGGCTAAAAAGTATTTCGATGAAGTTGCTTTGATCGCAGCGAGGAATATAATCCGACAATCATAAATAGTAGAGGCTGTTTTTTTTCTGAATTTTCAGCTAAGTATTACATAAGCCATATCTCTATTATTACATTGAAAAATAACCCTCTAACGCCACATGAAAAATTATAAGAAACAACAGATCGATGATGATGAAAGGGAATATTGAATTACAAATATAACAATTTCCATCAATTTTGAGTATACGGGTACACTAGTGCCTCTTGGCTAAGTTGGTACCTAATTGAGCCTTTCTGATCTACCAATTATAGGTTCAAATTGGTGCTAACATGCATGGTGCATTTATTCTTAAGTTCTGTGCAACTGCTGGGTATCAAATGGATGTTTTTCTGATTTTAGGACTTCCTTTCTGTTGTTAATTTGTTCTTTCTTATTGGATGATAATCCATTAATCCATGTTTAGAAGTTATTGTGTAAATTAGTTTAGTATTAGTATGTTATGTCGTATGTATTAGTGTATGGGTCAAGTTAGAAGTCTGCTTATGGGTCATATCTGTTAACCCAATCAAGGCCCAATTTGCAGCAGTTAGGGTAGATATAAGGAACGGTTACATCACAAACCATCACAACGTTTGGATGAACCATTGTGTCGTTTAGGAAGCAACGCTTCATGTAGTATATATAGGCTTAGGATCATTGTAAACGTTAACCTTTTCAATCAATAAAACATCGTTTATAAGGTTCAATAACAGATTCATTATATACAAAAAGCGTGAGGTTGTGTATTGTGTGTTTGTTCAATAGACATGGTTTGATTCGAATACATATATGATCCGGATGGGACCAACATTGGTATCAGAGCATCAGAAGTTCGAATCAAACCCAGAGAGAAGAGAAGAACAACTTGGTTCAGGGAATCAAGTTTTAATAACGATTCAGGGAATCGTTCCAGAAAAGAAGAGACAAAAGGTTCAGGGAACCAGAGATAGAAAAGAGAGACAACGATTCAGGGAATCGTTTTAGAGAAGAAAACCAACGATTCAGGGAATCGTTCCAGAAAAAGATTAAAAAGAAAAAACCGATTGATTCAGGGAATCAATCAAGAGAAGAGAAGAAACCGTGCGCATACCGGTTAATCAAGAAGAGAGAAAGAAGAAAAGATCAATGACTGATCAAGGTGAAGACGGTGTGAAGCCATGTTGTGTGAAGCAACCGCAAAGAATTATTGTGTGAAGCAACTGCGAAGAAGAAGATAATCTGTGATAGATTATGAAGAAAAATTGTGTGAGGCAATTATCCAAGAGAAGAATATGTGATGGATTGAATGATCAAGAGAATATAGAAGAGAATATAAAACTGATTCAGAGAAAGAGAAGAAGCATTTGAGAAACAAGTGCAGAAAAGAGAAGACATCAGGTTATAGACATCATGATACAAGAAACAGATTATTGCACACAAGAAGGAAGTGAAAGCAAACTAAAAATTCAAAGACCAAGATGATGATCGAGTTGAAGCCTGAAGATATTGAAGCTATGGATTAATGAATTAGGGAGGAATATTGGATGATAATCCATTAATCCATGTTTAGAAGTTATTGTGTAAATTAGTTTAGTATTAGTATGTTATGTCGTATGTATTAGTGTATGGGTCAAGTTAGAAGTCTGCTTATGGGTCATATCTGTTAACCCAATCAAGGCCCAATTTGCAGCAGTTAGGGTAGATATAAGGAACGGTTACATCACAAACCATCACAACGTTTGGATGAACCATTGTGTCGTTTAGGAAGCAACGCTTCATGTAGTATATATAGGCTTAGGATCATTGTAAACGTTAACCTTTTCAATCAATAAAACATCGTTTATAAGGTTCAATAACAGATTCATTATATACAAAAAGCGTGAGGTTGTGTATTGTGTGTTTGTTCAATAGACATGGTTTGATTCGAATACATATATGATCCGGATGGGACCAACATTTCTTGTGAGGTATTCAACTATTCCTTTTGTTTTCCATAGTTTCTTTGGGGCTTTGTTTGTTTTTGTCTGCTGTTTGGCCTCGTGGTTAGGAATTATCTGGCCATATTGCTTGTCAGTTGCTTCAACGTCACGTAGTATCTTTTTTGCTTTAGAGTTCATAAAAATGATCAAAGTGGATAAATATAGGCTATGGTTAAGGACTTGAAGAGTTGAAGTGTAGGCTCCGGTTTAAACCTTATTAGTATTAAGCTTAGTATTATTAGTAAACACAATATACGAATTATAATTTGAACAGTTGCATTAATATTAGTGTGATTACTACGTATTATTTATTGTGATAGACTTAAACGTAAAACACAGTTTATAATTTGAACAGCTGCATGCATTTACCAAGATTTAGGACTCCCTTTTTTTTTTTTTTTTTTTTTTTTTTTTAAACCAAAATATGTATTTTATAAGATTTAACATTTTAGACATCATTTTATACTAATAGATAGAAATCTATGTGCTTTACGAGCACCTCTAGAAACCTGGCCCTTTGACCGTCCCCTGGATTTTACAATTATGTTTAGTAAAACCCATACGAAAGATAAGCTAAATATGATAAGAGCTAGTATTTAACTCCTCAACGTATTTTAATTGCACATTGAATTCTAAATTGCATAGATGCATTGGACTTTTCTTTAGGACGTGTATTAAATCAAGATATGTATCAAACAGGTATCTCACTAAGGAAAGTGGTGATGGTGCTGATCAAGAGGACTCATTTGCAAAGCCTAGTGATCTTCGAAGATGCAGTGACTTCATGTGGAAAGTCGTCGAAAAATGAAACGCAACTCTCATAAAGATCTGGAAGATGATAATATTCTGGAAATTTATGGCAGTCTTGGTGAAGCTCCCGTGGAAGATCATAGCAGCTCTTCCAATATTCGAACTCTTGAAAGAACAGACAGAAGAAATGCTCCAAAACTTTTGGTGGTGAAGGAGGGGACAAATCAAAGGACGATGGCGATGACTCAAAGGCACACGTAGTTGAAGAAATAACAATCCCTTCTGTCATGTAAATGGCAAAAGCTGGGATCCTTTTTTCGCCAGTTAATGGTGGAATTTCTGAAATTGATTTCAATAAAAAAACATCTACGCTATCCCTTCTAGTTATTAATTTGGGCGTAAACACAGAAGTTTATTTAAGAAACTTGGTAGCATACGAAGCGTGCGTTGCAGCAGGCCCATTAGTTGTTGCTCGTTACACCGAGCTAATGAATGGCATCATCGACACCGAAGAAGATGCTAAGTTTTTGAGAGAAAGAGGAATAGTATTGAATCGTTTAAAGATTGATAAGGAGGTTGCAGATCTATGGAACAGGACGAGTAAATGATCCGTGAAACTAACCAAAGTGCCCAAAATGGATAATGTTATTGAAATGTGAACAAGACGTTGTAAAATTATCAAAGTTCATGAAGACATATGTGTTTGGATCATGGAGGATTTTAACGTGGTTGGCTGCTTTGTTTATGTTGCGGAAATCATTTCCTTTTTCCTAGCTTCTTTTGATGACAGTGGCATGCTCTAATTATAACCTTACTTAAACTTAAAAATAGAGTAAATTACATATATCTTTCTATTGGAATCATAGTTAATAGCGAAATTATGGTTCTCGTCCTAATACTTCTAAAATCACACGATTCACTACTCATGCATATTTAGCATAACAGTTTTGTTCTTCACCCAATGAAATGACTAACTTTCCGTTGATGAAGTTCTAAAGGTCTACAGTGAAACTACTAGTTTTATGGCATGTGATGGTTCTAAAAGTGGTTGTAGAGCGGACAAGAAGAGCTTATATGAGCAATGAAAGGAGGATACTTGTGATCAAGACCCGTATGATGATGATGACTTTGATGATTATGGTTTGACTAATGCCCAAATAGAGTTTGCTAACACATTTGGTATTAGTCTCCGTGGTTAACTTTGATAGGTTTTTGCTTTATTTTTCATAAGTTTACACGTATTTCTTATGATAGTTTAGCCTTGAAGCACTCTAGGAGCTTTTGTTTTGCCTTATTGTGCTAAAATGTTGGATTCACCAACATCCGTTATACTTAATTGTTAATAAAAATTTACTAGGGGTAAACCTTTTAACAAAAAAAAAAAAATAGAAATAATAATAATAATAATAATAATAATAATAATTATTATTATTATTATTATTATTATTATTATTATTATTATTATAAAAGAAATGACTAACTTTCCATTGTCTTCTTCTCTTTTGATTTTTTTAAGTTTTTATATATTCTTTAGAATAAGTTAATTTAAAGAACTTTTATTAAGAAAAAATTAAAAACTTTATATAGAATAAAAGGTTTCAAATAATAATAAAAGGAGAAGATGACATGGGCAATTTCATCATTTAACTTGAGACAAAGGACAAAATGTTTTGGAAATTTGTTGACTTGCGTCTTTTTAAAACTCCAAGTACGTCGAGTTCCATGACTATATGATATTATATTATTATGCTTGAATAGAAATTCGTGTGAAAACCAACTTATATATTATATAGTAGTATATCGAAGTGATCCGCGTAAAATACGGATCGCCCGAGTCGTTTCCCAGTGAAGGCGAATAAAATCAAGAATATTGATTCGTGAAACCGTGAATTGAAAAGTGAAATAGTGAAAATAGCAATCAAGATATTCAAGTAATCACAAACAATTATGAAATATGCAAAGAGTACAAGTTAATTATGCACCAAAGTTAAAAACGTAAAAACGGAAATGCAACCGCGTTATTTAAAACGTAACGTTTATTGAAAAATGATCCTACAAACTTGAAAATAATTTCTAAAAATCTTAAACTAATAAAATGATTTTTCAGAAAGAGAAAAATATTTTTTTACTTTTCTTTTATTTTCTATGAATTAAAATTGATTTTTGGAATTTTAAATGAATTTAAAATTAAGAAAAATAGAAAAATAAAGTGGAAAAATGAAAATTAAATTCTAAAAATTCTAAAATATTATAAAAGAATTTCTAAAAGTATTTCTGTATTTTTCACAACATTTTCTGAATTTTTATGGATTTTTGGTAATTAAAATCTATTTAAAATTGAATAAAATCAAAAGAAAATTAAGAAAAATATTAAAAAGGCTCAGAAAAATCTGGAAAAATTTCAGAAAATCTAAAATATTAAAAGAAACTCAGATAAAAGTTTTGAAAACAAAATGAATAGTGAAACTGCTTATTTTGAAGAAACTACTTATCACAAGTGCTTATTTATAAGCACTTGTTATCCAATCTGTTTGGAACTTTTAACACAAGTTTAGAATGATGCAATGAGCTCAGATATGCAGAAATTAACAAGAATTATCACACTAAATCCACAGAAGTACAGAAATAGAGCAATAAGCATAAGCAATAAGCTCACAATTATGAACAGCACAAGCAGAAGCAATTCAAGAAGCAAAGAGAAAGTACAAATCACAATATAAACTCAAATCAAGATCAGAAAACTACACTAATCTCAGTTACAAGCTCAAACTTAAATTTGCAGGCCTATAAACTAAACAGATCCCTGATTCAACTCAGCTACTTGTCAGGTTCAATAAGCTGTTCAGATAAGCCCTATATGAAAAATTAAAGGGGGCAAAAGCTAGACTGAATAACTGAGATATAGTTTCTAGCAATTATAAGACCTACTTCTACAGTTTGCTACTCAAGACTCATTCAAACTCAGCAGCTTATGAACTAATATTATGCAACAATTGACTATTTTATTTTTCACCTAAATTGACTTTTACTAATTTCAATGACCAATTTATGAAAAGAAATGCAGTTATAAACTAGAATCAAAGTGAATTATGCAAAATCATACACTTATGTACCTAAAAATGAGCTAATGCAAACATAAATTTCTAGCAGAAAACTACTTAATAGATTTAAAAGCTGATTTTGACTACTAATGAAATAACTTCTAACCTAATGCAGTAACTAACTTCTACTAACCTAATATGAACTACAAAAGCAGAATTATTATAAAAAAAAAAAACAACTGGAACACTATGAAACAAGCAGATCCAAACATTCCCTAAGTGTGACTGTCTCACTAGATTGCAAGGCAAACAAGTGTATAACCAATTCAATCCACCCAAACAGTTTAACCAAATGATCAACTATGCTAGAATGAGTCAGAAATACAGATGCTCAATGTAACAGTACTCAACTCTACTCAAGTTATACTCAGATCCAAAATGTAACAGATGTGCAACAATACACAAATCAGAGATAATCCAACACTCAGCATTCAATCTATGCAACTTATATAGCAATGTAATCCAATGAAACAGTGACTCAGTTCCAATCCAGAACTAACTCAGATCCACAATACTCAGTATCTCAGATATGCAAATATCAATGTTAATTCAAATGCAGAGCTCAATCAAGCAACTACTCAACAACAGTATTCAAATCAAATCAACACTAAACTCATATCTACACTAACTCAGTTAATCAAAACAATCTATCTATATGAATCTACTCAATAAAACAGTAAACTATAACTAACTCTAAATCTCAATTAACTAATACTATTAAGAGAATTAAAAATTGATTTTACCACATAATCCTCCCTCAGCAAAACAGAGGGAGCTCACTGAGCTTGCCTATCTCTAGGATAGGCAGGTCCTTCCCTGTCAGACCTAACTATCCAATTCACCTCAGGAACCAATGGATCTGAATCCTTTTACTTCAGTTGACTGATTTGACTTGATACTAGAGTATGACTCAAATCAATTCCTCTTAAAGCTAAAAAGCTCAAATGGACTGAATAAAAGTAAAATAAGCTTTACTAAAAGCTCTACTAATCAATTTGTAAACATTTTTTTTTATTTTTTCTGATTTTTTTTATTTATTTATTTTTCTTTTTACTGTAAATGAAATAAGTTTTAGCAATAATAGCAGAAAATAAGCTGATGACAAATGGTAATAAGCTAGCTTGAAACAGAATTAGAACAAAATATGCATTAAGAATATTATGAATAAACTGAAATTTATTAAAGGAAACTAGAAATTTTATTAAGAACTTATAAGAAAATTACATGAACTAAGCTAAAAATACATTCTATAGAAATTTTGACAGCATTTCAATACCTAAAAACTACACAGAAAATAGCTAATACATGTCCCTATTTATAGAAAAGGATGGAGGTTGGGGTCTCGGATTGCCAAGCTAGCAATCCGTGTGACCTGTGTTACTTTGAAGCCATGGAGAGCCCTTTGATCAAGTTCCAATCATTTCCTTTCAATATCCACCCTTTGATCATGATCTATGACGCGTCTCACCCAATCAAACCTTGCCACGTAGCCTAATTTGTGCTTCTTAGATGTTCTGACACATGCTGACACCACTGACCTTCTAGAAGAGCAATTGATTTGACAGATTCACCCTTAATTGCCGTAAATCAAACAGAATAGTAAATTAGGGTTCATGTAATTATTTTCTGGGTTGAGTGGGGTGAAAAAGGGGAGCGGGTAAATGGGGAATTTATTAGTTTTAACTTATTTTGACTATGACCATTTGACCAGATATGGGCTTTTGGGTGGATGGGTTTGACCATGGGATAAATGGACCTTGGGTATTCTTTTTGCTATTGGATTTAGGCTTAGTATTTGTTTTTATTTTCAGATTTTGATACTTTGAAATATTTAAGGACTAAAATGTGTAAAAGATGAAACTCCAAGGACTAAACTGTAATTCTCCAAAAGTATTATCCAAGGGCTATTTCTGTCCATCTTAGATTCTTTGAGGACTGATTTTGATTTATCTTGAAGACTATCATGAGGGACCAGATTTGACAATTCTGAAAAGTGCAGGGACCATTTTTGTCACTTCTTCAAACTTCTCACAAGGACCACATCTGCTCATATATCAAACTCTAAGGACTCTTATAAGCTCAAAATGATTTCCAGCTTGACTTTCAGACCATCTCTCACTCTCGTGGCCGAGTTGTTGTTTTATCATTGATTTTTCGTCATTTTGTGAGAAATCCGTACCTGCATGTTCACAACATCAAAACACATGTTTCTTTGGCATTTGGTTAGCAAAATAGTCTAAATGGGTCGGTATTTGGCCATGAAATGGTATGTGAATTAACACATACCAAAATCCCCCAGACTAAGATATTGTCGTGTCCTCACGCAATGTGATCAATTCACGCTTTTGGGATAAATAATTTCAAAACTCTTCCTACTAACTTTGTAAAGTAGCAAGGAGGTTCGAAAGAAGTAATAAAATCATTTATTCCCGAAAACGCTCCGTTTTCCAAACTTTTTCTTTTATTCCTTTATTCCACTTACACTTTCTATTTTTGTACTTTTCATTCTTCACACTTGTGACGGTTTGTTGAACTTTCATTATTTTGCAATAATTATTAGGGTCAACGAGTAGAAACACCTCTCATGGAGAAGTGACCATACGGATAAAAATCGTTATCCTTGATTTTTCACGAGTCTCCAAACTAAGCGTACAAACGAGATCACAACTTATCTACAAGTTAGGTGCTAACACTACTCATAAAAGTTACTTGTGGAAACTCCTTACTCCCATATCCTAGGTTTTGTATCTCAATATTTTATTTTGTTGAGAAATGAATTGCTTCATATTTTCTCGTTTCAATAATTTTTAGTCCGATAGTGATACCTAAGTTAAAACGATAAGTAGTTATTCATTTTCTCTTAAGAACTACTGCAATAGAAATTCGGTCCACATCAAGGAATTTTGGTACATACAATATCAGAATTATAAGTTGCGGAGTACTACACGTGCACCTCATGTGTCCAATTCAGAATCATCCACATGCACCTCACGTGCCAACAACTTATTTACATTCAAGCTCTTATTCATCATAACTTTCAACTTTCACTTTTTTCATTTTTCTCATATTTTTCATACTTTTCACTTTTTTTTTCCTTCACTTTTTTCTCATAACATCAATGGAAGCTTATCGGGTAGCTCCAAAACCACATAGATAATCAACTTTTGACTTTTGATTTTTCAATTTTTGCTCTTATTTTTTATGTTCCTTGATATGTACCTAACTTCTAAATCAAAAATTCTCTTAAGAAAACAAAGAACTAAATATTATTCAAACCGAAATACCACTAATTAACCTAGAACATCTATTATATAAGGGTGACATTTCTGATGGGAGTAAAAAGCCACAAGTACCTCTTATGAGCTCTAAAGAGAACCACTACTCCAAGTTTAGCATCTAACTTCTAAATAAACACTATCATTTCTCGCTCTTCGCAATTTAAGATTCCAAATAATGAAACCAGCGAATACTTAGCCGATAATCAGCCACGCATATATAAAGTCAGTTATGGAAACTTGCAAACTCTAGAAGAAGAATTCGCGTTTTCTAGCTCCTTATGTAAAAGACTAGCGAAAGCTTTTAAGCTGCGCATGTATAAAGTCAAGTACCGGGACTTGCAGATTCTTAAGAAAGAATTCGCATTTTATAGCTCCTTGTGTACGAAACTAGCACAAGCTTATGTGATTATCATTGGTTAAGGGAACAAGCTAGGGTTCAACACACCCGGTCAAGTCAAAATATTTATTTCTACTCTCACCAGCAAGAAAGTCAACAAGGTGTCAAAACAATTATTCAAACTTATTATATTTTTGCACAACTTTTCAACTTTTTCTCATTTTTTTGTGCTTTTTCATGACTTTTTTCATTGAATTTTCTTCAAAATTTTTCAATTTTTTCAATTTTTTTCATTTTTATTTTTGGTGGAAAAACGGAGTTGCAAGAGTGCACGACATTGTGAAAAATGCAAGGTCAAAATCGAATCGAAGATTCACCCTCCCCCAGACTAGAATGAAACATTGTCCTCAATGTTTTACGGGTTATGGTAATCCTAACAAAATTCTAGGCCGTTTATTAATTATGCCAAAGAAAACGTTAGTCGATAAGATTCACGGATATAGGATTTCCAATAAGCACCGATGAATGAAACTCGAGCGGAGAGAAGATAACGAGCATGAGAGTCATCATAAATCGCGGACAATCCTAAGAAACATCACAAAAAACTACGGAACACAAGAGTGGAAGAGGCACCCCCTCCTCACGTTATTTGTTAGAAAATAGAAAATAAGAAGATGAAATTGGATAAGCATTGGTTGCCACCCACGAAGCGCTTTGTTTTTGATTTCCGAGTCACGTAGCTTGACTCGATCCCCGAATTCAATTGTCCTTGGGGAAAGTTTGGAGATCCGGGACTACCATGGTTGGTACGTCCCCTCCAAAATAGTGTTTCAAACGGTGACCATTCACCTTAAAGTTGGGACCATCGGGTTGAGTTAACTCAATGGTACCATAAGGGAAAACTTGGGTTATTGTGAATGGTCCATACCAACTGGTTTTAAGCTTACCCGAGAATATCTTTAAACGAGAGTTAAAAAGTAGCACTTGATCACAAACTTGAATCGCATTTTGCGGCATTTCATCTTTTTGAGAAATTTTCCCTTGACGTTGGCAAGAATCACAAGTTTTCACCAATTCATGGGCATCCCGATATATCGTCGGCCAATAGAAGCCAAAATCGAAAACTTTCTTTGCGGTGAAATTGGCACCATGATGTCCCCCCGTGGGTCCACTACGACATGCCTTAAAAATTTCAATGGCTTCCGTACCGTGAACACACCGCCGGATCACTTGATCCGCACAGACTTTGAACAAGTAGGGCTCGTCCCAAAAATAATGTTGGACATCTTTAAAGAATTTCTTCTTTTGCTGGGACGACAACCCTTTCCTAATGAATTTCCCCGCATGATAATTCGCAAAATCGGCAAACCATGGGGTACTTTTTTCAAGTTTGGTCACACTCCCAAGTGTCTCGAGAGGAAAAGTTTTGGTGATTTCCTTATTCTCGAGAACACTTTGATGGGGGTTCTCAAGTCGTGAAAGGTGATCAGCAGCAAGATTCTCAGCTCCTTTTTTATCTCGTATTTCGAGATCAAATTCTTGGAGCAAAAGAACCCACCGCATTAAGCGTGGCTTAGCATCTTGCTTCGCCATTAAGTACTTAAGGGCTGAGTGGTCCGTATACACTATGCACTTTTTCAAAAGCAAATAAGGTCTAAATTTTTCAAAAGCATAGACAACCGCTAACATCTGTTTTTCGGTAGTTGTGTAGTGATGTTGGGCGTCATTCATGGTCTTACTTGCATAGTGTATCGGTTGAAAATACTTGTTCTTACGTTGCCCCCGAACTGCACCAATGGCATAATCACTTGCATCACACATTAGCTCAAATGGTAAGTTCCAATCGGGGGCAACTAAGATTGGTGCCTCCGTTAACTTCTTCTTTAAAACATTAAATGCATCGACGCATTCATTTGTGAAGTTAAACGAAGCGTCTTTCTCTAAAAGGTGTGTCAGAGGCCGGGCTATTTTGGAAAAGTCTTGAATAAATCGTCGGTAAAAGCCAGCATGACCAAGGAAACTTCGGATTCCTTTGACGGTAGTCGGGTGAGGTAACTTAGCAATAACATTGACTTTTGCACGATCCACCTCAATCCCAGATTTGGATATTTTATGGCCGAGGACTATACCCTCTTTAACCATGAAGTGGCACTTCTCCCAATTTAGAACTAAATTAGTGTTTTCACACCAAATTAGCATACTTTCCAAATGGGAGAGGCAAGAGTCGAAAGAATTTCCATAGACGGAGAAGTCGTCCATGAACAATTCCATGGTTTTTTCAATAATATCGGAGAAAATGGCCATCATACACCGTTGAAACGTGCCTGGAGCGTTACATAAGCCAAAGGGCATTCTACGATAGGCAAACGTTCCATACGGGCAAGTAAAAGTGGTCTTTTCTTGATCCTGGGGATCAATGGGAATTTGAAAGTACCAAGAAAAGCCATCCAGAAAACAATAGAACTCATTTCCCGCTAAACGTTCAAGCATTTGGTCCATAAAAGGGAGCGGGAAATGGTCTTTACGTGTCGCATCATTCAACTTGCGGTAGTCGATACAAACTCTCCATCCGGTCACAAGTCGAGTCGGTATAAGCTCATTATCGTCATTCTTCACAACAGTGATTCCGCCCTTCTTTGGCACACAATGAACGGGGCTAACCCATGAACTATCCGGGATCGGATAAATCATTCCAGCGTCAAGGAGTTTAATAACTTCCTTTTTGATCACTTCGTGGATTTGTGGATTAACCCGTCGTTGTTGTTGGACGGAAGCTTTGTGATTTTCTTGAAGTAGAATCATATGAGTACAAAAACGAGGGTCGATTCCCTTAATGTCGGATATTTGCCAAGCAATTGCACTTTTATGCTTCCGAAGCACATCCAAGAGTCGTGTCTTCTCCTCATCTTTAAGGCCTTTTGATATTATAACCAGTAATTTATCATTTTTTTTCCAAGTATGCGTATTCGAGATGAGGAGGCAAATCCTTGAGCTCGAGCTCCGGAGGATTCTCTATTGACGGCTTAACTTCTTTTACGTCTGCCATTTTTAAGTCCATCGGAGGGGAAGAAACAATCGGGTTTTCATTTAACAATTTCTCAATTAATAAAATATCCCCCTCCGGATCAAAATTATTATTATCAATTTCCGGTGAAAATGATTCATTTGAAAGACAAGCATTAATTTCTTCCCAAGCGAGATCACTTCCCTCAAACGGAGTGAGGGAAGGGGAAGGGTCGGAGACGATTGGTTCAAAAGAAGGAGTGGGATTGTAACACCCCCAAAATCATCACGTCAGCGGAAGACTTAAAATGTCAGCAGAAGACTTTTTGGGTGTTACTTCGAGGATCTTTATCACAATCATAGAAAACGACACAAAAGTCACGCTTTAAAGTTTAATTCATTCAAAATACCAAATATTCGAGACATCAAGATGTTTCATAGTTTAAACAACAAATTTATTTGAAATGTGTCAAAACGTTTATTTAAGCCCATGCCGGGTTACAAGCCCACTCCGTGCCTTCAAGTTCCATCTTGTTTAGTTACCTGAGATAAACACATGCTAAAAGTGTCAACACAAAGGTTGGTGAGTTCATAGAGTTTATAGTTTCGAATATCGATTTCCAAAATCAAAGAGTTTACAAGTCCACAGTGTTTATAATAAGAGTTGAATATCCAATTAAAGTGTGAGAAAATCCATAGTATTCATAGTTTAAATCGTTCATTTATCAAAATCATAAAATGAATGATTTCCTTATTAATTCAAAAAATAGTCCGTTGGTTTGCCCTTCACCGGGTCAACACCAAAATAGTAGTTTGTTTGACCTAACCGGGTCAACACCAAAATAGTTTGTTCGTTTGCCAATTATTAATAGTTTTCCTGCTATATAGTGAGCACAATCTCATAGTTTAATAAAACAGTGGGCTACAGCATTGTACACCCCAAACATCAGTCGTTGTAATACTGTATCATGACTACAGTACTACCGTTCTATTGCTCTAGTGGCCCTCAAGATAGGTATTTACCAGTAACCTATGAAATCAAATAGCGTGCATTTGGTGGCTTTCCTCTAGCGACCAAATGGGGATTGTCAATCCCTAATAGATCTATTCACAACTACTTACACTCACCCTTTGGGTGATTAAGGTGCATGAACGAGGGACTTTTGGTAATCGGTACTTAGGCAATAGAGATGAAATATAGCATACCATTGAAAAATCACTTGTAATCATGTCTATAGCAGGTATTTCCTTATGAGATATAATAATGTGTAAACCAGTAAAGTTTATATGAAATACAGTCATGCATTTAGTTAATGAATACTTGTAAAAGTAAAAACAGTAGTTAAGCATGTATCTCCCCCAAAAACGTTTATAAACCATTGTAAAACAAGTAAGAGTTGGGGCTATGACTCACCTTAGTAGTACAGTAGTAGTGGTAGTAACATAATCTCAACGATGCAAGGCAACGGCTTCACACACAACCTAAAAGATATGGTATGTTTTAGTTGATAGTCTAAATCTAGTTTTATCGCGAATATTAGTCATTCAGTTGTGATTAAAACTCGTGTTCATTTAAATGCTTGAAGTTCAAGAACAAAGTTATATATGCATATAACTTGTGAGTGTAATGATCGATGATCGATGTGCGATGGAAAATCATCAAGAATAAGTCGAAGTATGTAGACGCTGTTTTATAGTTACGCGAATATTTATATCGTATATATATATATATATATATATATATATATATATATATATATATATATATATATATATATATATATAAGTTGAATTTATTAAGTTTTTACGTCATATATATATATATATTTAACATTATTATAATTTATATAAAATATTATTATAGAAAATCCCCTTAAGTTTCCCAAGAGTTACAAATTTAACCTTAACGATATAAACTTCACATCGTTACTCCAAAGTTACATATTATTACATTTTAGGTCCAAAGAATTAATATTTACATTTCTTAATATTAAGTTTCATTTTAACAGTTTTTAACCTTAGAAAAACAGTTTTTGACAGTTTCTACCCAAAGTTTACAATTTTGACGGTTTTAGTCCTCGGTTATGAAATTTTTGCAAATTTAGTCCAAAAATCACCAAACTTGAAATTTAACATTTTAACTTTTTCTATAAGTTCAGAATAGCTTAATTATTTTATAAAAACTGCTTATTAGCTTAAAAAGTCCTTTTTACAATAAATGGGCCTTAACGAGTCTTAACTAAAGTCCATTAATGTTTTGAGATTCATTGGGCTTACGAAAGGTTTGGGCCTAGCTTTAGGATCATTTTTATGTTATAAAAATGTTAGAGTAGAGCTTATAGGACCAGCTTATCTAATAAGCTTAAAAACAGCTTAACGGGCTAATAAGCCCAACTTGTTATTTATAAAGAGTTTTCAAAACAGTTTTGGTTGATTCAAAAAGGGTCGAGTAAACTGCTTAAATGATTTTATAAATTCGAATAAATTGTATTTCCTGATTGTATACCAAGTCAATAACGAGTTCGAGTAATAAAAAGATGTGATCATGTGTCGAAATAATTATTTAACGAGGCCAAGTAAATGACCAAGATTAATTTCTGAAACAGTTTCTAGGCCAAAAATATTCTAAGTGTTTTCAATGTAAATCGTATAGGTCCAAATCATCTTAGAAACATGTGATATCTATGTGTATACGTTGATATGAGTTCAAAATACTTATAGGGTCTCATTATTGACTTAGTTAACATATGATACGAGGTAAAATAAGTACAAGTCATGTTTATAATTCTCAAGATATAATTAGTAAGTGTTGGTGCAAAAAAATTGTGTTAACAAATAGTTAAAAATAGAAAGGTGATACAAGGGTTTTACCTCACCTCAAATGGTAGAGTAATTTGGCACGTAAGGATCGAATAGGAGAAGGCTAGTTGAGTGGTTCGATTCACGACCCACCAAAGGTTCAAGACGAGCAACCGTGGTTCCTTGGGATCACTTCTATGCTTCGTACGTTGGGCAATTGGTTCGTCCCTAATCAACTTGAAATCTTTACGTATAATAGAATATGGTACATTTTCGTGTGTGTGTTTTCAACTGAGCTTGCATGGGCAGTTATATAGTGAGTTTTATGAGGGTATAGAAGTTGTGTTCACATGTAGGATCGAATAGATTGCATGTCCACCTCTTCCTTTGTCCAATCGAGTTAAAACAACAAGAGAAAGTGTCATGTTCAGTTTCTGACATTCCCTGACACATTGTGTGACGTTTAGGATTTGTTTTGTGGTGATTGGGGAGCATGGGAGGTGCTAAGAAGGCTTGTGACACGTTTTTACAAAGTTTATCAAGGTGAGTTTTGAGGTTTACTTTGGACAGTTTTGAGGCAGCAAACGAGTGTGATATTAAATGAGGTTTGTCATTTTTGATACTATGCCAGGTGGTATATCAATTGGTAAAATAAACTTAGTAGCTTGTGTGTCGAATTCGTGAGAAGTCGAGGGTGTTTGATGCCTATGTCGCGACAGGGAAAAAGAAAGAAAACAAGAAATAAACTAAGGGTCGTTTGGGTTGGACTCGTGGCTGGGCTGGATTGGACTGTTTCGGCCCAAAATAAAAACAAAGAGAAAAATAATAATTAAGGGTCTGTTTGGTTGTAATTGGGGTTTAATTGAAAGGTTTGATGTGTTTCATTTATAGTTTGGGAAATATGAGAGTGATTGTGTACGTATAATATAGAGAGGAAAGTTCACATATTTAGTATCCATGTGCCTTGCTTCTTTCTTTTCTTTCTTCTCGATGGATAGTAGCAAGAAAAAGAAAGAATATGTTGCGTTTGAATGTGTTAGTGAATGATTTGCATGTGAGTTTATATAGTGAGATTTTGGAGGTGTATACAACGTAGGTTCTTGTGAGATGGATTGTTGAATGGTTTGCATGTTGCCTCTCCTAGTATCAAATTGAGAAGTTACAAGTGTAAATGGACAACGAGAAGTGTGAAATAGTTTCTGACAAGTGACATAACGTTTAGTATTTGGTTTTGTGTTGATTTTGGAGCAAGGGAGGTGATGCACATGGTTTCTAGGTTACATTTGAGGGAGTAATCAAGTGAGGGAGGTGGTGTAAGAGTTTTGCACATGTAGTAGTACCTAATTTTGAGTCCAGGTCGTATTTTAAATATAACAGCTTGGGATTGCGTTTTTGGTTCAAAATCTTGCTAGTCTAAACGTAAAACATTATTTCGGACAACTTTCGTGTTTTACACTTTTCCTGGTTCGGGCCGGAAGATCCTTAAAATTAGGATTTAAATTCGTTACAGAAAGTTGGTGGTTTATTAGAATTTATACGAAGTGTTATTTGTGTTAATTTGAGATGAAACGTGTAAGGTGCCTTAACTTGATCAATATTCTAGTATAGTAATTATATTTAAAAGTTGATAACAATTGTCTTTCATGGTTCTTAGAAGCATGGAAACTAGAGTTGTTAAATGAAAGGGATACGTCGTGTGTAAAAGTTAAAATAAACTGAGCTAAAGCAAACATGTACTTGTGACTTGTAAATATAATAGTTAGGGGTGTGCTTGGTGAGCTTGTTCAAAGTATCGTGTCGAGGTCCAAAAATATTAGTGAGCAATCTCGGGAATTTTCGTAGGCTCCGGAAATATATAAATATTGTACGGTAATTAAATGAAACGTATAATTTTAATTATAAATGTTTTAAATATATATTCGCGATATTTATAGATTATCGAGGTTCTGTGTAAGCATCGTTCCTAGGTAAATGGTCAATCATAAATGTCATAGTGATTCACATAATATGTAATGCATAAAAAAAATGTTCCCCGTAAAAATGGTATTTAATTCACGTAATATCCTTTTATTCAAATATTGATATTTACTAATCGTATGGGAAAATTACGGGAGGTTACATTACCTACCTCTTACAGGGAATTCCGTCCCGGAATTCTAGTCTAAGATAGTTGCCAAAGGTGTCTAGGGAAAAGATGTGGGTACTTGGTGCGAATCTGGTCTTCGTGTTCCTTAGAAATCCTATATCTCAAGTATAACTTACTTACACCTCAGAGACGATTGTTCCCTTCATTGCATGATTCTTCCTAAATTAGACATAGGTGATCAGGCTATGCATAATTTACGAGTAATAATGCAATGCTTGGACCAATCGACCCGTAAGATGTCCGGTCTAGTTGTGGGTTCGTATAGTTTATAAGTTAAACGGTTAATTTCCTAAATCAAAGTATGACTGATTGCTCTAACTTAGTCAATACTAAAATGGTTCGTCGGTTTGGTGTTGAAATGGATTTTGGCCATGCCACAAATAAAATGATAGCTAGAGTTGAAGGAGTGGATAATATGGAATTCAGGAAGAACTGGATAGTACAATAGATGAGGAAATATCACAGCGAGTTGCTTATTGAACAGAAAGTAGACCTAAGTCGCGAGAAAGACGAACACTTAAAGGTGACATCACTTAGTACCACAAAGTGCTTAAGGAAATTCGGACGGTTAAATTCTAAACTTCATCAGTCTGCTGCGTTGTTGGGAATTGTTGTTGTTGTTGCGGTGATTGTTGGTGTTGCTATGATGGTTGTCATCGTGGTGATGGGTGATTCTTTTATTATAGAGTTTCCTCTTGAGCTCATTGTATTTGACCTCTTGGTCCAATAGTCTCTGAGCAAGTTTCATTGCTGCTTCCAGGGTTGGCGGGTTTGATGAGGTGACATCTCCTTCAATGCTCCTAGGGAGTCCTTCGACGTACTTCTCCAAGGTTTTCTCAAGGTCAGGCATCATCGACGGGCATAGTATCTTAAGTTCCTGAAACCTTCGGTTGTAAGTTCTCAGATCGATTTCTTTTACTACCAACACATAGAACTCATCCTCAAGCTTCCTCAATTCCGAATGAGGACAATACTTCTTTAATATCTTGGCCTTGAATTCAGTCCATGAGAGTTGATATGCTGTCGTTGCTCCTAGAGTCTGAACAATAACATTCCACCAAGATAGGGTATCTTGCACTAGAGTTCCCGTTGCGAAGCTAACTTTGTTGTTTTCTGGGCATCTACTTCTTTGGAAGATCATTTCACATCGCTCAAACCATTGGGCTAATTCGGATATTCCTTCGGTACCCTTGAAGTATGTGGGTTGGCATGCTATAAAGTCCTTATAGGTGTAGTAACGAGGTGTGGGTGTCGCGTTTCCAGCCATTTGTGTGCCAGTATCTCTTTGGCGGGCTTGTTTGGTTAAGACGACATTGACACCATCAACAATTGCTTGCTGTATTGCTGCTGGGGTCATAACTCCGGGGTTTGTTGGTGTAGTGGTTGTGGTTGTTCTTCTAGTTCTAGCCATGTTGCTATCATCGACGGAAGAAAGACGTATGTTTAGAATTTCATACTGACCATGTTAAGTTAGAATACCTCTAATACAACCAAGAATAGGTTATAGTCATAACAACTTAGTCAATGAGAAATTTAAGTTAAGATGCGTCACCGCATGTCGGAAGGACAAACATAAACCGATGTCATTACAACATTTATTAATACTTGCTTGAATGTTTACAAAACATTATATGACAAGATTCCTTTATTAATAGAACATTGGTTTGCTAAGCTGACAAGTTTCAGATCCATGGTTTTCCTAAGGTTTTGTCCATACGGTTTTTGAAGTTCTTGAATGGCAGTGGTTATAGTTTCGATGGTTTGATCTCTTGTTCTTTCCCTAGTTAGAGATTCTTGTAAGGCTTGCCTAAGATACACATTCTCCATGTCAATCCTTTCAATTTCACGGTCCATGGCTCTCATTATTATTTTCGTCGAAGTATTGGCTCCACACAATGCTCCTATAAACTCCATTGATTCCCAAAACTGAGTATTCATCTGTTCAAATACAACCTTCATAGCTAACTGGCCAATTACGAAGTTCTCAATCTTATCTGTAAGAGTCTCGACGTGTTCACGAAGAAAGTCGTTGAGGGTGTTGGTAATAGTATCGATTCGATTCTCATGTCGGCAAGTCTATCTGCCAATAAGGGTATAGTGTGATGAAGGGGTGAATAAATAGTTATTCCTAATGATCTAATCCTGAGTGGTTTTAATTGTTCTTTCTAGCTTAACGTATCTGCTACTACATTAGCTTTTCTTGGGTGACAACGTATCTCACAGTCATAATTGTTGAATAGCTCTAACTAGCGGCGTTGTCTTGACTTGAGAAAACAATTCCATTCTGAATGAAGATTTCTATCGTGTTTGGAAAATAATTATTGTTCACATTCTATTGTTCCGAGGAAATCTGTGGGGTAACTTACCCATTTAGACAAAAAGTTTGTCTGTAAAAGATATTTAACAATGAGGGTTTCGGATAAAAGTGATAGACGTAGAGAAAATTGCTGAACTTCAGCTTTTGTTCTGGTGGGAGGTCTAAAGTCTTTCAGTTTATTCACGTTCCTTGACAAGTTGTCAAAAGAAGGTTTCGATACTAAGAGGACTATTTGGGGTTTTTCTAAGCAAATAACTCCTATGTGGATGTAAGGTTGAACCGCTGAAGGAACCTCTTTCCGTTGTTAAAGCAAGTATGCTTTTCAAGCTTTTTCCTTACTCTTAAAGCAGGCATACGCAAAAACTCTCTATTTGGCTTTTTACTGGAATCAATATGTCTAAACATAAGGTAGTGTTTTCACGACTTACTAAACGGGGGATCAAAATCTTTGCGCAGTAGCGGAGGGCGAAGCGAATGTAGGGGACACAGCCTATTCAAGGAAGGAAGATGGATTGGACTCGCGCTAGTAAGAAGTTCATGGATCTATTGGTAGAAGAGAATAGGTGGTGATGGTGATAACACAGGTGGTGTAAGTGGTGGTGGCACAACAGATTCCGGTGGTGGTATGACAAGAGCTGGTAGTGATATAAGAAGAATTTGCTTCATACGGCTGAAGTTGTCGAATTTTTCCTATTTTGGTGAATTGGATCAGGTGATGTTGAAGGGGAAGCCTATAAATCCGATGACAAGACAATAGGGTGGGAATATGAAGACATGGTATTTGTAATAATCCCGATTAGTAAATATAAGTCATTAGCATAATTATAACATGTTAACATATATACGAAATCATGTAAAATTAACGTCTCTACCAGATGTTGGAAACACGTAGGCACGGAGGGCATAAGGTGGTATTTTGTAAAAGTGGTCCGTTTTAAAAGTGTAGTTATAGTCCAATGTTCAAAACACTTGGTTCTCTATAACTGTAGCTCTGATGCCAATCTGTAACACACCCAAAATCATCACGTCAGCGGAAGACTTAAAATGTCAGCGGAAGACTTTTTGGGTGTTACTTCGAGGATCTTTATCACAATCATAGAAAACGACACAAAAGTGACGCTTTAAAGTTTAATTCATTCAAAATACCAAATATTCGAGACATCAAGATGTTTCATAGTTTAAACAACAAATTTATTTGAAATGTGTCAAAACGTTTATTTAAGCCCATGCCGGGTTACAAGCCCACTCCGTGCCTTCAAGTTCCATCTTGTTTAGTTACCTGAGATAAACACATGCTAAAAGTGTCAACACAAAGGTTGGTGAGTTCATAGAGTTTATAGTTTCGAATATCGATTTCCAAAATCAAAGAGTTTACAAGTCCACAATGTTTATAATAAGAGTTGATTATCCAATTAAAGTGTGAGAAAATCCATAGTATTCATAGTTTAAATAGTTGATTTATCAAAATCAGAAAATGAATGATTTCCTTATTAATTCAAAAAATAGTCCGTTGGTTTGCCCTTCACCGGGTCAACACCAAAATAGTAGTTTGTTTGAACTAACCGGGTCAACACCAAAATAGTTTGTTCGTTTGCCAATTATTAATAGTTTTCCTGGTATATAGTGAGCACAATCTCATAGTTTAATAAAACAGTGGGCTACAGCATTGTACACCCCAAACATCAGTCGTTGTAATACTGTATCATGACTACAGTACTACCGTTCTATTGCTCTTAGCTCATGACACTCAACGATTAACAGGTATCAAAATTATCCATAATAATGATGTAAAACAGTGGCCCTCAAGATAGGTATTTACCAGTAACCTATGAAATCAAATAGCGTGCATTTGGTGGCTTTCCTCTAGCGACCAAATGGGGATTGTCAATCCCTAATAGATCTATTCACAACTACTTATGCTCACCCTTTGGGTGATTAAGGTGCATGAACGAGGGACTTTTAGTAATCGGTACTTAGGCAATAGAGATCAAATATAGCATACCATTGAAAAAGCACTTGTAATCATGTCTATAGCAGGTATTTCCTTATGAGATATAATAATGTGTAAACCAGTAAAGTTTATATGAAATACAGTCATGTATTTAATTAATGAATACTTGTAAAAGTAAAAACAGTAGTTAAGCATGTATCTCCCCCAAAAACGTTTATAAACCATTGTAAAACAAGTAAGAGTAGGGGCTATGACTCACCTTAGTAGTACAGTAGTAGTGGTAGTAACATAATCTCAACGATGCAAGGCAACGGCTTCACACACAACCTAAAAGATATGGTATGTTTTAGTTGATAGTCTAAATCTAGTTTTATCGCGAATATTAGTCATTCAGTTGTGATTAAAACTCGTGTTCGTTTAAATGCTTGAAGTTCAAGAACAAAGTTATATATACATATAACTTGTGAGTGTAATGATCGATGATCGATGTGCGATGGAAAATCATCAAGAATAATTCGAAGTATGTAGACGATGTTTTATGATGTTAGTTTTAAAAGAAAAGAAATAAACGTATCGTTATATATATATATATATATATATATATATATATATATATATATATATATATATATATATATATATATATATATATATATTGTTAAAATTAATTATAGTTACGCGAATATTTATATCGTATATATATAAGTTGAATTTATTAAGTTTTTACGTCAAATGTACGTACATATATATATACATTTTTAACATTATTATAATTTATATAAAATATTATTATAGAAAATCCCCTTAAATTTCCCAAGAGTTACAAATTTAACCTTAACGATATAAACTTCACATCGTTACTCCAAAGTTACATATTATTACATTTTAGGTCCAAAGAATTAATATTTACATTTCTTAATATTAAGTTTCATTTTAACAGTTTTTAACCTTAGAAAAACAGTTTTTGACAGTTTCTACCCAAAGTTTACAATTTTGACGGTTTTAGTCATCGGTTATGAAATTTTTGCAAATTTAGTCCAAAAATCACCAAACTTGAAATTTAACATTTTAACTTTTTCTATAAGTTCAGAATAGCTTAATTATTTATAAAAACTGCTTATTAGCTTAAAAAGTCCTTTTTACAATAAATGGGCCTTAACGAGTCTTAACTAAAGTCCATTAACGTTTTGAGATTCATTGGGCTTACGAAAGGTTTGGGCCTAGCTTTGGGATCATTTTTATGTTATAAAAATGTTAGAGTAGAGCTTATAGGACCAGCTTATCAAATAAGCTTAAAAACAGCTTAACGGGCTAATAAGCCCAACTTGTTATTTATAAAGAGTTTTCAAAACAGTTTTGGTTGATTCAAAAAGGGTCGAGTAAACTGCTTAAATGATTTTATAAATTCGAATAAATTGTATTTCCTGATTGTATACCAAGTCAATAACGAGTTCGAGTAATAAAAAGATGTGATCATGTGTCGAAATAATTATTTAACGAGGCCAAGTAAATGACCAAGATTAATTTCTGAAACAGTTTCTAGGCCAAAAATATTCTAAGTGTTTTCAATGTAAATCGTATAGGTCCAAATCATCTTAGAAACATGTGATATCTATGTGTATACGTTGATATGAGTTCAAAATACTTATAGGGTCTCATTATTGACTTAGTTAACATATGATACGAGGTATAATAAGTACAAGTCGTGTTTATAATTCTCAAGATATAATTAGTAAGTGTTGGTGCAAAAAAATTGTGTTAACAAATAGTTAAAAATAGAAAGGTGATACAAGGGTTTTACCTCACCTCAAATGGTGGAGTAATTTGGCACGTAAGGATCGAATAGGAGAAGGCTAGTTGAGTGGTTCGATTCACGACCCACCAAAGGTCCAAGACGAGCAACCGTGGTTCCTTGGGATCACTTCTATGCTTCGTACGTTGGGCAATTGGTTCGTCCCTAATCAACTTGAAATCTTTACGTATAATAGAATATGGTACGTTTTCGTGTGTGTGTTTTCAACTGAGCTTGCATGGGCAGTTATATAGTGAGTTTTATGAGGGTATAGAAGTTGTGTTCACATGTAGGATCGAATAGATTGCATGTCCACCTCTTCCTTTGTCCAATCGAGTTAAAACAACAAGAGAAAGTGTCATGTTCAGTTTCTGACATTCCCTGACACATTGTGTGACGTTTAGGATTTGTTTTGTGGTGATTGGGGAGCATGGGAGGTGCTAAGAAGGCTTGTGACACGTTTTTACAAAGTTTATCAAGGTGAGTTTTGAGGTTTACTTTGGACAGTTTTGAGGCAGCAAACGAGTGTGATATTAAATGAGGTTTGTCATTTTTGATACTATGGCAGGTGGTAAATCAATTGGTAAAATAAACTTAGTAGCTTGTGTGTCGAATTCGTGAGAAGTCGAGGGTGTTTGATGCCTGTGTCGCGAAAGGTAAAAAGAAAGAAAACAAGAAATAAACTAAGGGTCGTTTGGGTTGGACTCGTGGCTGGGCTGGATTGGACTGTTTCGGCCCAAAATAAAAACAAAGTGGAAAATAATAATTAAGGGTCCGTTTGGTTGTAATTGGGGTTTAAGTGAAAGGTTTGATGTGTTTCGTTTATAGTTTGGGAAATATGAGAGTGATTGTGTACGTCTTGGTTTAAAAATGCGCGCATCATTGCGTAAATTGCATGCATCATTGCATTGCATTTGAAATTTCGCATTATGGGGCCTAATGCAAGGGCATCCCAAATTGCATTCGCATTAGACCGCAATTTACCGCATTTGTCTAATGCTAGAAATGGCCGCAATTATCGCATTGTAGAATTTAGGTCATTTTTGTAAAAAAGAAACTATACAAAAGAGATCCAAGTGTTTAAATGGGATTTTAAAGATAAAACTTGTTAAAAGACGTACAAATGAAACATAATAACGAAAATATAGTATCTTGCGTTTTCAAATGATTTATTTTACAAATGAATTATTGGCTTAATTTCAATATCCTAGTAACTTATTTCGTAAGTTTATTGCATTTACTTGGTACTTGAAAGAATATACTATGTATAAATAATTTTGTACTTTTTTTAATACTAAACGCAATGCGTCTAAATTACGCTCGCATTCGCATCACGCATCACGCAATGGCTTTTGGGACCTTTAGCGCATCGGATCGCAAAACGCAATTTTAAACCAAGGTGTACGTATAATATGGAGAGGAAAGTTCACATATTTAGTATCCATGTGCCTTGCTTCTTTCTTTTCTTTCTTCTCGATGGATAGTAGCAAGAAAAAGAAAGAATATGTTGCGTTTGAATGTGTTAGTGAATGATTTGCATGTGAGTTTATATAGTGAGTTTTTGGAGGTGTATACAAGGTAGGTTCTTGTGAGATGGATTGTTGAATGGTTTGCATGTTGCCTCTCCCAGTATCAAGTCGAGAAGTTACAAGTGTAAATGGACAACGAGAAGTGTGAAATAGTTTCTGACAAGTGACATAACGTTTAGTATTTGGTTTTGTGTTGATTTTGGAGCAAGGGAGGTGATGCACATGGTTTCTAGGTTACATTTGTGGGAGTAATCAAGTGAGGGAGGTGGTGTAAGAGTTTTGCACATGTAGTAGTACCTAATTTTGAGTCCAGGTCGTATTTTAAAGATAACAGCTTGGGATTGCGTTTTTGGTTCAAAATCTCGCGTGTCTAGACGTAAAACATTATTTCGGACAACTTTCGTGCTTTACACTTTTCCTGGTTCGGACCAGAAGAGCCTTAAAATTAGGATTTAAATTCGTTACAGAAAGTTGGTGGTTTATTAGAATTTATACGAAGTGTTATTTGTGTTAATTTGAGATGAAACGTGTAAGGTGCCTTAACTTGATCAATATTCTAGTATAGTAATTATATTTAAAAGTTGATAACAATTGTCTTTCATGGTTCTTAGAAGCATGGAAACTAGAGTTGTTAAATGAAAGGGATACGTCGTGTGTAAAAGTTAAAATAAATTGAGCTAAAGCAAACATGTACTTGTGACTTGTAAATATAATAGTTAGAGGTGTGCTTGGTGAGCTTGTTCAAAGTATCGTGTCGAGGTCCAAAAATATTAGTGAGCAATCTCAGGAATTTTCGTAGGCTTCGGAAATATATAAATATTGTACGGTAATTAAATGAAACGTATAATTTTAATTATAAATGTTTTAAATATATATTCGCGATATTTATAGATTATCGAGGTTCTGTGTAAGCATTGTTCCTAGGTAAATGGTCAATCATAAATGTCATAGTGATTCACATAATATGTAATGCATAAAAAAAATGTTCCCCGTAAAAATGGTATTTAATTCACGTAATATCCTTTTATTCAAATATTGATATTTACTAATCGTATGGGAAAATTACGGGAGGTTACAGGGATTGCCACTCGAAGCATTATCGGTAGAACCAAGAAGTTATTGAGAATACTCCTCCGTAGTTTCATCAATAACATCGATTCGATTGACGGAAGAAACATCGTAGTCGGAGGCGGTTTGATCAAGGTTAAAAGTGACGGCTTCATTTCTAACACGTAAAGTAATCTCCTCGTCATATACATCAATTAAGGCACGACCAGTCCGTAGGAATCCTCTCCCGAGAATGAGAGGAACCCGTGGATCGGCATCGAAATCAACAACCACAAAATCCGCAGGGAAATGGAATTTCCCAACATTGACAAAAATATCCTCAGCTATGCCAATTGGACGAGACGTAGATCGGTCGGCAAGCTCGAGGGTCATAAGCGTCGGTGTCAAGTTAGGAAGAGACAACTTTTTCCATATCGACAATGGAATAAGGTTAATGCTAGCACCAAGATCGGCCAAGGCGAAGCATTGAACCATACCCGGAAAATTGCACGGTATAAGAAACTTGCCAGGGTCTTCAAGTTTTTCGGGTAGCTTTTTAAGTAGAACCGCTGAGCAATTCTCGTTCATTTGAGTCATTGACATTTCAAAAAGCTTTTCCTTATTATTTAAAAGACCTTTTAGAATCGAAGAAAATTTTGGCATCAAAAGTATAGCATCCGCGAGACTTATATCAAAGTGTAACTCTTGAAAAATCTGATAAAACTTTTCCATTTGGTTTTATCCTTCTCGCGGTGCTTTTGTTCATTTAGGCGTGATGGATATGGCAACTTTATTTTAACCAGTGTTTCCTTTTCATTATCATTAACAACCTTTTCCTTTCCTTTAGACGTCGGGACCACCGGAGGTTGGATGTCTTCGGTCCTTTCATTATTAATAGGAATTTCCGTATCCGTTGTCACCTCCGGTTCACGGGCGACTACCTTGGGAGGTAGAGAAGAAGAGGTAGTCGGAGCCTTCGGTCCATCATAAGTAACACCACTCCTTGTTATGATCGCTTTTGCATCGCCCCTCGGGTAAGCGATCGTGTTGCTTGGCAACGTTCTAGAGCCCGAGGGTCGATCATTTAAACGCTTGTTAATATCATTGATTTGAGTTGCAAACAACCTTGTTGTTTCATCTTGTTTAGCAATTAAAGCTTGTTGACTCTGAATCAATTGTTTAATCAACTCTTCCGTGGGCGTCGGATTTGGAATAACAGCTTGATTTTGATTATTGAAATTTTGCCCACGGTTTTGAAAATTGCCATTGTTCTGATTTCCATGATTATTATTCTGAAAATTCCCATTGTTTCGAAAATTGTTCCCTTGAGGCGGGCCTTGGTGGTAATTTCCCCGGTTTTGATTTTGTTGAAAATTCTGATTTTGTCCTTGAAAACCATTATTTCCACGGTTGTGATTTTGATTGTTATTGAATTGATGATTACGGTTTTGCACATTGTTATTCTGATTCACTTGATTCGGTTGATTAAACCCGGGTGGTCCAAGGTAATGGCTCGAACGGTAATTGAGAAGATTACGATCTCCTTGAAGAGGTGGGTAACCGTTGCCACCCATATTCGCAGCATACACGTTCTCTTGAGCAAAAGAGCCAGTCGTCGGACACTCATAATACGGATGTGGACCACCACAAGTAATACAACCTTGATTAACGACATTGACTTGTTGACTTGATTTTTCCATAGACATTGCATCAACTTTCTTTGTTAAAGCCACAATCATACCTATCAATTCATCATGATTTTTACCATTATTAGACACTTGTGGTTTATTTCTTGACATTCTAACACGAGCCTTATTTTCAATTATCGTGAAAGCATCATTCGTGTTCCTAGCCAACAAGTTCCCACCCGCAGCAGAGTTAAGTGAATCTTGGTCAGCATGACATAACCCATTATAAAAAGTATCAATCTGCTGAAGGTCGGTGAACCCATGGTTAGGACATTTTTCCTTCAAATCTTTGAACCAGTCCCAAGCTTCACTAAACGACTCATCAAAAGCTTGTTGGAACCGAAAGATTTGAGAACGTAGGTTAGAAGTTTTAGAGGGAGGATAGAAATAATTCACAAACTTGGAAGCGAGATCATTCCAAGTGTGAATCGAATTGGGCGGTTCCTTTTCCAGCCAAGTCCAGGCTGCTCCTTTTAAGGAGAAAGGAAATAACTTCAATTTCACCACATCATGAGGAACTTGGTTCATTCTTATGGTCTCAGCGATGTCGGTGAAATTTCTGATGTGAGCATAGGGGTCTTCGTGATCGAACCCGTGAAAGGATATACCCGTGATCAAATTGAGTAATCCGTGATTGATCTCAAATTTGACATTGATGTCCGGAATCACAATAGCTCTCCTCACACCATTGAATGGTGATTGGAGTTGTTCTTCCATCGGACGTGGATCAAATGCCGGTTGTTGTCACATTGGCGGGATAACATTGTGTTGCGGACCACCCATCGGCGGGGGTCCGTTGTGTTCGTTTTGGTTCATCTCCTCGTCATCAAGGAAATGAACCCGACTCGTATGTCGTAAAACCCACTCGGGGTTAGAGAACGGAGACGTAAGACTCTCAAAAGAAGAACGGGTGTGCATACACCACAAGCAATTTCAAAAAGAAAACGAAAAATAAAAGAGAAAAGAAAATCTTTTTTTGTTTTTTATATTTTTATCACAAAAACTTTTTATTTCTTTTGTTTTTCTTTTCTTAAAACGTAACGTTAATCGAAAACCGTTTCTTTCAAAAACCACTCGCGACGAGACGGGAGAGAAGAATGGATCTCTCTTCAGCTAGCAATTTAATGTCTTAGCATCCGTATTTCCCGCTTAATCGGTTGTAGTAATTGAAATAATCCGATAAACAACTAATTTTACGTTTTTGTTATATTATGAGACTTTTTTGGTTTACAACGCCCTTCCTTTCGGTCGAGTCGAGGCTGTAACTTTTATTATTTTTTTGGTATTTTTGTAAACACTTTAGGAAAAGTGTTTTGGATTTTTCAATTTTTATATTTTTTTATAGAAAATATATACAAAATAGAGGAAGGCTTATCAAAACACGATTTTTTTAAAACGAATATTCAAAAGCTCACTTCGTCCTTCCCCGGAAGCGGCGCCAAAAATTGATTCATGTGAAAACCAACTTATATATTATATAGTAGTATATCGAAGTGATCCGCGTAAAATACGGATCACCCGAGTCGTTTCCCAGTGAAGGCGAATGGAATCAAGAATATTAATTCGTGAAACCGTGAATTGAAAAGTGAAATAGTGAAAATAGCAATCAAGATATTCAAGTAATCACAAACAATTATGAAATATACAAAGAGTACAAGTTAATTATGCACCAAAGTTAAAAACGTAAAAACGGAAATGCAACCGCGTTATTTAAAACGTAACGTTTATTGAAAAATGATCCTACAAACATGAAAATAATTTCTAAAAATCTTAAACTAATAAAATGAGTTTCTAGAAAGAGAAAAATATTTTTTTACTTTTCTTTTATTTTCTATGAATTAAAATTGATTTTTGGAATTTTAAATGAATTTAAAATTAAGAAAAATAGAAAAATAAAGTGGAAAAATGAAAATTAAATTCTAAAAATTCTAAAATATTATAAAAGAATTTCTAAAAATATTTCTGTATTTTTCACAACATTTTTTGAATTTTTATGGATTTTTGGTAATTAAAATCTATTTAAAATTGAATAAAATCAAAAGAAAATTAAGAAAAATACTAAAAATGCTCAGAAAAATCTGGAAAAATTCCAGAAAATCTAAAATATTAAAAGAAACTCAGATAAAAATTTTGAAAACAAAATGAAAAGTGAAACTGCTTATCACAAGTGCTTATTTATAAGCACTTGTGATCCAATCTGTTTGGAACTTTTAACACAAGTTAGAATGATGCAATGAGCTTAGATATGCAGAAATTAACAAGAATTATCACACTAAATCCACAGAAGTACAGAAATAGAGCAATAAGCATAAGCAATAAGCTAACAATTATGAACAGCACAAGCAGAAACAATTCAAGAAGCAAAGAGAAAGTACAAATCACAATATAAACTCAAATGAAGATCAGAAAACTACACTAATCTCAGTTACAAGCTCAAACTCAAATTTGCAGGCCTATAAACTAAACAGATCCCTGATTCAACTCAGCTACTTGTCAGGTTCAATAAGCTGTTTAGATAAGCCCTATATGAAAAATTAAAGGGGGCAAAAGCTAGACTGAATAACTGAGATATAGTTTCTAGCAATTATAAGACCTACTTCTACTGTTTGCTACTCAAGAATCATTCAAACTCAGCAGCTTATGAACTAATATTATGCAACAATTGACTATTTTATTTTTCACCTAAATTGACTTTTACTAATTTCAATGACCAATTTATGAAAAGAAATGCAGTTATAAACTAGAATCAAAGTGAATTATGCTAAATCATACACTTATGCACCTAAAAATGAGCTAATGCAAACATACATTTCTAGCAGTAAACTACTTAATAGATTTAAAAGCTGATTTTGACTACTAATGAAATAACTTCTAACCTAATGCAGTAACTAACATCTACTAACCTAATATGAACTACAAAAGAAGAATTATTATCAAAACAACAACTGGAACACTATTAAACAAGCAGATCCAAACACTCCCTAAGTGTGACAGTCTCACTAGATTGCAAGGCAAACAAGTGTATAACCAATTCAATCCACCCAAACAATTTAACCAAATGATCAACTATGCTAGAATGAGTCAGAAATACAGATGCTCAATGTAACAGTACTCAACTCTACTCAAGTTATACTCAGATCCAAAATGTAACAGATGTGCAACAATACACAGATCAGAGATAATCCAACACTCAGCATTCAATCTATGCAACTTATATAGCAATGTAATCCAATGAAACAGTGACTCAGTTCCAATCCAGAACTAACTCAGATCCACAATACTCAGTATCTCAGATATGCAAATATCAATGTTAATTCAAATGCAGAGCTCAATCAAGCAACTACTCAACAACAGTATTCAAATCAAATCAACACTAAACTCAGATCTACACTAACTCAGTTAATCAAAACAATCTATCTATATGAATCTACTCAATAAAACAGTAAACTATAACTAACTCTAAATCTCAATTAACTAATACTATTAAGAGAATTTAAAATTGATTTTACCACATAATCCTCCCTCAGCAAAACAGAGGGAGCTCACTGAGCTTGCCTATCTCTTGGATAGGCAGGTCCTTCCCTGTCTGACCTAGCTATCCAATTCACCTCAGGAACCAATGGATCTGAATCCTCTTACTTTAGTTGACTGATTTGACTTGATACTAGAGTATGACTCAAATCAATTCCTCTTAAAGCTAAAAAGCTCAAATGGACTGAATAAAAGTAAAATAAGCTTCACTAAAAGCTCTACTAATCAATTTGTAAACATTTTTTTTATTTTTTTTATTTATTTATTTTTCTTTTTACTGTAAATGAAATAAGTTTTAGCAATAATAGCAGAAAATAAGCTGATGACAGATGGTAATAAGGTAGCTTGAAACAGAATTAGAACAAAATATGCATTAAGAATATTATGAATAAACTGAAATTTATTGAAGGAAACTAGAAATTTTATTAAGAACTTATAAGAAAATTACATGAACTAAGCTAAAAATACATTCTATAGAAATTTTGACAGCATTTCAATACCTAAAAACTACACAGAAAATAGCTAATACATGTCCCTATTTATAGAAAAGGATGGAGGTTGGGGTCTCGGATTGCCAAGCTGGTAATCCGTGTGACCTGCATTATTTTGAAGCCATGGAGAGCCCTTTGATCAAGTTCCAATCATTTCCTTTCAATATCCACCCTTTGATCATGATCTATGACGCGTCTCACCCAATCAAACCTTGCCACGTAGCCTAATTTGTGCTTCTTAGATGTTCTGACACATGCTGACACCACTGACCTTCTAGAAGAGCAATTGATTTGACAGATTCACCCTTAATTGCCGTAAATCAAACGGAATAGTAAATTAAGGTTCATGTAATTATTTTCTGGGTTGAGTGGGGTGAAAAAGGGGTGCGATGGGGAATTTATTAGTTTTAACTTATTTTGACTATGACCATTTGACCAGATATGGGCTTTTGTGTGGATGGGCTTGACCATGGGATAAATGGACCTTGGGTATTCTTTTTGCTATTGGATTTAGGCTTAGTATTTGTTTTTATTTTCAGATTTTGATACTTTGAAATATTTAAGGACTAAAATGTGTAAAAGATGAAACTCCAAGGACTAAAACTGTAATTCTCCAAAAGTATTATCCAAGGGCTATTTCTGTCCATCTTAGATTCTTTGAGGACAGATTTTGATTTATCTTGAAGACTATCATGAGGGACCAGATTTGACAATTCTGAAAAGTGCAGGGACCATTTCTGTCACTTCTTCAAACTTCTCACAAGGACCACATCTGCTCATATATCAAACTCTAAGGACTCTTATAAGCTCAAAATGATTTCCAGCTTGACTTTCAGACCATCTCTCACTCTCGTGCCCGAGTTGTTGTTTTATCATTGATTTTTCGTCATTTTGTGATAAATCCGTACCTGCATGTTCATAACATCAAAACACATGTTTCTTTGGCATTTGGTTAGCAAAATAGTCTAAATGGGCCGGTATTTGGCCATGAAATGGTATGTGAATTAACACATACCAAATAGATACAGTGAATGCTCTATATTGAATTACAACATATTTAATCATAGATAGAAAGTTTTGTGTTTACATGTTATGAACTTATGATATTCATGAATCAAATTTGTACATAATTACTGATTTCCAATATCGTATTGTGTCAAAATTTTTATTTTCTATCTCTATTCAAAAACTTACCCTTTAATCTTCATTAGGAAAACCATTAATCACGATCTCTATAGAAGTAAATAAACATTCAAATATCAAGAATACAAACGTAAATGGAAATACATTAAGTTGTAGTCTTAGTGTACCCAATACATGGTACATTTTCTATGGCAAAGATATGCCTTCAAAATATCCTTCATCTACAAAAGGTGAGAATTGGCAGCACCACTCTAACTCCGAGTATCTTTTGGCATATCAGTCATTGTACATCTCACAAGAAATAGCTTAGGAAACTCTCCTAGTCCAGTGGGGTACCAACTAGAGTGAGTACGAGCCGAGACTTGAACCCGCAACCTTTTATCCACAAAATTTTTCCAGTAGGCCTGCAAGTTTTTCGAAGATGGTACCAACTTGGCCAAAGCCCTTGGGTTTTAAAATATCCTTTAAGTTTTCTAAGATAATTTTCAATCTTATCTTTATTACAAACATAATAAACCAGTCATGTTACACCATGAATAAATAATATAAGATTTGAACTCATGACTCCCACGTTGAGCTACATGTCCCCGACGAGCAACTGTCGCAAGGATCAAGCCATCAATTTTACATAAATATTCGAATACTAAATCATAATTAGTTAAAACCTTAACACCATAGAGAAGCATATATAAACAAACATCAAGCCAAAGACCTAACTAACCCGCAGATTAGGGAATGTTTAGCTTTCTAAATGTGCTCACCTTTTAAATTCTTTGATAACATTTTTAGAGCAAGAGACCTAACTAACCCGGAGACTTAATTGCACCATTTGATTCTTAGCAAATTTTAACTAACCGCAGATTAGGGAATGTTTAGCTTTCTAAATGTGATCACCTTTTAAATTCGTTGATAACATTTTTAGAGCAAGAGACCTAACTAAACTGGATTTAATCAATGTTGGATTCTTAGCAAATTTCTAGAGTGATGTATTCTACCTGGACATATAATGCTTGTTATATACTATTCATTATTGTTATGCAAAATAAGTTGATCAATTATTTATGGCATGTGCCTCAATTCCAAGGCTGGGTGTATTAGGCTTCTTTAGGACGCGTCCCTGGACGCTTCTTCGTTAAAAGGGCATCCCTAACCACTCGTACTTGGTCGATTTTGAGCACAAGTTGGTCGTCTACAAGACCGACTTGTCGAGAGAGTTGTGTGTGTGTGCGCGATCGATGTTGGAATTTGTGGGGTATATTTGTGTATAATATAGCTCTAGATTACATTTCTTCTAACATTAGTTTAAAATTATATGTTTCATTGACAAATGCTAAATTAACAGTTTTGTATCTAAACTTGAGCTAAAAGTTTATTGGCTAAAACAAACATGGAAATACACAAAAGGTGACCTTGTATAGTATAGCTCTAGATTACATTTCTTCTAACATTAGTTTAAAAATATATGTTTCATTGACAAATGATAAATTAACAGTTTTGTATCTAAACTTGAGCTAAAAGTTTATTGGCTAAAACAAACATGGAAATACACAAAAGGTGACAGTGGCAAATCATTCCTTTTTTACTTGCTTACGATTATATTCTAATTTTAATTCAATGTAATTGCTTGATGTCATGTTGGGATAAAAAAGAATCAAGTCTGGAAAGTTTCAAATGCTTTTGAAACATGTTCATGAACCAAACTTAATTGTAATTACTTATTTTCTATCATTGGTGTCAGCAAGTTTTTTTAGTTGGAAAAGAATTATGAAGAAGATTTACTATTGACCAAAAATCTGCATTAGGAAAACCATTAAACACGATCTATATAGAAGAAAAATTACATTTGAATGTGAAAACGACATAGAAGGGAATACATTTAGTGGTATCATTGGTGTATCATAGCAAACACCGGGTAAAATTTCTATGGCAAGATGATGAGCCTTTAAATATCCTTGATGTTCTCGGAATTGTACAAATCTAGCAAAGAAAACGCAAACATTACTCTCTCTGTTATCCCTAAAAAAATTATATTTTCTTTGAATGATGGCCAGGCATAGTAAGGGCCGCCAAAAGATCAAAATGCAAAAAATGGAGAAAGAAAGCAACTTACAGGTTACTTTCTCCAAACGTCGTTCTGGCCTATTCAAAAAAGCGAGTGAGCTAAGCATCTTGTGTGGTGTAGAAATCGCTATTGTCGTCTTCTCCCCAACCAAGAAAGCATTTTCCTTTGGTCATCCCTCTGTAGAGATGATTACTGATCGTTATCTCAGAGAAAATCTTCCATCAAGTTCAAACACCTCTCTACTTATGGAAGCGCATCGAAATGCGAAAATCCATGAACTCAATAGACAACTCACTTATGTGGATAGTCAGCTCGATATCGAGAAGAACAAAAGCGATGAGCTTAGAAAGATCAGGAAAGAGGGACAAGATAACCGTTGGTGGGAAGCTCCAACAGAGAGCCTTGGATTAGAAGAGCTTGAGCAGTTAAAGGTACAATTGGGGGTTCTTGGTAGCAACATCGAAGAGCAAAAGGAGAGGAGTGTGGCAGATGCTGCTAACGCTATGGAAGTTGTCCCTATCTCTAGTTCCACGAGGATAGATGCAGGATATGGATTGTCCATAACTCCTCATGGTCTTGTGCTCGGATATGGCCATTTCGGTAACTGAGAAAGGTAAAATTATTTTAAATCCCTAGACCCTTTTACAGATTTGTATAATCATGAATAATGTGTGAGTTTGTATATTTTTTGAATGGATTATCTTCCTTTGCACTAACATAAAAGACCTGGTTTTTGTTTTATCGTTAATTACATGACATAATATATATTTATCTTATAAATGAAATTTGAAATGCTAATAGTGTAATAATTTGAAATTACTTGGTGAAGAAGTACCATCAGTTGATATGGTACCCAAACTCTAATAATTAATTTTCAGCTAATTGAGATGCTATTTAATTTTAAGGTTCAATTAAATCCGATCCAAACTGTTTATGTGATCAGGCTTCCATTTCAAGAAAATTGGAGACCAACCCGATTAGTTTAAGCTAGAAGGTTTTAAATACAGGGTGTATGTTGCTGGTGTGCTTGCAAGAAGAGGTCTTCGGTCGTTTTTATTTATTTATTAAAGATTATTTGTATTTTGTTGTTTGAACTTTCTAAAAAACAATGTTATGCTTAAGTTATTTTATGGATATTTATATTTGTAAGAAATGGTATCAGTGGTATGTTTAGCTATATATGTGTAGTTTCTTTTGATTTGTCTTGTAAGCTGAGGTTTTACTGGACTAAATTAGGAAAAACAATTTCTTGGATTAAGCCTCATGTGTATCTTTTCCGCAAAGAACAGGCACATCAAATTCAATTTTTGGGTTGTATATACATACTCATGTAATGTGTTTATAGGCAAAAAGGAGCCCATTAACTTCATAATATAAGCATGTGGTTATAAGTAAATACCTGTATATATATACCGACACAATGAACAACAATAACTGCAGATAATGCGAGTCATAGTACTAGTTTTCAGATACAGGACCAGTCTTAACCTGTAATACTAGGCATCAGTTTCTTGGAATATTAATAATACTAATGCAACAAGCATATAATACTGTTGTAAACTATAAATCATTTGACAACTATACTAATACCAATTTAGGCCGTATGCAGATGTGATTTTCCATCCATCATATCTCTTACTCAATTAGTCACTGTATATTAATCTTCCATATATCTATATCAGATTCCAATTAATATAGCCATATCTATATGTATAAACAAAGTATAAAGAAATGATGTTGATCACTCTATGGAACGGAAACTCTACATTCATGACGTGATCTTTGACATTATATATTTGTATGTGCATTTCATGAATAGCCTGACATTTAGAAGTATCTGCACTCGCTACACATAAGTGTTTTGTGCATATGTGTTATTTTCGTATATAGTAAAGCTGGAAAACAAGTTCAAAACACTGGTCAGGGTCAATTAACAAAAAGTTTACTAAATCATTGACCAATTTGAAACTTATAAAAAGGGATATTAGTGATTTCCTATGTATGTATATATACTTCCAGAACAAATAATCACTGAACGATTTCATATTTGATCGTAAAGACATGAACCTTATACATCTTTTTAGAAGACTATTTGACAGATAATTATTCAATAGGACTATTCTACTTTTTGATAAATTGTGATGAGTGGTTTCTAGCTTGTAAATTAATGTATTAATCCTTGCGTGTTTACAATCTAAGTTAGTTCATTCTTTTTTTTAGCATCGACCATTACTGTAAGAAAGAATCTTTCAAGGAGCCGGCATTCATTCTAGCCTCTCACTAGATTTTTGTTTAGTTATAATACAATCTCCGAAGATGTTTGGGACGACGAGTCGTTCTGGTTGTCTATCTGATTTCATAATACGAATTTTATGAATAATTTTTTTATTATATATATCTAATTATGTATTAATTATGTATTTTTTTCAAAAACCTTGTAACACATTGCCTGGATTCCTATCTGTTCATGAACCTTATCTAATACATATCTACGTCATGGCTGTCAAAGATTCTTTTGAACAGAATTCACGAAATATTATCTGAAGCTGAGGCTGTAAATAAATATTGTTACAAACATTCACAAAACAGTCACATGTTGTCTAATGCTGAGGCTGTAAATATAGATTATTATAAAAATCACAAAACACAGTCACACAATGTTTAATGCTGAGGTTGTAAAAATAGATAATTACAAAAATCAGAAAGCACAGTCAAATAATGTCTAATGCTGAGGCTGTAAATCTTCATTTAATTTATTCAAATCCATAAAGTTGATTAAGCTTTAATTGCATTATTAATGTACATAGCCTTGGAAAACAGGACGAACCTAATAAATAGCCATCAGTCTCTCCCAAAACAAACCAGAAAAGAAATTTATATCAGACACCTCTAAAAAAAAACCCCTTTTATATCTAATTGTGAAAGATGCCGCGAACCTATGCAGGTCGTAAGAAAATTGAAAACAAAAAGATAGAAAGTGAGAAAAGTTTGAGCGTCGCCTTTTCCAAACGGCGTCCAAGTGTCTTTAAGAAAGCGAACGAGCTTTCTACACTTTGTGGGGTACAAAGTGCGGTTATCATATTTTCTCCAGATGAAAAAGCTGTATACTCATTTGGGGATCCATCACCTGAGGTTTTAGTATCTGCCTACCGGGAACATGATTCTGGTGCTCAGAGTTCACAAACAAGTGAATGGGTGGAGCCGTTTCAAAATCCCCAAACCGATATTTTAAACGCTCAGCTAAATAGCTTGCTTGCTCTACTAGAATCCGAGCAAAATATTACTGAAAAACTAAAAAAGAAAAAGAAAGAGAACCAAGAAGAGAGCTGGTATAATGCTCCTATAGAGAATCTTGGAAGAGAAGAGCTCACTGTGTTGAAGAATGCAACATTGGAAGTCAAGAATCAAGCTGATCAGGGGATTACGGAGTTTGGCGGATCTCGTGGCTGAAAATTCTATTTTTAGCTTGTTGCTTTTGTTGTGTTTTATTTTACATTTTCATTTCAAAGTTAATTAATGTTGTTGTATTGCATTATTCACAGCCCATCCAGCATTTGTTGTTGCATTTAAGCATGGGTAATATGAACTACTATCTTTTTATTACAATATTGGATTATATCACATGGTAATATTGATATAATTAACTTGAATGCCTTGAATTACTTATACATAAAAAAAGCTGGGTTATACTATGGCTTATAAATTCGGCTACAAGTCAGTAGTGGTTTCCAGATTCTAGCTGTCGCTTCCGCCCTTGCAGAAAATAGTTGTACATAGCAATACAAAGTATATATCTTGAATGTTCTTTCGATGGTAGTACTAAAGTATCTTGGATACATTTGTAATCTGGATTTCAAAGTAAAATATGATTTCCGTGCATCAAATTTAAGTTTTGCTATATATAGGTTGCTAGTAAAATAACTGTGAATTGAACCAGCGATCATTTTTCTGATATGGCTAAAAAGTATTTTGATGAAGTTGCTTTGATCGCAGCAAGGAATATAATCCGACAATCATAAATAGTAGAGGCTGTTTTTTTCTGAATTTTCAGCTAAGTATTACATAAGCCATATCTCTATTATTACATTGAAAAATAACCCTCTAACACCACATGAAAAATTATAAGAAACAACAGATCGATGATGATGAAAGGGAATATTGGATTACAAATATAACAATTTCCATCAATTTTGAGTATACGGGTACACTAGTGCCTCTTGGCCAAGTTGGTACCTAATTGAGCCTTTCTGATCTACCAATTATAGGTTCAAATTGGTGCTAACATGGTGCATTTATTCTTAAGTTCTGTGCAACTGCTGGGTATCAAATGGATGTTTTTCTGATTTTAGGACTTCCTTTCTGTTGTTAATTTGTTCTTTCTTGTGAGGTATTCAACTATTCCTTTTGTTTTCCATAGTTTCTTTGGGGCTTTGTTTGTTTTTGTCTGCTGTTTGGCCTCGTGGTTAGGTGTTATCTGGCCATATATCTTTTTTGCTTTAGAGTTCATAAAAATGATCAAAGTGGATAAATATAGGCTATGGTTAAGGACTTGAAGAGTTGAAGTGTAGGCTCCGGTTTAAACCTTATTAGTATTAAGCTTAGTATTATCAGTAAACACAATATACGAATTATAATTTGAACAGTTGCATTTATATTAGTGTGATTACTACGTATTATTTATTGTGATAGTCTTAAACGTAAAACACAGTTTATAATTTGAACAGTTGCATGCATTTGCCAAGATTTACGACTCCTTTTTTTTTTTTTTTTTTTTTTTTTTTTTAAACCAAAATATGCATTTTATAAGATTTAACATTTTAGACATCATTTTATACTAATAGATAGAAATTTATGTGGTTTACGAGCACCTCTAGAAACCTGGCCCTTTGACCGTCCACTGGATTTTACAATTATGTTTAGTAAAACCCATACGAAAGATAAGCTGAATATGATAAGAGCTAGTATTTAACTCCTCAACGTATTTTAATTGCACATTGAATTCTAAATTGCATAGATGCATTGGACTTTTCTTTAGGACGTGTATTAAATCAAGATATTTATCAAACAGGTATCACTAAGGAAGGTGGTGATGGTGCTGATCAAGAGGACTCATTTGCAAAGCCTAGTGATCTTCGAAGATGCAGTGACTTCATGTGGAAAGTTGTCAAAAAATGAAACACAACTCTCGTAAAGATCTGGAAGATGATAATATTCTGGAAATTTATGGCAGTCTTGGTGAAGCTCCCGTGGAAGATCGTAGCAGCTCTTCCAATACTCGAACTCTTGAAAGAACAGACAGAAGAAATGCTCCAAAACTTTTGGTGGTGAAGGAGGGGACAAATCAAAGGACGATGGCGATGATTCAAAGGCACGCGTAGTTGAAGAAATAACAATCCCATCTGTCATGGAAATGGCAAAAGCTGGGATCCTTTTTTCGCCAGTTAATGGTGGAATTTCTGAAATTGATTTCAATAAGAAACATCTACGCTATCCCTGCCAGTAATTAATTTGGGCGTAAACACAGAAGTTTATTTAAGAAACTTGGTAGCATACGAAGCATGCGTTGCAGCAGGCCCATTAGTTGTTGCTCGTTACACCGAGCTAATGAATGGCATCATCGACACCGAAGAAGATGCTAAGTTTTTGAGAGAAAGAGGAATAGTATTGAATCGTTTAAAGATTGATAAGGAGGTTGCAGATCTATGGAACAGGACGAGTAAATGATCCGTGAAACTAACCAAAGTGCCCAAAATGGATAATGTGATTGAAATGTGAACAAGACGTTGTAAAATTATCAAAGTTCATGAAGACATATGTGTTTGGATCATGGAGGATTTTAACGTGGTGGGCTGCTTTGTTTATGTGGCGGAAATCATTTCCTTTTTCCTAGCTTCTTTTGAAGACAGTGGCATGCTCTAATTATAACCTTACTTAAACTTAAAATTAGAGTAAATTACATATATCTTTCTATTGGAATAATAGTTATAGCGAAATTATGGTTCTCGTCCTAATACTTCTAAAATCACACGATTCACTACTCATGCATAGTTAGCGTAACAGTTTTGTTCTTCACCCAATGAAATGACTAACTTTCCGTTGATGAAGTTCTAAAGGTCTACAGTGAAACTACTAGTTTTATGGCATGTGATGGTTCTAAAAGTGGTTGTAGAGCG
The DNA here is from genome assembly GCA_030686995.1 of Artemisia argyi. Classification (NCBI taxonomy): domain Eukaryota; kingdom Viridiplantae; phylum Streptophyta; class Magnoliopsida; order Asterales; family Asteraceae; genus Artemisia; species Artemisia argyi. Next base: position 53,259,982 of record CM060707.1, read on the forward strand.
GGCAAGAAGAGCTTATATGAGCAATGAGGATACTTGTGATCAAGACCCGTATGATGATGATGACTTTGAAGATTATGGTTTGACTAATGCCCAAATAGAGTTTGCTAACACATTTGGTATTAGTCTCCGTGGTTAACTTTGATAGGTTTTTGCTTTATTTTTCATAAGTTTACACGTCTTTCTTATGATAGTTTAGCCTAGAAGCACTTTTGCCTTGTTGGGCTGAAATGTTGGATTCACCAACATCCGTTATACTTAATTGTTAATAAAAATTTACTAGGGGTAACCCTTTTAACAAAAAAAAATAGAAATAATAATAATAATAATAATAATAATAATAATAATAATAATAATAATAAAAGAAATGGCTAACTTTCTGTTGTCTTCTTCTCTTTTGATTTTCTTTAAGTTTTTATATATTCTTTAGAATTAGTTAATTTAAAGAACTTTGTATTAAGAAAAAAATTAAAAACTTTATATAAAATAAAAGGTTTCAAAGAATAATAAAAGGAGAAGATGACAGGGGCAATTTCATCATTTAACTTGGGACCAAGGACAAAATGTTTTGGAAACTTGTTGACTTGCGTCTTTTTAAAACTCCAAGTACGTACGAGTTCCATGACTATATGACATTATATTATTATGCTTGAATAGATACAGTGAACGCTCTATATTGAATTGCAACATATTTAATCATAGATAGAAAGTTTTGTGTTTACATGTTATGAACTTATGATATTCATGAATCAAATTTGTACATAATTACTGATTTCCAATATCGTATTGTGTCAAAATTTTTGTTTTCTTTCTGTATTCAAAGAAATCTAAAAAACTTACCCTTTAATCTTCATTAGGAAAACCATTAATCACGATCTCTATAGAAGTAAATCAACATTCAAATATCAAGAATACAAACGTAAATGGAAATACATTAAGTTGTAGTCTTAGTGTACCCACTACATGGTACATTTTCTATGGCAAAGATATGCCTTCAAAATATCCTTTATCTACAAAATGTGAGAATTGGCAGCACCACTCTGACTCCGAGTATCTTTTGGAATATCAGCCATTGTACATCTCACAAGAAATAGCTTAGGAAACTCTCCTAGTCCAGTGGGGTACCAACTAGAGTGAGCACGAGCCGAGACTTGAACCCGCGACCTTTTATCCACAAAATCTTTCCAGTAGGCCTGCAAGTTTTTCGGAGATGGTACCAACTTGGCCAAAGCCCTTTGGTTTTAAAATATCCTTTAAGTTTTCTAAGATAATTTTCAATATTATCTTTATTACAAACATAATAAACCAGTCATGTTACACCATGAGTAAATAATATAAGATTTGAACTCATGAATCCCACGTTGAGCTACATGCCCCCGACGAGCAACTGTCGCAAGGATCAAGCCATCAATTTTACATAAATATTCGAATACTAAATCATAATAGTTAAAACCTTAAAACCACCCAATATGCATTTGCGTACTTGTTCATGACGAAAAACACCATAGAGAAGCATATATAAACAAACATCAAGTGAAAGACCTAACTAATCCGCAGATTAGGGAATGTTTAGCTTTCTAAATGTGCTCACCTTTTAAATTCTTTGATAACATTTTTTGAGCAAGAGACCTAACTAACCCGGAGACTTAATCGCACCATGATTTAATCAATGTTTGATTCTTAGCAAATTTTAACTAACCCGCAGATTATGGAATGTTTAGCTTTCTAAATGTGCTCACCTTTTAAATTCTTTGATAACATTATTAGAGCAAGAGACCTAACTAACCCGGAGACTTAATCGCACCGTGATTTAATCAATGTTGGATTCTTGGCAAATTTCTAGAGTGATGTATTCTACCTTGACATATAATGCTTGTTATATACTATTCTTTATTCTTATGCAAAATAAGTTGATCAATTATTTATGGCATGTGCCACAATTCCTAAGGCTGGGTGTATTAGGCTTCTTTAGGACGCGTCCTTGGACGCTTCTTTGTTAAAAGGGCATCCCTAACCACTCGTACTTGGTCGATTTTGAGCACAAGTTGGTCGTCTACAAGACCGACTTGTCGAGAGAGTTGTGTGTGTGTGCGTGCGATCGATGTTGAAATTTGTAGGGTATATTTGTGTATAAGTGGGGTATATATGGCCGGTGAAGTTGGTGGTCTTATTACAACTATTTGATGATGAGGCGAAAAGATGACGTGATGCTGAGTTGATGCTAATGAGGTTAGTCACAATCACTACAAGATAAAAAGGGCTTAAGTGACGAGTGGAAAATCGTCACAAATAATGGAAAATTCGTCATTGAACCACCTTGGTCAAGGAAATCAAGGTCGTCACTTGTATTTACTATAGCTCTGTTACAAAATTAAAAAGTGATAGAATTGAAATGTGACACTAAATTAGTGACGAGCCAAAGTTGTCACTTAAGGATGTGTGACAACCCATTTCATCACTAAAGTGACTAAAGTCATCATTTAATGAGATCTTTGCTTCATACGGTAAATGGATCAAAGATGAATCATATTGTCTAAGAATGAAGGAGGAAATATCTTTTCCAACCTGCACAAAATGGCAACAATTTTCTCTTCTAGGTGCATAGCCCTTGAGCATATCATCCGGATAAATTCACTGAGTTCATATAGAACAAGCAGAACCTCCGCCTATACTCAACCCCTAATTAGTAAAGGGTAAAACTCGTTGAATGAAAACATAAAAGTCATAACTTTTCATGCAATTTGAAGTTCTCCTTCTTTTACGCAGCTAGATATATTTGAAGCAAGTCCATCCGGGAATTTGAGTGACATGAGCAAGTTTTAATATCTTGTGTTTCTCATCTTTTGCCAAATGGTAGCAAGCCATAGGAATTATGAATGATTCATCACTTCATTGTAGTTTTATTATTATTATTATTATTATTATTATTATTATTATTATTATTATTATTATTATTATTTAATATATATATATATATATATATATATATATATATATATATATATATATTGGGTAAAAGGTCAAAAGACCCTAATCTTTTCTTCAACCCTGGTCAATTAGATCTTGACGAGATTTCCATGTGTCTATTGTCTTACCCTTTATGTTAAATAATGTTCATGTTAGACTTTGCGTCACATTCTTAATGATATTCGTGATATCGATGTTGTATCTCACTTTTAGTTTAGCCAATATGGAAGATTAAAGAACATACTTTTCTTTTTTTCATCCTTTTTTTTCCTTTTAAATACGTACGGTTCATTTTGTTTACAATGGAATGCGGACCACCAATGGAAGAATCAATATCATGCAAAACTTCATCTCCAGATTGAGGTGCAATCGGTTCTCGATTATCCACTGATCCGTTAAAATTCTTTTTATCCTTTCACCATCTATGTGACAATGGTATAGATCTTCGATGTCCCATGTAACATACTTTTCGATCGCATTTTAATTAATGAGATGAAGTTTCATCCATGCACATTGGACAAGCTTTGTAACCCTTAACACTCTAACCAAAAAGCATACCATATGATGGAAAATCATTTATAGTCCATAACAGGGCCACACTTAATTTAAAATACTATTTTCTTAGTGCATCATAAGCGTTGACACCAGCCTACAACTCCTTAAGTTCATCAATCAGAGGTTCCAGGTAAACATCAATATTAAGTCGAGGTGATTTAGGACCCGGAATCAACATTGACATGAACATGTATGGGTATTTCATACATTTCCACGGAGGCAAGTTATATGGGACAGCAAAGGCAGGCCACATGCTATGTGAACTACTTAGGTTACCAAACTGATTGAACCCATCTGTTGCCAAACCTACGTGTCTATTTTGTGGATCACTAGTGAATGGAGGATCAATTTTGTTAGGGTGTATCCAAGCCTCGGTGTATGTAGGATGTCTAACTATGTTATCAAAATGACTCATTTCCCCTTATGCCACCTCATATCATACGCAACTTGCTTATCAATAAACAACCTTTGAAGCCTAGGTATGAGTGTAAAATATCTAACAACCTTTTGTGGTACATTTGAATCTTCTTTCTTAAACCAAGGTGCCTTACATTGGTTGTTTGGATATTGGGTATGATATGCATACTTATTTCTATAAAGAATGTAATCATTAACGCATGCATGTATTTTCTATCCTCCAAACCCCAAATCAAGAACATATTTTTTTGCTTCATAAAAGTTCTTCGGAATTGAGGATGGAGTTGGTAAAGCTTTTCTAAATAAATCGAGCACGAGATCAAATCATTTCATTGACCAGCCACTAGTTGTCTTCAAATGTAAAATGGTAAACACAAAAGAAAACTTTGAAAATTTTCACATTCTATATAAAGCTCTTCGTGTGATTAATCTAATAATTTGCGAAGAGTGTTTAAATTTTTGTTGGTTGGTCTTGAAGAGTTGATTCTAGTCCGCCAATTATCACCCCAAAGAACTCTGACATGTGTTATGTAACATCTCATCAAGGTCATCATCGCTCATATCATCGGTAGCTCTGTTACTTTCATCAAATGACACATCATCACCACCATCATCATCTGAGTCCTCTCCATGATAATTCCACGTTTTGCTTCTACAATTTCCATTTTGCGTTAAATGTCTATATCAGTTTCTTTATATTTGTTTTAGTGTGTGCGTGTCCATTATAGATCTTATATCTGTTTGTGTGTGCTCGTAATTAGCTAATTGTTGCTTTTGTTATGTATTCGCATATTGCAATCAATTTGGTTAATCTTAATTAAGCGTGTCTTATGTATCGGTCCATACGAGTGATCCTTGTTCTACCCTTAAATACAAATTAAAATACAAAAAAAAATAATAATAAATAAATAAATAAATAAAATAACTGAGATGAGGTTTTGAACTTTCTTTTTTGACATTTTGGGTGAATAGTAAATTAACATATGGTCTCACCAACTAATTTTGATAAGTTACTATCACTGAAAATTATTTAACAATTGATACGGCTAATATGTTCTCCCATGTACCAAAATATTTTTATCTGAAATTTGAATTAACCTTGTATAGTATAGCTCTAGATTTTCTTCTAACATTAGTTTAAAATTATATGTTTCATTGACAAATGCTAAATTAACAGTTTTGTATCTAAACTTGAGCTAAAAGTTTATTGGCTAAAACAAACATGGAAATACACAAAAGGTGACCTTGTATAGTATAGCTCTAGATTTCATTTCTTCTAACATTAGTTTAAAAATATATGTTTCATTGACAAATGATAAATTAACAATTTTGTATCTAAACTTGAGCTAAAAGTTTATTGGCTAAAACAAACATGGAAATACACAAAAGGTGACAGTGGCAAATCATTCCTTCTTTACTTGCTTACGATTATATTCTAATTTTAATTCAATGTAATTGCTTGATGTCATGTTGGGATAAAAAAGAATCATGTCTGGAAAGTTTCAAATGCTTTTCAAACATGTTCATGAACCATACTTAATTGTAATTACTTATTTTCTATCATTGGTGTCAGCAAGTTTTTTTAGTTGGAAAAGAATTCTGAAGAAGATTTACTATTGACCAAAAAGTTATACACTTTTATCTGCATTAGGAAAACCATTAAACACGATCTATATAGAAGAAAAATTACATTTGAATGTGAAAACGACATAGAAGGGAACACATTTAGTGGTATTATTGGTGTATCATAGCAAACACAGGGTGAAATTTCTAAGGCAAGATGATGAGCCTTTAAATATCCTTGATGTTCTCGGAATTGATCAAATCTAGCAAAGAAAACCCAAACATTACTTTCTCTGTTATCCCTAAAAAAATTATATTATCTTTGAATGATGGCTAGGCATAGTAAGGGCCGCCAAAAGATCAAAATGCAAAAAATGGAGAAAGAAAGCAACTTACAAGTTACTTTCTCGAAACGTCGTTCTGGCCTGTTCAAAAAAGCGAGTGAGCTAAGCATCTTGTGTGGGGTAGAAATCGCTATTGTCGTCTTCTCCCCAGCCAAGAAAGCATTTTCCTTTGGTCATCCCTCTGTAGAGATGATTACTGATCGTTACCTCAGAGAAAATCTTCCATCAAGTTCAAACACCTCTCTACTTATGGAAGCGCATCGAAATGCGAAAATCCATGAACTCAATAGACAACTCACTTATGTGGATAGTCAACTCGATATCGAGAAGAACAAAAGCGATGAGCTTAGAAAGATCAAGAAAGAGGGACAAGATAACCGTTGGTGGGAAGCTCCAACAGAGAGCCTTGGATTAGAAGAGCTTGAGCAGTTAAAGGTACAATTGGGGGTTCTTGGTAGCAACATCGAAGAGCAAAAGGAGAGGAGTGTGGCAGATGCGGCTAACGCTATGGAAGTTGTCCCTATCTCTAGTTCCACGAGGATAGATGCAGGATATGGCTTGTCCATAACTCCTCATGGACTTGTGCTCGGATATGGCCATTTCAGTAACTGAGAAAGGTAAAATTATTTTAAATCCCTAGACCTTTTTACAGATTTGTATAATCATGAATAATGTGTGAGTTTGTATATTTTTTTAATGGATTATCTTCCTTTGCACTAACATAAAACACCTGGTTTTTGTTTTATCGTTAATTACATGACATAATATATATTTATCTTATAAATGAAATTTGAAATGCTAATAGTCTAATAATTTGAAAATTACTTGGTGAAGAAGTACCATCAGCTGATATGGTACCCAAACTCTAATAATTAATTTTCAGCTAATTAAGATCCTATTTAATTTTAAGGTTCAATTAAATCCGATCCAAACTGTTTATGTGATCAGGCTTCCATTTCAAGAAAATTGGAGACCAACCCGATTAGTTTAAGCTAGAAGGTTTTAAATACAGGGTGTATGTTGCTGGTGAGCTTGCAAGAAAAGGTCTTCGGTCGTTTTTATTTATTTATTAAAGATTATTTGTATTTTGTTGTTTGAACATTCTAAAAAACAATGTTCTGCTTAAGTTATTTTATGGATATTTATATTTGTAAGAAATGGTATCAGTGGTATGTTTAGCTACATATGTGTAGTTTCTTTTCATTTGTCTTGTAAGCTGAGGTTTTACTGGACTAAATTAGGAAAAACAATTTCTTGGATTAAGCCTCATGTGTATCTTTTCCGCAAAGAACAGGCACATCAAATTCAATTTTTGGGTTGTATATACATACACATGTAATGTGTTTATAGGCAAAAAGGAGCCCATTAACTTCATAATATAAGCATGTGGTTATAAGTAAATACCTGTATATATATACCGACACAATGAACAACAATAACTGCAGATAATGCGAGTCATAGTACTAGTTTTCAGATACAGAACCAGTCTTAACCTGTAATACTAGGCATCAGTTTCTTGGAATATTAATAATACTAATGCAACAAGCATATAATACTGTTGTAAATTAGAAATCATTTGACAACTATACTAATACCAATTTAGGCAGTATGCAGGTGTGATTTTCCATCCATCATATCTCTTACTCAATTAGTCACTGTATATTAATCTTCCATATATTTATATCAGATTCCAATTAATATAGCCATATCTATATGTATAAACAAAGTATAAAGAAATTATGTTGATCACTCTATGGAACGGAAACTCTACATTCATGACGTGATCTTTGACATTATATATTTGTATGTGCATTTCATGAATAGCCTGACATTTAGAAGTATCTGCACTCGCTACACATAAGTGTTTTGTGCATATGTGTTATTTTCGTATATAGTAAAGCTGGAAAACAAGTTCAAAACACTGGTCAGGGAAATTAACAAAAAGTTTACTAAATCATTGACCAATTTGAAACTTATAAAAAGGGATATTAGTGATTTCCTATGTATGTATATATACTCCCAGAACAAATAATCACTGAACGATTTCATATTTGATCGTAAAGACATGAACCTTATACATCTTTTTAGAAGATTATTTGACAGATAATCATTCAATAAGACTATTACACTTTTTGATAAATTGTGATGAGTGGTTTCTAGCGTGTAAATTAATGTATTAATCCTTGCGTGTTTACAATCTAAGTTAGTTCATTCTTTTTTTTTAGCATCGACCATTACTGTAAGAAAGAATCTTTCGAGGAGCTGGCATTCATTCTAGCCTCTCACTAGATTTTTGTTTAGTTATAATACAATCTCCGAAGATGTTTGGGACGACGAGTCGTTCTGGTTGTCTATCTGATTTCATAATACGAATTTTATGAATAATTTTTTATTATATATAACTTAAGCAGCTGCTCCTATATATCTGTACTAATTATGTATTTTTTTCAAAAACCTTGTAACACATTGCCTGGATTCCTATCTGTTCATGAACCTTATCTAATACATATCTACGTCACGGCTGTCAAAGATTCTTTTGAACATAATTCACGAAATACTATCTGAAGCTGAGGCTGTAAATAAATATTGTTACAAACATTAACAAAACAGTCACATGTTGTCTAATGCTGAGGCTGTAAATATAGATTATTATAAAAATCACAAAACACAGTCACACAATGTTTAATGCTGAGGTTGTAAAAATAGATAATACCGGATCCGTTACCAGATCCAACATCAGAACCAAACTCACCATTCACACCACCAACATATAATTACGAACCTAACTCAGAAAGTGAAATAGAAACTACTATTAGTTCACTTAGAAGCTCGTTAGGAAGCTCGGGAAGAATTGATCATACACCAGTTAGAGGATTAAAGGATTTGAAAGCAATCTACGAAACAGCTAGTGTCGTTGAAGCACCTAGTTTACTCTTCATAGAAGAAGAACCTCGTAACTACAAGGAAGCATCAAAGGATCATAAATGGATTGAGGCCATGAAGATTGAATTGGATTCAATAAATAAGAACAACACATGGATTCTTACTACATTGCCAGAGAATCAAAAGGCAATTGGACTCAAATGGGTTTTTAAAACCAAAAGAGATGCACATGGAAATATCATCAAATACAAGGCACGATTAGTAGCAAAAGGATATGTACAAGAACAAGGAATAGACTTCGATGAAGTATTTGCCCCAGTAGCTAGGATAGAAACAGTACGGTTAATATTAGCGTTAGCAGCATATCACGGTTGGCAAGTTCATCACTTAGACGTAAAATCAGCATTTTTACATGGAGATTTGAAAGAAGAAGTCTACGTTACACAACCTGAAGGATTCGTACAACCAGGAAAATCAGGAAAAGTGTACAAGCTTATTAAAGCTTTATATGGATTAAGACAAGCACCGAGAGCTTGGAATGTGAAGCTTGATCAAACCTTAAAATCATTAGATTTCAAAAAGTGTAATCTCGAACAAGCAGTTTATACAAGGAGGACCAAGAACTCAACAATTATAGTTGGAGTTTATGTAGATGACTTAATAATCACGGGCACTCCAAAGAAAGAAGTAGAATTATTTAAATCCCAGATGGAAGAAAAGTTTGAAATGAGCGACTTAGGATTGTTAGCTTATTATCTTGGGATAGAAGTTACACAGACAGGAGGAGAGATTACAATCAAGCAAACAGGTTATATAAACAAGATCTTAAAAGAAACAAATATGGAAGATAGTAATGATACAAAGATACCAATGGATCCCGGTACTAAGTTGGTCAAGGCGGAAGATGGAGAATCAGTTGACGCAACTTATTACAGAAGCTTAATTGGAAGTCTCAGGTACTTACTACATACAAGACCAGATCTTAGTTATTCAGTCGGACTACTCAGCAGATGGATGCAAGAACCAAAAGAACATCACCTGAAGGCAGTAAAGCAAGTAATCCGATATATTAAAGGAACAAAGGAGCATGGCATAATTTACAAGAAAGAAGGCGGCTGCAAGATTACAAGATACAGTGATAGTAGTTATGGAATCAACACTGATCAAGGAAAAGGAACTACAGGCGTAGTATTTTATTTTGGAGAGTCACACATTACATGGAGCACTCAGAAACAACCGACAGTGACACTATCATCATGTGAATCAGAATTTATGGCAGCTACAGCAGCAGCATGTCAAGCATTATGGTTGAAAAGATTACTCAGTGAATTAACTGGAAATGAAGAACAAAAGATAACGTTGAAGATAGATAACGTCTCAGCAATAGCATTAGTGAAGAACCCAGTTTTTCATGGAAGAAGTAAACACATAGATATTCGATATCATTTCATTCGAGAATGCGTAGAGAATGGACACATCAACATAGAACATGTCAGAGTAGAACTACAAAGAGCAGATATACTAACAAAGGCTCTACCAAGATTGAAGTTCATGACAATGCGACAAATGCTCGGAGTTCAAGATTTAACAAGAAGCAACGATGAAGATTAAGGAGGAGAATGTGACCCGAAATAATCTTCATTTCTTATGCTTAGTATTAGTTATAGTTAGTTAAAAGTTAGAAGGACCAATTATGTAGATTAGAAAGTTATTAACTAACTTTGGTAGTTAATTCGGTTGGGTAACAAACCGAATGGACATGACCATTGGTGAACAAACATGTTGGTTCAAACATGTTGTTTGGAACCTTATAAATAGTTAGATACATGTAACATTAAAAGGGTTAATGAAATTATAGTTTTACTTATTCATATATTTGCAACTTATCATAATCGATCTAGAGAAAAGTGGGACAACAAAAAGATGTTCTTCCGTCTCTATATCCTCGTCACAAACAGGGCACCGTGTTGAGTCTAAATCAACTCCTCTCCGATCAAGGTTTAATCTAGTTGGTAGCCTCTTATGAAGTATCCTCCAAGATGAGATATTGATTTTAGATGGAAGAGCCTTATTCCATCTAAAAGGTTGCAGGTTTAAGGGATGTAAAACCTTAGTGATGTGAGATCGCATGCTCTTAACAGTGAACACACGATTGTCACTAATAGTGCAATCCCAACAATCATGGTCATTGGAGAGGCGGAGGTTAGTTAAGAGGGTTACTAGTTCGTTTAGCTCTTGATGCTCAGTAGCTGATGGAATGAGCCTTACCCAAGCCCAAGGAAAATGAAGACCAAAAGGGATTAGTGTGCCATTCCCTGGATGGGGTAGATTAGTAACAACAGTAGGTTGTGGAGCCCGATCACAGACTAGGCAAACTGAATTAGATGCCAATCTAAATAGCCTAGGGAAGGTAATGTTGAGAGGGGGCCCCCAAGCCACGGGTCTAACCAAAACCGGGTGGTTTGACCATTTCCAATTTTACATTTAAATAAGGATGGAAAAGTTATACCATATGATAAGAATTCATCTTTCAACCTCATTATTTGGTACCATGGCCCCGACTTGTACAAAGAAGAAGAACCCATTTGAAGGCCTCCTTGATGGCTATGAATTGAAGCAATTATTCTTCTCCATAAGGCAGTTTCCTCATTTAGAAAACACCACCACCATTTTGATAACATTGCTTGGTTGAAAACCTTAAGACTTCCAATGTTTAGACCACCTTGTTCGAGTGGGGCGATTACTTTCTCCCAAGCAACCCATGCAATCTTCCTTTCTTCCAAGTTGCCACCCCAAAAGAATTTTCTACGGGGTTTTTCAAGGTTATTGATGATGGTTATTGGAGCCTTAAAAGTGGAGAAGAAGTACACGCCCAAGCTACCAAGGACGGACTTGATGAGAGTTAAGCGACCTCCATAAGATAAAGTTTTGCATTTCCACTTAGAAAGCCTATTTTGGAATATCTCAACCAAAGGAGACCAATGAGTGCATCTAGACATGTTAGCACCAATAGGTAATCCTAGATAGATGAAAGGAAGTTGTGAGGGTTGACAACCTATTTCAAGAGCAAAGGAGTTAAGCTCAGTAGTATGAACTCCAATCCCATAAAGTTTGCTTTTGTTGAAGTTAATCTTGAGCCCGGATGCAAGGTAAAAGCATGTAAGAATACTAGACAAGTTTCTTGCATTTTGGATGGACCAATGACCAATAAATAAAGCATCATCCGCAAATTGTAAGTGAGAAATGGGAACCTTGTCAACGCCTACTTCAGGTCCAATAAAGATGTTGTTTTTCTTTCTGAGATCTTGAGGCGCATAAACTACTATGAGAAGACATGTCTCATCAACATGGATCCATTTTCCTTCAAGAGCAAGGAATCCATCACCAATGGTTGATGAGGACATAATGAATTTCGAAGAGTCCCATATAGCTATGATCCCTCCTGATTTTCCTTCTGCCTTTTTCAAAGAATATTCAAACGAAGAATTTCCCCACATTGATTGGATCATGAATCGATTATCATCACTTGACATTGATTCTTGAATACCTAAGAAGTGGATTTTGTTCTCACAACATAGTCTCCTAATCCAGCTTCTCTTGTGATCCTCCCCAATCCCCCTAACATTTAGTGAGAGAATATTCATAGAAAAACGGGTTTATCTCCGGTACCCACTGCTTGGGCTACGTCCACTTCTTTACCGATCATGTTGAAACCCAGGGCTTTACCAATGCTAATTGTTCTGTTAACTTCTATGGACTCAGTTTCCAAACAGTCTGAGGTAGTGGGTTTGGATAGTAACCTCGTATTACACCTATGAATGAGTGAAGAGGAATCTGAACCCACATTGGAAGAAGAAAACGAGGATGGTTTTGTAGGCTGGGAGGCAATCTGTTGTTTCTGGTTTTTGTTTTTTGTTGTCGTTTTTCTAAGATTTGGATTAATGCCATTAATAGGGTCAATTAATCTGAGTGAAGCATATCTTTTTTTTCTGGTTTGACGTTGATTTGGATGGGAGGAGGTGGGTGGAGGGACAGAGCATGAATTTCTACTGCAACGAGTGGTGGTGGGTTTGGTTTTTTCTAGTTTGTCATGGGCTCTTGTTAGGTTAGTGGGTATGGGATGAGTTGGGCTTGAACTTGAATGCCATGAATTACTTATACATAAAAAAAGCTGGGTTATAATATGGCTTATAAATTCGGCTACAAGTCAGTAGTGGTTTCCAGATTCTAGCTGTTGCTTCGGCCCTTGCAGAAAATAGTTGTACATACCAATACAAAGTATATATCTTGAATGTTCTTTCGACCGTAGTACTATAGTATCTTGGATACTTTTGTAATCTGGTTTTCAAAGTAAAATATGATTTCAGTGCATCAAATTTAAGTTTTGCTATATATAGGCTACTAGTAAAATAACTGTGAATTGAACCAGCGATCATTTTTCTGACATGGCTAAAACCAAGTATTTCGATGAAGTTGCTTTGATCGCAGAGGAGGAATATAATCCCACAATCATAAATAGTAGAGGCTGTTTTTTTCTGAATTTTCAGCTAAGTATTACATAAGCCATATCTCTATTATTACATTGAAAAATAACCCTCTAACGCCACACGAAAAATTGTAAGAAACAACAGATCGATGATGATGAAAGGGAATATTGAATTACAAATATAACAATTTCCATCAATTTAGAGTATACGTGTACACTAGTGCCTCTTGGCCAAGTTGGTACCTAATTGAGTCTTTCTGATCTACCAATTATAGGTTCAAATTGGTGCTAACATGGTGCATTTATTCTTAAGTTCTGTGCAACTGCTGGGTATAAAATGGATGGCTTTGTTTGTTTTTGTCGTCTATTTGGCCTCGTGGTTAAGGTGTTATCTGGCCATATTGCTTGTCAGTTGCTTCAACGTCACGTAGTATCTTTTTTGCTTTAGAGTTCATAAAAATGATCAAAGTGGATAAATATCGGCTATGATTAAGGACTTGAAGAGTTGAAGTGTAGGCTCCGGTTTAAACCTTATTAGTATTAAGCTTGGTATTATCAGTAAACACAATATACGAATTATAATTTGAACAGTTGCATTTATATTAGAGTGATTACTACGTATTATTTATTGTGATAGACTTAAACGTAAAACACATTTTATAATTTGAACAGTTGCATGCATTTACCAAGATTTACAACTTTTTTTTTTTAACCAAAATATGCATTTTATAAGATTTAAGATTTTAGACATCATTTTATACTAATAGATAGAAATTTATGTGGTTTACGAGCACCTCTAGAAACCTGGCCCTTTGACCGTCCCCTGGATTTTACAATTATGTTTAGTAGAACCCATACGAAAGATAAGCTGAATATGATAAGAGCTAGTATTTAACTCCTCAACGTATTTTAATTGCACATTAAATTCTAAATTGCATAGATGCATTGGACTTTTCTTTAGGACGTGTATTAAATCAAGATATGTATCAAACAGGTACCACTGAGGAAGGTGGCGATGGTGCTGATCAAGAGGACTCATTTGCAAAGCCTAGTGATCTTCGAAGATGCAGTGACTTCATTTGGTAAGTCGTCAAAAAATGAAACGCAACTCTCATAAAGATCTGGAAGATGATAATTAATATTCTAGAAATTTATGGCAGTCTTGGTGAAGCTCCTGTGGAAGATCATAGCAGCTCTTCCAATACTCAAACTCTTGAAAGAACAGATAAAGATAGATAAAATGAAATTAATAGAAGGACTCACGAGTATATGCATAATAGTGGTGCCAAGACACTTCTAGACATAACTACCATTTCATACTCAATTAAACTATCCCATCCAAACCCATTTAAGGGAAATGTAGTCATAGTCTAGGATATCCTTAGTTGCTGTGGTGATTTAGTGTTCTTAGTTGGAATGCTATGTTTACCATCCAATTTAAGCAAATTTAAATAACACAAAAATGAACTATAATACATTAACATACCAACATCCTCAGGCTCTTGCTTCTCCTCCCTCTTCCTTCCAATGCCAACAGGCCATCTCCTCTTCCTTTTTGGTGTCATTGTACTCGGATTATGTATTGGTGCCAAAAGCATATCTTTTTTTCTCGGCCTGCCCCTCCCTCTTTTTGTCTTTACAACAAGGTCATTGGCGGTTGTACTTCCACTTCCAGAGGTAGGAATAGATATCACACCACTACCACCCATAGGTATTTCGTTGTAAGTTTTTTTCTACAACCAATCAAGAATATTCCTTCCTTATGTTCTTATATGAAGCATATTTAGTAATAACTCCATCACCAAATGTAGCATGAACTTCCTCAAAGACTTCATCATTCAATACAACTTTCGACCACGTCTTTTTCGACGAATGATCTGCCCTAGTAAACAAATCCTTTCCCTTATCATTATTTGCAATAGTTGATTTGGATGTATGTAGCGAATGGAAGTTAGGGTTGTGTTAGTTTTGTTTAATTTTTGTTTTGGGGGTAACTAAGGTTGGTTTGGGATTTATTGTTGTTTTAATATTTATTCAATGAGTATTTGGAAAGTTAAGTTGTAGATTGCAAGTTTAGTCATTGAAAGAAAGTGTAGCATTGGGAATCGAAGTTTGCCAGGTAAGTTAATTGGCGGGAACAGTGAAATAACAATTATACCCTCAGGTCCTAAATCGGGTGAGGCCACTTAACGGGGGGTAATAACGATTGTTAGCTCTCAGTGGCTAAAATGAGTGCCACATCGGCTTCAGGGACAAATTTAGGGAAAAAAATCGGTGATTTTCTTGCAGTTTTTGAAAACATTATGGACAAAATTTACAATTTACCCAAGATAAAATAAGGAGATAAGGGTATATAAGTCATTTAATAATTGTAAAATTTTATACTTTAATGAAGTGAAAAATTATCCGATCATATTTACATTATTATCACAAAATAACAAGTTTGTTGTACTAATGTGTAATAAAAAAAATTGATAAAGAAAAGAACTACTGTAAAGATAAATGTTGAGAAAGATAACTTAACCTTGATCAAGAAAATACAAGAAACAACAATTTTTTTAGAGCGTTTGTATGGTGACACACATTGGCTCAAGCTTGTTTGTCACCTTAGCTCCACATCACCAACTCAC
Organism: Artemisia argyi; assembly: GCA_030686995.1. Lineage (NCBI taxonomy): Eukaryota > Viridiplantae > Streptophyta > Magnoliopsida > Asterales > Asteraceae > Artemisia > Artemisia argyi. Next base: position 53,275,824 of record CM060707.1, read on the forward strand.
TCACACACCAAAATACGCATTCTCTCATGGCTTGAGCTAAAAGGGTCCCATCCATTATTTTTTTTTTCTTTTCTATTTTTTCAAACAAACTAAATTTCATTAATTCAAGGTTCCTTCAACTCACGCAGCGCCACTTCTTTCGCTCAACCACTCGTGCAATAGGCTTCCGGTATGGTGGCGATGGACTGGCGGCGCCAGCGGGTGTGTCACGATGGACCGATGGACTGGTGTGCCTCAAGCGCCAGGTTCCCAATTTCAGTGGTGGAGCCAGAGAATTTAATCGAAGGGGGCAATGATAGACAAGAATGTTTAGATAATGGGCCGAACTTTTTTATAGTAAAGTTCAAAATGGGTCGGTCAGGTCGGATCGGTTACATTAAATGCAAAAAAACACTTCTTTTAATACCAACTAAATGAGCGATGTATGTCACATGATAAAGCAATTTCATTGAGTTCATTTTAAATAAGATCAACTCGACTTGTAATCTATATTCTTTTTTTTTACGGAATTGTAATCTATATTTACTTATAAAATATAAACACGCAACCAAAAATAGGAAACAAAAGAACTAAGAGTGTCTACACTTGTATCAAGTAATTATATAGTTATAAATCGCTCATACATGCTTGTAAATTTTAACATGAATGTTTTTTGTTAAGATGCTAACGTAAAGCCTTTTTTTTAATAGGACTTGAGACTTGAGCCTGAAATTTGAAACTAAAACAACCGCATTATAACAAAGATTAAGATTCTCAATTTAAAAATAAATCTTTTACAGCTTATCAATACTAAAATAACGTTGCATCACAATAGGGAATAAACTAAAATACATTAACATAAATAAAGTACACTATTTATTTGGGTAGAAATTTTATTATATTCAATGTTCACTTCCCAATGTTAACTTTGCCACCACCCTCCTTTTCCCTTTTCTATCATTTCAACTTCGCAATGTTCATTTTCAACCTCCTTTTCCTTTTTCTATCATTTTAGAATGTGCAGTAGGAAAAAAATTCGAAGATTCAATTTATGTTTTTTCTTTTTGAAGAGGGCACCCCAATTTCTGAGTTGAGGGCACCACTGATTTTTGCAAAAAATTTAACCATTTTTCTTACTAATTTTGCTATTCCGGTGAAGCTTTGTTGGGGGCCTTTCCCCCCACTACTTGCAAGGTGGCTCCGCCCCTGTTCCCAATGCTCTTACAAACATAAAAGAAAAAGGGGGGGAAAAAGTTTCTTATCACCAGAGTATCAAACCACAACCACCTAAAACACATGCAGGCACACCAATATGCAATAGATATAAACGTACATATACGTGCAGTGCATAAAGTGCATTTTATTTTTAGCATCCATGTCATGGAGCTTTGCTTATTGTTATTGCTTCTTCTTACTGTGAGCTAGCAAGCTTAGTCTAAATTAAGCATTTTCAAGATTGAAATGTGCCATGAACAATGGAGAGGTATCAGACTCAATGGTTGCGGTCATCCACATTCCCTTCTTGCGAACTGCAATTTGCCTAGGACTCGCATCGATATTTCTATAGATATCATTCTTGTCATCAATTTTTCCATCGTCATAGACGTCACAGAAAGCCTGTACACATGAAATTTAGCTCATCTAAGTAAATTATATCTCGTACGTATCCATAGTATGTAAAAGTGGGTTAATTTTGAAATGAGTTTGTAAAACTGTATTGGTTATAATTTGCTTTGCGAATATGAGTTATATGTATCACAGAGTTAACAAGGGGCCACCAAATATTTCATTTTTAACACTTTCATGAGTTCATCTACAAGTCCATAAACTGTTTACTTTTGTAAAAACAAGTACTCCCATGTTTCCATGTGTTGCTTTTTACAAATTACATCATACTGTAAAATCATATCTCTAGTTGTAAATATAAGACCAAATAATATTTTACTATTTGGAAAATAGAGATATAATTCTATATATTCAAATCTAAAAATCAAAATACCTATATATACCCAAAATCAAAGAGTTAGAAATGAAATATTTGGTGAGGCTTTGGTCACAATAACCCATATCTTCAAAACATAATACAGTTGAGTTAACCCACTGTTACAGTGCGTTTTCAGCTTTGATCCCACTTTTACACATACACACACAAGCCTCTACGTATATGTGCAAAGCTTAATACTCGGTTTGTATTGACAACTTGCATACTTACGTGGGTATCTAATGACACCCGATTCCAAGGGGTCTCCCAACCAATTAGACTGCTGCAGAAACCTGCATTGTTGTTGCACTCGACACGATATATGACATACGCCATCGAGCCAGTGGCCGCACTTGCGTTTTTGACATGCAAAAACGCACCCCACTGGCCATTCTGAACTTCCAGCGGATATAAATCCCAGACTCGCCCATACCAGGAGTTCTCTTGATCATAATACAAGGTTTCACCAGTAGCATTATAAAATATACACAGCGTGGAAACTCCATTGCCAGAGTTTGTTTTTTGTTTCCTAACATAGGCAATCGCTTCATCACGCTTGTTATCAGCATTTGGATTTTTTCGAGCAGTGGCTGCCCTCTCCAAGCGAGTTCCCTCAGTTACTGGCTTGCCAAACACATTACTGGCCATACCCGAGGCCTTTGGTCTAGTGTTATGGGAGTTGCCCATCAACCTAGAGGTTACGGGTTCAAAACACAAGAGCATAAAAAAAGAAAATGTATTGAGAAAACTGTGCAGCTGAATAAGATCAAATCATGCATTTGTACATATGCAAGGAATACAGAAATATACCGAAATCATTAGGACACATGAAACTATTTCAGCCACTTTTTCTTTCAAACTATAACCAGAATGCATTTAGTAGCAACATATTACGAAAATCCGAGTAAGTTATTTCTAACTCAATAGTAGCAACAGATCCTAAACATGCTCCATCTCAACTCAAAACACAACAAAATCAGCTCATAAGGATACACAGACAAATCATCTACAACGGACTGTCAATCTGTCATGTTGCTCGATTACCAAAAAAGGAACACAATTATTTTAGTACTAATTTTCAACAATCTTATATTTAAGTCAGTTTCACTATAACTTTTTTGTTCATTTAATGTTAAACATCCAAACACTAACTCAAAAAACTAAGTAATTAACTATCAAATAACTTGTACAATAGCAGACAACAATTCGATAACGATTAACTAACATATAACTGATACACGTAACAGTTAACAAGTACAGAATGATTACAGAACCACGGCGACGATTACAGGAACCACGGCGATTAAGGCATACGAAGACGATTACACAGCGATTAGACGATCGGAGTATGAAGGGTTTGATTGTATGACTTTATGATTTTAACAAAATTTTAAATGTGTGTGTGTGGAGTGTTTGATAAGAATAAAATGGCAATTGTGCAATGTGCAGTGTTTTTTAGTTTAACACTGCACAGCCTAAAACCGAGTTATTAGCAAATGCTTTCAAAAGTGGCATCTTATGCTCAATTATTTTTGTCACTTCCCTTATTACTTTTTTGAGAAGCATCATTGCACCAACACTTGGTCTAAGTCCTCTAAAAGGGATTATGCCTTCCCTACTTTTCCAGTAATCACATGTTCTACTCTGGGCCATCATCTCGGGCAGTTGAAGTTAATGTAACAAGTATTCCATGCGTGAAGATCTTAGTCATCAACATGTACGTCATGACTCAATATTTCAGAGATGATGTATTTTCTATCTTATCCTCATCTTTATAACTCATGATACTTTTAAGATAGAGACTAGCAGTTCTCTTATGTACATCCGATTTCATTCGGAAACAATAGGAATTGATACCCACTAGCCGCTCCTCTCTTCCTAACCTTTTTTCCATTAACGCTAGTTGATGTTTATTAACGTTCCAAATAATTATTCTTTCTCAGGTATCGAGATCCATAGGTGATTTTTATTTGAGGAAACCAGAATTTCACAGGGACCCACGCAGGGGCGGATCTATGCCCTGGCTACCTGTGGTACGTGCCACATTTGGGTTGGCCAGGTGAAGTAGACCACCTTATGTATCTAGATAAGAAAAAAAAAAAACTGAGATAGCAAAATAAAACAACAGTGGACTGTATATGTTTTGTGAAAAAGAAGAAGACCAAAATTACTTTATTTTCTTTTTAGCGCATTGGGTTTATTCAGTTTTATTTTAAACCCTCTCATTTAACTCGCTTATAATTTGATACCTTTTTACAAAAAGCCAAAAGGCATGGGTATCATTTATTGTTATGTTTAAAAAAAAAAAAAAAAAAAAAAAAAAAAAAAAAAAACCTCAGCTACTTATTTGTAGATGCGTATGTATAAATAAATGGATTTGATTGACAATTTAAAATATTTTTATTTTTATAAACGAATGTGTTGAAATTTTAAACATTTATTTAATAAAATGATTGAGAGGTATAATTATTTTACAATACAGTCATGAATTGTTTTTAGGCTGTGTAAATCAGAAAAACTCACTTATAAACACATTTAGCTTAATGTAAAAGTTAGATATTTCGTTTCATCAAAAGCAAATATTTTAAATTAAACCTGACCCGACCTAACACGTTGACCGAAAAATTGGTGGAACCGTTGGTTTGTTCTATCTTTACAGTATTAATGAACCACCTTAGTTTTACGGCTAGGTCCGCTTCTGTGTGTGCTACATGTATATTTACTCAACGAGAGTTTAAAAGAGCATTAATAAACCAAACCCGCTTAATTTGGCAAAAAAAATATATTTATATACATAGTCCAAGTAGTTATTAACAGTCATGTGTTAATTTGCTTTTAATTTTTATAAGTTAGAACTTAGGGTAAAAATAAAATTGTGCCACACATACATAAAATTTCTGGATCCGCCACTGGACCCACGTCTTATGCAATATTGACACCATGTTCCTTTGAAAAAGCATGTGTTGACTGCAAAACCTTCCATCATTTTGTTGGAATTTTAATAACATGACAAGCATAAATTAAACATATAACCATCAAGAGCACGCAGGCGGAAGTCAAGAAACAATACAAGTAATTAATTAACTGAATATTAAAGAAACGTGTACCTTATAACAACTCCATGTAAAACAAGATCAAATCAAGTAAAACCCTAAAGTTAGGGCTTATGTGGATCGACTACTACCTTAGTCGATTAGGGAAAATTACAAACACAAGTGGTTTGTCCTAGGTTCTTGTACGATTCGATGCGAATAGCTAGGTTCTTGAATCACAATAACAACCAAAATACTGGTTTTTGCAAGATAACCTTTTCGCAAGGGTTGACTAGTCAATTCCACCCACGTCTACTTTGTATGTATAATTGATATATGTATCACATCACAAGAATCATGTAGCCACGTGGGCTTCGGTGTAGATTGGTTCTAGCTAGGATTAGGACTCGACATTCCGTTTAGTGTCGTTAAACTTGGTGTAAGCTCGTGTACGGATTGCTCCACCTGAAGGAGTGTGTTGATATAGTGATTGAAAACTCTCAAGTGTGGTACTCGGGGAGTGGAGTAGGACGAAGAGTGAGCTTCGTGCCGAACCACTATAAATCTCGGCGTCTCCTTTGGTTGTGTTTTTTCATTTACTCTTTTCTTTACACACTTTCTACTTTCACGTCTAGTTGATTAGATATCACATAACTAGCAAATCTAGCAACTTTGTAAAAGAAACATAAACGGACCTAACGAAGGCAAAAACGATTTCAATAAGTAATTATAAACGGTGAAATTATAAACAAAAACGGTGAAACTATTCAATAAGTACTTTCACGTCTAGTTGAAGGAGTGTCTTTTAAAACAATGGTGATTCCAGTATGCTTATCTTCGTAATTTCAATACGAAGCCAATGGCAGTGACGGCGCCAGTTAACTCCTTACGGTTTGCGAGTTATTATCAAAACAATGACCATATAGAGTTTAATCCGATTTTTAAGAGAACGGATAAACAGTGAAGAGTAGTGCTTGACGGGGTGGCTAGAAGCGTCGGCTCAAGGTTGCCGACTAGGTCTTAGGATAAGACTATTAGAGGCATTAGCCAGTGTGTGGGTTATGGTCATTAGTGTTTTGACATGCATTGTAAAATTAAATAGTGATGAATGAAGCATTAAAACCTACGGGGGAATTTAATCTTCAACAAGTTCAATCAAGTAGAGGTTTTTTAACTGCTTAGCTCGTATTTGATTTCCATCGTTTATGTTCATTATCTTAGCTAATAAGGCCTATAGGCTCAGCCCATTGGTTTAGGCCCGTACGGCACTTATGGTTAGGTTTTTTTTGTTCATCACAATATGCGCACCCTAAGATGAATAGGTTTAACGCATTCGTTGGCTGTTAGATCATCATGATATTTGGGTTGTGGCTTCTGAACACATGATTCTAAGTTCTCACTGAAGAGATTTGGTGAAAGATCTTCCTTGTGGGAGATATGGTCCATCTAAGTTACTACGAGATTCATTCTTTGTTTACGTTTATTTTATTTTTGTGCATATGCCAGTAGGGTTTAGACCGCACTTAGGTTTGATTCGTTTGTTGAATGGGTTAATATTCTGGTTGTTCGGGTTGTTGATAAAGGCTTCATTTCATTCGTTCTATTTAATTTGTTTGGCGGATTTGTTTTGGTTCTGCAAAATTTGGATCGGTTTTGGTTATGCAAGGTTCGGTTATAAATTTTGTTTGTTACAATTTTGTACCTGTTCGATATGTGTATTGGTATTTAATTGGAAATTGGTTTTGTAATGGTGCTTGTGATGCAATAGTCTCAACTAATTTTGCATCTCGAAATCAACAACTTGTTTTAGTTGTGCATCTGATTTCACATGGTTTTGAATGGTGATACTACTTGGTTTCACACATGTTTGGTACTATTTGATTGTTCTCTACGCCTGTCGCATGTTCTACTATTTTCCTCTGCCTGATTTTGTACTCTACCTGTCTTTATGTGCTTGGTCCTGCTTTGCATCTCATTTTGTTTGTTCTACTCTTGTTCATCTCCGTATTTTTGTTGATATGCTATGATTTTGCAATTCGTTTTGGTCCGCCTGTTTTGAGACCTGACTGATTTTGTCCTGTTACAGTTTTGATTACATGGATTGAGACTCCATCTAGCACCGAGTTAGCACTCTCGGACACTCTGCCCTGCTTTTGTTTTTCAGTTTTAGTTTTATTTTGTGTTTGACAAACTCTTAATGTTCACCACTACGACATTGTGAGTTTAAAGGGGGTGTTAGCTAATAAGGCATCTAAGTTCGGCCCCTTTGGTTTAAGCCCGTATGGCACTTAGGGTTAGCTTTGTTCATTTCCTATTCAATGTAATATAATCTCTATAATTCATTAAATCTCATAATATATTTTCAATATTCCCTATGATTTGGAAAAAAAATTCCATCTCCAAAGCAAGGATTATAACTGATGATACCTCTTTTGACCTATATGATCATATCCGTATGAGTTTCCGAACCTCATGAAACCCCTAAAGGCACGGGTTCTTCATTAATTCTTATGATTAGCAAAGTATGGGTTTTAAGTTTCATATTTTTAAGGTCTCAAAATACCAAAGAGTAATAGGTATTTTTTATCCATTTTTGAAATCTCAAATGCTCTTCAAGTTTTCTTTTCCATTTTTCCTTATTATGTAAATATTCCATTCATGCATTTGACTACTCAAATGTTTCTCACGACGTGACCATTTTAGCTAATATAAGTTATGTTTTTATTTATTTTAAAATGTTTGTAAGTTTTTTTCCGCAACCAATCAACAATATCATCTATCATCTCCTTCCCTTTGTTCTTATACGAACCATATTTAGCAATATCACAAAATGTAGTAAGAACTTCCTCAAAGACTTCATCATTCAATATAACTTTTGACCACTTCTTTCCCTACGAATGATCTACCCCGGTAAACAAATCCTTTCCTTTATCATTACTTACCATAGTTGGTTTGGATGTGTGTAGCGAATGGAAGTTAAGGTTGTGTTGGTTTTGTTTAATTTTGTGTTTTGGGGGTAATTAGGTTTGGTTTGGGATTTATTGATGTTTTAATGTTTATTCAATGAGTATTTGGGAAGTTGATTGCAAGTTTAGTCATTGAAAGAAAGTGTAGTATTAGGAATCGAAGTTTGCCAGGTGAGTTAATTGTAGGAACAGTGAAATGACGAGTATACCCTCAGGTCCTAAATCGGGCGAGGCCACTTAACGGGGGGTAGTGACCGATCGTTAGCTCTTGGTGGCTAAAATGAGTGTCACATAAGCTTCAGAGAAAAAAAAAATGGTTTTCTTGCAATTTTTAGAAACATTAGGGACAAAATTTGTAATTTACCCAAAAATATATGCAGTCTCTACGAACAAATATGTATAATTTAAGCTTTAACATACCTAGTTCATCCAAAATATGTAACATGTTTGCATTGTAAAGCTATATTTGATGTATACAACTTGTAAATTGATAGGAAAACCCTCTTTACAATTCAGGTTTACCCAATTAATTTCCTGGATCAATGCCAAAAGACCACCATATGGGCATTTCCCTTAAACGCTCAAGAGAGGGGAGAGGGGGGGGGGGACCCTAAGAAGCTCATTTTTTCCCCCTTTCCAGACCTCATTTATCTATACAAAACACTAGCAGTATATATATGAACGGAAAAATCAAAATAGTAACCTCATACATGAAGTCGGCCTATACTAGTCGTGAAATTGAATCCCACTCTATTAAATATATGAAGTAAACCAACATTAACTACCAAGGATTAGCCTACAAATTAACGACCTCACCACAATGGTCGTGTAAACTGGATGGTCAAATTGTGTCCAATTTGGAAAGCACGGACAAAGTCAATCTGAAGGTCGATAAATCCAAAATACAAGATCTAACTGAAGTTGTATGTACTAGTATAGTGCCGAGCACAAACTGAGAACCATAAATGATGGCTGGTTCAGTTTCTTGATAATTCGAATTTAGCTGGATTCTATAAAGGGATGTTCTTGAGAGTAAGACCTTGCTACGAAAGCTCAAATTGTTTATCTAACCACTTTTTGCCAGGATACAACAGTCATGAGAACTGAAATTTGGCAACCAAAACGAGGGGAAAACCGAAAAAGGAATTCAATTTGGTTACAAAATGCATAAAGCCCTGGGTTTAACAGAACTTATCGACTAAGATTTAACGTTTTAGGGGTGTTTAAAAATACACTTTAGGACTTTAGGTCAACTATCAAACCATATGACCCTTCCTACACGTTATGATTTGACCCTTTTGACCTATCTGAGATAAAAACACAAACCAAAACCTGCTACATTTATAACAGATCATGCAAAGTTGAGGGAGTCTTAATATTTTGATGATCAAATGTTTTTTACCTTCATGATGACTGCCAGGTAGAAACTGCCACCAGGGCCAGCATTCCGACCAAACCGTAATTTACAATGCTGTCCACATCTTTGATACTTTGAACCTTTTCAACAATGACATCCCACAACTCTGCATGAGGACAAGTTCCACCACCTACAGCAAGCCGGCGTTAGTCCAAGGAGTAGAATCTAGATCATATAAAAACAAACTAAAATAAATAAATCATATAAAGACTTTCCTTTGGAGGCGGAAAATGGGCTGGTCTGGTTGAATGAGTAACAGACTGAAAGGTGTTTTGGTGTCGGGTTAGGTTGTTTTGAAAAGGTTTCTTTCCAAAGAAGCTTATAATCTTATACATTATGTAATCTAAGTTGTTGAATAAAACAGTTTAGGAAGTTTTATGCATTAGCTCGTCAGGCATACACTTTCAATGACTTTCAGCCACTTGCCTCATATGACCCATTTACTTTCCGGCAATATTATATTTTAGCTATTTCACCCGTAAGAGATAAAATATAACTCAAATCGGCCCATTGAAAAGTAAATGGGTCAAAATGACCACCTCTAGATTTCTTTCAAGACACTTACTTTTGCCTTGTAATGATACGAATCTTTCTCAGGATCTGGATTATTTGTTATTCTTTGAGCATCCCTGTCATAAGATTTATCTGATGACGCAACAAATTTGGCCCGGCTGCTATCTAAACCAGAAATTGCTCTGTAAGCAGAACTAGTGTGGATCGTTTTCATGACTGAACCAAAGAAATTTGTCACTGGTACGTGATGAGCAGACAAATGAAAGTCAATTATTTATTCCTGATTGCATGGTTTGCAATTAATCACTGTTGGTTTGCACGTTTCCACTTGGATTAGTAAAACTGTTTACGTCATTAGTTAGAAATATTGATTCCAAGGTACCGGGGAGGGTTTTAAAGGCATTGTAGGTTGGCAAACACGATGTTACGATCCCACATCGCCCAAGTATGGGATTGAGTGGTGGTTTATAAGTCTAGGTGTCCCCTCCTCTTACAAGCTAGCTTTTTGAGTGAGTTCTACTTTTAGATTTATGAACCGATACGAGCCTAGTATGGGATAGGTTCGTATCACACGAAAAGTTCAGAGTCGTGAGTGATGATATATAATAACAAGGGTAACACGAAAAGTTCAGAGTCGTGAGTGATGATATATAATAACAAGGGTAAGACCGGGAGGGAATAAGATTTCTATTATAGGTGCCAAATTGCATGAATGGTTTGATTAGAGCCAAGTTTTATCTGTAACAGTTAAACAGGTCTAATTCATCCAAAGTGTGTTTTCAATAACAGAACCTCCTAAATCATTTAACTCAATATTAGATTATTTCTGAAATAACATGGTTTTTGAAATCATGTTTGGCACATTAGTTGATATTAAAAAATTCAAAATTTTGGACAAGAAGTGCTTCGGGTCAAGCCATAAAAGTTTAATGCTTTGACCAATCACCCAAACCCACCCATTTTGCCATCTCTACTATCAGTACTAAGGTACCGAATGACTAGCCCTTGACAAATAGGAATCCTCTTTTCACAACAAAATGCACAAAGAGAAAACGGCACATTTACAACTGACATACATTCTCCACTTGTTCTTGGTATAGATCTGTTCGATAATATGCAGTTGACAGCAACAAACTTGGATTATATGAGCTGAACAGACTGCAAAAACAACATAAAAAGAGATATAAGTATAGGCTGGAGAACATATAGAACTTTCATAATGCAGATTTTTTTATACCTGCATAAGGTAAGTCTCTCAACACAAGTCTCTTAAGAACATTCTCTTGACCCAAGTCTTCTTAAAATAAGTCTCTCAACTAAAGTCTCTTAAGAGAAGTCTTAACATTTTCTTAAAATTTTGTCAGAGTGACGTTTAGAAAGTAGTGGGTGAAAAAGTCTCTTAAGATAAGTCTCACAAGAATGATCTCTCAACAAAAGTCTAGTAAGAAAGTCTAGCAAGAAAGTCTCTTAAGAAAGTTTCGCAAGATTTTCTAAAAATTTTGTCAGAGTGACGTTTAGAAAATAGTGGGTAACAAAAGTCTCTTAAGAATAATCTCGCAAGAGAAGTCTCACAACAAAAGTCTAGCAAGAACTCTCACAAGCCCTCACAATCTCTCGCAACCCCTCACAACCTTTCGCAAGACTTCAAAGTTTCGCAAGGCTTCACAACCTTTCGCAAGACTTCAAAGTTTTGCAAGACTTCACAAACACTCCAAACACGATTCTCGTTATGATATTTCTTCGCAAGATAAATCCTTCGGAAAAATAAAATCCATTCCAGATTCCATTCTTACGTAAAAAAATTTTGCAATATACTAATATAACAATGAAATAGAATCTTACGAATAAGATACACTTGATGGAAAGGAACTAATAGGGAACTTATATTTTTTTTTTTTTTTCCATCGTGATAACAGTACTAGCGAATGAAATAAGATCCTTCGCAAAAAAAAAATAAATAAATAAAGTCTACTTTAGATTCCATTCTCACGTTATACATGCAATATGATAGTATTTGAGAACCAATGAAAATGGTTCTAGCAAATATATACACACGTGATATAGAAAAGGAAAAGGAACTAATAGAATCTTTTTTTTTTTTTTTTTCCCTTAACAGTTCACTTTGCGAAGGGTATATGTATCATAAAAACAAAGTTTCAAAGCTTATACTTTTAGAAATCAATGCGGATTCTTGAGTAATTTTATATATATCTAACTCGATTCTTATATACTCCCTATTTGTGGATCATACTGATGTATGTATAGTCATCAGTGTTAACTTTTTTACAGTATAAAAAAATTACGTAGTTACTGAAATATATATTTGGTGAATAGCATATCAAGTATTTTATTCGCAATGCAAATAAGAGTACCTTTGTGCCTGGGGACGTGTTGTCCCAATCGTGATATATGGATCGATGTGTTGGTGAAACAAATATTGATTTGCAAACTAACAATAACAAAAGATAACTTATATATTGTCTAACCATTGTAATGTTACATAATACTAAGTACTTATAGGTTTCTAAATGGTATGAATGAACCATTGTAACCTTTCATCTAAAGTCATGTCTATTCGGTCTAAATGAACCGATGCATCTATACATTGGTGATGGTTCGAACAGGTATAAGCCAACCATTGTGACTATTCGACCATTCCTGGAATTAACTAACTATAATAACTAACTTAACTAACAAACGGTTAATAAGTTTCCGTTAAACACGTTTGGTCCTTCATGTTTCCTTTGAAAGCTATGTCGAGATTATCTTGGTTCACATTCTCCTCCTTAATCTTGATCATTGCTTTGTCCAAGGTCTTGAACTCCGAGCATCTGTCTCATAGTTGTAAACTTGAGTCTTGGTAAAGCTTTCGTTAAGATGTCTGCTCTTTGTAGTTCTCCGCTAACGTGTTCCACATTTATATGACCATTCTCTACGCATTCCCGAATGAAATGATAGCGAATGTCTATATGTTTACTCCTTCCATGAAATACTGGGTTCTTTACGAGTGCTATTGCTGATACGTTGTCAACTCTGAGCGTTATCCTCTTCTCTTCAATTCCAGTTAGTTCACTAAGTAAACGTTTTAACCATAAGGCTTGACATGCTGCTGCAGTAGCCGCCATGAATTCTGATTCACATGATGATAGCGCCACTGTCGGTTGCTTCTGAGTACACCAGGTAATAGGTGACTCTCCAAAGTAAAATACAACTCCAGTAGTTCCTTTTCTTTGATCGGTATTGATTCCATAACTACTGTCACTATAACCTGTTATCTTGCAGCCGCCTTCCTTCTTGTATATGATTCCATGTTCTTTTGTTCCTTTCACATATCGGATTACTTGTTTCACTGCCTTTAGGTGATGATCCTTCGGGTCTTGCATAAATCTGCTGAGTAGTCCGACTGAGTAACTAAGATCCGGTCTTGTATGTAATAAGTATCTGAGGCTTCCAATTAAACTTCGGTAATAAGTTGCGTCAACTGGTTCTCCATCTTCCGCCTTGACCAACTTAGTGCCGGGATCCAATGGTATCTTCGTATCATTGCTATCCGTCATACTTGTTTCTTTTAGGATCTTGTTAATGTATCCAGTTTGCTTGATTGTAATCTCTCCTCCTGTCTGTGTAACTTCTATCCCAAGGTAATATGCTAGCAATCCTAAATCGCTCATTTTAAATTTATCTTCCATCTGGGATTTGAACAAGTCTATCTCTTTCTTTGGAGTGCCTGTGATTATTAAATCATCTACATATACTCCAACGATAAGTGTTGAATTCTTGCTTCTTTTCATGTAGACTGCTTGTTCTAGATTACATTTCTTAAAATCTAATGACTTCAAGGTTTGATCAAGCTTTACATTCCAAGCTCTTGGTGCTTGTCTTAAGCCATACAAAGCTTTTGTTAGCTTGTATACTTTTCCTTGGTTTCCTTGCTGAATAAAACCTTCAGGTTGTGTAACATAGACTTCTTCCTTTAATTCTCCATGTAAAAATGTTGATTTTACATCTAAGTGGTGTACTTGCCATCCATGATATGCTGCTAGTGCTAATATTAAACGAACTGTCTCAATCCTAGCAACTGGTGCGAATACTTCATCAAAGTCTATTCCTTGTTCTTGTACATAACCTTTTGCTACTAATCTGGCTTTATATCTAATGATCTTTCCGTGTGCATCTCTCTTGGTTTTAAAAACCCATTTGAGTCCGATTGCCTTTTGATTTTCTGGCAAATCTGTAAGAGTCCATGTGTGATTCTTGTTGATTGAATCTATTTCAATTTTCATGGCCTCAATCCATTTTTCATCTTTTGATGCTTCCTTGTAGTTACGGGGTTCTTCTTCAATGAAAAATAAGCTTGGAGTTTCTACTTGTTGTGCATGTTGATAAATCTCATTGATATTCTTTAAACCTCGTACTGGTCTGTGATCATATCTTTCTGAGCTGCCTGATGAGCTTTCTAATGAACTAATAGTAGCTTGTCTTTCACTTTCTGAGTTGGGTTCGTAAGTGTGTGTTGGTGGTGTAATTGGTGATGCTGGATCAGGTATTGGATCTGGTATTGGATCCAGTATTTGATCTTCTTCATGATACGTGTTATCTATGTTTTCTATGTTGATTGGTGTAGGATTTCCATTATCAACTTCGTCTACCACAAAACTAGTCCAAAATGTGTCTTGTGTATCCGTATCATCTCCATTCTTATCCCAATTCCACGATTTTGTTTCCATAAACTTTACGTCCCTACTAACATGTTTCTTCTTTCTTACTGGATCATATAGCCTACAAGCTTTTGATCCTTCCTCTACTCCAAAATAAACCATCGGTATGCTTCTATCATCTAACTTCTTCAAGTGAGGTATGGTTATCTTAGCATAAGCTGTGCATCCGAATATTCTAAGGTTTTGTAGGTTCGGTTTTCTCTTGTAGAGTACTTCATATGGTGTTTTATCTTCTAGTGCTCGTGTAGGTACCCTATTTAGAATATAAATGGCATGCTTTACTGCTTCCGCCCAAAAAGTTAAGGGTAACTTCATCGCTTTCATCATACTCCTGGTAGTTGATAACACCGTTCTATTCTTTCTTTCAACTACTCCATTTTGTTGCGGTGAGTATGGTGCTGTTAACTGTCTTGCTATTCCATTCTCTTTACAGTACTTGGTGAATTCATGTGATGTAAATTCACCACCTCTATCTGTTCTTAGCATTCTTAACTTTAATCTCAACTCCATCTCAATCTGTTGTCTAAATTCCTTAAATATGTTGAAGGCTTGATCCTTAGTTGTTAGAAAATAAGCCCACATGTAACGTGTACAATCATCTACTAGTAAGAAGATGAGTTTCTTTCCGGATTGTGTTGTTGGACTTATGGGACCACAGAGATCTCCATAAACTAAGTCTAGTGGGTTCTTGGATCTGAATTTAGCTTGATTGGGAAATGGTGTTCTGCTATGTTTTCCTAGTAAACATGCATCACATACTTGTCTAGTATGGTTTATTCTTGGTATTCCTTCTACTAGACCCTTTCTTGTCATCTTGCTAATATCGTCAAAGTTCAGATGACCTAATCTAGCGTGCCATAACCATGCTTGATTATTCACATTTGCTAAGAGGCATATAGGTGCTTCTATCTGTAATCTAATACTGTAAAGTCTATTTTTCGACCTTTCTACCTTCATCAACAACTTCTTCTTCTTATCATACAAAGTCAGCTTGTTTCCGTCCATTATAATCTTACAACCTATTTCAGTAAGTTGTCCTAGACTAAGTATGTTGCTCTTGAGGTTTGGTATGTAGTAAACATCTGTTATCACCTTCTGCTCCTTGTTTCTACATCCTAATATTATTGAACCTCTACCCTTTATCTCTACATATGATCCATCTCCAAAACGAACGCGTCCAGTGATACTTTCGTCTAAATCTTTAAAATGACTCTTCGTTCCCGTCATATGGTTGCTTGCACCATTATCTAAATGCCATATGCTATCATCTGTTGTAGCATACTTTCCGGGTTGTATTTGTCCTTCATTTAACAATACTTCTTCATGTGTAGTCATTAACAGTGATGGTTCATCGTCTTCATAGATAAGGTTTGATTGTTCCTGAGTTGTTGGTTTACTTCTACATTCTTTCTGAATATGTCTATGTTTCCCGCAATTGAAACATTTTGCTTTCTTCTTCCACTCACTCCTATTTTTATTGTTCTTGTCATTGTGAGTTGGGTTTTCTCCATTCGAGTTGTTTTTGTTTCCTTTATTCTGCCAGTTTCCTCGTGTGTAGTTTGATCTACCCCTATTCCTGTTGAAACGTTTCTTATGTCTAGAGTGTTCTCCTTGTGCGAATAATAGGTTATCCTGGCTTTCTGCTTGTCCTCCCTTTCGGAGTTTTATCCTTTCCTCGAATGCTTTTAACTTTCCAGTGATCTCATCTAGGGTGATATCATCTAGATCACTTGTCTGTTCTATGGATGCTACTATCTGAATGAACCTATCTGGTGTGGAGTCTAATAGTTTTCGTACTAAAAGTGATTCATCCAAGGTTTTTCCTAATTCTTTTGCCTTCGTGGCATAACCATTTAGTTTATCTGTAAATGCATCCACCGTCTCCTCATCCTTCATTTGAAGGGCATTAAATCCTATCATTAGGGATTGTAATCGTGCTTGTTGCACTCTTTCTTCTCCAACGTGTCTCTTTTTCAATGATTCCCATAATTCTCTAGCAGTTTTACAACTTGCTACTTGTAAGATCACATCCTCGGTTAATGCTTGATATAGGAGGGCACTAGTTGCCTTATCCTTCTTATCATCGGCTTGGGTGTTTTCTTTGGGTTCTATAGTCTCCCATAAACCATGTGCTTCTAATATGACCTTAATTTGAATAGCCCAAACAATGTAGTTTGTGGTTTTGAGTTTAGGACATTGATATTGTGTAAGCGGTGTAATGGGTTTTACTATAGTGCTATTGATGTTAGTGTCATCTCCACCCGACATTCTAGATGTGTTTATGATCTTCACTTTTGACTTATATGGGAAATCTAACTAGTATGGTATAACCTTACTACTACGGGGAATAGAAATAGTTATCCGGGAATCCTAGTTATACGGGGATCAAATATAGTTCTCGGGATTTCCTAATAATGACTATCTATACTATAAACGTATAAATGAAATCCAATAATGATAACGTGACCTCGTATGTTTTGCGTTCCCACTTGTGTCGATACAATGAAATATATCAACCACGTACTAATCTTTCCTCGTCTCCTTTCAAATCTGGTTGTCGAGTTTTATTAACCAAATTTCCACGTTGTTCCTTTTCTTCTTGACTTGGCTCCTACTACTTTGCCTCGTACCCTTGTTATGTATAGGCTTACTCCAAAAATTTCTACTCGAATTGAATTTCTGGCCACGATCAACCTTCAGAATTGTTGTCGTTGTTTTCTTAATCCAAGTCTCCTTTCGGTAAAAAATACCGTAGCAAACGTATATTGCTCTCCTTCTTCTTTAATACTCGTAGTACCAAAATCACAAATCAACGTCTAAACAAATTTATTTGTTTGTCGTTCCTGCTATTGCTTGCTTCTTGTGCAACCGTTGCTCTCACAATACTCCTTCTCGTTCTTTATTTCTTGTCCACACCGTTTATTCAACAACGCCTAATACCTAGTCGGTATTTTTCTTCTATGAAGTGAGTGATCAATTCGCTTCAGATTTCTTCAAAACTTGTTGTTGCTTCTTGTATTGCCAACGTGCCTATTCTTCGTATATATGTATGTATGTACCGGTATCTATCTCTAAATCCAAGCAATGCCAATTTGTTTTTCTTTTTACTTTCTGTTTCTGCGCGCTTCTTCTTTCTTGCGTACCAAGTTTGTACACAATCTTTCTAGACGTCTAATCTTCTCCCTTGTTGTGTTGTAGTAGAGAACACACAAGTACGTTTCTTGTTGTAAAATTTAACAAGAAAATCTTCCAAGTTTTCTGGTTTTGCTGTGGCGTACGAATCACAACAAACCAAAGTACCAAAGTTTCTGAATGGTAACCTTTTTGTTTGCAAATTTCGACACAAAGAAAAATGTATACGGTTTTTCTTATGTCCCTAAGTTATCTATGCAACCTTTCTTATGTAACAAGGATCAAAGGTTTGCGTTATTTTCTGGTCGTGGGTTTCTGGGTTTCGATTCTGGTTTCTGTATCTCGATGCAATAGATTCTGGATTTCTGGGTTTGTTTTCTGGTTGTAACGAGATATCCAACAAGGCTCTGGATGCCAAATGTTGTCCCAATCGTGATATATGGATCGATGTGTTGGTGAAACAAATATTGATTTGCAAACTAACAATAACAAAAGATAACTTATATATTGTCTAACCATTGTAATGTTACATAATACTAAGTACTTATAGGTTTCTAAATGGTATGAATGAACCATTGTAACCTTTCATCTAAAGTCATGTCTATTCGGTCTAAATGAACCGATGCATCTATACATTGGTGATGGTTCGAACAGGTATAAGCCAACCATTGTGACTATTCGACCATTCCTGGAATTAACTAACTATAATAACTAACTTAACTAACAAACGGTTAATAAGTTTCTGTTAAACACGTTTGGTCCTTCATGTTTCCTTTGAAAGCTATGTCGAGATTATCTTGGTTCACAGGACGCAAGTAGATTTTCGCATGATGTGATTGCTTATTTGTTTCTTGTAGGTATCATTGTTGTTCGCCTAATTGTTATATTAAACCCGCTTCTTAATATTTCCTTGTCATTGTCGTTAGCTTTTTGCTAACTTCTAATAATCACAGTCGTTCTAAAAAAATTTACCTTTTTGGTATTGATAACAGTATATATATTAATAAATTTTGATGTGCGTATTTATATATTGGTTTATGCTTTGGAAATTGCTAGCCACTTGCACATATTGCAACCAGAGTTACAGTTTTAGATCTTGGAAGGAGCTAGCTTTACAGTAAGGCACTAATTAGGCTATTAGAAAAAATTTATTTTTGAGTATGCAAAAGGTTCAATATGCTATTTCTGACAAATATACCAGTAACCAAACAAAAGAATTTATGTGGATTGTTGGAATTCCATGTCAGATTCTTATGTTCTCTTGTTTTTTATTTGGAATTTACAGATTCATTGCTTATTGAAGCACATGGCTTTTATGGTTCAGATAACTATTTACTAAATCAAGTAGTATGCTTTATATAACAAACACACAAAATGTCATTGTTGCTATCATGCTTAGTCTTCACATTAAAATATCAGCCGTACTGTAATTTGTGGAAACAAGGCCGTTGAGGTAGGAATTCATCAAAATGGGTCGTTTTAGCTCGATGTTTAATGGGCTAGCAAAGTCGTTGTCGCCTACGAAAAGAGAAAAGATCTCTGAAGAATATGTTGGAAAAGAGACAGCAGAAGCCATGGCAAAAGATGCAAAAAAGAATGATATGATCTTGAGGTCCTCTGGCACCATTAACGTCAATAATTTTGCTTCGGTTTGCTCTAAAAGAGGCGAAAAGGGGGTGAATCAAGATTGTTGCATTGTGTGGGAGGTATAATTTGATGATTTTCCCTTTTTCATTTCCTAATTAAAATGTGCATGAAAAATAAAGTTGGTATGTTTCGCTCACAGGAATTTGGAGGTCAAAAAGACATGATGTTCTGTGGGATTTTTGATGGTCATGGTCCATGGGGACATTATGTTGCTAAAAATGTTTGTGAATCTATGCCCTGTGCTTTGCTAGGTAATTGGCAAGAGATGCTAGTCAAAGCTTCAGTTGACCCTAAGTGTGACTTAAAGTCTGATAAATTGCAATTATGGAAGAATTCTTTCATCAAGACTTGTGCAACAGTTGATCAGGATCTAAAACATTGCAGAAAATTTGATTCATTCCATAGTGGAACCACCGGTTTAGCAGTTATTAGACAGGTAAATAATATCAGATCTCGTGTTCTAACGATTGTATTCCTCCAAAAAAACATGTTTTCTGGATTTTTAACTTTATATGGATCAATGAAAGTGAATTAATGGAGAGCTAAATTGTATACAGGGCGAACTTCTAGTGATAGCAAATGTAGGAGATTCACGAGCAATACTGGCTACGGCCAGTGATGATGGCTGTTTGACACCCGTTCAACTTACTGTTGATTTTAAGCCCAATTTACCTCGTAAGCATCATAAGCTTTACTTCTGTTTCTTGCTCATATGCTGTTGACAATACTGATCATTCATCTACAGATGAGGCTGAGCGAATTATTCAGTGCAAAGGACGGGTTTTCTGTATGGAGGATGAGCCTGGTGTGTACCGGATGTGGCTGCCTAATGGGGAGTCACCTGGTCTGGCTATGTCGAGAGCCTTTGGTGATTATTGTGTCAAGGATTTTGGACTTATATCTGTGCCTGAAGTGACACAAAGACGTATTACTGGCAAAGACCAGTTTATCGTGCTTGCTTCTGATGGGGTAGGTTCTTACACTTGAGGGTATTAACATCACAACATATATGAATCTTTTAAACGTTTTCTAGTTCAAGACTTGGAGAAAATAATATTTTTTTATTAAGTTTTTCACACTTACAATCATGTAAAAGTATTTGCACTAATCGTGAAAGAATATAAACTATTCCAACGCCGTTGGGACCAAGTATATGCCTAATTTCTTTGCGCAAGAGGAAATGTCAACAAGAATCCTACAGTTTTAATCGAATTTAAAAAATGATCAAAAGTATCTACACTTTTTACTAATTCGTTATAGCATTAGTATCAAATTTGGGGCAAAATAAAGGAATTGTGCTAATTGTTTTGTGTCAATTTGTGTAGGTTTGGGATGTTGTTTCAAATGAAGAAGCCGTGGAGATTGTATCATCTACCATTGATAAGTCAAAGTCAGCTAAATGACTGGTGGAGTGTGCAACACGTGCCTGGAAACGCAAGAGGAAAGGAATTGTGACTGATGATATTTCTGCTATATGCATCTTCCTTAATAATGGTTCACCTCTATAGTGACATCTAAAAACTAATTTAATGAAAGGCTAATTGCTCTTTTCTAATAAAAGGTTAATGCATTGTGCTTTTTGTGCTTCTATAGACATGCAAAATGTCTGAAGTTTGATTCTTGATTTTGCTTAGTCTTAACGAGTAATTTGGCACATAAGGGTGGGGTGCGGATAACAAACCCACACACCATGCACTCTAACCAATCACACCACCAATTTCATTGCGATATCCGAAATGAACAAAAATTATATTAGTCTGCAACAAAATATGCATCATAGCTTTTATTTTTAATGAATGAATGAAATTTAATTTGATTGAAAATAAAATGGCGGGTGAGTGTAGCCCAAATGGCATGTTTTGAGTGAAGGGAATAGTGTTAAAGTGAAGATGTTGAGATGACGGTTTTGGCATGTGATGATACCCCATACTCAGAGTGTAAATTACACATTTACACAGGAGTCGGATAAATTCTCAACCTTCGAGCAGTGGGACATTGGATATCCTTTTGGGAGAATTCCAACCAATAACCAAGTAACTGTGCAAGGCAAATTGTCGATGGTCATAAATCAGAAAATATATGCAGTCTCTACGAACAAATATGCATAATTTAAGTTTTACCATACCTAGTTCATCCAAAATATGTAACATGTTTGCATTGTAAAGCTATATTTGATTAATACAACTTGTAAATTGATAGCAAAACCCTCTTTACAAATTACAATAAAGCTTTACCCTATTAATTTCCCGGATCAATGCCAAAAGAAGACCATATGGGCATTTTCCCTTAACGCTTAAGAGAGAGAGAGGGGGGGGGGGGGGGGGGGGGGGGGCACTAGTAGCATATATATGAACAAAAAAATCAAAATAGTAACCTCATACATGAAGTCGGCCTATACTAGTCGTGAAATTGAATCCCGCTCTATTGAATATATGAAGTAAACCAACATTAACTACCAAAAGGATTAGCCTACAAATTAAAGACCTTACCACAATGGTCGTGTAAAGTGGACGGTCAAACTGTGTCCAATTTAGACAGCAAAAACAAAGTCAATCTCAAAGTCAATAAACCCAAAACGTGCATACAAGAAATATCTAACTGAAGTTGTATTTACTAGTATAGTGTCGAGCACAAACTGAGAACCATAAATGATGGCTAGTTCAGTTGCTTGATAATTCGAATTTGGCTGGATTCTGTAAAAGGATGTTCTTGAGAGTAAGACCTTGCTACGAAATCTCAAATTGTTTATCTAACCACTTTTTGCCAGAGCTGAAATGAAACAGGATACAAAAGTCATGAGAACTGAAATTTGACAACCAAAACAAGGAGAAAAGGAATTCAATGTAGTTATAGAATGCACAAAGGCACATGCGCTGGGTTTAACAGAAGTTATCACGCAAGCTGTAAAGTTCTAGGGGTGTTTAAAAATACACTTTAGGTCAACTATCACCCATATGACCCCGTTATGATTTGACCCTTTTGACCTATTTGAGATTCAAACACAAACCAAAATCAACCTGCTACCTTTCTAACAGATCATGCAAGTCAAGGAGCATGTTTATATTTGGACGATCAAATGCTTCTTACCTTCATGATGACTGCCAGGTAGAAACTGCCACCAGGGCCAGCATTCCAACCAAACCGTAATTCACAATGCAGTCAACATCTTTTATACTTTGAACCTTTTTAACGATGACATCCCACAACTCTGAATGAGGACAAGTTCCACGTTCCACCACCTACAGCTTACCAGCGTTAGTCTAAGGATTAGAACATATAAAGACGATGTTAAAAAAATATCATATAAAGACTTGTCGTTATATGTGGAAAATGGGCCAGTATGGGTGAATGGTAACAGACTGACAGGTGTTTTGTCGGGTTAGGTTGTTTCAAAAAAATTCTGTCCGAAGAATTCTAAAATCTTACAGATTATAACTTCTTGAATAAACCAGTTTATGAAGTTTTATGCATTAACTCATTAGGCATAAACTTTAAATGACTTTCGGCCACTTGACTCATTTGACCCATTTTCTTTCCAGCAATATTTTATTTTAGCTATTTCGCCCGTGAGATATAAAACATAACTCAAATCAACCCATTAAAAAGTAAATGGGTCAAAATCACCACCTCTAGATTTCTTTTAAGAAAAATCAAGGCACTTACTTTTGCCTTGTAACGATAAGAATCTTTCTCAGAATCTGGATTATTTGTTATTCTTTGAGCATCCCTGTCATAAGATTTATCTGATGACGCATCACATTTGGCCCTGCTGCTATCTCTACCAGAAATTGCTCTGTAAGCAGAACTAGTGTGGATCGTTTTCATGACTGAACCAAAGAAATTTGTCACTGGTACCTGATGAACGGACAGATGAAAGTCAATCATTTATTCCTGATTGCGCAGTTTGCAAATAATCACTGTTGGTTTGCACATTTCTACTTGGATTAGTAAAATAGTTTGCATTATTGGTTGGAAATATTGATTTCTATTATAGGTGCCAAATTGCAATTCATTTACTAGAGCCACATTTTATCTGTAACGAGTTGGGTCTAATCATCCAAGTGTGTTTTTGTAATAACATAGACACAGTTTTTGCAATCACATTTGGCACATTATTGATTGTAAAAAATATAAGAAATTTTGAACAAAAAGTGCTTCGGGTCAAGCCATCCCAGCCTATATCAAGAAGTTTTATGTTTTGACCCATTACCCAACCCACCCATTTTGTCATATCTACTATTAGTAATATGATACTAAGGTACCGAATGGCAAATAGGAATCCTCTTTTCACAAACAAAATGCACAAAGAAAAAACGATATATTTACAAGTGACATACATTCTCCACTTGCTCTTGGTATAGATCTGTTCGATAATATGCAGTTGACAGCAACAAACTTGGATTATATGAGCTGAACAGACTGCAAAAACAACATATAAAGAGATATAAGTATAGGCTGGAGAAGCTTATAGAACTTTCATAATGCAGATTTTTTTTATACCTGCTTAATGATGCATTGTCATACACATTGAGCCTCTCAAAGAAAGCTAGGGTATAGTAAGTGAATCGATCCACAACTGAGACACCAACCTGTACCACAAAAATTTACAAACGGTTAGTAAGGGAAGTTAGCGATATAGAAATTTTGCTATATATCAAAATATAAACTTTTCGAGTTGCTAACATCCAAGATCATACTCACATCAGAATCCAAGTGATGCGAATACGAGTTTTCCCCTTTCATGCTACTTCCCATAGCCAAAACGCCAGGTGAATGGAGCTGAAAAAGCATATGATCCACACCATAATTAATGCTTGACAAATGCGAATCGGGCCTTATAAATTTCGAAATTGGAATGTGACATGTGTTTCTTTTCAGCATGATTGAAGAACTTAATTGCATGTTAACCATATATGCATTAGCCAAGCCTAAACGCATCTAAAAAGTTACTACACATTGGTATCAACCGAGTAATGATAAGAAGTTAATACGTTGAACAACCAGGTACAATGTTAATCATATAGATGAATCTATGTGAAATATTGGAGCTTTGAAGTGCTTTCTCAAAAAGACAAAAAGTATCATAAAGAAACTGTTTTAAGTTGGTTAAATATGCTTCTATCAGTCTTTATAAGAATATTACTGATGTTGGAGAAATCAAAAGTATATATCTTAGATACTGATATTGCGGATGCCTTCAATAGTCTCCTGTTAAAGCATCTTAAAGGAAAGAAGCCCTGTAAGGAAGGGACTCAGACCTGGGAAAAGAGTGTAGCAGCTTGACATGTATCTACCATAATCAACAGTTCCTTGAACCTAAACATGAACAAACAAGAGCACAAATAAGTCATCATTCTAGTGTTAATGATAATGACAGTAGCTAGTTTGTTTATAGGCAATTAACTAAACATGGCCTGGTTTCAGACCATTCACATTTGCTGCGTGTCAGCAGCTGAAAAAATATAAGTTAGTTTCACGTGCTCAGAAATAACGTTCTTCTAAGACCACCAAAAGTCATCATATTTAGTTTTACTTCATCAGAAAGTGAAACAAGGGTATGCAAAAGTCTAGAAGATCACAGGCCATTCTTGCTCTCACCTACGCTTTTCTTTCATTTGTTTGACTGCATCAGCCAAATCATGACTCTGAAGTTCATCCGCGTCCTGAAACTTCAGAAACTCATCTCCTCCGTGCCCTGTCATATATAACAGTATGTGGCTACCCTCATCACTCAAAAGACGTTTGGATCTTGGAACGGAATTCTCATGGCGCCCCGTCAAAACTCGCAAGAAGTTTTCAACTGTCACTTCATAACCTCTGTAGTCTACCTGACATTGCATTATCCTGATATCAGCATATCTTCTAATGTGTACAAACATATGTAACCTCTGAAAATGTCTGTTTAATTAATTGATACAATGCTAACCTCAACGTTATCACCATACAAGTTAAGCCTATGGTTTTCGTTATTGAAAACTTGTGCAGGGTACTTGTTGCGAGCATTACAAGCCATATCATCAGCCAACATAAGAATGATCCGCTCATCAGGTATCCCTAGTCTTTTGACCGTCCTAAATGAGAAGATCAAGAAAAACAATGTCAAACATTAATTACCTGCATATACAAGGGCCAATGGGCTGTTACTGACAAAATCAAGATGAAAATAAGATTAGGTAAACCCGCATACCTATACAAGGATAAGGTGTTTGCCATATGCCGATAATTGAACCTGAAAAATAATGTGATAGAAGTAATTTACATAGTGCAAAATGAGCATCTCTTAGCACACGGGTTGCACTTAATAAATGATATCTGAATCAGCTTATTGCTTTTCAACATGCTGAAAATGGTCTGAAGAAAACCTATTCTGATAACTAAAAGATGTAAGGCATGTTTACATCCGATAGTGTCCAGCAAGTACTAAAGTTAACAAAATGCGATCATTGGTGGAATTCTATTATGCAGCCGTGTTTAGCTGCCATATGAAAGATTGAGTATCCAAACTACTGTAACTATTCTCTGAGTGAATTGGCGCATAGGTGTGTCATTTTTAGGTGAAACAAATATTTGAACTGTAATCCTAAGATACAATATTTCATTCATCCCAAACTAGAGGCAAACTCGAAGCCTAGAATATAGTTTAATTCTATTCTATTTTACCGTCTCTTATGACATGGAAGGACTAACACGATTAAAATTAGTATTTAACGCCAAGGTGTTACAGTTTCTCAATATACTACTGTAATTAGTAATTTGCAAGGCGTCCTAATGCACAAAAACAATCCCAAACAGCCCCTAAAACTAAGGTGATAAGCATAAAAAGTTTTATCGAAACAACGAAAAAGGGCTTATGTTGAACATAAAAATAAAAAAATGATAGTATACCAGAATCTAGATGTGCAAACAAGAACAGCCCAATTGTTGGTGTGAGCTGACGATGATGAAGACGCATCAGCAACATGTGTTAATGAAGATGAGATTAATAATGAGAGTGTTGCTATTAGTTTAATGAAATTGTTGTTGTTAATCGTCATCTTCTTCTTTGCGATCTGCTGCTGTTTATTTACGAAATGTTTTATTTCATTTTTAGCCTAATTTTACACCTTCCATTTTGGTATTTTCTTTTTTTTTTTTCTTTTTTTTTTTTTTTCATACTCAAAAACACAATTTTTTTTTTTTTTTTTTGCTTCCGTTAATTTTCATTTCTTTCTTTGTTTAAATTATAGTCATGATTTGATTTCAAAAAGGGCTTTATGAGTGGCAATATAATTTGTCACGTCCGTTATTTTATTTTATTTTTATCTGCTTATGAGCTTATATATTTTCGTAATATAAACTCAATTTTTCGGCTTATTTTAGAGCTTGTGGTCCTATATAAATCTATTATAGGTTTTCAAAGGTTTATGAAACATAAGTCGAAAACACAAAAGTTTATACGCTCATAAATAAGTTTGAACAAACACCCCATACACTTGTAGGTTAGGGAATGGTTAGTTGAAATGGGATATTAGTGACATGTTCGTAAATGTTAATTTGTTTGATCAAGAAGATATGATTTGTCTTGAAGAAACATCCCATGATTGAGATCAAGAAGAATGGTTAGTTGATCAAGAAGATATGATTCGTCTTCATGGTTGGTTATTGTCTTCAAGTAATTTGTTCAAGAATGGTTAGTTGAAATGGGATATTAGTGACATGTTCATAAATGTTAAAGAGGAGTTACATCAACAAGTGTTTGGAATACGTGGTAGTGTCTCTTCAAGATCAAATCTCTATCAAGATAGCTATTTCAACAATATCATGTGATCACTTCTCATTAATATCAATGTCATATTCAACAACAAATTAATCAAGATCAAAAGTAAAGACTTTGACAACCATGATCACTACTTCCGAAGATGGATATTCAATTGAGGAGGAGTGAAAGACATGAAGATTCATGGTTAAAGTCAAATGTTCAAATCTTCTACAAAGCTCAATTATTTATCATCTTATTCAAGATCTTTCGTCAGAAACAATTATCGATTGAAATCCACATTCAAGATCAAGTTCATCAAGAATGTTTTAATCTTCAAGATGTTACAGATAAAGATTTCATATATGCTTTTAAAGATTCAAGTTGCAGATAACGATCAAGAATACCAGGATGCTGATTTTGAGTTCAAGAATTAAAGGCTCAATTCGAGTTGATACCTTCATTAACAATGTGCTACAATGTCATTCTCAACTTACATATCGAGTCCTCAACAGCTCAAAGATATGTTTAATTCAGAAAATGATTGACTACCTCAGCAAGAGAAGAGCAACTTGATATTGCCGTTGTAAACTTAACAAACATTTTGTTTTCTAAACAAGTAATTAGAATATTGGAGATGTATGTTAGTGATCGAGAAAGATGAAAAGACATGAGTCGTCAGTCGCATCAAAGCTAAGAGGAAATTGTCATTGTTTAATAGTTACCAAGTCGTCATTTACCGGGAGATTGTTAGATATAAGAGTAAAATACATATTTGGTCCTTGTGGTTGTACCAAAATTTCACTTTTGTTCCAAAATTCAAAAAACGATTAATTTCAGTCCAAAAGTACACGTGGCTTCCAATTTTGGTCCAAATTATAAAGATTCCGTCAAAACGTGTGTCCTGTGAGAAACACGTGACTTATTCATTATTTTATTATAAGTTCACAAGGGTATGTTGGTCCTTTTACCTTTGCCGCTAATTGAAAGTGTTATATTACCCTAAACACTGATTTCACATCTCATCCTCATACTTTACACGATCAAATCCTCCCCAAAAAAAAACCCCTAATTGAGAAGAACCCTAAATGTTGCTTTGTCAATGGGTATTGAGACCTGTTGGTCGTACATTTGATCCATACAAAGTCTACAGTAAG
This sequence comes from Artemisia argyi, assembly GCA_030686995.1. Lineage (NCBI taxonomy): Eukaryota > Viridiplantae > Streptophyta > Magnoliopsida > Asterales > Asteraceae > Artemisia > Artemisia argyi. The sequence goes on from CM060707.1 coordinate 53,304,101, forward strand.
TTAATTATGTTATTGTAATTTAGGGTTTATGGTTGTGTTGGGGGTTTAATGGTTTGTACAAATTTGTCAATGTTGGGAGTTTTAAATCATCTTTTTTGTTGCAACAGGTAAATTTCCAACTATTTTCTCCCTAGAAATACACCATGGTGGTTACTTTACTAGGTCACCAAAGCGTATCTATAATGATGGAAAGGTAAGTTGGTTTGATCAAATTGATGCAGATGGGTTTTCAATTGTTGAAGTAAAAAGTATGTTAGCAGGCTTAGGTTATGTCAATCCCAATATGCAATATTGCTATAAAATTCCAAATGGCAATTTAGATAGTGGTCTTTATATGTTAAACAATGACAGTGATGTTTTGGGGTTGATAAAGCATGTTGATTAGTGTAAACTCATTGAGTTGTATGTTATGCACCCTGTTGACCTTCCTAAAGTAACTTACCAAAATGAGGTTCCTAACTTAGAAGATGACTTTGATCCATTCTTTTGTGACCTAGACCCTGAAAATGGAGAGTCAAGTGCTAGGCCTAAGCAAACTGACCCAAATGATAATCCCAGTGTTAGTGAACCAAACAATGCAAATAGTGTAGTTAGTGATCATAGTAAACAGAGTTATGGTAGTGAGGAGAGTTCTGATAGTTATGATAGTGATGAAAGTGAAGACAACGATTTTGATATGGAGGGGGAAAATAGTATTGGTGATTTTGAGGTAGATATGGAAGATTTTAGGAAGCACACTGATGCTAATGTTGAGTGGGTAGGATGTAATAAGGCCCAAGATGAAACAGTTGAACAAAATGAACCATGTTTAGAAGAAGAAGACTTGGAAGCTTTTGGAAGTGGCACTGATTCAGATGATCCAGAGTGTAATAGGGAAAGAGCCTTAAAAAAGTTAGCAAATCAACACAAACCTGTAGATGGGAAGTTCTATAGTGACAACTTTTTTGTTGGGCAAAGTTTTGGTAACAAAGGTTTGATAAAGGAGATGGTTACAAGAATTTCAGTTGAATAAAGAAGGGATATATACTTGACAAAGAATGATAAACCAGGGTAAGGGCAGAGTGTAGAGGGATTGTACCTGTTTTTAGTGAATCTCAGTTTGGGCCTAGTGGGCCAACTGGATCATATGTTGAGAAGCCCAAGAAGGTTAAGAAAAAAAAGACACCATGTTCTAGGCCTAGTGGATCACAGATTGAAAACCCTAATGTCAATGTTATAGATACTCAATCTTGTCCATGGCTGCTACATTGTTCAAAATCAAAGGAAGAAACTTGGTATGTAAAGATCTTTGAAGATAACCATACTTGTTTACAAACAAGAAATGTGAGAAAGTGTACAGCTAAGTTTCTTTCCAAAGTAGTAGAAGAATCAATAAAACCAAACCCCAAGATACCTTTAGCTGCTTTGAAAGATCAAATACAAAAGAAATATGAATTAGGTGTTTCAAGTGCAAAAGTTTTTAGGGCAAAACAAATGGCACAGGATAGGGTTGAAGGGGATTACATCCAGCAGTATGCTAGGTTAAGAGACTATGCCTTAGAATTACAAGCACAAAATCCAAACACAACTATACAAAATCCAGACACAACTATAAAGATTGATGTGGATAGAAACTGTGCACCAGATAGTCCAACAAGGCAATTCAGAAGAATCTATGTATGCTTGGGAGGTTTAAAAGGTGGATTTAAAGCTAGAAAGAGAGATCTCTTGGGTCTTGATGGTTGTTTCATGTCTAGACCATATCCAGTACAGATATTGACTGTTGTGGGAGTTGATCCAAATAATGGGATATATCCCTTGGCTTATGCAGTGGTTGAGTCTGAAAACAAAGCAGCTTGGAAGTGGTTTCTAGACAGCTTAGGAGATGACTTGGAGCTATTCAAGAATTCAAATTTCACTTTTGTGACAGATAGACAAAAGGTACTTACTAACTGATTTTCAATGCATTTATTTTGTTATTCATGCACTGCACCTATTATAATTTCATTATATTTGAACTTGTGTGTCAGGGTCTTATACCTGCCCTGCAAGAAATGTTCCAAGCAGCTGAGCATAGATATTGTTTGAAACATATCTATGACAATATGAAATTAGAATGGAGGGGGCAACAAATTAAAGAACTGTTGTGGAGGTGTGCAACATCACCTACTGTGTAGTTGTTTGAAAAAAACATGGATGAAATTAGAATAACTAATAAGGAACTTTATAATTGGCTAAAATTGATTCCACCTCAACATTGGAGCAGGTCTCATTTCTCTGGTAAGAATATGAACAATGATAATGATAATTAATGTTAGACAATTATATTGGTATTGTTATCTAATGTATTGTCAATTATTTTGTCAATATAGGAAGACCAAAGTGTGATGTTCTATTGAACAATATGTGTGAGGTTCTCAATAGACAACTATTAGATGGCAGGGATAAGCCCATCATCAATTGCCTAGAATTCATTAGACACTATCTTATGAAAAGGAAAGTCATTGTGCAACAAAAGATTAGCAAGATTGATGGACCTCTTACACCTAATGCCACAAAGATGTTCAATTTCATTAAAAAGAATGTTGTTGATGTCATTGTTACATGGAATGGAGGAGATAGATATCAAGCAACTGGTCCTCATGGAGATCAATGTGTTGTGAACATGAATCAGAGGACTTGCTCATGTAAGAAGTGGGAACTCACAGGAATGCCATGCAAGCATGCAATGGCATGCATCTGGGACATGGCTAGTAATGGGATGGACCCTGGACTACCTGAGACTTGGGTCAGTGACTGTTATTGGTTGTCTACTTGGCAAGAGATGTATAGGTTCAAGGTAAATCCAACTAGGGGACCAGATATGTGGGAAAAGTCACTAAGCCCAATCACAATAACACCACCAGACTATCACCCACCTGTTGGTAGACCACCAAAAAAGAGGATGAAAAGTGTAGCTGAGATATATGATCACATGGTGAAAAATGGGAGGCTAAGTAGGCAAGGTAAAAGTATAACTTGCAAAAATAGTGGTGAATCAGGTCATAACAAAAGATCATGCAAAGGTCAAAGAGGTCAAAGATTCAAGCCATCACAACCATCTGCAAGTGTTAGGCCATCTGCAAGTGTTCACCCATCTGCAAGTGTTAGACAACCTGCACCAACTCATAGGCCATCTGTTGTTAGGCCATCTGCACCAAATGTGAACCCATCTCCACCTGTTGTTAACCCATCTGCACCAAATGTGAACCCATCTCCATCTGTTGTTAAGCCATCTGCACCAACAAGGAGATCACCAAGAAAAAGGACTGCAAATGGTTTTTTTAAAGGCTTTGTTATGTAAGACTGTTATGTTTGACTTTGTTAAGTTAAACAATCTTTTGTAAGACTGTTATGTGTGAATTTGTTATGTTTGACTTTTAAGTTAGTCTTTCATGTGTTATGTAAGGCAGTGTTATGTTATGTAAGACTTGGTAATGTCTATTGGTAAGACTTTATTATGTTTGACTTTTATTAAGTCTTATTTACTTTTGTTAAGTTTGTGTTCATGTTGGAAAATTGATTATGTTTGACTTTGATAAATCAACTCTGTAACTTAACATACTATACTAACAAATTGCCATTGTTGTTTGGTATGTTTGACTTTCATAAGTCAAGTATGTAATTTACCAAACCAAAACAGATAACATCTATACTTCATTAAATAAACTGCCATAGCATTAACATCACAAGTTCATTATACAACTGGAAATTAGGTTAACTTATTATACTAGAAAATTGACTTTAAAAAGTCAACATTTTTATTTATGGTCATGCAAACCATCACAAGTACATTACAGCTGCAATTTAACCCCTGGTCTTTTTTCCTTTCCCAGTCGAAACATCTATGGCAACTTTGGCAGCTGTTGATACAAAAGTTGGGTTTACCTTGTTTGGACTCCTGCTCTCGTACCAATTAGAACTTTAGTGCTTATGAAACTTGCGCACTAAGAAAGCAAACAACACCGTTAGGCTTATCGTGGTATTGTCTCCCACGATTAGACTCCGGCGTGAGAGTAAGTAATCGGTTTTAGGGTTTAGTTGAAGAGTTAGGGATTGTGTTAATCGTACCTTTAATGAGAATATATCATTCTATATATAGGGCGCAGAAACCGTGTAGGTTTCTTGTTCCTTACTCTTCGCACACGTGGTGTTTATCCGGGGTAAGGATATCAATTCCGTAGATAAGAGATCCTTATCCTATAACCGGGTATTGTAGTTGGGCTTTGGACTTCGTGAGTCCAAGCCATTGGTATTATGGCCCAAATCATTTGTCATGATAGCCCACTCGTGGTGGGTTTGGGCTTAGTAATGTCTATAATTTGGGCTCGTGGCCTAACTATAGGCTATACGTCATCATGTCCCCCCAGTCTAGTGTGCGCGGTTCGTTGCCGCGGATACTAGACTAGTGAGACTAGCGGTAAGCGTGGCGGCAACAAACCAAATATTTCCCACCCAAAAATTGGAACAATGTATCAAGTCCCCAAAATATCATGATGAGTGCTTCAAAAAACGGGGAGGGTGTCCACGTGTGCCTCGAGAAAAGGGAAAAAGTGTTGTACCTTTCGCCTCCCAGCCACACGTTTTGTTAGTGGGATCCACGTGGCGTCCCTTTTAGGGTTTTGAATGCATATAAAAGACACCGCCTCCATTCACTGTGGATCACACGGTAAAAAATATTTCCACCATTTTCAAACTTTGCAAAGCTTTTCTTTCTTCAATCTTTCGTTCTACTAGGTAAATGCGCGTGCACAATTAAGTAGATCTTGTTTATAGTTGAAAAATGGTTGCTCAGTTACATGAGTTCCGCTCTAGGCTGGATGAGGATGACGTACGTCAGTTTTCTCCTGACTACTTCATTTCTCTCGACGTCCATCCTGAAGCACCAGATGTGGATGCGTATATTGCCGATTTCCCCGATGGGAAAATAGGTTTATATACACGCTTCTTTGATTACGCGAATTATCGCGTACCCATATCTGTATTTTTGAGCAACGTGCTCAATCACTACCAACTCCATATCTCACAGCTGCATTGTATAGGTACGGCGAAGATATCTAATATTGAAATAAATTGTCGGTTACTTGCTATCAATCCGACAGTAGACCTATTTCGTGCGTTTTACCACACAACGTGGTCGCACGGATGGGTTTCTTTTGCAAAACGCGTTGGGCGCCTTCAATGCTATACCGATAAAGTAGATTCCTTAAGGCATTGGAGAGAGTACTTTTTCTGGGTGGATGATGTTGTATTTCCATCGCGCTTTGAGTTCTATACTCAAGGGTCGCTGCCGAGGGATGAGCGTCCTATCCCTGGTTCTTACAGCGTCGCGGATGCGGACATAATTGATAGTAACCGCATTCCCATTAACACCTATCCTGAGGAGTTTTTGGTGCATATGGGGCTGAGTCGCAACTATTTTGATGGTGTGGACGAGGTTCCAACCTTCATTGATGAGAACAGCCAGGGTGGGTGCTCATCCTTTCTTGCCTTTGCCTCTATAATGTAAGTGTTTGTTTATTTTTCTTGAATAACTAAGTTGTTCTTTGTTCTTTGTCTTTTGTCTGTCGTAGAGATGGATCTATTCGCTGTTGTAAAGCTGAAGGAGTCCAAGCGCGTGATGAGGAGTTGTATCCTCATCTTATGTCTACGATTGCGGAGCGCAGGTACTTGTTGTACATTCCTCTTTAATTATTGTATTTTTTCTTCCTTTCTAATGTATTTGTTGTTGTTTGTGCAGGTGGTTGATCAGCCATGGCTTGCGCCTGGCTGCCATGGGCACCTTGGAATCCCCAGAGGTCGTGGGTGCCTTTGGTAAGGTGGTGGAGTGCGACGTTGCTCGTGGCAAGGCGCAGGCTGTGGAGGAGCTTGCTGAGGGTCAGTTGCTGACCGTTCTCCCCGCTGAGGTTCCTGACTACAATGCTGGTGCCTTTGAGGAACTTGTCAAGGCGATGGAGGGAATGAGGCTCTTCGAGCTTCCGCACATTGCGCGGCTGGAGCGCGACCAAGATTATCCTATCAGATTGATTATGCAGGGATTAACTCTCGGGAGGCACATAGCGGAGAACGCAGAGGCTGAACCTGACTTTTTCTTGAAGCCTGATGAGTCTCAGTTGCAGGTTCCAGTGTTCGCGCAGCCGCGTGACATGCTTAACCCTTTTGCTATTGAGACGGAGGTTCCGCCGAAGGAGGTCTTAGAGTGCCACGCAGAGAGGGCGGCCAAGAAGAAAGGTCTTAAGGGGAAGGCCACTCTCTGCGGTGTGGGTGCCGCGCATCTTCCTAGGTCGGATGGGGTTGCAGTCAGTGTGGCGATTGTGTCACCGAAAGATGCGCTGCTGTTGAAGAAACTTCAAGAGGCTGGGAGCTCTGCTAAGCCAGAGCGTTCCCCCGAGCGTCGCCATAGTATGTAGATATGTATGTATAACTCGTAGTTGTAGCCTTGTAAAAACTCGTAGTTTTTGGTAAATGAAATTATGGAACTTTTTTGCACACATATATCTTAGATTTTTTGTCTTTATTATGTGAAAGACTTTTCTAGAGTTACGATGTGCATATAATATCTTGTATTGAGCCCATAACTTATGCATTAAGTCCGTAACTTAATAAACGTTTGCGGTCCATAACCTTAACAAACGTGCGAGTAGATGTGTAGCATGCTACATTTATCATTTTTAGTAACCAAGTGTCTTGGTTTCTTAGTTCGTTTAAACTTGTTGTTGCGCATTGTGGGATGCGTACTAAAGTCATAGTTTTGTATGAAGTTAGTGAGTTTGTGTTCGAACTTAGGAGTCAATTGTTTTGAATCCATATGGTGGAGTGCAGCGTACTGCGAATTCCACTATGTAGGAGTCAATTGTCTTGAGTTCATGTTTTGTTAAACGCGCACAGTGTGCGATAAAGTGCATCCATCGTGGGATGTACTGTTAACTTACTCCAACGTCTTGATAGTAAGGTGTTTAACAGGGATACGTGGTCCGATGTTGATGGGTTTGCAACCCTCTTACTCAACGAGTACTTTAGTAGGTTTACTCATCCTGTCTGCCCTCGTGTGGTCTTAATATGTGCATGCACGCCATGTAGGCAATAATATAAACAGAATTGAAACATAAATGAACGATGTAAGCAATAATGTTGAAATGTGTTGTGGAGTTAGCTAGAAACCACAACGTTTTATTAATTCTTGCAAGTGCAAAAAGACAATTTCCTAAAAAAAAGTAATTACACAGACATTTATTGAGCGCTTACTAAAGTGCAGAGGTGTCAGTGTGTGGGCCGTAGCCTAAAGGTAGCATCTCTTGAGATTGCAAATGTTCCAGGTGCGTGGTAGCTCGTGGTCTTTCATGTCGCGCGCTTTGTACGCACCGTCGCCTAATGCCTCTGTGACCTCGTAAGGTCCTTCCCATTTGGGTTCGAGCTTGCCCGTGTCTTCTGCGTGGCTTGCATCGTTGGCGCGGTATACAAAGTCCCTTGGTTTGAAAGAAGTGTTTCTGACTCTTGCATCATAATACTTCTTCATCTTTGATTTAGCTTTTGCTTCGCGTATAGCTACCCTGTCACGTCGCTCCTCCAACAGATCTAAGTCAATGCGTCGTTCATCATCGTTTGTTGTGACGTTGACGTCCGATGTACGGATTGTTGGCATTCCGATCTCCGTTGGTATAACAGCTTCGGTGCCGTAGACAAGAGAAAAAGGAGTATCGCCGTTGCTGACTTTGATTTCTGTGCGGTGGGCCCACAGGATATGCGATAATTCGTCCACCCATCTTCCTTTATGCTTGTCTAGGCGCGCTTTAATTCCTTCACCCAGACTACGATTCGCGCGTTCTACTAATCCATTTGTTTGTGGATGTTTAACTGACGCGAAGTGCTGTGTGATGTTTAACTGCGTGCACCAATCTTTGAATGGGTTATCACAGAATTGTTTTCCGTTGTCCGAAATAATCTCTCCAGGTAAGCCAAAGCGGCATACAATGTTATCCCAAACGAATCGTTTGACCTGGTTGCCTGTGATACTTGCCACTGCTTTTGCCTCGATCCATTTGGTGAAGTAGTCAATGGCGACAATGAGGAATTTAAGTCCTCCTGCCGCGACTGGAAAGGGTCCTACGATGTCAATTCCCCATTTATGGAACGGCCATGGTGAGGTGATGGGTGTTAGCTCATGTTGTGGTCGACGCGGAATGGGTCTGTGGACTTGGCAGTCGTTGCATCTTCTGATCATGTCTCACGCATCGCGGTGCATGGTAGGCCAATAGTACCCGGATCGCAAAGCACGCGCTACAACAGACCGTGGTCCTGAGTGCATGCTGCAAGATCCGGCGTGGATTTCCCGGAGTACGTAGTCTGCCTGAAGAGGTCCGACACACCTAAGCCATGGTTGTAGGAATGAACGCCGATATAGGATACCATCTCGAAGTTCGAATCTCTGCGCTGTGCGCCGTATCCGTCGAGCGTCCTTTGGTTCTTGCGGAAGTGTTCCCTTGCTAATAAAATCCATGATGGGTGTCATCCATGTGGGATGTTCTTCTTCTAACACTGTGGATACTTCCATTTCAAAGATGGATTTGTTCTTCAAGGTTTCCACCAATACCTGTTTTGACAGGTGTGCGAAGCTTGTGGATGCGATCTTACTTAGCGCATCCGCTTTTTTGTTTTCTCCACATGGGATTTATTTGATGGAAAACTTGTCAAAGTTCTTGATCAAGGACTTGGCCCTATCGAGGTATTGGACCATGTGTTCCTCTTGGGCCACATGCTCGCCTAACATGTGGTTAGCTACTAATCGTGAATCCACATTAGCTTCTAGGTTGCGTATACCCATTTGATTTGCTATGCGGAGTCCAGCCAGTAATGCTTCATATTCCGCCTCATTGTTTGTGGCTATGAATTCAAAATGCAGTGCGTAAGTGTGTTCTGTTCCATCTTGGCTGGTAAGGATAAGGCCTGCGCCTGATCCTTCTGCACACGAGGATCCATCGGTAAATAGAACCCATGGTTCTTGTAATTGTATGTCACTGGTTAGTGATGGAGTATCAGCATCTGGCTTCTCGATAATGAAATCAGCCAATATATGTCCCTTGATCGGGGTGCGTGGCCTATAGGAGATATTATACTCACTCAATAACATGCTCTACTTTTGTAGCCGCCCTGATGCATCAGGTTTAGAGATAACCTGCTTGATGGGTTGGTCCGTAATTACAGCTATTGGATGCGCTTGGAAGTACCTGCGCAGTCTCTTAGCCGCGAATACTAAGGCTAGGACCAGTTTCTCCATTGCGGTGTAGTTAGTCTCTGTCTTTTTGAGAGCTTTGCTTACAAAGTATATGGGTGTTTGAACAGAGTTTCTGTTTGTCAGTAGTACCGCACTAACTGCTCCATGGGTCGCTGATAGATACATGGTCAGTTCTTCCCCTTGTTGGGGTGCGACAAGCTTGGGTAGCTCTGCTAGGTTTTGTTTAAGCTGTTGGAAAGCTTCTTTCGCTTCTGCAGTCCATCGAAAATCTCCCTTTTTTGTACACTTCGTGAGTGTTTTAAAGAGAGGAAGTGATTTGTCCGCTGATTTGGACAAGAATCGATTTAGTCCGGCTAATTTGCCGTTTAGTGACTGGACTTCTTTTAGTGTGCGCGGTGAAGGTAGTTCGATGACCGCTCTTGTTTTTTCCGGGCAAGGTTTAATACCATCGGGTTCTATTAGGTATCCCAGAAACATGCCTTCTGTTGCTCCAAAAGTACACTTCCTGGGGTTCAACTTCATGTTTATTCTTCCCAATGTCTTAAACGTTTCCTCTATGTCACGCACCAACTCCTCTTCGGTATGGCTTTTTATGACTAGGTCATCAACATAGACCTCCAAATTACGGCCCACTTGCTTCTCAAAAGCGTTATCCACTAACCGCTGGTATGTGGCTCCAGCATTTTTTAAGCCAAAGGGCATTTTTGTGTAGCAATACACCCCTTGACTCGTGTGGAAGGCTGTTTTTTCTTCATCCTCCTTGGCCATTTGAATTTGATGGTATCCTTTGTATGCGTCTAGGAAACATTTAAAGGGATACCCGCACAAGGATTCTACTTTCCAATCAATTTCTGGTAGTGGATAGTAGTCTTGTGGACATGCTTTATTGAGATCGGTGAAGTCCACGCACATTCTCTAGCTACCATCGCTCTTCTTTACCATAATTGGATTGGAAAGCCAATCGTGGTAATAAACTTCTCGCATGATACCTGCGTCCACGAGCTTGTGTACTTCCTCCAGGATGGCTTTTGCGCGTTCTGGAGCCTGGCCCCATTTTTTCTGTCGTATTGGAGGATATCCTTGTCGGATTTCTAGCTTGTGTTTCGTGATGGCTCTTGGCACTCCGGTCATAAGTTTGGGTTCCCATGCAAAGATGTTTAGGTTCTTTTGTAATAATGCGCACACAGCTGCTCTGCCCTTGTCGGACAGTGATCCCCCAATTCATATCTCTTGGTCAGGATAATCTGGGTGGATTGCAACTTTCAAGTTTGTCACCTTGGTCGTGTGCTGTTCTGGAGCGCACGGAACTTCATCTGTCACTATGTTGCATTCTCGTGGAGATGCAGTAGTGTTGTAGAGGGTGACGATTCCTACTTCCACTGGGAAATTGAGCATCCCATGTGTTGTGGATGGAACTGCGCGCATGGCTGATATCCCTGGTCTCCCAATGATGCCATTGTACGACGAGGGGGACCTGATTACCATGAAGTTCATCTAGGCTGTTGTGGAATGGTATTCATTACCGATTACCACAATTATGCGTAATTGTCCCATGGGCCAAATCTTTTCGCCTGTGAATCCAGTCAGCGACGTCGTGTGATAGGTGGGAATCGCACCAGGCTTTACCTCTCAAGGGATCTTGAGAAGCTTACAACCCCTACCAGGCAGTGTACCTGATCGTTGTAGTATAGTATAGTGACAAGTACCGGGGGATTGATCGTTCAGCTAGGAATAGTGTCGCTAGGATTAGAAAACCTAAATACTAGTTCTAAAGGTGAGGGATGATTATTTTTGTATTTTTATATTTTTTAGAAAGCAAGTAAAAATCTCGGGTTTGAAGGATTTGGGCGGAATTAGTTGCTAGTCAACTAACCCAATACTAAAGATGCAATCAAAATAAAATACTAGAAATGAAAATAAACTAAATTAAACTAAGGTTGTGAGCAATAAGTGGAGAAGTTGTGTTTACTTAGATTTCACTACTCCTTAGATATCTTTTACACGTTAATTACTTGTTATAGTTGCGTGGATGACGTATTGTATTCCTTAATACCATTCATGGGGTGGCGCACTTAATTCCCCAATCCTATGAGTGCCTACTTCGCTCCTATGTCGAGCCGGCTAAGAAGCTCCTAACATGGGATCATTAGAATTTACTCATGCATTAAATACAACCAATAAAACCTAGTGCACGTCAGTTCATGTTTCCTAAGACGTTCAAGCATGTTACCAGTTGGAGATCTGCCAGTTTTCTTAAGCCTAACATCGAAATCATTCATCCAATACAACCATAAACAAGTAATCAACACATAATTAACATCTAGGTTTCATTAGATCCAAGCAAACACAAGATAGATCTAGCCTAGCATGATGGAATTAAGACAAGAACAAGATATAGACAACTAACACATAGACATATTGATTGAATTAAAAGAACACTTATCTTAATTACACATGAAAGGGTTCAAGGGCTGAGAACCCTTGAAAAACCTGTAAAATTCGTACTAAGTTCGGCCTTAGGGTTTCTCCAAAACTTCTCTCTTTTTATGAATGAAAATTAGAAAACTATATATAGGAAATTGAGTTTGACGGCGTCAAGACCAAATTGGTGACGCCATCATCTCGCCGCCAAAATACTTCTCGGACTGCCTTGATCTACTTTTGACGCCGTCACGTTATAGCATTTTCCAGGCCGTCACGTATTTTACTCTTGACACTCTACCTCGTGACGCCTTCAATTCTGTACTGGGTCGTCATGGAAATTACTCTTGACGCCGTCAGGATTTTCTTCTTGACGCCGTCACCTACTGTTCCCAGCAAGGAAAATTAAGACTTTGGCGTTTTCTTCACTTTTATGCTCAAAAAATGTTCGAATTGCTTCCTTTTCCAGATTTCTCTCCCAAAGTACCTAAAATCACAAAAGGAACGATTTAGGGCAATATTTGATCAAATAAATTCAATTTCGGGCTTAAATGACCCCCTAAAAGTGGTTCATTCATCATATACCCTTACACTTGAGATTTGCTTATCTTCAAGCAAATGCGCTTTTATTCTAGTCAAAATACAAGTTAGGGGTCATTTAACACTAATATAAAAGTAATTACAACAAATAATCGTTCCACTAAAGACCAATAGACAAGCATGGAGGTCATACACTAGCACCTCACAAATAGTGTTTAGATACTCACATCTCTCGGGTGTAATAAAGTGTAAATTACAATATGGAAACGGAAGATATCTCTCACTACCTGTCATAGCAAAATAGATTACCATAGGCTTGGGAAAGGATCAAACCTCCACCACATGGCGTAAGCACCTAGGATAAACTATCAAAGAGGTCTTTTAAAGGGTTGTAACGTTAGGTGTAGGGATATGAAATACACGGTTTTGTTGGATAAAGGAATTTTTACTGGTGGCGAGCTAACAATCTTGGTTAATTACATGTACAATATGGCGTTGCTAAGCCAAGACTAGACTCGACTTAAGCTAATAAATCAAAAATAACAAAAACATAAAATGAACATAGAATAAAAAGGGATGGTAGTCCGTATGTTTTTTCTCTTTTTATTTTTTTATTTTTTTTTCTTTTTTATTTATTTATTATTATTTTTTTTATTTTTTTTTTTTGATTTTTTCGATTTTTTTTTTTTTTTTTTTTTTTTTTTTTTTTTTTTTTGTGCATACACTCTTACCCTACCATCCAAAAAAATACATCATAGGGGATGAAAATTCCCCTTACACTTGAATTTTTACATACTTTACAAGAAACTAATCTAATGACTCGAATTAAGAAAATCAAAACACTTGGAGCACTTTTAAGATTAACGTATATATGAGGGTAATAAATGATGTTCTTCCCCATTACTCCATAAATAAGTACTTTACCCATGAGTCCCAATCATCCCAAAATAATATGTACAAGGATATGACTCGACTTAGCAACCATGTAATTAATTAGAAAGTTAACTTAGGGTTTAAAAAATAACAATAATGCACTAAAGATGAGTGCATACACGGAAGGCCAAGGCGATTTGGTTGTACATTTAAGTGGAGTGTAACAAATTCTTCCTTTAAGTAAGATGCTTAAAGTTAGAAACGAAAAGATAGGCTCGGAGGGGTGTACTAGGGGTTTCGTGTACTAAAAATGAGTACAACGCTAAGGTGTGGGAAAATTAGTTGACTTAACTAGCCAAGTAATATGACTTAAATGGTCAAGTAATTATAATACGGGTTTAACACAAGGGTGATCCTAATGCCTCTTATCATGTAGTAAATCCTACCACACGAATGTAGTCTCACTAGCGGTCTCGGGATGCATCACTAACGCAAGTTCTAGAATCTAAATGCTACCGGTACACTCATAAGCACTAATAGTAAATGCTTTTCCTATCAAATCTAAAGGCGAACCTCACATATTTGGGTGGAAAATTTTTCTGAATATACGGTTTTGTGCTAGTCATACAATCACCTATCCATGAGACGCTTGCTATGGCTAAAGTTTCACTCCTAAATGTTGTAAAAAAATTTAAATTTGGCGCTAAAATTGCACTAACAAGTATTTCTCATAGTTTTATTACACATCTACCATTAAACAAAACAAACTCAAGCGAAAGTGTACATGTAAGGTATCATCATTTTACCCTCCCCTTACACTTAAGATGAACATTGTCCCCAATGTTCAAGTAAAGAATGTAAAAGTGAAATAAGTAAAACAAATGAAATCAAATACTCCCCTGATTCGCTTGGTATGGATAATAAGGTGGCCATGTTAAATCTTCCTCCAAGAAAATGAACAATCAAAGCTTCCCTTCTTGAATATAAATCATCTTCTTGTCATACATAACCTGTAAATCCTGAGAAATAGACAAGACAACCTCGCATAAAATCGGCGGCAACCTATATAAGTTACTAAATACTAGAAAACAAAATAAGATATAATGCTTGTGGAATGAAATTTGCAGATTTTCTGGAGATTATAAAACTTAATAATTCACAAAAACTATAAGATTCCGTTAGAAAAACAAAACCGGTAAAATTTCCAGATTTTTACACGTGACGCCGTCAGAAGTGACCTATATAAATTCTTATGTTAAGTTTCCAGAAAATTTTTGGAAAAACTTGGTCTCACTTCCTGGAAAATCCTGCAAAACTTCATTATGACTCAATACAAGCATTTGACTCTAACAAATACGAATATACATGTTCATTTAATATTGTAGAGAATCATGATCGATTTGTTTCTTAAAAACATATTTGGGGTTTCCCCTTACACTTATCTTTTGCGAAAATACTTTTAGATGGAGTTAAGACTAGGCCAAAACAACAAAGTAAAGTATTTCCACTATTTAATTGAGAAACATGATCTACCAACAATAAAAATAAAGCATGCATACGGAAGCAAATAACAAACAAACAAAATAAAATCACACAAAGCGTGGGTTGCCTCCCAAGAAGCGCTTTTCTTTATTTACGAGTCTTGTAGCTAGACTCAAGGTCATGGGTTACTACGTGATACGAGTGAGTTCCTCATTGAGGACATCTTTTGGATCAAACTTAGGTTTCAACTTCCTATCGGTTTCCTTAGTATGGTATGACCTTTCAAACTTTTCCCCATCCGGATCATACAAAGTCATCCTTATATGCCATGATCCGTCACCTTCTTTAGGTGGCTTGTCCCACCTCCATTTACACTTGTCTCCCTCTCTTTTCCACTTATTCATCTCTATATTAATAGGCATTACGCTTAAGAACTCAATCATCTTCCTAAAGACTAAGGGGTCCTCAAAGGGATCTAGTTCTTCATCTCTAGCTATGAGTTGTTCTACCGAATGTGTCTTTTCAATGAAATCTTTTTCTAGATAAAATGGGCATTGAGGTCCTATAAAGTTCCTTTCTATTCAAGGTCCATATCTAGATGGTCTCCTATTCATCTCTACCCAATGCGGTGTCGGTTCATCATCACAATCATAACTATGCTTCTTTACATCGTACACCGACCAAGTATCGCCTTCACCTACCGCTATCTTAGACTCTTTACAATCTATCATGGCACTAGCGGTTGCTAAAAATCCTCTTCCTACCAATAATGGGCATGTAGTGTCACTAACCATGTCTAGGACGTGAAAATCCGCTAATATAGTTAACCTTCCTACGTGAACAACTACATCCTTAATCATTCCAACCGGGTGGGCAATACTCCCATCCGCTAGCCCTATCAACACCTCCGTTTCCTCTAAATTTCCTAGCTTAAGAGCGGTGAATAAGGATAAGGGAATCAAGTTGAGGCTTGACCCTAAATCGGCTAGTGTGTCGAAAGCTTCGGATCTTCCTATCTTACAAGGCAAAACAAATATACCCGGATCATCAAGCTTTTTAGGCAACTTGTTTTGAACGAAGGCGGTCCTATTTTTACCTAGTTTAAACTTCTCATATTTTTCTTGGAGGGCACTATAGTAAAGAGCACGCGTTAAGACATCAATGACAGGGCGTTCAAGGTGAAGTTCCTTGAATTCATCGTCAAGGTCTTGCGTAAGAGGTGTTTCAATTATACTTTTGACCGGTTCTATATCGGGTGTTTTGCTTGATTGGTCCTTTTGAAGAACTTGGTTTTGTTTGAAACAAGTGCTCGTTGATTTAACCGAGTAGTATTGTGGACACGAAGTGGGTGACGAAACTGAAGATACGGAATTAACGTTTAGTTTCGGATTCTTGACCGTGTCGCTTGGGAGTGCTCCCATTTCTCGGTCATTGAGAACTTTCAACAATGCGTCAATTTTGGTGGTCATCTCGCTTTGCTTTTGTTTGAAATCGGCTTCAAACTTAGATATGTGAGCTTCTTGAGATGCCATGAACTTAGACATCAATCCTTCAAGATTGTTGGTACTACCATAGTTGTTAGAAGGATTGTTGTTGAAAGTACGGTTGAAGGGTGGACCGTTTGGTTGGTAACGATTAGGCGGATTGGAAAAATTGGGTTGATTTTGTTTCCACCTAAGGTTTGGGTGATTTTTCCAAGAGGGGTTGTATGAATCACCGTAAGGGTTTGGCTCGGGCTTGAAAGTGTACCACTTATCTCCCGCTTCGTCGGTACGCGTGGATGCGTAGTCCGCAAAAGCTGTTCTGGGGAGTTCCACACAATCACGAGTGTCGTGGGGACCACTACATAATTCGCATGAAAAAGTGATTTTGTTCACTTGGCTTGAAGGCTTAGGAGCTTCGTAAGATTTCATGAGAAACTTGACTTGGTCCTCAAGTTCCATGATCCTACGGTCGGGAGTGCTAGAATTGTTCGAAGGCAAAGATATTGCCTTGACCGTTTTGTTCAAATCACGGGGATCATTCCAACTTTCGTTGTCATAGAGAGCAAGATCTTCTATGAGTTCCCATGATTGTTCCGCACTTAGATCACGTAGCTTACCACCGGCCGATTGGTCAATGGCTCGCCTCGTGGAGAGATCGATATGGTCATAAAAGATTTGGACTTCGAGCCAAAGATCTATGCCATGGTGAGGGACTTTTTGGAGTAAGTCCTTGAAACGAGTCCATGCTTCATAGAGAGATTCATTTTGACGTTGTTGGAACATCAAGATGTCATTTCTAAGCTTAGTAGTTCTCCCCGGTGGGAAAAATTGAGCAAGGAAACGAGTGGTGAGATCATCCCATGTGGTGATGGATCCCGCGGGTAAACGCTCAAGCCATTGACTAGCTTGATCCCGTAGAGATAATTGGAATAGGCGTAATCGGGTTGTCTCTCTAGTTTCAACATCTAGGTCTATGGAATCTACGATTTTAAGGAAGTCCTTAAGATGTTGGTTTGGATCTTCGGAACGAAGTCCATGGAATGCACATCCGCTTTGCACCAACCGGATGGTGTCGGATCGCAAGGGGGTCACATTGGCTCCGGTGAGCTCAATGGTGTTTCGGTAGCCTTAGTGGCTAGGTCGGGAATACTCTCCTAAGGTTCGGGGCCTAAGAAGTTCTAGTAGTGGGTTTTGTTGTGGTGGGATGACGGTTCAAAGATGTTCCCATCGTCCATGATGTCGGGTGGTGAAGAGTTACGAACAAAAAACACAAAGAAATAAGATAGACTAAAGAAAACCTAAAAATAAAAATAAAATCTTACTAGAAAGGAATCTAGCAAGTAGACCTAATAAAAAGAGATTTTAACCTAGACAATAACTATTCCCCGGGCTGCGGCGCCAAAAACTTGATACGTGGGAATCGCACCAGGCTTTACCTCTCAAGGGATCTCGAGAAGCTTACAACCCCCACCAGACAGTGTACCTGATCGTTGTAGTATAGTATAGTGACAAGTACCGGGGGATTGATCGTTCGGCTAGGAATAATGTCGCTAGGATTAGAAAATCTAAATACTAGTTCTAAAGGTGAGGGATGATTATTTTTGTATTTTTATATTTTTTAGAAACCAAGTAAAAATCTCGGGTTTGAAGGATTTGGGCGGAATTAGTTGCTAGTCAACTAACCCAATACTAAAGATGCAATCAAAATAAAATACTAGAAA
This sequence comes from Artemisia argyi, assembly GCA_030686995.1. Taxonomy (NCBI): domain Eukaryota; kingdom Viridiplantae; phylum Streptophyta; class Magnoliopsida; order Asterales; family Asteraceae; genus Artemisia; species Artemisia argyi. The sequence continues at coordinate 53,321,872 of CM060707.1, forward strand.
TGAAAATAAACTAAATTATACTAAGGTTGTGAGCAATAAATGGAGAAGTTGTGTTTACTTAGATTTCACTGCTCCCTAAATATCTTTTACACGTTAATTACTTGTTATAGTTGCGTGGATGACGGATTGTATTCCTTAATACCATTCATGGGGTGGCGCACTTAATTCCCCAATCCTATGAGTGCCTACTTCACTCCTATGTCGAGCCGGCTAAGAAGCTCCTAACATGGGATCATTAGAATTTACTCATGCATTAAATACAACCAATAAAACCTAGTGCACGTCAGTTCATGTTTCCTAAGACGTTCAAGCATGTTACCATTTGGAGATCTGCCAGTTTTCTTAAGCCTAACATCGAAATCATTCATCCAATACAACCATAAACAAGTAATCAACACATAATTAACATCTAGGTTTCATTAGATCCAAGCAAACACAAGATAGATCTAGCCTAGCATGATAGAATTAAGACAAGAACAAGATATAGACAACTAACACATATGCATATTGATTGAATTAAAAGAACACTTATCTTAATTACACATGAAAGGGTTCAAGGGCTGAGAACCCTTGAAAAACCTATAAAATTCGTACTAAGTTCGGCCTTAGGGTTTCTCCAAAACTTCTCTCTTTTTATGAATGAAAATTAGAAAACTATATATAGGAAATTGAGTCTGACGGCGTCAAGACCAAATTGGTGACGCCGTCATCTCGCCGCCAAAATACTTCTCGGACTGCCTTGATCTACTTTTGACGCCGTCATGTTATAGCATTTTCCAGGCCGTCACGTATTTTACTCTTGACGCTCTACCTCGTGATGCCTTCAATTCTGTACTGGGTCGTCATGGAAATTACTCTTGACGCCGTCAGGATTTTCTTCTTGACGCCGTCACCTACTGTTCCCAGCAAGGAAAATTAAGACTTTGGCGTTTTCTTCACTTTTATGCTCAAAAAACGTCCGAATTGCTTCCTTTTCCAGATTTCTCTCCCAAAGTACCTAAAATCACAAAAGGAACGATTTAGGGCAATATTTGATCAAATAAATTCAATTCCGGGCTTAAATGACCCCCTAAAAGTGGTTCATTTTTTGGCTCATCATTGTGGCCGGAATTAACTGGTTTTGTATCTCAGGTTTTAGCCTTTTGAAGCAGTGTTCGTACATGATGTCCGCAGACGCTCCTCCATCGACATACATGCGGTGGATATCGTGACCCCCCGCTTGTATCTCGATGGTGAGTGGTTCTACCACTGCGTTGTCCGCAGTGAGAGTGGGGAAAGAGATTTGGTTTCCCTTGGAAAATCTTTGGCTGACTTTTTGTTTCGTATTTCACTGCCATGATTGTATCATGTATATTGTGTCAGCCTTATTTTTTGGTATCTCCTTTTTGGCCCCATTCTTTTGTCTATTTTTCCCCTTTTTGATGTTTTTAACAAGGTGGTCCATCTTCCCTTCTCTTACTAATTTATCAATTAGCTAACGTAGTTGAACGCACTCGTTAGTAGTGTGACCCTTCTGCCCATGGTATTCGCAGTATCCTCCTCCTATGCGCTTCTCTTCTGGAGTGCTCATAGGTGGAGGTTTTGGAAAATTTGCTCCTTCTGTCGCGAATATTTCCTTAGGGGTTTTTGTGAGTGGGACATACCTGTCGTTATCCCTTCCACTGCCTTGGTTGCGGTAATTCCTGTTGCGGTTGCCACTTTGGTCATTGGATTGTCTCCTAGATTGTTCTTGTGGTTTAAAGGTTGAGTAACCTTTTTTGCTGTCTGCCGCCGCTGCTTCCCCTTGGATGAAGGATCTGGTACGCTTTGTTAGCTCATCAAAGCTTTGGGGTACTTTATCGTTTAGCTTCCGTATTAGCTCTGGGTTATTGATCCCGTTCATGAACCCTGAGATTTTTAGTACTTCGGGACATGCTTTGACTTGCATGCATTCATCCTTGAAGCGCTCCATATAAGCACTTGTGGATTCCCCTTGGCGCTGTTTCACTCTGGCTAGTTCCACAGGGTTCTTTGCGCACTTCTTTCGTTGCGTGAAATTTAAGCGGAATGCCTTCCGCAACTCTTCAAACCCATTTATGCTTCGTCGTGGAAGCTTGCTGAACCATGTTCGCGCATTCCCCACTAAGGTAGAGTTGAACATATGGTACCACACAGGTTGTGGCCAGTTTTCGATAGCAGCCACTGACTCGAAAAATTTTAGGTGATCATCGGGATCACCCGTGCCATCGTATGTTTTAACATTGGTGGGCATGCGCCTTTTCTTGTCATCTGAGAAATCGCTTATGCGTCACGTGAACGCATCAACCTTTTGGCGACGCCAAGGAAGGGAAATATCCTCGTCCTCATCGTACCGACGTCGGTTCTTAGATTTCCAATGTCCCGTCTCTCAATCCTCGTTGTCCGAGGAGCTGCTTGAGGAGGAGTTGTTCCTCCTGTGGCACTTGCGCCGTTTTTCCTCGGAGTCCGAATTTGAAGGGCTTGTACTTGGGGAGTAGTGTTTCCCAAGCCTATCTTGGATTCTTCTGCTCCCTGACCTTGAGATGCTTACGCTTGGTGAGCATTGTCGTCCAAGTCTATCTTGTATCCTGCGGCTACCAAGCCTAGCGTGGACATTGGTGTGCCTCGCGTTGTCTTCGTAATCCTCCGAGTATTGAGAGTTAGATGCTGTACCAAGTCTATCACGAACGTTGGTGCGCCTCTCATTGTTTCTGCGCTCATGGTGGTGCGGTGGAGATTTTTCTTGGCTAAAGTCTAGCTGGTTTTTCTGGTTACGGCTTGACCTTCTTCTTGCCTCCTCTTGCATGAGACTAGTTAAGGTCTCGTAATGTTGGGACACAAAATCGTTTAATGTCACCTCAGGTGCATCCTCTTCTACCGCGAGGATGTCCGTCTCCGCATGAGGTTCCCTTTCTCTATTAGGTGCTCCTGGTGGCACAGTGTTGTCCACTATGGATGCCACTTGGTGGGGAGTGGTAAAGAGAGTGCGCTGAATGTCCTCAGCGCTTGGGACTACGGTAGTGGCTCGGGTTGTCCCCAAGGGCAGATCTACCGTGGTAGGGATTGGAGTTACATTCGACTCGCGATGACTAGGCGCTAGGGATGAGCATTTCGAACCGAATCCCGGAACCGTACCGGTACCGTACCGAAACGGTACCGTTCCTGATATACGGTACGGTACCGGTACTATGAAATAAGGAGGAAAAAAAATCGGGACCACTAATTCGGTACGGGACCGGTACCAAATCGGGAAATTCCTGAAAAAAATGGGAAAACCCCCATTTCCTGGTACCGGTATCCGAATCCCGTTCGGTACGGTACCGGTACCGGTACCACTAATTTATGCTCGGGAAAAATTCGGTACCACTAATTCGGTACGGGATCGGTACGGTACCGGTACCGTGCTCATCCCTACTAGGCGCACTGGTTGTTCCAGAGATTGGCCTTGGAGTCGAATCTTGATGATTCTTCCTATGTGAATCATCACGTGTTTTTTCCGGCTGCGGAGTCCGCTGGCCTGAGTTCTTGTTTTTCGGCATTCTGGTCTTGAGTTCTTAGTGTAGGGTCCTACGGATGGCGCCATTTGTTGATACAAAAGTTGGGCTTACCTTGTTTGGACTCCTGCTCTCGTACCAATTAGAACTTTAGTGCTTATGAAACCTGCGCACTAAGAAAGCAAACAACACCGTTAGGCTTATCGTGAGATTGTCTCCCACGATTAGACTCCGGCGTGAGAGTAAGTAATCGGTTTTAGGGTTTAGTTGAAGAGTTAGGGATTGTGTAAATCGTACCTTTAATGAGAATATATCATTCTATATATAGGGGCGCAGAAACCGTGTAGGTTTCTTGTTCCTTACTCTTCGCACACGTGGTGCTTATCCGGGGTAAGGATATCAGTTCCATAGATAAGAGATCCTTATCCTATAACCGGGTATTGTAGTTGGGCTTTGGACATCGTGAGTCTAAGCCATTGGTATTATGGCCCAAATCATTTGTCATGATAGCCCACTCGTGGTGGGTTTGGGCTTAGTAATGTCTATAATTTGGGCTCGTGGCTCAACTATAGGCTATACGTCATCAGCAGCAAAAGGCTTGATGCCAAAATCTTCACAACTCTCCTTATTTGGCAAACCAAGAACCTGCTCCCTCTTATCAAAAAGTTGCTTATAATATTGTTTTGGGTTGACAGAACTGCTGCTACCTTGAACCTTCTTTGGCTTGACAAAATTTGATTGTTCTGTCTTTGGGAAATAATCAACCCATGAGTCTTGATAACAAGCTTCTTCACTTTCACTACTGGATATGTCAATGATTTCTACACAAATAATAATAATAATAATAATAATAATAATAATAATAATAATAATAATAATAATAATAATAATAATAATAATAATAATAATAATAATAATAATAATAATAATAATAATAATAACAGTATAAAAGTTGTGAAGAATACCTTGTTTGATGTTCTTCTTGGAACTCATTCTTTCACTTTACTATGATAATGCAAGTGACAATCTTCAATGTTGTTTATATAGTGCATAAATGGGGAAAAAAACAGTATATACAGTCCATATGCAAATGTCAATCAAAATGCCTATTTTCAGATGGAGCTTTTTGGTACATTTTGGCAACTTCTAGCAGTGTAAGATTCTCATACATGTGACCATTTGCAGTACAAGTAAGCATACAAACCAAACAATATACGCATTACAATAGCAACTTCATTTCATTCATTCATTCAAAGTACTTCATTACACAAAATCTACAACTACATTTTGACTGCCATTAAACAAAAGTCACAACTACATATTGACTGCCATTATAAGTCAACCCAACTAAAATCAAACTAAACCCTAACATCATTTGAAAACATATAAAATGAGGACAAATACCCAACTAAAAACTAACATCATTTTCAAAATTCTTATTGTTCCACGATTTTCAGCAACAATAGCTTGTGACTCATTCATGTTTCGTAATAACCCAGGAATGATTTGCATAGCTCGATTACACATTAGTGGATCATACCAATCAATAATCCCATGATTGGAACCCTAAATAAAGCATATTTCAAAACTAGGTCAAAATCAAGAAAAAATTGGGAAAAATATAAATTCATGGCTTACCCTTTTAGAACAACAGTAGAAACGTCTTCCTGGATTAAATTGTGTCCATGAAGTTTTATAACCGCTGGCGAGCCACAACGTGGGCAACGAACCATGTTTAGGTTTTTCTTCGTCTCACAATCTGGGGGAGGTGAGTAGCAACGGGGTGGGTTTGTATTTATTATAAATGGGGAATAAATTTATTAATAGAAAGACACTTATGCCCTCACGTGATTGGCACATGTAACAGCCAACGGCTATTTTGACGGAATCGTTATAATTTGGACCAAAAGTGGAAGCCACGTGTACTTTTGGACTGAAATCAACCATTTTTTGAATTTTGGACCAAAAGTAAAATTTTGGTACAACCACAAGGACCAAAAATGTAGTTTACTCTAGATATAATAAAATGTCAACTTGTATACACTTTAATAGTGCAACGACTAAAGTTATTTTGTTAAAATAATTACTCTCCTATGAGACTATAAATAAGGAGAGTTAGTTTATTTTTCATTAAGTGTTGTCATGTTGGTTTGTATCAACATCAGGTCAATAAAAGACTATTTACCAAATTCTCTCTGCTTCACACACACTTTTCACACACTAGTCGCTAATCATTCGATCCGAGCTCACTCAACATTTTTTTTTAGTTTGGAATGTAAATTATGAATTCTTGTTGACAAATGAGGGAGGAAGAAGGTTTATATAGCTCATCTAAATTCATTGAATACAGACATTAACACTTTAGTTCTCTTTCATTTTACAATGTTACATTATAATCCATAGAAATTTACACAATATAAAACTAATATACTTATAGTCTAATCTAGTCAATTATTATATCATTTTGACCACTTGTTCTGTTTTGAGGCTTGAACTTACCATGGGTAGGATGTCTAACTAGAAAACCAACTATATGATAACACTCATTTTTGTATTGACCCTCCTTTTGACAATTTCCGCAGGCGAAACTTGCTTTAATCTTGTATTTGGTTCATTGACAATCCTAGTATGTCTAGTGTTGTTGTAGGAGGGTCTTGTGTTGTTGAAAGTAGACATGATTGCGTGAGTTAAGAACTTTAGAGTGGTTGTTTCCTTTTGTTTCTCTTATTGCCTAAGCATTGCATATGCCTTTGTCGCATTTGAAATTGGTTGCATTAAAAGTAAAATCAATTACCAAAATAAGCCTCCTACATACTCGATTTACGATAATGAACATTTTTCAGCCTTTGACCAAAATGAACAAAGCACACATATTACAAACTTCAATGTATTCAATTTTGTTTTTCACTTTAGCAGGCACTTTTTGTTAGGTAAGAGTAATATCACTTTTTGTAACTAGTTTGAAATTAAATGGTGTCTTTTTTCTTTGTCAATTAAATGGGTAGGTAAAATAAAGTAAACAGATGCATACGTACAAAAGTGAAAAGTACGATTAGGAACAATTCATATGCGTGACAACCGGAGTATATTACTTTATCCATTTTATATATTGTAAATAACTAAAAAGGAGGCGAATTAAACTCAAATTCAATTATTTACTCGATTATACTACCATTAAACATGTAGCACTACTTTCATGAAATACATATTAATGCACCGCCATTAGCACTTTGAATTGATTGGGACACACAGCCTTCACAGCTCTTAGAACTTTATGCGCTTAGGTTTGTTTTTTAGTTACAATTTTGTTGAATTTTGTGTACTTACGAAGACTTTAAACGCACATGAGCTTGATATGCACCTAGGAGTTTATGCGCCTATGTTTGTCAGTTTGTTGCGGTGGTTTGCTGTGGTGGAGAACCAAATTCTCAATGATAGTTGGTTGTATTCACCTATTTTTGCAATAATAGCTTGGTCTACCACGGGATTAACCGCTTTTTATATGTGCCGGATCTATTTACTTACTTTTGAAGGACATTTAAATGTTCATTTTCAAAATTACAGTGGGAAAAGGAATACCCTTTTGTATTCAATATCTCTGTGGGGTAAAGAGGGTTAAAAAATAAGTAACAAAAACTTTCGTTTCGTAACTTTATTAAAAATGAACAAGAGTGGTTGTCCTTCCTTTTTTCAAATAAAGTAGATCAAATTGATGACAATGTAAGAAATATAATCCAACGTTTTATTTCGATTCCTAATTTAGGCAATGGTGGCTCTGATACCTCATTCAAGAAAGAATATTATCTTTTTAAGGGGAGTTTAAATACATGAAAAACTTACAAAAATAGTTGGTGTTTAATGCTTAATTGCTTAATTGACGTGAGTCTATATAAAAATTTTATGCATCAATAGGTTTGTGTGAAAAGTAGTTCTTGTGTTAAGGGGGAGTTAATAGTTTCTAAGATAATATTTTAGTAGATAAGCGAACGTTTGGAAGAGCATCATGCTAATTTCCATTGTAGCCATTTTATCTGAGTATAGTGATGTATAGAATTTGGTGTCATGTTGTATATGTACAAAGATATTATATAAAGAAATTATTATGTGTTGTTGACTAGAATTGTATTCGTAGGGATATTGCATTTTTGTGATTTTTCCTTAAACTGCTAAGGAGCATATGTTACGTAATACAACAACTGAGAGTGTTTTTCTTGCCATAAAATATATGTGGCCTCACCGCAACGTAAAGTATTTTTAATGCAGCTAGCACTAACCATTAATACATAAGATTGGCGCCAACATATATCTAGTGTGTTCAAGTGATGCTAACTATCAACATAAATTTATCCATATGAGAATGCAAAACAATAAGATCATCTTAATGTATGAATTACATGTTTGTTGGATGTTTTTTTATTTGAGAGTTTATGAGTGATAACATATTTGGTTTTTATAGGTGAAACAAGGAACTTATTTCCTTTACAAGTTATGATTGCATGGTTATAAAGAACTCTACATAGACATAATAACTTTACATAATTGTGTAGAGTTTTTAGTAGGTTCTAAAAACTTTTATATGTTGTTTTTTTATTTTTATATTTTTTTTTACAATTGCATGCACCATGTTATTTTAGAGCATAATAGTTAATATAACAAGCTTGTTAAATAGTATTAACTTTTGCTAAAAAAAAGTTAAATAGCATTAACTATCAAATATTGTCATGTCTCGAAATTGGATAAATTGGACTACCACTCAAAACCCTAATTTTCCAAAAGGTTCCAAATTTATACAAGAATCCGGATGTTATTTTACTGTTGCTCTAAATATCCGGGTGTTTAACATCCAACGGATGTTCTAAAACTAGTACAAGGTTTGTCTACTTTAGGGAACAATTGAGTATACTACTTGTACTTTTATACCAACTGTGACAGTTTGTCATTCCTAAGTAAATTTTACTTTATCTTGTGTATAAAGTATATTTTTCCACCTTTAAAATCTGTTAGATGCTAGGATGCTTTTTACTCAACATCATTGTGGAGAGAAGATAACCATCATTCAGCAAGATATTGTTACCCTTGTTAAATTGAACTTCTTCATTTGGACTTAGTCATCAGTTACTAATCCGCATCAGTAACTTGGAGTGTAGACTTTGTGTATCTTCAAGGACTCTAAAGAAGTCGAGGTTAAGTGTAAGTTATGAGTTGAATGTATCTTCAGCTTTGTATACTGAAGGTATCTTCAGTGTATGAGCTGAATGTGTTTTCAACTTTGTGTACCGAAGTTGTCTTTAGCGTCTGAGTTGAATGTGTCTTTAGCTTTGCATGTTATATGAGATGAATGTATCTTCAGCTTCGTTAGTTGAATGTGTCTTCAACTTTGCATACTGAAGTTGTCAGTATCATGTACTTAGGGTAATTTCTATTCAAATCCTAGTTCAAGGGAAGTGGCCGCTGAATTGATCCAATAATATGAAAATTATTTCTTTGCTTAATACTTACAAGTTTTGTTGCTAACTATACTTTGTTATACTAGCTTGAATGTTTCCTTGAAAAATATAAGAAAATTTTCTTAAAAGAGTTTGTAGTTTCAATCTATGTTTTTAGAACAAATTATGAAGAGATACGTTTTTGAAAGGAGCGTTTGGAACAACTCCCAGTTTTGTTGAAAAAGTATTCCATAAAATGTTTTTCTATGTCCTAAAAGTAGAAATGATGTTTAATATATGTGTTATATGTTCGGCATCAAGCTTATTAAGTTTTACACTTTTCCATTGAGTCTCTATACATAATTGAATGAATCTGGAACAATAGATGGCTCCCTTAAAGTCCACAAACGGCTCCCTTATATGTAAGGGAACCGTGAATCCGTATGTTTGATTTTCAAAACTTCGTCATCTTCAAAAATTCGTAGTTAATCAACCATTTGTTTGATTTCGAAGAGATCAAAACTAATTTTTCAATTCTTTAAGTGTACTTTCCAATGGAATTAATTAAAATTCTAAGTTAGTCAAATAAGATAAATGCCACAAAGTGTCTAAAAGTTTGAGTTTTGTATTAGCGTAAAATTTGTATTTTGCCTTTTATTTTCGAGTCGGGCAATTCTAGTCGGTATCTCTTTGAAAGTTGGTGTATTTACCTTTTTAGGTATTGAACTTGGTTAATTTTTGAAATGAGGAGGAAACTAATTCATTTACAAATAAAATCAAGCTAAATATATGTTATTGTATTTAATACACAAAATGGCCAAAAGTATTTTTGTGTGTTATGCTAAATGATTATTTGTTTGTCTTTGTGTCTTGATATGTTAGTAAATCGTCTCAATTGACACATACGCCCCCAATCATCCAACGTCCTTAACCCTAACTAAGGATGCCAAGGATCAAAGATCATCCAGTACCAAGATTAAAACCTGTAGTTCCTTTCCTCCTTTAAATCTTAAAGGCCACAATCACCGCGATCGATTAATCGTTGCTACCACCGCAACAGGACGTCATTGCCGTTGAATCGCCGGAGCTGATTTGCTAGATTGATGCAGGTGTGTGTGAAGATGACTCAATCTTGGTGGGTTGAATTTAAAAGGAATGATGAAATGGTTTAATGAAGGAGGAAATGTGTAGTTTTTAGTCAAATTTGGAATTCATGAAGGTGTGTGTGGTTTTAATTAAATAAAAAAAGAAATAATTTAAAAAGAAAGATAGAAGCAGGGGCGAAGCTTCATAGGGGCCGGGGGGGGGGGGGGGGGGGGGGCGCCCGACCCCCCGAATTTTTTTTTGCGTTGTAGGGGGTATATAGTTTTCGTGTAGAAAAATTTCGGTATATTCGGTTTCGACCCCCCAAAAATTTCGGTATACCTGAAATATAGCCTTAGGAAAAAAAAATTTAGATCCCGACCCCCCACTTACAAAATCCAAGCTTCGCCACTGGATAGAAGTAGATTAGTTTGTTTATATGTTTTTGTGTGTTGAATATATAACACTATAAAAATAAAAGAGCTAATATAAAAATAAAAGATCCATACATTCACTATAAGCATAAAAATAAACATAAATGCCAAATAAATCATTTTTACCGGTTTAACAAGTAACAAGTTACCATATTTATGATAATATAACACATTTTTAACTTTCATATACTAAAATGGTAATAAAAAAAAAAGTTGGTTTACTAACTCGGTAAATTTGTGAAACTATATTTCTGTTTACGTAATAGACTTAACCCTTCTTTTTTATGGCTCTAATTTTGTGTTTTCATAAACTTACTTTTTGATAATTTTACGTTGTATACATACACGTTACACGAAATATTTAACCAAAATATCACAACTATGCACAAGTACTCTTCCATGTACAATATATAAATAGAGAAGACAGACATAACCAAAAAAAATACATACACAAAATCGTTACTAAGATTATAAAACCCAAAAACCAAGCCCAATAAAACCACTAACAAAAAGCCCAAAACCCAAAACCCTAAACATCACATCTTATATTCATATACCACATTTCCACCCAAAAGAAACACTCCCACAGCAGCCGCCAGAAACCCTAGTAAACTCCCTTCAAAAATGGTGAACGGATCAGGAATCTGCGCAAAGGAAGTGGTGGTAGACGCACGTCACCACATGCTGGGAAGGTTGTCTTCAATCTTGGCAAAGGAGCTTCTTAATGGGCAGAAAGTGACAGTTGTACGATGTGAGGAGATATGTTTGTCGGGTGGTCTTGTCCGACAGAAAATGAAGTATTTGAGGTTTTTGAGGAAGAGGATGAATACTAAGCCTTCTCATGGTCCTATTCATTTCAGGGCTCCTTCTAAGATCCTTTGGAGGACTATCAGAGGGTATATTATTTATAATTTTTTTTTTTTAAATATTTTTATTTATGTTTTATTTGTTGATTATTTGTTTTTATGTTGTTTTATGATGTAATGTAGGTTTTGGGGATGGTTGTTTAAGGTTATTGTGAATTTCGATGAAAAATAAGCTGGAAAATATAAGCGTAAAAATAAACTTAAGAAACACCCTGTTTAATTGTTTGTCTTGGGTATTTAGTGTGTGTTTGTTTAAGCTTATTATGAATTTAGCTGAAAAATAAGCTATTAAATATAAGCGCAAAAATAAATTAAAGAAAAACCCTGTTTAATTGATTGTATTAGGTATTTAGTGTGTGTTTGTTTAAGCTTATTTGTCAACTTATGAGCTTATTTTGAGACTTATGTGCTTCAGTAAGCTTACTCTATTATAATAAGCTTATATAAGCCCAAAGATGTCAAAATAGGCTGGTAAATTTAAGCTTATGAAAAATAAGCTGAAATTATTTAGGCTCATAAAGCTACAAATATGCTTAATCCTGCTACACACACTAACACACATTGTTTTTGGCTTTTTGCTATTTATGTGTATGTTTGTACGTAGTTTTATGTAGTTTATTAGCTTTTATAATATGTTAAGTACAGAATATACGTGGCTTGAAAAGAACTTTAATGAAATGTATATGATTCATTGACTTTGGCAAAAAAAATGAAAATGTTGAGCTATGATTTATTTGGTTTTGAAAGCAGTAAGTTGTTTTAGATGATTTATGTATGGGCTGAATAATGTGTGTCTTGTAATGAGGGTGGTGATATTGTATATATAAGTCGTTTTTGGTGCGGATTAGTACATTAGTACATCTTGTTACAGGATTGTTGTAGGTGTCATAGATGTCAATCTTATGAAATGGTTAGTATTTTAGGTGTATCAGTTGTTTAAAAGCTGTTTTTGTTTGAGCTATAAATGAAATTCTATCAGCCTGCATTAGACATAGTTTTATTATAGAAATGTTATGGTTTTGTCACATCACTTGGATTTAACTATTGATATTTCTATTTTAGAATGATTCCACACAAGACCAAGCGTGGAGCTGCTGCCCTAGCTAGGTTGAAGGTGTATGAGGGAGTCCCAACCCCTTACAACAGGAAGAAAAGAATGGTCATCCCTGATGCTCTCAAGTAAGTTATTCTTACTCATGATTTGCTACTTTTATTTATGCTCACAGAATAAGAATGGCCTTAGCATACATCTAAATATAAATTTGGTGTTTGGGATTACTTTTTCAAACGAGTATCTAGTGATTGTTTTCTGGTGCATATTTAAGCATTTTATTTGGTATTTGAAATGTTTCATAAAATTGCTTATATTATTATTTGAGGATGAAATAAGCAGTTTTAAATTATCAGCATCAGATTAGATTTCTTGAAAAGCATGTTTATAAAATATCTAGTAAACATCACATGATTTTGGTGTATAAATATTTCCTTTTGCTGAGCGTGTTCTGATATTCATTTTCGTTAATGCGATTATAGGGTATTGAGGTTAACAGCTGGACACAAGTATTGCTTACTCGGCCATCTCTCATCTGAAGTTGGATGGAACCATTATGAAACCATCAAGGTACATTTTTACCTCCTGTGTTTGTTAAATTTTTTGCATGTTAATAAGTTTATTACAAGTATGAATTTGTCCTGTTTGTGTCTGTAAAACTGATCATGATCCTGGTGCATGTTGCAACTTATTCTAATTGTTGTTAATTTTGTGCAGGAACTTGAGAAGAAGAGAAAGGAGAAGGCCCAAGTTGTGTACGAGAGGAAGAAGCAGCTTAACAAACTTCGTGTTAAGGCTGAGAAGGCTGCAGAAGAAAAACTTGGTCCCCAACTTGAAATCCTTGCCCCTGTTACCTACTGAAGGTCTTAAGTTTAGTTTGTTGCTAGAGATTTTGTTTTCGATCGTGACTAAAACTGGCTATTCTTATATTTCACTTTTGCAATACATTTGTGTTGATCTTGTGTCTTAATTTTGTTGTGCCAAGGATTTCTGGTGTTTCTTGTTTCCAATATCTGCTGCTTTATTAGTATTATTCATAGATTTCTTGGTTTCCACAACCTTAACATGATACACATTGTATCTCAGATCTAGTTTCTTATATAAGACTGGGGTTTTCTTTGGTCTCTTTGATTGGCTTCCACAACCTTAACATGATACACATTGTATCTCAGTTGATTTCCGTCGTTGCTAATGGCATTTTAGGTCTTTGCTATATAGTTAACTTGTGTTTTAGTTTTTTAAGTATGCATCGCTTTCAATAAAAAAATGAAATGTTACTTTTAACTAGTTATATACTTAAAAAACGATGCATCGCTTTCAATAAAAACACAAATACTCAGTTTTGCACTTTTGTTTTAGTTTATCCATTTCTAGTTTCTGGAGGTAAAATTGTAGTCTTTTTTTCCCTTCAAACTCAAAAAATGACTGGAACAAAACAAAATGTACTGTTTTAGAGTGAACTTTAGGACTCGAAAGTAACAACTGTAACAAAAAGGATATAACACGAGTACTGAAATCGACAGTTTCCTTGTCTAATGATAATCAACGGCATATTTCTACCAAAAAGGGTAGAACATGACTATCGGAATCGACACTTAGTCTAATGATTAATGACAGCATCCCTACCGGCCAAAACCTGCAGAACATGTGTACTGAACTCGACACTATCGTGGTCTAATGACTAATGACCGAGTTGGTGTAAGATTTAAAGGTAGTTTTCAACAAGCGATTCAAGCTTGATCAAGTTTGAAGCCGAGGTAAATACATCAAGACTTCTTTGGTAAAATTTGAGCTTGTGAATCAGACTCGAATCTTCATTGAGCCCTACTGAAGTTTAACTTGAGCCTTATAGTTGAGCTCAAGCTAGAGCTAGTTTTAGCTCATTTGTAGCATTAGCTTAGTTCTGAGGTTTCAGTTGAACTTAATATTCTAGTTTAGTCAAGCAGCATACTGATCCTCTCTAAAGTATGTATATGTGCTTTGTTTTAGTTGTCGTGTTGATATTGTTTACATTTGAATGTGTTTTTGCTTCAACCATATACAAGGATTTGCTATTACATGTATCTTCTCTTTTTTGCCGTTAAAAAAAATAAAAAATAAAAAATAAAATAAAAATAAAAAAAAGATGTACGAGTTATATTCTCTCTTCTATATGTAACCTTGAAATCACAGTTCTACCATTCTATGGCATTTATGTTTCTGATTTTCTCATCTAAGATTACTGGAAGAAAATTTGAAATTTCTTTTTTCTAGTCTTCTTTTCTCTTCAAGTCTGTTTAATAGGCTATGAATACTAGAGTGTGAGTACTTAAATCAACACTATCCTAGTCTAATGATTAATGACCGAGTTTGGTATTATTGTAGAAATCAGAGAGTAATGAAAACTATATTATCAAATTCAACAATAATGTTACAATACAAAGATATTAAATAGAAAAGACAAATCTAAACCTTAAAAACTAAACGGACCGAATAAGTGGGTCGGGCCTATAGGCCTTAATTAACTAACAATTATGACATCGTTTTATGCAACTTCGTCTAGCTGAACAAGCAGTGACAAACTTTTTGGCTGCAAACAGTTTCTATTAAGCGATTCAAGCTTGATCAAGTTTGAGTTCGAGTTGAAATACAATAACAAGTACAAAATATTTATCAAGTAGACATCGACTTGCGAATACAGTAACAAGCAACTTCTTTCTAAGACAGTTTTCGACTCTTCGTGATATCATCGTTTTATTCATACTTTTAAATCTAACATAAGTTTGAGAACTTATTTTTGTAAAAATTTGAGCTCTCAAATCTTCATTGCGCCAATCTCAATCTAAGGCTGACTAACTTTAAAAAAATTGGTTTTGACGCCATCATAATTATTAATTCAATTATTACAAAAACAATATTATAACACATTACCACCGTTTTTCCTTTGTGTTTGTCAACACCAATCAGTCAATGAATATGTAAATTTTGTACGTATTAGTTTGAGCATCGTGCCGTACAAATCAAAAAATAAATTTTGGCTGATAAATAATACTACGTACAGTAGTACTATATACAATAGAGTTGTGACATTGGAAACTATCAATGATTACAAAATTAAAGCAACAAACATTCGTGCAAGCCACTCTTTTGTCTTGTGAAGTTTTATTGCATTATGGAGTATTACGGCCTACTATAAAATAATTACAAATGATTGAAATACGACAATTTGATTAATACATAGATATTGATCTCAAGGTATATTTTAAGCTTTTACATGATAAATCCATTATATTTTCAATGGGCTTAGGTTTATGACTTATAAAAGCATTCATAAGCTCGTGCGACAAGCAAAGCTTATTTTATAAGCCGTCTTATTTTAAAAGTTTAAGCTCTTATTGTTGGAATTATTATATCATGACATTTATATAAATAAACCAAGTACATCAAAGTGAGCATGAGCGGAAGCAATTATAATAGATCGAATAACATGTAATTAATTAATCAATTATTTAAATCGTAAACATACCTTTGTGATTCTAGCCCGAACAAGAATCAATGCAATCTTCCGGAACCAATGAACCCTAATTAGGGTTTATAAGGATTATATGAATTACCCCTTACCTTTTTGTAATTCAATCCAAGAATCAAACAATAGTGTGTTTGATTCACGTTCTTGTACACACGTACTAATTCAAGAAAAGTATTTGCAAGTAATGAAACACAAAACCTTTTTGATGTTATGAAAAATCGAAACCCTTAGGGGTGTTCGTTTGATGGATCGACCAAGAAAGAAAAGGGAGAAGAAAACACCAAGATGTGTGTGTACAAGTTATGAGAAAAACCTACATCTTGGGTTTGCTTATATACTACACAAAACTTGGAGCTCAAGGCACAATGGAGGTGGGTTTACCCCTTGGCCGATCGGTTTGGAGCCCAAAGAGGGTGTTCCGGAACCTTCTCTTGTTTCCATGTTTTGTCTAGTATTTACTTTTCTAATCTTCGTTTAATAATTAATTAGTCATTAATCAATAATACTAATTATTATTTATTTGTTTTGTGTTTAATAATTAATTATAACATCTTATAAATAATTATTACATTTTCTCTTCATTCGTATTGTGTGCAATCCCGTGATCTCAAGTTCGATCCTAACACACGACTATTATTATTTTGTCTATAAAACCAACAGCTCCCACTTAGACATATCATAATAGTGTGATCACATCGGTTAGCGTCTTGCAACACGCCGATGCCTCTAGTACAACTTGAGTAAGGCTCCTGGAAAACCTTTTAATGATTTCTCATTATTATTATCCATTTGTTTCTAATACCGTGTTAAATAAGGATATGGATCTAGGTCATTCCTTAATTAACCATTCTGTTTCTCGTTTTTAGAAATTGACAAGATTACCAAATCTTTTGAACCTTTCAAGAAAGACCTTGGGCGTAGCCACGCAAACACCTTGACAACCCTACGAGGGGCCCAGCAATATTAAACTCCAAAAATTAATTTGAAGGAACAAATTCTTTATTGATTACAAGCAAAACACACAAACTTTGTAACACTTCCGAAAACAACCCTTATGACTACCAGTTACGTATAGCGTTAAGTTGTTTCACAAAAAATGTACTACATTCATGACCGTTATCTTGTATCTCAAGTCTAAGGATAACTTCTTATGATTTACTTAATGACAAGATCCATAAAGTAACATCATATAGTTGGGATAAGTCCTATATTCAGTATCATCGAATATCGTCTGAAATGACATGTCTACGCATCAATATACTTTATATCAACTTCAGATTTGTCTTAATTTAATAATATTCTCATATTATTAACTGACAACGGACAATTTAGAATAACTCTTATTCATGGATTTAAACATGCAAAAATAGGACAACAATAATTAACAATAGAAATAAACATACCAACATACTTTATTTCATTAAAATAATAATTGTTTACAATATCCTTTATCCAAATACTAATCACAGTTATGCATGAAACTACTCGCTAATTTAAGTCCAATTCCATTGGCTAATTCATTAAGCTTCTCTTTCGCCAAAGCCTTAGTGAACGGATCAGCTAAGTTTTCATCTGTGTGAACCTTCAACAGATTTATTTCACCTTCGTCAACCTTTTCACGAACAAAGTGATACTTCCGTAGAAAATGTCTAGTGCCTCTCATGACTCCAGGTTCATTGGCAAATATGATTGCAGCAGAATTGTCACAATACATATTAATAGGTAATTCAATTGAAGGCATAACACCAAGCCCAGAAACGAATTTCCTAATCCAAACAGCCTCCATAGCAGCTTCTGAAGCAGCAATGTATTCAGCTTCTGTTGCAGACATCGCAATTGTACTCTGCTTCTTGCTCCTCCAGTCTACAGCTCCTCCATTGATAACAAAGACATAACCCATCTGAGTCTTCGAATCATCTTTATTACTTTGAAAGGATGCATCACAGAAACCTGTAACACAAAGTTCTGCAGATGGATTTCCACCATATACCAAAAACATATCTGTTGTATTCCTTAAATACTTAAGAATATGCTTAACAGCAATCCAATGTTTATCACCTGAATTCTATTGAAATTGACTGGTAATATTTTGAGCAAACGCCACATCTGGCCTTGTGCACTTAACCGCATACATAATATATCCTACAGCCGAAGCATAAGGAACTTTACTCATGCGAGCCACCTGAGCAGGTGTTGAAGCACAAAACTCATTATATAAGCCATGTTTTACTTCCATCGGCAAATATCCTTTCTTGGAATTTTGCATATTGAATCTTTTCAATATTTTGTCAATGTAAGCACTTTGACTTAATCCAATTAACCGCCTTGATCTATCTCTATAGATTTTGATTCCCAGAATGTATGCAGCTTCTCCTAAATCTTTCATAGAAAAACACTTTCCAAGATATGCCTTAACTTCTTGCAAACTTGGAATGTCTTTTCCCATGATCAATATGTCATCAACACATAGAATTAGGAAAGTTACATTATCACTCCCACTAGCTTTGTGATACACACATGGCTCATCAAGATTTTGAGTGAATCCAAACTTTTTAATTTCAGCATCAAACCTCTTGTTCCATTGTCGTGATGCTTGCTTTAATCCATAAATGGATCTCTTAAGCTTGCATACACGATTTGGAAATTCTGGATTTTCAAGCCCTTCTGGTTGTGCCATATCGATGTTTTCATCTAGATGACCATTTAAGAAAGCGGTTTTCACATCCATTTGCCAAATCTCATAGTCATAGTACGCTGCTATAGCTATGAGAATTCTTATAGCTCTTATGTCTGCTACAGGAGAAAACGTCTCCTCGTAATCAATTCCAAAAGTTTGAGTAAAACCTTTAGCAACTAGACGAGCCTTATAAATGTGTGCATATCCATTCATGTCAGTCTTGATTTTGTAAAGCCACTTACTCCCAACTACCTTGGCACCAGGAGGTAAATCAACTTCTTCCTAGACTTCATTGTCATGCATGGATTGTATTTCCCCATCCATAGCAGCTTTCCATTTAGCCTTTTGAGGGCTATTAATGGCAGCTCTATAACTAGTAGGTTCATTAAGATCCCCTAGTGTATGCTCATCAACCTCTACATTAAGACATAGACGGTCAGGAGCTTTCACAGATCTTGAAGATCTGCGAATGGGAATTACTTCAACTTCCGGTGGAGGACCCAGACTTTCCGGTTCTATAGGAAGTGTGCTAGTGTTTTCTGAAGGTAATGCATTATTTAGATCATCTTCTAGATCATATACTCTCCCACTGATTTCTTGAACCACAAATTCACTTTCAAGAAAATCACCATATCTTGCAACAAACACTTTGTTCTCAGGTGAGTAGTAAAAGTAGTAACCCATAGTTTCCTTAGGGTATCCTACGAAAATGCATTTTACAGATCTTTGTTGGAGTTTATCTTGTGAGTCACGTTTAACATACGCCTCACAACCCCAGACCTTTAAATAAGACAAGTTCGGAGCTTTTCCAGTCCATACTTCATATGGTGTCTTATCAACCTTCTTGGTGGGAACCATATTTAAAATACGAACAGCTGATTCAAGAGCATAATCCCAAAAGAACAAAGGAAGATTAGTAAGATTATACATTGATCGAACCATGTCCAACAATGTACGATTCCTTCTCTCAGATACACCATTTTGTTGTGGAGTATATGGAGATGTGAGATTCTGGACAATTCCATTCTCAGTTAAGAAATCTTTAAAATCTTGACTAAGGTATTCACCACCTCGATCAGAACGAAGAGCTTTAATCTTCTTTCCCAATTGCAATTCTACTTCTGCTTTGAAAACTTTAAATGTTTCAAACACCTCATGTTTATGCTTAAGTAAATAAACATAACCATAACGGCTGAAATCATCCGTAAAAGTTAAGAAGTAGACAGCACCTCTCCTTGACACATGTCTAAGTGGTCCACATACATCCGTGTGTATCAAACCAAGTAGATTTGAAGCTCTTTCCATATTATTATAAAAAGGTTTCTTCGTCATCTTCCCAGAAATACAAGATTCGCATTTATCAAATGACTCATCAATTATTCAAAAGCCCTTCACGTTGCAGCTTTTGCATGCGAGTCTTGCCTATATGAGCAAGTCTACAGTGCCAAAGGTAAGACGAATTCAAGTCATACTTCATTCTCTTACTTATGCTGTACATCGAATTATTATTATTGTTGGAAGTCACACAATTATTCATATCAATTTCAAACACACCATTCACAGCAACAACATTAAAATAAAATACACCATTTAAAGAAACAGAAATTTTATTGCCATCAATAGTATGAGTAAAACCAAGATCCAACAAACATGAAAAGGAAACAACACCTCTAATTATAGAAGGTGCATAATGGTAATTGTTTAAACAAAGTACTAAACCCGAAGGTAAAACTAAATCAAACATTCCTATGGCTTCAACTGCTGTTTGTGCTCCATTTCCCACATGCAGAAATTGCTCCCCATAAGCTAGTCTCCTTTCCTCTCTAAACCCCTGCAGTGTATTACAAATATTAATACCACATCCAGTATCATATACCCAGGAATTTATTATTCGAGATAAATTAAATAATTCAATGACAAATAAGTTACCTGAAGTGCTGGCGCCCATGTGCCCAGTCTTCTTAACCTTATTGTTTCGCAAGTCATCGAGATAAAGAGGACAATTCCTCTTCCAATGGCCCATCACCTTGCAGTAATGGCATCCTTGATCCTTCTTTGGATTATTCTTGACAGGAGGGTTCTTCTTAGGTTGAGGTGGTTGATAAGCCATAACCTGCTTATTCTTATCAGCCTTCTTCTTTCCTTTACCCTTCTTCTTGTTCGCATTTGGCTTGTTAATTCTACCCCCTTGTATAGCAAGAACTTGGGGCGTAGGAGCCTTTGGTGTCAACCCTTTCTCATAATCAATGAGCAGTGCGTGCAATTAACTTACTGTCTTCGCCACGCAATGCATATTGAAGTTCCTCACAAAACCATTAAAATCCTTGTTAAGGGACCTATTGATTAAGTTCACAGCCATATCATTGTCATAGGGTTTCTTAAGTGTTTGTAGTTGATCCATGAAACTTTTCATTTTCAACACATGAGCACTCACAAGTTCACCATCACCCTGCTTACAACCATGTAAAGCCTCCATCAAATCGTAAATCTCTACATTTGATGGTTTCTCATAGAGTTTCTTGAGTTCATCAATCATGTTCATGGGGAAATACTCCTCAAACTGCCTTTGAAGAGGTGTGGACATTGCCCCTAACATCATTGCGGCCACATCAATATGTTCCTTGCAATCAAGATTCCATTTGGCCTTAGCAGCTTCAGTAGCTGCCTCGCCTACAGGTTCTTCAGGACAAGGCTTTTTCAAGATTTCGAGTTGACCAGTCACTCGCAGGACAATCCTTAGTGAACGGTACCAATCATTGAAATTTTCCGAGCCAGTCAATTTTTCTCGTTCAAAATAAGTTTTGAACACAGAACGAAAGGTGGTGTTATCAGTTTGAGCCATTTCTACAGATAAAGAAAGTTCAAAACATTAGTATTTTTGATAATACAATTTTTCAAGAAAATTAAAATACCCAAGGAAAATAAATCCATAGAATAATCTTGAAAACTAGGATCCTCCATAAACATAGTTTCATCACATCAGTTGATCTGCTAGTGATGAAAGTACAATATGAGGTAACTTGTCGTACAAGTAATTGGCATAACATTTGTCCAATTCCTAGATTTATGGGATTTACAATCACAAAACATTTGTATTGTAAGCATGTTTAGTCCCCATCTTAATGTCTTGAGTCCAAGATCTCACTTACTACTCAATTTAAGTCGTCTAACTTAAAAACTGCAAACTCACAAATCCATCACATCAGTTGATCTGCTAGCAATGAATTTATGAAATTTACCTCTCCATTGCAATCTCGCCAAGTATTCTCATGACGTAAATTACAACTTCAAGTGTTCTTAATTAGATGGCATTCGACTTAATTTATAAGGGTATTAATATTTTGATGTGATCAAAATAATGCATGAAGAAGCATGCATACAACTTCATAACATTGGTTTTACAAAACATTTTTATTACCAATTAGCTAAGAGTAAAATAACAAAGTTTTGATTGAGGTATCGGGTTCACCAATTAAAGAATAATCATCAATTATCATCCACTATATCGTACTTTTGCATAAGCCCGAAAGCTTAGTGTTTCGGATAATCATTGTGGAATTGTGGATTATTCACCCTTAAGATGACAATGTACATGTAATGGTTGTTCGGTAAGTCTAATTTACACACAAACGAGCGTTAAGACAGAATGTTGTCTATCTAAGGCCACAATTTAATGCGTTGCCATCCTTACACCCATCTTATAGTGTGTAAACTTCGGTCGAGCCTATTTAACCATTACGTACAAAAACATCAATCAACCAATCCTTTGAAATTTAAACTCTTAAAACCAAAACAATTTCGCCATTATTTAGTCCGTATTATTTTTCTATTCAAAAAAAATTACCCTTTTCGTTTATATAAACATGTCTAACACAATAAATAAACAAAACAAGTAATATACAATAAAAAATAAAACAACTAAATAAACACATATACATAATCATAACAATTAAATATGTATAAAACATGTAGCCACATGCAAATCTTATTCAAAAGTCCTATTAATAATCAAATCTAGGCGTATAACGTATTAATTCAATTAGGGCTTTCTTTTTCTTAGAAAAAGAGCCACATACATCGATAAATCGATTGCGTAAGCCAAAATTAAATAAATACCACATAGCACATAATTGATTACTTAATATTGGAGTCTTCCCCAATTCGACATCTATTAAAATTTACATGTTTTAATATAACTTAACCATTAATATATATAAACAATTCAAACAATTTAAATTATAACACAATAAAAATCCATGCAAATATGCAATTTTTCATGGATTTAGCTTAACAATTAACACATTGTACCAAGATCGTTTACTAAAACGCATAACAATTACATGACATCTTAGGGTTTCTAAACAAATTTAAAAAACCATAAACCCTAAAAACCCTTTAGGTCAAAATCGACCCAAAAAATTAGGGTTAGGGATCTAACACATAAACCCTAAAAACATGTAACTATACGAATCAAGATCCAATTTTTATGCGTTTCGATAATTAATTACACATTATAACGGCTCTAGATGCCACTGTTGGAATTATTATATCATGACATTCATATAAATAAACCAAGTACATCAAAGTGAGCATGAGCGGAAGCAATTATAATAGATCGAATAACATGTAATTAATTAATCAATTATTTAAATCGTAAATATACCTTTGTGATTCTAGCCCGAACAAGAATCAATGCAACCTTCCGGAACCAATGAACCCTAATTAGGGTTTATAAGAATTATATGAATTACCCCTTACCTTTTTGTAATTCAATCCAAGAATCAAACAATAGTGTGTTTGATTCACGTTCTTGTACACACGTACTAATTCAAGAAAAGTATTTGCAAGTAATGAAACACAAAACCTTTTTGATGTTATGAAAAATCGAAACCCTTAGGGGTGTTCGTTTGATGGATCGACCAAGAAAGAAAAGGGAGAAGAAAACACCAAGATGTGTGTATACAAGTTATGAGAAAAACCTACATCTTAGGTTTGCTTATATACTACACAAAACTTGGAGCTCAAGGCACAATGGAGGTGGGTTTACCCCTTGGCCGATCGGTTTAGAGCCCAAAGAGGGTGTTCCGGAACCTTCTCTTGTTTCCATGTTTTGTCTGGTATTTACTTTCCTAATCTTCGTTTAATAATTAATTAGTCATTAATCAATAATACTAATTTTTATTTATTTGTTTTGTGTTTAATAATTAATTATAACATCTTATAAATAATTATTACATTTTCTCTTCATACGTATTGTGTGCAATCCCGTGATCTCAAGTTCGATCCTAACACACGACTATTACTCGTATTATTTTGTCTATAAAACCAACACTTATAAGCCTTTTCCCAAACACAGCCTACGTATACGCTACCATGGTAAGTTATATTTCTTTTATCGCAAATTAAATGTTTTACTACAGTTTAACATAAAGTTGATTTGCATTACACTTATAACAAAGTATTACAAACGGTTATTCAAAAGTTTTTACTCCGAAATCATTTGTCGGAAAACAACATTGTGGTCCATTTGTGTTTTTCTTTATTCAAAGTTTCAAACTAAGAGACTATAGCATTTTACTAGGCTTTACAGAGTTTCTTTTGATGTATTTGGTTCCAAATAATTGCGCGGTAGAAGATGCATGACGCACGATCTTTACTCTTGTATCACTTCATTGTGGTAGAATAAATCAGTGGATCGATGTAGGCATACCACAAATGCAAAGAACCATATACCCAAAACATATGGTACATAAACAAGATTTTAGGCCAACTACTACCTCCTACCTTTATTTTTTCTATTTGGAGAATAGATCCAACCCTTTACAAGAACGTTTTGTATGATATCCGACGGATCTCCTTTACCTGGTTTCATCTATTGGATATGAATATGAATGAATGATCAAGGCTAAATGGATATTGATATGGTCATATGGATATGGATATGAATGATGAAAAGTTTGATGGATATGAATATGGATACGACATTATCCGATCCATATCATATCTTTTGTCATCTCTATTTATTTATTTATTTATTATTATTTATTTATTTATTTATTTTTTGTTGAACTTTGTTTTTAAACAAGATACAATTATCAATTATGTTTTCAACTTTTTATTTTACGTATGTGAGAGAGAAAAATTGGTTGGTACTTGCTACATGGAAAATTAGGTTATAAAAAATAAATTGATACACCCCATACCTAATGCATGATGACAAATGGTGTGTGTGAGAAGTAGAGAACAATGTAACATGATGGGTTGACCAATAACATGTGTATATGGAATAATATTCGGGGGGCAATCTGAATTTATTAATGATTCAATCATGCTTTATGCTATCTTTTTTCTGTTTCATCCCAACAAAAGTTTAAAATGTAACATACCAACATTTTACTGTAATTCGTTCTGGAAGAGCTATTGATGGTCACATTACAGCATAGTACTTGTTAGGTGGATATCATGGCCTATTTTGACATGTTTTAGCTTTACATTTTTTTATGCATTTCATCATTTAGAGGTAATTTGAACAAAATGGTATGTTTTGTTGTATTTAGTATAATTGATTTAGTGACTAAAACTGGGTACGATTCAAGAGAATGAAAGCTTAATCCTTATTTTACGTTTAAATAACAACTAACCTTTTAGATAGTATTGTGAGTTCAAGAACACAAAAATGTTAACCCAACGTTATACACACAAGTCAAACAAACCCTTTGTTACTCATTTACTCAGAGAAAATTCTTTTATGCATCAATTACGCTTCGCATTACAACCTTATTTTGCTTGTTTTCTTACTCATTTACTCAAGAGAAATTCTTTTATGCATCAATTACGCATCGCATTACAACCTCATTTTGCTTGTTTTCTTACTTTTTAGTGCTAACATGTTGCATTACATAAACCACGTACTACTAAATTGGCCTATTAATTGTGTACCTTTATATTGTTCAAAAAAAAAAAAAAAAAAAAAAAAAAAAAAAAAAAAAAAAAAAATTGTGTACCTTTATCTACTTACAAGCACCGACGGAACTTAGGTAAATTTTATGGAAAGGCCGAGTGCTATGAGAATGCCAATGTTGTATTTCCTTTGAGCAAGCATAAGTAAAACCTCAAAGTTTTGGGAGGGTCGTGGCCTTTCCCGGTCTCCACTAAAATCCGTCCATGCTTACAAGAAGTCTCAAGGTCAAAAGTTACTAAACACATCTTGAAGGGTGGCCAAGCAAATGATCAGAAACGATCTCAAAAATTTATCTACTAAAAAAAAAAAAAAAAAAAAAAAAAAAAAAAAAAACTCATCCATTCATATTGCATTATATACAATGATTAAACCTCCGAATAAAGTCTTTAACCCATAAAATAGAACTAGTCCCTAAACCAAAGTTGAACATTTAACATTAAACAAGAATCATTTCCAACACATAATACATAAGAATCTTTGACCAATTGAATATTTCCTCTTCAATTCCAATTTCTAAGTGAAAATGAAAAAGGCATTTTAACAAATTTTAAGGACTATTTCTTGCACTTAACAACTCTCGAGAGGTCCAAATGTAACATTTTATATTGGAAAACACTAAACCATAATACGCGTTTTTCGACATTCTATTAATCTCCATTTTCCCGGTGCATGTTTCACGGGCGTTAAAATTAGCATTAAGCGTGCATTGTTAACGGCAAAGTGCTTACCAAATCACAAACACTTGTTATCTTATGTATTTAGTGCTCCATGTCATGGACACCATTTTCTGTTTCTTTTGCTTATTTACAAAAAACTTGAATACATAAAATAAAAGTATCTAATAAGAAAAATATATGGTCATGTTCACACTCTTGAGCGGATCGTTGAATCGACGTGAATATTATTTGTAACATATTGGCTGTGCTTGGCACATTGCTTCTCGAGGCTTAGAAAGGCTTGAATTTTTAAAATAAGTCAGGTTATCAAATAAGTCTCGTTTGTCGCACAGGCTTATGGAACCTTATAGCTTATAAGCCATAAGCCTCCATAAGCCCAAGTCCATAGAAAGGGCTTATGGCTAGTTAAATTACTAAAATTCTCTTAAAAATATAATAAATTATCATGTAAAATCCAGAAATATACGTGAATTTAATTTGATATATTTTTATGTAATTTTACATTAATAAGCTTTAACTCCAACTAATTCGACAAACAACTTTATAAAATTATAAGCTTCAAATTTCGACTTAAAATATAAGCCACAGCCTAAGCCCCAACTCACCCCAGCCTCGGCCCAGTGCTTCAAACATACCAATTGTTTTTAAGTTGATGCATACGAACCTGTCAATATTGTCGATTTATCAACGTTTTTGCAAAATAGTCACTCATAAGTATATGTAGATTTAGGGAACGTTTCTTTTTTTCTTTTGATTAAGTAGTGGTTGAAATATGTCTAGTTTAGCCTTTTAATTAAGAAGTAAATATTATTTGGGCCAATTTTATATATCTCCTTCTAAAATATAGAAATTATATATATATACACACACACACACACACACACACACACACACACATATATATATATATATATATATATATATATATATATATATATATATATATATATATATATATACATACATATATATATATATATATACCCGAACATATTTTAAAAATATTGTACATTTGCATTCAATGATTGTATTTTGGGTATATATGAAATTAATCATGAAAATAGAGAGACATATGAAATTAATCCATATTTTTTTTGCAAAGGGTGGAGTCAAGATTTAAGTAAAGGGGAGCCGAACTTAACGTAAAAAGTATAGTGAAAAATATCGCTCAAATCTTTTTATTGTTCAAGTTGTTCATTTTTTAAAGTTTAATCAACATATTTATATAATTATAGGAGGGGGGGGGGGGGGGGGGGGGGGGTTGATTGTAAACCTTATTAAGAAACTAGCTATTGTACATAATAACTAATAAATAAAGTGAGTTAATTAGAGGTGTCTCAACACATACTAGTTCTGTCTCTGTTTTTTTAGTCTCCCCCATATAATTAAGGAGTATTAAGACACTCTCTTTTTATGCTTCAATTAATTGTACAAAATTCACACTATGCTTTATCTACTTACACTGTAAAGTGTGCAGATCATCTATACTACATTATAACGTATTTGGGACATTTCTAAAATGAAAGGCTTAAAAAATTAAGATTCAACACTTGCTTATAATAGCAAATTTTAATAAGTACATCTATAATAACATTGGTTGTCAATCCTTTAAAGCACTTTTTGTAAACATAGTTTTTTTTAAATAATTAAAAAAATACAAAGTCATTTAATATAAGGAAAAAAAACGTCTATAACAACAATTATCTAATAAATATTATTTTTAAAACACCCATAATATGAAAAATACTTGTTATTATACATATTATACAACCTAATAAAACACACAAGGCTTTATATAATTTATATGTAAAACAAGTTAATGATACATATGGTTATAAAATACGGACCAGATGATTTGCTCCAAACGGTCAACTTATATTGACCAAGGAATGGTCAACAAAGTCAAACAGCCTAGAGTCAATCTTCGCAGAATATAGGGTTTCCCCGGGTCGTTATGTCCCGACGAGGTGTGAATTGTTATCAAACGAGTTTGTGATCGGGTGAATTTGGACAGAAAGGGGTTTGAGATTGGTTACACTACTGAGATATACAATGAAATAACTTAAATAAGCTATATTAATAAGGTTGTCAAAGTAGAAAAACCAGAAACATTTTAAACCTAAAAACGTGTACGTTTAGTTTAAATTAACGCGAACGTACGAAATAAAAAGTGAAAACTGAAATCTGAAAACCCACAGGGGGTGAAAATGACTTTTTTACAAACCTAAGGATAAAAGAAAATTTTTAGAAAATTAAAATAAATTTTTACACTATTTAATTATTTATTATAAATTAATTACTAATTAATTCTAATTCTTAATATTTAAATAACTTAAATACAATATTATATTAATTTAATACTAGAAAAATAAAATTTAAATTTCTAAAATTATAAAATAACTAAAAGCAAATTTTAAAATTAAAAATATGTCTTTTTGTCTTTTTGTGATTTTTATATTAATTAATTACTAATTAAATATTAATTACCTAATTAAACTAATTAAAATTATTAAAATACTAAAAAGACTTAGAAAATTAAGAAAAATTTTATAAACCTAATTAACCATCACATGAATCCTAAAAAATTATAAAAAGTTTGTTTTACATATTTTTACACTATTTTACTAATTAATATTCTAAATATTAAATAATTACTAATTAAACTATTTAAATTATAAAAACTAGAAGATGAACAGTAGAAATTATAAGAAAATTCCTAAAATTATTTTATAACTTATAAAAGCTAGAAAAAAATATAAAAAACTAGGGTTTACTTAATAAAAACTAATTATGCTATTTAATGCTTAATTATTAATTAATTATTAATAAATCTAATATTAAATCTAATAAATACCAAATGATAATATAAAATTCTGGAAAAATTTCTAAAATTACTTTAATATAAAAGGAAATTAAGAAAAATATAAAAATGCCAAGTACTTAATAAAAATCTAAAAAGGAAAATGAAAAAGATAACTTCTATTAAATAGAAGCTATCACTTGACTTAAATTTGGTTTTTCTGGTTTTTTCTTTTATAAACTATTGAACAACTGTAAATATGGAACTTTTGTGAAGACAAACTTTGTGGAACTCAAAAATAAGCTCTTTGGATAGCTTAAGCCTTGACTGTTGACTTTGGTCAACTGTGAGGGCAAAAAGCCTTGAAATAAGCTCTAAGCTGATGAAATGGATCCAAACTAGCTAATGGGTAATCTAGAAACAACTACAACAAGTTTAAAACTCTTTAGGAATCAAAAATGGGTCAAAATAAGCTTATTTAACCCACTGCTTATGCAGTCCCTGGCACACAATGGCAGTAAGATTAGGACAAGCTCAAGGGAGCTTATGGCTCAAATAAAGTGGATTAGGTAGCTAGCAAGGTGGACTAACCAAAGAACTAAACCATGGCCTATGGGATCCACTGTGGTGGCCAGGATGAACCACCAAAGTGGTGGTGTTGGTACGGTGATCTGCTGTACAGGGGAGGTTACTTCCCCTGCAAGTGAGTTTGAGGCAATGTAAGGGCCCACAGAAAATTCACAAAAATATAATGGAGGTGGGACTTTGAAGATGAGGTGGTGGACTACAAGTCCTAACAAGCTCAGATCCTAAAACACTACACAAAATTCAAAACAATTCACCCAAAAAATGGGTTTTCTGCCTAAACTAACAAATTTGACTTTTTATATTAAACTCCTACTTTGACTAAATTGAAGTTTAAATGATCCTAGATGACTAGTTATGATATATTAACCTAAGTTATGATTGAAATAAGCTAACTTAACACTTTCTATAACTAAAATGTAAATTAATCAAACCTGAATCCAAACAGTTTTGTAAATTAAAAGTAACCAAACTAATTTTGACTTTTTAAACTATACCTACTGAATTTTATGTTTAAACTATACTATATAGACCTAATCAAAGCTATCTAAACTGTTTTTAACCAATAAAAACCACAAGAGCCCAGCTAAGTTTTGCTCATCCAAACACCCTATATTCTAACAGTTATGGTGATTTTCAATACTAATGAGTGTATTATGCCATGTTGCTGATTTCTACACACTAGTAATGATCCAAGAATCTGAAAGAACCACAGAAACACGGGGTTAAACCACAACCATTTACTTTCTATACTTATGCTAAAATAAAGGCAGTGGAATTGCTAGCTATACTAAGAATATGCAAGGGCCAAATAAGAAGCACAAGAGTAGCTATAATAAGCAGTACTCACCACAATTAAGCAATGAGCTACAACAGATAGCTAAAGTAGATGTTAATGCAAATAGTAAACAGGAAGCTTACTTGATGACTTGACAATATGGACTTATGGACTGATATAAACTCACAGTAACACAAGGATGCTTATATGAGCTTATGGAAAAGGATATGTTAGCTAGTACAGGTTGATGCACTTGGACAAACAGGAAGTTGAGAACTTTTGAACATAAATGAAACTTGAAAGTAATTTGCAATAAACTGATTTAAAACAACAATTTCATTAAACTTTAAAGATGAGTACATTAGAAAGCAGTAAAATGTTACATAAGTTGCCTGAGATTTTATCCAAATTATCACCTAGAAACTACCCTTGCTCTACACCTAAACCTACACTAATTAATCTAATACAAATTATCTAAAAAATCTAACACCACCCCTGCTCTTTTCTTTTTTTCTTTTATAGTGAAACCTTAGGGTTTTTGGTGACCCACTTGAGCTTTCCCACTTTAATTTAGGACCCTTGGATTAGTGAGGAGCAATC
Organism: Artemisia argyi; assembly: GCA_030686995.1. Taxonomy (NCBI): domain Eukaryota; kingdom Viridiplantae; phylum Streptophyta; class Magnoliopsida; order Asterales; family Asteraceae; genus Artemisia; species Artemisia argyi. The sequence goes on from CM060707.1 coordinate 53,352,809, forward strand.
CTGACCTTCAAATGAATTTGGCGCCAAAAACGGGTACACGCAAATGGGAAGATATCTTGGAGGGTTTCAAGGGCATTAAATGGGTTTTGTTTGGTTCTGTTTGGAGGGGGAAACATGGAGTGGTGTGATGGCAGAGGGTGGAGTGTGGAAGAGCTTTTGCAGGTATCAAGTGGGAAGGAAGTGAAGGGTTGACTGAGGATTTGACCAGGGTTATTAAATAAAACGGGAGGGGGTAATATTTGGATTAGGCAGTGGGCCTTGGTAAGTGTTTGGGCTTGGGATGGATAAGAGGAGTGGATGGTTGTGTTGGTTTATGTTTTGTTATGGGCTAGCAAGTAAACAAAGGTCCATTTGGTTATAAAATTATTGCAAGGACCAATGTTGTAAATCTGAAAAGTATAGGGCCTGAATTGTAAATTTTCCAAAGTATCCTCAAGAGACCAATCTTGCCATATTTGAATAGTATAAGGACAACCTTTGATAATTTTCTATTTTTGAAATTCAGGGACCTATTTTGCCAAACTTTGAATTTTGAGAGACCAAACATGTAAATTTCCTCAAACTTTCCGCCCAAGTACCATTCTTGCCAAAAATAAGTAACCAAGGGACCACAAGTGATAATTTCCAAAATTTGAAATCCCAGGGACCATTTCTGCCAATTTTGAAACTCCAGGGACCAAACTGTAAATTCTCAAAACTTTTGAAATTTTTCACCAAAGGACTAAATATGACAACTTATGATTTCAAAAGGACCTTTGGTGACTTTTCTTTTAAAATAAGTGCTCAGGGACTATTTTTGCCAAATTTTGAAAGTTGGGGGACTGAAACTGCCAATTATGCAAACTTTGTACGTTTTTCATCTGTTTTTACTCATTTTGCATCTGAAACATATAAAACACAATTCCTGGAATATTTTCAGTATTTTGATGCCTTTTTGAGTGTTTTTAAATGTTTTGCAGTTCAGATTTGACCAAAAATGATGAGTGTTTGAGCACTCATCACCAGACCAACGGGTTCAACCGGAAACTAGAGTCACCATCGTTTCGGCTAGCCCGTAAAAGTCATTCAAAAACGAAATTATTAAATCAATAAAGTTTCAAAATGCATACTAATTTACAATGTTCAAAAAAATATTACTAAATTGCAAGAGTTTCTCGAGAATCAATATGTACACCTTTTAGAATTTTTTTGATAAAACTTACCGTAAAAACTAAAAACTTTGTTTTATAAAATCGGACGAGTTTTTCAAAGCACAATATGCAAAAGCTAAGTGCTAATTATATATTTTATATATTTATTATATATATTTGTGTAAAAATAATTTTACTCTTTTAAATTAACTCACATGATTTCTTCAAAAAAATTTTTTTTTTTCTCTTTATATGTACTATTTTACTTGTATCATTCTTTTATGTGAGACAAATATAACAAACATTGTTTTCAGGAAACTAAATTTTCTTAGTATAATGTAATTGATTTTTAAAATTCGCTATGTGTTATTATTTAATGATAAATTGTGACTACGAGCTATTGTCAAACTACTTTAACCTTTTACCTTCACAATATATCAGCTACAAACTCAGTATTGTCACAATATCACGTGGATAATCTATAATTTTTTTGAAAAATATTGTTATTAGATAAAATTAGTCAAAACTAAAATTGTCGTCATCTGTATATCTATGTATCGTAAAATATAAAAATTAAAAAAAAAATCGCTAAATATTACAATTGCATGGTACCCGTCACTGCAACACGATGGTAACCTGCTATTTAAATTAAATAATGCCAATCACTTTTCAAAGAAGCAATGGTCTCGACCCACTCATTAACTCAAAATAAACAACCCTATGAATCTATGATGCTTAGAGCAAGAGGTACCTTGGCGTTGTGGGTGGCGTTTTCCCCACCAGTCGAGAAAGCACGATGGCGCACCAGACCGGGGTTGGCGCCATGGCCACTCGCGCCGTGGTGGCCAGCCCACGCGGTGAGTTTTTTACAATTTTTTTACTACCTCCGTCGCAAAATTTAAGTCCAGATTGACTTTTTAAATCCAACTTTGATCTTAAATATTTTTGTTTGCGTTATATAATACTTGATACAAAACATATAAATGAATTAGGTTTTATATATATTTCATATGATATAATTTTTATCAAGTATTATATAATAAAAATAAAAATATTTATCGTCAAAGCTAAAATCAAAAAGGCCAACTGGACTTAAATTTTGGTACGGAAGGAGTATTTTTTTCCTCTCTTTTTGGTGGGTTTGTAAACACTAGTATGTAACCTCATTGGCTTTTTTTTTTTTTTTTTTTTTTTTTTTTTTCTTATTTATTTATTTATTTATTTTTTCTTTCTTTTTTGAGGTTCTTGAGTTGTTGCAGACTTGTAGGTATGGAGATTGGAAAAGAAGACTAATTTTTGGTGTGTTGCAATTTTAGTCCTTGTGGTTTTCTTTTATACTTTTTTTGTGTTGACAGTTTTAGTAATTGTGGTTTTTTTGAAACAATTTTTTTTAATGTATGTGTTTTTTTTTTTTTTTAATTAATGAAGTTTATTTTAGTTAATATTGTGTATGTTTTATTTTATGTAAAAAAAAAAAAAAAAAAAAAAAAAAAAAAAAAAAAAACCGACGGCACCAAAATTTCTGGTGCCAAAGGTTACGGCCAAAATGTGGTGCCGTGAGATTTCTGGTGTCATGAAGATTTTTGCTGATGTGACAGCACATTTTTCCCACGGCACGAGCCTGACGGCACCAAGTTACCCAATGCTCTTACACATTGTAGTGTTTACTGTTTACACATAAATCTATTGTGCCTACACCTAGAATCTGTATTTCTATATCTCATGAATTAACTTTGCATAATTGGGTGAGTAAGAAATCATCAACTAGAGTTAACTACCAACTCATTATGAGACTGTGTGTAGTGAGATATAAGGTTGGGAAGATGGATGGAGTACATTAAGTTGTGTTTAATTGGATATTTATTTATAATTTAAGTTACATAAACGTACTATAATGTCTATTAATAATGTATATTCATGATGTGTTAGAGTTGACAAATGTTTGTTATGATAGTTATGACACATTGACACCTAATATACGAAGTAGCTAGTTGACATATTTTATACGTAAATAGTAGTAATAGAAACTATAAACGTAATTTTTTTTGGGGGTAAAATACATGCGGTTAAATCAAACAAAACTTGAAGAAAGAACAACACAATCAAATAAGATATATTGGTACTATTTGCCTCAAAACCATTATAAAAGTGAATTGTTAACTATTGACAAAACACAACATAAAGGCAACAAGCATCCTCGAGGTTGATAAAACACATAAAAAAGGGTTATAAGTCCTTGATGCTTTGATTCTTATTGAAGATCTTTTAAAATAATTTGAGGTACGAAAGATGCCTTTGTAACATTGACGAGATATTTGGTCTCCGTACTAAGGAACAAATGTAAAGTGAAATGTTGAGTTAATTGTCGAACGTTTATCGTCATTGACCAAACATTCCAATACTAGTAACTTGTGGTCTTAAATCAATACGGGGTATTTATTTAGCATTTGGCCTGGTTTTCGAAATGCTTAGATTCGAGAAGTTGCCAATATGTTATTTTAAGACCGGATGCCTCGCCATCACTATGAGTGAATCGTACCTTGCACCATCCTTTTACGCGTGACATCACTACACCATCACAACCACCACGAGTGGTCTACACCACCTACTTAAGGGGTGGCATCGTACTCGGCAATCACTCGGCATGATTTCGGCAAAATTGCCAGCCATTCGGCATGGAAGAATCGGTAAGGCTTGCGGTGAAGTTTACCGAATCGGTAAGACTAATTCTAACCGTTGGAGCATTAAATTTTATATCCATTGGAGCCTTGTAAATTAAAAATAAAATAAAAAGTTGAGTCATGGTTAGGCATCACATTGCCACTAAAAATAAGTAGTTAGGCATGAAATGTGTTGGACTCATTTTATTGGCTAATTACAATATACTTTGAGGCATGGTTAGGCAACATTGCCACCCCTTAAGTGAAATGTGTGCGTGTTTAAATGAAATATGTTTGTATATTTATATGAGGTATAAGTAAAAAGTAAAAGAAATGTGAGACAAAGCACTCAGCTATGATAATAAATTGCTTTTATAAAAGTCATTAAATACAATGTTTTTTACCTTTGATAATAAATTGCTTTTATAAAAGTCATCAAATACAATGTTTTTTTAGCTTTGATAATAAATTGCTTTTATAAAAGTCATCAAATATATGTATATCTAGAAACACTTACGGAGTATTTTATTTGCGACATCAATTATTCACATATAACTATTTTTGGTGATGTTTTTGTGATATCGTGAATTGGACGACACTTCCATTAAGAAAAGCAAAAATAAATTATTGATCATAAAAATATTATTCCTCGTAGGTACGCATGGTACAAAGTACAAACACCAAAATGTCACATCTTTATTTTTATTTTTTATAATTCTATAACGATAATTTTTTTGTCTTATGGATATTTAAATTATGTATTATATTATTGATGTGAAGATATAATTGGATTTGTTTTGTTGTTAATCGTGATTTTTTTTCCCTCTAGAAGACATTTAAGAAGTCTTTTGTATTAATGTCTACTCTATAGACTTATGCACAAACAATGGATATTGTTTATAAAGTGAACCTAATTTCTCTTGTTAACCCATTAAACTTTATTTCAAACACAAAATTAGTAGGAAGTTGATTCATCTATTACGTACATTTAGAGTCAATCCATGAAAGTTAAATAAATTGGAATCGCTTTTCCATTTGATATTGAATCGGTGAATACATTGTTCTTCTACATGTTTGCAGTTAATAAACTCAAATTTAATTGTATTTATCTTAGCATATTTTCTTACGACCTACCTATGAAAAAGTGTTTTATAAATTTAGAAGAAATATATACAGGTACATTAACCAGACACAACTTGTTTTACATAACTAACATATTTTTACCGGTTATCTCTAATTCGCTCATTTTACTTGTTTTGCTAAAATATATTTTATTTTAGCTCAATGGATAAAATAATAATAATAACATTGTTTAGTTTTTGTAAATTTGTGTAAGGTACAAAAAGGAAGGTGCACATCAACGGGACCCTTAAGATCCTCCGTCCGTTAATTACGACAAAACGGAGCGAGAGCTAATTAAAGTCACCGTCAATGTCAAACATATTTTGTTACACCCCACATAATGCTGCTTCCAATGGATAGCTGACTTTCATGTTATTTGCTTTACTAAATTTATTACATAACTTTTTCTAGAAGTAATGGTGTCCTCATATAATCCTCATGTATTGTTAGGCTAGATGTAACGGTGATCATCAAGAGATTGAAGACACAACTGTCACACCAGTTTTTTTTTTTTTTTTTTTTTTTTTTTTTTTTGTAATTTAAAGTAAAAAGTAAACCGGTGATACCACCAAAAAAATACCCCGCAAAAATCATTTAATAAACCCCACACACACAAACATACATCACAGCTCGATCGTATATGTGACCGACTTCAATTTTTCTTGGTTTTAGACGCGTCCCCCAAAGGAGGGTGTAATGGTTGTAACTGGGTTGGAACTCATCCTTTTGGGGGTCGACTGATTAAGAGAAAACCACTACACATGGTCTTAAAAGATGGTTCGAACCAGGATAACTAAATATCACACCTACCTAAACCACAATCTTTTTTTGTTACTGAAATATTATCAAGATTTCACTAGAACCATTTTCTTTTTATGCTATCGAAGCAATGAAATGGTCGTTATTTCGGGTGTAGTATATGATCTAACCATCACATACAAGTGTAAGTTTGTTAGTTTGAGTTAAAAAAAAAAAAAAAAAAAAAAAAAAAAAAACGGTTAGATAAAAAAAGAAGATAGAGTGTTGTATATTATGTCTACCCATTTTTACAAAACTGATAATGAAAAAAAAATCAATCTCATATGTAACAAAACATGAGAATACTCTAGATTTTATATTTTATTGATACGATATTTATAAACACAAATGTATAGTGTAACACCCCGAAATTTGATTAAGCAGCGGAAGTCTAATCGGGGTCATTACAGTTTAGTACACAGTCATACTCATAGAAAACAATTCAAAAGATTGCAAATATCATTCCATGAAAACTCAATATTCAGAGTTACAAACATTTTTCCAAAATGTTAATTGTTTCACAAAAGTGGTGACGAGTTTGTAAAGAATGATATAATTATTGAAATCAAAGGGAGGTCCTGTGCCCTTTTGCCAGCACCGTGCCGCCATGCTTGCTAGTTTCCTGAGATAAACATGCTTAAAAGTCAACACAAAGGTTGAGTGAATCCATAGTAGTTTAAATAGTAATAGTGTGAACACAAGTCAAGCATTTGAAATAAACAAGCCAAGATAGACAGGTCTTGACTAAATCGGGTGTAATATTGCTCCTAAGCCTCACGAAACGCAAGCCTTAACATTGATTTGACATATCATAAAGATAATAATAATCATCTACACCACAGCGGATGTAAATGACAAGGGGCCCTCGGTGACAGAAAATGTGCCAAATTTCCATAATACCTCGAATATAGCACACCTCCTGCCAAGTGATCACCTTGACAGAGGCGGGCTGCCATTCCAATAGATCTATCAACTATATTCGCGCTCACTCGCAAGTGATTAAGGTTCGTGATATGAGGGACTTGTAGCACAGGTGTCAACTTAGGCAATATCAGGTGATAACAGCATACAGAAAAATACTTGTGTTCGATTTATAGCATGTATCTCCGCACGGGGTTTAAAAACAATTAAAAATGTGGGACCATGAACTCACCTGAAAGGTGCGAAATCACAACGGTGCTCAAAGTGATGGTGTATTGCTATGATAAGCAATAAAATTCCTCCGACTTGCGACCTATAAATATATTGTAATCGGTGTTTTAGATTCGTGTCATAATGACGTGTGATATATCACGTGTAAGGTGATATCCGTTCGGGTGTCTTAAAATATATCTCAAATAGCTTTACATAGTTATTTGTTAGTGTTGTTACGAATCGGTGTTTGATATATATTATCTCGTTATGAAAATAATATTGTTAAAAATATTTATGATTAAATATTTTTAATAAAGTTATATATATTAAAGTTTAAGAAATATGTATATCTATATAATTATAAAAGTATATAAATTATAAGAATAGGTCTTGTCACAATTTATCCCTTAACTTTATTAAAATTACACCTTTTACCCTTTGGTTAATAATAATTACAATATGGTCCTTGTTGAGCCTTTTTACATTTTGTTCCCTAAACTTTGAAAAATTGCGGTTTATACCCCTTATTTAATTTTAAATCGACAGGTTTTGTAACAACCCGATATTTTCCACGTCTACGTTTATTTTCCAACTTTGGAAATTTCACTATTCATCGATTACTATTCATCAAAACACTATTCATCATTTTACTATTCATCGTTTTTGATGTTCGTTTGATATTCTGAGAAACATTTGAAAATTTTACTATTCACAGAACACTATTCATTCCGGAAGAAATTCCACTATTCACGTGCATTATCAGTAAGGACCTCTCATACGGACTAGAATAGTCTGCATATCATCATAATGTCATTTACATGCTATACCACTCTTAGGATTCTCAAATTAATATATTTAGTATATTTAACGTTTTACGTGTAAGTATTTATAATTAAACGTTAACACCCGGTTTATACACGACGAATATATCTAAATATTCCCACGATGGTCCCGACATATTTTTATATCCATTTTAATATCATAAAAGTTATAACATTCAGTTACCCAGTATTTTGGAAATTTATTTTATTTAGAACGTACGCGTATGAATATAACGACGGTTTTCGTGAAAACTAAACAATAATCACCCGATCACTCAGTAAATGTACCCAACATATTTTTAATATGTTTTTAACATTATTATGACTTTTATTTCATCCCGGTTAACTTCGTGAACGTTTATTGCTATTAAAACCGGTACCCGATTTTAACGAATAACGCGTAATAACACTTAACGCTACACTATATTTTCTAAGTGATCAAAACCGTTTTGGCTACTCCTTTTCACACCCAAAACCAGCCATGAAACACCCTTTTAACCCCTAGCATTAACTCCTAAGTATTTAACTAATAAACCTTAAAACCTAACTTTACCAAAAATTCCAAAATCATAATTCACTTTTTAGCAAGAACAATTTTCATCTCATCTCTTCTTCTTCCCTAGTAAACCACGACCAAACCACCATAATTAGCTCAAGTGATCATTTTTCATAAGTTAAAACACTAAACTTGTTCCTTTTACAAGCCTAATCAAGAATCAAGCAACAAAAACACAAGAAATCCAAGCATAATCATCATCTAATCATCTCATTTTATCAAGTAAGTTATCAAATTTATTTTTACATGAAACATCTTATATTTACTTGTATTACATGATTTCCATGCTAAAAACCATGTACAACTAGCTATACCACCATTTATTTTGTCAAAAATGGAACATACAAACCCTAACTTTTTATTTATGAATCCCCTTGCTATAATAACTTGGTTAGGATCCCATGGCACCCTAAGAAGGTGTATGGTAAGATTAGATTAGTCATGTGGTGATTACAAGAGGTTTGGTGATGGTAGAAATTAGTTTTTAACCTTGAAAACTTGATTTGGAACCTAATTTAGACATGCTGTCCCGTTTTGTAAAAATCTGGAAAATCAGTAAACACCAAGGAAACTTTGGCAAAATTTTTAGAAAATACTTTCAAAAACGAATCCGTAGGCGAAAGAACGGATTAAAAAGAGTCTATAACGAAGGAGTTATGATTTTTGCAAGATTGTTGACGAAAAGTATTTTCTGGAAATTAGTTGCTGTTGGACGTTTTTCATCGGTCAAAAAGAGGCTTTAGACGTAACCCGGAGGAGCCGAGCTTTCCAAAATATATTACTACATACTAAGACGTAACCGTGGACATAAAGAACAAGTAAAACGGACAAGTAACGACAAAGATATACACGTTTGAATATCGGCTAAAACCACTTTATATTTGACAGCTTTTATTAAATTTTGGCGCAAAAACTACGAAGTACATTTTCAAGCTAGAAGTAATATTAAGTACCAAGCTTTATAACTAATGTAGTATTAGTTATCACGAGTATGTTTTCATCATTTCAAAGATTACAATCCGAGTATTTCAACACTAACATGGAAACATACGATATATATATATATATATAAGTATATATATATTACAACTAGCTTATTATATTTTCTAATAGCAATATTTTTCCAAATTCTTGGATTATATATTTTGATAACACAAGTGTTTTTACAAAGAGTAGAGTGGTATAGGGAACATGTGCATGTACATTCCTTTCATCATTTCATGATCTAAAGTAGATCATATCATTCATTTAGGTTGCGGATAGAGTGCGCGCCTTACTTTAGTTCATACCTTTTTGTTATCATATCGCTTATATCAGGTGAGTATTCACGAACCCCCTTTTCTAACTATTTTAATCGTTTTGGGGTGGATGCATGAATAATACTGTGTACTCTTATATGAACTTAAAAGACTCTTGTTTCACTATTTATGCTCGTAAGCAAAACGTACTTAAACAAACTTGTTTACTATTTACGAACACTATTATCTGAACTTTTTGACTTGTCTTGACATTATAACTTGTTTGCACTCTTGAACCGTTTGACTTGAACTTTTAGACTTAATGTGCCGTACGTTCTAAGACTTAAAGTCTCCCTTGTTCGGAGCAACGTTATAAAGTCTCTCATGTTCAGAGCATCCTTAATAAATCTCGCCATGGTGGAGTGACTAATAAATCTTTGCCAAGTCGGTAAAGTGACTAATAAATCTCGCCTAGGTGGTGGAGTGACTTCAAGTCTCCCATGTTCGGAGCAACATTATAAAGTCTCCATTGTTCGGAGCGGCCTTGACTTATTATATACTTTGTGCCCTTACTGTGAACTATATTGAACTTATGTACTTGAAAATCAAACGTAATACTTTATATGCAAAGGGGTTGTGAACACATAGGTTGTAAGTCTTGTTATGGCCAAGACTTGCAACTGAGTGGATTCACAATGCCTTTGCCTGGCGAACTTTCTCAAATGGTTTTCTTATTATTTAAAACGTTTATACTCACCAACTATTTTTATAGTTGACCGTTTTCTCTCATGCATTTCAGGTGATCGTCAGTAAGCTTGTCATCAAGGTCTTGCATAATGAAGTTTTCACATGTCACTTCTTTTCATTATGTATTAAAATACCATCTTTTGGGAATCAAACTTATGTCTTTTATTTGCCAAAGTCGGCAATAACAACGTTGTAATGTTATATTTTTCCTTAATGTAAATTATGGTATTGTCTTATTTCTCTTTGGTGATGTATATCGATTTCGTTACACCTCGTGTTTCCGCCTTCGGCGAGGGTGTGACAGATTGGCATCAGAGCCAGAGGTTATAGAGAATGCCGATTTTTCTAAAATAAAAATCGCAACTATAACCAAAGTAACATTTTTCTTAAATACCAAAAATGATACGAGTCGACTAGTCTTAGCATTGCATTATTAATCCTCAAGTATGCATAGCCTGATCACCTATGTATAATTCAGGAAGAATCATGCAATGAAGGGAGTAGTAGTCAAAGATCATGTTTGGTCGGGTCTAGAGAGTCTGGTCACCTGAAGTTGCATTGGTCGGGTGGGTATGCATAACCTGTTTATATGTTTCAGTTTCTGTTACCGTACCTTATATATGCCTTCATGTATATACTTTCTCCTTGCTACCTTACGCCCCGTTAGATTCAGCATGCCTTTGTTTCCATCATTTTGCGATCTTCATGTCACGACTGTTATTGTACCGTACATCCTCCGTCATCTTTCATGTGTCGCTCACTCAACCAACTATTTTTGTCTATCGCAGAGACATGGCCGCAATAAACCCTCCGAATGACACTGCTGCTGGATTAGCAGACCTCCTCACTCAGATTGTTGCGCACATTGATGCTGGACGGACTAATAATGGAGCAGGTGCCTCGAACAACGGTCAGGGATGCAACTATAAGACTTTCATGACGTGCAAACCAATGGAATTTTATGGCACTGAGGGTGCCATTGGACTGCTATCATGGTTTGAGAATGTTGAGTCGAAACTCAGCATCACTAAATGTGCTGAAGGAGATAAGGTTGAGTTCTCTGCGGGTCTGCTTCAAGGTCGAGCATTGACTTGGTGGAACAACCAGCTACAGACTCAAGGAAGAGAGGCTGCAAATGGATTATCTTGGAAAGCATTTAAGAAACTACTAACTGACGAGTACTGCAGAAAAGATGAAGTGGAGAAGCTGGAAGTGGAATTTTGGAACCACTTGATGGTAGGAGTAGAAGTTGACAAGTACACGGCCCGTTTCCATGAGCTAACTAAGATGGTTCCTCATATGGTCTCCACTGTGGAGAAGCTGATTGATCGATATGTTTGGGGGTTGATTCCTGAAATCAGGAGGGATGTCACTTCATCAAACCCAACCACTCTACAAGCCGCTGTGGGCATGGCATACCGCTTGACAAATGATGTGATCAGATCTGGTGAACTAACAAAAGGAAATAATGAAGGGCGAAAGAGACAGGAAGATCAGCAAGGAAGCCGTCATCAAAATCAACAGGACAAGAGACAGCGAGTAGCTGGAAACTACGGAGCAATAACTCAGGGGCCCGGAGGATATGCAGGCACACATCCTAAATGTACCCGATGTAACCTACACCACTCAGGAGATTGCCCAAGGTGCAGCAGCTGCGGAAAGACAGGCCATCTTGTTCGATATTGCAAAGGAAATCAAGTACGAAGGTCAGCATGTTACGAGTGTGGAAGCTTGGATCATCTCAGGAATACCTGTCCAAAGTTGAAAAGGACTCCCAACCAAGGACCGAATCGTCCAAACCTGGCGGCGGCAATTGAAGGGCCACAAGATGAGGCCGTTGAGATTCCACCCGCGCGTGGCAGAGCTTACTTCCTAGGGAATCATTTAACCCCACAGAATCAGGACAATATGCCGGGTACATTCTTTTGAACAACCTCCTTACTTCTTAATCTTGAGTGCATAACTTATTTTTATTTCTTACCAAGTTCACGACATTGATATAATCCGAGACCTAGCGTTTTCGACCTTAGTTGCTTCATCAAATTTAACAGCGAGCACATACACCTATAGAATGGATGAATTGAATCTCGAGGACGAGATTCCTTTTAAGGTTGGTAGAATGTAACAACCCGATATTTTCCACGTCTACGTTTATTTTCCAACTTTGGAAATTTCACTATTCATCGATTACTATTCATCAAAACACTATTCATCATTTTACTATTCATCGTTTTTGATGTTCGTTTGATATTCTGAGAAACATTTGAAAATTTTACTATTCACAGAACACTATTCATTCCGGAAGAAATTCCACTATTCACGTGCATTATCAGTAAGGACCTCTCATACGGACTAGAATAGTCTGCATATCATCATAATGTCATTTACATGCTATACCACTCTTAGGATTCTCAAATTAATATATTTAGTATATTTAACGTTTTACGTGTAAGTATTTATAATTAAACGTTAACACCCGGTTTATACACGACGAATATATCTAAATATTCCCACGATGGTCCCGACATATTTTTATATCCATTTTAATATCATAAAAGTTATAACATTCAGTTACCCAGTATTTTGGAAATTTATTTTATTTAGAACGTACGCGTATGAATATAACGACGGTTTTCGTGAAAACTAAACAATAATCACCCGATCACTCAGTAAATGTACCCAACATATTTTTAATATGTTTTTAACATTATTATGACTTTTATTTCATCCCGGTTAACTTCGTGAACGTTTATTGCTATTAAAACCGGTACCCGATTTTAACGAATAACGCGTAATAACACTTAACGCTACACTATATTTTCTAAGTGATCAAAACCGTTTTGGCTACTCCTTTTCACACCCAAAACCAGCCATGAAACACCCTTTTAACCCCTAGCATTAACTCCTAAGTATTTAACTAATAAACCTTAAAACCTAACTTTACCAAAAATTCCAAAATCATAATTCACTTTTTAGCAAGAACAATTTTCATCTCATCTCTTCTTCTTCCCTAGTAAACCACGACCAAACCACCATAATTAGCTCAAGTGATCATTTTTCATAAGTTAAAACACTAAACTTGTTCCTTTTACAAGCCTAATCAAGAATCAAGCAACAAAAACACAAGAAATCCAAGCATAATCATCATCTAATCATCTCATTTTATCAAGTAAGTTATCAAATTTATTTTTACATGAAACATCTTATATTTACTTGTATTACATGATTTCCATGCTAAAAACCATGTACAACTAGCTATACCACCATTTATTTTGTCAAAAATGGAACATACAAACCCTAACTTTTTATTTATGAATCCCCTTGCTATAATAACTTGGTTAGGATCCCATGGCACCCTAAGAAGGTGTATGGTAAGATTAGATTAGTCATGTGGTGATTACAAGAGGTTTGGTGATGGTAGAAATTAGTTTTTAACCTTGAAAACTTGATTTGGAACCTAATTTAGACATGCTGTCCCGTTTTGTAAAAATCTGGAAAATCAGTAAACACCAAGGAAACTTTGGCAAAATTTTTAGAAAATACTTTCAAAAACGAATCCGTAGGCGAAAGAACGGATTAAAAAGAGTCTATAACGAAGGAGTTATGATTTTTGCAAGATTGTTGACGAAAAGTATTTTCTGGAAATTAGTTGCTGTTGGACGTTTTTCATCGGTCAAAAAGAGGCTTTAGACGTAACCCGGAGGAGCCGAGCTTTCCAAAATATATTACTACATACTAAGACGTAACCGTGGACATAAAGAACAAGTAAAACGGACAAGTAACGACAAAGATATACACGTTTGCATATCGGCTAAAACCACTTTATATTTGACAGCTTTTATTAAATTTTGGCGCAAAAACTACGAAGTACATTTTCAAGCTAGAAGTAATATTAAGTACCAAGCTTTATAACTAATGTAGTATTAGTTATCACGAGTATGTTTTCATCATTTCAAAGATTACAATCCGAGTATTTCAACACTAACATGGAAACATACGATATATATATATATAAGTATATATATATTACAACTAGCTTATTATATTTTCTAATAGCAATATTTTTCCAAATTCTTGGATTATATATTTTGATAACACAAGTGTTTTTACAAAGAGTAGAGTGGTATAGGGAACATGTGCATGTACATTCCTTTCATCATTTCATGATCTAAAGTAGATCATATCATTCATTTAGGTTGCGGATAGAGTGCGCGCCTTACTTTAGTTCATACCTTTTTGTTATCATATCGCTTATATCAGGTGAGTATTCACGAACCCCCTTTTCTAACTATTTTAATCGTTTTGGGGTGGATGCATGAATAATACTGTGTACTCTTATATGAACTTAAAAGACTCTTGTTTCACTATTTATGCTCGTAAGCAAAACGTACTTAAACAAACTTGTTTACTATTTACGAACACTATTATCTGAACTTTTTGACTTGTCTTGACATTATAACTTGTTTGCACTCTTGAACCGTTTGACTTGAACTTTTAGACTTAATGTGCCGTACGTTCTAAGACTTAAAGTCTCCCTTGTTCGGAGCAACGTTATAAAGTCTCTCATGTTCAGAGCATCCTTAATAAATCTCGCCATGGTGGAGTGACTAATAAATCTTTGCCAAGTCGGTAAAGTGACTAATAAATCTCGCCTAGGTGGTGGAGTGACTTCAAGTCTCCCATGTTCGGAGCAACATTATAAAGTCTCCATTGTTCGGAGCGGCCTTGACTTATTATATACTTTGTGCCCTTACTGTGAACTATATTGAACTTATGTACTTGAAAATCAAACGTAATACTTTATATGCAAAGGGGTTGTGAACACATAGGTTGTAAGTCTTGTTATGGCCAAGACTTGCAACTGAGTGGATTCACAATGCCTTTGCCTGGCGAACTTTCTCAAATGGTTTTCTTATTATTTAAAACGTTTATACTCACCAACTATTTTTATAGTTGACCGTTTTCTCTCATGCATTTCAGGTGATCGTCAGTAAGCTTGTCATCAAGGTCTTGCATAATGAAGTTTTCACATGTCACTTCTTTTCATTATGTATTAAAATACCATCTTTTGGGAATCAAACTTATGTCTTTTATTTGCCAAAGTCGGCAATAACAACGTTGTAATGTTATATTTTTCCTTAATGTAAATTATGGTATTGTCTTATTTCTCTTTGGTGATGTATATCGATTTCGTTACACCTCGTGTTTCCGCCTTCGGCGAGGGTGTGACAGATTGGCATCAGAGCCAGAGGTTATAGAGAATGCCGATTTTTCTAAAATAAAAATCGCAACTATAACCAAAGTAACATTTTTCTTAAATACCAAAAATGATACGAGTCGACTAGTCTTAGCATTGCATTATTAATCCTCAAGTATGCATAGCCTGATCACCTATGTATAATTCAGGAAGAATCATGCAATGAAGGGAGTAGTAGTCAAAGATCATGTTTGGTCGGGTCTAGAGAGTCTGGTCACCTGAAGTTGCATTGGTCGGGTGGGTATGCATAACCTGTTTATATGTTTCAGTTTCTGTTACCGTACCTTATATATGCCTTCATGTATATACTTTCTCCTTGCTACCTTACGCCCCGTTAGATTCAGCATGCCTTTGTTTCCATCATTTTGCGATCTTCATGTCACGACTGTTATTGTACCGTACATCCTCCGTCATCTTTCATGTGTCGCTCACTCAACCAACTATTTTTGTCTATCGCAGAGACATGGCCGCAATAAACCCTCCGAATGACACTGCTGCTGGATTAGCAGACCTCCTCACTCAGATTGTTGCGCACATTGATGCTGGACGGACTAATAATGGAGCAGGTGCCTCGAACAACGGTCAGGGATGCAACTATAAGACTTTCATGACGTGCAAACCAATGGAATTTTATGGCACTGAGGGTGCCATTGGACTGCTATCATGGTTTGAGAATGTTGAGTCGAAACTCAGCATCACTAAATGTGCTGAAGGAGATAAGGTTGAGTTCTCTGCGGGTCTGCTTCAAGGTCGAGCATTGACTTGGTGGAACAACCAGCTACAGACTCAAGGAAGAGAGGCTGCAAATGGATTATCTTGGAAAGCATTTAAGAAACTACTAACTGACGAGTACTGCAGAAAAGATGAAGTGGAGAAGCTGGAAGTGGAATTTTGGAACCACTTGATGGTAGGAGTAGAAGTTGACAAGTACACGGCCCGTTTCCATGAGCTAACTAAGATGGTTCCTCATATGGTCTCCACTGTGGAGAAGCTGATTGATCGATATGTTTGGGGGTTGATTCCTGAAATCAGGAGGGATGTCACTTCATCAAACCCAACCACTCTACAAGCCGCTGTGGGCATGGCATACCGCTTGACAAATGATGTGATCAGATCTGGTGAACTAACAAAAGGAAATAATGAAGGGCGAAAGAGACAGGAAGATCAGCAAGGAAGCCGTCATCAAAATCAACAGGACAAGAGACAGCGAGTAGCTGGAAACTACGGAGCAATAACTCAGGGGCCCGGAGGATATGCAGGCACACATCCTAAATGTACCCGATGTAACCTACACCACTCAGGAGATTGCCCAAGGTGCAGCAGCTGCGGAAAGACAGGCCATCTTGTTCGATATTGCAAAGGAAATCAAGTACGAAGGTCAGCATGTTACGAGTGTGGAAGCTTGGATCATCTCAGGAATACCTGTCCAAAGTTGAAAAGGACTCCCAACCAAGGACCGAATCGTCCAAACCTGGCGGCGGCAATTGAAGGGCCACAAGATGAGGCCGTTGAGATTCCACCCGCGCGTGGCAGAGCTTACTTCCTAGGGAATCATTTAACCCCACAGAATCAGGACAATATGCCGGGTACATTCTTTTGAACAACCTCCTTACTTCTTAATCTTGAGTGCATAACTTATTTTTATTTCTTACCAAGTTCACGACATTGATATAATCCGAGACCTAGCGTTTTCGACCTTAGTTGCTTCATCAAATTTAACAGCGAGCACATACACCTATAGAATGGATGAATTGAATCTCGAGGACGAGATTCCTTTTAAGGTTGGTAGAATGTAACAACCCGATATTTTCCACGTCTACGTTTATTTTCCAACTTTGGAAATTTCACTATTCATCGATTACTATTCATCAAAACACTATTCATCATTTTACTATTCATCGTTTTTGATGTTCGTTTGATATTCTGAGAAACATTTGAAAATTTTACTATTCACAGAACACTATTCATTCCGGAAGAAATTCCACTATTCACGTGCATTATCAGTAAGGACCTCTCATACGGACTAGAATAGTCTGCATATCATCATAATGTCATTTACATGCTATACCACTCTTAGGATTCTCAAATTAATATATTTAGTATATTTAACGTTTTACGTGTAAGTATTTATAATTAAACGTTAACACCCGGTTTATACACGACGAATATATCTAAATATTCCCACGATGGTCCCGACATATTTTTATATCCATTTTAATATCATAAAAGTTATAACATTCAGTTACCCAGTATTTTGGAAATTTATTTTATTTAGAACGTACGCGTATGAATATAACGACGGTTTTCGTGAAAACTAAACAATAATCACCCGATCACTCAGTAAATGTACCCAACATATTTTTAATATGTTTTTAACATTATTATGACTTTTATTTCATCCCGGTTAACTTCGTGAACGTTTATTGCTATTAAAACCGGTACCCGATTTTAACGAATAACGCGTAATAACACTTAACGCTACACTATATTTTCTAAGTGATCAAAACCGTTTTGGCTACTCCTTTTCACACCCAAAACCAGCCATGAAACACCCTTTTAACCCCTAGCATTAACTCCTAAGTATTTAACTAATAAACCTTAAAACCTAACTTTACCAAAAATTCCAAAATCATAATTCACTTTTTAGCAAGAACAATTTTCATCTCATCTCTTCTTCTTCCCTAGTAAACCACGACCAAACCACCATAATTAGCTCAAGTGATCATTTTTCATAAGTTAAAACACTAAACTTGTTCCTTTTACAAGCCTAATCAAGAATCAAGCAACAAAAACACAAGAAATCCAAGCATAATCATCATCTAATCATCTCATTTTATCAAGTAAGTTATCAAATTTATTTTTACATGAAACATCTTATATTTACTTGTATTACATGATTTCCATGCTAAAAACCATGTACAACTAGCTATACCACCATTTATTTTGTCAAAAATGGAACATACAAACCCTAACTTTTTATTTATGAATCCCCTTGCTATAATAACTTGGTTAGGATCCCATGGCACCCTAAGAAGGTGTATGGTAAGATTAGATTAGTCATGTGGTGATTACAAGAGGTTTGGTGATGGTAGAAATTAGTTTTTAACCTTGAAAACTTGATTTGGAACCTAATTTAGACATGCTGTCCCGTTTTGTAAAAATCTGGAAAATCAGTAAACACCAAGGAAACTTTGGCAAAATTTTTAGAAAATACTTTCAAAAACGAATCCGTAGGCGAAAGAACGGATTAAAAAGAGTCTATAACGAAGGAGTTATGATTTTTGCAAGATTGTTGACGAAAAGTATTTTCTGGAAATTAGTTGCTGTTGGACGTTTTTCATCGGTCAAAAAGAGGCTTTAGACGTAACCCGGAGGAGCCGAGCTTTCCAAAATATATTACTACATACTAAGACGTAACCGTGGACATAAAGAACAAGTAAAACGGACAAGTAACGACAAAGATATACACGTTTGAATATCGGCTAAAACCACTTTATATTTGACAGCTTTTATTAAATTTTGGCGCAAAAACTACGAAGTACATTTTCAAGCTAGAAGTAATATTAAGTACCAAGCTTTATAACTAATGTAGTATTAGTTATCACGAGTATGTTTTCATCATTTCAAAGATTACAATCCGAGTATTTCAACACTAACATGGAAACATACGATATATATATATATATATAAGTATATATATATTACAACTAGCTTATTATATTTTCTAATAGCAATATTTTTCCAAATTCTTGGATTATATATTTTGATAACACAAGTGTTTTTACAAAGAGTAGAGTGGTATAGGGAACATGTTCATGTACATTCCTTTCATCATTTCATGATCTAAAGTAGATCATATCATTCATTTAGGTTGCGGATAGAGTGCGCGCCTTACTTTAGTTCATACCTTTTTGTTATCATATCGCTTATATCAGGTGAGTATTCACGAACCCCCTTTTCTAACTATTTTAATCGTTTTGGGGTGGATGCATGAATAATACTGTGTACTCTTATATGAACTTAAAAGACTCTTGTTTCACTATTTATGCTCGTAAGCAAAACGTACTTAAACAAACTTGTTTACTATTTACGAACACTATTATCTGAACTTTTTGACTTGTCTTGACATTATAACTTGTTTGCACTCTTGAACCGTTTGACTTGAACTTTTAGACTTAATGTGCCGTACGTTCTAAGACTTAAAGTCTCCCTTGTTCGGAGCAACGTTATAAAGTCTCTCATGTTCAGAGCATCCTTAATAAATCTCGCCATGGTGGAGTGACTAATAAATCTTTGCCAAGTCGGTAAAGTGACTAATAAATCTCGCCTAGGTGGTGGAGTGACTTCAAGTCTCCCATGTTCGGAGCAACATTATAAAGTCTCCATTGTTCGGAGCGGCCTTGACTTATTATATACTTTGTGCCCTTACTGTGAACTATATTGAACTTATGTACTTGAAAATCAAACGTAATACTTTATATGCAAAGGGGTTGTGAACACATAGGTTGTAAGTCTTGTTATGGCCAAGACTTGCAACTGAGTGGATTCACAATGCCTTTGCCTGGCGAACTTTCTCAAATGGTTTTCTTATTATTTAAAACGTTTATACTCACCAACTATTTTTATAGTTGACCGTTTTCTCTCATGCATTTCAGGTGATCGTCAGTAAGCTTGTCATCAAGGTCTTGCATAATGAAGTTTTCACATGTCACTTCTTTTCATTATGTATTAAAATACCATCTTTTGGGAATCAAACTTATGTCTTTTATTTGCCAAAGTCGGCAATAACAACGTTGTAATGTTATATTTTTCCTTAATGTAAATTATGGTATTGTCTTATTTCTCTTTGGTGATGTATATCGATTTCGTTACACCTCGTGTTTCCGCCTTCGGCGAGGGTGTGACAGGTTTCAAAAATAGTCCGAAAGTTTTCATGTTTTGTCACATTTAGTCCCTCAACGTGGGACTTTTGCAAACATAGTCCAAAATCTAGTTTTTGAAAAAGTTAACTTTTATTTTGTAAAAGTTACCATTTTTCACTCCTTTTTATTTGTAAAAACTCGATTTTCTGAAATCAGTTACCACTCGAAACTAGTAAGTTTTACATTCGAAAATTCATAAAGATTTGTCTTGGGCTCGTTAGCCCGGTAAGGCCCATATGGGTGTTTTCTTGTTTTGAAATCTTGTTCGACTAGCATAAGGTTTGGGTCTAATTTTCGTGGTTTGAAAACGTACTAGCTTTGCATGTTTGGTGTTCTTGGTTAAGTTCGAGCCAAATAATGGGAGGGTCGAAGAAAATACATAAGTTATACGTGTAGAAAATAATTGGCGAGGGCTTTTCTAGTGGTGTCGAGTCATGTGATGAAATAATAGTGTAATGAAAACGAAAAAAAAATCATACGTGTGTCGAGTGATATGCATGCTACGATTCAAAATAGGAAAAGAAATAGGATAGTAAACTTACAACACCAAGAATTTGGTGGTGAAGAGGTCGTGCGTACGAGACAAAAGAACAAGCAAATGTGGTACCCTTCTCCCGTCTAGTGATCCCTTTATCCAAATAGTTACCCAACTCGCACTCTCGATCCAAACCTTGCGTGTGTACACTATACCCGTTCGATTGTAACCAAGAAATGAAGCAAGGAGTTTTGTGATTTGGTAAGCTTGGTGAAACTTTGGGTGTGTGAGAAATCTTGCATTAAATGAGACTTATATAGGAGGTTGAGGGTGGTTCGAGTGTTCCTAGAAACACAACATCCATCGAGAGGTCAAGTCATGTCCCCCTTGTCTTGTGGCTAGATCGATTTAGGCATGTTGGCTAGGTTGATTATAGTGATTTGTTTATTAGGTTTGTATGTGGATTAAGAAACATAGTATCCAAGGGTCACAAGGATTAGGGAGTGTTTAACATGGTTTAGTCGTGTAATGGCTTTATCCAAAGGGTCGAATGTCTAAAGTTTAGGTGCTAGGTCGGCTTAGGTTGCAAGTCAACTTCTCATAGGGTGTGTTGTGTGTCGAGTGAGGAGAAACAAGGGAATAAACATGTGTGAAATTCAAAGTGCAATGAGGGATTGGTCCTTGTGTTCGTATGGCATATCACGCAAAGAGAAAACAAGAGCAAAATGAGCCATACGGGCTTGTGTATCTTTGGCCCAATCGAAGCAAAGGCTAGTGGGCTTGTGAATAACTTCGGCCCAAGTAAAGAAGTAAAAGTCGAGTGGGCTTGGGTGGGGTGTAATCGGCCCAAGTAAAAATAATAGAGCCGGCTTGTGGGGCCCAAAAATATGGGGTGTCGGTGTTCGTAAAACGTGAAATATATTTCGGTGTCGGTGTCGGTTCGTGATAACCGTAAGTATATAAACGGTGTCATCGTTTGTATTTATATACTTATATGTATATAATAATAATAATAATTTGTGAAAGTTGATATATATATATATATATATATATATATATATATATATATATATATATATATATATATATATATATATATATATATATATAATATAAATATATATATTAGCAAAATCTCGGTGTTCAATTTTGGGTATCAGGTCGCAAGTGGGAGTTACCGGTGTTAATCCTCATTGGGTGACATCCAAGAGTGGTATTCGGGTGATATCGGGTGACAATGCATAATCGGGTGTTAAACAAACGGTGTTCAAAACATTTGGGTGTCAATTAAACAGTGAACATAACAATCGGGTGTCAAACAAACAGTGTCTCATGTAAAAATTTCAAATTAGCCCGCAAAAATGGCTTAATATAGAATAATGTTGGTAATTAGCATTAATAAATGACCTGGGATTTTACGGTGTATTACAGTACCCACCCGTTAGATTGGATTCGTCCCGGAATCCAAAGTTGAATCGGTGCTCGGGGTTGTCTCATCAAATAGTTGTGGGTATTTGGCACGGATTTGATCCTCGCGCTCCCATGTGTACTCGGGTCCTCTCTTAGAGTTCCATCTAACCTTAACAATGGGAATGCGACTATGCTTAAGTCGTTTGACCTCCCAATCCATAATCTCAACGGGTTCCTCAATAAAGTTCAACTTATCATCGATTCTGATTTCTTTCAGTGGAATCGCAAGTGTTTCATCCGATAAACACTTTTTCAAATTTGACACGTGGAAGGTGTTGTGTACTCTACTGAGTTCCTCAGGTAGTTCTAGTTTGTATGCCACGGGACCGATCCTTTCAATGATCTCGAAGGGTCCAACGTATCTTGGGTTTAACTTCCCACGTTTTCCAAACCTAATCATTCCTTTCCAAGGTGATACCTTAAGCATGACCTTGTCTCCAACTTGAAACTCTATTGGTTTCCTTCGCACGTCGGCATAACTCTTTTGCCGATCCCTGGCGGCTTGTAATCGTTGCCTAATTTTCACTATTTTCTCAGTGGTTTCAAGTATCAACTCGGGACCTGAGAGTTGTACATCTCCAATCTCAGCCCAACAAACTGGTGATCTACACTTTCTTCCATAAAGTGCTTCAAACGGTGCAGCCTTAATGCTAGTGTGATAACTGTTGTTATATGAAAATTCTGCTAACGGTAGGTGTTTATCCCAGCCTTTTCCAAAATCAATCACACACGCCCTAAGCATGTCTTCCAGGGTTTGTATTGTCCTTTCACTTTGACCATCAGTCTGTGGATGGTAAGCTGTACTCATATCTAACTTAGTTCCCAAGGCTTTCTGTAAAGATCGCCAAAAGTTAGATGTGAAACGGCTGTCTCGCTCGGAGATAATAGAAATCGGCACCCATGCCGGGAAACTATCTCCTTGAGGTACAGATGTGCAAGAACATCCATATCATCAGTCTCTTTGATCGGTAAGAAGTGTGCTGACTTCGTGAGACGATCAACAATAACCCGTATTGTGTCCAACCCACTCGATGTCTTGGGTAATTTCGTTATGAAATCCATTGTAATCCTTTCCCATTTCCACATTGGTAGCTCGGGTTGAATCAAAAGACCGGATGGTTTTTTATGTTCAGCCTTTACTCTCGAGCAGGTCAAACACTTACCGACATACTCTGCAATGTCAGCTTTCATGTTTGGCCACCAATACAACTTCTTTAGATCTTGATACATCTTGTCTGAACCAGGATGAATGGAATATTTAGACTTATGAGACTCGTGCATGATGAGGTCTCGTATTCCTCCATACAATGGAATCCAACTTCTGTCCTTGAAACACAGCCTTCCATCTGGTTTCTTGACAAATCCATTCGTGCTTTCGGGCATACCGTAAATCTTCTCGTGCGGTCTATTCTCTTCCTTAAGAGCCTCAGCTTGTACTTCAAGAATTTGAGACGGCAGTGGTGATCTAATTGTCATACCCAATGACTTAACTCTGAGGGGTCTAAGTCGTTCCTTTCGACTCAAGGCATCTGCTAAAATGTTTGCCTTCCCCGGGTGATAACGGATCTCACAATCATAGTCACTTAGCAACTCTAGCCATCGACGTTGTCTCATGTTCAACTCCTTTTGATCTAAAATGTGCTGAAGACTCTTGTGATCGGTGAAAACCGTACACTTGGTTCCATATAGGTAGTGTCTCCAGATCTTCAGAGCGAATACTACCGCTCCTAATTCTAGATCATGAGTAGTGTAGTTTTCCTCGTGGGGTTTAAGTTGTCTAGAAGCGTAAGCGATTACTTTAAGTCTCTGCATCAATACGGCACCCAAACCTTGGATTGATGCGTCACAATATACCACGAAGTCCTCACTTCCTTCGGGTAGTGCTAGTATCGGTGCTTCACAAAGCTTCTGCTTCAAGAACTGAAATGCCGATTCTTGCTCATCTCCCCATTCAAACTTCTTCTTCTGTGTTAACTCAGTCAAAGGTTTAGCAATCCTTGAAAAACCTTCAATAAATCTCCGATAGTATCCGGCAAGACCTAAAAATTGGCGTATCTCGGTAGGAATCGTAGGTGACGCCCAATTTTTAACAGCTTCGATCTTGGCGGGATCAACATGAATACCCTTACTGTCGATAACATGCCCGAGAAATTGTACTTTCTCAATCCAAAAATCACACTTGGAAAATTTGGCGTATAATTTCTCTTCTCTGAGCAGTGTTAGTATAGCCTTCAAGTGTTCTGCGTGCTCTTCCTTACTACGTGAATAAATAAGGATATCATCGATAAATACAATCACAAACTTATCCAAATAGGGTTTGCACACTCGGTTCATTAAGTCCATAAATACAGCGGGTGCATTTGTTAGACCGAATGGCATTACTTGGAATTCGTAGTGACCGTATCTTGTCCTGAAAGCTGTCTTAGGGATGTCTTCTTCCCTAACCCTCAGTTGATGATAACCCGATCTCAAATCGATCTTCGAGTAGACACTCGATCCTTGCAGTTGATCAAACAAATCGTCAATCCTTGGCAACGGATATCGATTCTTAATCGTCAGTTTGTTCAACTCACGATAATCGATACACATCCTGAAGGTTCCATCCTTCTTCTTTACAAACAATACTGGGGCTCCCCACGGTGATGAACTAGGGCGAATAAATCCTTTATCCGACAATTCCTCCAATTGCCCAGATAACTCCTTCATTTCTGACGGTGCAAGTCTATAGGGTGCTCGTGCTATGGGTGCGGCTCCTGGCATCAAGTCAATTTGAAATTCTACTTGACGAGTCAGCGGAAGGCCAGGCAAGTCCTCGGGGAAAACTTTTGGAAAGTTCCTGACTACTGGCACATCCTCGAGTCGCTTCTCTCCCGACTTCTTCTCGGTGACTTGAGCCAAAAAGACTTGACATCCTCGTTCGATGTACTTCACAACCTTGACGCAAGAAATGACGTTCAAACGTGTCTTACTTCACTCTCCGCGAACAACCAGGGTTTCGTTATTTAGTGGAATGTGAACGACCTTTTCGTCACAAATTATCTTAGCGCGGTTCTCGGATAACCAATCCATTCCTACAACGACGTCGAAACTACCGAGTCTAATAGGCATAAGGTTAATGTCAAATGGGGTGTCTAATAGTCTTAGGGTGCAACCTCGGAGTATAGTGTTAGTGCTCGCTAGCTTTCCATCAGCTAGTTCAATCTCATACGTGGTGTCTAGTCGGGTGGGTGTAATATTAAGCAGGGGTGCAAGTGAAATAGATACGAAACTTTGATCGGCTCCGGAATCAAATAAAACTTTAACGAGGCGGTCGTTTAGAAAGAACGTACTCGTGACTACGTTCGGATCTTGTTGGACATTTCCATCTCCCAGCACGTATGCTCTCCCACGTGCATTGTTATCCTTATTAGGGCACTGACGCCTGTAGTGTCCTTTCTCTCCACAAGCATGGCATACTACAGCCACGGGTTGCAAGTTGGCTCCAGTCGCCTTGCAATCTTGTGTCTTATGTCCAACCCTTGAACACTTCCCGCACTTAGCATAGCAGGGTCCATTGTGATGCATCTTACACTTATCACAGAATGGAAGAGGTCCAGCATACCTAGCATCCTTAACTGGTGCAGCGACATAAGCTCTGACAGCTTCCTGTCGTCGGTTCTGTTGGTTGTGGTGGGTGTTTCTGTCATGGTGGTAGTTACGGTTGGGGTTTCGGTTGTTGTTGTTGTTGCTGTTGTTGTTGTTGTGATTGTTGTTGTTGTTGTTTGTCCTTCGATCATCAAACTTCCTTTTGTGATCGTTGTTCCCTTGAGCAGAGTTACGCTTAATCTCCCGGTCTAGCAGTCTTTGGGCAATGGACATTGCTTCATCCAAAGATTGAGGCTTAGACGAGGTGACGTTTCCCTCAATGCTCCTGGGTAATCCCTCAATATACCTTTCCAACAACTTTTCCAAATCGGGAACCTTAGAAGGGCAAAGTGTGGCAAGTTCCTGAAATCTCCTGTCGTAAGCCCTGAGATCATTTCCTTTCACAACCAACGTGTGAAACTCATCTTCTAACTTCTTGATCTCGCCTCTAGGGCAGAACTTCTTCAACATCTTTTCCTTAAAATCAGCCCAGGTAATCTGATAGGCCTCCTCCACACCTATCATCTGAGCAGTTGCATTCCACCAGGACAACGCGTCTTCCAACAATGTTCCAGTAGCAAACGAGACTCGGTTTTCCGCGGCACAACCGCTCCTCACAAACACAGTCTCAGTTCGCTCAAACCATCGAGCAAGCTCTGTTACTCCTTCAGTTCCTTTGAAGTGAGATGGTTTACAAGCAATGAAGTCCTTATAGGTGCACTTCCGAGTCGCAGCAGACTCGCTCTCAGCAGTGGCTCGGTTATTGCTACTAGTTCGTGCCATTGCAGCAGCCTGCTCCTCTAAAGCTGCAGCAACGCTGTCGGCAACCAACTTTCTGATAGCAGCTTGGGTCATAGCGGGTGACGAGGTAGCAGTAGTGGTTTTCCTTGGGGCCATAATTCTATAAAATCGTAAGTGCATAAGTACAAATCCCAAACATCAATAACAAGAGAAATAGTGTATCCAACTCATAATAGTCGAGATCATCACAAAGTACATATCACAACCACACCATAAATACATACATCAACATAACCATATCATTCATAAATAAACATCACGACATGTAACAACACACATGGAAATTATAATGAATCTCAATATGGGAGCATAATAAAAAGAAAGATCAGACAACTAGAACATCATAAATCAATATCAATACGTTACAATCGTAACCAACATAAAGTTTTAATAATTTTTGGAATTCATTGTTACAAAACAATAAGTTACAACAATTATTAATGCCACAGGCGGCAAGTTAAGATGTCTCTGTAAGTAATGACATGTCATAGATCTATGAAGGTCCAGGTGCGCCTCCTGATCTCCTCTCTAGCTCTCTGATAATCCGGATCATCCCCAACATCTCCATATCTCTGGATCTCTCACGGGCCTGAATCTCCTCAATAGTGGCTGAAAGTGCATGGATGGTAGAACTAGATGCAGCTAACTCCTGTGCCTGATGCTCCATCATCTCCTGTGTAATGGCTGCAATCGCTCTCAAATCATCAATCTCGTGCCTCTGAACATCCAGTCGATGACCAAACTCAGTGATGGTAGCCTGTGCCTCCTCGATCTCTGTCCCCATCATCTCAAATACCATCTCTAAAGCTGTCCTATGAACCACGAGGTTCGTGACCTCCTACATACACTCTATCCTCTCCAAGGATATATCCTCGATAACACTCAACAGCTCGTCAAGTCGACTCTTATGTCTAATCAATCTAGCAGCCAAAAGAGGGATAGTGTGGTGTATCGGCTCTCCTGTGACCGGTAACACCGCTGAAGAGCCATCTCCAAGCTCAGCAGCCCTAGGTGATCCCTCAGCTAATCTCCATCTACGTATGTAGTCTAACAAAAACGACCATCGACGAGCATCAACCAATCTATGAATGCCAGGTGAGGTGGGTGTCTCGGTGGGAGCAGGTGATGGTACAGGTGATGTAGCAGGTGATGGAATCGGTACAGTGGTAGTCTGTAAGTAGAAAACTGTAGGTGGTGGCATAGGTGGCAAAACCTCAGAGGTAGGAGGTGCGGTGTAAGTAGGCAACATGTAAGGATGTGGCTCAGGTGGGGGTGATACAGGTGATGGTGGGGGTGCTGGTGATGCCACATGTGTGAGCTCTGGCATGGAAACAGGTGGTAATACTGATATGGGTGATGATACAAGTGTAGGTACAGGTGTAGATACAGGTGGTGTAACAATAGAAGCAGGCAAAAAGCAGACTCGTTTCTGAGCCGTGCATTTACGGGTATAGTCTCCCTCATGGTATTGAAACAACTCGCCGAAAGGCTCAGGCTCATAAGGCTCAAGAATCCTCACTCGCTTGCGCCGACGAATCGGTGCAGGCGGGGATGATGGTGGAACAGAAGCAGCAGTGTCAGAAGTATCGGAGTCAGAAGACTCGTCATCATCATCTGAACCGGAGTGGTGACTAGCAGGTGGTGTAGGACGATCATCAGCCGCAAGAAACT
The DNA here is from genome assembly GCA_030686995.1 of Artemisia argyi. Lineage (NCBI taxonomy): Eukaryota > Viridiplantae > Streptophyta > Magnoliopsida > Asterales > Asteraceae > Artemisia > Artemisia argyi. Next base: position 53,381,235 of record CM060707.1, read on the forward strand.
GCTGAGATGTCAGGTACTGATCATAAAGGTACTGCCCCTGTGTCATGGGTCCACAGACAGGACGAAAGAGAGGCTGAATAGCAAAGGAATCAATGGGTGTAGAAGCAACCTCACCCTCCTCAAAGGGCTCAGTGTCAGCAGATGGGTCTCCAGATGGAACAGGAGATGGTATAGCAGGTGATACAGGTTGGGTGTCATGGTCAGAATCATAAGTGTCTCGGGTGTCATGGGTGTCATAGTCAGATAAGTCAATAGTAGGGTGAGTGGATGATGCTGGTACGACGTCGTCACTGTCAGACAAAATAATAACCGGGGGCGACATGGTACTGTAATATCCCAAAAATAGCAGTGATATAAGTCATTTAGTCTACATAAAGCTACATGCACAGTCATCATGGTGTCATAGTGAGCTAAATGCAATGGGTGCTAAAAATCAAACCTTAAAACATGGCGTTGGCAAGCGCTGGCACGGAGGGCACTTTGGTGATAAATAGTTTGTTTAAAAATCTGGTGAGGTTATAGTCCAAAGTTTTGAAAAATCATTTGGTTCTCTATAACCATGGCTCTGATGCCAATCTGTAACACCCCGAAATTAGATTAAGCAGCGGAAGTCTAATCGGGGTCATTACAGTTTAGTACACAGTCATACTCATAGAAAACAATTCAAAAGATTGCAAATATCATTCCATGAAAACTCAATATTCAGAGTTACAAACATTTTTCCTAAATGTTAATTGTTTCACAAAAGTGGTGACGAGTTTGTAAAGAATGATATAATTATTGAAATCAAAGGGAGGTCCTGTGCCCTTATGCCAGCTCCGTGCCGCCATGCTTGCTAGTTTCCTGAGATAAACATGCTTAAAAGTCAACACAAAGGTTGAGTGAATCCATAGTAGTTTAAATAGTAATAGTGTGAACACAAGTCAAGCATTTGAAATAAACAAGCCAAGATAGACAGGTCTTGACTAAATCGGGTGTAATATTGCTCCTAAGCCTCACGAAATGAAAGCCTTAACATTGATTTGACATATCATAAAGATAATAATAATCATCTACACCACAGCGGATGTAAATGACAAGGGGCCCTCGGTGACAGGAAATGTGCCAAATTTCCATAATACCTTGAATATAGCACACCTCCTGCCAAGTGATCACCTTGACAGAGGCGGGCTGCCATTCCAATAGATCTATCAACTATATTCGCGCTCACTCGCAAGTGATTAAGGTTCGTGATATGAGGGACTTGTAGCACAGGTGTCAACTTAGGCAATATCAGGTGATAACAGCATACAGAAAAATACTTGTGTTCGATTTATAGCATGTATCTCCCCACGGGGTTTAAAAACAATTAAAAATGTGGGACCATGAACTCACCTAAAAGGTGCGAAATCACAACGGTGCTCAAAGTGATGGTGTATTGCTATGATAAGCAATAAAATTCCTTCGACTTGCGACCTATAAATATATTGTAATCGGTGTTTTAGATTCGTGTCATAATGACGTGTGATATATCACGTGTAAGGTGATATTCGTTTGGGTGTCTTAAAATATATCTCAAATAGCTTTACGTAGTTATTTGTTAGTGTTGTTACGAATCGGTGTTTGATATATATTATCTCGTTATGAAAATAATATTGTTAAAAATATTTATGATTAAATATTTTTAATAAAGTTATATATATTAAAGTTTAAGAAATATATATATATATATATATATATATATATATATATATATATATATATATATATATATATATATATATATATATAATTATAAAAGTATATAAATTATAAGAATAGGTCTTGTCACAATTTATCCCTTAACTTTATTAAAATTACACCTTTTACCCTTTGGTTAATAATAATTACAATATGGTCCTTGTTGAGCCTTTTTACATTTTGTTCCCTAAACTTTGAAAAATTGCGGTTTATACCCCTTATTTAATTTCAAATCGACAGGTTTCAAAAATAGTCCGAAAGTTTTCATGTTTTGTCACATTTAGTCCCTCAACGTGGGACTTTTGCAAACATAGTCCAAAATCTAGTTTTTGAAAAAGTTAACTTTTATTTTGTAAAAGTTACCATTTTTCACTCCTTTTTATTTGTAAAAACTCGGTTTTCTGAAATCAGTTACCACTCGAAACTAGTAAGTTTTACATTCGAAAATTCATAAAGATTTGTCTTGGGCTCGTTAGCCCGGTAAGGCCCATATGGGTGTTTTCTTGTTTTTAAATCTTGTTCGACTAGCATAAGGTTTGGGTCTAATTTTCGTGGTTTGAAAACGTACTAGCTTTGCATGTTTGGTGTTCTTGGTTAAGTTCGAGCCAAATAATGGGAGGGTCGAAGAAAATACATAAGTTATACGTGTAGAAAATAATTGGTGAGGGCTTTTCTAGTGGTGTCGAGTCATGTGATGAAATAATAGTGTAATGAAAACGAAAAAAAATCATACGTGTGTCGAGTGATATGCATGCTACGATTCAAAATAGGAAAAGAAATAGGATAGTAAACTTACAACACCAAGAATTTGGTGGTGAAGAGGTCGTGCGTACGAGACAAAAGAACAAGCAAATGTGGTACCCTTCTCCCGTCTAGTGATCCCTTTATCCAAATAGTTACCCAACTCGCACTCTCGATCCAAACCTTGCGTGTGTGCACTATACCCGTTCGATTGTAACCAAGAAATGAAGCAAGGAGTTTTGTGATTTGGTAAGCTTGGTGAAACTTTGGGTGTGTGAGAAATCTTGCATTAAATGAGACTTATATAGGAGGTTGAGGGTGGTTCGAGTGTTCCTAGAAACACAACATCCATCGAGAGGTCAAGTCATGTCCCCCTTGTCTTGTGGCTAGATCGATTTAGGCATGTTGGCTAGGTTGATTATAGTGATTTGTTTATTAGGTTTGTATGTGGATTAAGAAACATAGTATCCAAGGGTCACAAGGATTAGGGAGTGTTTAACATGGTTTAGTCGTGTAATGGCTTTATCCAAAGGGTCGAATGTCTAAAGTTTAGGTGCTAGGTCGGCTTAGGTTGCAAGTCAACTTCTCATAGGGTGTGTTGTGTGTCGAGTGAGGAGAAACAAGGGAATAAACATGTGTGAAATTCAAAGTGCAATGAGGGATTGGTCCTTGTGTTCGTATGGCATATCACGCAAAGAGAAAACAAGAGCAAAATGAGCCATACGGGCTTGTGTATCTTTGGCCCAATCGAAGCAAAGGCTAGTGGGCTTGTGAATAACTTCAGCCCAAGTAAAGAAGTAAAAGTCGAGTGGGCTTGGGTGGGGTGTAATCGGCCCAAGTAAAAATAATAGAACCGGCTTGTGGGGCCCAAAAATATGGGGTGTCGGTGTTCGTAAAACGCGAAATATATTTCGGTGTCGGTGTCGGTTCGTGATAACCGTAAGTATATAAACGGTGTCATCGTTTGTATTTATATACTTATATGTATATAATAATAATAATAATTTGTGAAAGTTGATATATATATATATATATATATATATATATATATATATATATATATATATATATAAATATATATATTAGCAAAATCTCGGTGTTCAATTTTGGGTGTCGGGTCGCAAGTGGGAGTTACCGGTGTTAATCCTCATTGGGTGATATCCAAGAGTGGTATTCGGGTGATATCGGGTGACAATGCATAATCGGGTGTTAAACAAACGGTGTTCAAAACATTTGGGTGTCAATTAAACAGTGAACATAACAATCGGGTGTCAAACAAACAGTGTCTCATGTAAAAATTTCAAATTAGCCCGCAAAAATGGCTTAGTATTGAATAATGTTGGTAATTAGCATTAATAAATGACCTGGGATTTTACGGTGTATTACGGTACCCACCCGTTAGATTGGATTCGTCCCGGAATCCAAAGTTGAATCGGTGCTCGGGGTTGTCTCATCAAATAGTTGTGGGTATTTGGCACGGATTTGATCCTCGCGCTCCCATGTGTACTCGGGTCCTCTCTTAGAGTTCCATCTGACCTTAACAATGGGAATGCGACTATGCTTAAGTCGTTTGACCTCCCTATCCATAATCTCAACGGGTTCCTCAATAAAGTTCAACTTATCATCGATTCTGATTTCTTTCAGTGGAATCGCAAGTGTTTCATCCGATAAACACTTTTCCAAATTTGACACGTGGAAGGTGTTGTGTACTCTACTGAGTTCCTCAGGTAGTTCTAGTTTGTATGCCACGGGACCGATCCTTTCAATGATCTCGAAGGGTCCAACATATCTTGGGTTTAACTTCCCACGTTTTCCAAACCTAATCATTCCTTTCCAAGGTGATACCTTAAGCATGACCTTGTCTCTAACTTGAAACTCTATTGGTTTCCTTCGCACGTCGGCATAACTCTTTTGCCAATCCCTGGCGGCTTGTAATCGTTGCCTAATTTTCACTATTTTCTCAGTGGTTTCAAGTATCAACTCGGGACCTGAGAGTTGTAAATGACCTGGGATTTTACGGTGTATTACATACAGAAACCGGGTTTGATTCAAACATAATACTAATAGATAATGAAACATGATTACTCGTTTTATTACCTTGTTTGTTTCATTACAAAGTCAGTTACATGACTTAAATTAAGGTTTATATTAAAACTGACTATAAACGGTGCCGCTTTGGCAACGTTTTTCCCGCCAGTATTAGGCCCAAGTCTTGGCCAATTTTTGTGTGGCCCGTTTACTGATATGCTGCCCCATACCCACACATAATGGACATAGCAGCGTTAATAACTATCACACGCCCTAACCGCTACACACGCAGCCTACCTAACCACACGCAGACTTCTGCTACTGATGATTATGATGATCCTGAGCTATGCTGGGTTTGGGTTTCCATGCCGTTTTTCGTATATGGAATGAATGAAGGTATGTTTGCCGTTGCGTTAATCAATTATATGTATGCCTTTTGTTAATTAGGGATTTTGATAGCTAGGTTTTGATATTTAGGGTTTGATTGTTGGTTGATTTTTATAATTATAATTAGGGTTTAGTTTGGGGGTTTGATAACTGGGGTTTCCATAATCAGGGTTTTGATTATTGTGTTCAACTAAAAACAGGCAGATTTTATGATCAATTATGTGTGTGTCTTTTGATAGCAGGGGTTTTCATAGTTGATTGCTTTTTATAGTTATGATTAGGGTTTAATTGGGCGGTTTGATAACTAGGGTTTTCATTATTAGGGTTTTGATTATTGGGTTGAGCTAAAAAATCAGATTTTGTGGAAATTAGGGTTTGATAGTTGTTTATTTTGATAATTATAATTAGGGTTCAATTGGGGGGTTTGATAGTTGGGGTTTTCAGGATTTCAATGGAAATTATTTTAGCGGAGTATTTTTTTTTAGCTCTGTCATGTTTGTTTTTAGATTCGAAGAGCGTGTGCAGGTTCGTACGGCTGACCGTTTGCCTGTAAAAATGGGAAATTAGCTGACGAAAGGGTGAGCTAAGCGTTTAAAAGGTTCGTAAAGCCCAAACCTTTTCCTATTCGATAGACAGCCGTTCGTAGCGGTTTATGTGCTGCAGTTTTTCAGACAAGTTTAATTATATATTTGTTTTTCGTGCTGCTGTTAAACATTTGGATTGTCTTATGTTAGTGTTAAATGTGCGTTTGATCCATGATACAGATGTATTGGAATCTCGCAATCAGGCGCATTCCATATGCATGTCAGATTTCTTTGTGCTTACGATGTGTACAAGTAAGGTGTTTTCAATTTCAGATACTTACCCATACTCCATATGCATTGCTGGTAGTGGAATATGTCTCACTAACACTTTTGATTGTTCAATCAGAAACTGAATATGGAAATGACGAGTAAGCTGTTGAAGGGGAATGTTGTAACGCAAAGAGCTCATAGGAGAAGGGAAAGAAAGAAAGACGCGTACCAAGAAACGCGTAAGGTCAGTAGAACCTGATTATGTGTGAGGCTGTCATTTGAAAATGCAATAGACAAATGGTACTCAGTTATATAATGCAATGACTTTCTGTACGATTTATTTAGAAGGTTAGCCATACACCACCTTAGGTTCCATTTTAAGCTTTACTATACAAAAATTTGCTGTCCCGAATATGTTGAAACTGTAAACATTAGCTAGGAATATCTCTTTAGTATCATTTTTTGTTGTTGTTTGATGAATCAAATTCTCTGTATTGTAGGGACTTTTGCCATGGCAGACTAGCATTACCTGAGTCTGTCAATTTGCCCGTTTTTCGATGGGAGTGTCACCAACTGCATTGGAAGTGGCCCTGTGATGATGATCTTGGCAATCTTGATGGATCTTAAGTATGGAAAGGAACAGCTGCGGCTACAATGTGTGGAGTCGGTTGATGTTAATCCAAACATCATGGTAAAATAAACACTTTTAAGACGTTTTACTAAGGGTGTAGTACGTGAACCGCTCACATCTGTTGTAACAGATTGTGGGCGAGTCCCGTTAATGATTCTTTATACACACATATTCATAGGTTCTTAAATGTGCTTAAGTGTTATGTCATTCACAATCCAAAATGATCTTTCAAATCAACCTATTAAAGCTGAAATACTTTTGTAAATTGTATTTCCGCTAAATTATTGGTTTCCCTGATTGTGATTATGTCACTTACTTTTATCTTTTAAATGTTATAAACGCACTTTTTTGTTGTTGCATAATATACTTCCATGGCCAAAATTCTTAGCTTTGTTGATGAGTCACGGTGAGATAAAATCAGTGATTCTTCCAGTTATAAGGTGCACGAAGTTGCTTTCTTTTGCAAGCTTTATCTTTTTATAAACTACGCAAAAAAAAAATGCACCTTCTTTTATAAGCAGTTTCAGATGCACTTTCTATTTCTTTCTTTTGAAGCAGCCTCATCCTTTTATGACCTCGATTTTCTGTTTTTTATGAACCAACAGGTCTGTTAATACAAATATCGCCTAAAAACGTTATTTATATTTTACGATCTTTGCTAAGTTTTGTTAATGACAAAGTATGAAGTCTAGCTATAAGTAAATCATCACTTTTAGTGTTTAAGTATTGTTTAACTAAGTTTAACATTTCCTTTTAAACAAAACATTGTTTTTATTTCTTAAACTAAAATGAGTCTTGTTACATCACACTTATTTCTTAATATAGTAAGGTCACATCACATTTAGGGCAAGCTTTGTCATTATACATTTATGGTAAGAAGTGTGTTTGACTTACTAAGTGGTAGCTTGCAAGTTTAGTGTTTGACTTGATATTATGAGATGTGACATTGTTTGGTTTGCAAGAGTAATGAGATGTGACTTTGTTTGGTTTGCAAGATTTATTGCAAAAACCAACTGCAGCCCTGGCGGTACCCTGGGGGTGCACGGGCGGAACCCTTTTGAGGGGTCCGCCTGATCCGCCAGACCTGCAGAATTGTTTGCTATAAATACCAAACCATTTGTTAGTTTTTGGTAACCCTTTTAGGACATATTTTCACATACTCTCTAAACTAACTCAGTAACCTTTTGATTTGTGTGATTCTCTTATGTTGCAAGGGACTTCACAAGATCATTCAAGAAGTTACAAGCTTCAACTCTAAAGTTGCAAGTCTTGGTAGCTTGGTCATGTATAAGCTTTGATAGTTTATACTTCATGTGTGTCATGTATATAGATGTAAGTGGTTAGTATTTTAGGCCTCAAAATACATAGTGTGTCGGGAGTTGTTGTACCCTTGTAAAAGAACTAACGGGAGTGGTTGTACCCTTGGTAAAGAACTCGACATCTAGCTTAGTGTCGGTAAAAGTATAAGCGACGATGGGAGTGGTTGTACCCGTGTAAAAGAACTTGACATCTAGCTTAGTGTCGGTAAAAGTGTAAGCGACGTTGTAAAGGTTTTCTCCGCCGGTGAAAGGAGCTTGTTGATTAGTGCTTATAACTCTCGAGTTGGAAACTCGGGGCGTGGATGTAGGGCAAGGAAAAAGAGTCCTTGTAGCCGAACCACGATAAACAATCGTGTTGTGGTTTGATCGTTTCTTTCTTTATCTTTGCTTATTACATGGTGTTCTTTAGTTAGAATTGCTAGTTACATATAAAGTTTTTCAAAGAACTAAACAAGTAAAGATGTGTTTGTATGTTCAAACAAAAGTAAAAGCTTTCCAAATAACTAAACAAGCAAAGTTAAGATTATCACAAGCAAAGCTTTTCAATGTATGAAACTAGTAAAGTTAAAATTGATAATTACATAAAAAGCTTTTCAAAGAATCAAACATATAACGTTGTGTTTATATCTTTAAGCAAACGTAAAAGATATTCAAATGAAAAAGAATCTAAAAAGCGGTAAACTATTCAACCCCCTCTTCTAGTTTTTCACAATTGGCATCAGGAGCTACTTTACTCAAGATCTTTAAAATAGAATGTATTTTAAAACTTGGATCGATCCATGGATTTTGAAAATCTCAAAGAAGGGCAACCTATTCAAAACCAACCGCTATTTGAAAAAGAAAACTTACTTGAATGGAAAAGTAATTTTGAAACTATGTGAAATCAATTGATCAAGATCTTTGGCATATTATTTCTTTTGGTAATTTCAAACCAAAGAAAATAAGTTTTTGAAAACCAAGATAACTATCTTAAACTTGATAAAAATACTAAAGCCAAAACAATGCTTTACAAAGCTTTAGTACCAAACATGAAAGAATGTATTTTTGTCAAAAGGCTAATGATGTTTGTAAAAATATGGTAGACTTTCATTAAGGAATATGTCAAATATGATCAATTTGATCTTACATATGAATTAGAAGTTTTAGAAAAACTAATTGATAGACACTTAGTAGAAGTTAATACATGTGCTACTAGTTTAAATGTTTTAAATGAAGGTACAAGTGAAGATGAGTACGTGTGTTTTGATGAACCTGCTTGCGTATCTTGGAATGATATGGATGTTGACGAAGACAATGATCCGGTAGTTGATTGTCGATTTTTTTTGAAACAACAAGCAAGGTATTAGTAAAGGTGATTATTCGTGTCAAGCTCGTAGTAGACTTGCTTGTGATTCATGGAATAACGCGGATGAAGATATAGTCAATTATTCGGTTTGCAATTCTAAACTTGATAAAACACCAAGCAAGGTACACTTTAAAACCAAACACTTTTGCTTTAATTAATTCATCCTAGAGTTTTCTAAACTAGAAAATGAATCTAAACGTTTATGCAACATGGACCTAAAAACTATCTTCAATAATGAGTCTTCAAAATCTCTTAAGAATATATTTGAAAAGGAAATCCTATTAGAAGATAGAATGTCTAGAATTGAGAGTAATGTTGAAATTGATCTAGAATGTAAATTATGACTAGATTACAAACATGAGATTATAATGCAAAATAAGAAAGGAAAAATTATTAGTTAAATTTGATGAAAGCTCAAAATCTCTTGAAAGATTGTTGAGGAGTCAAAGGTTGTTTAAACCGGATTAGGATTTAACTCATAAGCATCATCAACTAACGAAACACAGCATGTAAAATTTGTCAAACCTAGAAGAGAGATTTAGAGATAATTCAATCTCTAATAGAAACTCATGATAAAAGGATTAAGACTATCATTCTTTATGCCTTCATATGATTATCTAACCTTCTTGGATACATGAGTAATTGAGTTTTATAGTGTGTCGTCAAACCAAGATTTTACGCGTTGTGTTTATCCTCTTGATAGAATCTCTATGCAATTTAAAAGGTACGCATTACTTCAACTTGACTTTGATTGTCTCTTGTTTCTAGCATTATGTGATGGAATATGTGTTATTAGTAATACTCTAAAAGTGTTTAATTGCTATTAGTAATAACTAAGATTAGATTCTATGCAACAAGGAATTTCGTCATTAGCACTAGTAGGAGATATAAGGTGCTTTGGTTCTTTAACCATCAAGAGATAAACACGAGAAACTCTTGAGTGAGTCTCACTCAACTCTTGCTTACAAGTGAGCTAACTAAGAATTTCCTAAATGTTAAAATATCTAACACTTTTGTGATGCTTGCAAAACAAACCTTTGTTAAACAATTTTCTCAAACACCATACTTTGAGTCTTTGATTGTGTTTTTCTTCAATCACTCCTTTATGATAACCTCACATAAACACACAAGGTGAAATAAATCACATTAGCATATATTAGGATGTGTGAAAGAAATTGAGTTTTCAACATCTAGGATTTACACATCAAATGTGACACATAGTCTCATGATATTGTACCTCTTGGACTTTTTCGTAATAAATAGAGTTCATAGTGTCTTAAGTAAGAAAACCCAAAGAGTCGAGGAGTCGTTGAATATAACATTTAACGGGTGATCTCCTCCTTCTATGATATCATCTTTGGTAGATGATAGCTTAGTCGAAAGTCAAATGATGGCAAGACAAGCATGGAGTAAAAGTACAAAACAACATCTTCTCACCTTGAGTCAAATATTGAATCAAGTAAAATTGACATAAGTTATAAAACTTGATTTATAGGTCACAGTTGTGTCTAAACAAATTCAACAAAAACAATCTTTGGAATTTAGAATAAAACAACTAGTGAAACAAAATTGATATTTCAAAGTAATCAAGTGAGTATAGTGTCAATATTTGAAAGACTTTTTGACAATAAAAGCAAGCCACAAAAGCAAATGTTTTGTAACTTAAAGACATTCCTAGTTTCTCTCTTGTTCTTAATAGTTATGTTTTTGATGACTTATCAAGAATGAGATTAGTAAATCCGTAGGTAAAACTGAACATAGAGAAATGTTTGGAAGACTACTTGTTCACATAACATTTAGATTCAACATTATGTTTAGCTTTTGTCTATGTGCTCGTGTTAAAGAGGATCCTAAAACAACTCTTTAGTTGAGCCTATTTGGATACATCATAAGGTACTGCACAACTAGGATTATGGTATCCCAAAAGAACGGGAATAGAAACCATAGTGTGTGACTAATGGAATTATGACGGTAATAAGTTGATAAGAAAAACACAAGTGGTACTTGCACTTTTATACTTACTTACCCAATGATTCTCCAAAACACGTAAGATTCTCAAAATATTATCGAATAGAGAAGCACATCAACAAGCTCCACTTGAGTACGCTAAGATATATCGACAACGGAATTCATCTCATACACATTGTTATCCCTTCAACAAAGGAAGCATCGACTTCGGCGACAATTCTATCCATTATGCTTCTTAATAGACATATTGTGATCCATCATCATCGCCTTGGTAAGATTGTTCATTGAGGAACGTCTTAACTAAGAAAGTCTTCTACGTTAACTATTTCATCAACGCGTTAACAAAATCTCTTGAATGTGAAGCATTCATAATTCCTAGGCTTAGTCAAGGACTCATAAGACCTTAAACCTTAGGTTTGACCATTAGGATAAAAAAACAAAAGTCAAGACAATTCCTTTTGAGTTTTACCTGCAGATCCCACGGCACCCTCAGACCATATGGGCGGAACCCATTTTTTGGTTCCGCCTGGTCCGCCAAAACCTCAGATTGTTTAATTTTTAACTTCAAAGCCAAACATCCTCTTAACTTAATCATCCACCTTCAAACAGCCATTACCCTCTCAAAAACACATATCCTCACGAATTTTAGGGCTTCTAATCCAATCTCTTCCAATCCAACTAACTTTGTAAGTATTTTAATCACAATTGCATTTTTGATTTAATTATAACATTCTTGCTTACAATCATTAACTAGAATCTTAGGGCTTTTGCATAAAACTTCATGATTCATGAAAAACTTGGTGGCTAATCAATTATGTATTTCGTTAGTTAAGAAGTTTATCTTTTTCATTGTTACTTTGATTTGCCAAACACACCAAGAGCATTATCTTTCAAAATTGCATCCAAAATTAGAACATGATTCATCACCACATTGTTAAAACAAATGAAAAACATCATTTAAACATCACTTGCATACTATCTCTTGAATGCTAAAGGGAATACATAACTAATATGTATTTTCGGGTACATTCAATCGAAGACACATTCAATTAGGAGAGTGTTGGTTATCTTTTGTTTTTACAACAAAATTTGCATAACAAAACAATTTGGGAATCAAAATGAGTCAAGATAACCATGTCTTCACATTGTTTTGCATATAGGAACATATTAGAACATCCACATTGTTAAAAGTCATTAACATACAATTTTATGTTTTCTAGGAATCAACATGCCTCCCGCAAACAAATCCGATCACAAAGAAACCCTTAAGTACATGCCCAAACACCATATGACCAAAGGTCTCAACCCGGTTCAAGTAGAAACCTTTAAGGAATTAGAAAAACGCTATGTTCACGAAGGTAGAACCATTGATCCATCATTTCTAGAAGGAACATCTATTCGCCAAAACTTTGCAGCAATTAACTTTGATTGTCTCCTTGATATAGATGAGCCAATTTGTCCTAGGTTCATCTTGGAATTTTATGCAACCGTAAACCTTTCAACATGTGCTGGTGGTAGGATATCATTAAACTTCATAACCAATCAAATACCACATGACATAGATTTAAAAGACTTAGCTATAATTCTTGGTTTACCAAATGAGGGAACTTGCCTCTACACGGATAAGTGCCCCATTTCAAGTCTTAATTCTATTGATCGTTTTTATCCATACGATACACCTCTTGCTTGTAAGGAAACTATTAAGGAACACCTCTTTGTTAGAACCTCTACCACTAGGGTGAATCGTTCGGGGAATATTGTAGATAAGGATCCTTTTGGTATGGAGCTCAATGAGCTTAAACCGCAATTTAAGAAGTGGGAAGAAATTCTTAGTGCTAACATCATAAGTACCATAGGAAATAGAGATCACATCAACACATGTCTTTGCTATATGCTCTATAGTATTTCCACCGGTCAACCCTTCAACTTAGCCTACCACCTAGCCAAAAGAATGGCCGACATATCCTTAGTTGGAACAACCGCTCTTCCCTATGGTATGCTTCTTACCCGCCTCTTTAGAGCAATCTCACCCATTTCTCCTAACGAAAATGGAATGCGCCTTGACTATTTTCTCGTTCCTCACATCTTCGTTCCTTTAAGTGATAAACGATTTTTCAAAAATAAGGGCAAACGTACTCGATCACCTACACCATCATCATCATCATCCGGAATGAGAGAGGATGATAAACTTCCCAACTCTAAGTTACCTCCTTTAGAATACCTTCAAGCTCTCCCCATCATTGACAATGCTTCCGAAGAATTCAAGCAAACCAAAGGAATGTTCAAGTGTTTTGGAAGGTACCTAAACAAGCTCAACAAGAAGATAGACCGGTTGTGAGAAGATTAAGGAGTGTTTGGCTTATGAATGCTTTAGAATCGCCTTTGTGTTAAAACTACGTGAATTATTTGTTTTTCACTTTCATGGTTTATTACGTTTGTTGGATTATGTTTGTATGAACTTTTATGCATAATGACAATGTTTAAGGTGTTTGTCATTTTTTTTCTATGCTTATGGCAATTCTTACTAAGTATAGTAAAATCCTCGACCTCAAGGTCAAAGTCCCATGATATGTATGTTTACGTGTCTAATTTTTGCATTGCCTAACCAGAAATGCCTTATCTTTTTTATTTTAGGAGTTTCCGAAAATTTTGAAAATCGTCTCGCGGGTCAAAAACGCGAACTGCCTAATTTTTTACCTCTGGCGGATCTGGCGGTACCCAAAATTGGGTTCCGCCAGTGTATTTTCTGGGAATTCCAGAAATGGCCCAACGGACCAGGCGGTACCCTCAAATGGGTTCCGCCAGTATATTCTGAGGGTTCCGCCAGACACCTACAGAAAATTTTTCTATTTTTCTTAAGTCCAAAACTTGTAATGTGTTAAAACCATTATCCTAAGTGAGAAACATCTTCCATTAACTCCAATAACCATATTAGAACAACTCTCACTCACTAAAGCAATTAGGAAGCCACTTCCCTCTAAAAATTCAAATTCAAACATAACCAACCCAAGGAACCCTTTTAAAGGATCCTTCAAAACCATTGAAACATTTTCAACCAAATCACATCCCATGATCACAAAGCATTGAGTGCTTTTGTTGGTCTTTCACTCCACCTTATTCTATTGGAATGACATGCATTGATTTGACATATTCATGAAAATTTTGTAAATCATTTGAAACCTCAATCTTTGAATGGTAGAACATTAAATCCAAACACCCTATTCAACATCTTCTTCATCCTATAAATTTGAAAGTTTGCAATAATTCAAATCACACCATCACCATCAAAACTTCTCCTCTAAAAACATCAAAACCACACCTTTGAAAATGACCAAATCCAACACATCATCCGAGTCATCAAAATCCCTTTCAAAAATCACTAGGATTAGTGTTAAACCTTGTTGTTTTAACAAAACCGTCAAGTCAAGCTCATCTTCTTCAAGTAATGCTTCACTTAACATTTCTTCACCTATCCAAGATTTCCTTAATCTCACTACCTCAACACAATCCCCATCACATTGTAATACCAATGTTATGACCTTTCAAGAATGGCTTAATCTTGATACTCCAACACCCTCTCCAACACATTGCTACACAAACATGGCCACCATTCCTCCAACAACTAGACCTTCAAGTGATTCATCATCACCTTCTCAACAAGCTCAACTATCAAAAACCTCATCACCTCAATCACCAACAATTTCACCAATGGAACTTTTCCATACACCACCAACATCACCACTACCTTATTTGGAAACTTTAGAAGACCTATCACCCAAATCATCAAATCCACCATCCTTGTCACTTTTTGACACCATTGCTCAAATGGAAACCCAACAACAACCTAGTGAGCAACTAGATGATGAACCCCATCAACCATCATTAGTAGAACGGTTGGCTTACCGTTATGCTAGACCATCCATTTTTCCAAATGATCAAGGTCGTACCCACTCACAATCATTTGTGTTTCACCCAATTTACAAAGACCTTCATGGCAATCCTTCCGGCGAACCAAGCTTCCGCCATTTTGTTCAAAACCAACAACCACCACCACCACAACAACCATCACCACAAGAACCTTCCCAACATCTTGAATCTCTACTTTCTTCTTATAAGAAAATAGAAGCATCCATATGGGAAAAACCTCCAAACCTTCATAATGAGATTGACACTCATTTAAAACACCTTCATGCCTTCAAACGTATGGTTGACTCTCAAATCAACCATATCATGGTATTACAAACAACACTTCAATCAACAAATGAAGGAAGCAAAAACACTACTCAACCTTCCACCTTTGCTCCTTCAAGTTCAAACCATTCACCACCAACATATCAAACCACTCTTCCACCAAACTTTCCCCGCCATGATTGCAATCATTGCGAAAGAACCGCTCACATAAGTGAAGGGTGTCGAAGGGAAATTCGTGAGCTATCCGAAGAAATGAGGTTCATACTAAACCACATTTTGGATCTTCTACAATCCTCGTCTCACACACCTCAACCCTAGAATCTCCAAAATAAAACAAAACCGTTTCTTTTGGAAATTGTTTCCCATCTAAACCAACAAACCAAAACCATGTCATCATTTCAACCTTCAAAATAAAGCCCGCTACAACCACAACCCACATTTTCATCCTTAAACAACCTTAGTCTTGTTTTTGGAAAATGTTTCTCACAAAGGAAAATGATGATTTCCTTGTAGCTTTTTATGGTCGTAGTTTATTTGTAGTTTTTCTTTATTTTTAGAGGTAGGATGGTGTAATCGAAATTTCTTCTATTTGACTTTTTAAGAGTCTAAATTTAACATGAAATGAATTTCATTATACTACAAGGTTTTCATTGTTTGTTGACCATCTAGGTATAATAAGTGAAATATACCTTGCTATGGTATCATACATATATCTTGGGTTGTTTATACTAACTTTTTCTTTGAAGGACCATTTTCCATGTTTTCCTTCCTTGATACTCCATTCAGGGGAGTAATATTCAAGGGGGAGCATGAGTGTTGTACTATTTCACTTCACAACTCTTAGTTGTATTTAAACATGAAATACTTTCATGACTTATCTTGTGCAACAACTAACCTTTTTCTTGTAGGTTCAAAATCCATGTCTCCTCTCTTGGCACTCCATTTAGGGGGAGTATCGTCCAAGGGGGAGCAAGTGGTTACTTTCGCTTCGCTACTCTTCTTTTTGTTTCGACAAAAAGGGGGAGAATTTAGATATAAACTTGTTTCAAATTTATTTTGTATATCACATCATCTTAGCAAAAACGAGTTTTCATACCTAACTTTATAAGATTTAATACTAAAACTAGTGACTTACTTATAAATAAAGTTTATGTTTTGTCATCAACAAAAAGGGGGAGATTGTTAATACAAATATCGCCTAAAAACGTTATTTATATTTTACGATCTTTGCTAAGTTTTGTTAATGACAAGTATGAAGTCTAGCTATAAGTAAATCATCACTTTTAGTATTTAAGTCTTGTTTAACTAAGTTTAATATTTCCTTTTAAACAAAACATTGTTTTTATTTCTTAAACTAAAATGAGTCTTGTCACATCACACTTATTTCTTAATATAGTAAGGTCACATCACATTTAGGGCAAGCTTTGTCATTATACATTTATGGTAAGAAGTGTGTTTGACTTACTAAGTGGTAGCTTGCAAGTTTAGTGTTTGACTTGATATTATGAGATGTGACATTGTTTGGTTTGCAAGAGTAATGAGATGTGACTTTGTTTGGTTTGCAAGATTTATTGCAAAAACCAACTGCAGCCCTGGCGGTACCCTGGGGGTACACGGGCGGAACCCTTTTGAGGGGTCTGCCTGATCCGCCAGACCTGCAGAATTGTTTGCTATAAATACCAAACCATTTGTTAGTTTTTGGTAACCCTTTTAGGACATATTTTCACATACTCTCTAAACTAACTCAGTAACCTTTTGATTTGTGTGATTCTCTTATGTAGCAAGGGACTTCACAAGATCATTCAAGAAGTTATAAGCTTCAACTCTAAAGTTGCAAGTCTTGGTAGCTTGGTCATGTATAAGCTTTGATAGTTTATACTTCATGTGTGTCATGTATATAGATGTAAGTGGTTAGTATTTTAGG
Organism: Artemisia argyi; assembly: GCA_030686995.1. Taxonomy (NCBI): domain Eukaryota; kingdom Viridiplantae; phylum Streptophyta; class Magnoliopsida; order Asterales; family Asteraceae; genus Artemisia; species Artemisia argyi. Next base: position 53,398,282 of record CM060707.1, read on the forward strand.
CCTCAAAATACATAGTGTGTCAGGAGTTGTTGTACCCTTGTAAAAGAACTAACGGGAGTGGTTGTACCCTTGGTAAAGAACTCGACATCTAGCTTAGTGTCGGTAAAAGTATAAGCGACGATGGGAGTGGTTGTACCCGTGTAAAAGAACTCGACATCTAGCTTAGTGTCGGTAAAAGTGTAAGCGACGTTGTAAAGGTTTTCTCCGCCGGTGAAAGGAGCTTGTTGATTAGTGCTTATAACTCTCGAGTTGGAAACTCGGGGCGTGGATGTAGGGCAAGGAAAAAGAGTCCTTGTAGCCGAACCACGATAAACAATCGTGTTGTGGTTTGATCGTTTCTTTCTTTATCTTTGCTTATTACATGGTGTTCTTTAGTTAGAATTGCTAGTTACATATAAAGTTTTTCAAAGAACTAAACAAGTAAAGATGTGTTTGTATGTTCAAAGAAAAGTAAAAGCTTTCCAAATAACTAAACAAGCAAAGCTAAGATTATCACAAGCAAAGCTTTTCAATGTATGAAACTAGTAAAGTTAAAATTGATATTTACATAAAAAGCTTTTCAAAGAATCAAACATATAACGTTGTGTTTATATCTTTAAGCAAACGTAAAAGATATTCTAATGAAAAAGAATCTAAAAAGCGGTAAACTATTCAACCCCCCCTTCTAGTTTTCCACAAGGTCTTCTGTATACGCAGACAACCTTTGCTGCAAGAGAGCGTTTAAAAAAAATATCTAACTGAGCTGTTAAACGTTACTTTGTGCGATGCAAATCTACTAAAGCATGCGATCTGTGTGTCACAAAGTAGCCTTTAACAGCCCAAAAAGATTTTTTTAAGCAAAAACAGTTACCCTTTATTTATTATTGGTATGTATAACCTGCCACTTTGTTACTTTCATATAATCATTCATGTGTGCAATTTGTTTTTGAATATCTTACAACCAAACCCATTGTTACTGATTAGCATAAAATGGACTCACTCCTTTTCAAACGGTCCAACATTTATCTATCTTTTATGTCTTTTAAGCAACTTTCCTTTTTATAAAACACTTAACATGTACCTAATAACAGTTGCGACTTTGATCTTCTTCAGTTTTACTAAAATTTGAAACATTCTTTGCATTCGAATTTAAAACCCTCTTATGATTCTGATCAAGAGCTCAGTTTCTAGTCTTATGCTTCTTGCAGAAAACTTATTTTCTAGCACTGCCGTAACAAATCATCTCATCCACAGACGGAACTAACAATGGATGCGCATAAACCAATCATGGGGTTGCACTATAATGAGATGACAATAACACAATGGAAGCTGATTCAGAAGTCGGCCGCTGAAATAATCGAGTTAAATGTTCTGCCTTTCCAGCTTTGCTGATAGAATGGCATGTCAGACCTGGAATACTCCGGACAACTATTACCTTTCCGACATGCCATTCTACGGCAAAGCTGGGTTGCATTTGAATATACAGTGTTGCCTGTGCACCCACTTTGTGTGTGCGCTTTGCCGGTTTTATTCGACCTTTGCCTGTTTACAGATAGGATTCGCCCAGCCAGCTGGGATCATCAGGTACGGATAACTAAAACCGAAATCCCTAGGCTTTTTAGTAATTGTTATACTTGCATTCATAGATTGATTACTTGGCCTCAGGATTGTCTCAGACACATGGAAGCCTACAACACGTGTGTAGTATGCTGCAATCAAACTGTCAGTTTGCCACAGATCGTACACCAAGGAACATAAGAAATTTCACTCTCTTTAAATATATATATATATATATATATATATATATATATATATATATATATATATATATATATATATATATATATATATATATATATTTAACTTATTATATGTCTGAGATGATTTCATGATGTCTTTCCCATTGACTGTATGTTGCAGGCTGGCAGTAAGCAATCCGATATTCTCCATCACCGACCAATGTAATTTCATACCTGTTTGTTTTGTTAACGCTTATAAATAATTCACAACCTCGGGCTTGAGAAAGGATTCTTTCACGCTCTCTTTAAATTGTTGCATATGGTAATGGCAGTTGTCTTATCTCTTATGCAGGCCTTATAAAAATTTTCTGGCATGTTCCGTTACATCTAACTTCCATATCACCAGGCGAGGTAATTTCACGGTTATTTGTTTCGCTCATGCTTATAAATGTTGGACACTCTTGGGGTTTAAAAAGATTTGTTTGATACTACTTTTTAAAAGTGACTGCTCTTATTTATAGATAATATTTGGTTATCAGTTTTATTCTAACAAAGGCGCTCTGCTTATGTACTAGGTCACGCAGTGCGCGTTTATATCAAATAGCTCCAGCAACCAAGTCATATGATACCATGCTGTTTGCTAAAAAACAGGCACTCTGCTTATCTACTGGGTCACACATCGCGCGTTTATATCGAATAGCTACACCAAACAGATCACATAATACCATGCTATTTGCTAAAAAACAGGTACGTTACGAGAATGCCTTTTCATTAATTCGATAAAACTAGACAGAATATGTAATTAATCAACTGTTTACATGCAAAGTATCCACAAAATTAGACCATACTTAGATTCCATTACAGGATACCCCCAAACCTAACCAGACCACCAAAAGACTATGCCCAAAAAAACTAAATTTGTGAATACCAGCCAACAAAAGCTTAGTATGGTTGCCCATTAAGCCATTCGATGAACTTCCGGACCTCAGCTGCCCGGGTCTGTTTCTTCGAAACGGTTGCCAGAATCTCTTTGATTTCTGCTGAGTCCTGGATTTGCATGTTTGTCAGTTCCGCAATGCTCATCACAGCAGAATCAAAAGGGAACAACTGTTTTAGCTCTTCAATCACAAAATCCCTTTCAGCTATCCGAGACCGGATTTCTTGCCCTTTCTTCTTCAGCTCAAGCTCATCCAGCAGCAAAAGCACTTTCCTCTCTTTTAAACTTTTTGATCATCATGTCCTTCACATAGCTTGACCCAGCAACAACAGCAAGCTCTTTGTAAAATGGCAAGGGAGTTGTCATGTCTTTTTTTTTTTTTTTTTTCTCTAAATTATGAGACAGTTGGGGTTTTTTCTGTGTTTGTGTGTTTAAATAGCACTTGAAAGTCTCTTAAAATTCATGATTGCCTATTAGTACAGCATTTAAAAGGCTGAAATATTTAATTACAACTCTTGAGCCACTCCCCATGAATAGTGAATCATGATTGCTAATGCATGCATGTATCCCAACCTTTCACATCTCCAACAGTTTGACCAGTGCATTAATGAACCAAAATATGCAATGATCACAAGCAAAACAGATAGATACCAAAAACAGATAGATAGATGCATGCAACATGTTTTCTGAAAATAAGCAAGAAACATAACCTGTTCTTTATTTATTTTTTCCATCTAAATGTTCAATCTTCAATTGCAGCAGAATGGTGCCTGAGTATTTGGATTCGGCAGGAAGAGTATGACAGCAAGATTATTCAATGTTGCATGTTGGCAAGGATGATATGTGATGACTTAAGGAAAAGCTGCCAACCATTCTCAAGAACCAAAAATGCTTAGCTGTATATAATTTTCGGCAAACAACTCAAATACCTGGATTTCATTTGTATTCATGAGTTTCGAACGGCTTGGTTCACGAATTCTATAAGTTCGAGATTCTAGCACAAATTGAATAAGAAATATTCAGATTCTACTAACATATGCAATAATAGCAGGAAAAAAAAGATCATTACTTGGTAGTGCTTCAATGGTAGTATTACTTTTCTACCGCAGACTTTTGTTGAATGTTAAATGAGTCGGTTTATACGGATGTATATTTATTTACGGCCATGTAAAAAATCTTTTGCAAGTTTGTCGATTATTACTACCTGTAAACACTTTGGTTTTAGTACAATACAAACATCATTATGTATTTTAATAAATGGCAAAAATTGTTACTTCGTACTGTAAGATTGCTAGATGATACAGGAATCTTTCACTTATAGCCGCATAAGATAGATTAACACCAAACCGATAATAGTTTTTGAAAGTTCTATTTCCTATACATAATAAACAAGATGAAGCTTAATACTTTACCTATGATAAAAAAAAAAAAAATGTAACGTAAATACCATACAAACAATAATACGCAACGAATTGTAGTTAATGAAAAAATAAAATAAGTATTACTTTGTCTGACTGAATACAAAAATAATTCACTGAAAAAACATTTAGCCACATAAACAGGCGCGCCGGCAACGCGGCGGTTGTAGCCAAACTTGTCTAACATTAATTGTCATTATATCCCTTACAACTTCTCGTATTATGATTACTTGTTAGTCCACTGAAGAGAAATGATATATAGACCTAGAAATAGACCTAATTGTAGATCTAAAAACACGTGGCTTCATCCTGATGGCTGCAGACAGGGACCCACTTATTTTACAACCCATCCGGATCATGCCATATGTGTTTATGTCCACTTTTAGGTCTATTTTTAGGTCTATGTATCATTTCTCGTCCACTGAATTGTCTTAGTAGTTTGGTTTACATTTTGCACCCTCATATTCTCTAGCTCCTTTTTGTATGACAGCCCGTAGTACGGCCTTTTGTTAGACATTTTGTTCATCAATCATTTAATCTTCATAGAAAAAATAAAATAAAATAAAGTTTAGGCCTCAACTTTATTCCACCTCAAATAGAATAGCAACCATTTATGCAAAGCTCAAATGTAAATGAAAAAAGAAATAAAAGCATCACCGACACAAATTTTAGTGTAGTAATATTTATTTTGGAAATTTATATTGAAAAAACAATATTGTTTCTTGTATATTTATGATGTAACCTGTGACTCAATGGGGGCAGGTGGTTCTATGCCGTAAACATTGTAACGTTCTTAAATTAATAGTTATTTAAACAAATATAAGGTTAAATGTAAGTTACCATTAGAGTTTTGTACTTTTGTACTCTATATTATTGTTCTTGTTTGCTGTAGCTTACAATTTCTTTTAGTTACCTCATTATGAGCAACGTTTGATTTCCAAACGGCTGTTTTACACATAAAATTGTTGATAAATTTAATTAATATACATATGCTTTGTAATAAAAGCACTATGTTATTTTTTTTAACGAAAGTGCTTGCCCAACAAAACAGGTTGGATGTTTTGCCTTTCCACTTGTTTGCCTATTTACTTTTCCACTTTTATAGCAACTTACCTGCTTCCTTATTATTCTAATCTCATGCAAAACCATTAATTTACTAATCTCTATGTATTGGTTTACCTTTTCAATAATTCTTTCTAAACAAATATTACTTCAAAAATATCAAAATAACATTACAATTGTATATAAATTCAAAAAAAATGTTAATAGTGGAGTAAGAGTTGTTAAAAAAAGGTAAAAAATTTTATAAATAAAAATAACATTAAACTTGCATATAAGATTATAAATTAGGATTAAGGCTAACCGTTATCATAGAAACTATTTTTAATATAACATATGTTATTTTCAAACGGCAACCAATTATTTCTGAATATATAAACCATTTAGTTGAGTTACTCGTAAAATATGAGATACTATTATGACACATACCTTTTGGTGAAAACATATACGTTATTACAACTCCAAATTTGATAAGAAAGAAATACCAAATAAAACTAAAAAAATTAAAAAAAAAAAAAAAGTGCTCAAATGACGGAATATCTTTACGAAATTTATATCTCTATCTTGATATAAACGTCTAAATTTCTACATTTTATTACTTATACATTAATGTTATAAGCTTTGATATTGTTATTGTTGTAAACATTTTCCACAAATAACAACTTTGACAAAGTTTAAAGATTTTATGAGACGTGATCATATTGAATCTTAACACAAAATTTACATGTTATTTGATGACTCATGCATGATTTCTTACCTTATAACCTAAACTTTCTTACCTTACTTTATAATTTAGGCTATGTTTGGCTACTTTATAATTTAGGCTATGTTAGCTTTAAGCTGTACGCATAGTTCACTACTCACCACTCACAGCTTCTTAAGAAAGTATTGAAAAAATGAACTTTCTTAAAAAATAACAAAGCTCACCGTTTTTTTGCAAAACGAACACTAAAAATCAAAAAGCTCGTTGGTCAGCTCTACCTATACAGTAACGGTATTTAATTATGAAAGTTGGCTGGGTAGCTGACCCCTCTAATCGCCTCAAAAAACTCAAAAAAGCTATACGCCAAACATAACACATTTAACAATTTAACCAAAAACATTCTCAAATCTTACCTTACCTTATAACCTAATCTTCTTTGACCAAAGCTTTAATACCCATTCATTAATTAATCATCACAAAAAGCCATATTAATTTAATTAATTAATTTCATTTATTTATACAAGCTCACACAATGCTTCTTCATATTCCAAAAATAAAACACTTTTATATAAAAAAACCATTTCTTTCTTTTCTTTCTTTCTTTACAACACAAACAAGAAAGCAAAATTTTTCACGCACAAAGTGTGTATTTAGTGTGTGTTTATATACTTATACATATATATAATTATATAAAGAAAATATTCATTTTGTTGATTTGATATTGATTCTTGATGATCTTGTGAATGTGGGTTCTTTTAAGGTACTTTTGAGTTGTAAATTTTATTGATTTGATGTTGGTTTTGGTTTTTAATGATACCCTTTTGCTGAATTTGATTATAATTGTTTATATATTTCAATGATCATGATTATTAGTATTAAATCAAGAATCTTTGTTTTTTTTGTTTTTTTTTGAGATCTAACTTTTTTTGTATGTTATAATGTTTTTCTTTGATGAATGCAGAGGTGTAAATTGTGATTTATGGGTGTTTTGAATTGAAGTTGAGGTGTTGTGATCTTTGAGTACTGAATTTTGTTATATAATGCCAGGTAAATTTTTGTTTTTGTCGGGTTTTATGCGATACGAGTTTGGAGTTTTTTAAGCGGTGTTTTCGGCTATTCGGATTAGTAGTTTTGGTTAAGTTGGTTTTGTAGTGATTTTAAAGACTAAAAATTGAGTAAATGGGATTTAGGGGTGTTTGAGATTGCTTATCAGAACTGCTTATCTGGTTAAGCAGTTTTGAAAATGTTTGGATGTTTGGGATTGGCTTATTGAAACTGCTAATTTGGTGAACTACATTAGCTGTTTTGAATAGGTAGTTTCATTTTCAAAAGCAATAAGCATTTTGAATAAGCAATCCCAAACACACGCTTAGTAATGCAATTAAGCAGTTTTTGCTTATTTGGTTATTGTGTTTTGATACAATAAATAAGCAATTTTGAGGATGTTTTGGATTGCTAACTGAAACTGTTAAGCAGTTTCAGTTTTTATAAAGCAATAAGCCTTTCGGGGCATTTCCCAGAAAGGCATTAAAACAGATGAGCGATTTTAGTAAGCAGTCCCAAACACCCCCTTAATATGAACATATAAGTGGTTCTTGTGTTATTTATATATTTGTGTACTAATAGTTATTGTTATTATGTTATAGCATTGAATCAAGAAGATAAAAGTACCCAAGTATATGATTTGGGGACATTTGGGGATGACAAGAGAAGAGTCAGGGTTAAATCTTCGAAGAAGAAATCAATTAGTGAATCAACAAAACCAATCAACTCAGTCAAAACGCGAAGTAATAAAAGGGCTTCAAATTGCCAATTTGCTTCCATTTCAATAGATGATGTTAGAGATGAAGAGGAAGAGGAGACGGTGAATGCTTTTCGCCAAATCTTGATTGAACAAGACTTGCTTTTGAATCGTCACGATGATTACCACACATTATTAAGGTAACAATTGTTTGGAAGTTAGTATTATTTCTGAAAGTACATTGCTTAAACCAAGCTAAAGTCGTAGTTCATAAGTTTTTGAGTTATTTTGACTCATTGATCATAATTATTAGTCCCACCGTCACATGAAAAATGCAACATGGTACTTGACACATGGCTTAACTAAAAGTCTATGACTAACCGTCATTTATCTAAATTTCCTTGAAACAAGCTGAAGTTGACTTAATATCAATTATTATGCAACTAAGGTGATGGATCATAAGTTGACTTTGACCTTTACAACATTTCCAAAAATGGAAGTGCTGCAATAATCATGGCACTTTCTTAATGTAAACACGGGATTGCAGATTCTTAAAGGCAAGGAAATTCGATATTGATAAGGCGGTCCAAATGTGGGTGGAAATGCTCAACTGGCGGAAAGACTATGGTGCTGATACTATCTTAGAGGTCCTCATTTTAACCACCCTTGTACTATTTATGCATAGGTTTGACTTTTTTTGTTAGTATGGAAATTCTGACTACATGAAACATTATAATCAATCCATTAATTACATGTACGTCAAGTGTTGTCAAAAAGGTCACTTATCAAAGCTGACAGAAGGTCTTTGAATATACAAAGGAAATTTGATTTTGTATTTGTAAAGTGGCCTGTTTGACATTAATAATTGGACTACTCATCTTATTGTGTGCATGATTTTATCCTAAATGTCAGGATTTTGTATATGATGAATATGAAGAGGTTCAAACGTACTATCCTCATGGGTATCATGGAGTGGACAAAGAGGGGCGGCCTGTTTATATAGAAAGACTAGGAAAAGTGGACCCTAGTAAGCTCATGAATGTGACTACGATTGATAGGTTTTTAAGATATCATGTACAAGGTTTCGAGAAAGCATTTTCGGAGAAATTTCCAGCATGTTCCGTTGCAGCGAGGAGACATATAGATTCTTGCACCACCATATTGGATGTTCATGGAATGGTTAGCTTATAATGCTTTATTGTTCCTTATATGCGGAAAGTTTTAATGCTGAATTAGCAATCTAAATGAGTCTTAACCGTCTTAATTTTTTTGTAGCATTGGATGAGTTTTGGTAAAGTTGCACATGATCTGCTGATGCGCATGCAAAAGATAGATGGAGATAACTATCCCGAGGTGCTAATTTTAAACCCTTGTTATGAGTATTGTTTTTACTGTGTGTATGCTCGCAACGAGTCAAAACGGGTAAAATGGGTTGGGTTTATCCGACTAAACGTTCCAAACTTTACATTATATTACAAAAGTTATATCTTTTTTGTAATAAAACAAGTTACTGAATAAAAATGATAGGAGGTTTTACGCATAAAAAAATACACGTTTAACCCATTAGAGATAAGATATAACCTGATCAGACTCTTTCATATGTTTACTATTTCTGATTGCTTTTTATTCTTCGGCTAATCAGACGTTACATCAAATGTTCATTGTCAATGCTGGTAGCGGATTCAAATTATTATGGAATACAGCAAAAGGGTTTCTTGATCCAAGAACAACATCAAAGATACATGTAAAGATTATTGAGTTTTGTTTTTTGTATTCTTTGTGATGCTGAAATTCGTCACTGACCAAATTTTGATGTGATTTAAAATCAAATTTATAGGTTCTTGGCAACAAGTATCAGACCAAATTGCTGGAAATTATAGACTCGAGGTTTGTTTTTGCATCTTTATGCATAAATTTACATTTGTTATATGGGGTTCTCAATTTTGCTTGGATTCACAGCCAATTGCCGGATTTTCTTGGTGGAAGTTGTTCGTGCCTGAATGAAGGTGGATGCTTGAAGTCTGACAAGGGTCCTTGGCATGATCAAGAATTGATGAAGGTCTGGTTTAGTTGTGAGTAGAGGTGGAAAAACGGACTGGTAGGACGGGTTGGGTAATGAGTCAATGTGGGTCAAATGACAGTTTAAATTCTTTAGAATATAATTTTGAAAACGTGTTATGAGATTTTCTACCTGTTTAACCTTTTGGGTCATTTTGACCAGTTATTAATTTATTATGCACGCAAGCGTTTGTTTTCACAGTCGTTTTCCATTCTTATTGCAGCTACTTGACACAGAAAACACAGATAAAAATAGTAGCTTTTATGATGAATCCAATTTGGAGGTCAAGTCAATTATTTCAGAGGTAAGGTGGCAATACATGAAGCAACTGTTTTCCACGTCTTTTACCTACATTATGTAAATTTATCATGACATTTTGACTTAATTCAAACTCAGTGCACAAGTAGTAATGCCTCCATGGAGCCAGTATCGTCCTCTGTGTTCCATAGTCATGTTCCTAGAAGATCAATGTCTCTCCAGCTCAGGGTCAACAAGCCTCCTCTTCCTCACAACACAAGAGTCGAACCGTTAGTTTTGGGTACTCAGATTGAGGTCCCTCCCAGAAGTAAGTGATCGTTTCGTGCATATTACTTATTGATAAAGGTGGCAAAATGGGCGGGTCAAGACGGGTTCGTGTCAAAATTGTTTTTTTATGCTGCTTGAATCGAGGCAGGCTGACCTGAAAACATTTATTTGTCCCTTGTGCTTTTTAGATACATCTTTAGAATCTTTGATTACATAACGCTTTATTATTACATTAGTGAACTAAGTTTTAACTAAAAGCTAATCTTTCTTATTTGGCCCGTTTAACCAGTTATAAAGCATATAGAAATAGACAAATTTATAGCTAAACTGATCACCATTTTTCATCTTGTAGTGTTTTAACCAATTTCATACTGTTTGAAAATTTGAGCAGATGATTTGACACTATCAAGAACAATGGAAGAATCCACCGTAAAGAAAGTTTTCGGCTTTGTATTCAAAGTTATAGCGTACATATTTGTTCTTCTTTTTGGGTTTGTAAAATCTTTGTCAAGAAACATTTTGAATTCATTGGGCAACGAGAAAATCCCCCATCGGTTAGTGAATGTTCCAAGTCCTCCAGAAAAGAACATTTTGCATCCGTGTGAGGAGAAGTTGAAACAACTTGAAGCAATGGTGGCTGAGCTTTCAAGCAAACCCTCAAAAATTCCCCAAGAGAAAGATGAGATGCTTGCCGAGTCTATGAATCGTATAAGATCCATGGAATATGACTTGCAGAAGACTAAAAAGGTATGATTTTTTTGTTGTTTTTCTCGAGCTCTAGTGTTAAAGATGGCAAAGTTGGTGGTTTGGGTTACGGGTCAAAATGAGATGTGTTGGGTTAACCAAAAGTGGTTTTATCCGTTTGTCAAATAATACCATCATTATATTGTTTCAACAATAATATATTGTTTTTGAATAACATGGTTTAGCAGTTAAAATTATATAATGTTTTTCAGTAATCCTATTTAGCAGTTTTTCTTTTAAGTTACCTGTAAGTGATAAAGCATACCTGAATCACAAGTTAATTGGTCGAAATTTCCACCTTCATTTATGATGGCTGTTAACTAAATTCTTATCTCACTCTGTAGGCACTATTTGCTACGGCTTCAAAACAAATGGAACTCGAGGAATCAATAGAGACCCTAAGAGGGGATACAATACATGTAAGTGAAAAGTCAAAACTATTAAGTATTACCGAATGATTACCTTGAAGATACGAGTTTTGGTACAAATTCAAAACTATGTTCTCATTGGGAAACCCTGTTACAAATTATAATTTTACTGGAAAATTTTATCCAATGCCTTTGGCCTAGTCGCATGTAAGTGTGCCCATCAATCAAAAGGTTGTGGGTTCAAGTCTCGTTGGAGACATTAGTAAGATAGTGTGAGATAGGTGGTATATGTGTGGAAAAATTGTGCGTTAGTCTGTTAGTATCTTGAAGCTAACGATTCTGTATTGGATTAACAGAGAACAAACTCATGTTGGGTGAGACGTACAAAATCATCCTCAAGTGGAAGATGGCAATGAACATATAATTTTGGCTCAACTTCTTCAAAACTCAAAAGGCAACAACAATTCTTCCGACAAAGATTTTAGATGCGGGTATAAAAGATCTCATTCAGAACTTGAGTTTCTCGATATTCGAATGACATAAAGTATACATACAGCCATTCAAAAGCATATAGTTTCTTGGTTCTTTTCCCTGCCGGGTTGATAATTCAAGGCGTTTTCTCATCCTTTTGAAAACAAGCATATTTGTCAATAGATAGTTTTTACATAGAATGAGATAATTCGCCTAGAAAAACATGTCAATAGGAATAGTTGTTATGTTTTTGGCGAAAATGAGTACTTTTTTTGGTTTTGAGATGTAATTGTTCCCAGAAGTTTATAACTCATAATGATCAAATTCCTGATTGAACCTGATTTTACTATGTGTTTTTTTCTAACTTTTGATGTCAAAACTTCTAGTTTTTGAATTCAAAGGAACAATCGTATTGACACGAAAAACCAAAACATTTGAGGCTGCGAAAATTCTTCTCAACTTAACAAAATTCTGTGATACTTAACACATTGAAAACTTAAACAATGATCTCTACTTAGGGGTGTTCATGGGTCGGGTAATAAACCGAAACCGAACCGAACTGAACCGAAAAAAACCGAACCGAACATATAACCGAACCGGACTTGTTAAAACCGAACCGAACCGAATTAAAAATTTGGTTTTCGGTTTGGATATGGGTTTAGCTATCTGAACCGAAAACTATCCAAACCGAAACCGAACCGAAAACCGCATTTATATAAATATATATATATTTTTTTATATATTTATATTATTTTATATATAAAAAATATCCATTAAAATTTTATACTAATATAAAAAACATTTTTTTATGCTTGATTTTCTTTTTTTTGCCAAAAATATATATAATTAAATTTAAAAAAAAATATAAATAGTGTAATTCAAGTACAAATTTCGGTTTTCGGTTTTGACCCATAAGCGAACCAAACTTCGGTTCGGTTCTCGGTTCGGTTCGGTTATAGATATTTTCAGTTCGGTTCGGTTTTCAGTTATGACCCCAAAATTTTTTTTAACCGAACAACCCGAACCGAATAAACCGAGAACCGAACCGATGAACACCCCTATCTCTACTTATAAGAAGGATAATAAATGTAGTAGGATACAACAATGTAAATATTGTCTTAACCTACATAAAGATGTTGTGAAACAACGGCCTAATAGCACAATAAGAACAATAATCAAAGGAACATAAAAGAGTATGAGATGGAAAGATAGAACTTGTTATTGGTGTATCTTCACATTACATTAGGTGCCTCTATTTATAGGGACCTTAACATGAATGATATTATGTACAATGATGTAGGTTACAAGGTTAATCATAAAGGTGAAGGTTACGCATTAGGAGATATGAATGTGATGATTAATGTGTACAATCAATATAATAAATATATTCATAACATTCCCCCTTGATTGTACATCATTAAAATACGCTTTGGATACTGCCTCATTAAAAACCTTACTAGGAAAAACCCGGTGGGAGAAAAACCATAGCTAAGGGAAAAAGAGTGCAGTGCGTATTATTCCCCCTCATAATCACTTCACTTGAGCTCACTGAAACGCCGAATTCCGATGCCATATACCAATTTCTTAAATGTTGAGGCAGGGAGTGCCTTGGTAAATAAATCTGCTAGATTGTCGCTTAAATGTAGGTCATGAGTAAAAAAGAACTTCGGTGAATTGTGCTTGGTTGTGTCACCTTTAATAAACCCTTCCTTCAGTTGAGCAATGCATGTTGCGTTGTCCTCGTGTAAAATTGTTGGTCCCTCATTTCCAGCATAAATACCACATGATCCACGTATGTGTTGTATCACACTTCTTAACCAAACACATTCTCGACTTCCTTCATGGATCGCTAGAATTTTTTTTGCATGGTTAGATGACATTGCGGAGATTGTCTGCTTTATTGAACTCCATGAAATTGTTGTTCCTCTACTTGTAAATACATATCCAGTTTGAGATAAACCAATGTAAGGGTCAGATGTACATCATGCATCTGCAAAACCAACTAAACTTGTATTTGATGGGTTAGTGAAATATAAACCCATATCCTTTGTACCTTAAAGATACCGAAATATTTGTTTTACTCTATTTGAAGATTATGCCTCGTTAAAACCTTACTAGATAAAACCTAGTGGGACAAAATTCTAGTGAAGGCAAAAGAGTACATAACTCCTTTATACGCTCGGGGATGTTGCCTCATTAAAAACCTTGCCGAAAAACCCTGTGGGGACAAAACTGTGGTCGAGGGAAAAAGAGTGCAACACGTATTTTCTCTCCCCTGATGATCACATTACTTAAATTTCTTAGTTGGTGTCTCCAATATCATAAACCAACTTCTTTAATATTAACGTAGTAAGTATCTTGATAGAATATATGTTTGATTCTCATATAGACAAGTGTTCTCCATTTAACCTTCACATATTAAGAAGGATTAAACATATGTCTTACGTATCAATATACAATTACATCCTCGTACTTCACAAGTTATATAGTATCAACGAATGCAGAGTAAATGATAGATTATATCATTTATGACCACTAGTGAGAACAATCAATGTTTTAACTATGACACTTATAAATCGATATTGTGATCATCATCTTTATAAGTAAAGGGGTCTTTCTTCATCAGTTGACCTCATAAACATGAGCGTCGTTCTATATAAAGATATATAGCATCTTTCTTTAGCTTTCATGATGCACATTGGATTTCATCTTTAAGATGTTTAATTCATAAAACAAGACAAAACTTTGAATTTCGTTTCAAGGTATTCAACCATCTTGAATATCTCCTCATGAGTTCCATTCACATTTACCTCATCAAACCATATGTTACTTATACCATATTCAAATACAAAATCTCTTTAAGACTAACATGGGTAACCTTTATTATTTAAATGGCTCATTTTAAACCAATATACTCTAAGGCTATTGTAATATACGTATCCATATTAAGACAGATGCCCATATTGCCTTTCACTTGTATAGCGATTTATTCAACTTGATCAAGTGTTAATCTTGAAAACTTTCTTATATGCTTTCAGCATTTTAAATCACGAGACATGCTTCATGCATTTTACATCCCTTCATGGAATCTCAACTTCAAATGAGCTTTATTCATTTTCTTTTAGATGCATATCAATTATTTATCACATTTCCAGACTTATACAATATTAAAATATATTATTGGATCCACCACATGTGAACATGCATCTGTATGATCATTTACAAGTCTTTGAGAAAATATATATGTTCCATCACTTGTAACTTATGCATAATTTAATTTCGCTTTCTCAAAAAGACCAATACATATCCAATACGTTTTATGCATTTATGTATGAACTGTAAATCTCAAACACATGTCTCATTACAAGAGACTTCAATCATCCATTAGTTATTTGCGTCACTAAATTTTTTGGCCATTCATTAATACATTTGCACTTCTTGCTGATATCCAAATATCCTCACCTTTGTTTTAGCGCTATTTTTTTCCTATATAATAGTACTATCGACATTGATTCATTTCTTTTCGATTCCCCACTTTACTAGACATTAATTATCATTTATTGAGATCTCATAGTTTTTCACGTACCCCAGGGTTTTTTCAATTACCTTCAAGTCTAGTGTCTCTTTAGGAGACTACTATGGGGTCTTTATTACCTCGATTCAACCATCTTAATTTTCTTGCTCCATTTCATTTATTCATTCGAGGACTTTTACTTGGAATCAATTAGTCTATCATGCTACAACCATGCCATAGACTCACCACCAATCATTGGTTGTCATATTGGGAAATACATTATAATTGGAGCACTAGCAGCGTATATATGATCTAGTCACTTTATTTAGGTCACTAAACTTGCTGGCAATTACTAGATCCGGAAAATTAATTGTCCCATGAACTTAAAGCACATATTCATTAGTGTGAGGATCAAGATTTATATCATAATTCATTCCATATTTCCCGCTGCCCATTCTCCCCCTAAATGAATTATCAATTTAAACTTCCCATTTTGTGTGTTGTGGTGGATTTACTATATATCGCACAATTACAAAATCTCACATGGGAAATGTGGTTTATGACCAAAAACCATTATATTGGGGAGGATTTCTTATAGATTAATGGCAAGATGCGAATTTCATATGTTATAACATGCCCCATAAACTAAAAATTTTGTTCTCACAATATTATTGGCTTTGCAATCAACTGAAGACGTTTTATAAATCTTTCAACAAAAGCAATTCGTGTATGAACATGGGCTACTTGCAAAGTTCAACACTTATTCTAATAATTGTCCAATATATGGAAGTATTCACCACCATTTTCAAAGACAAAATTTGGAAAACAATGCTCGAATTTTATAAAACGAGCCATTCATCACGCTAACCTTAAGTTGCGTTTTTAATGATCATTTTGACGATGCATCGATTTTAAAACTCAAAATGATTCACATGGAGGATGTATAGGCCTAAATACATCCCCTTTGTATTTTTCCAAAACCTTATAGGATGAAGTCCTTACTTTAATTTGGTGGTGATAAAAGAACAATTAACTTCCATTGAAAACAACTAATTTTATCTTCAAAGAAACTTATGATTCTTCTATACATTTCGCATCATCATTGACCCGGGATGGTCCAACCGGTCATGCCAGTTAATACAATAATCTTGGCTCATAAACTTATAGTCTATGACCACATGTGCTTCAATTGCACTTATATATATATATATATATATATATATATATATATATATATATATATATATATATATATATATATATATATATATATATATATATAAACATCGAATAATATTGAAAGCTCACATTTCTTTTTTATGTCTTTCACACAGTTTAATATAATATTCACATTAGCGTATAGCATTATCAAATAATAAAAGACAATATATATTAGTAAAGTATGCCAATTATCAATTAATTAAATGTCTCATATACAATCCAATAAAACCACATGATACATATTTCACACATATATTACAAGATGGTTATTAAATTCCGACATTTACGCAAATAATTTTCGTATGTCATATCACATGTTTATTATATTTTTACATTTTATTGTCATTTACAGCTTATTTCTTTTTGCTAGGAAAAGATGAAGCTCATCATTTTATAAGATAATAAGCAATAACGGTCCAAAAGTTTTCGAGTACAAATATTACTAGCAACTCTTAATTATTAAGAAGGCAATATCCTAGTTGCATGTGGATGATACTAGTAAACAAACAATGATCAATTGCGATTGATAATACTATAACCGAACTTCATAAAATATATATCATATACATAGCTCTAGCCATATAAATATCATCTTATCATTCATCAATATTATGCATACGTTTCATCTACTTGATTAAAATCAGGTTTGATGGTAAACTTTATCTTAGCAACGCATGTGAGTTAATACATTATATCAAATAAAACTCACAAAATAACAATGCCAAACATGCAAAATATTATATTGCAATATTTATCATTGAGAAATAAGGTAAATTATACATCCAATATTATATACTCTTTTGCAATACTCATTCGTTAGCTAATAAATTCAATTAATATAATATACCAGCCAAATACGAAATACATGCATTAATTTAAAATAGAACATAAATAACTTCCAAAATTCCGATGAAGTTTCTTATAAATAATTACAATTCGAAAATATGTTTGACAATACCATAGCAACAACACCAAGTTGAAAATCTATAGTATTACACAAATTCAAAATGTAACCATCGTTTTATGCTACAACTTTGAAGTAATCGAGATTGCATTCAATCATATTAACTAGTATGCTAGAAGTTTAATAAGATTCCCTTTCTTCTACTCCGTATTATAATGTAACATAGTATGAGGTCAATCAATACCTGCGAAAAAATGACAAAGACCAAAACAATATAACATATTATAAAAGATCAGTATCTAAGATAGGTTTGAATTACAGCCAACTTAATATCACTAAGATTTACTCAAATATATGCAAGTTAACATGTACCCATTTTTCAAATTAACACACTAGTAAGCATTATACAAAAATCATATAATCAATCAAGGCATCATCAAAAGTGTGAGTAACTTATACCACCTTACCAATTTACATACTGTAAAGGTAATATCTAACGATTATCCGTATTAAGTGCAAAAGCAACAAAACAATATAAGTTAGAATTTATTTGTTCACGTATCAAGTACATAAATCTAATGACGTATAATATTAACAATATATAAACTAAACAGTTAGATATACCATCCACATGCTTACGGAATATGATATTAACTAAATTTATTAACAAAATTTAATAATTAATATGTTAACAATATATAGAGAGAAGATAATGAAATCAAATACAATCATAATAGGCAAAAGGCAAAAGAGTACATATAACAAAATGTGGTATTACTGATCCTATCACTTAGAAAACATTAATATAGGGTGTGAATTAGATTTACATGATTCAATACATCTAGTCATATTATGTTTTTGTTTAACTGTTAGGATAAATACTATAGCAAACGAAGAAAGCATTAAATTATTACGTAGGAACATTTTAATCACATATTTAAACGTTACATTGGACAAAATAAAACATTAAGCAAACAAGTTTACAAAGTATGAGGTGTGTCATCAAAATATGCATGATTACTTATCTATATTAAACTAACATAAATTTACACATATGCCCATTAGTTCTTCGATCAAAATATTAGAACACACTATGCATACTGTATTATTAAATAAAATGGGCATGAAGACATACCGGTCAAAATCAAGGATTACACTTTGAGACTGTCGTGCTGATAACGTGTTGTGAAACAACGGCCTAATAACACAATAAGAACAATAATCAAAGGAACATAAAAGAGTATGAGATGGAAAGATAGAACTTGTTATTGGTGTATCTTCACATTACATTAGGTGCCTCTATTTATAGGGACCTTAACATGAATGATATTATGTACAATGATATAGGTTACAAGGTTAATCATAAAGGTGAAGGTTACACATTAGGAGATATGAATGTGATGATTAATGTGTACAATCAATATAATAAATATATTCATAACAAAAGATAATTTCAAAATAAGAAGAAACAAAATTGTGACCTACCTTTACCTAAATTTTAGTTTATTATGGAACCAGAGGATTATACCTAATATTGTTAAAATACTTTTCATTTATACATGACAAGAATTTATTAAGTATGCAACTAGTCTTCTTGATGTATGCTCAATATTCGATTTGAGACCTTTGAATAGTTGGAAGTTTGGAACGATGCCTAAAAGCACTTTGCTGGTTGTGACCAAACTTAATTTTGAAAGCTTTGAATAACTCTAACGTATGCGAGACTATGTTCAATCGATCTCCATATTCGACCGGCCATATGTTTTTCTAGCACTTAATTGAAATACTTTCATTATAGCGGTTCCTTTTGATCATGGAAAACGTCTGAAGAAACCTGCTACGGAACTACCGAGCAGGCGAGCAGGAGAAACAAAATTATGATAAGTAGATACTAGATACATATTTTCAAGTGTGCTGAGACAACCAAAAGTCAGACAATGACAGAGCGGCCTGTGATTCATAATTAATGGATGCTCGAGGAACGCTCGACCAAGTGAGTTAGTCTCCTTTGTAATCCCCAACAATAAACTAGTTACCTAAAATCAATCTTTACCGAAATTTGACTTAAATATGATTAAACTAATAAGAAAACAAGACTCGCAAAATTGCTAGTTAAATTTTCTACTTCGTATTTGCTTTTATCAGAGGGTTGTTAACTTGTTTGCATGGACTTGTAATTTTTCCAGTAAAAGAGTAAATACACGCAATGTGTGTTGTGAACAAGAGTTGAGGGAATGAAAAGTATTCTTCAATTAATTATAAAGTAGTAGATTACAATGAGTATATATAAAATAAATAATAGGGTAGAAACCCTAATAGCTAATTGGGCCGTGGGCTTATGGGCTATATGTGTACAATAAGGAAATCCACTAAATAATTATCCATAAGGCATAACACTCCCTCTTGGATGTCAATATTGTTAATCAACAACAACAACAACAACCAACCCAATCCCGCCAGGGCATGGGGGAGGTATAATGTAGACAGATCCTACCCCCACCCCAGGATAAACCCGGGAGTAGAGATACTGCTTCCAATGAGACCTCCGGCAAGTGCAGGTGTGCAGGTGAAAGGAAAGGAAAAAGAGCAGTGAGGCAATAAGCAACATGTAAATCTAGCAAAAGAAAGCACAAGAAAGCAGGCAAAAACAACATACAAACCATGAAACAAACAAAGAAACCGCAAAAAGGCACAAGCAAGGGGGTACAGGCAAATGCACAAGCAGAAAAACACAAAGCAACGCTCAGACGATAACAAAAACCAAAGCACCAAGAAAAGCAGACAAACCTAAGGGAGCAAAAACAAAGAAAACAAACCTAAGGAAGCAAAACAGAGCAGAGCACAACAACGCACGGGGCCTAAAGCTAGAGCAAAGCAAAAGCGAGGCACTAGAAACCTAAAGCAAAGCAACGCACGGGGCCTAAAGCAAAATGTTGACATAAATAATGCCTAAAAACATTATTAACATATTATCAATATCTCTATGTTTTAATTATTACAAAACATAAACTCATTGAACTAAAATTTATGACATAAACAAGTATTTAGTGATTAACATTCTCTTTACATCCAAATCACTTAAGGTATGAATAAACAAAGTGTTTATGCAATCTATGATCAAAGGGATATTTAATTAATTATTATAAAGTTTATTTAATTATATAAACATATTATATATTTTTGAAAAACACTTTTGGTAATAAAGAAAAATGTTTTATTCATACTAAATATATGAATTCAAAATTTTAACCAAAATCAGTTAGTTTTTCACCAAATAAACTTTTTCCACTAAAAGACAAAGCTTCTGGCCGTTACAGCTGGGTGGCCCCCTTAATTATAAGGGGCGGTCCCCTTAAAGGGGACCGGCACGCTCCTGTACAGTAAATTTTGTCCCTATAAATACTGGTTCATTTCTCAGATTTTTCTCACCTTTTGCACTCCAAAACTTTCTGTTCTAGATCTCCATTTCCATTCTCTTAATCCTTTGATCATACATTCATAAAGCGATTCAAACATCATCCTCTCAAGTGCAAGAGAAGAATACTTCTATCCCTCAAGACAAGAAGTATTACAACTTGTTGTGATATCCACATCCAAGTTGTTAGAGCATCATCCATTGTATCTATCTTTGTGTAATTAGTTGTGAATATTTGATAGAAGATAGTTTAGCTAGGTATATAAGTAGTGTGATTGGTTAGTAGTTTGTTGTGAAGAAGAAATGTTAGGAAGTAGAAAGGTGTGAATTTGACAACCGAAAATTTAGGGAGTTATTTTGAAAACCCGCATTACGTTAGAGTTCGTTAATAATTTTTATTTAAAATTTTTATTCGCAACGAACTTGTAAGACCAATATTTATGGATAATTATATTTTTAGACGTTATGGAATTCGTGAATTATTTTAATAATTCATCATGAAATTTTATGCTCGGTGATGTATTCTTAAGTCTCACTTGGTACTACGTTGACTCCGGCACTAGGGAACTTAAAACTTTAAAAACTTACGAGTTTTAATACGTTGGACTTTTAGTCACGTATTTATTATAAATTTCGGTGGAATATATATATAGTCAGTCAAATGGTGAATATAACGAGCTTCGGGGACATTTAATATTTTAATCGTAAGTTTTCACTTACGTGAGGGGACGTTTTTATTAATTAAACTTGGAGGTAAAAAGGTTTGGTGTGCAAATAATACGAAAATTTAGTTGAGGGACCTAAAATGAAAAATACCTTATTTAAACCCTAACCCTAACCTCATATTATCACTTTCACTCTAACAACTCACCCTCTCCCTCTCCTCTCTTTCGCAATTTATTACCCTTTACATATACCACAAACTCTGTTGTACCGTCGGAATCCAAAATTCGCATTTAGAAAACTTGGCATAGAGTTTCTCCTTCCTGAGCAATTCTAATATAAGTCTTAGATGCTCCTCATGCTCCTTCTCACTCTTCGAATAAATTAGAATGTCATCGATGAACACAATCACGAACTTATCTAAGTAAGGCTTACACACCCGATTCATGAGATCCATGAATATCGCCGGTGCGTTAGTCAACCCAAACGGCATCACCTGAAACTCGTAATGCCCGTAACGGGTTCTGAAAGCCGTTTTCGGAATATCTTCCTCGCGAACTCGAAGTTGATGATATCCCGATCTCAAATCGATCTTCGAATACACACTCGATCCTTGAAGTTGATCGAACCGTCTCACAATAGGTTGTGGTATATGTAAAGGGTAATAAATTGCGAATATATATATCGGGGAATCTGGCCAATTTGACGATGTATATAAGGAATTTATTAAACTACGATATATACCATATAGTGTTTATGTGCTATGTGCTTTAGGAATGGGTGTAATCTTGGAACGGTATATTACGTAAGTAAATATGGGGTTTATCAGATCGACGGATTTGATAAACTTCGGCGATTTATTTAAATGATATATTGGGCTAATATTAGATCTATAGTTTATTTTATTATTCTTTGTGTGACTTTTTGGTTTGTTTTGTGTCGACCCACCACCCGTATGGATACCAAACGTAAATACAATAAACTAATACGAAATGGATTTTCGAAAAATAAAACGGATTACATCCGGGTTTGGGAATATTTTGAATTTGAGGAAATGATTCTGAACGAGTTGATATTGTTAGGTCGTGCCGAGTCCGTAGTTGCTGTCTTGTGAGTTACTATACATCTTATTTCTACCGACTTCTTCTTGCTATTTTCTGGACTTGAGGTGAGTCATAGCCCCACTTTTACTCTTGAACTACGTTTTCAATACTTGGGGTGAGAAACATGCAAATTATTTTATGTGGACTATTATCGCTTTTATATTCTTTCTAAACTTGCTATGCGTATAGACTAGGATGTTTTGTCAGCTTTAGTCACATAATTTATGTGTACTATTCAAGGTTGACTTATTTGGTTATTGTCAGCTTTAGTCACACGGATCGTGTGTACTATTCAAGGTTGGCTTATTTAGATACTGTAGTGTGCACCTATAGGTTAATGATACTTTGGAGGTTATCCGAGTATTTATCGGTATTGCGGGGGTTACCCGAATAACTATGTTGGAACGAAGGGTATCCGTGTGTTAGGATTGGAGCGGAGGGTATCCGTAGGCTTTTAGTGAATCCTTAGTCTAGCTAGCAAGCGTTTTGCGTTTATGTCCACTATATTGTTAGATGAATTTAAACCTATGATCTCACCAGCGAAAGCTGACTTTTAGCACATTTTCTCAGGTAATTAAGTGATGATACGAATGCTTGGAATGGAAGGCTCAGCTAAGGCTCTCGGTTTATGGATCTATTTTTCTAAACTCTGATATTGAATTATGGACCTACTGTTATTTTATTTTGGGCCTGACTCTGAATAATGTTGGGATAAATGTAAACTTAAAACCCCGTTTTGGTTGCATTTTTATTATGTTTACTTTATCTCGTTCTATTATGTCTTGTGTTGGATACCAATCCCCGTAGTACCCCGAAAGCTTGTTGAGTCTTCCGCTGTATCAAATTTTGGGGGTGTTACAGTGAAGAAGATTGGTGTGAAGTAGATAGGTGTGAAGTAGAAAGGTGTGAAGAAGAATAGGTGTGAAGTAGAAAGGTGTGAAGAAGAATTGGTGTGAAGTAGATTGGTGTGAAGAAGTTGTGTAGAAGTTATGACGAAGTTGTGGTGTGTACATTGGTGTGTAAGGTTTTCTCCGCCATATGGGAGCTTGTTGACATAGTGAAGAAAACTCTCGAGTTAGGTGCTCGGGGAGTGGAGTAGGGCAAGGAAGGTGTCCTTGTAGCCGAACCACTATAAATCTCTTGTCTCGCGGTTCGATCTTTCCATCTCTCATTTATTTCTTTACTTACATTATTATTGCTATATTGTACATATTTATTGTTGTTCATATCGTGCAAGACTTGAAATCACATATTATCGAATCTAAATTTTTGAAAACAAAGAAAACATTCAAACAATATTTTGTAACAAATTAAAAAGACATAAAACTATTCAACCCCCTTTCTAGTTTTCCACAATTGGTATCAAGAGCCACGTCTAGCAAGATTTTTTAAAATATATTGTATTTTAAAACTTGTAACGATCTATGAAATCTGAAAAATATTTAGAAGGGCAATCTATGCAAAGACCACCACTATTTGAAAGTGATTGATTTTTATATTGGAAAAATAGATTCGAAACTTATGTGAAATCAAAAGATCTTGATCTTTGGCATGTTATTACCTTTGGTGATTTTCCTCCCACTCAACAAAATCCGGAAACTAAAAAGGATGATATTGTACCTTTTGAAAAACAAAATGATGATTTGAAAAAGAAACTAGCTAAAAATAATGAAGCTAAAATGGTAATTTATAATGCGTTACCACGTAAAGAATATGAAAGAATTTTTATGTGTAAAACCGCAAAAGAAATTTAGGAATCACTATTTATTACTTACCAAGGTAATAGTCAAGTCAAAGACAATAAAATAGATCTTCTTGTACAACAATATGAACAATTTTTGATTCCGGAATAGGAATCAATTGATAATGCTTTTGCTAAATTTAACACTATTATCACAAGTTTAAAAGCACTTGATGAGACATTTTCTAGTAAAAATTGTGTTAGGAAATTTCTTAGGGCATTGCATCCAAAATGGCGAGCTAAGGTCACGACAATTGAAGAGTCAAAGAATTTGATGACGTTATCACTTGATGAACTTATTGGCAACTTGAAGGTCCATGAAGAAATTATAAGAAGAGATTTGGAAACGGTCAAAGTCAAGAAAGAACAAACAAAATCTATTGCTCTAAAAGCCAAAAAGGAACCAAGTGACGATGATGATTCGAGTGACGAGAGTGAAGACGAAGAATATGCAATGGCCGTAAGAGAATTCAAGAAATTCTTCAAGAGACGAGGAAGATTCACTAGGTCACCACGAGACGAAAGAAAACCGTTCCAAAGAAATAGAAGTGATAACTACGGGAAAAGAAAGTGCTTTAGATGTGGAAGTCCAAATCATCTCATTGGTGAATGTCTAAAGCCGTCGGGTTATGAAAATCAAGGCGCGTTTGTTAGTGGAACATGGAGTGATAGTGACAAAGAAGAAGTGGAAAAACCAAGAGACGAAAAGTGTTTTGTGGCAAAAGCAACCGACAAAATATGTTTAGTAATTGACTTGGAGCCTGACGAATGGATCAAGGATAGCGGATGTCCGAAGCACATGACGGGGAACCGCAAGCTATTTTCTACGTACAAAGCATACAATGGAGGTAACGTTATTTTTGGTAGTGACTTACGTGGAAAAATCATTGGCAAAGGTACGATTTCTCAAGACTCACTTACTATTGAAAATGTAGAGCATGTAGATAATTTAACATATAACTTGCTTAGTATAGGACAAATATGCGGTAATAAATGTAGAGTTACCTTTACCGAAGAGGATAACGAAATAGTTAAGAATGGAAAAATTATAGGTAGAGGAATTAGGAAAGGAGGCATATATGCTATGAAACTAGGAAACAAACCTGAGGATAGGATATGCCTAACGACCCTAGACGAAAACTCCACATTGTGGCATAGGAGATTAGGACACGCTAACATGCAACAAATACAATCTTTGGCCTCTAAAGAACTAGTTAGAAACTTGCCTAATCTAAAATATGACAATCATTTTTGTGATGCATGTAAAATTGGAAAACAAGTTCATGCTAGTCACAAAGCTAAGAATATAGTATCCACTACTAGGTGCCTAGAACTATTACATATGGATCTTTTTGGTCCATCCGCTGTGCGGAGCTATGGAGGAAACAAATATACCTTAGTAATAGTAGATGACTACTCACGATACACGTGGACTAGTTTTTTAAGTGACAAGACCCAAGCCTTTGAAAAATTCGAAATATTTGGTAAAATGATTCAAAATAAATTAGGATGCACAATAGTAGCCATTAGGACGGACCATGGTAGGGAATTTGACAACGAAGTACAATTCGGAAAATATTGTGATTTAAATGGAATATCTCACAATTTCTCCGCTCCTCGTACTCCTCAATCAAATGGCGTAGTAGAAAGAAAAAATAGGTCACTACAAGAAATGAGTAGAACAATGTTAAATGAACAATCCATCCCACAAAAATTTTGGTGTCACGCCGTGGATACATCAACATATATTATTAATATGGTATCAATTAGGAGAATTCTAAGAAAAACTCCTTATGAGTTACTAAGAGGTAAAAAACCAAACTTGAGCTACTTTAGGGTATTTGGTAGTAAATGTTATATTCTAAACACTAAGGATTACCTCACTAAGTTTGACCCAAAATCATATGAAGGAATATTTTTAGGATACTCACAAAATAGTAAAGCATATATAATACTTAACAAACACTCCATGAAAGTAGAAGAATCACTAAATGTAACATTTGATGAAACACCACCACCTCCTAAAACATTACCTTTAGAAGATGATGACTTAGTCGAAGATGAAGCTATTGAGGTTAGTAAAACAAAACCCATAGGAAATGATAATGAAGACATAAACTTAGGAAATAACGAAATTGTAAATGTTAAAGAATCTAGATCACATCCATTAGATAACATAATAGGACATCTTAACCAAAGAACCCTTAGGTCACAAGACCAAGATAAAAATAACTTCTTTTGTTTCCTCTCAGCAATAGAACCTAAGAATATTAATGAGGCTTTAAAAGATGAAAGTTGGGTTATAGCTATGCAAGAAGAATTAAATCAATTTAAGGCAAATGATGTTTGGGAATTAGTCCCAAATCCAATGAATATGACCATCATAGGAAATAAATGGGTATATAGGAATAAGTTAGATGAAAATGGAATAGTAACTAGAAATAAAGCTAGGTTAGTTGCCCAAGGTTATAATCAACAAGTAGGAATTGATTATGACGAAACTTATGCCCCCATAGCTAGACTTGAATCTATTAGGATATTACTTGCCTATGCATGCGTCCTAGATTTTAAGTTATTTCAAATGGACGTGAAAAGTGCATTAAGGAAATGCTTAAGAAATTTGGCCTAGAACACTCAAAACCCATGAAAATTCCCATGTCTACGGAAGTAAAACTCACAAAGGATGATGGAGGTGAGTCCGTAGATAACACCAAGTATAGAGGAATGATAGGTAGTTTACTATACTTGACGGCAAGTAGACCCGATATCATGTTTAGTGTTTGCCTTTGTGCCCGTTTTCAATAGGATCCCAAAACCTCTCACCTAGAAGCGGTTAAGCGTATCTTCCAATACATTAAAGGCACTATACACTTAGGATTATAGTATCCTAAGGGATCCGACATAGAAACCATCGCCTATGCGGATTCGGATCATGCGGGAGACTACGTAGATAGAAAAAGCACTAGCGGTATTTGCACGTTTATGGGATGTTGTCTAACATCTTGGTTTTCGAAGAAGCAAACCGCTCTTGCTATTTCTACCAACGAAGCCGAATATGTAAGCGCTGGAAAGGCATGTCAACAAGCAGTGTGGATGAAACAAGATCTCATAGACTATGGCATTAGGTTAGAAAATGTTCCCATTATGTGCGACAACAAAGGTGCGATAGATTTAAGTAAAAATCCGGTGCAACACTCTAGGACTAAACATATAGGAATACGCCACCACTTCCTTAGGGATAATGTACAAAAAGGAAACATATATATAGAAAAAGTTGCATCGGAAGATAACATTGCGGATATATTCACTAAACCCCTTAAGCGTGAATTATTCAATCACTTGCGTTTAGGATTAGGAATGATGGAACAAGTTGACTAAATTTTATTGCATTTAGACAATTTTTTTTTCTCTTGCACAAAATTTGCATAAAATTTACTTTTCTTCCACTTCTCCATTTCTGAGTCTAGGAATCTATTTCGCACAAAATTAAAGATTGGGAAACCTTATTTTCTTTGCATAAACTCTCTTGTAAAACCCAATCAAAGTTTTTTTTTTCTTTTTTTTAAAAAAAAAAAAAAAAAAGAAAAAAAAAAAACTATTCTCACATCTAGGAATTACATGAACATCATCTTCCTTGCATTGTTGACAAATGCTAAAAACCTTTTTCTAAAATCATGCATAAACTCTCACATAAATTGTCAAGGTGTATAATCTAATATATATCTTTGACATTCATGAATCGAGCAAAAATCGAATCAAGGAGATTTTGGATTGTTTCTTAGGAAACTTATTTTTCTTTGCATTTAGGAGTCGAAACAATCACAACTCCACATTTGTTGCATATAGGCACACACTAAGACAAAATCACTCATAATGTGGTCATCTTGTTTCATCACTAGTTTTTGACTCACTAGTTACCTTTGCCTTTGATCTAAGATAGTTGCCTTAGGAAGATTAAGTGCCCTTGCCTTTATTTGTATCCTCTAGCTTATTATTTGTTGCTTGTTTAATCTTTTACTTAAGTGTTTTTGCATGCATGCTATATCATGATTAGATTAGATGCTATATTGCCTCAAGGAATTGAACTTGCTTGAATCCAAATCCAAAAACACAACCTTTCTGCAAATTTTTTGCCAAAAACCCAATTCTGACAATCTGGAAATCACCAGATGGGCGGCCCCCTTAATTATGTAAGGTGACCCCCTTAATTTTAAGGGGACCACCCCCTAGTTAAGGGGACCGACCATCTGCTGGTCGGGTTTACAGAATCTTTTCTGCTTTTTAGCCCATTTCAACCTACATTTCCCAATTTTTACCAACATATTTTGTCCTAATCTCCCAAACAAACTTTATCCATCCACAAACACACAAATCTTACACTATAAATATCCCTAATCTTCAACACTCTCCATTCATCCCTTCATGACTTCTCCAAACAAACCAAAAACAAAAGCCTCAAAGCTAGCAAGGATGACGGAAAAACCCGTTTGGCGAAGAAAAAGCCCTCGAAACAAATCCATCATAACCAATGAAGTTGGAAATCACTCAACACCTCCAACCACTTACTTCCCAAACTTTACACCAAATCCACAAGGACATTCATTTGATCCTCTTTACAAACCATACAACATTGGCCAAACATCTTCTTTCATGCCAAACTACACATCTCATCCTCCAACCACTTATAATGATCCATACAAGTTTGATCAACCACCAAACTACAATTCCAACTACCCAAACCCAATTCATCCATATCAACACAATGATTCTCTCCACATTGCCACGGAAAAGCAAAAGTTTCGTGATGAAATAACCCAAATCCATGATCTTAGTGATCTCCTTGCTATGCATCGTGCACAACGCAACAAAAGGCAACCTCCATCATCACCCTATGCAAATTGCCTACCCCACTCTCTCAATTTGGATCAAGTCACAAACCATACTCACTATTTCCCTTGTTGCATATTTCTTCAAAAACAAATTCTCTACTTGAGTGAAGATATTTCTTGGATTGAATATCTTCTCACTCGTCCTCATCCAATACCACCCTTAACTCGATACAACATCGTAAGATCCACCTCTTCCGCTCCATACCCTACTCCATATCCCTCTCCATCTAACAACTAAGCTCTATGCTTATGTTCCCCTTCAAGCAAATAAAACAATCAACCATGGGTTGTAAGCAAGTCCAAATGCTCTCTTAGGCAATATAGGACTATGTCTTTTCTTTTGTTTTAATCAATATGCTTCAAGAATATTGAATGTTGTAATGCTAATCATTTCTATGATCATATCATATATGCTTGAATGAATCTATTTTTATTTGCATAATTGTTGTTTTGCGTATATATGTCTTGTTCTCTTCACATATTTTTTGTAGCCAAGATTTCCATAGCTCGTTCCCTTGGTGCTCTCAAATGAGGGGGAACATGCATCAAGGGGGAGCATTCTACCCGTTTAACTTCTTCTATGAAGCTTACTCGGTTTAACCTTTTTGATTTTACAAAAAGGGGGAGAAGAGAATAGTAAACTCTAAAATACTTGTCTAAAAATAAATTTTAGACCTACTGAGTTTAAGGTTTTGTAATAATCAAAAAGGGGGAGATTGTTGACATAAATAATGCCTAAAAACATTATTAACATATTATCAATATCTCTATGTTTTAATTATTACAAAACATAAACTCATTGAACTAAAATTTATGACATAAACAAGTATTTAGTGATTAACATTCTCTTTACATCCAAATCACTTAAGGTATGAATAAACAAAGTGTTTATTGCAATCTATGATCAAAGGGATATTTAATTAATTATTACAAAGTTTATTTAATTATATAAACATATTATATATTTTTGAAAAACACTTTTGGTAATAAAGAAAAATGTTTTATTCATACTAAATATATGAATTCAAATTTTTAACCAAAATCAGTTAGTTTTTCACCAAATAAACTTTCCCCACTAAAAGACAAAGTTTCTGACCGTTACAGCTGGGAGGCCCCCTTAATTATAAGGGGCGGTCCCCTTAAAATTAAGGGGACCGACCATGAATTAAGGGGACCGGCACGCTCCTGTGTGGTAAATTTTGTCCCTATAAATACTGGTTCATTTCTCAGATATTCCTCACCTTTTGCACTCCAAAACTTTCTGTTCTAGATCTCCATTTCCATTCTCTTAATCCTTTGAATACATTCATAAATCTTTGTTTCAAAGTGATTCAAGCATCATCCTCTCAAGTGCAAGAGAAGAATACTTCTATCCATCAAGACAAGAAGTATTACAACTTGTTGTGATCTCCACATCCAAGTTGTTAGAGCATCATCCATTGTATCTATCTTTGTGTAATTAGTTGTGAATATTTGATAGAAGATAGTTTAGCTAGGTATATAAGTAGTGTGATTGGTTAGTAGTTTGTTGTGAAGAAGAAATGTTAGGAAGTAGAAAGGTGTGAAGAAGATTGGTGTGAAGTAGATAGGTGTGAAGTAGAAAGGTGTGAAGAAGAATAGGTGTGAAGTAGAAAGGTGTGAACAAGAATTGGTGTGAAGTAGATTGGTGTGAAGAAGTTGTGATTAAGTTGTGACGAAGTTGTGGTGTGTACATTGGTGTGTAAGGTTTTCTCTGCCATAAGGGAGCTTGTTGACATAGTGAAGAAAACTCTCGAGTTAGGTGCTCGGGGAGTGGACTAGGGCAAGGAAGGTGTCCTTGTAGCCGAACCACTATAAATCTCTTGTCTCGCGGTTCGATCTTTCCATCTCTCATTTATTTCTTTACTTACATTATTATTGCTATATTGTACATATTTATTGTTGTTCATATTGTGCAAGACTTGAAATCACATATTATCGAATCTAAATTTTTGAAAACAAAGAAAACATTCAAACAATCTTTTGTAACAAATTAAAAAGACGTAAAACTATTCAACCCCCCCTTCTAGTTTCCACACAAAAGCAGAGCAAAGCAACGCACGGGCAAACAACAAAGCAAAAAAAAGGCAGCAAAAACCAAAGCGCAAGGGACAAGGCAACAAAGGGACACCTAAAGGCGAAACCTACAACAACCTAAACCCACAGAGCACCTAGTCGGGACTACCCGAAGATCCTAATTCTATCTCTCCACGCCTTCCTATATGAGGTCATGTCCTTGGTCAAGAGAAGCTATGTCATGTCGAGCTTAACTCTATCCTCCCACCTAAGTCTGGGTCTACCCCTCTTTCTCACACCCTCAACTACTCGCGCCTCGACTCTTCTTACTGGTGCTGATTGTTGCCTCCTTTTGACATGCCCGAACCACCTCAACTGTAAAACTCACATTTTCATAACGTGTTTAAATTATCAAAATACCCTTTAATTTGAAATTTTGAAGAATTGTGTTCGATTACCAAACAAGCCCTAAATAAAAAACAATTATCGTACGATCACAAACATGGACATGTAACTTCAAGTAAACAAAATTTGAATTCCAACAGTTGTAAAACCCAAAATTTCAAAATATGCAAAATGACCGAAATGCCCCCAATGCTTCAAAATTCAATAAAACACTTATATAAATACAAAATAAATCCAAAACACTTGGAAACTAGCAACATATGATATATAATATTTCTTCATGAACATTTTAATTATTCTAAATGTCCAAAAAATATTTGTCACACTCAAAATATACATATGGGCCAAAATTTGCATTTAAATGTGTATATATTTTATTTAAATTATTTAATTTACAAGATAAGCACAAAGCATAATTTGGAAACTTGGAAAATCAGTAATGAATCATCCCAAATCACCCTACCACCAAAATCACCTCCCCCCCTCTATATTTACCTTATTTGTTATATTTTCCATTTAACAAATCATAGATACCCTAAAACATCTCAAAAATTCCTTGCGGCACATAAAATTTTTTTGGAGCATATTGCTATTTTTCCTGGACTTATTACAAGTCATTGAGGTTGGGAAAATTCATGATTGAGGTTTTGGAAGGCTGGTTCGATTGATGGTACTTTTTTGGTTCGATTTGGCGAAGCCGAGAAGAAGAAAAACCTTTTTGCTAATCCACATGTTCAATAATCTTTTTGGTATTTTTATAACATCCTATATAACTTATATAATCTGTATAAAATTCTTGAATCGATCCATGCATGTTCTATAACCCATTCGAATTTAAATAAAATAATAAACCCTAAAAATGAGTAAAAATCCATATCGGCCTATAAAAACTTTGGTACCTCGAATATATTTTTATATCATGTAATATGATATATATAACATATATAAAATGGGTTCACTTGTATTCGAAGCATAGAACATCACTTTGGATTTATTTTGTAAGCGTATGAATTAAAAAGAAAAGGAAAAAAATAAAAATGGATGCGTATGGATCTAAGGTTAGGGTTTTGGAATTGTTTTGTGATAATTAATGTTGTTATTGATTATGTAATGATGATGGATGATGAGGGATAAACTCAGGTTTGTGTTTTGGAATTTATCTTTAAAACGAATGGATTATTAAAACTATAAGGGTATGTTTTGAAAATTATTAAACTTAAGGGTTGTGTTGGAAATTATAATGAGACCAGGTCTGATGGTAGAAATTTGGTATAAGGGTTAAATGTGTTAGCTTTGTGATTAAAAGGATTAAAAATGGAAATTAATATGGTTATATGTGTAATTTAAATATTAATAAAGGACTTATTTGTAATTATTGTAACTAAAGGTATAAAGTGTAAGATTGACATTTTTGGCTTATGTGATTTATGTTTATGTGTTATAATGTAAATACTTTCATTTGTGACCCTTAACTTTTTATATTGACACTTTTAACCCTAAAACATATTACTTGACCTAATGAAACCCTAATCTCAGAAAATGTGCATAAAAGGAAATCTGTAATACATGAGGCTATGAAACTTGATAATATGATAAAACTAACTTATAAGAATATGTTAACATTTGGAAACTTGCTAATTTTAGAAATATCCTATTTTTAGAAAGTACTATTTATGGAAACCTTCTAAATAAGAAAACATACTAAAAATAGAAAATATTCTAAAATGCATAAACTACTTAAAGTGGAAAGTTACTGAATATGGAAAGTTACTGAATGTGGAAAGTTACTAAAAATGGAAAGATAACTAAAAGAGGTAACTTACGCGATTTGAACTCTTCTTAACTCGAATCCATTCTGCTTCTAGGTTTGTTGAAGCGGGAATGACCGTTCTCCTTTCGTTTGGTGTCGATTTGTTTTGACTCGGCAAAGGTACATATATTCCGTACTCGTTTAGTAAGAGTGCACACTTTCTCTCTCTTGACTTTGTCTTTGACTTGATTATCGTGTTATGAGTTCCGTTTGGTCTTGGTTATGATCCTTCGTACTTGGCTCTATGATTGATGTGTTTCACCGGTATTTGTAATCCTATTGTTATTCGTTTAAACTCTTATGATCCGTTCGATGACCTTTTGTGACCTTAACCTTTGAACCTTTGTGAGACCTTGGATTTTATTTGGGATATTGTAACGAGATGTGAAACCCTTGTGAGACTTTGAGTGTTCTTTTGGGATAATATAAAAGGAGGTGGAATTTCTTTTCTTAATTATGACATGGAAACATTTAAAGGAGAAACTATTTTATGACAACACTTTTAATATGATTTAAGACTACTTATCTATGGGATTTTATAAATTCATAAAGACCATTTTTAAAGAAGGATTTTTTGAAAACCTTTAGTAAAGATCACTTTTACAAATGTCATATTTTGGAAAATAATTGCTAAATGAACCTTTGTTGTAAACCTTTTTAAATGGGATTGTACAACGAACCTTTTTAAACAAGTGATGGGAACCTGCTAAATTGAACTTTGTTTTAAACTCTCATTATGACCCTTTGATTTATGAACTATGGGACTTTGGAAATTGGAATAGTGAACCTTGTGGATTGGGAACTTTGGCTTTGACCTCTCCATTTTGACCCGTTGATATTACATCTTTGATTGATCCTTTGACATTGATCTTTGATATTGAACCTTTGATACTAAACCTTTGATACTGAACCTTTGAGACTGAACCTTTGATATTGAACCTTTGACATTTAACCTTTGATTATGACTTGGCACTTACACTTTGATATTGAAGTTTGACTACTTGACCCTTCAGTATTTTACCCAGGTGTTACTTGTTGTGGAGTAGCCACAACCATAGCATTGATGCACCAATGTTATGTACTCTAGTGTGGTTAGAGAGATGTACCACACCTTCCCTGATTTGATATATACTGCTGCTATTATTATGATTTGTTTGCAGGGGCGTATGGATGCATCCTAGTTTTGTTTGTTTGTTTGGGCTACGTCCATTATGATGAAGACATGGACTACATATATATTTGTTTGATGACTGGGCATGCGTGCATGTAGCCCCTCACACTTTGGGAGCTAGCTACTCCACCCATTTGAGGACACCCCTCTTACTACATTTGGTATTCCGAGGACTCCCCTCCGAATACATGTTTTGTTTGGATATTTGTTTGGCCTGAGGTAAATATACTGAACATACACTCACCTTATACCTTACACCTTGACCTTTTATCCTACTTCTTAACCTTGTACTTCTTATGATTCTCTTGACTCTATTTATGCATTTCTTTCGTATCGTTTCTCTGTCTTTGTTTGCTATCTGTATATATCTGTTCACTGAGCTTTGTAAGCTCAACCGCATTTCTTTTCTTATGCGGCAGGTTTTGTAGGAAGCTGGGTTTATGGATTAGAGATCTTATTTTGGGCTTAGAAGACTTCACCCTGATTAGCTACTTGCTGGACTTAGAGACAATTAGAAGTATTTGATGTTGGGCTTAGTATTTTGTACTTGGGCTTAGTTGATTATTGTTGCTCTTTTGTATTTTGTACTTTGTTTATGCTATGACAAGCATTTTCATAACATGTTTAAATTACCAAAATACCCTCTAATTTGAAATTTTGAACAATTGTGTTCGATTACCAAACAAGCCCTAAATCAAAACAATTATCGTACGATCACAAACATGAACATGTAACTTCAAGTAAACAACATTTGTGTTCCAACAGTTGTAAAACCCAAAATTTCAAAATATGCAAAATGACCGAAATGCCCCTAATGCTTCAAAATTCAATAAAACACTTATATAAACACAAAATAAATCTGAAACACTTGGAAACTAGCAACATATGATATATAATATTTCTTCATGAACATTTTAATTATTCTAAATGTCCTAAAAATATTTTTCACACTCAAAATATACATATGGGCCGAAATTTGAATTTAAATGTGTATATATTTTATTTAAATTATTTAATTTACAAGATAAGCACAAAGCATAGTTTGGAAACTTGGAAAATTAGTAATGAATCATCCCATATCACCCTACACCGAAATCACCTCCCCCTCCTCTATATTAACCTTATTTGTTATATTTTCCATTTAACAAATCATAAATACCCTAAAACATCTCAAAACTTCCTTGTGGCACATAAAAATTTTATGGAGCCTATTGCTATTTTTCCTGGACTTATTCCAAGTCATTGAGGTTCGGAAAATTTGTGATTGAGGTTGTGAAAGGATGGTTCGATCGATGGTACTTTTTTGGTTCGATTTGGCGAAGCCGAGAAGAAGAAAAACCTTTCTGCTAATCCACATGTTCAATAATCTTTATGGTATTTTTATAACATCCTATATATCTCATATAATCTTTATAAAATTCTTGAATCGATCCATGCATGTTCTATAACCCATTCGAATTTAAATGAAACAATAAACCCTAAAATTGAGTAAAAATCCATATCGACCTATAAAAATTTTTGGTACCTCTAATATATTTTTATACCATGTAATCTGATATATATGACATATATAAAATGGGTTCACTTGTATTTGAAGCATAGAACATCACTTTGGATTTATTTTGTAAGCGTATGAATTAAAAAGAAAAGGAAAAAAATAAAAAGGGATGCGTATGGATTTAAGGTTAGGGTTTTGGAATTGTTTTGTTATAATTAATGTTGTTATTGATTATGTAATGATGATGGATGATGAGGGATAAACTCGGGTTTGTGTTTTGGAATTTATCTTTGAATCGAATGGATTATTAAAACTATAAGGGTATGTTTTGAAAATTATTAAACTTAAGGCTTGTGTTGGAAATAATAATGAGACCAGGTCTGATGGTAGAAAATTGGTATAAGGGTTAAATGTGTTAGCTTTGTGATTAAAAGGATTAAAAATGGAAATTAATATGGTTATATGTGTAATTTAAATATTAATAAAGGACTTATTTGTAATTATTGTAACTAAAGGGTATAAAGTGTAAGATTGACATTTTTGGCTTATGTGACTTATGTTTATGTGTTATAATGTGAATACTTTCATTTGTGACCCTTAACTTGTTATATTGACACTTTTAACCCTAAATCATATTATTTGACCTATTAAACCCTAATATCAGAAAATGTGCATAAAAGGAAATCTGTAATACATGAGGCTATGAAACTTGATAATATGATAAAACTAACTTATAAGAATATGTTAACATTTGGAAACTTGCTAATTTTGGAAATCTGCTATTTTTGGAAAGTACTATTTATGGAAACCTTCTAAATAAGGAAAGTTACTAAAAATAGAAAGTCTTCTAAAATGCTTAAACTACTTAAAGTGGAAAGTTACTGAATATGGAAAGTTATTAAAAATGTAAAGATAACTAAAAGAGGTAACTTACGCGATTTGAACTCTTCTTAATTCGAATCCATTATGCTTCTAGGTTTGGTAAAGCGGGAATGACCGTTCTCCATTCATTTGGTCTCAGTTTGTTTTGACTCAGCAAAGGTACAGATATTCCATACTCTTTCAGTAAGAGTGCACACTTTCTCTCTCTTGACTTGATTATCGTGTTATGACTTTCGTTTGGTCTTGGTTATGATCCTTCTTACTTGGCTCTATGATTGATGTGTTTCATTGGTATTTGTGATCCTATTGTTATTCGTTTGAACTCTTATGATCCGTTCGATGACCTTTTGTGACCTTAACCTTTGAACCTTTGTGAGACCTTTGATTTTCTTTGGGATATTGTAACGAGAGGTGAAACCCTTGTGAGACTTTGAGTGTTCTTTTGGAATAATATAAAGGGAGGTGAAATTTCTTTTCTTAATTATGACGTGGAAACATTTAAAGGATAAACTATTTTATGACGGCACTTTTAATATGATTTAAGGCTACTTATCTATGGGATTTTATAAATTCATAAAGACCATTTTTAAAGAAGGATTTTATGAAAACCTTTAGTAAAGATCACTTTTACAAATGTCATATTTTGGAAAATAATTGCTAAATGAACCTTTGTTGTAAACCTTTTTAAATGGGATTGTACTACGAACCTTTTTAAACAAGTGATGGGAACCTGCTAAATTGAACTTTGTTTTAAACTCTCATTATGACCCTTTGATTTATGAACTATGGGACTTTGGAACTTGGAATAGTGAACCTTGTAGATTGGGAACTTTGGCTTTGACCTCTCCATTTTGACCCGTTGATATTACATCTTTGATTGATCCTTTGACATTGACCTTTGATATTGAACCTTTGATATTGAACCTTTGATACTAAACCTTTGATACTGAACCTTTGATACTGAACCTTTGATATTGAACCTTTGACATTGAACCTTTGATTATGACTTGGCACTTACACTTTGATATTGAACTTTGACTACTTGACCCTTCAGTATTTTACCCAGATGTTACTTGTTGTGGAGTAGCCACAACCATAGCATTGATGCACTAATGTTATGTACTCTAGTGTGGTTGGAGAGATGTACCACACCGTCCCTGATTTGATATATACTGCTGCTATGATTATGATTTGTTTGCAGGGGCGTATGGATGCATCCTAGTTTTGTTTGTTTGGGCTACGACCATTATGATGAAGACATGGACTACATATATATTTGTTTGGTGACTGGGCATGCGTGCATGCATCCCCTCACACTTTGGGAGCTAGCTACTCCACCCATTTGAGGACACCCCTCTTACTACATTTGGTATTCCGAGGACTCCCCTCCGAATACATGTTTTGTTTGGATATTTGTTTGGCCTGGGGTAAATATACTGAACATACACTCACCTTATACCTTACACCTTGACCTTTTATCCTACTTCTTAACCTTGTACTTCTTATTATTCTCTTGACTCTATTTATTGCATTTCTTTCATATCGTTTCTCTGTCTTTGTTTGCTATCTGTATATATCTGTTCACTGAGCTTTGTAAGCTCAGTCGCATTTCTTTTCTTATGTGGCAGGTTTAGTAGAAAGCTGGGTTTATGGATGAGTGATCTTATTTTGGGCTTGGAAGACTTCACCCTGATTAGCTACTGGCTGGACTTAGAGACAATTATAAGTATTTTATGTTGGGCTTAGTATTTTGTACTTGGGCTTAGTTCATTATTGTTGCTCTTTTGTATTTTTTACTTGGTTTAGTTTTCATTTGTAACCTTTGTAAACCTTGAATGGAAATGTATATCCATTTCGCATGTGTTCCGAGTTGACTCCATAATGTTACACTTTAGCCCTTCTTGGGTTGGGGTGTTACATCAACCTTCCTTCTCTCATCTTCGCGATAATATTCTCTACTTCGAGCTTTGCTCTGAAAACTCCGTTCGGGATCATGTCAAGCAGGGTTTTACCACAAGTCCATCTTAGCATTCTCAGTTCTGCTACCTCTACCCTGTTTGCAAGGGCCTTGGATGTGCGCCAACACTCAGAACTGTACAACATAGCCGGTCTAATCGCCACTTTATAAAATTTTTCCTTTAACTTTAAGGGAACGTTCTTGTCGCAAAGGATGCCCAACGCCACCCTCCATTTTTTCCAACCTGCCCTAATCTGATGGGTAACATCCTCATCTATCCCTCCTGATTTGTGAATCATCGATCCCAGATATCTAAAGGACTCCTTGGGTGGCAGGATCTGGTCACCTAAACGAATATCAATTTCTTCGTGGTGTCCTGCCTCGATCCTCCCAAAATCACATCTCAAGTATTCAGTCTTCTCTCTACTCACTCGAAGACCATTGTCTTCAAGAGCCTCCCTCCAGAGCTCAAGTCTGTTGTTTAACCCTTCCGCCGATTCCGCCACCAACACTATGTCGTCAGCAAAAATTGTGCTCCACAGGTTGCCCTCTTGTATCCCTCTAGCTAACTCATCTGGTCACCTACACGAATATCAATTTCTTCATGATGTCAATATTGTTAATATGCTTAGGAAATGCTGCCTCTTAAAAACTTTGTCAGAAAAACCCAGTGGGACAAAACCATGACTAAGGACAAAAAAAAATTGCAACGTGTATTATCTCCCTCTGATGACTACATTACTTGATATCTTGTAAATAGGTCCACGAAATTATCACTTGAACGAGAAGTGTCTTGTCGCTTTTGATGTAACATTTCTTGAATATGGCAAGACATGCTACATTATTTACATACAATAGTTGGTATCTCCTTTCCAGAATTTATGTATGGTTTGATGAAGTCGCCGCAATTGTTTGCTCTATCGAATGCCAGGGAAAATAGCCGCCACTTGTAAAAATATAGCCATTTTGAGATCGATCATGGTAAGTTAAACATATATCCTGCATCTGCAAAAATAACTAAACTTGTTTTGACAGGTTAGTAAAATATAAACCCACATCCTTTGTACCTTGAAAATATTGAAATATTTGCTTTACTCTGGTTCAATTTGATCAATTATTATTCTCGAGAATTTTAAATCATGACACGCGCTTCATGCATTATATATCCCTTAAGGAATCTTAACATAAAATGAGCTCTTGTAATATTATATTAGACGCATACAACTTATATCTCATATATTGCTAGATATTTATTTTGCTTTCTCATAACATTCATGTGTATAAATTCCATGTCTCATCATAAGAGACTTTCATAGTTCATTAGCTACTTATGTCTTTGCATTATTTGGCCACTCATTTATACAACTGCACTTCTTGCAGGTATCCAAGATCCTCACCTTGTATTTATCATGCGCATTATTATATACAGCATTATCGACGTTGTTTTAATTCTTTTCGATTCCACACTTTACTAGACATTATATTCTATCATTTGTTTAGATCTCAATGTCTTTCACATACCCGGTGTTTTCAATAACCTTCATGTCTAGTTTCTCTTTAAGAGACTATTATGGGGTCTTAATTACCTCGATTCGACCATCTTGATTGTATTGCTCCATTTTAGCTCTTCATTCGAGGACTTTTATTTGGAATCGACTAGTCTATCACGTTGCAGACTTGCCATAGACTTACTATCAATTATTAGTTTTAGTGTTGGAACACACATTTTAATTGGAGCATTAGCAACGTATTTATGATCTAGTTTGTTGATATAAATAATGCGTAAAAACGTTATTAATATTTCTCGATATCCTTATGTTTTGACGATCACAAAATGTAAAATCATTAAACGTAAAATCATTATGTAAACAAGTATTTAGTGACAAAATATCATTACATCCAACTAAATCACTTAAGGTATAAATAAACAATTGCCTGATACATTTTATGATTAAAAGAAGGTTTATTTAATAATTACAAATTATATAAAATGGTATAAAACATTTTATATATTTAGAAAAACACTTTTGGTAATTAAAGGAAAATGATTAATTCATAATAAATATATGAATTCAAAATTTTAACCAAAATCAGTTAAATCTACACCAAATAAACTTCCCCCAGAAAAGACAAAAGTTACAGGCCGTTACAGGTGGGCGGCCCCCATAATTTTAAGGGGGCCGGCCATGAATTAAGGGGGCCGGCACACGCTCCTGTGTCGGAAACTTTTGCCTATAAATACTGGTTCAAATATGTAATTTTTTCTCACCTTTTGCACTAAAACTTTCTGTCCAAATCCTCTCAAATCATCTTCCTAAAACCTTTGATCATAAACTTATTAGTTCTTGTTTCAAGTGATTCAATCCCTCATCATTCAAAGTGCAAGATAAGAATACTTCTCCAACATCTTGTTAAGAAGTATTGTAGATTTGTGAATATTGTTAATTGTTGTGTAGATTATTTGTAAAGGTGTAGAAGGTGTGTAATTGGTAGATCTGGGTGTGTTAGTAGTTGTGAATATAAGTAGTGAAGAAGTAGTAGTGTTGTGAAGTTGTGAGTAGTTGTGTAGTAGTTGTGGTGTGTATAAGTTGTGAAGAAGGTGTGTAGTGACTAGTGGTGTGAGATTGGTTCTAGCTACTATTAGGACTCGACATCTAGCTTAGTGTCGTTAATTGGTATAAGCAAAAGTTGTGTAAGGCTTTCTCCACCATAAGGGAGCTTGTTTACATAGTGAAGAAAACTCTCGAGTTAGGTGCTCAGGGAGTGGAGTAGGGCGAAGAGGTGCTTCGTAGCTGAACCACTATAAAACCTTTGTCTTGTGGTGCGATCTTTCCATCTCTATCTTTTTACTTATTTACTTATATTGTCGTCATTTACTTTCGTAGATATTAGTATACATAAGTGTTTAAATATTGATCTCACATAAAACGAGAATCGAAGTTTTTATAAACATAAGAAACGACGGGAAAACTATTCAACCTCCCTTTCTAGTTTTCCACATAGTCACTTTATTTAGGTCACTAAACATGTCTGGCATTTACTAGATCTGGAATGTTATTTGTCCCTTGAACTTTAAGTTCATATTCATCAATGTGAGGATCAATATTTATATCATAATTCATTCCAAGTTTCTTGCTGCTCATTCTCTCCCCCTAAATGAATTATCAATTTAAACATCCCATTTTGTGTGTTGTGGTGGATTTACTATATCTCGCACAATTACAAAATCTCACATGGGAAATATGGTTTGTGACCAAAACCATTCTAACGGGGGAGGATTCATCAAAGATTGTTGGCAAGATGCGAATTCATATGTCATAACATGCCCCATAAACCAAAAGATTTGTTCTCACAATATTATTGGCTTTGCAATCAACTGAAGACGTTTTATAAACGTTTCAACAAAAGCAATTTGCGAATGAACATGGGCTACTTTTAAGTTGAACACTTATTCCAATAATCGCCCAAGTATTCACCACCATTCTCAATAATATAATTTGGAAAACCGTGCTCGCATTTTATAAGTCGAGCCACTAACCACACTAATCTTAAGTTGCGTATTTGATGATCATTTTGACAATGCATCGATTTTAAAATTCAAAATGATCCACATGGCGGATGTATAGGCCTATATACATCCCCTTTATGTTATTTCCAAAACGTTGTAGGACAAAGTCCTTACGTCAATTTGATGGTGATAAATGAACAATTAACTTCTAATGAGAACAGTCAAATTTGTCTTTGAAAAAACTTGTGATTCTTCTATACATTTCGCATCATCATTGACCTGGAATGCTCCAACTGGTCATGCCAGTTATTACAACAATCTTTGGCTCATAAACTTCTAGTTTATGACCACATGTGCATTAATTGCACTTTTTATGTAAAAGTCAAATAATATAGAGAGCTTAATACATAATCACATTTCTCCAATTAAATTGATTTAAGTTTCTTCTTGACTTCCACACTATTCAAAATATATTTATATTACCCTAGAACATTACTAAATAGGAAACACATCTTATATACCAACGAAGTTGTACAAGTTGTTAAATACATGGATATATTATCATAATGTCTCGTAAACAAATAAAACATGTTAAACTTTCGTTACATAATAAGTATGGTACTAATTACTCTTATCATAAGGATAATCTAGTTGCACTATTAGCATAAGGCATATATACCATCAACCAACTAATGAAGCACACATATGATAAACTAAAAGGCACAATCTAAGGCTAAGACATTTTTCTTAAACAGTATGCATTATAGTTTTAGTTATAACATTATTTCCTTTATTCATGATTAATAGTAAGTAAAATTCCAACATTTACATAAAAATGATCTCCATAGTTTTAATATTACTATATATTTTCAATAACAAATTAAAATTTTGCACACGGATATTTAGGATATTTCACTAAATATTCCTCATTTTGTTCGGTACTAAGCAAATAATAGCCAAAAACTTATGTAGGCACATTTTCACAAATTTTTCCATAATATAAATATGTGAACAAGTAAGTAACTACATGGCCAAGTTAAAATCATCAGCAACATAAAGTTTATATCTGAAGTGAATTTATATACGACGAGCTCTAACGAGTTACGCTACAACTATAGTGTCAAATACACGGCTTGATACATCCTAAATTAACCAATGTACATTTATTTATATGAGATTCATATTTAAAACATGCTTTGTAGACTACTAGCATCTAAAGAACAAGCCACAATCATTTATAATTACTTAAGGCCACAAAGGAAAACTCTTGAAAATGCAACATATAACACATTAATAAAGTAAAGGAAACAAAATTAATCAACGTCAAGCCCATACCAAATAATCTTCTTACCGGCTGTTTCACACACTAATGCATATCATACTATACTACATTGAACTAATTAATACCAAGCAAAAGTTTTTCTGATAATACACAATATTTAAGCAATGCATATGAGCTAATTAAGATGCAAACAATAAATGACCAAATAACCAATAATAGTAATGGCAATTTTATCACCTTGAGTACCAAAACATCTTTCATAATCGTATTTGGTTCAAGTGTGCTAAGATCTAATTTATTTTATGGGATAATTTTAAAAGTACACATAAAAT
The DNA here is from genome assembly GCA_030686995.1 of Artemisia argyi. Classification (NCBI taxonomy): domain Eukaryota; kingdom Viridiplantae; phylum Streptophyta; class Magnoliopsida; order Asterales; family Asteraceae; genus Artemisia; species Artemisia argyi. The sequence goes on from CM060707.1 coordinate 53,442,354, forward strand.
CGAATTTTGCTCCACAACTAAGTCAAGAATTCTGAAAATTCCAATTTTGGTCATGTGCGACCTGTGCGACTGTGCGACTCCAATAATATTGTGACGTGTGGCTTGACAAAAGGTAAACATTTGGTTGCATGGATGTTGTTGGGTTTGGAGATGTGGAGCTTGTAGGTGGTGAAATTGAAGATGGGTTTGTTGATTGAGGGTTTTGATGTTGTTCAAGTGATGGTGTTTGTTGAGATCTAGTAAGAAGATACTCAATCCAAGTAAAGTGCTCATTCAATGCAATGGTTTGTTGTTGGAGGAAGATGCAACAAGGGCAATTGTTAACATGCTTCTCGATTTGGTTTTTGTTATGTGGTGATGATGGTGAGCTTGATTGTGGTGGATCCAAATTGCGTTGAGCAAGATGTAATGCTAAAAGAGCACTAAGCTCATGTGCCTCTTTTAGCTCCTCAACGAACTTCAAGTGTTCGGAGGAAGGTGATGGTGGTGGAGCTTGATAGTTGTCTTGGGTGAAAGTTTGAACATGCAACATGGGAGTGGCATGTGAAGTTGTAGGATGTGGTGGTGGTACTCTTGGTGGTGGAGACATGGTTGAGCTTGGATAGTCATGAAAACATGAAATGTGTGGGAGAGGTTCTTCATGAGTGGGTGATGTTTTTGTTGAATGAGCAACATGTGAAGTATTGATTGAGAGATTGGGATTGTTGTTTTGGGATTGAGCATGCTCATCATAAGAAGAAACATTAATGAGGGTGTGAGTGAATGATAGGTTGTGAGATGAGTCATTAGTGTGGGTTTGAGGCTTAGTAGTTGGTTGACTTGGAACAACATCACTTGGGTTATGACAAGAATCAAGTTTCCACCTCCAAACGGGTTTGACGGAGATCCTTGCGGTTCTTGAAATTTTAGGTTTTTGGTTGTTGGGAGATGACATGTTTGGGTGTGATGGCATTAATGATGGGAAGAGGGTATAATGGGTCAAAAAGTGATAAAGAAAACAGTATCCCCGACCATCAGATGGCCGGTCCCCTTAATTAGGGGCCGGTCCCCTTAAAATTAAGGGGGCCGCCTTATGTAATTAAGGGGACCGCCCATCTGGTGATTCCCAGAATGCCAAAAATGGGTTTTTGGCAGAAAATTTTCAAAAAGATTTTGTTTTTGGATTTGGATTCAAGTAAGTTCAACTCTTTGAGGCAATATAGGGCATATTATTCATGAATGTAGAGAGTGATATAGAATTAATTAAAATATGCAATTAATTTCTAATAATCATGCTATCTATTAACTTATCAATTAAGATATGCAATAAAGGAGACAATAAGGCAAATAAACTAAATGTGCAACTATATGAAGATGATAACATTTAGCCTAGAGCAAGCATGTTGATGATTATTAACAGGTAACAAATAGGTGGATATGATTTTATGGACTTCAAGACTTGTTACAAACAAGATCCATATGGGCAAGTCATGATTCTCATGAAATGATTTGATTAAATTGTGAATGTTATTTCCAATAGAAGTGTATGACACATGTGAGAAAGTTAAATGTGTTTTAAGCAAGACGTTTTTAGTTTTATTCAACAATGTTTTGAAGTAAATTCAAGTATGCATTACAATAACATAGATTGAATTTTGTTTCATAACGTGAAAAAAAAAATTCAATCTTGTTTTTGATTAAAATAATGGTTATGAAAGAAGTTTTAGTTAAGTAAATTGTTTTTAAACAAAAAATGTTTCATTAAAAAAGAGAGAAGTTTTAAACATGATGTTTTGATTATGATAATCAAGAAGTTGCAAGTGAAGGATTTGAAATGGAAGCTTATCATGCTCAATAGAATCAATTAAGCCCATTGTCACACATAATCATCTTTAATGACATCTAAAGATATGATAGATACTTATGATCTAAATGCAATGGGACAAGAAGGAGCAAGGTAAATAGTTCATGGATACAAGATAGACATGTGTGTGTGTGTATATATATATATATATATATATATATATATATATATATATATATATATATATATATATATATATATGTATATATATATATATATATGTATATATGTATACAAAGAACGTCATAATATCAAGTTGCAAGCAAATATCAATTATAATACATCTATTAATGCAACTAGTAAGATCATATAGCATAAGTGGAAGGGTTCTACTATAGATCATAGAAGATTAAGAGAAATGATAATAGACTAAACAATAAGAAGGTTAATAATGCTAATATCATGTATGCATATATTAGTGTTAATAATCTAAAAGCATGGCAACTTATCAGTTAAATCGTATTCACACACTAATTAAAACATTCTAAAATATAATGTAACATTGACAAGTTTTTGAAAAGAAAGCTTATCTCAGGTCCAGCTTTTCAAAAAGAGTGGGCATGACGGTGATAGAAGAAATCTTAAGAGTAAGTCCAAAACATGTCGAAGTAGCCAAGTAATATTCCCATGAATAGAAATCAACAGAACTAGATCCGAGATGCTCAATCGATCACACCAATCATCATAAGTCGTGAAGGTTAATAGAAGTAGTATATAGGAGGCTTCATCTTGAAATAGTAACGGACACATCATGATACCAATGCTCCAAGAGTGAAGAGCAAGATGCCGAGACAAGAATATTCTCGCAACAACGGCATAGGCGAAACATTTGCAGAAGGTGAAACAACGTGATAGAAACCAATATCCGTCAAAGGGAGCGAGATGAGTAAATCAACACGTAATAGACTCTTCATTCGTTAATTACCTAAACATGATAAACATCTTGGTATCCAGATTCTCATGGGTCCTAGTTGGTTAGATGAGAACATCCATTGCATTTGAATGCACATGATGGGGATGTCGTCGATAAGTACAAGAATTTATCAATAGTTTGTTTTAATTAACAAACAATGACTTTCTTGACTAGAATAATAAGTAATGAATGTTAATAGTATTAGTTCTAAATCTATTCACTAGATTTAACAAACTTTATCTGTTTTAATACATTTGTTGAAGGATCATTTACGATAAATCCTAACCTGGTTTTATCATAAAATGGCTTTTGAATGTCGAGAAGATATTTTAAAGGTTTAGAGCTATTTTCGAATTTTGCCAATGTTTTTGCTTTTTCATTTTCCATTTTAATTTCATGTTTGTAGTCTCGACATTTTTTACATTCAAGATTGATTTCAATATTACTTTTAAGTTTAGACATGTTATCTTCTAAAATGGTTTCTTTTTCAAAGTTGTTTTCAGCGGATGTTGAAAAATCGTTCTTAAAAATAATTTTTGAGTCAATGTTGCAAAAATGTTTGAAGTTGTTTTCCATTTTTAAAAATTCTAATATAAATTGATCATAGCAAAAATGTTTAGTTTTGGATTGTACCTTCTTTGTAGTTGTACATTCCTCACATGCTATACGGTGATCAATTTCATTTTCCATGTCGCTCCATGTTTTGTTTGTAGTTTCACTTGGATCTAGAAACATGTAGTTCTTGCCATCAATACTTGTGTTCTCATTTGTTTGAATATTCTCATAAGCCGTATTATCATCGTCTTCTTTGCACTTGTTGCACCATGATTTATTCACGCTCTTTCTTCGGATTTGGCTCATGTATCCTTCGTTGTAGATACCTTCAATGATCACATTTGAACTAGTAGTACATGTGTTTATTTCAACTAAATATTTATTTACTAAATTTTCTAGATTAACTATTTCTTGTGCAATATCAACTTTATCATCTTTGGTTTTACATTTCTCTTGGTGAATCTTTAAAAGACATTTCCAAATATCATTTGCCGTTTTACAACGAAATAATCTTTCATATTTAACTTTTGGTAGGGTTTTGAAAATAAGTAATTTGGCTTTAGTGTTTTTATCAATTTTAGTTTGAAGATTATTATATTGATTTTCAAAATCTATTTTGTTTGGTTTAAGATCACCAATTGAAATGATATGCCAAAAATCAAGATCTATTGATTTCACATAATTTTCAAATTTGTTTTTCCATTCAAGAAAATGATCATTTTCAAATAAAGGGGGTTGTTGTGCAAATTTCCCGTCTACATATTTTTCAAATTCCATCGATCGTTGCAAGTTTTAAAATACAATCTATTTTAAAAATCTTGCTAGACGTGGCTCTTGATACCAATTGTGGAAAACTAGAAAGGGGGAGGGGGTTGAATAGTTTTACGTCTTTTTCGTTTTATTAGTTTTGTAAAAGTTAGCTTCTAAAGTTTAGATGAAAGTTTCAAATCTTTAATGCAGAAATATAGATACAAGTTTATTTACAATTTCATATAAACACCACTTATGTATAATGCACAATTTCAAAACTCTTTAATGTGAGAATGGCGATACTACTGTATTTACGATTTTGTATAAACACTACTTAAGTTTAATGTTGGGAAAGAGTTTATAATTTCGTATATCATATATATAAGCATATATATATATATATATATGTATAAGTGTTTTAATATAAGTTTGTGTACTTGGTTTGTTTTTGAAAGACTAATATTATGAATGAGTTTTAGTTTGATCTTTATGTGAAATCAATATGTGCACAACACAAGCAATAATAATTATGTATGGAATGCTAGTAGGTATGTAATCAAAAAGTAAGAGATGGAAAGATCAAACCGAGAGACAAAGGATTTATAGTGGTTCGGCTACAAGGACACCTTCCTTGTCCTACTCCACTCCCCGAGTCACCTACTCGAGAGTTTTCTTCACTAGATCAAAAACCTCCCTTATGGCGGAGAAAACCTTACACACCAAAATACACACCACAACTTCACAACACAATCACAACTTCTACACGACTTCTTCACACCAATTTACTTCACACCAATTCTTCCTCACACCGTTCTACTATGCTCCTAGCTTCTTCCCAACTTACAACTTCCTAACTCTTTTTCTTCACGCCATTTGTTTCTTCACTCCTTCACTACTAAGTCCTATCCACTACTCCAAGATATACACTACTTCACAACTACTAGGCTTCAAGGTCTTCTCAACTTCAAAGCTTCAACTTCTTTGTCTTCACAACTATCTCCACTTCAATGAACTACCACAACTTATTTCTTCTATCACTAATCCTATCCACCTCTACCTCTTCACTTCTATTACTACTTCACGTCTTTAATAAATCTAGATCCTATATCTATATCTATCTAACCAATGTATATACTATATTCACCAAGGAATGAATGATATACAAGATGAAATAATCAAACAACTTAGAAAGCAAGATGATACTAAGTTGCAATACTCCTAGTCTTGATCAATAGGAGTATTCTTCTCTTTGCACTTGAATGAATGAGGCTTTGGATCACTTGGAAACAAAGGCTTATGAATTATATGATCAAAGGATTTTTTAAGATTGAAATGGAGGTTTGAATCAGAAAGTTTTAGTGCAAAAAGGCGAGGAAAAAATCCAGGTTTAAGGTGGTATTTATAGGCAACAGATTCTGACAGAGGAGCGTGGCCGGTCCCATTAAAATTAAGGGGACCGCCCTTTATAATTAAGGGGGCCGCCCAGCTGAAACGGCCAGATTCTTTGTCTTTTAGCGGAGAAAGTTTATTTGGTGAAAAACTAACTGATTTTGGTTAAAAATTTGAATTCATATATTTAGTATGAATAAAACATTTTTCTTTATTACCAAAAGTGTTTTTCAAAAATATATAATATGTTTATATAATTAAATAAACTTTGTAATACTTAATTAAACTTTCCTTTGACCTTATAATGCATTAAACACTTTGTTTATTCATACCTTAAGTGATTAGATGGTGAAAGTGATTATTAACTACTAAATACTTGTTTACGTCATTATCTTTGATTTAATGTGTTTTCGTTTTGTGATTATCAAAACATAGAGATATCGAAAGATATGAATAACGTTTTTAGCCGTTTATTTATATCAACACAAATGGTACAAGTGGGTGGAAGAGAAAATTTTTTGTCAAGCCACATGTCACAATATTATTGGAGTCGCATAGTCGCACAGATCGCACATGACAAAAATTGGAATTTTCAGAATTCTTGACTTAGTTGTGGAGCAAAATTTGATTCTAGGTGTACTTTTGAAATTATCCCTTATTTTATTTATTTATTCAATAAAGTATATAGTATCATTTGTTGCTAGTCCTTTTCTTAGTGTATTACTTATAAAAGTTTGAAAGTTAATAACATGGAAAATATGAAAACCAATATACACTAAGCCAATGTATTGCTTTAAAGATTTTTTTTAACATACACAAATTAAAGAACATGCGCCATTTATACGACTGGTACACATCTCATCTGTCTTGTATCCAAAACCATACATGTGGATTAAACCAATAAGTTATATAAATAATAGCAATGATATTAAATAAAGTACAACTAGATATACGTTTATTTAATTTATAGGGTATTTATAACGGACCAATATTATGAAGAAGAATATACTCCTTATATGATTGAAACAAAACTTACAGTAATTATAAAATCATGCTACAAATAAGAGATAAATATGTCATAACAAAATAAGTTTTTGCAATCAATATAGCACAAAATTATAATAGTAAGTAAACCCTAATGAGTAAAGAAGCATACTACAGTTTTCAATTTTCGTGGACTAACAAGAAGGAAAAAGAAAATATACTAGATATTCATCACCAATGATAAACAAAGAACAATATGATATAGTTTTCAATAGTACATAATTGGAACTACAACAATAGAAGAAAGTTGGTGTTCCATGAACAAATTTTATTTATTTTTTTTTAAATAAAGTATATATGTATCGATTTATACGCAGGTAACGTAGTACAAATAATCCTAGATTACAAACATGCAGGCACTGATTTATTCTATTAACGATTAAGTAATACAAAGAAAAAAACATGGAAACATGCAGTAAATACGATTAATATATCGAGGCGAACCTCTATTGATTTAAACACAAATCACATACAGAGCATGCTGATAACGTGTTGTGAACAAGAGTTGAAGGAACGAAAAGTATTTTCTAATTAATAATAAAGTAGGAGATTCGGCCGTGAGCCTTTCATGGGCTATATGTGTACAATAAGGATATCTACTAAATAATTATCCATAACACAATGTTATTGTTAAATTGTATTTCATACAATGCTTTTATTAAAAGATAAAAGTTACTATAACAAGAGAGTATACAAAATGGAAAATCAACTCTTTAAGTATTTTTCAGTTGGGCATAGGAGGCCAGTTGGAGAGTTTAATTTTTACTACGTAGAAATAACGGAATCATCCCATTAAACAATAGAAAGTCAAACTTGATACAATGTGTTGGGGCAACATTGATTAGGTCTTCATATATTTTAATGATAACAAATAAACCTTCGCAACACATAAAATCAGAAACGTTAGCTAAAAACCAAACGACCCAATAACTGGGTCTAGCGCTCTGCTGGCGCTCCGACGCGCTGGCAACGCGCCAAGCTACTATATTGGTCGTGACGGTTTTTGAAAGTCGGCTTTCCCCTTACCCAAAAAATGTGGATCTTTCATTACAGGTATGAATATGATAAGTGCTTCATTAGGAACACTCGAAACGGGTTTTAGACTTAGAGGGATTTAAAATCACGACCTCTCGTTTTTGACAAAACTCCAACTTCAACGTTTCATCAAACGCCTCTAGCCAAGGCTTTTCTAAACCTCGGAGACTCACATCTTTAACGTAACATCAAATGAAACTATTCATATGACCATAATCCGTGTCTACTTCTTCTCTAATCACGTAACGGGTTTCCTCCTTTATTGGTCAAACAAAGTCAAAGGTCTCTTTGCTTAAACGCATCCTTTCCCGCTATGGGAGATGCTTTACTTATGATGCAAAACACTTAGCTTGTTTGCATCAATATGATTATTGATTACGTCAAGTGTTGGTTAATCACGGATTATGATATTGTGAGTACTTGACGTTGTGTTGTTTGAAAGATTGATTATTCTTTGTACTTGCCAGAACACATTTTCATCATTGTCAAACTCTTTTCTATCTTAATGACAATATGATTATTTTATAATCAATCCTTTGATTATCACTTTCATCAAAAATAAACTTAAAACCATTTCAAATCCTTTAAACCTTATCCTCACAAAAACCAACTCACACATCCAACATTCCCTTAAATATTCCCTTACACATTGTACCTTCATGTACTTCTTGTCTCCCACATTCCAACATCATATCTCCAAAACATTCCCTTTACAACATTCCCATCCAACCACTTAGATTTCACCACCTCCTCATCTTCCTCATCCAACCATCCATTTCAAACACAAATAAATCTTTCTCATAAACACTCTCATACTCTCTCATTTGGATTCAAATATCACACACATCCTCTCACAAACCTTCTCCCACACACACTACCTTTCTCACAACATTTCAAATTTGAATCCAAGCCAAAGGCTCCCCATCACTTCATTCTTACACACTCCAACTCATACTTACACACCAGTCCCATCATATCCAACTCATCTCTTACACTCCAACAACTATATTTCAAATTACACACACTCCCCTCACAACCATCTCCTTCCCTTACACACTTGCCAACTTACAACTCATTTCCATCACATGCCTAATTCAAATTTGAATTTCAAACCAAGACTCCAATCCATCACATACCATTCTTACACACCCAACTCACCACCTATCTCTTCACTCTCTCTCACACTCCAACAACTCTTTTTCAAATTAGAATTCCTTTCTTAGGCTCCGTTTCATCCCAACCATCCAATTCATCCAAACTTATCACAACCCTTCATCTAACCCTTTCTCTCCAAGGATGGCATATTCCCTTGGATGTTCTCTTTTCACCCAACCATGGTTACTCTTCTTACTCAACCATGGTTAGCTTTTTAACCTTCATCCAACATCCACCCTTTCTCAGCAAGGAAAGCATATTCTTTGGATATTCTTTTCTCACCCAACCATGGTTCAACCTAACCCAACCTTACTCTTTCACTTCCCTCTTTCACATTTGAATTTCAAATTCAAATCTTTCCTCTCTAACATCCACACTTCCTTTCCAAACAAAGGAATATCTTCTTGGCATATTCTTCTCTTCTCCCTATGCCAAGTAAGGAATACCAAACTACCCCTATCCAATTATCTCTTCTTTCTTTGTCTCTTTGATAATTGCTCTCTCTTAAACACTTCACAAAACTTTTTTTTTTTTTTTTTTTTTTTTTTTTTTTTTTTTTTTTTTTTTTTTACAAAATGGCTATTTGAGTTAGTAGACCTTTAGGATGAATAATATTAAGGTATAAATGTGTGAAGTACAATTGGGGGGTTTATCAAGGTTAGGTATTTAAAAGACCAACACCCAAAATGAAGAAAAAGGATCAAACATCCTGGCGCGCTGCCAGCGCTCCGACGCGCCAGCCTTATAAAACTTTTTCTCACTTTTGGGTTTTGGCCTATAAATACCCTATCTTGCCTTTTGTATTCCTCACCCCTTGAAAACATTCTTTCTTTCTAATTTCTTTTCTCTCTACCCTTTAAGTCTACTACACATCTTGTGTTCTTAATCTTTCTCTCTTAGCATCTTTGAAAGAACACATTCTCCTCAAGAGAAGAATCACAAGAACCTAATCCACTCTTGTGATTATGTTGAGGGTCTTCTTCTCTATACCCTTTCTATTAGAATCGAGTCACTAGGTTAGGTTAGGGCTTGATTCAAAGAAACAATATTCTATCATTCAATTTAGTTGTAAGGGAAGTCTTATGTCTTGGTGACCAAGCCTAGATCCTTGGGGTCTTGGTGACTGATGAGTGCTCAAACACTCATCATTTTTACCGTATCTGGACTGCCAAAACATCCAAAAACACCCAAAAACGCATCAAAATACACAAATTATTCCAAAAGTGTGTTTTATATGTTTTAGATGCAAAATGTTTGAAAACAAATGAAAAACGAACAAAGTTTGCACAATTGGCAGTTTCAGTCCCCCAAGTTTCAAAATTTGGCAAAACTAGTCCCTGAAAGTTTAAAACGAAAGAAAAGTCAACCCAAGGCAAAGAAAAGTCAAAAATTATCAAAATAAGTCCTTGGGTGAAAAAGTTTGAGAAAATTACACTTTTACCCCTTAAAATCCAAAAATGACAAAAATGGTCCCTGGAGTTTTGGAAATTGACAGATTTGGTCCCGAGTGAAATATTTTTGATGGAAAAGTAAACATTTGTCCTGGGAATTCATAAAGTGCCAAGTTTAGTCCCCGGATGAAAGTTTTGGAAAAAGTTCAAGTTTAACCCCTCAAGTTTGGTATTTGGGCAAAAATAGTCCTCGGGAATTTTAAAAAGAAAAATTACAACTTTGGTCCTTTGGATATTTAAGCATGGCAAGTTTAATCCCTTGGGATATTTTGGATACTTGCCAAAATAGGCCCCCTAACTTTCGGTTAATTACATTTGAGGTCCTTGTGAATTTTTAAGTTACAACTCATCCGGATCTAAATATATACTCTACCAAATCCAAACCCACAAGTTAACCCACCAGGCCCATTGCAATCCCCTAGCCCAGTTACCACTTCAGCCCACCCTAAACTAATAACAACACCCCGTATTTACCCATCAGTCAAACACGTTGACCACCCCTAACCTCCTCCCTCCACTAGCTGCAACTCCACTGACACACTCCACATTCCCCCTCCTCCACATCAGCATACCCATACCATGTTTCCCCAACTCCACAATACTTCCAAACCTCAATAAATGCCCCTTATTTCCTCCAAGTTACCTAAACCTGCCATGTGAAAAATTGGCGCCAAAACCATTTGAACGACCAGGATGTGATTGACTCATCCAAAGGCTGAGAGAAGTGATGGGAAAGCTGGAGTGGACCCCACAGAAGCTCCATGACCTACTTAATTGAAGAAGAGAAGCTGAGGAGGGTGTGTAGTTTTTAAGTCTAATTTTATTTAATGTATTTTGATGTACTCTCTTATTCCAGTTGTAATACTAGTTTTCAAAGTGTAATTTCAAGTTTGTAATGTATTAAAAAGTTATTGTAATCAAAAAACTTTAAGTGTTCTCATCACTGTCCATGAGTTCCTAAGTTTCATTTGATTTTCCATTCAATGAAAAACAGTGGTAAAGGTTGAAGTTTAGTATTCAGTCGATCCTAATCTAGTTTGTTTATAATCATTCTCAAGTTCATTAAAGTATAAGATTCAAGTTTTTTTTAGTTTCTAAATTTCTGTGTACTAAGAAAAAAAAAAAAATAAGATATCAACAAAAATCAAAAAAAAATTGCAAGTATAAGAGAAGCAAAGGATGGATGGACTGGTTTAGAACCCCATGGGGGGTGTTAGGAATGTGTTTTGATGCAGTGTGATCTTGGTACCTCATTGTTTGCTTGGACTGTTTGTAAGACACTTCCTTACTCTTGATTTCTTTTATTGTCTTATTGTTTGTTATAGGCTTATTTCTGCTTAACTTAGCTTATTAATAGTATACATGCTATATTAGTATTAGTGTAGTATACTAGTTATAGCTTAGATAGTCATTTGCTCAATTTAGCTGTCAAGTAGATCATTTTATGAGATTTGTGGAATTAATGGATTATGGTTGTTAATGTTCATGTTTCTGAGCTTAAATAAGTCCCACACATCAGTATAAAGGCTTATTTGGTTGTTTCATGGTCTAAAATAAGTATTTGATTCACAAATTGTTGAAACAGATAGATAAAGGGGTGTTTGGATCAGTGGATTAGCCATTGATTCATTGGTCTTGGATTGGTGCTTGTTGTTTCCCTACACTACCTAGGACTGTTTTAGCTTTAATCTAACCTTAAAACCTGGTCTCAGTAGCTTTAAAGTCAAAGTAGCAAAGATCCACCACCACAGTTAACTGTGGTGGTTTTTGGAGTCCAAAATCATTTCATCTCAATAGATAAGTGATTGTTTAAACTTAATTCAGTCATCATTTAAGTTACAAACATGTTTTGAGTAAACTAGATTAAGCAAAAGTTCAAAAAAAGTCAAACCATTGCATGTTTTAGAAAAGTCAAAAGCAGTCATTTGTGATTTTGAACAATCTTTGAAGATTCATAACTTGTTGGTTTTTAAGATTTAGGATCTGAAATTTTGTGTGGATAATCTTTACCACTTTGTTTAATTTTGAGATTTATTTCAGATTTTTAGGAATTTATTTAGTGGGCCCCACAAACCATTGAAGTAGGCTGCAGGGCAACCCAGTGCCCTGTGCACAGACCACCACCTCAACCACCATCACTTTGGTGGTTCATTGTGACCACCACAGTGATACCCTAGGTCTTAATTTTGGTTCTCCCAACCCCCCTCCTACCAGGGTGTAGGTTTGACCCTTTTGTTTGACCCCTAGGCCTGTGGACCCCACTCTGCTTGGACCTTTAAGTTTGTCCCCAAACTGCATCAGTCCCTTTTTGCTTATGTGCTTATTCAAGCTTTTTGGCTTATTCAATCTCATTTGTTGCTTAATAAGTGCTTATTATTGATTGTTAGACTCAGTAGAACCAAGTTTACTCAGTGTGGACCCCACCATTCTCCATTTGAGCTTAAAACATCCCACAGTCAACAAAAGTCAACTGAAGGTTCAATAAGCTTTTCAATTGCTTATTCAGTGGGTTTAAACAAAAGTGCTTTTATTAAAGTTAGTTGTTTTTAGCTTATTATCAGTTTAGAAAAAGAAAAAATCAAAAAAATCAACTTTACCAATAGTGATAGCTTCTATTTAATAGGATTTATCTATTTATTTTTCTTTTTAATTAATTTCTAAGTAATATGTCACTTTTATATTTTTAGAAATTATATTTTAGGTTAAAATAATTTTACAAATTTTTCCAGATTTTTATTTTGTCATCTAGTGGTATTTTTAATTAATTTTAGTTTAATTTAGTTTTAATTAATATTAATCAATTAAATAGCTTAATTAGTTTTTATATAGTATAACCTAGTTTTTATAATTTTTATAGCTTCTATTTTAGTTAAAATAATTTTATAAATTTTTATAGAATTTTTACTGTTCATTTAATAGTTTAAATAATTTAAATAGTTTAATTAGATAATAATTAATAAGTAGAATAATAATTAGTTATTTAACTTAAAAATACATAAAATTAACTTTTTATAATTTTTTAGGATTCCCATGATGGTTAATTAGATTTATAAAATTTTTCTTAATTTTCTAAGTCTTTTAAGTATTTTTAATAATTCTAATTAGTTAAATTAATATTAAATAGATAATTAGTAATTAATTAATTATAATTAATTAAATAGTGTAAAAATAATTTTAATTTTTCTTAAAATTTTCTTTTATTATTAGGATTGTAAAAATTTCAATTTTACACTTTTAACCCTTTTCGTCCTTCAGTTGTACTTATTGGTTTGTGCATCTGTTACGTTTTTTAATTAAAACGTACGTTTTTAGTGTTTAGCTCAAATCTTCGTTATCTAAATTCCCGTAATCAGTCACGTAGCTTTCCTAAGCTATATTCGTTAAATAATTCCAAATAATTCTGATCATAACCTTTTCCTGTAGATAATTACTCGATCACAAATACGCCAAAGTTACAATTCACACTTCAACGGGACTTAACGACCTGGTGATACCCTATATTACCCGGAGCATTGACCTAGGCTATTTGACTTTGTTGACCATTATCTGGTCAATATAAGTTAGGTGGTTCAGGCCCAATCAAAATTTGGCGCCGCTGCCGGGGAAGTGTGCGCGTTTCTAAAGCGTTATTTGAGATTAGTGTTATCTCACCTCACTCACTGTATAAATACCACCACTTGTGTATATTTTCGTAATCAAAATACAAAAAAAATCATTAACACTTTTCCTAAAGTGTTAAAACACCAAAAAAAAAATTAATTAAAAACAACAAAACAGATCGTAACGTTTTCTGATTCGGTTTTCTTTTAAGGTGATTCTTAAAGAAAAACGATTTTGGTAAACGAAACGATACCAAAAATATTGTCCAAAAGTTTTTAAACCCATTCACAAAACACAAAAACATCCGTCTCTTTCTTGTGTATAATAATTCTACATAAAAATAAACCGTCGCAAACCAAGACAGAACACCTTCCAACTGGGGGTGTGAACAAATAAGTTCCCAAATCAAAAAGATTAAAACTTGCCTTTGTATCCTGGTAAGTGGTGTACCTTTTCTAAAGAAGCCACTCACCTGTGATTATTGGTTTAAGTTCACTGTCGTTTTGCCTCGACTTTGTTTTGATTGATTTTTGTTCCTAGTGCATGCGCACTCGTTCTTCTAGGTCTACTAGCCCATTACGTGAGCTTGTACGAAAACCTAGAAGACCTCGTCGTCGTTCAGCACCAACAGTCGGATCTGAGATCCGTACTGTTGCCACACCCACTGTCACCATGGCGGAAGACCGTCCCATGTGTGAACTTCTCCAAGCACCCATCGAGGGTTACGGAGATGCCATTATTGTCCCAGCCATCGTGGCTGATAGTTTTGAGCTCAAAACCGGGTTACTCAATCTTGTAACCTCAAGTCAATTTTACGGTTTTGAGAGGGACGATCCTCATGCTCATATTCGATGGTTCAATAAAATCACATCAACCATCAAGTACAAAAATGTCCCATGTGAAGCAATCAAACTCCTTCTCTTCCCATTCTCATTGGAGGGACAAGCCCGGATTTGGCTTGAAAAACAACCTCCACGATCTATTGAGACTTGGGAAGATCTTGTCAAAAAGTTTGTGAATGAATTCTTCCCACCTTCCAAGACCACGAGTCTTAAGAACGAAATCACCAAGTTCACTCAAAAATATGATGAATCTTTTGGTGAAGCGTGGGATCGTTTCAAAGAATTACTTCGCAAGTGTCCACATCATGGTTTCTCTGAGTTGATGCAACTCGATACGTTTTACAATGGCGTGAGCCAAGCTGATCAGGATTCTCTCAATGCCTCCGCTGGAGGTAACTTTTTGAGTAGAACAACAAAAGAAGCTTTGCAAATCATAGAAAACAAGTCTAAGGTCCGCTCTATAAGAAGCAAACCGATTGTTTCCCAAATTAATGCGGGTCCTTCCACTTCATCTTCTGTGGGTCAATCTAGTACGGATGCTAAGATTGACAAGCTCACTGAAGCGATCCAAGCTTTGGTTCTCGCCCAAACAAAGAAAGTCTCATTTCCACAACATCCTCCCCCTGCTGAGGTTAAAAAAGTGGAAGTCTGTGTAACTTGTGGTGGGCCGCATGCCTACTACAATTGCACAGCTACTGATGGTACTCCATACGAAGCTCATGCTGTAGCTGGGTCCCAAAATCAAGGAGGCAATCAATATCGCTCTCCTATGGACCCTAGCTATCGTCCTCAACACCATTATCCTGGACCTCCTGGTTTTAATCAAAACCAAAATGTCCAAAACCGTGGCCAAAATCAAAATAGAGCTAACCAAGGTTATCAAAACCAAGGTAACTTCAATCAGGGTCACGGTTTTCAAAATCAAAACCAAGGGTTCCAAAATCAAGGTTTCCAACAACAAAATCAAGGAAACTTTAATCGGAACCAAGGTCAGGGTAATTTCAATCAGGGATATTTTCATGGAAACAACAACCCTAATCAGGGTAATTTTCAAAATCAAGGTCCCAATCCGAACAATCGTGCTCCAAATATTCCTAATCCGAATCAAGCCATTGTTCCAACCGGGCCTTCATCTGACGAGTTGTTGAAACAATTCATGAAGTCCCAAGAAGAGTTGAACAAGTTGCTGGTCAGCCAGATTTCTGATATCAAGAAGTCTTTAAATGATCGACCCTCGGGCTCAGGTACTACTTTACCGAGCAACACGATCGCTAACCCGAGGGGCGATGCTAAGGCGATCACAACACGAAGTGGTGCTTCATATGATGAACCTACGATTCCTACTACCTCTTCTTCTCCTCCTAAGGTAGTGAATCGTGAACCTGAGGTGACAAAGGACAAAGTGCAAAATCCAAGCTCACGAAGTACAGCACACGTCCAACCTCAGGTTATTCCTGAAACCAGATGTAATCCTGGAGTCGTTTTTGAACCACCAGAAACTCCAGTGGACAACCCTAAATCCAAAACTTCTATTCCCTATCCATCACGTCTCAGTGAACAAAAGCTCCGTGAAAAAGCTAATCACCAAATGGACAAGTTCTTCCAAATCTTTCAAGATTTGCACTTTGACATTAGCTTCGCGGATGCTATTCTCTTGATGCCCAAGTTTGCATCGACAATCAAAAATCTGTTGAGTAATAAAGAGAAACTCTTTGAGATGGCAAAAACTCCTCTAAATGAGAACTGCTCTGCGGTTCTTTTGAAAAAGCTTCCTGAAAAGCTTGGAGATCCCGGGAAATTTCTCATTCCTTGTACTTTCCCGGGTATGGTTGATTGCTTCGCCCTGGCCGATCTAGGTGCTAGCATTAACCTAATGCCATATTCTGTGTGGAAGAAACTCTCTCTTCCCGAACTTACCCCCACGTGCATGACTCTAGAGCTTGCCGATCGTTCGATTTCTCGTCCCATTGGCATTGCCGAGGACGTATTCGTTAAAGTGGGGAAGTTCCATTTTCCGGCAGATTTTGTGATTGTTGACTTTGATGCCGATTCAAGGGTCCCTCTCATTCTTGGGCGGGGATTCCTTAGAACTGGGCGAGCTCTTATCGATGTATTTGAGCATGAGATCACATTACGTGTTGGAACGGAAGCCATAACCTTCAACCTAAATCAAACTTCGAGATACTCCTCCAATTATGATTGTGAGTCGGTGAATCAAATTGATGTCATCGATGTTGCTGCTGAGGAGTATGCTCAAGAGATTTTAGGTTTCATTGATGATTCTTCGAGTGAAAACCTCACTCAATCTTCTCACCCCATCATAGCCAATTCTTCTCCTTCCCTCACTCCGTTTGAGGGAAGTGACTTCATCTTAGAAGAAATGGAGGCGTTTCTCAAAAGTGATTCGATTCCCGATGGAGTCGATAACCAAGAGATCGACCTCGAGAGGGATATTCTCATGCTTGAAAAATTGTTAAACGAAGATCCCTCTCCTCTTCCTGTTCTACCACAACAACTTCATAAAGAGGAGGTCAAAAATGTTGAGAAAACTGATGACTTTCCCGAGGTTGAACTTAAGGACTTGCCGCCTCATCTTGAATATGCATTTCTGGAGGGTGATGATAAATTACCCGTCATAATTGCCAAAGACTTAAGTGATGAGGAAAAGGCTGCTCTCATAAAGGTTTTGAAGTCTCATAAACAAGCAATTGCTTGGCGTCTCTCCGACATCAAGGGCATTGACCCTGAATTCTGTACTCATAAAATTTTAATGGAGGACGACTTCAAACCTGCAGTCCAACAACAAAGAAGGGTGAATCCAAAAATTCACGAGGTTATCAAACAAGAGGTTTTAAAACTTCTTGATGCCGGATTGATTTACCCTATCTCGGACAGTCCTTGGGTCAGCCCAATTCATTGTGTTCCAAAAAAGGGTGGCATTACCGTTGTCACAAATGAGGAGAATGAGTTAATTCCAACTCGTTTGGTTACGGGTTGGCGCGTCTGCATTGATTATCGCAAATTGAATGACGCCACTCGTAAGGATCATTTTCCTCTGCCCTTTATGGATCAGATGCTCGAGAGATTAGCGGGGAATGAGTATTATTGCTTCCTCGATGGTTTCTCGGGTTACTTTCAGATTCCCATTGACCCGCAAGACCAAGAAAAGACCACTTTCACGTGCCCCTATGGAACTTTCGCATATAAACGTATGCCATTTGGCTTATGTAATGCTCCGGGCACGTTTCAAAGATGTATGATGGCCATTTTTTCCGACATGATCGGGAAAAGTATGGAGGTCTTTATGGATGATTTTTCGGTCATTGGGGATTCATTTCAGTCATGCCTCTCCCACTTAGACAATATGCTAAAACGTTGTGAAGACACAAAGTTATGTCTAAATTGGGAGAAGAGTCACTTTATGGTCAAAGAGGGCATTGTCCTCGGCCATAAAATTTCAAAAAACGGGATTGAGGTTGATCGTGCCAAAGTGGACGTCATTGCAAAATTACCTCATCCCACAACTGTGAAAGGTGTTAGGAGCTTTTTGGGTCACGCCGGTTTTTACCGTAGGTTTATTCAAGATTTCTCTAAAATCGCCCGGCCTATGACCCATCTCCTCGAAAAGGATGCTCCTTTTATCTTCTCCCCTGAGTGCATCGAAGCCTTTGAAACATTAAAGAAAAGGCTTACTGAGGCACCGATTCTTGTTGCCCCCGATTGGGACTTGCCCTTTGAGCTCATGTGTGATGCGAGTGATTATGCTATTGGGGCAGTCTTGGGGCAACGTAAAACAAAACATTTTCAGCCTATACACTATGCCAGCAAGACTATGACCGAGGCTCAAAGCCATTACACCACCACTGAAAAGGAATTGTTAGCTGTGGTGTATGCTTTTGAAAAATTCCGGCCATACTTGATTCTGACAAAAAGCATAGTGTATACGGATCACTCGGCTTTGAAGTACCTTTTTGCAAAACAAGATGCAAAGCCGAGACTTCTTCGTTGGGTTCTCCTCCTTCAGGAATTTGATATCATTATTCGTGATAAAAAAGGAGCTGAGAACCTAGCTGCTGATCATCTCTCCCGTCTTGAAAACCCCCACCAAGATGCTTTCGAGAAAAAGGAAATAAATGAAACATTTCCTCTCGAAACCCTCAATGCGGTTTCATTTCGTGGAGACTCTACTACCCCATGGTTTGCCGACTTTGCAAACTACCTTGCGGGTAATTTCATTGTGAAAGGGATGTCGTCCCAACAGAAAAACAAATTCTTTAAAGATGTAAAACATTACTTCTGGGACGACCCCTACTTGTTCAAAATCTGTGCGGATCAAGTCATCCGGCGGTGTGTGTATGGTCAAGAAGCCACTGAAATTCTTAAGGCTTGCCATGCTGGTCCCACGGGGGGCCACCACAATCCAAATTACACCGCCAAAAAGGTGTTTGATTCCGGTTTCTTTTGGCCCACAATCTACAAGGATGCCCATGAATTGGTCAAATCCTGTGACGCTTGTCAACGTCACGGGAATATTTCACAAAAGAATGAAATGCCACAAAATGCAATTCAAGTTTGTGAAATCTTTGACGTTTGGGGCATTGACTTTATGGGGCCATTCCCGTCATCTCATGGAAACAAGTATATACTCGTGGCCGTTGACTATTTGTCAAAATGGGTCGAAGCAAAAGCTTTACCCACAAATGATGCCCGAGTAGTTGTGAAGTTTTTGAAAGCTCTCTTTGCTCGATTTGGAACTCCACGTGCTATAATTAGTGATCGTGGTACGCATTTTTGCAATGACAAATTCGATAAAGTCATGCAAAAGTATGGTGTAACTCACCGTCTTTCTACTGCGTACCACCCTCAAACAAGTGGACAAGTAGAAGTTTCCAATCGAGGCATAAAGAGAATTTTGGAGAGAACCGTTGGGGAAAATCGTGCATCTTGGTCGGATAAATTAGATGATGCACTTTGGGCTTTCCGTACGACGTATAAAACACCCATTGGGTGTACGCCATATAAGCTTGTGTACGGGAAAGCGTGCCATCTTCCGATCGAGCTTGAGCATAAAGCCTATTGGGCTCTCAAGCATGCCAATTTCGACCTCAAAACTGCGGGTGATCACAGGAAAGTTCAACTCAATGAATTAAATGAACTCCGTGATCAAGCTTACGAGAACTCTTTGATCTATAAAGAAAAGACAAAGAAGATTCATGACTCCAAGATCAAAAACCGCATTTTCAATGTTGGTGATCGAGTCCTTCTTTTCAACTCTAGACTCAAGATCTTCTCGGGAAAGCTAAAAACCCGATGGACTGGTCCATTCACTATCGTTAAGGTTTATCCTTATGGCACCGTCGAGTTATCACAAAATGACGGCCCTAACTTCAAAGTGAATGGACATCGTCTAAAGCACTACTTTGGAGAGGACATACCACCCATGGTTGTCCCGGATCTCCAAACTTTCCCCAAGGACAATTGAATTCGGGGATCGAGTCAAGCTAGTGACTCGGTGAACAAAAATTAGCAACATATACGGGTTTTCACCCGTATTTCTGACTTCTTTCTATTTTCTACCACCCAAGTGTGGGGGAGTGGCCATCCCCCACCGTTTCAAAAGTAAATATTTTTCAAAATTCAATAAACATGTTTTGTATATTATGTCATTCATCTCCCGGGCTGTCAAGGCACATTTACTACAGTTAATCATTCACAAGTGGTTAGCTTGCGTGGTAAACTTGACACAAGCCTGGGAAGTGTATGTATATTATTATTCATCTTCCAGGCTGTCAGGGCAGATTTATTACAGTTAATCATTCACAAGTGAGTAGCTTGCGTGGTAAACCTGACACAAACCTGGAAGGTGTATGTATATTATAAAATTTATCATTCAACTCCCGGGCTGTTAGGACGAATTTATTACAGTTAATCATTCACAAGTGGTTAGCTTGCGTGGTAAACCTAACACAAGCCTGGGAGGTAGTGAGCAAAAAAAAAAAAAAAAAAAAAATTGTATGTACAGATAAAATAAAGTGAAAAATACAAAACAAAATTCCACAGTTAGCTTCGAATATTATCCTTTTACGTTCACAGATTCGGCATAATAGCCGGGACTTTGAATATTGAGGGCAATATTCATTTCTAAGTGTGGGGGGGAAATTCTAGCGAATTTTATCGCAAAATACTTTCAAGTACCCCCATTTTAGGCCAAAAAAAAAAAAAAAAAAAAAAAAAAAAAAAAAAAAAAAAAATTTCAAAATTTTTCACTTTATTCCAAAATTTTTGTGGTTATCAGTCCGCCAAAGTCTTAATGACAAAGGGATTGGCTAGTCCAGGAGCAAACGGCTCTTGGTAAAGACAACTCAAATCCGTTGATGGCTGGCAGTTTGCCAAAAACTTGCATGGTTCCTCAACTCCCCCGCATCCTTATAAGCAAATGAGTTGGCTAGCCCACAAGATTATGGCTTGTGGTAAAGGCAGTGGAAAAACCATAATTGGTAATCAGCTCACCAAGATGTTGACTAGGTCCATCAAGATGCTGGCTAGTCCAGGAGCAAACGGCTCTTGGTAAAGACTTATCAAATCCGTTGACAGCTGGTGGTTTGCTCAAAATCACACGGTTATCAGGTGTGCCACAGTTCTTACACCTGGCTACTCCAGAAGTGATGGCTTTTGGTAAAGAGATTAAAATCCATTATGTTTTTCTCAAAAGATTGCTAGGGACTAGCAATAGCTTAGTGTGGGGGATTGATGAGTGCTCAAACACTCATCATTTTTACCGTATCTGGACTGCCAAAACATCCAAAAACACCCAAAAACGCATCAAAATACACAAATTATTCCAAAAGTGTGTTTTATATGTTTTAGATGCAAAATGTTTGAAAACAAATGAAAAACGAACAAAGTTTGCACAATTGGCAGTTTCAGTCCCCCAAGTTTCAAAATTTGGCAAAACTAGTCCCTGAAAGTTTAAAACGAAAGAAAAGTCAACCCAAGGCAAAGAAAAGTCAAAAATTATCAAAATAAGTCCTTGGGTGAAAAAGTTTGAGAAAATTACACTTTTACCCCTTAAAATCCAAAAATGACAAAAATGGTCCCTGGAGTTTTGGAAATTGACAGATTTGGTCCCAAGTGAAATATTTTTGATGGAAAAGTAAACATTTGTCCTGGGAATTCATAAAGTGCCAAGTTTAGTCCCCGGATGAAAGTTTTGGAAAAAGTTCAAGTTTAACCCCTCAAGTTTGGTATTTGGGCAAAAATAGTCCTCGGGAATTTTAAAAAGAAAAATTACAACTTTGGTCCTTTGGATATTTAAGCATGGCAACTTTAATCCCTTGGGATATTTTGGATACTTGCCAAAATAGGCCCCCTAACTTTCGGTTAATTACATTTGAGGTCCTTGTGAATTTTTAAGTTACAACTCATCCGGATCTAAATATATACTCTACCAAATCCAAACCCACAAGTTAACCCACCAGGCCCATTGCAATCCCCTAGCCCAGTTACCACTTCAGCCCACCCTAAACTAATAACAACACCCCGTATTTACCCATCAGTCAAACACGTTGACCACCCCTAACCTCCTCCCTCCACTAGCTGCAACTCCACTGACACACTCCACATTCCCCCTCCTCCACATCAGCATACCCATACCATGTTTCCCCAACTCCACAATACTTCCAAACCTCAATAAATGCCCCTTATTTCCTCCAAGTTACCTAAACCTGCCATGTGAAAAATTGGCGCCAAAACCATTTGAACGACCAGGATGTGATTGACTCATCCAAAGGCTGAGAGAAGTGATGGGAAAGCTGGAGTGGACCCCACAGAAGCTCCATGACCTACTTAATTGAAGAAGAGAAGCTGAGGAGGGTGTGTAGTTTTTAAGTCTAATTTTATTTAATGTATTTTGATGTACTCTCTTATTCCAGTTGTAATACTAGTTTTCAAAGTGTAATTTCAAGTTTGTAATGTATTAAAAAGTTATTGTAATCAAAAAACTTTAAGTGTTCTCATCACTGTCCATGAGTTCCTAAGTTTCATTTGATTTTCCATTCAATGAAAAACAGTGGTAAAGGTTGAAGTTTAGTATTCAGTCGATCCTAATCTAGTTTGTTTATAATCATTCTCAAGTTCATTAAAGTATAAGATTCAAGTTTTTTTTAGTTTCTAAATTTCTGTGTACTAAGAAAATAAAAAAAAATAAGATATCAACAAAAATCAAAAAAAAATTGCAAGTATAAGAGAAGCAAAGGATGGATGGACTGGTTTAGAACCCCATGGGGGGTGTTAGGAATGTGTTTTGATGCAGTGTGATCTTGGTACCTCATTGTTTGCTTGGACTGTTTGTAAGACACTTCCTTACTCTTGATTTCTTTTATTGTCTTATTGTTTGTTATAGGCTTATTTCTGCTTAACTTAGCTTATTAATAGTATACATGCTATATTAGTATTAGTGTAGTATACTAGTTATAGCTTAGATAGTCATTTGCTCAATTTAGCTGTCAAGTAGATCATTTTATGAGATTTGTGGAATTAATGGATTATGGTTGTTAATGTTCATGTTTCTGAGCTTAAATAAGTCCCACACATCAGTATAAAGGCTTATTTGGTTGTTTCATGGTCTAAAATAAGTATTTGATTCACAAATTGTTGAAACAGATAGATAAAGGGGTGTTTGGATCAGTGGATTAGCCATTGATTCATTGGTCTTGGATTGGTGCTTGTTGTTTCCCTACACTACCTAGGACTGTTTTAGCTTTAATCTAACCTTAAAACCTGGTCTCAGTAGCTTTAAAGTCAAAGTAGCAAAGATCCACCACCACAGTTAACTGTGGTGGTTTTTGGAGTCCAAAATCATTTCATCTCAATAGATAAGTGATTGTTTAAACTTAATTCAGTCATCATTTAAGTTACAAACATGTTTTGAGTAAACTAGATTAAGCAAAAGTTCAAAAAAAGTCAAACCATTGCATGTTTTAGAAAAGTCAAAAGCAGTCATTTGTGATTTTGAACAATCTTTGAAGATTCATAACTTGTTGGTTTTTAAGATTTAGGATCTGAAATTTTGTGTGGATAATCTTTACCACTTTGTTTAATTTTGAGATTTATTTCAGATTTTTAGGAATTTATTTAGTGGGCCCCACAAACCATTGAAGTAGGCTGCAGGGCAACCCAGTGCCCTGTGCACAGACCACCACCTCAACCACCATCACTTTGGTGGTTCATTGTGACCACCACAGTGATACCCTAGGTCTTAATTTTGGTTCTCCCAACCCCCCTCCTACCAGGGTGTAGGTTTGACCCCTAGGCCTGTGGACCCCACTCTGCTTGGACCTTTAAGTTTGTCCCCAAACTGCATCAGTCCCTTTTTGCTTATGTGCTTATTCAAGCTTTTTGGCTTATTCAATCTCATTTGTTGCTTAATAAGTGCTTATTATTGATTGTTAGACTCAGTAGAACCAAGTTTACTCAGTGTGGACCCCACCATTCTCCATTTGAGCTTAAAACATCCCACAGTCAACAAAAGTCAACTGAAGGTTCAATAAGCTTTTCAATTGCTTATTCAGTGGGTTTAAACAAAAGTGCTTTTATTAAAGTTAGTTGTTTTTAGCTTATTATCAGTTTAGAAAAAGAAAAAATCAAAAAAATCAACTTTACCAATAGTGATAGCTTCTATTTAATAGGATTTATCTATTTATTTTTCTTTTTAATTAATTTCTAAGTAATATGTCACTTTTATATTTTTAGAAATTATATTTTAGGTTAAAATAATTTTACAAATTTTTCCAGATTTTTATTTTGTCATCTAGTGGTATTTTTAATTAATTTTAGTTTAATTTAGTTTTAATTAATATTAATCAATTAAATAGCTTAAGTAGTTTTTATATAGTATAACCTAGTTTTTATAATTTTTATAGCTTCTATTTTAGTTAAAATAATTTTATAAATTTTTATAGAATTTTTACTGTTCATTTAATAGTTTAAATAATTTAAATAGTTTAATTAGATAATAATTAATAAGTAGAATAATAATTAGTTATTTAACTTAAAAATACATAAAATTAACTTTTTATAATTTTTTAGGATTCCCATGATGGTTAATTAGATTTATAAAATTTTTCTTAATTTTCTAAGTCTTTTAAGTATTTTTAATAATTCTAATTAGTTAAATTAATATTAAATAGATAATTAGTAATTAATTAATTATAATTAATTAAATAGTGTAAAAATAATTTTAATTTTTCTTAAAATTTTCTTTTATTATTAGGATTGTAAAAATTTCAATTTTACACTTTTAACCCTTTTCGTCCTTCAGTTGTACTTATTGGTTTGTGCATCTGTTACGTTTTTTAATTAAAACGTACGTTTTTAGTGTTTAGCTCAAATCTTCGTTATCTAAATTCCCGTAATCAGTCACGTAGCTTTCCTAAGCTATATTCGTTAAATAATTCCAAATAATTCTGATCATAACCTTTTCCTGTAGATAATTACTCGATCACAAATACGCCAAAGTTACAATTCACACTTCAACGGGACTTAACGACCTGGTGATACCCTATATTACCCGGAGCATTGACCTAGGCTATTTGACTTTGTTGACCATTATCTGGTCAATATAAGTTAGGTGGTTCAGGCCCAATCAGTGACCAAGCCTAGATCCTTGGGGATCTAGTCGGAAGTCTTGTGTCTTGGTGATCAAGCCTAGATCATTGGGGATCTATTTGGGGTTTGATACTTCCTGTGGGAAGTCTTAGTGATCTTTGTGGTTAAGTTGAATCACGAGTCTTTGTGGGTGGTTTCCGATGGCGGAATACCGTAGGGAGTAGCTCTTCTTAGTGAGCACCGATCTTATGCATATCAGTGGAGTGAAGTTGTATACGGTTCGTAATCCACCATAAGGATTATACTTAGTGAATAGTATAGATGTCGTGGATTCGAAACTGGACGTATGGAAGGTATAAACCCCCCATCCTGAACCAGTATATATCGTGGTGTCTCTTTACATGCTTTATATACTTTGGTTCTGATTGTTGTTATTGTAGTTGTTGTATAACCACTTATTGATCTTTGAGGCTTGAAGTCTTCAAACTTCTAAAAAGCCGAAAAGACCGTATTCACCCCCTCTACGGTTCTACAATTGGTATCAGAGAGGTATACTCAAGTTTTTTAGCGTTAAAATCTTTTCGAGAAGTCGTTCTAAGTCAAAAACTTCTTTTTCAAAAATCTAAAATCCTAACTAAGATTTTTGGTAAAGTAGAGTACTAGAGTATAGATCCATGGTTCAAGAGAACTATGTTGAGGGGTGTTCTATGCAAAGAACACCTTTGCTAGAAACCGATGGGGTTTTATTTTTTTATTTTATAATAAATTCATATTTTTTTTACTTTCTTACATTTTCGTCGGTTTTCATATGTTTCCGTCTGTTTTCTTACGTTTTCGTCCGTTTTCATACGTTTTCGTTCGTTTTTATCCGTATTCATATGTTTATATACATTTTCAGACATTTTTGTCCGTTCTTATACGTTTTTATACGTCTCCGTCCGTCTTCTTACGTTTTTGTCCGCTTTCATAAGTTTTCGTTCGTTTTCGTCCGTGTTTGTCCGTTTTCATATGTTTATATACGTTGTTAGACGTTTTAGTCTATTTTCATACGTTTTCGTCTGTTTTTTTTTAAGTTTTCGTCCATTTTAGACGTTTTCATCTGTTTTCAGACGTTTTCGTCCATTTTATACGCTTTCATCCGTTTTCATCCGTTTATGTAAGTTTTCATTCATTTTCAGACGATTTTGTCCGTTTTTTTACATTTTTGTTTGTTTTCAGACATTTTCGTTCGTTTTCATACGTTTTTACCCGTTTTCATACATTTTTGACTGTTTTTTTACGTTTTCGTTCGTTTTTATACGTTTTCGTCCATGTTTGTCCGTTTTAATACGTTTTCGTCCGTTTTCATATGTTTTCAGCAGTTTTTATACGTTTTCGGCAGTTTTTATACGTTTTCGTCCATTTTCATCCATTTTTCATACATTTTCATCCGTTTTCAGACGTGTTTTTACACTTTCATACGTATTCGTTCGTTTTCTAATATTTTCGTTCGTTTTCGTACGTATCTGAATATCACAATTGATTTTCTTAATATCACAAGTGCTATTTAGAAATGTATGAAAATTGCCAAAAATGAACAAAAACGTATATAAACGTATGAAAACGGATGAAAACATATAAAAACGGACGAAAACGGACAAAAATGTATGAAAACGTAAGAATACGGATGAAAACGTAAGAAAGTGAAAAAAATGTGAATTAAAAAAAATGTGAAAATCACTTGTGATATTCAAAATATCACTTGTGATTTTCTGAATATCACTTGCGATTTTATGTTATTAAACATTAGTTGAAAATCGCTTGTGATATTCAGAATGTCACTTGTGATATTCAGAATATCACTTGTGATATTCAGAATATCACAAGTGATATTCTGAATATCACAAGTGATATTCTGAATATCACAAGTGATTTTCATATTACAAAACATTAGTTGAAAATCACTTGTGATATTCAGAATATCACTTGTGATTTTTTGATTATCACTTGTGATATTCTGAATATCACAAGTGATTTTCATGTTACAAACAGTAGTTGAAAATAACTTGTGATATTTATAATATCACTTGTGATATTTTGAGTATCACAGAATATCACTTGTGATATTTAGAAATGTATGAAAACGTCTAAAAATTGCCGAAAACATTTAAAAACGGACAAAAACCTAGGAAAGTAGACGAAATCGTAAGAAAATGGACGAAAACGTCTGAAAATGTATAAAAACAGACTAAAATGTCAAAAATGGACGAAAACGTAAGAAAAATGGACGAAAATAGATGAAAACTTATAAAAATTGATGAAAACGGATGGAAACGTATAAAAACGGACAAAATCGTATAAAATTAGACGAAAACGTATGAAAACGGACGAAAACGTATGAAAACGGACAAAAACGGACGAAAACGTATAAAAACGAACGAAAATGTCTGAAAACGAACGAAAACATATAAAAACGGACGAAAACGTCTGAAAATAGACGAAAACATAAAAAAACGGATAAAAACGTTTGAAAAAGTATAAAACTGCCAAAAACGTATGAAAACGGACGAAAACGTCTGAAATGGACAAAAATGTTTAAAAACAGACGAAAACGTCTGAAAACGGACGAAAACTTACAAAAACGAACGAAAACGTATGAAAACGGACGAAAACGTATGAAAACGGAGAAAAACGTCTAAAAACGTATATAAACATATGAAAACGGACAAAACGGACGAAAACGTAAGAAAACAGATGAAAGCGTAATAAAGTGAAAAAAAAAAGTGAATTTATAATAAAACGTGGATTAAAAAATAAAGGAAAAAAAAAAGTTAAAAGAAACGTGAATAAATAAGTAAGACAAAAAGATAAAGAAAAAGAATGGACTAGATGAATTTCCACTATTAGATCAAAACTAGATGGATGGTGGGGATTTGTCCCTCAGTATACAACAAAAACTTAGTCTCTAAAATAACTCATTTCTAAAGTACTGACCCATATATTTTAAATATATGTTTCTAAACTGTATTCTTATGGGTTTGGTCTATGGTCTTTAAAGATCTTCTTGCAATCTGCACAAACTCACATTTAGAAACATATATGTATATTTATGCAGAACGAGAAATTACGGTGGTGACCGATTTATCGAGAACCGGAGCATGAGCTTGTAGGGGAAATTCAGCTTTATATAGCTTATACTACAAGTTTAGATGATAGTCTCAAGGTTAGCATGGTGATGAAGTTCTTGATTCTGAAACTTCTTTTTAGTATTGTGATTGCTTTTATAAATAATCAACACATCATATTTCAGTAAGATCATAAATAATAAATTAAATCTTTGAATAAAATGATTTAGGTGTGTTAGAAGATGACATAAACATTAAGGGTTGTTTGGTAAATTTGATAATTTGTGTGACTTGTTGTATAAGTTTGGTTATAACTTGGAAACTATTATATGACGGTTAGTGTAGCCTATAAATAGTGATCGATAATTCTTAGTACATTTGGAATTAGAATTAAGAATCTTTGAATTACAATTTTGTATTTGGTACCTTCGAATTTGGTTTTGTATTTGATTTGGTATTTTGAATAAAGCTTCCGCTTCGTTTGTTTGATTTTGTGTTTGTTTCATCTTTGAATTACCAAAAAGTGGTAGCAGAGCTAGGTTCGTTTAGACATGAAGAAGAAAAAGTTTGTTTAGGGTTTGTTTGGATTGTAGTTTGATTGTTTTTGGTTTGAAGAATTGTTTGAATTGTATTTGGAATAATCGTTTTCGGTGGAGCTTCTAAAGTAGGTTTTGTTTGATCGATGGTTTATTTTTGCTTTTGGAATTTAAGAATCAATTTGTTTTGAGTGGTATCTGATCTATGGTTTTTCATTTGAAAGTTCGTTTGGTTTTCGAACCTCTGCCGACTAAAAATAAGAAAAAAACCGGGTTGGTTTGGAATTTTTTGGAATACAATTGATTGTTGCCTTGCCGCTTCGAATACAGTAAGGTTTGTTGGATTCGATTGTTTATTGAATTTGGGTTTTTTGTTTGAAACTGGGCCTATGTTTCAGTATTTAGGTTTCTCGAATTACTGGTTGATAAAAGTATGATATATTGGGTCCTTGTTTTGTGGCATTGGTTGTTTGACTCTTGGATGATCGTTTGTTTGTTGACTGCCACATTCAACTTTTGTTTATAGTTGTTTGATCAAATATTTGGATTTTGCTTCGAAGATACGAAGACATGAAGACATCAGTTTGGTACTTTGGTTTTATGATATTTGTATTGGTTTTAGTATTTGAATTTGAATCGGGAATTTGGACTGTAATCCTTATAACATAAGTGAGTCATTAGTATTATTATCCGTATTATATTTGAGGTGTTTGAATTATTATAGCCCATTCGTCAAGTTATTTATTAACTTGAATTTGTTTGGTAACTGGATAATAAGTTTGAAGTTGGACCGTAATACTTATCAAATAAGTGGGTCATTAGAATTTGAAATTGATGTTTGAAATTTTTAGATCGATTTGGTGTTTGAAGACTTGGTTATAATCGGGTCATTTGAATTTTGTTCGATAGTTGGGAATTTGTCAGTTTGAAAATTTGGATCTTCTTTTGTCGGGCTTTTGAAGTTTGTTGCCTGAATTTGATTGTCTTTGTTGAAGATTGTTTAAGCTGGTTTGGTTTTGTTGGTTGACCGTTTTGAATTTGTCGGTTAACATTTGATTGCTCGTTTTGAAGCTATCGGCGTTTGTTTTGGATCGAATTTGTTATGGATTGCTTTTGGGAATCGATCGTTTGATTTGAATTTGGCTAGTATCTCTAGCGTTTGGAACTTTGACTTTGATTTGAAGCATGTGGAGGAGTTTAAGTCACAGTGAAGATTATTAGAAGATGACTTAAACTTTAAGAGTTGTTTGGTAAATTTGATAATTTGTGTGACTTGTCTTACAAGTTTGGTTAGAATTTGGAAACTGTTATATGACGGTTAGTGTAGCCTATAAATAGGGATTGATAGCTTTATAAATCTTAGTATATTTGTAACTAGAATTTGGAATCTCTGAATTACAATTTTGTATGTGATACATTCGAATTTGGTTTTGTATTTGATTTGGTATTTTTTGACCGGGTCCTGGCTCGGCCTGGGCTTTGTGCACCTCTATGTTGAAGTCCTGTGCCGCACAATGACTATAACATTATTTCCTTCAACACATCTGTTGGGAAACTTGTATATGCTATGATAATCCCAAATATAGTGACAACAATAAATCAAGTGTACAAGATCTTTAAGAAACATGACATTTGGATTTTTCTATACAAATAAGTTAGAATATTGATACATGGTAAAAGTGTAAAGCACAATTATGTCTTGCATTTTTTTTTTAAATCCTCTTAGAGAATTGATTAACAAGTTTCTAAGGATTGAGATCTTGTCATATTCAAATGAACATGATAGGTCATGTTGACCAATTAAAAGCAAGAAAAATGAAATAAAGGTCCACTTATTAGTTAAAATCAATGATTCATTTTTTATTTACCCTCATGATATTATCAACGTGACATATTATGTTCACTTTAACATCGCTGATAACAAAATATCACAATACACTTGTCGTGTGATTTTGACTAAATGGAGTACTGGAGTATGACATTGCACAAATAATCCATTTCTCATGAAAGCAAAAGCAACTCTTTCCCCACCACTATCACCATCGCTTCTGATGGAAAAAAAATGGCTTCCTTACCCAATAGATCGCCATCGCTTCTTGTGGATCAATGTCACCACTTTTCTCTGCATCATTTACTAAAATAGTGATCTCCTAGACTCATGTATACTCTAAGATAGAGCCAGGAAAATTGAATTTGATTGATTCAAAACAAGAGTTTGGAACAATTAGAAAATTACACAACCACTGATGAAGGATTCCTCAAAAAGTTAAGAATTACGCACATGCACGAATCCTAGGGAAATCTACAAGTACGCAACTA
This sequence comes from Artemisia argyi, assembly GCA_030686995.1. NCBI lineage: Eukaryota > Viridiplantae > Streptophyta > Magnoliopsida > Asterales > Asteraceae > Artemisia > Artemisia argyi. Next base: position 53,473,495 of record CM060707.1, read on the forward strand.
TGCTTTCAAAAATACCACTCGCAGTTAAAACTCCTAAGAATGTATAACCAAATAATAATAATAATACATTTCCAATACTGTGTTTATGACATATACTCCTATAATTGGTTGGATTGAAACATAACCTTACTTTCCAAAACTTTAGAGACAATTATGCAAATAAAATTAAGATTACTTCATTTCAATTGTTAACCAATTTCTGATTAAAAAAACTACTTCAAAGGTTTTGCACTTTCAAGAATACACTTCGGTGAGTTTTGCGTAGTTTCCGTTTTGTTTAATTATTTCATCATTTGACCAGCTATAGGTAAGGCATAGCTGGATAAACAAATTCATTAGCAAATGATCAAAATTGGCACTCTAAATGAAAACTATAGACAAGTTTCCTTTCAATATGTCAAACAGCAAACAGAGACTAAAATATTGTCAACTTGAATCGATGCAATGAAGATCTTAACAACATTAATCGACATGTACACCAAAAAACTAGAATTTACAAAATTCCCCAGGCTTCGGCCAATAACAATGACAACTATACCCCTACATGAAAAGGCAAGTATACAAAGCGCTAAACAATGGGTTTTGAAAATATGGGGCAAACTAGTAAAACAAAAGATCTAAGAAAGGAGAGATGGGAGCTCTGTACATATATCTCTATATCTTTCTCCATCACTCCAAGGCTCTAAACATCGATAATTCTATATATACAAATTAGCCTTGCCACATTACTCCAGTCAACCCTACAATAACTTCTAGAGAACAAATGCTGCCTGTTTTCATCTTTGTACTAAACCGCCTGCTGCAACTACGAATGTCATCTGCTAGGTATAACAACCAAAGCAACAATTAACTGTCTGTAAAAACGATCCTATCTTAAGAAATGTAAATAATAATTCCTGAATGGCATGAAAAGTAGTCCACAATCATGTAAAAATGTCATTTTTCATCATGCCTAATGTAACAATAATAATGCATGGTAGAAGCATATTGTTGTTTTAGTTTCATTTGTAAGCTTAATCAACTTTGTTCACGTATATGCAACGTGGTTGCGGAAAAATAAGGCGAAAACAAACCTGTACATTGCTGTTACATGTGAATGACAGCCCAACCTGGATGGCCTAGTACCAGTCACCAAAAAGCTGTAGCGAGAACTGCATTCCAGTTAAAAATTAGTGATCCAGGCGGGAACCATTAGCTACGAAGACGGTTGCTGTTGCCACTGTACACCAGCATCACGTCCAAGAGAATTAGGCAAGGTGTCTGGTGAAGACTGCTTACGAACAACACCATAATTAACTGCTGACTCAGAATGCTCACTGTCAGTATCTTCACTGTTCGATCCAGGTGGAGACATCCCAGTTGGAACCTTACCAAATTGTGTTGCATTATCCAACACTAAACCACAAGAATCAAAATATGGCTCAGATATCTGAGCCACTTCTCTAGCTTGCAGCTTGCCAGTCGGAAGATCAGAAGAACTTCCTTTTAGATTCTGTACCGCCCTTTGAGCAGCTGCTGTTTGAGTTTGACTCGCTAGCTTTAGGCGCGGTTGTGGCTGTCGGTGGTTGGAGGCAACCATGACTGGTGGTGTACCAGATGAGGGAACTACTGATGGAGCATGATTGTTGATAGTAGTATCAGATGAAGAAGAAGGCCTTTTCTGTTGACCAGGAAATCTTTTCTGTAGCGACTGATTTAAAGAACGAGGCATCGGCTGCTTAGATGCCACCTGAGTGACAGGACTTAACCCAGACAGTCCAGGATTTAAGTTACCCTGACCACTCTGCAGCATCTGATGCCCGACCTGCTGCTCGCCTTTCTCTGCAACAGAATGTCCATCTGAGAATCCATTCCCTTTAATAACCTTAGCCTGCTGCTGAGAGTGTTGCTTGCCAGGTGGTTGAACTTGTGGCTGGCGGCGTTGTGGTTTCATTGTATGGTTGCCACCTGTTTGAGGGTTACGTACAAGCGCTTGGGGTGGTGGTACAGGCTGTTTCTGGGGATGTTGAGGCATCGGATTCAAGGAGGATGTCCCGATAGGTGAAAGAGATACTGGTGAAGAGGATTGTGATTGAATTTGTGTACTACTTTGAGGAGATGAAACTGGAAGTGGAGATTGTTGTGGTTGTCCATGTGGCATAATGGCATTGGAAGCAGCAAATTGCTGTTGCAGCAAGCGTTGTTGATGAAGTTGTCTCTCTTTCATAAACCGCATTCCAAAGGCTGGATGTTGAGAGTTGGCTGCAAGATTTGGAGGTCCTTGAAGATGATGTGGATGTGAATTACTATTTGGCATGTGTGGAGACTGCTGGGGGGACATTGGATTTGGAAAGGAAACCATGGCACTTGTAAATGGGGGAACTCCTTGAGCGCTCCCACCTTGGGATACCTGCTGCAAATGACGATCTGGTGCCATAGCTTGCCTTTGATGATCAGTATTCTGGTTAGGCTGTAACAAAAAGTCGTATCATAAAATTGGAACTCAATGTCTTTCATGTAAAGTTTGTTACGAAAGAATATTATTTTAAGCTAAATTTGGAAGATTCTCAGTTCGTATCATAAAGCCTATCTTTTTTTCACACAAAAAAACATTAAAAAATCATGTTTGATGAAATTAGTAATTGGTTTGACAAAAAATCAAAATTTGCTAAACAATCGAACTCTTGCCCTTTAAACAACATAAGACGCCCAAATACTTATTTCTGCCATTAGTTATATAGAAGTGAATCATCTAAATTCAAAACACATATCACACGACTTTTAGGCCTCTATAAAGAAGCCAAAGAAGTTTGGCCTCCAATACCCAAATTTAATACCTACTTCAAGTCATACAGCATATGATTCGATATCTACCCAAAAATCAATGCTAAAAAACTCACCCTCATCATACGCAAAGCCTCACGAGGTCGCATCACATTCCCTTGACCAGGACCGGCCCCAGCGTGCATATTTGCAGGTGTTGGCATTGCTACACCTGAATTCACCGTAGACGGAGAGGGAAGCCCTTGAAATCCTGGTCTTGCCATTGCCATGTTTCTGTTCATCCCATTTATGCCACCCATACCATTCCCACCAGGTAACACACGAACCCCACGATCAGTTCCGGAATGAGACCCAGGAGGCAAACTCGACTGTTGCATGTTCCTAGCAGACATTTGATTGTATTGTTGCATTCTTTGCTGCTCGTCTATCGATAAAGGACCTGCTCTTGGGATCCCATATCTTCCATCCCTAAACAAGCACAATGTATATATATCAGATAAAGATGGCTTACTTGGCATGCTGTGGGCAAGTTAGGTAACGGATCAGGATGGTTGGGTCAAATCGGGTTTTAAGCAGGTCCAAATGGATCGAAAGACAAGTCACCACTTTTTAATTCATTCTCATAACTTTTATAAATATTTAGCATTTACTATTCAATATGAATTATAAAGACTACATGTTAAAAAAAATATCATTACTAGGCATAAAAAATTAAGCATTTGACAATTACTTAACGTCATTTCTTTAGTAAAATGGTGTACATTAAACAAACCAAATCAACCCATTTCCTGTTTAGCTATGTTCCATTTTTTTTTTTTTTTTTTTTTTTTTTTTTTTTTTTTTTTTTTTTTTTTTTTTTTTCTCTTTACGTTGGGACAATACACAAAACAAAGACACATGTTTTAGTAAGATTGTAATTGCCAACTCTAACAGCGGGGAACGTGTAATCAAAAGCTATTTACAGCATTACCTTACAGAGGGACTATGTGGAGCCGATGCCAAGTGACTACCAACAGCCATTGGAGAAGAACCCGGTAGTGAGGAACCTGAAGTAGAGCCAGGAACCATTGGCGCAACATTGCCTTGGTTTCCAACTGGTAATCCACCTGCAGTATGGGGAGCTTGATAACCAACAGGAACAAAATCTGGGCCAGTTGAATTTGCATCATATAGATCAAGAGGCCTTCAATTAATAAATTGACAGCAAATAGTGTCAGATACAAATTAAGCAGAGAAGAAACAAGTAAAGAGAGAAGGAAAAAAAAAAAAAATCAGAGAAAACTCAAATGTGTAATTGTAATGGGCATGTGCACAAAAGCTTACGTGAGGACAGGTCCACCATTGAGGTTATTTGGGAAGACTTGAGAAAGAGCAAGTGCATGAGAACCGTGAGGCTGCTGGAGTTGTTTTGGATCCTGATTATCCTTCTTTGGCAGAAAAATTGCAATGAAACATATTACATCAGTTCAAGTACCATATTTGCATAAAAGAACATAGCACTTTTGCTTATCACCCTCTGTTGACAACTAATATGACCCTCACTTCTTCATAATACAAGGATTTTTTTTAATCAAAATGCATACAGATTATGCAATAACAATGTGAATATAACTATTTTGAAGAATATATAATATTTACATAAGATCATGTCCTACTAACTGGGGACTAAACATACAATGCTAACGAGCTAAAAAGAAGTCACAAAATGAGTGAATTTTGAACCATGCAAAACTTTATTATTGAGCTGTTGTAGGCAAAATGTAAGCAACCCAAAACTCATCACCGAAGCATGGAACCCCTTTTCTAGACAAGTTATTTATCTGAGCAAAATATATTTACTAAGCACCTGCTCCTGACTTCTAGTAAACAGGGGATGTTGGGCTGTCCGTCATGGAAGTAGTTATTTAAAATCAAATCATCAGGATTAGCTATCTGACTGAAACAAAATGAACCGAACAAAATAGTGTTTGGATGTGCTATGTGCTTCTGTAGCTTAAAGTTGTAATAACCAAATAATTAAGTGTATCACGAATGTTGAAATAGTCTTGGCCAAAAATTTTTGTAAGGACGTATAAGAGATCGACCATGTAATGGAAATAAAGAGTCTCAAAATAAGTGAGAAAAGATAGTATATTCTACTGTCATAGACCAGTTTTTTTGCATCTGTTGGTACTAAAGTAGTTTTTTGACCCTTTTGTTAATCACATATGCTGAATCTACATATCTGAATCTTAATAACTGATTTTTTGTAGATTCAAGTCCTAGTAATTAGATAACCAATCTACCAAAGCACCACCTTAAATGATCAGCTGTGCACATGTGATGCATGTATTCACAGCAGATATCTAGGATAGAAAGTCACCTGCTTCCTCCTATAACGTTGTTTTTGCCAAATCATAATAATATTCTCAAAATGAGTCTTGAGTGATTCTTCTTCCATCGGTCCTTGTAACCGTTGAAACAATTGTCTTGCACTCCCCTGTATAAGATACACCAACAAACAAAAGCAACTATTAAGTTCAATGATGGGTGGAAAAGCATCAACCCATACTCCAATTAGAGGTGTTCATCTGTTTAGTTTTCAGTTTTACTTGAGTTCCATGGTTCAATTTCTTCGGCTTGGGGATTTTTGATAGCCACTTCATAAACCAAACAAACTCATATTTAAATTTCGTTGAACCAGCCCTCGTTTGAGTTTCAGCTTTCAGTAAAAAACAGAATTAAGAAAGAACTTTGATGCTACCGCTCGCGTGCGCGCGCACACACACATAAATATAGACACAAAAACATACATACATATACACACATACACATACATACATATACAAAAATACACATAAACCAACTTTTTTCCATCCCGGTCTTCGAAAATCAAACCCAAAAAAAATTAATTTGAATTTAACCCGAATAATAACACCCCTTAAAGCGAATACTTATCATGAAAGAATAATTTAGAATAAAACTTGCCTCTGGGATGCCAGGCAAAGTTGATGGATAAGGTTGAGACGATCCTGAATCCTCAGCACTATCAGCACCATCGCCAGTATTCCTATCCATTAATATATTGTGGCGTTCTTTGCATTCTTTGGAATTTCGAGAAATGCACTTCAGGTGTTGACCAAAATAAAGTGTTAATCAATGGAGGTGACTCAAAAAATCTACCATTCAGTCAAATCATGCCCAAACAGTAATTACCTTAAGTTGTAAAGTGCTATTAATAGCATCGCTTATGAGTTCCCAGTTGGCACCCAAATCATGAACCAGTACAACAAGGGCCTGAAGTGGCAGGTAGTATTTTATAAGATACCTTACACAAGACATCAATTTCTTAACAAAATTATTTAAATTTTAAAGAGACTGAATTAACCTGATCTTCAAATAATGACCATGGACTTCCTGAACCTTGCTGTCCGGATGGGGTCTGCAGGAATTTTTAAATAAAAGTTAAAAAACCATGTAAGAGAAAGACAGAACACGGTTAAAAGTATAATATCATACTACCTTATGCGATTTAGCTTTTCTATCACGATCACGAGCAAGTAATTTCATGAACTTATTTGGGTTGGACATATTACTCATTTGAGAAGCCACTGGAGAAGAAATTGATCGGCCAAAAAAAAAAGATTGTCAGACTATGTATCTAATAATTGTCTAATCGTTGACCAAACAATTATCGCAAGATGTGATTGTGGAAGATATAAATTATATCAATCGTTAATCCAAATGAGCAAAAAACAAAAGTACACATTAGGAGAAATAGAGCTATACCACTATTTCCATTGGAATCAAATTGACGAGTGTCCAGCCTCCTCTTTGAGTGATCCTTCTGCTTTCCATACAACATGTAAGATATTGGATGTAAAATACTATAGCATACAAAGGATGACAGTTTTGTTTGAGTACATTTAATTCATATTACGACCACATATTGCCTTCGTGTGATTGGGGAAGAACCTACGTTAATCTCCAAACAATCATCCTGATATATCTTACAGCATGTTCCTAAATAGTAAACAGAAGTATACTAAATACAAGCAATTGTGTGTAGAAGCATTGATTGGGTTTTATTCTGACAATCAATCCTATTTCTATTTTTTTTTATTAGCTTTACATTTCAGATCATTCAAGAGGAATTTCTTCAGAGGGGTACATAATGGTAATTTATGGGGTCTACTTCCCTTAACAACAGAACACCACATGGATACATGATACAAGTAATCCTTTTTATCGGCCTAAAAGTAAGGCAACATCTATAATCAGTACGATAGTTCTAATAACTGATTTGAAGCAACCATTGACTTATCATTTGTGTTTTGTCTAGCCTTAAAAACATCATGGGTTGGAAATAAATCAGTTCTTGATGTTTTATCACTAACTAGAAAGAAAAAAATTAGCAATCACCTGGTCGTTCTGAAAATTGGAATCAAGTTGCCATTGATGCTCAAAAGTTGATCCCTGCAACAACATAAGAGGAATATAAAACTCAAAAGGTATATACTGTCTAGTAAATGACATTCTGGATTCAAAGAAAATATTCACATACAGGATGTTTAGTCTTCTTTTTCTTTCTAGGTCTATTTGATACTTCTGTCGAATCAAATGGCAACTGCTTTTCGTAGTCCCTCACCGATTCTGCTTCCATATTGTAAGGCATTTGGGACGCACCATGTAGAGAACTATGGTCATCGTGAAAGGAATTAGTATCACCACTTGAAGCGTCTGCTCTATTCTGTGCCTGAATAACACCAGAAGTTCCAGTAAACCTTGGTCTCGTAGCAGTTCGCACACGTTTTGTGGGAATTGAAACATTTATACTGCTAGCAGGTCGTTTTCCAATCAACACTGATGTTTGAGTCCCCCCAATATTTCTTTCAAAAGATTGAGTTACAGGCACATCAGCCATCTCATATGATCTTGCATCATACGCCTTGACGAGTTTCCTTTTCTTCTGAACAGTTACTGATGACCTGCCACCTTCAAAAGCTCCGGGCAAATAATATGTACTTGTTTCTCCTTCGTTTTCTTCAAGCGTATCATCTTGTGATTCAAAGGTCACATGGTTAGAGTTTTCACTAAGTAGTAGAGGTGGCATTTTCAGGCCATTAACTTATAAAAGGGTCAATTTGGCTTGTTTTCTATCTCAAATGGGTAAAATCAGTTGCATGGGTCAAACAGGCTGAAAACAACCAAAGTCTATATTTGATGCATATTAAACCTCCTAAATTCTTTTACTAAGGCTTTGGTTACTATCTTTGTGATCATAATCAGGACATTAACTTTTTATCATAAAAATTTTAAATTTGGGTGAGAAAGTGCTAGTGGGTCAACCTAAACCCAATAAAAATGGTCTGCTTCAGACTCGTTCTCCCCAGTGACCCATTACCTAACCCGCCCATCTCGCCACCTCGACTTCAAAAAATGATAAGTAAAAGCTCCAAGATGCTTGCATATAATCTTATAATACCTGCAACAGCATCATACCCACTGGCATCCACTTCCTCTTGCATGCTACTGTCCGTTCTCTGTATTAGCGTGCATGAGAATACACATTTGGTATGGTTAATACTTGCACATTAAACATAAAACAAGAAAACAGAAAGACAAGAAGGGGGAAAAAACAGGCCAATCCTTGTATTGGCAGAGCATATATATACTCCCGTAATCCCATTCTTGAGCGATGTTTTTACCTCACATTGTAGCAAATGAGATTCAATAGATTTTCTGTAGGCCTCAACTGCACCAGGTGGTACAGTATAAAACAGGTTCTCCTGCATACAAAAAAACTAAATTATATAATCCCTTGATTATTTAATTTATAAATTATAAGTAAGAGAATACAAGCAAAATGATTAAATACAGTATCTCCAGATAAATAATATCATAAACGTGCATATCTCATCTATAATATGAGTCAAGATCATTTTATGTTGTAACAATGAGCTTGTGTAGCAAGGGCATATTTGGCAAGAAAACTAAATGTGGTCTAATAATGGTCCAACTCGATGTTTTAACAGTAACGGTACAAAGTATCAGTCCATACCTCTGTCAAATTATCCTCCCATGAAATGTCTATGCTGCCAAGATCCGATATCCTATCAGGAGTCATAGGAGCTTGGGCTGAGCTATACTGGGCATTAGAGCTATTATACTCCATAAATCTCATCCCATACTGACGAAGTCCACACATAGAATCTTTTTTAGGAGCCTCTAACTCCAATCCTTGGCATTTTATCTGTTAAAGGTAACGCTATTAGACCTCATATTTATTTCTCTCGCAAGTGCTTTCAAATTAACACATCAGGTGCATCCCTTAACCATCGAAGTACATAAGATAAGAACAACAATACATTAGGTGAATTTAAGTTTTTGTTTATCCAAGTTTTGTTATTAACTTATAATATAACAAACACCCAACCAAGTGTGTTCTTCACAAGTTTTACATTTAGCATGAATTGAAGTAAAGGTATGTAACTACCATCTGATTCATGTAAATACCCAACCAAGTATACTTTTAAATATGTTATGCATAAACCAAAATATAGATATACCTAATAACTAAATACCGCTTAACAGGACAGATTTAAATACTATGTGGACTACAACAAATCTTGCTACTGTCTCATAATGGCTGCTAAACGGTAAATTGGCAAATTAAGGAATGAACCTGTCCAAAAAGAAAAGATATTCTTTGTATTCATAGAGCAAACCAAGATAGAAAATGCCGTACTTTAGGACAATGAAATATAAAAATGTTGTAATTTGAGACACTGAAATAGAAATGTCACATTTAAGAAAAAGAGGAATTCTTTTCTGATTACAATAGTAACATAATGATTTACCTGCAGTGTGTGCCAGAACTCCATGACAGCTTCTGCCAAGGTACGAGCAATTTCTTTATGCTTCCTAAGTGATTTTTGTAATTGTAATCTGACCCGTGAGCTGAAGGCAGCAGTCCGAGAAATTTGAGCAGCGGCAGTTGCCTTCCAAAGGCGCTCCTACATATAGACAAGCAAACAAAAATACCAAGTGTGAGCTATATATCTTAAACATTATGAGTTAGAAAATGCAATTGCATCGAGAATATAGAGCATTTATTAGTCATATAACTCATTACATAGTGCAGAGAGGAAGGATACAGCAGGTGACTTTTAAAATTTTAATTTATAACAAAGCGGAACCTGCGCGAAATCATTAGCCAGCCATGTCATTTCTTCAAGGACAAAATGCCAATGTGATCTGTGGCGACTCTCCGATAAAAAAATTCCAACTGGTAATCTAGCTATCCTCTTACGTTTATCCTGTTTACAAAGCAATCTCAACTCAGCTACTAAGGAGAGTCTCACATATTCACGAAACAAAGATCAAATGCCATAAGTTCAATCAACAAAAGAGATCCTAGTAATCAGACCTCAATAATACGAGCCTCTTCTAAAATTGAGTCTTCGTGTTCCTTGGATGCCAGTTTCAGATCATTCTGAGAGCATGCATTTTGGGACAATGTAGGCTCTCGAAATGAAGTGCAACCTGTGCCCAGAGGTCTATCAGTACAAATAATTATGGATTGAGAAGTGGAATCAGATCCTAAGACAGTGCAGATTCTCTTTCTGGTTCAGAAGTTGTTAACTATACCTGTAGATAATGCAGGCTTCTTAGACTCTTGTTGCAAGGCAGATTCAGACCCTATCAAACCTTCATCTTCCTTGAGTGTAGAACCATTGTAAGTGTGGCTTGATGGGCATGAGATAGAACTATCATTGCCAATGTTTAATATCTTATCATCGTTTACTGTATTTAAATTATTTCCCTCCGTACTTGGTGCCTCCTTAAATGCTAAACGGAGTTCCATGGGTCCAGAAGAATCAACCTTTTGTAAGTTTCCTGGCAATTCATTCTCAGTGTTTCCTTCTGAACTATGTTTGGTTTGGCTGCATGATGATTTGGAGTCCAAACCCTTTGTGAGCAGTGGTTCCCCACTATTAGCAACTGTTTGCATATCAACAGCAAAAGGATGCTCAGAACCTGACAAAGTTTCCTGCTCAACACGCCCTACAGATCCAGGATCTACAGAACACAATGCAATAGGGGTTTCCTTAGTTTCAGATGTTAAAGGTTGATCAAAGAGATTCTCTTCCGAATGTTGTGAAACAATTTCGGTAGTGGTACCATATGATGGTTCGAGAGTTGATTTTTGGGTCTTCTTACCATTTAGCTTTATGTCCAAACGACTGTTTGAAGCTAAATCCTTGAGGCCCAAGGTAACATCAAGACTTTTAGGTTTAGAACTATTTGACAAAAACTTCTCCTGGTTGTCGGCATCATTTAACAATCCCTTTGTATCCCTGAAAGTTGACCGGCCACCATCACGATTTGGTCGAGACCTAACTCTACGCTTATATGATTTTTTGGGCAGTTCTAAAGCAACAGACTCGCCAGAGTCCTTGGCATGACGACCAACATCCAGCTTGGAATAGTGTTCAGATGGGGTAGTATTCTTCGTACGAGGATGCAGGGATACTTCACGATACTTATTTTCATCATCAAATAGCATAAGATTATCAGCACTATTGGGTTCACCAACTGAAGGGCCGCCTAGTCTGCCGCTACTTTCAACAGAATCTCCATGAGAGGCAGTTATTGCGAAACTGCCTTTCACTTCACTACGATACGAAAAAAGTAACTTAACTAATATAGATGATGATATCACAAGAAAAATAAGCATCTCCGCGTTACATAATCAATACAAACCTTGTCACAAATTGCTCGGGATCTTGACCTGTCAGCGATGTTGACTGGAGACTAAGTGATGCTGCATTCTCGGTCAAATCTAATGGATCACCACCCTGCAATTTAGCAAGTAACTGATCACCAATCTATACATAAAATGCTTCCAGCCTTGAGTAAACCAGAAAATAAATGGCCAAGGTATCATACTTTCTGTAAGAATTCTAATTCTTTTCTAAATCTCTCAGCAGCACTGAAAGTCTCCCTGCAGTAAATTTATTCACCACAAGCTTAATTTATAAATAGCAAAAGGAATTAAAGCAGAAAATATCAATAACAAAAAAGAATAGCACTTCTACCTGAGCTCAGCTTGGGTTTTCTCAAGATCTGATGATTTCTGCAGAGATGGTGCAGAAGAAATTTCGACTCCACCATCAGTAACTCCTCCCATGGAATCAACCCCAGCATTGACTACAAGCAAAGATCCTGAAGTGCATTCATGCATTCCCACTATACTATCCTACAAGCGTCTCTCTTCCATTGATTCAAGAACTAGATAACTACACGTAGAAAAAGAGAATAAAATGACAATTCAGATATTACGTGTACAACAAAACAATAAAATAGACACAAAGAAAAAAGTCTTTTTAATAAGCCAAATAAAAAAGAATTCAGTTAATAGTCGAGCATGGTATAATCAGATTATAGATAAATTAATGTCAAATAGTCGTTTGTAACAAATGTTCAGAATACCAAGAGCATTAATGATTCAATAAAAACAATTCCATATATTGGTACAAACACACAAATATAATTCACATTTGATTTCAATCAATATTATATTTAACATGACATACAATTGAATGGTTTCCGGAGTAAAACTAAGCTGATATACAGAACTCCATATAAAAACATGATACATACAAGAAATGTGAAATGAAAAACAGACCTACAAATATAACTAGCTAAGTACATCAGATCCACACCATCTATTTGCTAAGTACATGTCTATAAAAAACCAAAGTTTGACCCTAAAGATGAACTAGTTCAGATAATGGCACACAACTATAAAACTGCATTCAGTGATAAAAGAAATAAAACATTATCTAGTATATTAACATCTATCTACATATAATCATTGAGTGGAAAACAGACTTATAACATGATCTTTGAAAATAACTTTAATTGCTATATAGTCTCAATTCCACAACACTTAAATTCATTTGAAGCACTGGGTGTCATTTGTTTTTTAAGAGGTTTTATGTCTTCATCAAACAAACAAATACCTCTACGCGCCCACATACAAAAGAAGTGAAAAGAGGGAAAAGTGCTTCTTCCAAAAAAAACAAATGACACCTAAGTCTAGATACTCAAAATAAACCCATGCATGATGATATCCATTAGCCCATTGAACTTCAAAACCGTGCATCAGCATGTCGTTGTGTTGGTAAATTGAAATATAAAGTAGAAAAATGATTGGATAACACGTAAGCACATACCCAACACAAGTAATCAATTTTCCCACCCAATTATTAATGGATTCAATTTATCTAAAACCCACAATATGTTTCTATATATGGTCTCATTTGTAACTAATCACCACAAGGATTTCCCTTTTATACCATTGATTGCTATCTGCCACCAAACCTTCATTAGGGAGTATTTGGTACTCAAATAGGATAGCTAACAACTAGCATAATATGGGAGGTTGCAAGTTCGAGATATCACAGCAAAGCATTAACTAATGTTCAACATTAACATCATACAAAGTCAATGATCACAAGGACTACTAAGGGCAATGGGTAGTGAACTAGTGATGACATCGCTAACCAAGATTCTATCTTAAGAAACTACGAGACCTTAAATGATCAAAGCAAATAGTACGTTAACACATTGATAAACAGGCATCCATATTCCATTTACAACCTATCTATTCATGACTATGGCTAAGGGTAAACGAGTAACAAAAGTAAGCTACGCGTTACCTAATGCTCACGCACAAGGAAATAAAAATATCATTACATAACACGGGCCAACGTGAGGCCAACATTTCACGCATTAAAAGATATTACAAAAAAAATATAATATAATATAAAAAAAGATCAATTCAACGTACTTTCTAAAATCGTATCCCAATTATAGTTTAACCCTAGCCCGTTACATTACTAATCATTCATTTCGCCAATCCAATAAACACTAATCATAACCGGTAAACGCATCCATATACCATCTAATTATAGTAAACTCCTTAATTACTACACACGCTATGGCCACGTGCAACCGCTATTACAAACATTCATTTCAAAACAAAAGCCGCAACGATCAACCGGATTATATAAACTAACATATAATCATATCTCATTTATAGTTTAGCCCTAGCACATTACATTACTAATCATTCATTTCAATAATCCAATAAACACTAACCATAACCAGTCAACTCGTCCATTTATCATCTACTTATAGTAAACCACTTGACCGCTAAAATTTACATAATTACGCTACGGCCACGTGCAAACTCTATTATAAAAACCGCAACGATCAACCGCATTATAAAACAAACATTTATCACAACAACCCTAAGTTACGTCACATCCGATAATCCACTACGGCCACGTGCAACGGCTACTAAAAACGTTCATAACTCAAAACAAAAACCGAGACGACCACAGCCTAACCCTAGCACATTAAATTACTAATCATTCATTTCACTAATCCAATAAACGCTAATCAATTACTAATAACCACACGTCAAAGCGTCCATACCAGCATATTCAATAAGCCGTTATAGTAAACTACTTAATCACTACAATTTACATAATTACGTTACGCAACGTGCAACCGCTTGTACAATTTACATTTTACATTATTACCCATGCACAACCGCTATCGTAAACAAAAACCGCAAACGCGTTACTAAACCAACACTAAATCACCATGCATTCAACGTAATCACATAACCATACATTCACATCCCATATATAAACCCTAAAAAAATTCTAGGGTTAGGGTTTAGAACACGTTCAATCAAATTCTAGGGTTTCGACAAATAAATACCTCAATTCGTCAATTCACACGATCAGAAACGTTTCGCCCAATAATTAGGGTTCTAATTTGCCCTAATTTGCCTCAATTTTGGAAATTAAACGAAGTGTGCCCTAGAAATTGAGAAAATGAAATAAAATTTGATTGAATAAACGGTTTTTGGAATTGAAAAGAGTGATTATTAGTTATATGAAATGAAATACGTGATGATGATAATATACATGTTGTTTGATTTGATTTGTGTAAATTATTTTGTGTTTTAATAAATTGTTTTTTGTTCTTCGAGTTTGTTTTTTTTAATTTTTTGAAAATTAACTTCTCTTGTTTGAGATTGTGGGTTGGGCTATTGGATAATTTGATGAATTTGGGCTGGATTTGTTGTGGTTTGTGAATAGTGATTTATTATTATACAACTAATACTATTTGTTGGGATGTTTCGACAAAAGTTTTATGCACAACTATAGTGCTTTATTATTATTTTATTCTTTCTTATAAATGGCACTCTTTCTCGATCCTTCTCCTACACACCTCACAAAAACACAACCCATACATGCACAGACGAAAAAAAACACAAACCACACACACACGCACAAATCGATCGGTTATTCCAGGTACGTTTTGGATTTTGTTTATTATTTCATAGTTTAATTGAGTTGTTTGTTTTCGATTTTTCTAATTTTGAAATTAGGGTTTTGTTAATATTTAGAAGTTTTGCTAATTTTGGTTTTTTTGATATTTTTTTGTGATTTCTAAATGGCCTTAGTTGACTGAATCGTTTTTTTATTTATGGATTTTTTTTAACATGTGTTGTGATAATTATGCTTAGTTTAATTGTTTTATGATTTTTGTGACTTTCTTTGTGATTAAAATGGTTGCCAATGGGTTTAAGGGCATAATAATGATGGTGATAGTAATTAAAAGAGGCTATGATGAGTGTACGAGGCTTACTTCTGGGCTTATTTCAATTTGGAAAATCTAACTTTCCAGAATTATGGTATATAGGCGATGTTTGGAATAGCTTATTATTCGGGCTTATGAGATTATATGAAAATTAGATTTTCCAAATTGAAATAAGCCCGAAAGTAAGTTAATCCAACCACCCCCATACTATTCGACATATAGTTATAATTTACTCATTCCCTTTTAGTAAGTTTCTGAAAATGTGAACTTGGTATTTTATTCTTGACATGATAATTGCTTAGAATTCTATTGGTTTCTGATAACAACATTTAGTTTTGGAGAAAGTTTGTTGCCGCGTACTTTGCTCCTAATGTAAAGAAAAAATTGGTGCTATACAGAAAAAAATGTCTCGATGAAAGTAAGTGGTTTTAAAGGTTTCTAAACAAACTAAATATCACACATAAGGCAACAACTTGATATATGATTCTAACAATACAGGTAGCTTCGCTTGCCGACAAGAGACATAGGAAAGGAAGCAATGAGGTAACTACAACTTTCATATCAGTGTTCTCTTCATCTCATTAATCTAAAATGGGACTTTGTTTGTCTTTTAGGCGACTAAAAGATACAAGCCGAGTCAGAAGACACAAAGCATCCACTTTGACACGCTATTAGGAAACGCCTATTCTTGCCTTCCGATACGCAGCTCGGTTGAAAAGTCAGCCTTAAAGAAGACAACATTCAAAGAAGTGAAGAACGGCTATAGTTGTATTGCCTGCAATAAATTTTGCTATTTCAAAGGCTCGAGTGCTGTTTTCAGGTGAACCATCCATGACCCTTTAGTTTTTCATAGACATTTTACATGTATCTTTGACTTTCTCTTATGTAGGTTAGCTCATGTTGTACATCATGAAACTTGGTAGTTAATTATTGCAAGTTATGAATACTGATTGTTAAATATTACATAAATCTTGGTTTGCCATAAAACATCACTTATAGTTTTATATAAATTGCTTTTAAGTCTATTCATAGGCTCCATAACATGGGTTATGATTTGGTCTATGTGCTGATTTGGACTTTTAATGTATGTATGAAGGTAGAGGAGTCAAAGAAAGCCGCACAGGAAATTTCAGCACTCGAGACATGGCTCCCTTGGATTTTCTTCCAAGGAAGCGTGCTGCTCGCCAAAGAAGGAAAGGTGTAACTTTTTTTTTTTAATCGCCATCAGTGGTTATTGAATAGACGTGTCCAACTTGCATATTTGCTTAATATATGAGTAAGTAGATAAGCAAAAAATATACATGTTGAGAATAATTAGTTCTAATACAAAGAGTAAAACACCTACTTACTGTCAAGAATTAATAAAACTAACGTGGGATGCACTTTCTTATCGGCCGTGTCATGGGCTGACATTGATTCTTGCAGCTAGGGAACCCGTTGTCCTGGTACTAAAGTATTAGACTTTTGTAATAAAATTTGTTACTTGGTCTTATAGGTGGCACATTAGTCCAGTGGGTGGGTGAAAACAAATTTAGGTGGAAGCGGGAGTACGAGTTTGAAACGACCAGGTTGACGCACATTTTTTTTCTTTAACATTTTTGGATATATAAAGTGGGAGAATTGAAAAATTATATTTGTATTTTTTTGCAAATAAAGCCTCTGCAATTTGTGTGTACTCCCTTATTCCCACTGTTACGGATGCCTATCTATGCATATCCTTCCCAATATAACAGTTTATAGAATTTATATAAGAAAGATAATGTTTACTTTGGGCGACGTTTCACCCTTTTTACCAGTTTTCATTTTAGCCAACTATTTTGAACTTTACCAATTGGACCTGTTAGAGATTAAACATAACCCGAATCTACCCATTTCTATATAATGGGTTGAGATTCCTTTTTATCCCATTAAATAGCTTATATATATCCTAGAATAACATAATCAAATCATGCTAATCAGATTTGGCGCATGAAATGTATTTGAGATCAATCTGCTGCATTAAATTAAATCATGCTAACAATTCAATGTGCGTTTTTTGGTGGTAATTTTGTTTACTTTTTCCGGTGGTTTTGGCTTCATGTTTTAGTTTTTATATGAAATCTGAGTATTGATATTGAGGTTAATGTGTTTATGTTATGTTTACAGGAATGGATTGATGAGAGAGGTGTTGCATGGAACACAACCCTGAAGCTTTTTCAAGGGTGGTTCGTATTCTCCGCTGTCACTTTTAACCAATGAGATTTTCTTTTATGTTCTGCATAATAGTTAGACATCTTTTGATCAAATTTTTAGGTCATGCTTTATGTTGACATGGAAGTGAACGGTGTTTCCATAAAGGTACTGATGAAATATGGTAGTGACATGCTGAGTGCAGTTAACCTTTTACGGATATGCTCCAAATATGAATGCATGCACGATTGCACACGTAGGCTTGAATAAAATTTGAAATGTTGAACATTATGCAAAATGCCTAAAAATTTTGGACTTCCAAATCTTGAGTATTGATACCTTCGTGAGATAATGGGTCATTCTGTATGGGATCCATAGGTATTCAGCCATTGAGCACATAAAAGTTGAATTAACGACTATTGCAAATGAGGGAGAAGACCTGTACGAGATGAACATTAATGAGTTGCACTTTTTATAGCGTCAAAATTTAGGTGCGCCTTAGTTTGGTTTTGAAACTATTTCGGAAATTCAGGTCAGTGTGTTCAATAATAATAGCTCCATACAAAACTGAAGTACGTTTTTTTAGGCATTTTAAATTTTATATAATGGAATGTAGGTTAGGGGAATTCAAAGGTCGTGAGGACATGGAAAATAGGCAAGGGAAAGATGCAAAACAGACTGGTGCACTTGATTTCATATCAAGAAAGGTATTTCTTTTCTTACAGTTATGTAATATGTAGAGATAAATGATTATTCAAAACTTATAATCAAATAAAAACCTCTTAATGCAAACACTCAAAACTGGCCATATATATGCTTAATGAGAACAGAATAGTTGGATAAATAGATTTAATTAGCGCCCCCAAGCACCCTCTAAGTATCAGATATATAATTGACTTGCTTTCCTTTTTTATAACCATGTAGTACTCACTTTTGCTGGCAAGTATATGCCGCACACATTGTAGTATCAAATGGTTTGGAAAATCAGGTTAGAATGGTTTTTTTGTATCATTTTAACCAACCGTAATTTTTTTTATTTTTATAAAATTATGCAGAAAGTGGAGCATATGTTTGGGTCAAAACTGTGTGTACAAGTGTACAACCTATAATTAACTGGATAATCTTAAGCAAAATGTATTTTCAACTAAAAGATGATTATTGCAGCCTTAAGTTGCAACAATCAGTTCCAAAACACAAATTTAAAAGCCCCCTTGATCTGAAATATTTTCATCTTTATGTCTTGAAATAGGTGGTTTACGCAATCAATGGACTGGGAAACCTACAGAAAGCTAAAAAGTATTACGTCTCAACCATCGAATTAAGAGGCAAGAAGAATACCATAGCACTTTACGGGATTTGCTTGGTGAGATCTCTTTTCCCAACCAGTGTTTATATTGCATGGTGGTGCAGAGCTTCCTTTTTACATTGTAGCGCTTATAGATATTGCATAATGTCTGGGTGGTTGGGTTGGTCAGTCATAATGGGTTGGTTCGGAACTGGTAACTTTTACGGAGTCAAATGTGGTTGCATAGCCTGCTAAAACTTTTTTGCCCGTCTTTTTCCAGTTTTGTGAATAATTAATATGATCTATATTATCACGACGACTTTGTTTAAAGGATTGTGCAATAGTATCTAATAAATAATGCAATATATAGTTGTAAACATTTAATACATGTTCAGACCATAAGCATTTGACATGTTTAGGAAAATATATTAGAAGTTATTTTTATCCTTTTCACCATCGGACACACTTCTTTTTTTATGTTTTTTGACATCAACCCCATATCCACCCATTTCATATGAATGTATTGAAATCGCCAACTCTTTGTGTAACTAATGAGATTGTGGGTTTGGTGACAGAAATAGGCAGCAAAGTCGAGGAGTTCAGAATTGGAGACAAAGTGGGGGTTGGATGTATGGTAGGATCATGCAGATCATGTCAAAGCTGTACTGATGATCTTCCAAACTATTGTCCAAAACAAATTCTCACATGCGGGTTCCCCTACTATGATGGTACGGAAACTTATAGTGGGTACTCAGATCATTTAGTTGAGAGGAGTATTTTGTGCTTCGTTGGCCAAAGAACTTGCCTCTTGATTCCGGTACACCCTTGCTATATGCTGGGATCACAACTTACAGCCCCTTCAAAACACTTTGGGCTAGACAAGCCTGGTGTGAAAGTAAGTATAGCTGGTCTTGGTAGGACATGTCATGTTGTGGTGAAGATGGCCAAGCCTTTTGGTGCTGAAGTTACTATTTCTAGTACCACCGCTGCTAAGAAGCAAGAGGCACCATAAGGACTAAAACCTGACCATTTTTGAATTCCATGAGTCGATTCCAGATGCTTCTTCTGCCACAGATGTTCCTCCAAACTAAGATTGAACCTGCCTAACAATGTCACTGAGTGTATATACCGTCACATTAGCCTACTGATCTGATATTGCTGATAACAAATTGATAACTGAAGTTAATGTTTTGCTACTATTTCGATGCTGAAATATAAGCCAACAACTGCACAGGTTTTGAAACAACCGATTTCATATTTCTCTAGATGGTTTTTGTCTTGAGATTACAGATTTCATATTGGACATTGGTCGGCTGTGGGAATGTAAGGAATTCATTCTCTAGATGGTTTTTGTCTTGAGATTAAGTGGTATTGTTACAAAAATCATCAAATTGTCAGTCTTAAACTTTGTAGTCGAATATTGTTACCAAAAACTTGATGCGTTCTGCTACCTACACTACAATTGTGAGCTAACACCCAAAAAATTGACACGGCTCAACACACATAAGGGAATACTTCTTTCGGAAAACACCCCGCGGCAACGCGCGGGTTTCCCAACTCGTTATTATTATTATTAGAGTATTATTTTACTTTTGTTGCATGTATTTTTCAAAAGATTTATGCTCAGTTCTCGAGTTAAAATTTGAGAGGAAAGGAAATGAAATGGATTTTTTTTGTGTTCTTGAGTGTTTTTCAAGAGAAGAAAGTGAAGTGGTAAAAAAGATGGGAGTAAGTTTTCTTAATTAAACTATTCCTCTTATTTTTGGGAGGAAAAGGAAACTAAACTCAAGAACTGAGCGTTAAATCGGAGAACCCACAATTCTAGATATTCGTGGGTGTCGGTTGACCTTTTCTCAAAGACTAGACTCAAATAATGTTCAACTGTTCCATATGAATCGAGAGAAGTTGAGATTAGTTTGTTTTTATATAAGTTGTTTTTAAATAGGTTGTTGAATTATATTTTGCGACTAGTTTTGAAAGTACTTTTATTAGTTTTTTATTAGCTTGAGTGAAAATGAGCGGCAGCACAAGAAACATAGTTTCTTTGCTAGCCGTAACGTCATCTTCTTCATCTCTTTGCCGCTAATTTTGCTTCTTTTTTGGCATGCCTACGTCGAGCAACAAACCACAAAAGCCATACCCCCCACCCCCACCATTTGTTTTAATGTTTGATGTATGTGTTGTGAGTGTATTGTTGTGTGATGGTAGTATTTTTCAATGAAAAAATTAAGAGGAAGAGTGTGAACGTGTTACAAATTATTCTACAAAGGTAAGGGAAATAGACAAAGTTGACGAACCGTTGATGTGGAGTCCTAAACAACCTGAAAAATGGTTCTACACACTCTATGTCCTAATAGGTGAGCTATATAATATCAGCGTTAAATTGTATGCTAGCATTTTTTTTATTTTTACTTTTACCTATTATACTATGTTTATATGTTGACAAAATAATAGTATAAGACGAGGTGTAATGATCACCAACCCAGCACCTTCATGTCAGCGCTATATCACCATTCAGTACACCACCCAACCTACCACAAAACCCACCACCAAACATGTGTAATAGTCACCACCAAATCAAACATATAAAATACTCTCACTTTATATAAACATACTGCACAAAAGAAGTTGCCAAACAGTTTGCTGATATGCACCACTAGACTATGACAGAAAACAGGGGATCGTGCGAGAAGAGGGTAATGGGTTTAACACGTGAAGGAGGTAAATGGTTGAAACACCCAAATTTTTAACATATTTTTTTTAAATGTATCATCTACGCCGTAGAGGCTAAAATGTCTCTACGCCGTAAAAGCTTCTATGTCTCAACGCCGTAGAGACTACGGATAACATTTTCTTGCACTTTTCTAAACATGACCAACACTTTTCGAAAAACCTTTAAAACTTCGAAACTCTTTTCATTCATCAAAATAAGATGATATATACAATCGAGTTTAACATTAAAATACATATGGAAGCATTTCTATACAAAATGTAGGTGTTAACCCAACGCTCCATTTCGACCCATAACTATATAACTTGGTTTGTAACATACACAAGTTAAACCCATTTGAAAGCACTTTAACTAAAAGATCAAATACTACTAATAAACTATTTGGGGGCATATACTAGTCAAATATCAAGGAAGTGTAAATGAGATGTTCGTCACCTATACCAATGAGCAATGTCGTTAACCTTCAAAATCACCGTCTTGATCTATAAGTCCCCAAAAATCACTTCACTTAACTACAAAAAGGTAAACATTGAAACTGTAAGTATTTTAGGCTTACTAAGTAAGGATACTATATTGTAAACATAAACATGTTCGCCTTTGGCCCTTTTTCTAGTTAATGCTCTTCTATGACTAAATTCGATCATCCTTGATATTTATGCTACCATGTGATCACAATCTACTATCCTCGGTGGTAATACTAATATTGACAATATCCTGCTAACTCCGGAACTAATATCTGTTATACCCGAGCATTTGCTATACAACTAATATTCAGCTTACTCCGAAGCTATATCGGTCAAACCCGAGCAAGACTAATGATTCGCTAAAAATCAATAGTATATTTATAAGTATCGATGAAATCCGCGAGAAATACGGATTTACCGAGTCGTTTCCCAACGAAAGTTGAATGGAATCTCGAATTATCGAATTG
This sequence comes from Artemisia argyi, assembly GCA_030686995.1. Classification (NCBI taxonomy): domain Eukaryota; kingdom Viridiplantae; phylum Streptophyta; class Magnoliopsida; order Asterales; family Asteraceae; genus Artemisia; species Artemisia argyi. Next base: position 53,496,040 of record CM060707.1, read on the forward strand.
TGAACCATGTAGTGAAAAGCGAATAGTGAAAATTGTGATGGTGAAATTCAAATTATGAAAAGAAATAGTGAATAAAGCAGAAAGTACAAGCTAGGTATGCACAAATGTCTAAAATCTAAAAACGGAAATTCAAACACGAAAATTAAACGTAACGTACGAAATAAAACGTAACTTTTTGACTAAAAATGATCCTACAAATGTGAAAAAAATTTCTAAAAATCTTAAACTACTAAAAAGAATTTTGAGAAGAAGAAAAATATTTTTTTTGACCTTTTTATTTATTTTCTATGATTTAATTTCTATTTTTGGAATTAAAAAGTAATTAAAAATTAAGGAAAATGTAAAAATTAATGGGAAAATATAAAATCAATTCTGAAAAATCTAAAATATTATAAAAGAATTTCCTAAAATATTTTTGTATTTTTAAAGGCTTTTTCTGAATTTTTATTTATTAAAAAGTATTTAAAATGATTAAAAACTAAGAAAAATTAAGAAAAATAGCAAAACTACTCAGAAAAATATGAAAAATTTACAGAAAATCTAAAATATTATGAAAAGCTAGGATAAAAATTTTGAAATAAAAATAAGAAGCAGAAGTGCTTATTTGCTAGAAAACAGCTTATTGCAAGTGCTTATTTATAAGCACTTGCCACAAAACTGATATGAAACTTTAATCACAGAAGCAATATACTATAATAAACACTGAATTTAGATGATAATACAATGACAAAAGCTAAACTAATTAGCAGAAAACAACAATTAAACTAAATTGATTAAAGGACAAATTATTTCATTAAAAGTAAAAAAAATATTACAATTGAGATGAAAGTTATACTACAATGACTGAGAAAGTAAATGGGCAGAGCTTTGCTAGCCTAATCTCCACCACCGAAAACAGGCTACACTAATCTCTATTTACAGCTATAATAAGAAAATTCTAGAATGGAAGGGCCACGGATTGCCAGCTTCGCAATCCGAGTGGTGTGCTTTCTGAGTGCCAATCTAAGCCCTTGATCATGATCAATCATTCCTTAATCATTTAATCACCCTTGGATTGAACTTTGTGATGTGTTTGTACCAATAGAGAGCTGCCACCTGTCCCATGTGTGCTTCTTAGAGGCTGACACTATCTAACATTCTCCTGATCTTCTAGAAGTGCTTTAATTTGACAATATTACCCTTAATTGCTGTTAATTGAGGAGCCGTGTAAATTAGGGTTCATGTGAAAACATGCCTGGGTAAATTAGGGGGCGGGAATTGGGTAATAATTTTTTATTGGTTTGACTTAGTTTAAGTGGTGTTGACTGGTGGATTTGGGTCGGGTTTTGAGGAATTGGGTACCAGGCTGGGTTAAAAAGGGAGATTGGGCTTTGAAAATTTGTTTGGATTGGACTTGTAATAAATTTGGACTAGGCTTATGGAATTTTCAGCTTTTATTAATGAAATATACAAGGACCACTTATGTAATTTGCTGAAAATGTAAGGACTAACTCTGCCAAACTTCAAAATATTGTCTAAGGACTTTTCTTGCCAATTGATGATTCTTCAAGGGTAAATTCTGACAAATTGAGCTCAAATATTGATCCGGACTTGAAAATTAGCTTTCCCGACCTCGGCTTTAAACTCTTTCCAAAATCCCGTGCTCGTGTTGTCATTTTTTGCCTTATTTTTGTCCTTTTTCACAATATCCGTACCTACACACAAAAACAACATATTTGGCATATTTGGCTCAAGTTTTTGGTCTTTTGGTCCGTTTATTAAGGCATAAAAGTATGTGTAAAATAACACATACCAAAATCCTCCAGACTAAGGTATTGTCGTGTCCTCACGTAATGTGATCAATTCACGCTTTTGGGATAAATAATTTCATAACTCTTCCTACTGACTTTGTAAAGTAGCAAGGAGGTTCAAAAGAAGTAATAAAATCATTTATTCCCGAAAACGCTCTGTTTTCCAAAATTTTTCCTTTATTCTACTTTCACTTCTATTTTTGTAATTTTCATACTTCATACTTGTGACGGTTTGTTGAACTTTCATTATTTTGCAATAATTTTTAGGGTCAACGAGTAGAAACACTTCTCATGGAAAAGTGACCATACAGATAAAAATCGTCATCCTTGATTTTTCACAAGCCCCCAAACTAAGCGTACAAACGAGATCACAGCTTATCTACAAATTAGATGCTAACACTACTCATAAAAGTTACTTGTGGAAACTTCTTACTCCCGTGTCCTAAGTTTTTGTATCTCAATATTTTATTTTTGTTGAGAAATGAATTGCTTCATATTTTCTCGTTTCAATATTTTTTAGTCCGATAGTGATACCAAATTTAAATACTAAGTAGTTTCCTATTTTCTCTTAAGAACCAATGCAATAGAAATTCGGTCCACATCAAGGAATTTGGGTACATACAATATCATAGATAAGTTGCGGAGTACTACACGTGCACCTCATGTGTCCAATTCAGAATCATTCACATGCACCTCACGCGCCAACAACTTATTTACATTCAAGCTCTTATTCATACAGCTTTCAACTTCAATTTTTTTTATTTTTCACTTTTCTCATACTTTTCTCACATTTTTCATACTTTTCAACTTTTTTTTCTTTCTTTACTTTTTCTCAACATCAATGGAAGCTTATCGGGTAGCTCCAAAACCACATACACAATCAACTTTTGACTTTTGATTTTTTTTATTTTTGCTCTTATTTTTGATGTTCCTTGATATGTACCCAACTTCTAAAGCAAAGAAATTCTTACGAAAATAAAGAAATAAATATTATCCAAACCTAAATACCACTAATTAACCTAGAACATCTATTTTATATTGGTGACGTATTTTATGGGAGTAAAAAGCCACAAATACCTCTCATGAGCTCTAAAGAGAACCACTACTCCACGTTTAGCATCTAACTTCAAAATAAACTCTATCATTTCTCGCTCTTCGCAATTTAAGATTCCAAATAATGAAACCAGCGAATACTTAGCCGATAATCAGCCATGCATATATAAAGTCAGATACGGAAACTTGCAAATTCTAGAAGAAGAATTCGCGTTTTCTAGCTCCTTATGTAAAAGACTAGCGAAACCTTTTAAGCTGCGCATGTATAAAGTCAAGTACGGGAACTTGCAGATTCTTAAGAAAGAATTCGCATTTTATAGCTCCTGGTGTACAAGACTAGCACAAGCTTATGTGATTATCATTGGTTAAGAGAACAAGTTAGGGCTCAACACGCCCGATCAAGTCAAAAAATTTATTCCTACTCTCGCCAGCAAGAAAGTCAACAAGATGTCAAAATACTTATTCAAAACTTATTATATTTTTGCATAACTTTTTCAACTTTTCTCATTTTTTTTCATGACTTTTTTCATTCATTTTTCTTCAAAATTTTTCAAATTTTTCATTTTTTAAGGAAAAACAGAGTTGCGAGAGCTCACAGCAAAGTGCAAGGCAAAAATCAGATCGAAAGATCACACCCCCCAGACTAAAGGGAAACATTGTCCTCAATGTTTAAAAGGTAAGGGTTCTCCTACATAAATCTAAGGCCGTTTATTAAGTATGCCAAAAGATAAATGTTAGTCGATAAGATTAGGATATTTGGATAAGCAACGAATGATGAAATTCGAGAGGAGACAAAACAACGAGCATGAGAGTTTTCATTATTCGGGAAAATCCTGGACATAAACAACAACAACCACGAAACACAAGAAAATGGAAGAGGTAGCCCTCCTCACGTCACATTAGAAAAAAAAATAGAAATTTAAGAAGATGAATGGATAAGCATGGGGTGCCTCCCACGAAGCGTTTGTTTTTTATTACCGAGTCACATGAGCTTGACTCGATCCCCGAATTACTTCGTCCTTGGGGAGAGCAGATGGAACGGACACCCGGCACGAAAAACGAAGATGCCGGGGTCAAAAACAGTATCCTCACTCCCGATGGAGTGGAAAAGTGAAGAAATGATGGGATAAGCAAAGAATGGTTTAAACACTCGGATGGTAAAAGCATAAACATCATCAGAATCATGGGTGGGTTGGGTGGGTAAAATATCAAGCACATGAACATCTTGTTCAAAAATCTCGTTCACCACTCCAAAAATATCTTTATCCATATCGGATTAACAATCTTCATCGGGTGGTTTCGCGGGCGGACGAGAAGAAGGTAAATCGAAAAGAATATTTCTTTGAACGTCATTCTCGTCATTCTCAATACCCGGTGGTATCGAGTCATCCGCAGCAAGAAATAAATTGACATCCTCTAAAAGAGGGTCACGTGACGGATTATCGAAAATATGTTCAGAATCAATCTCAAAATCAAAACGCTTGTAACAATTCGCATTTTCGGATACTATTCATTTTTACTATTTACTTTTTACTATTCACTTTCACAATTCACTCCCGAAATTTTTATTTCATATTCTCGTAATTTAAACTATTTTAATGATAATCTGAGAGTTTGACACTCGTCGGATCATTTCTACAAAAATCACGAAACCGTGTCCGAGATTTACTTTTAGGTTTAAACGTCATTCCAGCATCCCGATATGTCCATAAAACACTATAAACATTAGAAATATGATGTTCTCTCATTTTACGACAATTCCAAAACTTTTGGAATTTTACGTTTCCCAGTTCAGCGTTTTACGCGAATTACGCGTTTTAGACCCGCGTTTCCAGTTTTAGCAGCATTTAAGCAACCCGATAGAACTTGTCACTCATTAAATATGCTAAGATAGGTTATATTAATAAGTTGTAGCATATTTATAAGTTTCATATTTTTAGGATACCCGATTTTAAGTTTCATGACTTAACGACTTACTATTAGCGATTACCTGGACCAAAACTCGCCCCGTAAATACTAGGTGTTATCAACAACTCACCAATCTTATCTTGAAAGTCTTATAAGGTGTTTTTAGATAGTCATCTAGCCTAGTCATAACTAGATAATATCTACATAATATCTACTAAAGTATAACAAACAAATTTTGCTACTTCATTCATTTTATATCATTTACACTTAATCAAAATAATCAAACTCATTCTCTTCCTTTCTCTCTCAATACCAACGACCCAAACACATAAAATAACCCATTTTTATCATGATTCTTTCAAGTTTCATCCATCATAAGTATAGCCTTATGTTCCTTGCATGATCCTTAACACCTTTCAACCATAAAATCACCATAAAACACCACAAAAACTCATCAAATTCCCAAGTGTTCTTAGTGAAGATTTTTACTAAAGGTTTTTTTTATGTTAGATTAGTGTTTATCAAGGGATTATAAGATAGGGTTTTTGATATGGAAGCATGGCTATGGTTGGAAAATTTTAGGAAGATTTAGTAGTGATTCTTGGTTTTGATCTTGGTCCTAGTTAGTTTCATCACAAGGATTGTAAGCAAACTCCTATGTTTACCTTTGATTCATGTTAGTATTATTATTTCATATATGTAATATGTTCTATATGCTTATTATACTTTATTCTGCTTGGATAATAGGACTAAAACAATAGAAACCGTCGAAAGGACTTATATTGCAAAACAGAAACTGGATAGCGGCTGTAAATGGAATTACTAGTAACAATTCATGTACTGAGAATCTTAGGTGAAAATATAGGATTGTAGAGCTATGTCTTTTAGTCATTTTGCCACTTGGCTCACCCCGTAACTAATCCGTATGAATAAACTAGAGCCAAAACGGCAAAACGTGTCAAAATCTGAGTAACAGATTTCAATCGGGTAAAACTCATAAAACTTGACTAGAACCCTCTATTGGTCAAAACATAAAAGTTTTAGCTAACATCCTAACTCAAACGTGGGCGAAAACCGGGCATAAAATGGAGACGTATAAACCAACTTATGACCATTTCCGTGAGACAGTAAGTTGCTGTAACCAACAGCATGTATATATAAGGGTACATTAGTAATTTGAGACTAGTTAAATAATTTCTGGGGTAGTGGGACCCACTAATCTGTTTAGAACATTCAATTACCTTTCCGAGAACGTAAAAACCGAGTCGTGATCATTTACGGTTTAGAAATGACGTATAAATTAAGTCGGAAAACTAAAATAACTAGAAACTCGTAACGTGACGAATATTAATACTTGACCACTTTTACTTACAAACGTTAAACATCCAAGCATTATGAATGTAATAAATATATAAGGCATGTTTATATATTCACTTTGCTGTTTTAGAACCTAAGACACGACATCATATTCTAGGTTGTGCGTAGAGACTTTCCAGCTTATCCATCAATTCCGTCATACATTGTGATATCATTAGTTCAAGTTGAGTCATAGCCCCTACTCTTTTCATACTTGTTTTAACTCTTTGGGGGAGATACATGCTCAACTACTTGCTTTTACTTTTACAAATGCTGCAAAACATTTATACTTGATTGGGTTATACTTGATTGCATTATACTTGATTGTATTATACTTGATTTCGTTATACTTGATTGCATTATACTTGATTTCATTATACTTGATTGCATTATACTTGATTGCGTTATACCTAAACTTGTAAGTCTCCTTGTGAGCATCATAAAGTCTCCTTTGATAACATATGCATTGGGTTTTCGGAGATGAAGTGGAGCCAATGATATTCTATCTTTGTGAGCAGCATACCCATATGAGGTCTCCGGAGATGAAGTAGAGCCTCATGACTAATTGCTTAACTGTTGTGATGAACTTATACATGTCTTAATCATACTATATTTTAGCAGTGGGTTGTGAACACACAGGTTGCAAGTGTTGTTATGGGCGGGACTTGCAACTGAGTGGATTCACAATGCCTTTGCTGTGTGAACATTCTTTAATGGCTTTTCAACTGTTTTAAGACAAACTCTATGAACTCACCAACCATTGTGTTGACACTTTAGCATGTTTATCTCAGGTTAGTAAGGCGATAGCTAGTGCGTGAAACATAGAGTCAAGCTGCATATTCTGAATACTTATGCTTTTATCATTTACCATTCAAAACATTTTGTATACATTTATGTATCATACTTTGGAATCTCATGTTTGTAACTTTGAATTCATTAATCGAATGGTAACTTTTCAAAACGTCTCATTTAGAGGTCGTTTTCTGTAACTTGTACTTTGTATTATGAAGTAGCACCCCAAGTGACACAGTCTTCCGCTGCGGTATTTTGGGGGTGTTACAGATTGGTATCAGAGCCAGGTTATAGAAAACTAGGTTGCATTTAGTGCCTATACTATAACTGCTATATACGTTAAAACTCTCCTCTTTATTTGCCTTACACACACTACATACGCAAATGCTTTTTGTTAGTTTTTTTTTAGTTCCACGCTGTTAGATGCTAGGATTTTAGTATTAATAAGGAAACCCCAGAATTTACTCGAGTCATTAAAAATATGGAGCTCAGTAATAACTAATTATTTAACTTGATCTTGTGACAGTTCTTGTTTGATGAGACATAAGATTTGAGTTAAATAATATTATTGCTTAGCTTTAGGGATTTGATGACTTGATTATCTTATTATCTGTCTTAGAAAGCGAGTTTTTGTGTCGGAAATTCTTAAGTAGGATGATTTAGAATCTCCTTCTTTAAATGGATTGGAACGCCTCTTTATTTAAATAAAGAAATTGTAAATCACCTAACCATAAGTTTATAATCCCTTACTTACATAAATTTGGATGCTTCTTTATGTAAGTAACGAGTTATAAATAAGTGGGCTTATTTGCATCCGATACGACTCCTTAACCACAACCTTAGATGAATCAGAGTGAACACCACTATTTTAGAGATCCTGAAATTCTGAATTCTCTTAGACACACCGTAAGTAGTTAACATAAATAGAACTTCGGGACGAAGTTCTCTTTAAGGGGTAGGTACTGTAACAATTCGCATTTTCGGATTACTATTCATTTTTACTATTTACTTTTTACTATTCACTATTCACTCCCAAAATTTTTATTTCATATTCTCGTAATTTAAACTATTTTAATGATAATCTGAGAGTTTGACACTCATCAGATCATTTCTGCAAAAATCACGAAACCGTGTCCGAGATTTACTTTTAGTTTTAAACATCATTTCAGAATCCCGATATGTCCATAAAACACTAAAAACAATAGAAATATGATTTTCTCTCATTTTATAACAATTCCAAAAGTTTTGGAATTTTACGTTTTCCAGTTCAGTGTTTTACGCGAATTGCGCGTTTTAGACCCGCGTTTCCAGTTTTAGCAGTGTTTAAGCAACCCGATAGAACTTGTCACTCATTAAATATGCTAAGATAGGTTATATTAATAAGTTGTATCATATTTATAAGTTTCATATTTTTAGGATACCCGATTTTAAGTTTCATGACTTAACGACTTACTATTAGCGATTACCTGGACTAAAACTCACCCCATAAACACTAGGTGTTATCAACAACTCACCAATCTTATCTTGGAAGTCTTATAAGGTGTTTTTATCTAGTCATCTAGCCTAGTCATAACTAGATAATATCTACTAAAGTATAACAAACCAATTTTGCTACTTTATTCATTTTATATCATTTACACTTAATCAAAATAATCAAACTCATTCTCTTCCTTTCTCTCTCAATACCAACGACCCAAACACATAAAATAACCCATTTTTATCATGATTCTTTCAAGTTTCATCCATCATAAGTATAGCCTTATGTTCCTTGCATGATCCTTAACACCATTCAACCATAAAATCACCATAAAACACCACAAAACTCATCAAATTCCCAAGTGTTCTTAGCGAAGATTTTTACTAAAGGTTGTTTTTATGTTAGATTAGTGTTTATCAAGGGATTATAAGATAGGGTTTTTGATATGGAAGCATGGCTATGGTTGGAAAATTTTAGGAAGATTTAATAGTGATTCTTGGTTTTGATCTTGGTTCTAGTTAGTTTCATCACAAGGATTGTAAGCAAACTCCTATGTTTACCTTTGATTCATGTTAGTATTATTATTTCATATATGTAATATGTTCTATATGCTTATTATACTTTATTCTGCTTGGATAATAGGACTAAAACAATAGAAACCGTCAAAAGGACTTATATTGCAAAACAGAAACTGGATAGGGGCTGTAAATGGAATTACTGGGAATAATTCGTGTACTGAGAATCTTAGGTGAAAATATAGGATTGTAGATCTATGTCTTTTAGTCATTTTACCGCTTGGCTCACCCCGTAACTAATCCGTATGAATAAACTAGAGCCAAAACGGCAAAACATGTCAAAATCTGAGTAACAGATTTCAATCGGGTAAAACTCATAAAACTTGACTAGAACCCTCTGTTTTTCAAAATATAAAAGTTTTAGCTAACATCCTAACTCAAACGTGGGCAAAAACCGGGCATAAAACGGAGACGTATAAACCAACTTATGACCATTTCCGTGAGACAGTAAGTTGTTGTAACCAACAGCATGTATATACAAGGGTACACTAGTAATTTAAGACTAGTTAAATAATTTCTGGGTTGCGCGTAGAGACTTCCCAGCTTATCCATCAATTCCGTTATACGTTGTGATATCATTAGTTCAAGGTGAGTCATAGCCCCTACTCTTTTCATACTTGTTTTAACTCTTTGGGGGAGATACATGCTCAACTACTTGCTTTTACTTTTACAAATACTCCAAAACAGTTATACTTGATTGGGTTATACTTGATTGCATTATACTAGATTGCATTATACTTGATTTCATTATACTTGATTGCATTATACTTGATTGCATTATACTTGATTTCATTATACTTGATTGTGTTATACCTAAACTTATAAGTCTCCTCGTGAGCATCATAAAGTCTCCTTTGATAACATATGCATTGGGTTTTCGGAGATGAAGTGGAGCCAATGATATTCTATCTTTGTGAGCAGCATACCCATATGAGGTCTCCGGAGATGAAGTAGAGCCTAATGACTAATTGCTTAACTGTTGTGATGAACTTATACATGTCTTAATCATACTATATTTTAGCAGTGGGTTGTGAACACACAGGTTGCAAGTGTTGTTATGGGCGGGACTTGCAACTGAGTGGATTCACAACGCCTTTGCTGTGTGAACATTCTTTAATGGCTTTTCAACTGTTTTAAGACAAACTCTATGAACTCACCAACCATTGTGTTGACACTTTAGCATGTTTATCTCAGGTTAGTAAGACGATAGCTAGTGCGTGGAACATAGAGTCAAGCTGCATATTCTGAATACTTACGCTTTTATCATTTACCATTCAAAACATTTTGTATACATTTATGTATCATACTTTGGAATCTCATGTTTGTAACTTTGAATTCATTAATCGAATGGTAACTTTTCAAAACTTCTCATTTAGAGGTCATTTTTTATAACTTGTACTTTGTATTATGAAGTAGCACCCTAAGTGACACAGTCTTCCGCTGCGGTATTTTGGGGGTGTTACAACACTCATAATCTGGAAGAGAGATATAAGCATGAATAGTGGGATTGCCACTACTCGTCTCTTCAAATCGAAAAATTTCAAGCTCGGGTAAGAAATCACTATCCATAACGGGGATAGGAGAAGAAGTCGGAGGATCATTCAATGCCTCACTTTTAGAGATGAGAAGACTGATATTTAATAATTTTACACGAAGAACTTCATCTTGGATTTCAGTATCAACATCTTCATCATTCTCTTCTTCTAAGTTGATGAGCTCAGAAGGTAATTCGTCCACATAGTCGATATCTCCACAAGATATAGAATCGTCATCGTCAGAATCGGAGAAAATCTCATCAGGATCATCCGAATTATCAATCGTAGATAACTCACATTCTTCAGCCGTATCAAAAACATATTTCTCAAAATTGAGTAAAGAATCCTTGAGCTCGGGTTCCAAAGAATCTAACGACTTATCTTCAACGAATTCACAATCACCGTTAGAAATTTCCCCGGACTCATTTGGGATTGGGACGAGGTTCTCGACACTAGACTTATTGAATTCGTCCGATTCCGTTGCCGAAATAGTGTTTAGATGACCGTCCCCCATTTTTAGAGAGTCCTCGGATTCTACGGGAGAAACATCGGAAGTTTTGTGAGGATTAAGAACGATCGTAATTTTCTCATCATCGTAGTCGGAATCATAGTAAACAAAATTTTTATAAGGATTAGACGCTCTCTCTTCAACAAGTAACTCTGCAATAGACTTTTCACGAGGCTCGGTAGTATAAGTTTCACAATTAGCCACCCGCTCTTTTAACGTCTCGATAACGGATTTCATTTCAGCAATAAATTCAATCGGAACTTGAAACTTGCCGGGAATTTGTGGGGGTTGGTTAAAACCATGAGAATCGTAATATGAATTCGTCTCATAAAATTTTTCAAACAATCCCCCACAATGTTCAAAATTTGATGAATTTTGAAACGAATTATCATTAGAATACGGTTCTTGCTCATAAGAGTTTTGATAAAGAGAATTGAAATCATTTTGAGGATAATTATCAAAGCTCGTATCATAAGCGTAGGACGTTTCAGCACTCGGGGCATAACATATACAATTCGCGTATCCACATTGATTGCAAAAACATTGCCCACATGGTAATCTGTCGTAGGATGGATTTCCACAATTAAAGCATGTAAACGAAGGAGGCGGTGGTGTTGGATAGTACGTGGGAGAATTACAAATCCAACAAACTCCATCATAAATATCACTATTGCATTGTTTGCATGTACACCAAACACATGAACCTTCAAAAAACGGTTCCCCACACTTAAAACAAATTGGATCCATAAGAATTAAACATAAGAGGGGTTTAGAAAAAGAATCAAACTTAAGAGGATAAGAAGACTATTTTTGGTTTTTATATTTATTGAAAAACAAATCACAAAAACTTTTATTTTCTTTTTTCAAACGTTACGTTAATCGTAATTGTTTCCTTCAAAACTACTCGCGACGAAACGAGAGAAAAGAATTTTCCCGCTTAATCGGTTGTGGAATTGAAGTAATATGATAAACAACTAATTTCACGTTTTTCTTATGTTGTAAGGCTTATTTGGTTTACAACGCCATCCCTTCGACGGGAGAGTCGAGGCTGTAACTTTATTTTTGTATTTTTGTAAACACTTTAGGAAAAGTGTTTTGAATTTTTCAATTTTTATATTTTTATAGAAATATATACAAGATAGAAGAAGGCTTATCAAAACACGATTTTTCAAAACGAAAATTCAAAAACTCACTTCAACATTCCCCGGCAGCGGCGCCAAAAATTGATTCGCTAAAAATCAATAGTATATTTATAAGTATCGATGAAATCCGCGAGAAATACGGATTTACCGAGTCGTTTCCCAACGAAAGTTGAATGGAATCTCGAATTATCGAATTGTGAACCGTGTAGTGAAAAGTGAATAGTGAAAATTGTGATGGTGAAATTCAAATTATGAAAAGAAATAGTGAATAAAGCAGAAAGTACAAGCTAGGTATGTACAAATGTCTAAAATCTAAAAACAGAAATTCAAACACGAAAATTAAACGTAACGTACGAAATAAAACGTAATTTTTTAACTAAAAATGATCATACAAATGAGGAACAAATTTCTAAAAATCTTAAACTACTAAAAAGAATTTTGAGAAGAAGAAAAATATTTTTTTGACTTTTTTATTTATTTTTTATGATTTAATTTCTATTTTTGGAATTAAAAAGTAATTAAAAATTAAGGAAAATGTAAAAATTAATGGGAAAAATATAAAATCAATGCTGAAAAACCTAAAATATTATAAAAGAATTTCCTAAAATATTTTTGTATTTTTAAAGGCTTTTTCTGAATTTTTATTGATTTTTATTTATTAAAAAGTATTTAAAAACGATTATAAACTAAGGGTGTGTTTGTATTTTAAAAAAAGGTCTTACTAGCCCTCTTACTCCCTCTTACTCTTACCAGTAAGAGGTGGGCATACGTTTTGCTTGTTTGTTTTTTTCTTTTGAGTCAGATCCAGTTAGACATATAACATCTTACTCAGTAAGAGGTGGGAGACTTGTATTACTGCCTCTTACTCGATAAGAGAGATTGAAGACTCGTGTTAATATAATATATTTGATGGTTTATTAATTATGTTATATTTATAATAAAAAGACTTATTTCATATTTACACAAGTTACTTAAATAAATTGCAGAAACGAGCACTTAAAATCATTTGGACAATTATACAAAAACAAACAACATTATTTTGTTTATATTTAGACGTTCTAACCACCTCTTACTAGTAAGATGTGATAGTCAGATTCAGACCTAAAACATCTAAATGAAACAAACACACCCTAAGAAAAATAGCAAAACTACTCAGAAAAATATGAAACATTTATAGAAAATCTGAAATATTATGAAAAGCTAGGAGAAAAGTTTTGAAATAAAAATAAGAAGCAGAAGTGTTTATTTGCTAGAAAATAGCTTATTGCAAGTGCTTATTTATAAGCACTTGCCCCAAAACTGATATGAAACTTTAATCACAGAAGCAATATACTATAATAAGCTCAGAAATGCTCAGAAATGAACAGAGATATCATAGAATCAATAGAAATGAGCAATAAGCAGTTACTAGCAAGCTAAACAATAAGCACAAACCAAACAGGATAACCCAGAAGCTAAGTAACACTAAACGTCAACTACTAAACCTCTAATGAAACTCAAAATGATCAATAAAACCAGATACAAGCTCAAATGCTAACTAGCAGGCCTAATTACCAAATTAGTTACTATGTTCCAATCCCTTAATAAGCAGGCCTAAAATAAGCACCAAACCAGAATGTGAGTGGGGCAAAATAAGCTCTATACTACCAAGTTTTTAAAACAACTAATTACCTACTCATAATCAACTATAAGCTACTCTAAAATGACCTAGTTCAGCAGCTCTTAGGAACAAATTATATGAAACAGTTGACTACACTTTTACCATACTACTTTGACTTATATCAATTTCTAACCACTAAATCTACTACTACTTGATATAATAAGCTAAGATTACACTAGATTCAGCTATAATAACCTATTATGCAAGCATTACTACAATTCTTCTAACTGATATTAACTATTCCAATAGTTAATTGATTTGAAATCTCATTTTGAACTTTTGATAAACTTAACTACTAAATTACTCTCTATTAGTTGATTACTAACCTAATGTAATCTACTTGTGAAGCTATTACAATAAAATGACAACCACTTAACACAACAACTAAATGATCCAAACACTCCCTAATTACTATACTAGCTCTATGAAACTATGCAACAAACCTCAGATCACCAAAACAGAGATCAAACTAACTAAGAAAACATTAAGAGAAGCTAATTCAACAATCTAACACTAATAAAATTCACCAATTCACAGAATCACCTATTTGCACTAAGAGTAATGAAATTTGAAATAAGGACTTACAAATTCAAGCTCCTCAGCTAGAACAGAGGAGTTCACTGAGCTTGCCTGTCTTTAGACAGGCCAAGTGCTTCCCAAATTCACTATGGACTATCAAAATTCACCACAGTTCATTCTATAATCATGAAAGTTTGACTTCTGTTGACTTTTGATGAGAAAGGAGATAGAACTGATGCAAACTTATAACAACAAGCTCACCATAGCTAGAAAGCTAAGATAAGCTGATATGATCTATTAAAAAGCTTATTTAAAAGCTGATTTCAACATAACTATTTTTATATTTTTCTATTTTCTGATTTTCAATAAACTCTTGAAATAAAATGAAACTGATTTGCAATGAAAGTAAACACTGAATTTAGATGATAATACAATGATAAAAGCTAAACTAATTACCAGAAAACAACAATTAAAGTAAATTGATTAAAGGACAAATGATTTCATTAAAAGTAAAAAAAATATTACAATTGAGATGAAAGTTATACTACAATGACTGAGAAAGTAAATGGGCAGAGCTTCGCTAGCCTAATCTCCACCACCGAAAACAGGCTACACTAATCTCTATTTATAGCTATGATAAGAAAATTCTTGAATGGAAGGGCCACGGATTGCCAGCTTGGCAATCCGTGTAGTGTGCTTTCTGAGTGTCAATCTAAGCCCTTGATCATGATCAATCATTCCCTAATCATTTAATCACCCTTGGATTGAACTTTGTGATGTGTTTGTACCAATAGAGAGCTGCCACCTGTCCCATGTGTGCTTCTTAGAGGCTGACACTATCTGACATTCTCCTTATCTTCTAGAAGTGCTTTAATTTGACAATATTACCCTTAATTGCTGTTAATTGAGGAGCCGTGTAAATTAGGGTTCATGTGAAAACATGCCTGGGTAAATTGGGGGGCGGGACTTGGGTAATAATTTTTTATTGGTTTGACTTGGTTTAAGTGGTGTTGACTGGTAGATTTGGGTCGGGTTTTGAGGAATTGGGTACCAGGCTGGGTTAAAAAGGGAGATTGGGCTTTGAAAATTTGTTTGGATTGGACTTGTAATAAATTTGGACTAGGCTTATGCAATTTTCAGCTTTTATTAATGAAATATACAAGGACCACTTATGTAATTTGCTGAAAATGTAAGGACTAACTCTGTCAAACTTCAAAATATTATGTAAGGACTTTTCTTGCCAATTGATGATTCTTCAAGGGTAAATTCTAACAAATTGAGCTCAAATATTGATCCGGACTTGAAAATTAGCTTTCCCGACCTCGGCTTTAAACTCTTTCCAAAATCCCGTGCTCGTGTTGTCATTTTTTGCCTTATTTTTGTCCTTTTTCACAATATCCGTACCTGCACACAAAAACAACATATTTGGCTCAAGTTTTTGGTCTTTTGGTGCGTTTATTAAGTGTTAGGAATACAAATATTCCTGTAAAAGTCTCGGTCACCCAATGATTGTAATAGCATTAAGTTAGCTCGTAGTTGGTTTGTTTATTAGTTAATTAGTATTAGTTTAAGTAACACCGTGGTAGAAGGACGGGTCTTCACCCACTGTATGCCTGATCCACAGCCCGGGTATGGGCGTTTATGTTGTAAGTATAAATACCCCTCTCCACATGTGGAGAGGGTTGGACCTTCACTTAATCTCAATCTAATATTTCACTTTTCTCTCAAGGTTCCTCTCTTCCCCTCCTTCTTACTTCTCCAACGCCACACAAACACTAGAGCAATCATGTTTTCAACATAGTTAGTATTCTACAATTGGTATCAAGAGCCAAGGTTTCATCTTAGGACCTTGTAGAATCGAATTTGATGGTATTTTGTGTGGCTTTGTGAGTTTGGTGTAACTTTTTTGTAAAAACTCTTTGTTTGATCTTCTCTAGTGTTTTTATACATGTTAGTGATGTACTTTTATGTTCATTAGTGTTTGTAGAACATTGTGGTTTAGTTTGTGTTACCATTTCCTTAATCTATTTGAAGTTTGGAGGTGATTTTGGGCGAATTTCTATCTTGCGGTTAAGTCTACTGTTCCATTGCTTCGTTGCGTTTAGTTTCTAAAATCTGTGGTTGGTTTGACTGCAATTACTATTTTGGGAATACAAACAAAACGCAAGGATAGTGACAGTTGTGGACCATTGTCACTGCGATTAGTTGTCTGCGGTTAGTCAATTGCGTTTAACTATTCTGCGGTTGGGAGTTTTCTGCGGTTTGGTACTTTCTGCGGTTAGTGTCCTGCGGTTAGTGTCCTTGGTTTGCGGTTTACTCAGGTTGCGACTGGATCATTCTGCGGTTGGGATGTTCCTGCGGTTTGGTACTTTTTGCGGTTAGTGTCCTGCGATTAGTGTTTACTGTGGTTTACTTGTCTGCGGTTTACTATCTCTGCGGTTAGGTCAAGTTGCGGTTAAACTTTCCTGCGACTAGTACACTACATTGCGAGTATCTCCTACTTTGTGGTTTGGTAGTTTCTATTTTGTGATGTCGACATCTTCTGATGACATTCAAGCTGCTGGGTCCGACACCCGTCCTCCGATGTTGGACAGAACTGACTATGAATCATGGGCACAAAGGATTCGTCTTTATTGTCTGGGTAAGGAAAATGGGGTTAACATCTTGAAATCCATCGATGAGGGACCCTTTCAAATGGGTACTACTAGAGACACGGTTGCAGCAATTGATCAACAACCGACCGTAATTGGTCCTGATAGACCTCGCACTTACAATGAGCTGTCTGATGAAGAAAAGGAACGCTATGATGCCGACATCAGAGCATCGAATATCGTCATTCAAGGGCTTCCCAAAGATGTCTACAAACTTATCAACTACAACACTGAAGCCAAGGCGGTTTGGGATAATGTCAAAATGCTTCTTGCAGGGTCTGAGTTAACTAAAGAAGATCGTGAGTCTCAGCTATACGATGAATTTGAGCATTTCAAAATGAACCCAGGTGAAAGCATCACTGACTATTACGTCAGATTTCACAAGTTGGTCAATGATATGAGAGCCATCAAGATGACAATGCCCAATATACAACTTAATTCCAAATTCGTGAATAACATGGCACCAGAATGGGATAGGTTTGTCACAGCTGTTAAGCTCAACAAAGGTCTCAGGCATACCAATCATGAAAAAATCTATGCATATCTCCAACAACATGAGAAACATGCTGCTTATGATCGGCTAATGCGAGAAAAGCTCAATCCGTCTGCAACCAATGAATCTCTTGCTTTTGTTTCTAATGTTCAACAACCTAACCAAACCTCAAATGATCAATCTCAACCATCACAACCATCCTCCAGGTCTCCCCCAACCAATAGTCAATCATCAACTTCCTTACCATCTGCTTTGAATACACAACTTGATTCTGGGTACTCTCACACTGACATGATGATTGATAATCTCTCCAACCAAGTTTCTCTACTGGTCCAACAGTTCAGGGCTGCACTTCCATCTACTAACAACCAACTTAGGATCTCATCTAATCCACGTAATCAGGCGGTCATTGAGGATGGTCGTGTGGTGGTGCAGAATGTGCAGGGAAGACAAAACTTCAACCAAAGAAATACTGGTAGAGATAATAGGCAGTACAGAGTTGGGAATGCTCTTCAAGCACAAGCTAAGCAGCCTAAATGCTATAACTGCGAAGGGTTGGGCCATATAGCTAGGAATTGCACTCTTCCAAAACGTCCACAAAACTCTGAGTACTTCAAGGACAAGATGTTGCTGATGCAGGCACAAGAAAATGGGACGGTGTTGGATGAAGAAGCTCTGCTCTTTTTGGCTGGTAATGATGGGAACACCTTTGATGCTGATGTGGATGATTAGCCTGTTCAGGATATGGCTCTTAATGACCCGAATATCTTTCAAGTTGAAGAGTGTGATGCATTTGACTCAGACGTAGATGACGAACCTACTGCTCAAACCATTTTCATGGCTAACCTGTCTGCAGTTGCATCCTCTTCACAGCATCCTGATTCATCCATCACATCTGCTATCTATGAGGTACCAACATCTCCTAATCATGATCTGAATGATCCTACAACTGTACAGGGGGCACGTGACTCGGTACAACTCAAGAATGTTGTCAACACAAACGTCACTGATATGGGTAATACCAATAATATCCCATATGAAATGTATGTGAATGACAATGGACCGCCAGTTGTACCAAGTGACATGCCGTCTATTGACTCTAGTGAGCATGAGGTACATGAGCACACAATATACAACCCTGATGATTCCTTGATTACTAGAATTAACACCCTTAAGGATCAAGTGAATATTTATGAGCAGCGTGCAAAGTTTGAGCTGAATGAACGTGAGCAGAAAATGGAATGGCAACTGCGTACTTACATATCTGAAAACAATTCCAAACAAGAAACATTGAAAAGGGAACTAGTTTCTTTAAAAAACCAATTGGATCAAACCGTCAAACAAAAACAAGAGTTTCAAAAAGGGTTGACTTCAATCAAACTCGAATTCAAAGATAAAGAAACTAAACTTCTAAATGACTTCTCAAAACTCAAAATGTTGAAAAATAAATTGGAAGATAAGTTGTACACACAGGGCCAAACCATTCAATCTGCTCAAATGATGCAAAACCATAGGAAACTAAGTGATGAATTTAGTGAACAAGATGCCTCCAAGCCCAAAGCAAGATACCTTAGAATTGGTTTAGGTGCACAACCTGCATTATATGATGCAAACACTATGCTTGAACCTAACCATGCCCCTCCTGATACGCGATCCTATGACCACATTAATGAGGCGAAGGATAGAACTAGGGTAAAACTTGCTGAACGATTAAAGGATCCTAAATGCATTGCTAAGAATATTGTGTTTCACTATGACTATGAGAATGACAATCACTCTGCCATTTTTGTTCCTCAAAAGAGAATTCTTCCTGACAAAGTGTTTTGGAATATAGACATTGAGAAAATGCAAGCTGAAAGAGTTGTTGGTAACACACGCACTATGTTTAGAATTGCTGACCCAACCATTTACCCCCTGAACACACCTAGGCACCTCGTACCATTCACTCTTCCCACACAGTGTAACACTCTAATTGGGTTGTATGTTCTAGGTCAATTGTTCAACGACTTTGAGAAAACCTGTAAAATAAGAATTACACCTACAGGGATTACAGAAGGGGAAAGGGGTTTTGAGCAAACAAAACAGTGTTACCTGACTGAAGTTATGCCATTTTTTAAACTTCTCAAAGAACATTTTGAGGGCCTTAAAAAACACCATTAATGATGATGTGACTCAAATGAAAAAGGTTTTTGATGAAGTGGAAAGTGAGGGTAACCAATTAGCTATTGATCTCAAATACAGTGAAATTGACAGGAAAAACATTCTCATCATGAATGAAAATTTGATTGCAAATTGCATTGCAAAAGATGTGTTTTATACTGTTACCGACTCAGCATTATCTGCTCGCCAATTTCATGAAATGTCGGTTACTTTGAATGTCTTCCAGAATCGTGTAATTGAGCTTGAGGGGGAGAATTACAAACTTACTAAAAAAATTCAAAACGACGACCATGATAACATGGTCAGGAATTTCTCAAAACTAGAAGTTGATAATATGAACCTACAATTAAAATATCAACATCAAGAAGAAAGCATAAAAATATCAAATGCCAAAACATCTTCGGATGCTCCTGAGTTTGACACATGTTTTGAATTAGCCAAAAAGGATGAAGTAATTCAAGCTCACTCAAACACGATTCGGAAATTGAAGGTCCAAATTGCACAATTAAAATCGAACAAAAGCGATGTGACCAATACCAATTACCAGAAGTTGATAGATTCTCAAAACTTTTAGAAATAGGGCATTATCAATGAATTACAACATGAAAATGAGTGGCTTCGTGCTGAAATGTCTAACGCTAAACAACGTTACAAAGAATTGTTTGAGTCTATTAAAATAACACGTGACCAAAACAATGAAAGAGTCACTTCTTTGTTAAATGAAATTGAGAATCTAAAGACTATGGTGAAGGGTAAAATGCCCGTCGTTTCATGTGATCATGCAATTTCCAATGTACATGCTTGTAAGAAATATGCGTGCGATGCTGTGAATGTCTCTCTTCCCCTTAGGAACAATAAGTTAGTTCGTAACAACTATCTTAGAAATCTTAAGGATTGTCTGGCCATACTTAGAGATACCATTGAAGATGAGAGGATATCTAAACCACTTGATGATGTTATTATTGGTGTTTGCTTCCTCACTAATAGAGCCCATGAATTGTTAGAATATGATATAGGATCATGCCCCAAGAATGATAACAAGTCAGATAGGTCATTTGCATCGCACCCTAACAGTGGCAACAAACATGTTACATTTGATTATCCCTAAACCATGTCACAATCCACCATCATGATCTCCGGTAAACAAGTAGCAACTAATCATACTAATGTTCCCGTCATTGCTTCTACAGGAGTAAAAGGTGTATCTAATGCTAGCAAGTCACAGCCTAGGTACAATACAAAGAATGATAGGACTTTGCCGGCTAAGAGTACACTTATGAAGGAAGTAGAAGAACCATCTAGGAACAATAAAGTTATGCTTAATAAGAGGAATCGAGTTGATTCAAACATTTGTGTTAACAATGATGTAATTAATTCGAATTCTGGTGCTATTTGTAAGACTTGTAACAAATGCTTATTTTATGGCAATCATGATGCTTGTGTTGTGTCCTTTCTAAAATCCACTATGAAATCTCCAGTTATTAATGTCTCGAGTGTTAAACGGGTAAAACAAGTATGGAATAAAACAGGAAAAGTGTTCACTAATGTTGGTTATCAATGGAGACCTACTGGAAGGAAATTCACTCTAAGGGAAAAGTGCCTAATGACTAGGTTCACTAAATCTAAAGTTGTGCCTGTTAAGATGTGGAGACCTACTGGTAGACTGTTCCCAATAGAAGCACTTAGTAACACTCCTAGTTCTAGTGCATCAAAATGTGAATATTCCAGTGAGATATCTGTAACATATGATAATCCAATATTTGTGTGTGCTAACCAAACGGACCCCAACTGTTTGTGGGGCTCTAACTTTTTCAGTTATCCACGATTGTCTGGTTTCAAATGCAGGTCGTACAAATCGTCCTTTGGTATTTGGACTTAGGCTGCTCAAAACATATGACTGAAGATCGCTCTCGGCTCAAGAACTTCGTGGAAAAGTTTATTGGTATGGTTGGATTTGGGAATGACCATTTTGGATCTATAATGGGTTATGGTGATTACGTCTTTGGAGACAGTGTAATATCCAGAGTTTACTACGTGGAAGGACTTGGGCACAATCTATTTTCTGTTGGTCAATTCTGTGATTTCGATCTTGAAGTTGCCTTCAGAAAACACACCTGTTTTGTTAGGGAATTAGATGGTGTTGATCTCCTCAAGGGGAGTCGGGGCACTAATCTCTATACCATCTCCATCGAAGACATGCTTCGGTCCTCTCCAATTTGCTTACTTTCTAAAGCCTCCAAGAACAAATCATGGTTGTGGCATCGTCGTTTAAACCATTTAAACTTCGGTACCATCAATGAACTCACACGTAAAGATCTTGTTCGAGGCTTTCCCAGACTTAAGTATGAAAAAGATCATTTGTGTTCCGCATGTCAAATGGGCAAAAGCAAAAAGCACACACATAAACCCAAAACTATCAATTCCATCATGGAAGTTCTACACACTCTTTACATGGATCTCTGTGGACCAATGAGGATTCAAAGTATCAATGGAAAGAAATATGTGCTGGTTATTGTTGATGATTACTCTCGATTCACGTGGGTAAAGTTTCTACGGTCAAAAGATGAAGCTCCGGAAACCATCATCAAACTCATCAAGATGTTGCAAGTTCGCCTCAACAAAATAGTTAGATTCATTCGTACTGATAATGAAATGGAGTTTGTGAACAAACAACTTACTCAATTTTATGAAGGTGTCGGCATCAGTCATCAAAAGAGCATTCCACGTACTCCTCAACAAAATGGAGTTGTTGAAAGACGCAATCGCACCTTAGTTGAAGCTGCAAGTACTATGCTCATCTTCTCCAAAGCTCCTATGTTTCTTTGGGCTGAGGCAATTGCCACCGCATGTTACACACAGAACCAATCCTTGATACATCCTCTCCACTGCAAGACTCCCTATGAACTGGTTCATGGCAGAAAACCCGATCTTTCATTTCTTTGAGTATTTGGTGCACTTTGCTATCCAACTAATGACAGTGAAGACCTTGGGAAACTCAAGGCCAAAGCCAACATTGGTTTCTTCGTTGGCTATGCTCCAGAGCGAAAGGGGTACTGAATCTACAACAAACGTACCAGAGACATAATGGAAACGATCCACGTTACTTTCGATGAGTTGACTGAGCAACCGGTTCCTGGACAATCAAGTTCTGGACCCGTACCTAACCTTTTATCTCCTGGACCAATAAGTTCCAGGCTTGTACAGAATCCCACTCCTGATGTTCCTTTTGTACCTCCTACAAGTGAAGATTGGAAGAAACTGTTTGACCCAATGTTTGATGAATACTTTGAACCTCAATAGATGAATGCTCCTGAAGCTACAGCGGTTCAACCACTAGCTGGGGTAGTGAATGTCCAAGTGGATAATGACGGTCAATCCACTTCGTTGTCATGGGATCCTGAAGCCCCCACCATCAGTTAATCGGTTACCACCTCTAATGTCCAACCCTCACTTGTACAACGAGTGGCAACTGTAGATAATTCATCTGAAGTAAATCCTTTTGCTCCACCTGATAATGAGCAATTTGTTAACATCTTTGCCCCTGAATCGTCAAATGATGCCACATCCTCCGACGAATCTAACACGGCTACCTCAGTTCCCTATCCTCAACCTTATGAATACCTTAGAAAATGGACCAATGGTCATCCTATAGACAACATTATTGGAAACCCTTCGCGTCCAGTATCTACCCGCAAGCAACTTGCAACCGACGCATTGTGGTGCTTCTTCAATTCTGTCATCTCTAAAGCTGAACCAAAAAACGTCAAGGATGCAATGTCTAAACACTCATGGTTCACTGCAATGGTGGACGAGATTCATGATTTTGACCGACTGGATGTGTGGGAATTAGTACCACCTCCTGATTGTGCTATGATCATTGCTCTCAAATGGATATTCAAGGTTAAACTTGATGAGCATGGAGATGTATTGAAAAACAAAGCTAGGCTTGTGGCAAAAGGATATCGACAAGAAGAAGGTATAGACTTTGAAGAATCCTTCGCACCTGTTGCTAGAATTGAAGCCATAAAAATATTTCTCGCAAATGCTGCAAGTAAAAAATGGTGGTTTATCAAATGGATGTCAAGACTGCATTCTTAAATGGCGATCTAAAAGAGGTGGTGTATGTATCTCAACCCGAAGGTTTTGTGGATCCAGAACGCCTTAATCATGTATATCGGTTAAAGAAGGCTCTCTATGGGCTTAAGCAAGCACCTAGGGCGTGGTATGACACCTTGTCTAAATTTCTTCTGGCTAACAAATTTTCCAAAGGCGTTGTTGATCCTACACTCGTTACCAGAAAAACGGGCAAGAACCTTCTTCATGTACAAATCTATGTTGATGACATCATCTTTGCCTCCTCTGATCCCACAGAATGTGATCGTTTCTCCCAAGAGATGAGTTCCGAATTCCAGATGTCTATGATGGGTAAAATGTCCTTCTTTCTAGGATTGCAAATTTCTCAAAATCCCAATGGCATCTTCATCAATCAATCCAAATACGCCAATGAAATTTTGAAGAAATTTGGATTCGACTCCTGTGATTCAGTTGATACTCCTATGATTGAAAGATCGAAACTAGATGAAGATGATGAGGGAATTCCGGTCGAACAAACCATGTATCGAAGCATGATTGGCTCCTTAATGTATCTTACCGCTAGCAGACCAGACCTTCTATTTGCAGTTTGCATATGTGCTCGGTATCAATCCAAACCCACCAAGAAACATCTGGAAGCTGTCAAGAGAGTCTTTCGATACCTTAAAGGAACAATCCACATGGGCCTTTGGTACCCTAAGGAAACTTCTATGGCTCTCACAGCATACTCTGATGCTGATCATGCGGGATGTCAAGACACTCGTCGTAGTACATCTAGGGGTGCACAGTTTTTGGGGAATAAGCTAGTCAGTTGGTCGTCAAAGAAACAAATGAGTACATCTATCTCCTCCACTGAAGCTGAATACATTGCCATGTCATCGTGCTGTGCTCAGATCTTATGGATGCGATCTCAACTTTCAGACTATGGCTTCATATGCAACAAGATTCCCATGTACTGTGACAAAAAAAGTGCAATTGCACTCTGCTGCAACAATGTCCAGCATTCAAGGACTAAGCACATTGACATTCGACATCACTTCATCAGGGAGCAAGTTGAGAAAGGAATTGTGAAACTTTACTTCGTGAGGACTGAGTTCCAGCTAGCTGATATCTTCACCAAAGCACTTTCTAGGGACCGATTTCACTTCATTCTCCCACGCCTTGGTATGAAGAGTCTCACGCCTGAGGATCTCATTTGTCTCCAGGAAGATCAAGAGGAGTAAAGGGGGTTGCTTCACATATCCTTTGTATATAATATTAACACAAAAAGGAAATAGAAAAATATAAAATTACAAAAATCCCATAAAAATCTAAAAAACTGCAAAAATACAAAAATACTCTTCTCACGACATGTCTCTTGTATAATCAATATTATGTACGTTTCTAGAAATGTCATTCAATAATGACACGGAATCATACATATGCTTGAGCAAGAGTTTTTTCGGTTTCAAATAAAGTTCTTTTCAAAACCATGTCGTATCTCAAAACATTCTTAAACATGGCTTACAGTCATTTCAGGCTGTAACCCGGTCTTAAAATTATGGCTTGTAGTCATTTCAGGCTACAACCCGCACTTCAAAAATATGGTTTGCTATTACTTCAGATAGCAACCCGTTTTTCAAAATGGGGAAAACACGTCGCCAATAAGACGGTTGTTCCTTTTACCGGGTGAAGTTCACCTGGGCATGGATTACTTTATATCCATGTTTCCTCGATCTAATGTACGTTTCAGTGCATTATTTCTTGAGAAAGAAGAGAAGTCTTCTTTTTTATCGCCAAATACTTTCCCTTCTATGATTTTTCCGGAAAGTATTTGTGCAAAACTTGGTGGTACCATGAGATTTTGATTGAAAATCAAATTGAATCTAAATCTTTGATAAAATTTTTCACTCAACCAATGACATAACATATTTATGTTTTAAACATCCGTCATTGATTGAGGGGGAGAATGATTTTCAAAATTTTTTATGTATCATCAAAACTCCCCACTTTGTACAAAAACAACAATACAATTTGTGATGGTTATGTGTCAGAATGAGTAAATTTTCAAAGAGTTTTTGTTAAAACTTCGAATCTTTTGCAAACTCTTCAAATCTGACACTTAACAACCTCCCTCACAGTTTAAGGGGGAGCAAGAAAAAGTTCCTTTTATCAGGAAACATTACAACTTAACCGCATTTCTCTCCAAAAAAAAAAAAAATTCTAAATTATTTAAATCAATTGAGATCAAAAATCTCGAAAGATTTGATATTTTTGATCGGGGGAGAGAATGTGATTTAAATATGAAATCTGATAATCAAATGTGATCTTTAAGACTCAATAAAAGGCTCCCGCATATGTGCTAAACACTTTCGAATATCGATGCACATATTGAGGGGGAGAAAACGGCGTTTGTGGAAGTTATACCAAAGACCGACCATTTATCTTTATGCATGGAGTTATAAGGATGGTTAAGGTTAGGTATGAGTTCCCATGATCCACCAGAACCGGAAAGATCTTCCCAGGGACAATCCATAGATAGAATAGAAGTCCTTAGGAATGATTGAAAAAAAAAGGAGTAAAGTGAGAAAGGGAAGAGTGCGGACTGAGATAGAGCTAGGACTGGAACAAACCCAACAAGGTTCTAGTGGTGAAGTCTCGGTAAGCACTGAAGGGGTTGAAGAATGAAAAAGAAATGTAATGAGAAAGGGTGAAAAGAAAAAGCCCTCCAAATATTCAACCTTAGGGCAGAAACCGGGTTCAATTCATAATCTACTAGTGGTTACTAAGGTAACACTAGTATTGAAGACAAGATATCATGGACCCAGTGACGCACTGCACTAAACTTCCTAACCACTCAAGTTCTCTTAAAAGAGCTTGTTTCATTCTCACGGGGAACCCTGTGCAATGTATCGATCGCTCATTGCGAGCTATGTTGATACCTAAAACAGGAGACACCTCCCTAGTCTCTAGGAGCGGATCAAAACGCACTATTGAGTCTAAAGCCATGAGATCATCCATAAATCTCGATAGGACACATTCCAAATATGCTTATTGTTTCACACAATGTGGAAAATAAGATAAAATATTTAGAGTCCTACGCATTATCCTTGTGGTATTGCCAGAACATCCAAGTGATATGAAAATATTCACAATGAAGATGGAAATCCTTCTAGAGCGAACATCACTCAAGCTCTTGGTAGGTGACATGTGAGATCCATATTGGATCAATGATCAAGTGACAACTGGAAAGCAACAACGGTGTGATTCAATATTGAATCAAACTTGTTCCAGGATATGGATTGACGGATACTTTTGCAAAAACCTTTCAATGTGCTCACAAACTAATTCTTCGAGCACATTGATTGTGTACAATATCTTTCAAACAAAAGTATGTATGATGGAAATGAGATTCAAATTATAAAACTCTCGTCGTGCCTCAAAAATGTTTATCATAGGACACACGAGTGATTTCTATAAATCTATTTCTCATCAATCCGTGAATGTTTATTCACCGATTCACTCTATCGTGCTGTCTGCTTTGAGACGTTCCGGTATGAGAACATGCTAAGTATGAAGATTCCAAAGTGGATTCTTTGGAAAATTCATTACTACAAGCTGGAAATTCCTGTCAAGGAGAGTCTTCTTTAAAAGAGACTCTACCTGATCACAGGTCGGTTTTCACAAAACCGGAGGGTAGTCTGTCCTCGCAGAACGAATGACAAAGCCATGTTCGTTCTCTATCTTTATTGCTAACTGTTTTATTTCAGGGACACATATAAAGATGGCGTTGATGGCTCCAGTTTCCAGCTGAATCGGGTCAATCCATACCTCATGCTCACACATCCTCCACACTATCAAAGAAGATGAGAGACTTGCTACAACAAATGTTGAGAGACTACTAACAACGTTTCCGCAACTCTGATGAAAAAGTCTCCTGACCCACAACTCCAATGCAACGTCTCCAGATACAGAAGGGTGTGAGCATGATGGTCCTTAGTCACTACATCACATGAAGGCAATACAACTATGGATGAGCTTAGAGATTTACTTTGGCTGATGATCTCAAAGAAGCTCAAAAGATCACACATCACAAAGGAATTCAAATCACAAGTTCGCTTGCTTGAGGTACAAAGTGTGTTGAAAAGTGAAGAATCAGATCCTATGAGCTACAAAGACTAAAGAATGCTTAAAGACCAAAGATCTTAATTTCAAAGGGGACATCGCTTAGGGGGAGATTGTTAGGAATACAAATATTCCTGTAAAAGTCTCGGTCACCCAATGATTGTAATAGTATTAAGTTAGCTCGTAGTTGGTTTGTTTATTAGTTAATTAGTATTAGTTTAAGTAACACCGTGGAAGAAGGACGGGTCTTCACCCACTGTATGCCTGATCCACAGCCTAGGTGTGGGCGTTTATGTTGTAAGTATAAATACCCCTCTCCACATGTGGAGAGGGTTGGACCTTCACTTAATCTCAATATAATATTTCACTTTTCTCTCAAGGTTCCTCTCTTCCCCTCCTTCTTACTTCTCCAACGCCACACAAACACTAGAGCAATCATGTTTTCAACATAGTTAGTATTCTACATTAAGGCATAAAAGTATGTGTAAAATGACACATACAAAAATCCCCCAGACTAAGGTATTGTCATGTCCTCACGCAATGTGATCAATTCACGCTTTTGGGATAAATAATTTCATAACTTTTCCTACTGACTTTGTAAAGTAGCAAGGAGGTTTAAAAGAAGTAATAAAATCATTTATTCCTGAAAACGCCCCATTTTCCAAAATTTTTCCTTTATTCTACTTTCACTTCTATTTTTGTAATTTTGATACTTCATACTTGTGACGGTTTGTTGAACTTTCATTATTTTGCAATAATTTTTAGGGTCAACGAGTAGAAACACTTCTCATGGAAAAGTGACCATACGGATAAAAATCGTCATCCTTGATTTTTCACAAGCCCCCAAACTAAGCATACAAACGAGATCACAGCTTATCTACAAATTAGATGCTAACACTACTCATAAAAGTTACTTGTGGAAACTTCTTACTCCCATGTCCTAAATTTTTGTATCTCAATATTTTATTTTTGTTGAGAAATGAATTGCTACATATTTTCTCGTTTCAATATTTTTTAGTCCGATAGTGATACCAAATTTAAATACTAAGTAGTTTCCTACTTTCTCTTAAGAACCACTGCAATAGAAATTCGGTCCACATCAAGGAATTTGGATACATACAATATCATAGATAAGTTGCGGAGTACTACACGTGCACCTCATGTGTACAATTCAGAATCATTCACATGCACCTCACGCGCCAACAACATATTTACATTCAAGCTCTTATTCATACAGCTTTTAACTTCCATTTTTTTTATTTTTCACTTTTCTCATACTTTTCTCATATTTTTCATACTTTTCAACTTTTTTTTTTCTTTCTTTACTTTTTCTCAACATCAATGGAAGCTTATCGGGTAGCTCCAAAACCACATACATAATCAACTTTTGACTTTTGATTTTTTTTTTTCATTTTTGCTCTTATTTTTGATGTTCCTTGATATGTACCCAACTTCTAAAGCAAAGATTCTCTGAAGAAAATAAAGAACTAAATATTATCCAAACCTAAATACTACTAATTAACCTAGAACATCTATTTTATATTGGTGACATATTTTATGGGAGTAAAAAGCCACAAGTACCTCTCATGAGCTCTAAAGAGAACCACTACTGCACGTTTAGTATCTAACTTCTAAATAAACTCTATCATTTCTCGCTCTTCGCAATTTAAGATTCCAAATAATGAAACCAGCGAATACTTAGCCGATAATCAGCCACGCATATATATAGTCAGATACGGAAACTTGCAAATTCTAGAAGAAGAATTCGCGTTTTCTAGCTCCTTATGTAAAAGACTAGCGAAACCTTTTAAGCTACACATGTATAAAGTCAAGTACGGGAACTTGCAGATTCTTAAGAAAGAATTCGCATTTTATAGCTCCTGGTGTACAAGACTAGCACAAGCTTATGTGATTATCATTGGTTAAGGGAACAAGTTAGGGCTCAACACGCCCGATCAAGTCAAAAAATTTATTCCTACTCTTGCCAGCAAGAAAGTCAACAAGATGTCAAAACACTTATTCAAAATTTATTATATTTTTGCATAACTTTTTCAACTTTTCTCATTTTTTTTCATGACTTTTTTCATTCATTTTTCTTCAAAATTTTTCAAATTTTTCATTTTTTTAAGGAAAAACGGAGTTGCGAGAGCTCACAGCAAAGTGCAAGGCAAAAATCAGATCGAAAGATCACCCCCCAAACTAAAACGAAACATTGTCCTCAATATTTAAATGGTAAAGGTTCTCCTACATATATCTAAGGCCGTTTATTAAGTATGCCAAAAGATAAATGTTAGTCGATAAGATTAGGATATATGGATAAGCAACGAATAATGAAATTCGAGAAGAGACAAAACAACGAGCATGAGAGTCTTCATTATTCGGGCAAATCCTGGACATAAACAACAACAACCACGAAACACAAGAAAATGGAAGAGGTAGCCCTCCTCACGTCACATTAGAAAAAAAAATAGAAATTTAAGAAGATGAATGGATAAGCATGGGGTGCCTCCCACGAAGTGTTTGTTTTTTATTACCGAGTCACATGAGCTTGACTCGATTCCCGAATTACTTCGTCCTTGGGGAGAGCAGATGGAACGGACACCCGACACGAAAAACGAAGATGCCAGGGTCAAAAATGGTATCCTCACTCCCGGTCTAATGGAAAAGTGAAGAAATGATGGGATAAGCAAAGAATGGTTTAAACACTCGGATGGTAAAAGCATAAACATCATCAGAATCATGGGTGGGTAAAATATCAAGCACATGAACATCTTGTTCAAAAATCTCGTCCACCACTCCAAAAATATCTTCATCCATATCGGATTCACAATCTTCATCGGGTGGTTTCGCGGGCGGACGAGAAGAAGGTAAATCGGAAAGAATATTTCTTTGAACGTCATTCTTAATACCCGGTGGTATCGAGTCATCCGCAGCAAGAAATAAATCGACATCCTCTAAAAGTGGGTCATGTGACGGATTATCGGAAATAAGTTCAGAATCAATCTCAAAATCAAAACGCTCATAATCCGGAAGAGAGATATAAGCATGAATAATGGGATTGCCACTACTCGTCTCTTCAAATCGAAAAATTTCAAGCTCGGGTAAGAAATCACTATCCATAACGGGGATAGGAGAAGAAGTCAGAGGATCATTCAATGCCTCAATTTTAGAGATGAGAAGATTGATATTTAATAATTTTACACGAAGAACTTCATCTTGGATTTCAGTATCAACATCTTCATCATTCTCTTCTTCTAAGCTGACGAGCTCAGAAGGTAATTCGTCCACATAGTCGATATCTCCACAAGATATAGAATCGTCATCATCAGAATCGGAGAAAATCTCATCAGGATCATTCGAATTATCAATCGGAGATAACTCACATTCTTCAGCCGTATCAAAAACATATTTCTCAAAATTGGGTAAAGAATCCTTGAGCTCGGTTTCCAAAGAATCTAACGACTTATCTTCAACGAATTCACAATCACCGTTAGAAATTTCCCCGGTCTCACTTGGGATTGGGACGAGGTTCTCAACACTAGACTTATTGAATTCGTCCAATTCTGTTGCCGGAATAGTGTTTAGATGACCATCCCCCATTTTTAGAGAGTCCTCGGGTTCTACGGGAGAAGCATCGGAAGTTTTGTGAGGATTAAGAACGATTGTAATTTTCTCATCATCGTAGTCGGAATCATAGTAAACAAAATTTTTATAAGGATTAGACGCTCTCTCTTCAGCAAGTAACTCTGCAATAGACTTTTCACGAGGCTCGGTAGTATAAGTTTCACGATTAGCCACCCACTCTTTTAACGTCTTGATAACGGATTTCATTTCAGTAATAAATTCAATCGGAACTTGAAACTTGTCGGGAATTTGTGGGGGTTGGTTAAAACCATGAGAATCGTAATATGAATTTGTCTCATAAAAATTTTCAAACAATCCCCCACAATGTTCAAAAAATTTTGAAACGAATTATCATTGGAATACGGTTCTTGCTCATAAGAGTTTTGATAAAGAGAATTGAAACCATTTTGAGGATAATTATCAAAGCTCGTATCATAAGCGTAGGACGTTTGAGCACTCGGGGCATAACATATACAATTCGCGTATCCGCATTGATTGCAAAAACATTGCCCACACGGTAATCCTTCGTAGGATGGATTTCCACAATTAAAGCATGTAAACGAAGGTGGCGGTGGTGTTGGATAGTACGTGGGAGAATTACAAATCCAACAAACTCCATCATAAATATCACTATTGCATTGTTTGCATGTACACCAAACACATGAACCTTCAAAAAACGGTTCCCCACACTTAAAAAAATTGGATCCATAAGAATTAAACATAAGAGGGGTTGAGAAAAAGAATCAAACTTAAGAGGATAAGAAGATTTTTTTTTGGTTTTTATATTTATTGAAAAACAAATCACAAAAACTTTTATTTTCTTTTATTTTCTTTTCTCAAACGTTACGTTAATCGTAATCATTTCCTTCAAAACTACTCGCGACGAAACGAGAGAAAAGAATTTTCCCGCTTAATCGGTAGTGGAATTGAAGTAATCTGATAAACAACTAATTTCACATTTTTCTTATGTTGTAAGGATTATTTGGTTTACAACGCCATCCTTTCCACGGGAGAGTCGAGGCTGTAACTTTATTTTTATTTTTGTAAACACTTTATGAAAAGTGTTTTGAATTTTTCAATTTTTATAGAAATATATACAAGATAGAAGAAGGCTTATCAAAACACGATTTTTCAAAACGAAAATTCAAAAACTCACTTCAACCTTCCCCGGCAGCGGCGCCAAAAATTAATTCGCTAAAAATCAATAGTATATTTATAAGTATCGATGAAATCCGCGAGAAATACGGATTTACCGAGTCGTTTCCCAACGAAAGTTGAATGGAATCTCAAATTATCGAATTGTGAACCGTGTAGTGAAAAGTGAATAGTAAAAATTGTAATGGTGAAATTCAAATTATGAAAAGAAATAGTGAATAAAGCAGAAAGTACAAGCTAGGTATGCACAAATGTCTAAAATCTAAAAACGAAAATTCAAACACGAAAATTAAACGTAACGTACGAAATAAAATGTAACTTTTTAACTAAAAATGATCCTACAAATGTGAAACAAATTTCTAAAAATCTTAAACTACTAAAAAGAATTTTGAGAAGAAGAAAAATATTTTTTTGACTTTATTTTTTATTTTTTATGATTTAATTTCTATTTTTGGAATTAAAAAGTAATTAAAAATTAAGGAAAATGTAAAAATTAATGGGAAAAATATAAAATCAATGCTAAAAAACCTAAAATATTATAAAAGAATTTCCTAAAATATTTTTGTATTTTTAAAGGCTTTTTCTGAATTTTTATTGATTTTTATTTATTAAAAAGTATTTAAAAATGATTATAAACTAAGAAAAATTAAGAAAAATAGCAAAACTACTCAGAAAAATATGAAAAATTTATAGAAAATCTGAAATATTATGAAAAGCTAGGAGAAAAGTTTTGAAATAAAAATAAGAAGCATAAATGCTTATTTGCTAGAAAACAGCTTATTGCAAGTGCTTATTTATAAGCAATTGCCAAAAACTGATATGAAACTTTAATCACAGAAGCAATATGCTATAATAAGCTCAGAAATGCTCAGAAATGAATAGAGATATCACAAAATCAATAGAAATGAGCAATAAGCAGTTACTAGCAAGCTAAACAATAAGCACAAACCAAACAGGATAAGCCAGAAGCTAAGTAACACAAACATCAACTACTAAACCTCTAATGAAACTCAAAATGATCAATAAAACCAGATACAAGCTCAAATACTAACTAGCAGGCCTAATTACCAAATCAGTTACTATGTTCCAATCCCTTAATAAGCAGGCCTAAAATAAGCTCTAAAATAAGCACCAAACCAGAATGTGAGTGGGGCAAAATAAGCTCTATACTACTGAGTTTTTAAAACAACTAATTACCTACTCATAATCAACTATAAGCTACTCTAAAATGACCTAGTTCAGCAGCTCTTAGGAACAAATTATATGAAACAGTTAACTACACTTTTACCATACTACTTTGACTTATATCAATTTCTAACCACCAAATCTACTACTACTTGATATAATAAGCTAAGATTACACTAGATTCAGCTATAATAACCTATTATGCAAGCATTACTACAATTCTTCTAATTGATATTAACTATTCCAACAGTTAATTGATTTAAAATCTCATTTTGACTTTTTGATAAACTTAACTACTAAATTACTCTCTATTAGTTGATTACTAACCTAATGTAATCTACTTGTGAAGCTATTACAATAAAATGACAACCACTTAACACAACAACTAAATGATCCAAACACTCCCTAATTACTATACTAACTCTATGAAACTATGCAACAAACCTCAGATCACCAAAACAGAGATCAAACTAACTAAGAAAACATTAACAGAAGCTAATTCAACAATCTAACACTAATAAAATCCACCAATTCACAGAATAAAAAATTTGCACTAAGAGTAATGAAATTTGAAATAAGGACTTACAAATTCAAGCTCCTCAGCTAGAACAGAGGAGTTCACTGAGCTTGCCTGTCTTTAGACAGGCCATGTGCTTCCCAAATTCACTATGGACTATCAAAATTCACCACAGTTCATTCTATAATCATGAAAGTTTGACTTCTGTTGACTTTTGATGAGAAAGGAGATAGAACTGATGCAAACTTATAACAACAAGCTCACCATAGCTAGAAAGCTAAGATAAGCTGATATGATCTAGTAAAAAGCTTATTTAAAAGCTGATTTCAACATAACTATTTTTATATTTTTCTATTTTCTGATTTTCAATAAACTCTTGGAATAAAATGAAACTGATTTGCAATGAAAGTAAACACTGAATTTAGATGATAATACAATGACAAAAGCTAAACTAATTAGCAGAAAACAACAATTAAACTAAATTGATTAAAGGACAAATGATTTCATTAAAAGTAAAAAAAATATTACAATTGAGATGAAAGTTATACTACAATGACTGAGAAAGTAAATGGGCAGAGCTTCGCTAGCCTAATCTCCACCACCGAAAATAGGCTACACTAATCTCTATTTATAACTATAATAAGAAAATTCTAGAATGGAAGGGCCACGGATTGCCAGCTTCGCAATCCGAGTGGTGTGCTTTCTGAGTGCCAATCTAAGCCCTTGATCATGATCAATCATTCCTTAATCATTTAATCACCCTTGGATTGAACTTTGTGATGTGTTTGTACCAATAGAGAGCTGCCACCTGTCCCATGTGTGCTTCTTAGAGGCTGACACTATCTAACATTCTCCTGATCTTCTAGAAGTGCTTTAATTTGACAATATTACCCTTAATTGCTATTAATTGAGGAGCCGTGTAAATTAGTGTTCATGTGAAAACATGCCTGGGTAAATTGGGGGGCGGGAATTGGGTAATAATTTTTTATTGGTTTTACTTGGTTTAAGTGGTGTTGACTGGTGGATTTGGGTCGGGTATTGAGGAATTGGGTACCAGGCTGGGTTAAAAAGGGAGATTGGGCTTTGAAAATTTGTTTGGATTGGACTTGTAATAAATTTGGACTAGGCTTATGCAATTTTCAGCTTTTATTAATGAAATATACAAGGACCACTTTTGTAATTTGCTGAAAATGTAAAAACTAACTCTGCTAAACTTCAAAATATTGTCTAAGGACTTTTCTTGCCAATTGATGATTCTTCAAGGGTAAATTCTAACAAATTGAGCTCAAATATTGATCCGGACTTGAAAATTAGCTTTCCCGACCTCGGCTTTAAACTCTTTCCCAAATCCCGTGCTCGTGTTGTCATTTTTTGCCTTATTTTGTCATTTTTCACAATATCCGTACCTGCACACAAAAAACAACATATTTGGTATATTTAGCTCAAGTTTTTGGTCTTTTGGTCCGTTTATTAAGGCATAAAAGAATGTGTAAAATAACACATACCAACTAACATTACTAGTATTTGGCTACCTCTGAAGTATTATCGGCTACACCCGAGTAAATGATACCATGGTTAATATCCGGCTAACTTTGGAGCTAAAAATACTAGACCCGAGCAAGACTATTATTACTAATATCCGACTACCTTCGGAGCATTATTGGCTAATATTCGAGCACACTAACATAATTAATATTCGGCTAACCCTAAAGCAATCCTCATGACATATTCAACTACTAAAACGTGTTATACTATCGATGCTATCATCATATCACAACCATGCTACTAAACTTGCTATTTCAAATTCGTTACTAACCTTATTAGTCTGAGCTACTCTTCGACTTGCTTTCCCTGATTACACAAACACATAACAATCATTCTAATATCATAAACTTCATATCTAAACTACAATGTTTGGTCTCTTTGAAACATAATGCCAAACACTCCATTTATAATTACCATTAACCAATCATAACATTTTCATCTTATAATCACAAAACATCATGACTAGGTTTATAAACATCATAAAACTATTTCCCCAAAAACCCTCTAATTCATCTATATAGTTCACCTCATGTAATAACCTACCATGGTTTGGGAGAATCAATCAAAGATAATTGAAGCCCTTTCTAAATTCATCCAAATTCTTCCTAATCTCTTCTCAAAATCCTCTTGTGATTTTCTTGGCTTATGACTAACCTCTCAATTTTCCATCCCAAACTCCACCCATAAAATACGTATGGGGCATGTGTAGTTATGAGGGAGTAATCCCTGTACTTTTTAGGTTATAAGCCCTTAAAGGTATTCCTGTCATTATGCGCCTTAATTTTTACTTTCGAACTGTTAGTCCTTATTGTTAGCTTTGTCACATTGATGGTCTTTTTTAGTTAACTCACGTAACATTTCTAGTCCTTTTCCGTTGACTACTAACTATTCTAATATTCTAAAGTCAGATAGTACTATTAAGCTACCCGAAACTAGAACTTCAAATTTTGGGGTGTTACATCTCTCCCCTACTTAAGCGATTTGTGTCCTCACAAACTACCCTTGGGATGACTACACTTTCTATGGTTTCTTTCTAACTAATAACGTCTCCCCAACATATGCTTTATTCTATCTATGAATTTCTAGTTCCACACAAATATTTCTACTTTATGACTAACAATCAATATATATAAACATACATTCTTATATAATGGTACCTGATCCTTCACCGATATCCTCTCTAGTTTCTTCGGCTATGATTTTATATGAACGACCATGAGATCTCGATATCTACAGTTCCTTTATCTCCGCATCCCTAGGTTGCCTACCCTATTCTTTTGCGAGTCTTGTTCTTGGACAACTTGCACTCTCATGATTATCTTGATAGCATATTCTACAAACATGAAGCGGTTTGCAGCAATGATGATTAAAATGTTCCATCTGACCCTAAACGATAATTCCCCAAGTGCATCTTCCTATAGTTCCTACATACTTTTTAGAGAGAATTGCAAAAATCGTCCCTAAAGTTTGGCCAAATTGCATGTTTCATCCCGGATGTTTGGAAAGTGCAAGGATCGTCCCTGTGGGGAAACCTTTGGTGCAAGTATCGTCCTTTTTGGGGAAACCTTTGGTGCAAGTATCGTCCCTGTGGGGATGATATTTACACCAAAGGTTTACCCACAGGGACGATCCTTGCACTTTCCAAACATCTGAGACGAAACATGCAATTTGGTCAAACTTTAGGGACAATTTTTGCAATTCTCTCTACTTTTTACTATATTCTTTGATTTTTATCATCCTCTAACCTCATCCTTTTTACCAAAGAACTACTCATCATGTCTCCTTTTTGTTGAGCTTGGTGCATCCTTCTTAATTTCCTGCTCCCTATCTAATGTTGCATTTGTTAACTTATGAAAACTCTAATAATGCTTGGTAGAAATGAACTCTCAAATCTTGATGTGA
This sequence comes from Artemisia argyi, assembly GCA_030686995.1. Classification (NCBI taxonomy): domain Eukaryota; kingdom Viridiplantae; phylum Streptophyta; class Magnoliopsida; order Asterales; family Asteraceae; genus Artemisia; species Artemisia argyi. Next base: position 53,533,783 of record CM060707.1, read on the forward strand.
GAAAGCTTGTTTTAAAATTTATAATATGGAATCTAACAAGAATAACTAACACTTTCGCGCAGTGTACCCCATTCGTGTTTAGTATAGCCTCGATAATACTTGGTCGTCCGTTGGAGCGAGTAAATTTATATGTTTTAAAAGTAAATTAAATTGTGATTTCATTTTGAATCCACAAGATTATAAAATTGAGAAATAATAAAATGACAAGTAAATAAAACTGAGATTAAATAAATAGAGAGGAAACGCCCTCACCTAGTTAATCCTTTAATCCTCAAATGACATTATTTGAAGGTGCAATCTTTAACCAGCTACTAACTTAGTGGTTCAGATGGAGTGGAGGTCCAGTTATGACCATTAGTCCGTCATATTTCTGATGACTAACTATCCTAAATGTCATGGGCGATACCTAGTTATTATCCATCATATGTTCTCTAACTAACCTGTATGACTTGTCTTGTGTTTTGAATTGCGCTTTAATTACTAAGTAGACTATTAGTTTACTTTTCATTAGCTCTTAAACCCTTAGTCTACAATTGCTAACATGGTTAGGCTATTTTAGACATAACTCTAACCATAAATTGATATATGGTTATATGTTTATGTTTTTAGCACTTAAGTTTCAATAATTCTACTACTAATTTAGTACTATCAATATGTTATACGTGATAAACACAAAGTTGTAAGGATGAGCGACAAGCATATAAACTATCAAATTAAAGCATAATTAAACTAAGAACTCATATCATTAAGGTCGCAAATTCATAACTAAGCAAGTATAGAAGTGCTTAGCCTTCCATAACAAACATTAAACAAGAAAACATTGAATTCAAATGATTAAAATTATTCATAATGTATGATAACAATCAAACCGAGGATGTTTAAAGTCTTCTATCCTTGATGGAATCAGCTTGGAAATTGATTAAGAGCTCTATAAAATCGTCAATGGCATATGGGGTTAAGAAAAAACATAAACCTAAGTTGAATATATGGTCGGTATTATAAGAAAGCCTAGCCCGTCTTCTATACGACGTATAGGCCTTTTATGCACTATACGCCTGACTTTGCACTTTATGCCACATCATTGATTCTTGAGTGTATAGACATGAACCGTATACGTCGTATAGTGTTCAAGAATTATTAAAACCATAAAGTCTTGGCTTGTATATGCCGTATAAGCATGAATCCTATATAATGTATATAACTTAAGGAGCATTTTTCTCTTTTTGGTTTGTGTATAAAAATTATTGTGTAAAAAGGGTTTATGTAGAGTGAAAAGTGGTTGTTTAAAAATACAGTGTTTACATTTTTTATTTTAAAAAGAAGGAAAAAGTAGTCGTTGGGTTGTAACGGTAAAAATCAAGTTTTATCCCGTTTAGCGTAAGCCAAAAACTTGGAGACCGTTTTGGAGAGAACACCCACCGGTGCAGTGGCGTGACTTGGCAAGGGTGCTAGGTCAACTTGATGAGGGTGCCAAGCCGGTGCACGACATGCTCTAAACTCTCTTTTGATTGATTGAAATTAACAAGGGCGTTTTTTATGGAACATCTCAAAAATGGAAACATGAACATTTTATTGTAAGACAGAAGGAGTAGTAGATTAGTATGCTACATCATTGATTCTTCGGTGTATACAACGTATAGACATGAACCATATACGCCATATAGTCTTCAACACTTTGACTAAAACCACAAGGTCTTGACATGTATATACCGTATAGGTATGAATCCTATATAGCGTATATAACTTAAGGTGCATCTTCTTCTTTTTGGTTTGTGTGTAAAAATTGTTGCGTAAAAGGGGTTTATATAAGGTGAAAAATGGTTGTTTGAAAATACAGCGTATAAACTTTTTTTTTAAAGAAGGGAAAAGTGGCATCTGGGTTGCAACGATAAAAGAAAATCAAGTTTTCTCCCATTTGGCGTAAGCCAAAACTTGGCGATGGTTCGGCGAGAGCACCCACCGGTGCAGTGGCGCGACTTGGCGAGGGTGCTAGGTCGACTTGGCAAGGGCATCAAGCCAGCACCACATGATCTAAACTCTCTTTTGATTGATTGAAATTAATAATGGACATTTATTTTGGACCATGTCAAAAATGGAAACATGAATATTTTATCTTGGTACGGAAGGAGCAGATCAGTAGATTGAATGTTTGATTTTCTTATTCTAATAATAGATTTGTAATTAATGGAAATAAATAAAAAATGAATTCAATATCAATAATATTTAGCTATATTTAAGGATCCGAATAGTTATGTAAATTTTTTTTATGATCCAGCACAGATCGTTGCTCATGCATCCCCCATCTCGATTTTGATCAAAATAAAGAAAAATCTCCATGCCCATAGATTCTTTTTCATCACAAACCCTAATCCTGAAAACATTTATTTCTTCACATTCCCTGCAATTATTTCATCACATTCACGTTCTCATCATCATCTGCATCAAAAACTAAATAGAACAATATAATCTTTTGGGTCACAATACAAACATTTCCATATGCATGATTTATTAAGGAAAACATTGAATTTGTATTAATATTGATAGGGGTAGATAAAGGTCTAGATTTTGGCTGAATAGCTTTGAGGATGTCGAATAAGTATGGAGATATCGATTATGTATTTAAGGTTGTTTTAATTGGAGACTCAGCCGTGGGAAAATCTCAGCTTCTTGCGCGTTTTGCAAGAAATGAATTTAGTGCCGATTCAAAAGCTACGATTGGGGTTGAATTTCAAACCAAAACTTTAGTTATCGATCAGAAAATGTGTAAGGCGCAAATTTGGGATACTGCTGGTCAAGAAAGGTTCGTCTCCCTTTTGGCATTTCATACGATACTTAAAACATTTGATTTCTATGGTTTAATTTCCATGATATTTGATCATCTACATGAAGCTATGTTCTAAATATCATATTCTAAGCCTTGTCCATTTAACATTAATAATGGTTTCATTTGCACCATGAAAAAGACCTTTTACAACACATAAAACAAACAGTTAATGTGTTAAACATGGATGGATATCTATTTTAGGAAAAAAAATTAAATTGATCCATAAGATTTTCTCAGACCTTGTTTGTAGACAATATATTACCATTATATGTTCATACAGGCTATCTTAAGTAAATTTGTATTGATTGGTTATCAATAAAATGTGTTTACTTGAGTCATTGTTAAAGTTTCAACATGCAGAATGTAAGAACATGTTAAGTAATGCATGTGACTGATAACACTATTTGTTATTGAAAACTCCATGCATTTTCACACCTTGTATATTGCAACATGCACAATGTAAGTACTTATGCTTTTATGCTTCTAGAGTGTATTGGAGGTATTGAAGGTAAAGGAATGTAATGATAATGATTAATGATGCTTGATTTGCTATAATGCAATGATCCATTCTTCATTATGGGGTAGTACACCAATTTTTTCTAATTTATAATATGAGGGTAATGAACCAAATATTTTATTTACTTATTATTTCTGACTAAAATAAATAAACTCAACTGGATTTTTTACTTTTAACGTAAATAAACTTGATATGTTTATATGCAAGAAGCGGGTTAGTTTTTACACATTATAAACTAAGCACACTCCGTTATAATGAAAAATACTCATTATATTCCTTAGTATTCCCATTATTGATTATGCTTTCATTATCTAAAATGAACCAAGCACCGTTTATAAGATAAATTTGAATACCACCCTTTTCTCTTTCACCTTTACATTTTTAAATTTTCAAGCATGGGATCTCAATACTATAATTCACAGCAAGTCACACTCCCACTAGCTAATACCCTTTTTGTCATCATAAGAATTTAAATTCACAACCATTTGATTCATGAAGGGCCTTGATATACTTTGAATACCCAGTAGACTAAAGGATCATCACTCGTGTTCAAAGAGTTTCTTCATACTAAATGTCCACTAGTTTTATAAATGAAAAGATTAACACAACTATTTACATGGAATACTGTTTTGTGTTTTGTGTATGTAGTACTTGTTTATACTCCGTCTATGGTTATGAATAACATAATATCACCAATATGAATCTTTTTCGAATAACCACCATTTTATTAACACAGCTAAATGATTTTACAAAATCAACCATGATCACTGCTTCTAATAGAATAATTTATAGTCCTCAAGCATAAATTTTAGCTTCTTTAGTTAGAGTTGCAATCACGCACCCTTATCATTTTTCATCAACATTAGTTTTTATCTATACAACTCGGATTTTGTCATCAACGAATAAATAGACCTTGAAACTTATATAGTTAATAACATATGTATAATCATTTTTGTAAATTAACAAGCCTTACATGGGTACTACCTTTCTATAAATTCTCTTATTGATTATAGCATCTTAATAATAAGACTGAGTTGATAATAGAGTGTTATGTATAATGAGCCCATCTAATCTTTTAGATCATCTGTCCTTGTACTTATACAAAACTTTTTGGTAAATTTCTTCAGCAAAATGGTCTTAAGTTTAGTAGTGTAGGCTTTTCTCTAAAATGATGTTGTTTTGGGAAATATAGGAACGAATGGTGGTGAGAGTTTAGATTAAGGAAGGCAGTGTGATACATGTAGGAAACTTTTTTATCATGTTATCGGCATCAAAACTAGTACATATTTCTATTTTATGTTTTTCAATTAAGGAAGATAGCTTACTTTCCTATCATGAATTGTATTTCGTTTAGATCTCATGTAGCTTATATCAGTATATACAAAAAAAACTGCCAAAAATTAGTGCTTGCACATATTTTGATGTACCTATATGTTAATCGATGAGGTTTAATAACTCCCTATGACAGATACCGAGCAGTGACAAGCGCATACTACCGGGGAGCAGTTGGCGCAATGTTAGTGTATGACATGACGAAACGCCAGACATTTGACCATATGACCAGGTGGTTAGAAGAATTAAGGGGACATGCTGATAAGAATATTGTGATCATGCTTATTGGAAATAAATGTGATTTGGCACATACAAGAGCGGTACCAGTTGAAGATGCTCAAGAGTTTGCAGAAAGAGAAAATTTATGTTTCATGGAGACATCAGCACTTGAAGCAACAAATGTGGAAAGTGCATTTTTAACTGCTTTGACAGAGATTTATAGGATTATAAGTAAGAAGTCTTTGAGTGCTAATGGAGATTACGGAAAGTCAACCTCTCTGAAAGGAACTGCCATACTTATTCCCAATCAAGATGCAAACTCTGGTGGAAAAGGTGGTTGTTGTTGATGATTTTATGTCATTCATCTAGGCTATAAATTTCCTGCATTAAAGATGAAAGTTTTGTACAAAGAGAGTATAGAAGTTTTCTAGGATGACTTGATCACTAACCACATATTGCTCGGATAACATTTGAAATTACTATTTTTTGAGATTTCTTATTAAGACGAAGATTAATAACAGTTTTATAATTTCCACATACTTGTCGAGCTTAAGTCATTGTGATTTGGTATCATCTTGTATGGTTTATGATGATTGTTTATTTTAAGAAAAAGAGTATCAACGCCTCCAACTCATTCTGCAGGACCTTCTACAACTCCAACTTATGCTGTAGGACCTTCAACACTGAGTCCTGGAAATGCAAAGTGCTCAAACTGCAAGTTCTTGACTATAAAGATAAAGGTACTCGAGAAAACACTAGAAATGTATATGCATCCAGAGAACCACACACTTAATTCAACTGCACTACTTCACGACCTTTATAATGACATGGAAAAACTTGATTTGGAATAATTCGTATGCTTTAATGTTTAAACCTTTATCGATTTGTAATGTAATTCTTACGCTTTAATATTTGAACTTTTATCGATCTGTAATGTAATTCATATTCTTTAATGTTTTAACGTTTATCGATTTGTAATGTGTACTTCGTATGTATTTTACTTCTTTGTTGGTTTAACACCGCGCAACGCAGTGGAACAACGATAGATGAATTTCGCTATGAATTTCGGTTTTTTAAGATCATTAATCTAAGTGGCTATATTGTTTATTGGAAAGTGATATATGTTCGCATTTGTCTTCTGTTTCGTCGTCTAATACAAAAAGTAATTTAAATCATTAGTATTTAATTTAAATAATTTATAATTAGTTTATATCCTTTTTAATTTATTTTAATTTTTTAATAAATTTAAATGATTTTTAATTTATTTATATCATTTATAAATAATAGAAATTATTTATAGTTATTTTTTTTCTAAAAAAATTCCCACTTTTGGCGAGGACATGCTCAGAATTTGTGTTAGCCCTTTTGGCGAGGACGTGTCCTTGCTAAAAGGCTTGATCTGGACAAAATGTGGGGGAATAAATTTTTTTGGTCAAAATTTTAGAAACTTTTGGTGAGTATATGTCATCGCCAAAAGTTTACGTTGAATTTTTTTGGTTCTTGTCTTTCAGGTCAACATTTTTTTTGTCGTCTAGCGACTTTTGGCGAGGATAAAGGTGTTCTCGCCAAAAGTTCTTCGCCCGTTCTTCATTTTGTTGTAGTGGTATATAACATGTCAAACGATACTATAAATAAGCCATACCGAGCCTTGCATACTTATTTGCCCATGTACACATACACTATATTTATGCAATCAACGCATCAACTAATGTAATGCATCAAGCCACGGATGTCATCAACAAACTCACACTAAAATTTCTGGAAATCTACATTTAACTAAATATAAAAAATTAGGTACAAGTAATATTGGCAATACATCAACAAACTATATCTGCTAATTTTGGCGTACCATAAGCAGCTATCGGTAGGCATGTCGGGAAATTTCCTATTCAAAAACGCTTATATGGGATAATCATAAAGAAAAACTTCAAACCAAACTCTATTTTTAGTTCTCAATCACTAAACATATACGTGAAACGAAGTTCTACATTACGCAAATAATATAGATCTTACTACATTTCTACCTAGCTCATCAAAGCAAAAGCTATGTTAAATTCTCAACCACCACATGTTTACCCAAAACGAACATCTACATTATGCAAATATAACTTCATTTTAAGTTTTTTCAAGGAGTGTTTGGCATCACTCTCTAATCTAACTATTCCTGGGCAAAAGAAGTTATTTCAAACAAAGTGTTTTTTCAAAACGAAAGCTATTTTATTAAGGGTGTGTTTATTTTTTTTTAAAAGAAAAGTCTTACAAGCTCTCTTACTCTTACTAGTAAGAGGTGGGCAGACATTTTGCTTGTTTATTTTTTCTTTTGAGTCAGACCCGGTTAGACATATAACATCTTACTCAGTAAGAGGTGGGAGACTTGTCTTAGTGCCTCTTACTCGATAAGAGATTTAAGACTCGTGTTAATATAATATATTTGATGGTTTATTAACTATGTTATATTTATGATAAAAAAATTTATTTCATATTTACATAAGTTACTTAAATAAATTTTAGAAACGAGCACTTAAAATCATTCGGACAATTATACAAAAACAAACAACATTATTTCGTTCAGGGCCACCTCTTACTGGTAAGATGTGGTAGTCAGATTCAGACTTAAAACATCTTAATGAAACAAACACACCCTAACTAATCCCGATGTGATCCCTATACGTTTACTACACTACTAACCTCTACATGATCAAACACAACTACTAACGCACACTAATACTATATAGCTAAACCTAGCTCATTAATACAAAAGCTACTTTAATTTCTCAATCACTACACAATTACGCAAATATAACGTTATCGTTCCAATTCTACCTGGCTCATCAGTTCCGTAGGAACAATCACAAAAATCATCATTTAGCCGCGACTTCGTAAAGCTTTTCGATCCTTCTCAGCATTTAACACTTCCTCCTGAACTCCATAGCTCCTTATATTTAATCAAATTCAAAAAAAAACATTTCAATTTAAACTATGTATGAATACCTAAAAAGTTCACTAATTAGAGAGATACAATCACCTCTGATTAGATCGTGTTGGTGATTTTAGTGTCATCACTTATATTTTATTTAATTGTGATTTACTTGAGATCAAGGGTTCAATCAGATTTAGCTTACAGTCGAGTTAAGAGGTGCGGAGTGCACACTCATTCAACCTAGCTTGATGCCGCTACAAACAAAGAGCGGGGGTTAAGGGGCAGAGCCCTTTTCCGGGGTCCCGCTCCCAGGTAAGCGGACGGGGATCGACGGGGGGATGTCCCTCGCAGGGTTTGGGGTAGCGCCCCAAAACCTAAACAGATTTTAGGATTTGGGTATTACCCGTTTTTCCCTCCAAACCGTTTTCCCACCAAAAGTCATACCTTTTCACCAACAGGTGTGACTCTTCTCGCTAACCACTTTTAACCGAATGTAACTAAATTTCGGTTGGGCTATATACACCAGATTCTGATCTCTTCCAGAATATAACAAACATGACAACTTTTTGTGTATTGCTTTGATTTCTCGTGCCTTAGAAACAAATTGTCGTTCTCTGTCTTATCCAATTGTAGATTTCGTGATACCCGAGGCATATAGGGTCGAAATACTTTAATCTAAAAGTTATCTCAACATGATTCAGAGAATATATCAGGATTATTACCGACCACACACCTAAATTGTTACACCCCAAAACCGGGTTTTTAAGTATTAAATAATGATAAAGTGCCTTGAAATAGTTTGACCAATTTGGTATCAGAGCTTCAGTTTAAGTAAATTAGGTTTCCACTATAGGTTTCCTAGTCTTAAACCACTCGTAGAAGCGTTGAATGTAAGTGTTAGTAATGCAGAATATAACAGTTAAGTACAAGATGGATTATGCCTTTTTTTAGAGGAGCTTAGTGATGAATGTATTGATGAGTATGAGATTAATTATGTTTTATGCTAGATGAGCTTAATGTATGATAAGTGAAGGATACGAATATAGTATTAATGTGTGTGAGATATAAGTCCGTGAAGGACTTGAAATGCTTAAGGGATTAGTTGGCCGTGCACCTTGGTGGGTGCCGGTGATTGCACTGCGATTATGTGAATGCATGATGGAGTTATGGTAATGGAATGCAAGTATGAATGTTAACCAGTATTAGAGATGGGCTAATAAATGAATCAAAAGTTGTATGATGCCTTAGTTATAAGGTAGACTAGTGCTTGCGGCTAGTTAGAATGTTGATGATTAGACATAAATTGATTATGCAATGGGATGTATGAACCATAGATCGTAAGTTGGTTATGAGTATGAATGTTAGAACACTTTGTGGATAAATGTGGAATGTTAATTTTTTATGTGATGCTAAGTCTATGGTAGTAGTTATTTGTATGTCTAAGCTTTATGTGATGTAAGTCCATGGCGGACTCAATGTGTTTAAGTGTTGTGATCACCGTACACCTTGGATAGTGTCGATGGATATTATGTGATTATGTGAGCATGTGTCATAGTACGATAATGGAAAGTGAATAGATATGATCTATGGTATGAATACTTATTGAGTGAATATGTTTGATGATAGGAGTTGTAAGAAACATGGACTATGTCCAATGTAATGTATAGTTGCCATATACATGTGATGACCTAGTTGTGGTCGAAAAGTTAAAAGAAAATATTGATATGTGAAAAAGTTAAAAAGTATGGTAAGTGTTTGATAAAGCATAAATGTTTAAGAAGTTTGAGATAAGTAAGAAATGATTAGTGAAGAATGAGTTTTACACGCTTAATTAAAATAAGAAAAGTTAAAGTTTATAGCTAAGATGTGAAGAGATCATGTTATATATAAAACATGATAAGTAAAATGTGTTAGTAAGTAACTGTTTAAGCGTGATAAATAGACGTGATAAATGAGATATAGTTTGCAATAAAAGTCATAAGTGATATGAAGCGCGCTAGAAAGAATTGTAAAACATGAATCAAATCATGTTAAAATATTGAGGTATGTAAGTTGATAAGATGTACAAATTATGTGCATAAAAGAGTTGAGTAGGCCAATGTGATGATGGCATATAGTGAAAGTGTGAGTCAACTTGGGGTTGACGGATAAATGATAGATTGCATGGTGGAATGCAAGTATAATAAACTTGACAAGTGTTATGTAGAAACTTGTCTAGATGAAAGTAAACATGGTAATGAATGTTGAAATTGCTTAAGGTGAGGAGAAATGTCAAAATGATAATGTGTACTTAATGATAAAAGTACGTGAAAGATAAAACGAGTAAAGATGTTAAAGTAAGCATAGCTTGGATCCAATGCTCTAGTTATGGCTTCCTTCGGGATGGCCTAGCTTGCCTTATTGGCATGGTTGCTAGCTTGCCTTCATCAGCATGGTTTGCCTATATCCTTGGCATGTATGGAAGTATCCTTGGGGATAGCTGTACAGCTTGCCTTATGGCATGTATGATAGTTATGGCATCCTTCAGGGTGGCCTAGCTTACCGCGAGGGCATGAATATTAAGGGATCCTTCGGGGTTGCCCAGCTTGCCGTGAAGGCATGGATATTAAGGCATCCTTCGGGGTGGCCCAGCTTGCCGCGAGGGCATGGATATTACGGTATCCTTCGAGATAGCCAGCTTGTCTTTATGGCATGGATTAAAAGTTAGAGAGATTGGATCCAAGGCTAGAAAAGTTGGAAAGTAAAGTAAGTATGATTGTTGTGTCGGAAGTACGTAAGTAGGATGATTTATAATCTCCTTATTTAAATGGATTGGGACGCCTCTTCATTTAAATAAAGAAATTGTGAATCACCGAACCATAAGTTTATAATTCCTTACTTACATAGATTGGGACGCCTTTTTATGTGAATAAAGAGTTATAGACGAGTGGGCTTATGTGTAACTGATATGGCATGAATACAGGTAGAGAAATGAGAAAGTGAAAACTAAAACGAGTTAGACGTCATAAGACAAGAGATTAGATATTAAGGTAATGTGTGAGCCTTAAGATAGACGCCTAAAATGAGTTTGCGTATTAAGTTGAGAAGATAATGGGTAAGTATTCCCAATATTTAATAAGAAAGGTTGCTTAAGTGATGCGTGAGAAAGATTTTGATGTACCGTTTATATGGTACTATATATAAATTTAAAATAAGTTCTCAGTTTTTGGGAGTAGATACGTGTTGGTATTATGTAGAATGCGAGATTGACCGGTTTATGACTTAAGGTCATGATAGTATATTTAGTGAATGACGTGGAGATAGTATTGGAGTTTGACCTATATAAAGTCAAAATAGTGAATTTTCCATATGACAAGTCGTCATTTGTTGAAAATTTTAGATAAGTTTGTAATGTGAAGTGCTGTTTATAGTAGAGAATTAAATAAAATGGAGGATTTCTATTTTGTGATGTGATACTAATGGCGCGGTGTCATTAGTAATACTTGAAATTTTATGAAATTATGTGATTTAAATGAGTTGTTAGCAATTTGACTATGGCTTAGTTGAATTGAGATTTCTACATTCAGTGATATGTAGAAATTGATTTGATAGTAAATAGGCATATAGCTATGATATAGGCCTAAGATATAGAAATTTTTTATGTATGGATACAAAATGTTAAGCGGAATAGATTTCGGGGACGAAATCTAAATAAGGGGGATAGATTTGTTACACCCCAAAACCGGGTTTTTAAGTATTAAATAATGATAAAGTGCCTTGAAATAGTTTGACCAAGACTTTATATGTTTGAAGGTCTAATATGATTGGTTAGTCAAATTGTGGTAAATTGAAAGTCAAACCCGTTAGTCAAACTATAAGTCAAGATATTATGTAAATGGTTTTAGAAAGTATTATGTGCCACAAATATAAGAAAAAAGAATTTGAGGGACTTAAGTTTTCAGAATCCCAAATTGGTACTAGAACCAACTTGTTCTAGTACTAGAACCAACTTGTTCTAGTCTGCAGGGACTATTCTTGTCAAAACCTCAAACTAGCACTAGAACCAACTTGTTCTAGTACTAAGGATGAATGGTTATAGGACCTAAGGGACTAAGTTGCCAATTGGGCAAACTTACAACTAACAAAGGTCTAGATAATTCCCTATAGTTCTACTAGCTTCATTTGGATAAGTATTTTATCCAAGTATGTTGTGAGTGTCGGTTCATGAGGAGAAAAAGGAGGGAAAAGATGAAGCTTGATAATGAAGCTTATAAGGGTTTGATGATGATTTGAAGATTGTAATCCCCTTGCAAGGTTCCTAGCATATTATCAAGTAAGTATGATGTTTAATTAGAGTCTCATTGGTGATTTAAAGGTAGGTTTATGAACCCTAACTTGGGGAAGATGGGTAAATGGTGTTTTAAGATAGTTAAAGTGTTATGGTGACTATGAGAAGATTTGTAATGGGTTAAAGTCATTAAGTAGTAAATGGTGGGATTGATCATCATATAATCATTATATGATGATTAGAGTTGTTAGAAATGAGCTAGTGGTTGTATAAACCATTGTTATAGATATTTGATAATGTATTGAGTGTTTATGTTATGATTATGGTAATTTTGACTTAGGGTGTTAAAGTATAGATGATGATGATGATGATGATGATGAGGGATGATGATAATGATGACTAGTAAAGATGATGATGCGATTGTGATTAGCTTAGCTTGGATGCTAAGGTAAGTAAACCGGTTATGATTTGATATTATAATGATTTCTTACATTTTGTGTTACATAATTGTTATGATGAGATGATTGAAAGTGTTTGAATGATGATGTGATGAAGAAGTAGATGTAAGGCTAGTTTGGCATAACTAGCAAAAGAGATTGAGAATTTAGTTGGATTAGTGTAAGTGTGTAGGAAATGTAGAGATTTAAAGATAAGGCTTGAAGTGGCTAAGGTATGTGTTATGTTAGTATTGTGATGAAATGAATGGATTATGATGCTTAATGTGTGAATGAGTTATAATGTTATGTTATACCCGTTTTACTTATTAAGCATAATGCTTACGGTTTAGTTGCATAACCGTTTTGTAGGTACTTTTGTAAAGAAGGCAAAGTCTTGGTAAAGACATAGGAATTGGGTACGGGTTGAAAGTGGTAAGATATGAGTAATTGTGATAGATACCGAGCTCGAAGTAATGTTGAACCCCCAAGTTTTGTAAATGGTTTGTAATGTTGTTTTATAGTGTTAAATTCCAGTTTTTAAGTATGTAAATGAGATATGCTCAAGTTGTATTGAAAATGGGTAAAAAATGGGTGTTTGGCAAAACACCCGTAGCTTTGTAAAGTGTATGATCATAGGTCGTTTAGACCACAAATGATTATCAAAATGATGTAATTTGTCGAGTTTATGATTTCTAGAAAGTTTCGTTAATTTTCGAGTTATAGAAGTTGCTTTTCCGGAAAATTGGTCAAAAGTGCATAAAAAGAATATGCAGAAAAGGGGTGTTTGGAACAGCAAGTAGTGCAGAAAATGGGTCATGTTAGAAAAATCATATCTTTTAATCCGTGAGTCATTAATGGTCGTGCCACCCGTCGTTTCGAAGGTAATTGAGTCTAGCTTCATTTAAAAATGGCCTAAAGGTCTGAGTCTTGATAGATTTTTGTGAATGGTTAAAAGAGTAACTGTAGGCCAGTTTTGATCATGTCGTTTTCGCGTAAAAGTTTTAAAATTTTGGTTAAATCGAGAAAGGGGCATTTCACAAATTCTAACAGATCATTTAATTAAAATAATACAACTGATCTGTTGATGAAGAGTTCCTGAAACCCTCGCATGCTTTCGCCTTAGTTGCTTTGTACCCTTTTTTCGCCTTCTCTTTAGTTCATTCTAACATCTTCAGCCACCACTTTCTCTTCTCATCCTTTAATTACTTCATCAACATCTTCAACCGCCAGTTTAATAGCAAGACCCAACTGTAAAACACAAATCAATACTTGATGCGTGGGGTTTGCACCAGGCTTTACCTCTCAAGGGATCTTGAGAAGCTTACAACCCCCACCAGGCAGTGTACCTGATCGTTGTAGTATAGTATAGTGACAAGTACCGGGGGATTGATCGTTCAGCTAGGAATAATGTCGATAGGATTAGAAAAACCTAATTACTAGTTCTAGGGATGAGAGATGATTCTTTTGTATTTTTTTATTTTTTAGAAAGCAAGTAAATATCTCGGGTTTGAAGGATTTGGGTGGAATTAGTTGCTAGTCAACTAACCCAATACTAAAAATGCAATCAAAATAAAATACTAGAAATGAAAATAAAACTAAATTAAACTAAAGTTGTGAGCAATAAGTGGAGAAATGTGTTTACTTAGATTTCATTACTCCCTAGATATCTTTTACACGTTAATTACTTGTTATAGTTGCGTGGATGACGGATTGTATTCCTTAATACCATTAATGGGGTGGCGTACTTAACTCCCCAATCCTATGAGTGCCTACTTCACTCCTATGTCAAGCCGGCTAAGAAGCTCCTAACATGGGATCATTAGAATTTACTCATGCATTAAATACAACCAATAAAACCTAGTACACATCGATTCATGTTTCCTAAGACGTTCAAGCATGTTACCAATTGGAGATCTGCCAGTTATCTTAAGCCTAACATTGAAATCATTCATCCAATACAACCATAAACAAGTAATCAACATCTAGGTTTCATTAGATCTAAGCAAACACAAGATAAATCTATCCTAGCATGGTGGAATCAAGACAAGCACAAGATATAGACAACCAACACATAGACATATTGATTGAATTAAAAGAACACTTATCTCAATTACACATGTAAGGGTTCAAGGGCTGAAAACCCTTGAAAAACCTGTAAAATTCGTATGTGGTTCGGCCTTAGGGTTTCTCCAAACTTGTTCCTCTTAATGAATGAAAATTAGAAAACTATATATAGAAAATTGAGGCTGACGGCGTCAAGAACAATCTTGTGACGCCGTCATCTCGCCGCCAAAAGAATCCTCGGACTGCCTTGATCTACATCTGACGCCGTCATGTATTAAATTTTTCCAGGCCGTCACGTATTTAACTCTTGACGCTCTTCCTTGTGACACCTTCATTTCAGTACTGGGCCGTCATGCTTTTTACTCTTGACGCCGTCAGGATAATGCTCTTGACGCCGTCACACACTGTTCCCAACTTGGAAAATTAAGTCTTTGGCGTTTTCTTCACTTTTATGCTCCAAAAACGTTCGAATTGCTTCCTTTTCCAGATTTCACTCCCAAAGTACCTAAAATCACAAAAGGAACGATTTAGGGCAATATTTGATCAAATAAATTCAATTCCGGGCTTAAATGACCCCCTAAAAGTGGTTCATTTTTCGCCTCATCAATACTTCAACATCTACCATCTAAAATCACCCAATAAACATATACCAAAATAAGTAGCAAAAGTTACAAATTATAAACAATCACAATTAATCATCTAAACTATCACCAACCCAACTACACTTTCAAAAACCATTACATATTTTTAATCCCTAAAATTCTTTCTTGCTCATTGCTTACAACTATGTTGATATTGATAAGGCGAAAAATGAACCGTTTTTAGGGGGTCATTTAAGCTCGAATTTGAATTTATTTGATCAAATATTGCCCTAAATCGTTTCTTTTATGATTTTAGGTACTTTGGGAGTGAATTCTGGAAAAGGAAGCATTTTGGACGTTTTTGGAGCATAAAAGTGAAGAAAACGGCAAAGTCTTAATTTTCCTTGCTGGGAACAGTACCTGACGGCGTCAAGAGCATTTTGGTGACGGCGTCAAGAGTAAAAGTGGTGACGGCCCAGAGAGAATGTGAAGGCGTCACCCAAGGCCGTCACGTGTTAACTTGTTAAAACTTGCGCGCGGAGTAGCTGATATTGTTTTGGTCATAACTTTTGCATACGAACTCGGATTTAGGTGATTCAAAAGCCCACGCGAAGAGGACGAAGAGATCTACAATTTGGTGAAAAAATGGTCGTGACGGCGTCAAGAGAATGAGCTGACGCCATCAAGCCTTGCCGACAGAAAACATGCCTATAAATATAACTTCATAACTTCACTTTTTGTAAGCCCTAAACCCTAAAGTCGATTCCTGGGTTTAGGTGGGTGTTTTTCCAGCAACTTGGAGGGTTTCAATCACTCCATAAACATCATATATTGGTTTGATGATTCTATCTCAACTATGTTTTTCATTATTCTTGTTGATTGTCCTTCTTTGATTATGATTTGCTAATTCACCTTGTGTCTACTTGTGATTATGTGAAACTTGTATATAATTGATTAGATCTCATTGATTTCTTGTTGATGTGCGTGTCTATCTCCATCAATTAAGGCGTGACAACTTCAATAGATCTAGTTGGTTTAGTTTATAATTCTTGTTTCCTATTGATTCTTGTTTTGATTGAATGATTTATATGTTAGGCTTAAGAAAACTGGCAGATCTCAAAATGGTAACATGCTTGAACATCTTAAGAAACATGAACCGATGTGCACTAGGTCTTTATTGGTTGTATTTAATGCATGAGCCACTGTTTACAATCCCTATAGTTGTGCTGGGCATGGTATAGGAGGAGATAAGAGCTCATAGAATTGGGGAGTTAAGTGCGCCACCCCATGAATGGTATTAAGGAATACAACCCGTCAATTAAAACAAGGTTACAATTCAATAGGTAGGATTGGATAGCTAGCAAGGAGTAACATATCATAGGTAGACATGCTTCACTTATCTTGTAGAACCCTAGTTTCTTGTTAATTAGTTTAAATAGTAGCTTTTGGGTTAGTTGATTAGCAACTAATTCCGCCCACTCTCCCAAAACCCGAGATTTTTACTTGCTTTTCATAAAATATAAAAATACAAAAAGAATCATCCTTCACCTTTAGACCTAGTTAGATTAATTTCAATCCTAACGATACTATTCCCAGCTGAACGATCAATCCCCCGGTACTTGTCACTATACTATACTACAACGATCAGGTACACTGCCTGGTGGGGGTTGTAAGCTTCTTGAGATCCCTCGAGAGGTAAAGTCTGTTGCGATTCCCATGCATCAAGTTTTTGGCGCCGCTGCCGGGGAATAGTTATTGTTTAGGTTGAATTTGATTTTTATTAGGTCTACTCATTAGATTCCTTTTTTAGTGAGATTTTTATTTTCTTTTTATTAGCTTTCTTGTAGTCTATCTTTTCTTTGTGCATTTGTTCGTAGAAACCTTTCCATTGACTCTTCCGTTCACCATTATGGAGAATGCGAATCCACCATACTACCGACCACGAAACCCATTCTACCCTAATGACATCTTGATATTCAAACAATATCGAGATGAACCCATATATGATGCATGGACTCGTTTTAAAAATTTACTCCGAATAGTCCCTCATCATAGTTTCGCTTTAGCATCCCTAACACAGACCTTTTACTATCGTGTTAACCGATATGACCAAATGTGCATTGAGGATTTTGCCAATGGGGACTTTAGGGAATTAAATGCTGAAGAAGCATGGGATGCCATAGAAGATTGTGCCCAATATTATTATAGATTAGACAACCCGACAAACAACATAAAAAATCATTTGACAACAAATTTGAAGGATCATGAAACAAGTTTGTTGGGGGATGAATATACTCATGTTGAGATACCTAGTTGGATGGCACCTAATATCATAGTACAAAACAAACATATAGGTAATCTAGGTACAATGGAGGATGAGGTGGATAATCCAAGCCCACAAAGTACCCCACAAGTCCTACCATCATTTGAGGCACATACAACACCCGTGACTTACCCGGAAGAAGTAGAAGAGACTATAGGAACCCCAATTGAGGTAGAACCCTTGGACCAAGCACCACTAGAGGATATAGGTTTGAATACTTGTAGTGATAACCTTACTCCTAGTTCTAGGGAATTTCCTAATGTTGATGAACCGGAACCTCAACCTTTACACAACTTCCCATCGTTAGATTTATTTCTAGGAGACAAAAGAGGAACCGACCCACCCATCAACCTATATTATCCGGGTAGTTTTAGGATGAAGGAAGCCATTCACTCACCCCCTTCACCTCACGTGGCATATTTCCACCCTAAGGGTGTGTATCACTACTTCCACCCACACTTAATCCTAAGTGTAGGGAAAACCTCCCCTATTTCCGTTAAATAAGGGTAGAGTCAGGCTCGTGACTCGAACAAAAACAAGCGCTTCTTGGGAGGCAACCCATGTTTTTAATTGTTTGATGTTTTTATTTTATTTGTTTATTTGTGTCATATATGCTTAATCATAGTTGTTTAATTTTCATGTTTCGAATAATTTGTGAAAATGCTTTATTTTGTTTTTAACCTCGTCTTAATTGCATATAAAGGTATTTTACAAAAAGATAAGTGTATGGAAATTTATATCTTGTTAAAAAGAACTAAATTCGAACATGAAAACTTCACAATTCATGATTAGCATATATTTTATCGTGTTTGTGTGTCAATAATTGTGGATATGTTTTATGAGTTCCTATTTGTAATTCATTCCACAAGTATCCTATCCTTTTGTTGCTTTGTCTTGTTTCTATTTCTAAGTCTGGAATTACATCTAGTTGTGATTTTTGTTCGGTTTGATGCTTTGATTTTTGTGTTTGTTGATTACAGGACAAGAAGATGATTTATATTTTTGGAGGGAAGCTTTTAACGTTTGTCTTCTAGGAGGTAGATTTAACCATGTTGTCACATTATCCACGGTGAACGAATCAGGGAAGTATTAGTTTCTTTCATTTGTATTTATTTACTTTTACATCTTTTATCTAGAACATTGGGGACAATGTTCGGTTTAAGTGTAGGGAGGGTATATTAGAAACTATTACTCCACTTGTTTTTTGTTTTGTTTAATAGTGAATGTGTAATAAAACTGAGAGAAATATTTGTTAGGGCAATTTTAGCACCAAATTTAAATTTTTTTGCAACATGTAGGAGTGAAACTTTAGTCTTAATAAGCGTCTCATGGATAGGAGTTGTATGACTAGCACAAAAACCATACCACTCAAAAATTTCCACCCCAAATATGTGAGGTTCGCCCTTAGATCTTTAGAAAAAAGCATTCATTGTTGGTGCTTATGAGTGTACCGGTAGTATTTAGATTCTAGAACTTGTGATAGCGATGCATCCCGAAACCGCTAGTGAGACTACATTCGTGTAGTTAGGATTTACTATATGATAAGAGGCATTAGGATAACCCTTGTTCTACACCTGTAATATAATTACATTGACTTCATAGGTCAAGTAATTCTCCCACACCTTTGCGTTGTACTCATTTTTAGTACACGATACCCCTAGTACACCCCTCCGAGCCTATCTTTTCGTTTCTAACTTTAAGCATTTTACTTAAAGGAAGAATTTGTTTACAATCCACCCCAAATGTGCAACCAAATCGCCTTAGCCTTCCTTGTATGCACTCATCTTTAGTGCATTATTGTTAATTGTTTAAACCCTTTGTTAATTGTCTAATTGATTACATGGTTGCTAAGTCGAGTCATATCTTGTACATATTGTTTTGGGACAATTGGGACTCATGGGTAAAGTACTATTGTAATGGAGTAATGGGGATGATGTCAATTATTACCCCCATATGTGCATTAATATTTAAAAGTACTCCAAGTGTTTTGATTATCTTGATTCGAGTCATTAGAATAGTTGATTGTAAAGTATGTAAAAGCTCAAGTGTAGGGAGGAAACGAGCTCCCTTTGATGTATTGTTTTGGATGGTAGAGTAAGAGTGTATGCAAAAAAAAAAAAAAAAAAAAAAAAAAAAAAATCGAAAAAAAAAAGAAAAAAAAAAGAAAGAGAAAAAAAAAGAAAAAAAAGAAAAAGAAAAAGAAAAGAGAAAAACATACGGGCTACCATCCATTTCTTTTATTTATGTTTAAGTCAAATAGTGTCTTGAAAATCCAAAAAGAGTTGTGGTTAGTTTAAGTTGAGTCGAGTCTTGGCTTAGCAACGCCTTATTGTACATGTATTTAACTAAGACAATTGACTTGTCACCAGTAAAATATCCGTTTATCCAACAAAACCGTGTTTTCCATATCCTCTATACCTAACGTTATAACCCTTTAAAAGACCTCTTTGATAGTTTATCCTAGGTGCTTACGCCAAGTGGTGGAGGTTTGATCCTTTCCCAAGCCTATGGTAATCTATTTGCTATGACAGGTAGAGAGTGATATTTCTCCATTTCCAATTATGACACATAAATTTACAACACCCGAGAGATGAGAGTATCCAAATACTTAATGTGAGGTGCTAGTGTATAATTTCCGTACTTGTTTTGATTAAAGTGGAACGATCATTTGTTGTAATTACTTTTATATTAGTGTTAGATGACCCCTAACTTGTATTTTTATTAGTGGAAAAGCTCATTTGCTTGAGGACAAGCAAATCCCAAGTGTAGGGATATATGATAAGGCGAAAAATGAACCATTTTTAGGGGGTCATTTAAGCTCGAATTCGAATTTATTTGATCAAATATTGCCCTAAATCGTTCCTTTTATGATTTTAGGTACTTTGGGAGTGAATTCTGGAAAAGGAAGCATTTTGGACGTTTTTGGAGCATAAAAGTGAAGAAAACGGCAAAGTCTTAATTTTCCTTACTGGGAACAGTACCTAACGGCGTCAAGAGCATTTTGGTGATGGCGTCAAGAGTAAAAGTGGTGACGGCCCAGAGAGAATGTGAAGGCGTCACCCAAGGCCGTCACGTGTTAACTTGTTAAAACTTGCGCGCGGAGTAGCTGATATTGTTTTGGTCATAACTTTTGCATACGAACTCGGATTTAGGTGATTCAAAAGCCCACGCGAAGAGGACGAAGAGATCTACAATTTGGTGAAAAAATGGTCGTGACGGCGTCAAGAGAAAGAGCTGACGCCGTCAAGCCTTGCCGACAGAAAACATGCCTATAAATATAACTTCATAACTTCACTTTTTGTAAGCCCTAAACCCTAAAGTCGATTCCTGGGTTTAGGTGGGTGTTTTTCCAGCAACTTAGAGGGTTTCAATCACTCCATAAACATCATATATTGGTTTGATGATTCTATCTCAACTATGTTTTTCATTATTCTTGTTGATTGTCCTTCTTTGATTATGATTTGCTAATTCACCTTGTGTCTACTTGTGATTATGTGAAACTTTGTAGGACCTTATATCTATCAACTTTAACACCAATATAAGAACTAGATGAAGTAAAGATGGTGACTTGATGCAATATATGTGTGGCGTTAATGAGAGAAAAAGAGTAATAAGATGAAGAGAGCTTTTTATTAAAAAACACACATTACACACACAAGCACACCTTACAAATGAGAGGTAAGGTGCCTTTTATAGTTAGAGAGAAAGGCCTCATGGGCTTTCTAATGGACTTGGGCTTGGACTTGGTTACATGATTAGATTCAAGGCTTATGAAACATATCACATAACATATTAGCTTGCCAAGTCCAAAGCCCAATGACTAAACTATTACTAAACTTAACAAACGACACAAAGTTACAATATGAGAATGACCATCACTTCTATATATAAATATTTTAATGCTAACAATCTCCCCCTAAGGGGTGGTCATTCGAATGATGCTCCACGTGAGTGGATCTTCCGTGTTCTTTGTCTTTAACTTTGTGTGTCGTTGTAAAATAGTCTTTAGTCTTTGTTCCTTCATGCTTTGTGATCTTTGATGACTGACTTTTCATTGTTCTTTGTTCCTTTGCGATGTGGAGCGATCTGCCTTTCGTCACTTCTGCGTCTGTGGTGGTTGTTTGCCATTCCAACATGCTCATACATCTTTGGACTTTGATATTTATATGCACGTAGTTCCCTTTCTTTCACTTTGATCTTTAGTCTTTATACTTTGTAGATTCTTCTTTTTGGCGTATAATCTTTCTTTGAACTTTGTGTTGTATAGATCTTTGAGGGAGCTTTCTTTTAACTTCCAGATGTATGTATGAGCACGTGGAATCTGTCGCCATGGAGATGAAGTATCCCTGCATATAAACAGTTAGCAATAAAACATCCGGTACTTACAGATAAGAATTAGAGATCGTCAACAGCATAGTGTGAAGACTCCTTCTAACCCTTACCAAGGCCGTTCCCATGTCAGATACTCTCGAGAGAGCTTACGAGACCTACTTAGTAGCTCAATGACTGGGTGAGTCGCTGGGGATCACTCCACGACTGTAGCCCGTTTGAAACCACCGCGAACACTAAGCGTAACCCATAAGGAATTACCGAAGTGACCTGCTGTCAGGGCTGTTTGATGTTGACCCTGGCAGGAGTTTCCATTCAATCATTGAGAAACACTTGTGTGAATTCTCTCATAAATGTTCTGGCAGATTGCTAAGATCTGCGTAGGACTCTAAAGTTTACATCTGGCGTCCTTAATGATGAACAACCAGTGTAGAAATATCATGTGTTCCTATGAGATCTTTTGATGAATCTCGGGGCTCTAGACTCGATAAGTGCACATTTGGTTTCCTATGCGGAGATTAGGGAGAGGTCTCCTGCTTCAATATCAATCATCTCTAAGAGACAGATTGATAGATTACACCGGTTCCCCGTGAGAATGAAACAAGCTCTTTTGAGAGAACTTGAGTGGTTAAGAAGGTTTAGTGCAGTGCGTCACTGGGTCCATGACGTCTTTGTCTTCAATACCGGTGTCACCTTGGTAACAGCCAGTAGCATATGAGTTGTACCCGGTGTCTGCCCTAAGGTTGAACATTTGGAGGGCTATTTCTTTTCACCCTTTTTCACAACTTTTCTTTTTAATTCTTCAACCCCTTCTTTCTCCTTTCTCATTTTCTCCTTTTTTCAATCATACCTAAGGACTTCTAATTCTAATCTATTGGAATTGTCCTTGGGTAGATCCCTCCGGCTCTGGCAGATCATAGGACGGTTTTTCCTAACCTTAGTCACCTTATAACTCCATGACTATCCTATCATTGCCATAAAACCATTCATTTGAAAACCTTCTCAAAGTGTTTATGATAATGAAACATATTTTGTTAACACTTTGAGAGTTTTGATTTCATTTTGAAGGACTCCCCCTTCACATGTGCTCATGTGTTTTTAAGAAATTTGCACATGCGGGAGGAGTTTGCACTTTTGAATTGATCCACTTTCAGCGAACATGACCGATTCGAGACACGCTTACATCACTAGTTAGACTAGCTTGAAATTATTACCCGCCCTGGTCAAGTCCAAAGAAAGTCTCTCGATATGGTACATTCTACTCAGACAAGTCCTATTCGAGACACGCTTACATCACTAGTTAGACTAGCTTGAAATTATTACCCGTCCAGGACAAGTCTTTTCGATTACTGACATTTTAAGCTTCGTCAATTCATTGGTACTTTCTGAGTCGAGCTCGCACGAGATTCAGCCACAATCTTAAACACATTGATCACATTTTATTCACGTCTTCTCCCCCTCAAAAATAGCATATCCATGGTATTTTTGATACCAATTGATTAAAACCTTTTCTTTTTGGATAGCATATGGGAGAAACGGATGTTGGTAAGTTCCGTATAAGTTTCCTTTAAGCATGATCTTTTTGGAACGTCTTTTTATTACTCCCCCTCAAAAATAGAACATTTTGAGTAAATTAAGCGATTTAAGGATGTGAGGGAGTAATATCTTGAGCAACATCATGAAAAGTTTTGAAAAACTTTTTGAAACATTTTTCAAAGTTTTGCTCAAAAAATTAAGAAGACTTTGATAAGCATTTTGGTGAGAAGTCTTCTTATCTTTTAGGATTGTCGCACATAAATGTACAACATGGTCCTTTCTTTGAAAATCACGGGTTATACACTGTTATGTGTGCATAAGCCATAATGTTTTTAGGATAAGTGCACGAAAATATTTAAACCTTTGATTGATTAAGCACTTTCCTTTATTTGAAGAACGAGTCCTTAGCAGAAGTACTAAGAAGTCATGAATTTAAGCCCGGGTTTCGTACTGAAGTATACGAAAGCCATTGTGAAGAAATTTTTTGAGAAACGACATGTTTTAGAAGAACATTAAAAAGAACTCCCGCTCAAGCATCTGTACATGTCCGTATCATTGTTGAATGACATTTCTAGAAACGTACAGAATATTGATTTATACGAGAGACATGTCGTGAGAAGAATATTTTTGGCTTTTTTGATTTTATATTGTTTTTGTATTTTTTGAAAATTTTATATTTTTGTATTTTGTTTTTGTTGGTTTTTCAAATTTTGTATTTTGTTTTTTTTTCAAAAATATTTACAGCGAAGCGATTTTGAAATCATTTTTCAAGAAGATTCGAGAAGACGTTCTAGCTCCTCAGGAGTTAGGCTTCGCATGCCAATTCGTCGAACTAAATAGTCAAACCTTTCTTTTGGAAGGGCTTTAGTAAATAGATCGGCGAGTTGGTAATCAGTCTTAACGAAAAATAATTCAACTGTACCCTCTTCCACGTGTTCTTTGATGAAATGGTAGCGGACTTTGATATGCTTCGTCTTAGAGTGATGTACGGGATTGCACGAGATGGCTATGGCACTTTTTGAGTCACAATACATAGGTATTCTGTCAAAAGTAAAGCCATAATCTGTGAGCTGTGTCCGCATCCAAAGAACTTGGGCACAACACGCAGATAGAGACACATACTCGGCTTCGGCGGTTGAAAGTGCAGTACAATCCTATTTCTTTGACGACCAGCTTACAAGCTTTTCACCCAAAAATTGTGCTCCACCTGATGTACTCTTTGCTGTAACTTGATCACCAGCATGGTCTGCATCTGAAAATGCTGTTAGATTAAACCCCGAATCCTTCGGATACCAAAGTCCCATGTTAATGGTGCTTCGTAGGTACCGAAAGATCCGTTTAACCTCTTTGAGATGAAGTTCGGTAGGCTTTGCCTGAAACCATGCTAACAAACAAACAGCAAATTGAATATCGGGTCGACTAGCAGTTAGGTACATGAGAGAACCTATCATGCTCCGATATTTCTTCGGATCGATGGGTTTCCCAAACAAATCAGCACCTATTTTTGGTGAAGTGACCATTGGTGTACTAACAGAATCACAATTTTCCATTCCATGTTTTTTCAAAATCTCTATTGTATATTTAGCTTGATTGCTAAAAATGCCACGAGGGGATTGATGTATTTGTAAACCAAGAAAGAATTTTAGTTCCCCCATCATGGACATTTCAAATTTACTTTTCATGAGATTTTCAAAATGTTTTGAATGGTTAGGATTGGTTGATCCAAAAATAATGTCGTCCACGTAAATTTGAACGATCAAAATGTCATCTTTGAATTTTTTGATAAACAAGGTGTCATCAACCGTTCCTTTGGTGAAATTGTTTTTAAGCAAGAAAGATGATAGTTCGTCATACCACGCCCTTGGAGCTTGTTTTAGACCATAAATGGCTTTCTTAAGCTTGTAGACGTAGTCTGGATGATCTCTGTCGATGAATCCCTCTGGCTGACTCACATACACTTCTTCTTTCAGAGTTCCATTCAAGAAAGCAGTCTTAATATCCATCTGATAGACTGTGATGTTTTTGTGAGCTGCATAGGCTAAGAAAATCCGGACTGCTTCAAGTCTAGCTACAGGCGCGAATGATTCCTCGAAATCTATCCCTTCTTCTTGTGGATAACCTTTAGCCACGAGACGAGCTTTGTTGCGAATAACAGTCATTTCCTCATCCAGTTTGTTCTTCCACAACCACTTGAGATCAAGAACACGTTTATCAAGTGGTCGTTCAACAAGTTCCCAACTATCATGTAACAGGTATTGAAGAAATTCCTCTTGCATCGCTTCAATCCAAGGGTTTTCTGCCATTGCTTCCCGAATGTTCTTTGGTTCTTTGAGGCTGATTGAGCAAACGTAGATGCACAATTCGAGATCGGTGGCAAGTTGTCTCCTTGTCTGAACTGGCTTTGAAGGTTCACCAATAACATGTTCTATTGGATGGTCTTTTGTCCATTGAAACGTAGAAGGGTACCTTGGGTGTAACGAATGTGTGTTAGATGGTTCTTGTAACCTTGAAGAAGATTCAGCAGAGTCTGTTGCAAACGGGTTTTCAAATATTTCTTCTTCTTCTAACGCATCATTGTTTGAATTATTTGTTGGTTCTTCTTGAAAATTTGTGTTTTGATTTTGCTCATCAACTCTTGATAGTTCAGTTTCAAGTACTGGAGTTGCTTGAGTAGATGTAGATGATGTTGATGTAGTTGGTGCTTCAGCTTCGATTGTGGTAGATGCATCTTGATGGTGGTGGTGGTTGATGGTTTTGAGCGGGTGCAGCGGAATGTTGTTGAGATGCATTTGTCGAAGTTCCACCATAATATTCATCAAACATTAACTCGAAGAAATTTTCCAGTTCTTGTTCTGAAGGTTTATCCGTGTTTGTTGACTGAGCTCCTTGAGGTACGAGTCCTGAACTGATGTGTCCAGAAGTCTGCTGGTTTGGTTCGGGTCCTAATCCGTTTTGATTAGAAGCCATCGGATTAAGCGCGGGTTCTAGAGCGAGTCTCTCAGAAGCCATTTGTGAAATCTCGTCAAACTTCACATTCATCGTCTCCATTATCTTTTTCGTTCTTCTATTATACACCCTGAATGCCCTTGAGTTTTCTGAATATCCAATGAAGATTCCAATATCACCCTTAGCTTTTAACTTCCCTAGATCTTCTCTATCATTCGTCGGATAGCACAAAGCGCCAAACACGTGAAGGTAAGAGATGTCAGGTTTACGGTTGTTCACTAGCTCATATGGGGTTTTATTAAATCTCGGATGGACTAAGGATCGGTTTTGAGTACAACAAGCAGTGGCTACAGCATCAGCCCATAAGAATAGAGGTACACTAGAGAAAATCAGCATTGTGCGAGCAGCTTCCACAAGAGTTCGGTTTCTTCTTTCAACTACCCCATTCTGCTGTGGAGTTCTAACAACTGATGTTTGATGTGTAATTCCAACATCTTCGAGGTAAGTTCTTAACTCCTGATTTGTGAATTCTGTGCCGTTATCTGTTCTTATAATCCTTACTGGAGCTTGAAATAGAACTTGAATATGCTTGAGAAAGGTGATGATGATGCCTGGTGCTTCGTCTTTTGATCTCAAAAACTTTACCCAAGTATATCTTGAATAATCATCAACAATAACAAGAATATACTTCTTCCCATTAATGCTTTCAACTCTCATTGGGCCACATAAGTCCATGTGCAACATATGTAACCTTGCTTCCGAACTAGGTACGGCTTTGGGTTTATATGATGCTCTTTTGCTTTTTCCTTGTTCGCATGATGGACAAAGGTGTTCCTTGGTGTATTTGAACTTAGGAAGTCCGGTGACGATGTTGTCTTTGGCTAACTTGTTGATGGTGTTGAAATTGAGATGGGATAATCTTCTATGCCACAGCCAGGACTTAGTTTTGGTTGCCCTTGTCATAAGACAAATTGGTGATGTAGAAGCCATTTGGTTGATATCGATAGCATACAAGTTTGTACCACGATTACCAGTTAAGAGATCATCACCAACCAAATTTCTTATAAAAACCGTGTTTCTCCTGAATGCAACTTCTAAATCTGCATCACAAAACTGCCCGACTGAAAACAAGTTGTGTCCCAACCCTTCGACGTAGTAAACCCGAATGATCAAAAAATTCCCAAACTGAAGATCTCCAAAACCCAGAATAGCTGCTACATGATCATTTCCAAAGCGTACAGTTCCCATGAATTTCCAGACGAAATTGATCAGCAGCTTAAAATTCCCGGTCATGTGCTTGGAGCAACCCGAGTCGACGATCCAAAGACATATTTCGATAACCTGCCAAGAACATAAGAGTTTGTATTTGGAAACCGTTTTAAATTTGGTTCCATGGGGTTAGGAGTAAATTCCGAATCACACACTTCAAAGGCGGCTACATGTTTATTTTGAACAACTTCTAATTTGCCATTCTGAAGAATGAACTCTCTACCCATTGGTATCCACATACAAAACTTAAGGTAGTTCCTAGGCATTCGACTACTAGTGGTAGACCTAAAGCGTGCAACTAATCTTTCTATAGATTTAGATCTAGCACTAGTTCCCTTTGGAACATACTTCTGTTCAGGCGTAACATTCACATTCTTAGAAACACATTCATCATGAACATCATTAATTAAACATTTCTTGCATATTAAACAAACAGAGTCATTACATGCATTAGAACCAGTACTTTCGTCATTACATTCAGATGAATCATGTTTCTTATTACAAAGCGATAAATTCCTAGGGTGTTCTTCTACTTCTTCAGCTTTATTCTTGCAACTACTCTTAGAAACAGGCGAGACTCTATTGTTCCTTGTATTGCTCTTAGGCTTTAGTCTGCTGCTCCTAGAGGTGCTTTCTAGTCCTGTAGAAGGTAAGGCACACACATTAGGATTTATATTGTTGTCCTTTTTAGCATCCCTAGATTCTTTAGAATTAGCCTTTATGCACTTGTCATTTGTCTTAGATGTTGAGGCAGACGCACTAGTGGGACTAATCCTAAAAAGGCCAGGTGCTATCACTTTTGGTGTTTCGACAACTGCTTTTCCTTTATCAACAATCTTTACATTTTCACTTTTCTTTGGCAAGGGTGTTGGAGTGACTGGTTTTGTCAAATCCTTTTTCTCATCAACTTTTGGAGCAAACCGTGAAATTGACATTTTTGGTTTTTGAACCGTCTTTGAAACATTTGGTTTCTCCGAAGTCAATGGTTTTGCAAACTTGGTTTCCTCACCCTTTCCTTTTTGACTTTCAAGCTGAGCCCTCAAAAGATCATTTTGCTCTTTCATGTTCTTTAAGGCACGCTCGTACGACAATTTGTCATACTTGCATTCTTCCTTTTTTCGATCAAGTTGTTTAAAATATGACACATTTTCTTTTTCAAGCTTTATAAGAGCATTTTCATATTTTGAAACAATTGCGGAGGTCTCAGCTCTTAGTCATTCATCGTCTTGAACAGAATATGTTTGTAAAATGATGGACATAATGTCAGTGGTCATAACAGCTTCGAAGAGAGAATCATTTAGGTTTTCCAAAACATTCATGTTTTCACGAGTATCCTTGGCTTCGTTTACCAGGGATTTGTGGTCCTTGACAAAGTCGGCCATTTCTTTTAAGAAAGCTTGTTCAAAATGGATTACCCTCGCACTGATGTTATTCAGTGGGATAGTAATTTCGTTTTCAAAAACTTTTTTCTGCTCAATATGAAAACTGGAATGCCAGTTGTTAATATTGATTGTAGTTTTAGAAGCAACAATATTTTGAAGTTCTTGAATTCTCTTTTTAACGTCATCCAAAATTTCTCTGGCCTCACTTGTATTAAAAGTGTTGTTAGAAGAAATTTGTTCCATTTTTGAAAGAGATTTGGAAACAATTACTTTCTTAGAAAACATTTTTGAGAATGGTCGTTTTATGGAAAACACAGATGGTTCTTTTTGTGGAACAAAAGTAATTCCCGAAAGTTTGTTCAATTTGTTGTAATCAATGGGTTTCAAATCCTTTTGTTTCATTTTATTAATGCTCTCTTCGACATGTTCTATCATTTGCACAGAATCCCGAACGACGGGAGGATCATGTTTGGTGTAAATCATATTACCATTATACAAAACATTATGTTCTTGCTGAGCTTTCTTGAGATTACTGGGGGTGTTGTTACCAAGAGCCACTTTATGTTTCGTATGGTAAACCGGATTAGTTTGATTTGAAATCATTTTCATTGTTTGACTTGACTGACCCGATTTAACCACTAATTCTTCTAAATGAGCAATCATGTGTTCTGACTCTACGATTTCGGCCAAAAGTTTGTCTTCTTTCTTTGCAAAGTCCTTTTTTAACTCATCCCTTTCCTTTTCAAGATTGGTATAAGCTGTTTTTTGTTTAGAAAGTTGGTTTTGTAAATCAGAAATTTCCGCGTTTAAAGATTTTATCTTTTTGAAAGAATTAACATCAAGTGTATCAAACTTGAGTTGCAATTGTTTTTCCCTTGAAACGGAATTTTGATAACCAGTTTCTAATTCAGACACTCTTTTGTTATGAAATTCAAAAGCTTTAACGTTTTCTTTGTAACTCTCAAGCTCAGCGGTCAATTTAACATTCGCGGCCTTAACATCGCGATTGACCTTTTTCACATTCTCAATTTCAATACGACAATTATTCAATAATGATTCAAACAAAGCACGTGTTTCCTCATCATTCTCAGCATGCTGTGAAACGAAGCCTCCATTATGATTCACATCTGGAGTTGCTAAAGGAGTATTGCTACTACTTGGCGTGTCCAGGTATGTATCATAAGTGGGTGCTAGCTTCTCAAAATGCTGTTCCTCATGAGGAGACATATCAAATATATCATTATTGTGACATGTGTTGAAGTTGGATACCTCAGATGGTGCATTGGTGTCATAAACAGGAAGTGTATCAGAATCCGTGTCATACTTAGCTTCCTGGAGATTCGCCATGAATATGTAGTTCGCATCGATATCCTCTCTATCTTCCATGTCATCCATAAGAGCCATAAAATCATTCTCCTCTGCGTTCAACTGAAACCCTGCCTCATTCTTTTGTGCCAATAGTAATGCTTTCTGCAGGTACGCTGTGTCTTTCTTGTTCGGCTTAGTAGGACAGTTCCTTGCCATATGACCTACACCCTGACAGTTGAAACATTTCTATTCTGATTACCCATTGCCTGATTACCAACATTCTGACCCCTCTGATTTCCAACAAACTGACCCAACTGATTCCCTGCATACTGACCATACTGATTTCCTGCATTCTGATTCCCTGCATTCAGCATATTCTGATTCCCCATGTTAATTCCAGTATCATATCCTTGCTGATTCCCATAAACTCCAACCATTTGGCCTCCGTTTCCCATATTGAAACTCGGCTGAGCGATTTGCCTGTTGCGAGTATTCGATGAAATCCTTTGGTTGTTGTTTGTTGGTGTAGAATAGCGTCCTTGGAATGCCTTTGACAGAAAAGCAAACGCTTGGGTCAATGCTGCAGTAGCTTCATCATTTTCAGTGAATTCTGGTTCTTGGAATTGCTGTTGTGGAATAACATGTTGTTGCTGTGGGTAGAACTGTTGTTGGTAGACCGATGTTGGTTGTTGAATGTATGATGGTTGCAAGTAGTTGTGAGTGGAAGATGATGATGGTTGTTGTGTGTTCACTGGTAGCGGTGTTGGTGTAGTAGCAATTAATGCGAGAGGATCATGATTCTTTGCCAATCTTTCTTTCCTTACTTCATTAGCCTCAGCTTGGTTTTGCTTCAAAAAGTCATAGAGTTGATCATAATTCACCTTATGTAAATCCTTTGTTTGATTGACAATTGTAACATAACGACCCCATTCTTCTGGAAGGTTATTGATGAATTTGATGTTTGTTGCAATTGTTCGAGGTGTCAACTTGTTTCTGATTAACTCATTCATCAAAGTGCAAAACCTTGTGTAGTAAGATTCAATCTGTTCACCTTTAGTGGATGTGAAATTCTCCCATTCAGTAAGAAGTTTGTTCTCAACGTCCTGTTGTCCAATCTCTGTTCCATGACATATCCTTCTAACACGTTCCCACATAGCATAAGCAGTTTCACAACTGTCGACCGCAGCAAAGATCTCCCGTGGTAATCCAAGTTGGATTAAATGCATTGCCATATCATCAGCGGCGATCTGCTTCTTGTCTTCCTCTGTGTAATCTGCTTCTGTTTGTTCACGCACGAATGGTTGAGTAGGAGGTGTTGTATTTGGATTACCTTCAATTTGAACTTGTCTTGGCTTGAATGGACCATTTGTAATGGAGTTGATCATTAATTTACCATCAGGCTTTGTTTTGATGTAACGAAGCATGCGGCTTGTCCATGGGAGATATCCACCTTTTTCAAGCATAGGAGGTCGGTTTTCTGCACCGGCAGCATGAATATCTTGCTGAGTTGCCATTGATGAAGTGTAGATTGATAAAGTTGATTATTGGATCGTTCCAACGAAGTAGGAGTTGTGTTTAGTGTAAGTTGATGCAAGTTTTATGGTGAATAATTTGATCTGGAACCTTAAAACCTCAATAACTTCCGTTCGGAGTGGATTTGGGCCTCGAAGCTTGGCTTGAATGATCTTTAGATGATTCAACGTGTCCTTCTTCTCGGTCTCGCGGTCGTTTTGACAGCTGATTCGTCGAAAACGGAGTTACGGTTCAAAAGTTATGGCCGTTTGAAGTTTGGTTGTCAAAAAGTCAAAAACTTACGCGTAAAGCTTGATTTTACGCGTAAACCTTGAATAATCTTACTTGTAAGATGTTATGCGTAACCTGTAAGTTATGCGTAAGATCTAAGGTTATGCGTAAACAATATGTTTATGCGTAGACTTTGATGTTACGCGTAAACTTAGAGTTTATGCGTAAGAATGTTACGCGTAAGGTTTTTTCAACCAAATTGATCTCTCAAACTTATCCAAGCTTGAAAGATATCCCGTGTCGAAGTATTCCACAAACTTATCCAAGTCAGGGAAGTACTGAGTCACCGTAGCACGAAGAGAAAACCTTTGATGAAACTTATGCGTAGATTCCAGCAACTTACGCGTAAGATTAACTCTTATGCGTAAGATATGAACTTCTGCGTAGAAAAGGCGACTTCTGCGTAGGATTTGACTTCAGCGTAGGACTTAGGCGTAGGAATTGATCTTCCGCGTAGGAATTAGGCGTAGACTTCCAAGTTAAGCGTAGAAAGAGGGTTTTGACTAAAGTTACGCGTAGGAAAAGGGTTTTGACCTCAAACTTACGCGTAAACAGTACTTTTTATGTGTAGAAAGAACAGAAAGTACTGTAGACAGCTAAGAAATCGTACTATTCACCTAAGTTACGCGTAAGGTGACCAGAAAGCTTGAAAAATCCGATTTTTTCAACCAAAAACACTTTTTCCACTTGTTTCTTTTGATCAAATCTTTCCCAAAACACTTAGAATCACTAAAACTTCAATAAAACAACAACTTTAACACTAGAAACACGTAAAAATCAAAACTTTTTGAAGAAAAAGTACACAAATGAATGAAAAGTGTGACTTTTTTTTTTAACAAAAAACTTGATAAAAACACTCCTAAATCATTGTTAGGCGATTGATACCACTTGTAGGACCTTATATCTATCAACTTTAACACCAATATAAGAACTAGATGAAGTAAAGATGGTGACTTGATGCAATATATGTGTGGCGTTAATGAGAGAAAAAGAGTAATAAGATGAAGAGAGCTTTTTATTAAAAAACACACATTACACACACAAGCACACCTTACAAATGAGAGGTAAGGTGCCTTTTATAGTTAGAGAGAAAGGCCTCATGGGCTTTCTAATGGACTTGGGCTTGGACTTGGTTACATGATTAGATACAAGGCTTATGAAACATATCACATAACATATTAGCTTGCCAAGTCCAAAGCCCAATGACTAAACTATTACTAAACTTAACAAACGACACAAAGTTACAATATGAGAATGACCATCACTTCTATATATAAATATTTTAATGCTAACAAACTTGTATATAATTGATTAGATCTCATTGATTTCTTGTTGATGTGTGTGTCTATCTCCATCAATTAAGGCGTGACAACTTCAATAGATCTAATTGGTTTAGTTTATAATTCTTGTTTCCTATTGATTCTTGTTTTGATTGAATGATTTATATGTTAGGCTTAAGAAAACTGGCAGATCTCCAAATGGTAACATGCTTGAACGTCTTAAGAAACATGAACCGATGTGTACTAGGTCTTTATTGGTTGTATTTAATGCATGAGCCACTGTTTACAATCCCTATAGTTGTGCTGGGCATGGTATAGGAGGAGATAAGAGCTCATAGAATTGGGGAGTTAAGTGCGCCACCCCATGAATGGTATTAAGGAATACAACCCGTCAATTAAAACAAGGTTACAATTCAATAGGTAGGATTGGATAGCTAGCAAGGAGTAACATATCATAGGTAGACATGCTTCACTTATCTTGTAGAACCCTAGTTTACTTTTCTTGTTAATTAGTTTAAATAGTAGCTTTTGGGTTAGTTGATTAGCAACTAATTCCGCCCACTCTCCCAAAACCTGAGATTTTTACTTGCTTTTCATAAAATATAAAAATACAAAAAGAATCATCCTTCACCTTTAGACCTAGTTAGATTAATTTCAATCCTAACGACACTATTCCCAGCTGAACGATCAATCCCCCGGTACTTGTCACTATACTATACTACAACGATCAGGTACACTGCCTGGTGGGGGTTGTAAGCTTCTCGAGATCCCTCGAGAGGTAAAGCCTGTTGCGATTCCCACGCATCAGATATAAATAATGCTTAAAAACGTTATTAATATTTCTCAATAACTCTACGTTTTGATAATCACAAAATGTAAACTAAATTAAGTCAAGATTATGACGTAAACAAGTATTTAGTAACAAATATTTACTTCTACAACTAATATCACTTAAGGTATGCATAAACTAAGCATCTTATGCATTACATGATCAAAGGAAGCCTTTTCTTAACACAAAACATTTTTATAAAATGACATTAACATTTTATATATATTAGTAAATTATTTTTGGTATAGTTTTATTAAACTACAAAGATATGATTTCAAATTTCCAACCAAAAACGGCAAATTTTATCTAGAAAAACCTTCCTCACAAAATGACAAAAAATTCCAACGTTCTGGAGGGGCGGCCCCCTTAATCATTAAGGGGACCGGTCCCTAATTAAGGGGATCGGCCACGCTCCAGAATAGTAAAATTGTCCCCTATAAATACTGGTTCATTCCACAGATTTTTCTCACCTTTATGCACTCAAAACTTTCTGATCTCATCTCCATTTCTATTCCAAAATCCTTTGATCATATAATTCATAAGTCTTTGTTTCCAAGTGATCCAAAGCTTCATCCACTCAAGTGCAAAAAGAAAAACACTCCTCAACATCCATATAATTGTAGTAGTGTTGTGATTAGTTAGTATCATCTTGTATTAGTGCTAGATATTTGTTAAGTGTTGTATGAATAAAGTTAAAAGCTACAAAAGATTTTGAAAATAAAGTTAAAAAGACGTAAAACTATTTAATCCCCCCTTCTAGTTTTTCACAATTGGTATCAGGAGCCATATCTAGCAAGATCTTTAAAATATATTGTATTTTAAAACTTGTAACGATCTATGGAATCTGAAAAATATTTAGAAGGGCAATCTATGCAAAGACCACCACTATTTGAAAGTGATGGATTTTTATATTGGAAAAATCGATTCGAAACTTATGTGAAATCAAAAGATCTAGATCTTTGGCATGCTATTACTAATGGTGATTTTTTACCTATTCAAAATAACCCCGAAACAAAGAAAGATGAAATCGTACCTTTTGAAAAACAAAATGATGATTTAAAAAGAAAACTTGCTAAAAATGATGAAGCAAAAATGGTTATTTACAATGCGCTACCACGTAAAAAGTACGAAAGGATCTTTATGTGTGAAACCGCAAAAGAAATTTGGAACTCTTTACTAATAACTCACCAAGGTAATAGTCAAGTCAAAGATAATAAAATAGATCTACTTGTTCAACAATATGAGCAATTCAAGATTCCGGAAGAGGAATCAATTGATAATGCTTTCGCTAGATTTAACACTATCATCACAAGTTTAAAAGCACTTGATGAGAATTTTTCTAGTAAGAATTTTGTTAGGAAGTTTCTTAGGGCTCTTCACCCAAAATGGCGAGCTAAAGTGACGGCTATTGAAGAATCAAAGAATTTGTCAACGTTACAACTTGATGAATTAATTGGAAACTTAAAAGTCTATGAAGTAATTATAAAGAAGGACTCCGAAATGGTCAAAGGAAAACGAGAGCAAAGCAAGTCAATCGCCTTGAAAGCTAGAAAGGAATCTAGTAATGAAGATAGCTCATCTTCCGAAAGTGATGACAAAGAATACGCCATGGCCGTAAGAGATTTCAAGAAATTCTTAAAAAGGCGAGGAAGATTCGTTAGACAACCATATGATGAAAGGAGAGCATCTCAAAAGAATAAAGATGACAAGAATAACAAGAATGAAAGAAAGTGTTTCAAATGTGGTGATCCAAATCATCTCATTGGAAAATGTCCAATGATGTCAAGAGATCAAAATCAAAGAGCATTTGTTGGAGGAGCTTGGAGTGATAGTGATGAGGAGGAGAAAGAAACGACAAAAGAAGAAAAGTGTCTTATGGCAAAAACATCAAGCGAGGCACGTTCTGAAACCGGATATTTTAGTGACGAGAATTTATCATTAGACGAAAATGATTTAGATAATGAGTATAATAGACTATGCAAATTAGGACAACAAGTAATAACTAAAAACAAATCACTAAAACATAACAACCAATTAGAAAATGAAATACTAGAACTTAAAGTTAAAATACATAAATTAGAGAAAGGCAAAGAAATTATTGAGGAATGTAAATTATGTCAAGAGCTTAAATGTGAAAATGAAATACTTAGAGATGAAATTTGTAAATTTGAAAATAGTAGTAAATCACTTAAGAAAATAATAAGTATTCAAATAATATCCAGAGACAAAACCGGCTTAGGATTTAACCCAATTGAAGCTTCATCTAGTAAAACAAAAAATGTTAAGTTTGAAAGCGAATCTTGTAAACCAACATCAATAGAAAAACATCCAAAATACATACTCATAAATGATAAGAAAATACCTCTTGCAAGTAATGAAGAAATACAAACGTTTTATAGACCGTCTTTAAAGACCAATGTAGGATCCTCTAAACCTAAAACAAGATCTAAAACTCCACCACCTAGAAAACCAAATAATTCTTATCCTAGATCTAAAACACCTCAACCTAGAAGGAACCAAGATAAACAAAACTTCAAAAACCCTAGTAATCAAATGTGGAACTATCAACCAATTTATAACCCTTGGGGAATACTACCAACTTTCATGCATCCTAGCCAAATGTTGAACATGTTTGGACCAAACAACTTTGGACAAAAGAGGCAATGGGGACCAAATAGTTAGATCAACTTTCCTTACTACTATCTTGGAGTTATATCACCATAGACTTTTGCCAAGTCTATTTATCATCTTGTAGATTTAGAAGATTTTTTTGAAGACCGCCGGGTACGCCATTCTTTCTCTACTCATTGCCATGCGTAGATAATTTTTTTTGCTACTTTGCTTGCGTAGATATTATTTACTTCCTTATTTCTCTTGTAAATACACACACACACACACACACACACACACACACACACACACACACATATATATATATATATATATATATATATATATATATATGCGTGCACATAACCTAGATACTTCATTAGTTGACTTTCTAGAACTCCAGGAAGATTTTTTTGAAGACCGCCGGGTACGCCATTCTCTCTCTACTCATTGCCATGCGTAGATAATTTTTTTTTGCTACTTCGCTTGCGTAGATATTATTTACTTCCTTATTTCTCTTGTAAATACATACACACACACACACATATGTGTGTATATATATATATATATATATATATATATATATATATATATATATATATATATATATATATATATATATATATATATATATATATATATATATATGCATGCACATAACCTAGATACTTCATTAGTTGACTTTCTAGAACTCCAGGAAATTGTTCGTTTTCGAACCTTTTCCTTCCCCATTGGCTCTTTTGAACTTTGACGTTCAACTTGAAGATCTTTTATGTCCAATATTAGAAAACTCATGATGATGAAGGGATGTGAGTCAAGTGGATCAACATAAAGGAAGAACACCTTCGCACAAGAATACTATGGATGAAACAAACTCCTTTCGCCGACTAAAACTTATCTTCGTCATCATTTCTCAAACTCCACCTAATAACCCACCATTTACTCACATTTACACACTATATATATATATATATATATATATATATATATATATATATATATATATATATATATATATATATACACATATTCCCGAACTCATCTCAAATCCTTCATTAACTTGACACTTTGATCATTTTATCCGAAATTATCAAAGGAACATTTTAATTAACGAAAAGTTAATTAAAAATTGTCAAGTACTTCATCATCGTGCCAATGGATTCTTACGTATTTTTGATATATTATAAATCTAATTATATATATATATATATATATATATATATATATATATATATATATATATATATATATATATATATATATATATGTTTGTTCCAGAAACCAAAACCGCGAAAAATTCAAAAATCAATGGGCGGCCCCCTTAAAGATTAAGGGGACCGGCTTGTTATCGAGGGCGATCCCCTTAATGTTTAAGGGGGCCGGCCTACTGTAACTTCCAAAATCGTTTTCCATCTTAAATTCTTTCCCAAACACTCCATTTGTTCATAATTTCCTCATCACCACTGCTGTGAACGCACCAAAACCACTAAAATCCTTCACCAAATCACCAATCCGGGGTTGTTTTGCAAGGGGCAAACGCTAACCAAACATATAACAACATCTTTTGTAAGTTTTCCAACATACATTTCATCACATTTCATTCAATTTAGTGTCTAATCAATAATTAGATATTTTATTAAAATTTATTTTAATCTGAATTTTAGTAAAATTGAAGTTAGGAATTGAATAACCAAATGCTTCCCATAGGATTAGAATGTAGAATTGCAACTCAAACTAAGTATAACACATCATATTGTCAAAATTTTTAATCGCCCATAAATCCTTGTTAATTTCATTCTTCAAAAACCACATTGTTGATATAACTCTTAAAAACAAGTTAAAACTTACTACATTGTAGTAGTTAAATGTTTTAAACAATCAAAACATATTTTTTCAATTCTTTGTAAAAAGTTTCATGAAGACAACATGGGCGTTTGGTTCATGATCAAACCATACTTATATGAATTTATTTAAAACTTAAAACTAGCTCATTAAACTTACTAACATAATTCGAGTCTATAGATGTCATCAAGGTATATAATCAATATATATATTGATGTTTTAGGCGACATTCATCTAGTTAAGGGAGCATTTGGTTTATCTTGAAAAATACATTTTGAAAACCAAAACTCATATTTTCACCTTTTAAACAAGTTTTATGTTAGTCAAACTCGTAAGAAAAAGCAAGATATATAATCTAATATATATCTAGCCTAATTTCGAAATGAATTATGATATCTAAAGTGATGTTCGGATAGTATTGATATTATATCAAACTTATTCCACAACTCCACTTTGACATCATAAAATACATTTTAAACGAGCTTAAAATTAAAAACAAGGAACATTGTGAAACTACTTCCTAGGATATTTTTAGGTCGAAGTAGGCTTCCGTTCCACATGTATTGCATATAATTATATATATATATATATATATATATATATATATATATATATATATATATAACATATGCATGTTATTTATTTTTGTCTTAATTTTATTTTTGTTGTTATATTGTTTAGGTGAAAATGCCTAAAACCACGGTTGGTGATGTTTCTCAAACCAAACGATACATTCCTCAAGTTTCCTCTACTCCCGACATGTCTCCCGCCGTTGCATGTTACTATCGTCCCATTGAAAATAGAAACATTCACGAAGGTAGAATTGTCGATCCATCCTACTATGAATCTGATCATATCGAACGATCATTCACCAATATCTGTCTTGATTGTCTTTTCAAAATCAACGAACCAATCATTCCTCTCTTTGTCCTTGACTTCTATAGCCAAGTGATGGTGCAAACCGATCCCTATGGCCATCTCCTCATTTCTTTCATGATCCAACATCAATTCATCACTCTTACTCTTGCTCAGTTTGGACAAATCCTCAGAATCCTAGACACCGGCCAAGTCGTGTACTCTAATGAATGGGATCTTTCCTCACTTGAACGAAATTGTCCTCAGGATGGTCCATACTATTATGAGATTCCTAGTCCTGAAGACATTCTTCGACTGCTTGAACTAGAACGTCGTATGACTAGTCGTATAATCAAGTCGAGGAATGTCGATATTCATGAAAATCAAATTCTCCTCAAAGAGCTAAGCCCCGACATGAAAAATTGGGAAGAACTCATTCGTGAGAATGCGTTTGGTACCGGCGGTCACCGTGATCATCTCATGGCTAGCATCGCCCACATGTTGTATTATGTAGTTGCTGAAGAAAACTACAATCTGGCTTATCTCTTTGTCAATCGAATCATGACTGCCAAAAACACTCCAAATTCCAATCTTCCTTATGGTATGTTCCTCACTTGAAGTTATCGTCATGTCATGGAACATTACCAAGATCTTCAAAATGATTTCTATGTGCAAATTCCTCCCACTCTGAACCAACTCACTCTTGTTCGTACTCGTCGTTCTCGAAGTGACAAAGGGAAATCTAGTGGTCCCTTGTTTTCTATGCCTCGTGGGTTAACATCTCATTGAGGTAATGATGATGATGAGGAGGAAAACACCTCGCGTGTTAGTACCCCATCTCCCACTACCTTTGTTGATGATCTCCCTGATCATGACTATACCAACTATCAAATTCCTCTTCCTCATGAGCATACCGATGAACTTCTCTTCACTCATCAAACGTCCATAATTAACCAACAACAACAAATGCATGAAGAAGTTAGAGGAGGATTCAAGTCCGTAGGAAAGATGTTCAGGAAGATGATGGGAAAGAAGAAGAAGTAGAGTTGTTGATGTATTGCTACTTAATAATATTATTACTCTACTAGACATTTGTGTGGTTTGTTATTTGTCCGATTTGTTCAGAAATACTTGTGTTCTTTCATGTTTATTTCTTGAATGATGCTTAGGTTTTAACTATTATCATGCTAGGATCTTGATCATAATTTAATGCTAATATTATGATTCTTTTAATTTTGGCTTATAATATATTAGTTTGCATGCATGATTTGTTTATATATACTTATATTTCATCATTCCTAGAGTACATGCTTCAAATAGAGCTTGCTGGAAACACACATTTGAAAAACCACCATTTCTGCAAATTTTTGGTTTCTGGTCGCCTGGGAAAACACCAGATGGGCGACCCCCTTAATTTTCCTAGGCGGTCCCCTTAATCATTAAGTGGGCCGGCCTACAATTAAGGGGACCAGCCATCTGGAACTGGGTTTACTGTTTTCTTTTACATCTTGTGACCTCTTTCTCTAGTATCGGCTACCATTTCTCCTTTTAACCCAACTAATTTTAGAATCTCCTTAAACCATTTCAAAAACATACCTAAATCAACCATTTCCGTACTATATATTCCCTCCAAATCATCAATCTTCATCTCATCATTCTTCATCTCTTTCCATCTAAACCATCATGTCTCCACCAAGCACCTCCAACTCTAAGGTCTCTAAGAAACAAAAGATTGTTATCATCCCTCCAAAACAACTCTTCATTGACTTAACTAATGAAGACAATACAACTCCATCACCTCCTCCTAAATGCTCATCTCCAAGTGCACCTAATGCACCATCCAAAACACCTTCCACTCATGGAACTTTCTCATCCTCCATACCTTCAACTTCATCAATCAATGACTACATTAACTCACACTTGTCTTCACCACAAGTATCATCACCACATCCTACACAAGAACCTCTTTCCACCCATCTTACCATCTCACTTTCACCAATAACACCACTTGATGCTCATATCTCATCTCCACCAATTA
Organism: Artemisia argyi; assembly: GCA_030686995.1. Classification (NCBI taxonomy): domain Eukaryota; kingdom Viridiplantae; phylum Streptophyta; class Magnoliopsida; order Asterales; family Asteraceae; genus Artemisia; species Artemisia argyi. Next base: position 53,575,294 of record CM060707.1, read on the forward strand.
CACCACCATTCTTTGTTAATCCCGTACCTTGGAGCTTACTTGAAGCTCATGGTGATACTTGCCTTTGTTGCATCCACAACCGAACCATAATCTTTGGTCTTAGAGATGAAATTCAATATATGTTTTCATATATTGAACATTTGCTTACCAACCCACCACCACCACCTCCTCCACCATCCTCACCCATTATTCCCCCATCACAATCTTCACCCATTTCTCCACCATCACCATCATGCTCTCCAAATTAAGCATATGATATGCTTAATAAATAAAGCCTTTACCACCCTTTTGTTTGCAAGCTCTATGAAGCCCATGTACTCTTTGCATGATGGAATATTATTCTAGTTGTTATTTTAAGTAGTAGTTATTCTATTTGTAATCTCTCTTGATGCTACATGTATTGTTGTGTTTTTACACAACTTTTACTTTAATATGTATGCTTCTTTTTAATCATGCTTGTTTATATTGTTGTCACCTTATATATATTTGCATGTATATACTTGTGCTTCTAATATTTTTGTCTTTCAAGCATTCCATAGCTCGTCTCCTTGGTGCCCCCGAATGAGGGGGAATACACATCAAGGGGGAGTTTTCATCCCGTCAATATTTCACGATTGAAACTTGTCGGCAAAACCTTTTTGATTCTACAAAAAGGGGGAGAAATAAATATAAACTCACTAAAATACTTGTTTAAAAACTAATTTTTGAGTTAATGAGTTTAAGTTTTGTAATAATCAAAAAGGGGGAGATTGTTTTATTAAATTACAAAGATATGATTTCAAATTTCCAACCAAAAAGGGCAAATTTTATCCAGAAAAACCTTCCCCACAAAAGACAAAAAATTCCAACGTTCTGGAGGGGCGGCCCCCTTAATCATTAAGGGGACCGGCCCCTAATTAAGGGGACCGGCCACGCTCCAGAACAGTAAAATTGTCCCCTATTAATACTGGTTCATTCCATAGATTTTTCTCACCTTTTTGCAATCAAAACTTTCTGATCTCATCTCCATTTCTATTCCAAAATCATTTGATCATACAATTCATAAGTCTTTGTTTCTAAGTGATCCAAAGCTTTATCCACTCAAGTGCAAAAAGAAGAACACTCCTCAACATCCATATAATTGTAGTAGTGTTGTGATTAGTTAGTATCATCTTGTATTAGTGCTAGATATTTGTTAAGTGTTGTGTGAATTAGTTGCATGTAGATAGTAGGTGTGTTGTAAAGTAGTGTAGAAGTTGTGAATTAGTAGTGCATAGAAGAAGGTGTGAAGTAGACTAGAAGAAGAGGTTGTGGAGCTATCTTGAAGAAGTTGTGAAGGTGTGAAGAAGGTTTGAAGTTGGGAAGAAGTAGTGAGATTGGTTCTAGCTACGATTAGAACTCGACATTTAGCTTAGTGTCGTTTATAGGTATAAGCCAAGGTGTGTAAGGTTTCTCCGCCATAAGGAGTTTGTTGACATAGTGAAGAAAACTCTCGAGTGTGGTACTCGGGGAGTGGAGTAGGGCAAGGAAGGTGTCCTTGTAGCCACAAACCCTAGGTCGAATTTTCACCTTCTTGTAAGGGTTTCAAACCCTTCTTTCATCCATGTTTGATTAAAGATAAGTCTTCCAATAATCATTCAATATGTCTATGTCTTGTTTGATTCTATCTTATGCTTGTCTTTACTTTAACATGCTAGGCTAGGTTTTTTTGTGTTTGCTTAGATGTAATGAAACCTAGCTATTGATTGTTGGTTGATTGTTTGTTATTAGTTGTTGTGGATGAATGATTTCGATGTTAGGCTTAAGAAAATTGGCTAATCTCCAATTGGTAACTTGCTTGAACGAATTAAGAAACATGAATCGGATGTGTACTACGATTTTAATGGTTGTATTTAATGCATGAGTGACTACTAAGGATGCCATGTTAGGAACTAGTTGTCGGCTCGATATAGGAAGAGGTAGAAGCTTATAGAGCTGGGGAAGATCGTACACGGCCCCATGAATGGTATTAAGGAATATAAAACGTCATCCACACAATTGTAACAAACTATTCAATTAATGATTTGGATACTTGGTTAACAGATGCATAATCTGTTTTTTAGTACAAACAATTAAGTTCACGTTAAGTCTCTTACTTGATGGTTATTACACCAACATCTCTAGTTTCTTTACATTGAAGAAACTGAGATTTTACAACTTACTAATAGTTGATGGCCTTATAACTTGGATTTCTAAAGCCGATTATCTATTGAGTTTCAATGGCAGTTCTCAATAGGCCTTTGTTAGGTAATTGTGATCTAAATTGAAATGCTCTCTAGACAAACAGTCTTTTGAAAGTCATAAAGTAGGTTTCCAATTGTTGAAGGGTAAGTGAGTTTGGAGGGCAGTGTATGAAGATAGGAATAGTGAGAAGTGATAGATGAACCTACTTGGTCCTATCTATACACTATCAAGGGGGATTGGACGATACTCCCCTCAAGGTGTGTGTTTCCAAAATCCTGAAGCCTTTTGTAAAGATGAAAATGTAGGGATTTTGGAAGAGCCCTTGACTGGGAATGATGGGTACCTTGTGAAGCCTTTTGTCTTGCCTACTTTGATTGTTGTGGATGATGGATGAGTGATCTTGGTGGGAGGGCAAAAGGAAATGTAGCTAGATGGTATTGGTGCTAGAGAGGTGAATGAAGATTCTATGAACTGTGTTTGGATAATAAGATGATGTTGTGTATCTGTAGTTATATTAGAGGTCTAGTATTATCTGAGATAGCAGACAGCTTTGTCAGATATAGGATACTAGTGTTTTTTACCTTCTATTAACTGATTAGGGAATGTCCTATATCAGGTGTATTTTTCTTCTTAAGTTGTAACAATTGATTGTAGTATAATATTAATTTTTTCCTTTGCACCAAAAAACTATTCAATTAATGAAAGATAGCTAGGGAGTAGTGAAATCTAAGTAAACACGTTTTTCTCATTATAAGGTTTTTCTCAATATTTACTTTCTTGTTATTTTATTTTTATTGCATTTGTAGTTAATTAGGTTAGTTGACAAGCAACTAATTCCGCCCACTCTTCCAATACCCGAGATTTTTACTTGCTTTCCATAAAATATAAAAAAACAAAAAAATCATCCCTCACCTCTAGACATAGTTTAATTAAGTTTTGATCCTAACGAACACTATTCCCTAAGTAGAACGATCAATGTAAGGAATTATTGAAGATACTGCTGATTGATACTGCTGACAGGTTCCTGCGGAAGGCTTAGTGACTGTCTGCTGATGACTGGTTCTTGCGGACATCTAGAGATCCTACGGATAGAGTTTAACCGTGGATATAACTTATGTATTTTAGGACAAGATATGTAGAATATCTTTTATTAGTTTTTCATTATTCGTTTCTTGTAAGAAAGGTTAGGGTTTCCACTAGTATATAAGGAACCCTAGGTCATTGTAATAGAAACAAGTTTCTAGTACGAAGTTTTATTAATATTATCGATCCATAGAGGATCAAGTTTAGTATACGTTTGTTTTTATATTCCGCATAATTACAAGCTCACAGAGATTATCTAACTTAGTCTAGCTAGTGATTACATTAGTTGGCTAACGATCTATTGGCTCGTGATCTATCAAGGTATAGATCCCTACAATCAATCCCCCAGAACTTGCCACTACACTATACTACATCGGTCAGGTACACTGCCTGGTGGGGATTGCAAGCTTCTCGAGATCCCTCGAGAGGTAAAACCTTTTGCGTAGGCGCAATCCCATACATTAAGTTTTTGGCGCCGCTGGCGGGGAATAGTTATTGTTTATGTTGAAATTTCTTTTTATTAGGTCTACTTGCTAGATTCCTTTCTAGTAAGATTTCTATTTTAATTTTATAGGTTTTCGTTAGTCTATCTTTTCTTTGTGTGTTTGTTCGTACAATCCTCATTGATTATTCCGTTGGCCAATATGGAAAACGCGAATCCACCCCTTTCACCTAGCAAAGTTGCTTTGTTGCGTGAACAGATTGAGAATGAGATTAGGGAACTTAGAGAACTCAATAGATTTATTGATATTGAGCTTGATTATGCGCTTAATGACTTAGCAATAGCCATGGACTTAGATAAGGAATTAGAACCCAATGACTTGGCAATTGTGGAAGATGTTAAGGAAGAAGAAGAGGGGGATCTAGACAATGATTATTTCAATTTATATCCCACTAAGGAGGAAATCGCTTACTATAACAAACTTGTTGATAATCCTCGGCCCCCTTTTGTTAAGATCGACCCTAAGATTAAGAGAGGTAACCCTAGGAACGTGAAGATACCATGCATGATTGGGTATAAATACATTGATCAAGCCTACATCGATTTTGAATCCCCAATCAACATTATGTCTTCAAGCGTTTATAATGATATAGTAAAAACAAGACTCGAACCTAGGAGAGATATCAAATACCCCGATGGAGTTTGTAATTTTGTCGGGAGAATTAAAGGTTTACGTGTCTTTGTTGTGAACTTTACTTATATCATTGACTTTATGGTTGTTGAAGACTTGGCCAATGTTATAGATTGTCGCTTATCCCATGTTGTACTTGGTAAGCTATTTATTGGGGAGTCCAAGTTAAAACACGATCGGATAGAGGGAACGGTCCAATTTTCTAATGAAATCGATAGGATCATATAACAACCCACAAACACCCATTACTATCATTCCCATTACAAATACCTATAGTAGGTATTTCACAGGTAAATTTTTGCTTTTTATATACATTATTACTTGCATGACTCACTAGACCTGCTCACATATCTACACAAGCCAAATAACTCAACACTCACATCCTATAAACCCCAGGTATGTCAAGCATAAAATCATAACAACACCATAATAAGTAATTCACCAATCTAAAACACTAAACATAACACAAAACCCTAATAAACCCTAAACTAAAACTTAAGTAGGATTATGTGCTTATCTGAACCTATATGCTTAGTTTAACTAGTATAAATGTGTCCAAGGCTTAAGTAAGAGTTTCCTTAGGAATATTATATATTAGGACTATTAGGCTATAGAATAAACCCTTTAGAACTTAGATACAAACCCCATAAGCCCTAAACCATAACTAGGTCATAAATAACTAGAATTAGGTCTAAACCCTCTCAAAACTTCCCCATAGGACACTACCACTTAGTATAAGCCTTTTAGAACTTAGGAATAGTTATTAGACACTCATAGGACACTAGTTTAGGCACTAAACCATAGGATAAACCCTAATCTCTCACTAAACCCACTTAGGTCATTTAGGTTACAAAACTAGGTCAAACCTTCCCAAACCTTTCCCATAAGTTACCCTCACTTAGAATAAACTCATTAGGACTTAGGATTAGTCACTAGACACACTTAGGAACTTAACTTAGGCACTAAACCGTAGGTAAAACCTTAAACACTTACTAAGTAGAAACTAGGTCTAAATTTAACTAAAACCTAAACATAAGCACCTCAAACACCTCAACCTAGCACCCTAACACCTTATTCATACCCAAGCACACACCCTAACACCTCTAAGCACACACACAAGTAGGTGCATCACCTACTTGACTAATACACCACTAATCACCACTAATCCACCCTAAACCACCACTAATCCACCACTAAACCACCACTAATCACCCCTAACCACCCCTAAACACCCTAACCAGCTTACAAGCACCTCCAAGCACCCAAGCAAGGAGGTGCATCACCTCCTTGTAAGCTACTATCACCAAACCGCCTCCCAAGGCTCCTCTCCACCACAACCAGCCTATGGCAGCCCCCTAGCTACCATGTAGCTCATCCTCATCACCACTAGACTTTCCACTACCCCTCATAGCCTTGCTTGCTCAACCCTCCCCCTCCGATACACCTAAACAGCCGTTCTAACCACAAACTGCCTTGTCGCGGTTATAAATACCCCCTCCACCCTCCATTTATTCTTCACACCTCTCCCTCTCCTCTCTACCTTACATTTCTGTAGTACTAAGTCATTAGAAGCCATAAGGAACGAGTAGCTAGGCCTTGGTCATGTTGTGTTGTGGTTTGAAGTCGTACAAGCCCTAGAAAACCCTAACCCTAGTTTTAACCCACATAAACCCCCTAGCCAAGTAAGTCTTACATTTAGTTAATTTATCTTTAGTATAGTCTTAGGATAGATTTAGAATGCCTTAGATACCCTATGAACCCTTGCATGAGCCTTGAACCCTTTTACTTGCTAGTTTAAGTTTTAAAACCCTAGATCGAGTCATATACTTGCATGCATGCTATAACTCATTATTTTAGGTCATACACTAGTTAAACATAACCTAGATACGTTAAAATACGTAAAACATAGGCTAGAAAACTTAATTACTAGATAAAATATAAGTTACATGCATATTAGGACTAGTTTTAAAAAACTTTACATGCATAAGGGTATATATCATAAATTCCTGAAATTATAAAGTCTAGGGACTGTTTTGGACATTTCCTAGAAGTTATAAGTAGTAAGGACTAGTTTTGCATAATATTAAAACCATAGGATAGATAATAACATAAGTATAAACTAAAGAGGACTAAAAACATAAATAGTATAAAGTTAAAGGTCTAAAATGGTAAAATATAGAAAACTTAGGAGTCTTAGGTTAGTTACATAAAATATAGAAGTCTAGGGACTTGTTGTGTCAAGTATAGATAGTTATTAGTATAAGTAATATAAGTAATATAAATTTAGGGTAGAAAATGTAAATATATAAACTATAAGGGTAAAAAGTGAAAATATCATATAAGTATAAAACCTAAATAAAGTTAGAAGCATAACACAATACTAGGGAGCTTCATGCGAGGAGTACTATGTGGATATTTCGTTTTTGACGAGTTTGTTGGGTTTACGAATTAAAGTGCCCTGACTCCTCGAACGATTATTGCATATACTTCTGAGATATGATGGCCCGAACGGTGATATGATTATAACTAAACCCTAATAAGAACATAACTCAATAATAGGGAGCTTTGTGTGAGGAGTATTAACTTCTGAATTATGATGGCCCGAACGGTATTATGTTGATAACATAATACAATAATAGGGAGCTTCATGTGAGGAGTCATATACTTCTGAATTACAATGGCCTGAACGGTGTTATGTTATATATAAAACATTAACAAACCTAAAAACAATAACTTTAGAAACATAAACATGATAACTAAAGCTTGACATACATACAAAACCAACAACACACTAGGATACGTGAGTAAGGCTGTCTAGTTCCCGAGTCACTATTTGCATCACTTAGATTACTTTACACCCAGGTGAGTTTCTTAGCCTCATATCTTTTTAAATACCGTGTGAGTTTTCATAGCCTCATACTTTTTAAAATACTTTCACTCTAAATGCTTTATAAACCCTGTGAGGGGGGATACATGCTAAATGTTTTACTTAAAACCGAATACAAGTCTTTTTCTTTGGTTGTTTGCACGAGTAAACTAACAGCCACCACTACATAACCAAAATTCATGAATCTAATCGTTTGGGACGTTCTACCCAAGCGAACGCGAATATAGTTGATAGATCTATTGGAGTTTGACAACTCCCGTTGGTATTAACACCCCACTAGGTGGTACCAATAAGTACTATATTTGAATCCACTCAAGGTATAAATTTGGCAAGTTATCCTTCCATCCCCTCATGTTGGGTCTGCAGCTCACATGACCCAGATCGTTAAGGTGTGATTCATGAGCTTAATGCAACCTACTAAACTCCTGATAATTGTGCATGCATCACAATTATCACAAAACTTGCATTTTCCCAGATGGGTGTAACAACTGAACCCAGGGAACTTGTATTCACTAACCCCTAAACCTATGATTCTCACTCAACACCTAGTGTTAACTTTTTAAGCATGTATTCTAGGTATATTACTTATATGGATCCATGGCAGAAGGAGGTACTGAACTCGGAGGACTTTTCATGGTTATCATTCAAACACAACCAACCTAACTCTTAGATTTTTGGGACCTCATCAAAAATAAAAGTATATCTTTTAAAATTAAAACTCTGATAATTATGAATGATAACTAAATTTTCAAAACGTCTCTTTTTGAGTCGTTTTCTATTACTGTATCTGTGATTCTATGAAGTAATACCCCAAACACTTTATCCGCTGCGATCAGTGAAAAATAGGGGTGTTACAGATCACATATAGGATGCCTAATAAAATGAAGGAATTTCGTTATGTGCCTCAACTTAATATTGATAACATTAGTGCAATTGAGGACATTAACGAAGAAGATAAGAATAAGGGAATGGATTTTGTCTGGGAAAAGAGGAGCCTTTACTATAAAGATTGCTTAACCCTCGGACCCAAGTATAGAGTTGACATGGAAATAGTGCAAAGGTTAAGAGAATCGATTGAAAAGTGGGAAAGAAAAACGTAGGGCGTGACTTTGAGTCTAGCTACAAGACTCGTAAATAAAGAAAAGCGCTTCTTGGGAGGCAAACCAAGCTTTATTTGTTTGTTTGTTTGTTTGTTTGATTTTATTTGTTTCCGTATGCAGGTTTTATTTTTATTGTTTATGGCTCATGTTTCAAAGTAAATTGTGAAAATGCTTTATTTTTTTTAACTTCGTCATGATTACATATAAAGGTATTTTGCAAAAGATAAGTGTAAGGGAAATTTAAGTTTGTTTCTAAGAACGAGATTGAACATGAATCACAACGATATTAAACGAATGTCCATATTAGTATTGTTTGAGTCAAATGCTTGTATCGAGTCATAATGATGTTTTACAGGATTTTGAGGAATTAAGGCGTGATTTTTTCCAGAAATTTTCTGGAAACTTAACATTAAATTTCTGCAGGTCACTTCTGACGACATCAGGATTATAACCTGACGGCGTCAAGTGTAAAATTCTGGAAATTTTGCAAGTTTTGTTTTTCTGCCGGAGTCATAGAGTTTTTGTTAACTCTTTAGTTTTATAAACTCTAGGAAATCTGCAAATATTCATTCTACAAGCATTATATCTTAATTTGCTTTTTAGGATTTTATTATGTATAGAGTTTGCAGCCGATTTTATGCGAGGTTTTCCATGATTGTTTTCGCAGGTTTAACAGGTTATATTGGACAAGAAGATGATTTATATTTCTGGAGGGATGCTTTCAACGTTCATTTTCTTGGAGGAGGATCTAACCATATTATCGCATTATCCACACCGAACGAATCAGGGGAGTATTTGTTTCATACTTTTACCTTCGTTACTTTTACATCCTTTTTATTGAACATTGAGGACAATGTTCAGCCTAAGTGTAAGGGGAGGGTAAATGATGATACCTTAGAGAATGCAATTGCACTTGATGTTTGTTTGTTCAATAGTAGGTGTGTAATAAAACTAAGAGAAACACTTGTTAGGGTAATTTAGCGCCAAATTTAATTTTTTTTACAACATATAGGAGTGAAGCTTTAGCCTTAATAAGCGTCTCATGGATAGGAGTTGTATGACTAGCACAAAAACGTACCACTCAAAATTTTCCACCCCAAATATGTGAGGTTCGGCCCTAGATTTGTTAGGAAAATATGCTTATGAGTGTACCAATAGTATTTAGATTCTAGAACTTGTGATAGTGATGCATTCCGAGACCGCTAGTGAGACTACATTCGTGTAGTAGGATTTACAACATGATAAGAGGCATTAGGATAACCCTTGTGTTTAACCCGTATCCTAATTACTTGACCAATAAAGTCAATACACTTGGCTAATAAAGTCAATTAATTTTCCCACACTTTTGCGATGTACTCATTTTTAGTACACGATACCCCTAGTACACCCCTCCGAGCCTATCTTTTTCGTTTCTAACATGAAGCATTTTACTTATAGGTAGAATTTGTTTACAATCCACCCCAAATGTACACCCAAATCGCCTTAGCCTTCCTTGTATGCACTCATCTTTAGTGCATTATTGTTATTTGTTTAAACCCTTAGTTAATTGTCTAATTGATTACATGGTTGCTAAGTCGAGTCATATCTTGTACATATTGTTTTGGGACGATTGGGACTCATGGGTAAAGTACTGTTGTTATGGAGTATTGGGGAAGACGTCAATTATTACCCCCATATGTGCGTTTAAATCTTAAAAAAGTACTCCAAGTGTTTTGATTATCTTAATTCGAGTCATTAGAATAGTTAATTGTAAAGTATGTAAAAGTTCAAGTGTAAGGGGAATGCAAATTCCCTATGATGTATTATTTTGGATGGTAGGGCAAGAGTGTATGTAAAAAAAAAAAAAAAAAAAAATCAAAAAAGTCAAGAAAAAGAAAGAAAAAGAGAAAAAGAAAAAGAGAAAAAAACATACGGACTACCACCCCGTTTCCTTTTACGTTTATTTTATATTTTTGGTAGTTTATGATTAGCTTAAGTCAAGTCGAGTCTTGGATTAGCAACGCCACATTGTACATGTAATTGACAAAGATGATTTACTCGCCACTAGTAAAGATTGCCTTTATCCAACAAAACCGTGTTTATCATATCCGTACACCTCATGTTATAACCCTTTTGAAAGACCTCTTTGATAGTTTATCCTAGGTGCTTACGCCAAGTGGTGGGGTTTTGATCCTTTCCCAAGCCTATGGCAATCTATGTTCTATGACAGGTAGTGAGAGATATTTTTCATTTTCATTTGTGATATTGATGAGTGCTCAAACACTCATCGTTTTTGATATATTTATACTGCCAAAACATACAAAAACAATCAAAAAGATATCAAAATACTTAAATTATCCCAGGGATTGTGTTTTATGTGTTTTAAATGCAAAATGTGCAAAAACAAAGGAAAATCGATCAAAGTTTGCAATATTGGCAGTTTCAGTCCCCTAAGTTTCAAAACTTGTCAATTTTAGTCCCTATGCATTTGTTTTGAAAGGAAAAGTCAACCCAAGGTTTTGAAAGTCAAAACTCACAAAATATTACACTTGGGTAACAAGTTTTCCAAAATTACAAGTTTAGTCCCTGAAAATCCAAAAATGGCAAAATAGGTCCCTGGGAAATTTTGAAATGTGGAAAATGGAAAAATGGTTTGTGAACTTTGGAATTATGGCAATATTGATCCTTGGAAGCAAATTGGGGAAAGTACATTTTCAGTCCTTCAAGTTTGGAAGAGTTGCAAAAATGGTCCTTGTGATAACAAAATATAAACCGGACCCTTTTTATTCCCAAAACCAAAACCCAATTCCAATCCAGTCCACTCCCAGCCTGATCCACCACCCAAAGCCCAACTTACCCGGCCCACTTTCAAAATAATAAAAGCCACGGGGTCAAACAGTCAACAAAGGGTCAAACGACCCTTTGACCATCTTCTTCCCCCCAACATCGAAGCGCAAAACCAGGGATACTTCCCCCCCCCTCCTCACCTTTTTCACCTCAGCCACCCCCACAGTTAATGCCCACACCAACTTAACCCACCAGTACCACTCATATTGCCCCGTATACCCTTTTGGCGCCAAAATCCAAATCAAGGGTTTGGATTGATCTTGGTATAATTGAACGCATGGGATTTGGTCAAGAGTCAACATGAAGCCCTTCTAGACTCTCAGAATTCAAAAAGGATCCAAGTGGGAAGAGAAAAGGAAAAACTTTGCCTCGTTATAAATGGTAGCTCATTGTTGAGCATAGGAGTGTGTAATTTTTTAGTTTTAAATGTTTTTTCAGTTTATTTTAATGTATTGTAATCTTTGTTATCAATGAAAGTCTGTTTCAAAGTTTAATTCTCAATTTCAATTTTCAAGTTCCATTACAAATTCTCAAGTGCTAATTAAACCTTCTAATGTGTGTACAAGTCATTTAGAAACTTATGTAAACTAAGTAAACAAGGTTTTATAAGCTTTATAAGCTTGTGTGAACATCCTAACTCAGTTTCTATAAATATCAAAAATAATTAAGAAAAATCAAAAATAAATAAAAAATTGGTGAGCAAGGGTTGAATAAGCTTGGAGCACAGTTAATAAAGGATGGCTGTGGGTTAGGGACCTCATGGGAGGTCATTAGGTTGGTTCAATTGGTTCTTGGGTACTTGGCAGCTTAGCTTGGAAGGCTTATGTAAGCCTTGCTTTTCATTTTTACTTTCCTAAGTAGTTTAGTCACTTGTTATTGTCTCAATTACTTATTCGGTGTTTAATATAATAGTTGGAATCAGTAGGTTGGATTGTATGGTTGTCTGAATCAAAATCTCTTCAACAATTGTTTTTAAAGGGGTGTTTGGTTGAAGACTGTTTGCATTGCATTGCTTGTTTATCTGAGCAACTCTTTGTTTCAGTAGGCTTATTAGTTGGATATAAGGTTAAGGGAACCAAGGTTTTTGTTCAAGAACTCAACAAAAGTCAAAATCACAAGAAAGTGATCACCACAGTTAACTGTGGTGAGTTTTGAACTCAAAGTCCATCAAACCTTTTCATAAGTTGGAATTTCTACTTAATTTAGTCTTTATATAGCTTAACTAAACTTATTTGATCACTAAATCAGCAATCAAAGTTCCCAAAAGTCAAAACTCAAGTTTTACTAAAAAGTCAAAAGTGCATAAGTTCAGATTTTCGCCAAAATGACATGAATTAAATTGAATTTTGTGTTGTGTTTTGAGGTCTGAAACTTCTTGGGTATTAACTCTACCAGTAGAACATTTGATTTTCACCATTGTTACATTTTTGTGATTTTTTTTATTGGACCAAAATGCCCTTGGAAGTGACCTGCAGGGCAAGTTAGTTGCCCTGTCTCAGCAGACCCAAACCACCCCACCACCTTTGGTGGTGTTTTGTGACTAACCCAGTGGGTCCCACACCTCCAACTTGGCACCATTCAACCCCCTCCTACCAGGGATTAAGGGTTGACCTGTTATTTGACCTATAGACCAGTGGACCCCACTTAGTTTTGCATCCAAAGTTTGTCCCCAGTCTGCCTCAGAACCAAATAAGTAAACAGCTTATTGTGGTGGTTTAGCTTATTTACTTAGCTTATTTGTGTGATATCTGTTTTAACTTGTTCATTATACTTGCTTACATCTGTTTTCACCAAAGTGGACCCCACACAAGCTGGTTTTAGCTTATTTCCACTCTTGGTCAAGAAAAGTCAACTGTCATAGGTTTAAGCACTTGATGTGCTTATTTCTTTGACCACTGTCAAACCCACTTCACAAAAGTTCCTTATAAACTTGTAATAAGCAGTTTGGAAAAAGAAAATCTCAAATAAGCCCAACTTAATAGAAGTGATAGCTTCTATTTAAGCCAATTGGCTTATTCATCAGCTTATTAATAAGCAATTTCCATTTTTATAATTTTCCTAGGCTTCTGGTGTGTAAAAACAATTTCTGTAATTTTTTCAGATTTTTCTTTTATCATTTAGTATTTTTCCTAATTTAAAATAGTTTTTAGTAATTATTAAATAGTTAATAATTAATAATAATTAATTAGTAAATCAGAAAAGTATAAATTAAATTTTAAAATTAGTTTTTAGTTATTTTTAATTTTTCCAAATTTTATTTTCACTTTTCTAGTGTATCTTAATAATTAATTAGAATTTAGGTTATTTTAAATAATTAAAAAGTAATTAATAATTAATTAATAATTAGTAATAATTAATTAAATAGTCTTAAAAATATTTTTTCATTTCTAAAATTAGTTTTATAGTATTTTAGATTTTTCCAAGTTTAATTTTTATTTTTCCAAGTTAATTTTCTACTTATTTATAATTTAGGTTAATTTAGTTAATTAAAAGTAATTAGAAAATTAGTATTTAATTAATAGTAATTATAAAATTAGTGTAAAAATTAGTTTTAAATTTCCAAAAAGTTTCTATCATCATTAGGTTTGTAAAAAGTAAATTTTCATATCAGTAGCCTTTCCAGATCACCGTATTCACATTTTTGTACGTTTGTTCACGTCTTCGGCAAACGTACAGGTTTTAAGTTTTAAGTGATTTCTTCTCAACCTCAGTTTCCGTAATCATTCACATAGCTTTCCTAAGCTATTTCTGTTAATAATCTCCAAATAATTCTCACAACAAACCCTTTCTGTGAATAAACACCCGATCACAAAGCACGCTAAAGTTACAATTCACACCTCAACGGGATTTAACGACCTGGTGATACCTTATATTACCCGGAGCATTGATCTAGGCTATTTGACTTGTTTGACCATTCTTTGGTCAATATAAGTTGGTGGTTTAGCATCAATCAGATATATATACTTTTATTACACCCGAGAGATGTGAGTATCTAAACACTATTTGTGAGGTGCTAGTGTATAATTTTCGTGCTTGTTTTGGTAATAGTGGAACGATCATTTGTTGTAATTACTTTTATATTAGTGTTAAATGACCCCTAGCTTGTATTTTAATTAGAATAAAAGCGAATTTGATTGAGGACAAGCAAATCTCAAGTGTAAGGATATTTGATGAGGCAAAAAGTGTTACGCTTTTAGGGGGTCATTTAAGCCCTAAGTCGTGATTATTTGATCAAATATTACCTCAAATCATTCCTTTTGTCATTTTAGGTACTTTGGAGAAGAAATTTGGAAAAGGAAGCATTTTGGACTTTTTTGGAGAGAAAAGTGAAGAAAACGGCAAAGTCTCCAAAATCAAGCTGGAAATAGTACCTGACGGCGTCATGCTTTACATGTGTCGGCATCATGTGTTGGCAAAGAGGTGGATATAAAGTTTACACGAGACACGCCAGAATGTTTTTGGGATTTAAAGAGTGACGGCATCACCCTTTGGGACGCCGAGGCCGTAAGAGCAAGTTAACAAGAGACGGCCAAGAGGAGATTTATACATGACAGCGTCAGATCTGGATCTAGGCAATCCGAGAAGAGTATTGGTGGCTAGTTGATGGCGTCACAGGTATAACGTGACGCCGTCAGATGTGTAATCTCTATATATAGTTTTCTAATTTTCATTCATTAGGGAGAGAACTTTTAGAGGAACTTTACCACAAACCCTAGGTCGAATTTTTACCTTCTTGTAAGGGTTTCAAACCCTTCTTTCATCCATGTTTGATTAAAGATAAGTCTTCAATAATCATTCAATATGTCTATGTGTTGTTTGATTCTATCTTATGCTTGTCTTTACTTTAACAAGCTAGGCTAGGTTTGTTTGTGTTTGCTTAGATGTAATGAAACCTAGCTATTGATTGTTGGTTGATTGTTTGTTATTAGTTGTTGTGGATGAATGATTTCGATGTTAGGCTAAAGAAAACTAGCTAATCTCCAATTGGTAACTTGCTTGAACGTCTTAAGAAACATGAATCGGATGTGACTACGATTTTAATGGTTGTATTTAATGCATGAGTGACTACTAAGGATGGCATGTTAGGAACTAGTTGTCGGCTTGACATAAGAAGATGTAGAAGCTTATAGAGTTGGGGAAGATCGTACATGGCCCCACGAATGGTATTAAGGAATATAACCCGTTGATGAGACGAAAAGTGTACCGCTTTTAGGGGGTCATTTAAGCCCAAAGTGGAGATTATTTGATCAAATATTTCCCTAAATCGTTCCTTTTGTCATTTTAGGTACTTTTGAGAAGAAATCTGGAAAAGGAAGCATTTTGGTCGTTTTTGGAGCGAAAAAGTGAAGAAAACGACAAAGTCTCAAATTCATGCTAAAAACAGTAATTGACGGCGTCAGGATTTACTTATAACGCCGTCACCCTTTGACAAAAAGATGGATAATCAAGTTACACGTGACGCGCCAGAGAGTTTTTGGAGGAATTACACCTGACGGCGTCACCAACGCCGTCAAGAGCAAATTACATGTGACGATCAAGATCAAGTTTACACATGACGGCGTCGGAAGTGGATCTAGGCAATACGATTATAATTATGGTGGCGAGTTAACGGCGTTAGAACTTACTCTTGACGCCGTTAGAGTCAATTATCTATATATAGTTTTTGATTTTTCATTCATTAGTGTGCAACTTTGAGAGGAGAAACCCTAGACAAATTTTACAGTATTTTTAAGGGTTTCAAACCCTTGTTTCATCTATGCTTAAATGAAGATAAGTTTTCCAATAATCATTCAATATGTCTATGTGTTGTTTGATTCTATCTTATGCTTGTCTTCTCTTTAACATGCTAGGCTAGGTTTTCTTTGTGTTTGCTTAGATGTAATGAAACTTAGTTATTGATTATTGGTTGGTTGTTTGTTTATAATTGTTGTGGATGAATGATTTCGATGTTAGGCTTAAGAAAACTGGCAGACTTCCAATTGGTAACTTGCTTGAACGTCTTAAGAAACATGATCGGATGTGTACTATGATAAATTGGTTATATTTAATGCATAGGTAACTACTAATGAGGCCATGTTAGGAGCTAGTAGTCAGCTCGACATAGGAAGAGGTAGAAGCTTATAAAGTTAGGGAAGATCGAACACGGCCCTAAGAATGGTATTAAGGAATATAACCCGTCATCCATGCAATTAGTTTAAGTTTATTTTATTTTATTTTGATTGCATCTTTAGTTATTTGGGTTAGTTGATTAGCAACTAATTCCGCCCCTTTTTCCAAAACCCGAGATTTTTACTTGCTTTCCATAAAATATAAAAATACAAAAGAAATCATCCCTCACCTCTAGACCTAGTTAGATTAATTTCAATCCTAACGAACACTATTCTTTAAGTTGAACGATCAATCCCCTGGTACTTGCCACTATATTATACTACAACGGTCAGGTATACTGCCTTGTGGGGATTGCAAGCTTCTCAAGATCGCTTGAGAAGTAAAACCTTTTGAGAGGGCGCAATTCCACGCATCAAGTTTTTGGCGCCGTAGCCCGGGGAATAGTTATTGTCTAGGTTAAAATTTCTTTTTATTAGGTCTACTTTCTAGATTCCTTTCTAGTAAGATTTTTTTATTTTTTATTTTTATAGGTTTCTTTAGTCTATCTTTTTCTTCGTTCCTTTGTTCTTAACCTTTGCCTTCCGCCATCATGGAAGGTCGTAATCTCTTTGATCCCATAAACCCACCACAACAAAACCATCCACAAAACCCACCACAACCAAACCAACCTCCTAGACCCCGAACTTTAGGAGAGTACTCCCGTCCTAGCCACCAAGGCTATCGAAACACCATTGAGCTCACTCAAGGAGCCAATGTGTCTCCCTTGCGATCTGACACCATTCAGTTGGTGCAAAGCGGATGTGCATTCCATGGACTTCGTTCCGAAGATCCTAATCAACATCTCAAGGATTTCCTCAAAATCTTAGATTCCATAGACCTTGATGTTGGAACTCGAGAGACTACCCGATTGCGTCTCTTCCAATTCTCTCTACGTGACCAAGCTAGTCAATGGCTTGAGCGTTTACCCGCGGGATCCATCACCTCTTGGGATGATCTCACCACTCGTTTCCTTGCTCAATTTTTCCCACCGGGGAGAACTACTAAGCTTAGAAATGACATCTTGATGTTCCAACAACGTCAAGGTGAAACTCTCTATGAAGCATGGACTCTGTCACAACTCGTAATTTCCGGTCATTTTCCAAACTTCGACATTCTACTATTCACAAGTTACTATTCATCATTTACTATTCATCGATCACTATTCATTGTTTTTGAGGTCAATTTTGTTGACATAAATAATGCCTAAAAACATTATTAAGTTTTTATCAATATCTCTATGTTTTGATCATTACAAAATATAACCTCAAAGAACTAAAACTTATGACATAAACAAGTATTTGGTGATTAATATTTCTCTTTACATCCAAATCACTTAAGGTATGAATAAACAAAGTGTTTAGTGCAATGTATGATCAAAGGGGTATTTAATTAACTAATACAAAGTTTATTTAATTATATAATCTTATTATATATTTTTGAAAAACACTTTTGGTAATAAGGAAAAATGTTTTAATCATACTAAATATATGATTTCAAATATTTAACCAAAATCAGTTAGTTTTTCACCAAATAAACTTTCCCCGCTAAAAGACAAAGTTTCTGGCCGTTTCAGCTGGGCGGCCCCCTTAATTATAAAGGGCGGTCCCCTTAAATTTAAGGGGACCGGCCATGATTTAAGGGGACCGGCCACGCTCCTCTGCCAGAAACTTTTGCCTATAAATACCACCTTAAACCTGAATTTTTTCCCCACCTTTTGCACTCCAGAACTTTCTGTTCTAGATCTCCATTTCCAATCTATAAATCCTTTGATCATACATTCTTAAATCTTTGTTTCAAAGTGATCCATACATAATCCATTCAAGTGCAAGAGAAGAATACTTCTATCCCTCAAGACAAGAAGTATTACAACTAGTTGTGATCTCCACATCTAAGTTTTTTGAGCATCATCATTGATTATTATTTCATAGTGTGATTAGTTGTGAATATTTGTTAGAGAATAGTTGAGAAAAAGATAAGTTAGGAAGAAGATTGGTGTGTAGAAGTATTGGTGTGTAGAAGTATTGATGTGTAGAAGATTGGTGTGTAGATTAATGGTGTGTAGAAGATAGGTGTGAAAGAAGTGGTGTGATTTAGTAGTGAATTGGTGTGTACTAGTTGTGATCTAGGTGTGAAGATATTGTGGTGTGTAAATTGGTGTGTAAGGTTTTCTCCGCCATAAGGGAGCTTGTTGATATAGTGAAGAAAACTCTCGAGTTAGGTGCTCGGGGAGTGGAGTAGGGCAAGGAAGGTGCCTTGTAGCCGAACCACTATAAATCGCTTGTCTCTCGGTTTGATCTTTCCATCTTTTACTTATTTCATTACTTACATAATTATTGCTTCATAGTATATATACTTAGTGTTGTTCATATTGTGTATAACTAGATTTCATATACCATCGAATCTATATTTTATAAATAAACGAAAATTTTTAAACAATTTGTTTTATAACAATTAAAACGACGTAAAACTATTCAACCCCCCCTTCTAGTTTTCCACAAATTTGACATTCTGAGAAGTGTTCAGAAATTTTACTATTCACTTGACACTATTCATTTCCGGAAGAAATTCCACTATTCACGTGCATTACTCATGTCATCGTAAATTTAGTTTATGAGTATTCAAATTCGCGTAACCGTATTGGTTCAGGAGCGAATTCATGCATTATCATTGGGACACTACGTACGGACTAGAAATAGTCTTCATCTTATCATTATGGCACTTGCATACTATTCCACTCGTAGGATATTTAAATTAATACTTTTGGTATAAATTTACTTTTTACGTATATTTATTTCTAAATAAACGATAACGCGCGACCAATAATGTGACTAACATGTCCGACACACCCGACTATGATCCCAATATATTTTTATATTCATTTTAATAATATAAAAAAATTATAATATTAATTTACCCGGCGTTTTGGAAATTTAATTAATTTATAACGTACGCCAAATTTATTTACGACGGTTTTCGTCAAAACTAAACAATAATTTTCCAAATACCCAATATTTATACCCGACTTATTTTTACAATTTTTATAACTTTATTATGTCCCGGTTAACTCCGTTAAAATTTATTTCTAGCAAACTCGGTACCCGGTATCACGTAAACCACATAATATCTTCCTAAAATACACCAAAAGTCTTTTACTTACTTACACACTTCACACCCACATGCCCTCCCCATTCCAATCATTCTTACACGTAAAGAATATGAAAGAATTTTTATGTGTAAAACCGCAAAAGAAATTTGGGATTCTTTACTAATCACTCACTAAGGTAGTAGTCAAGTTAAAGATAACAAAATAGATCTTCTTGTACATCAATATGAACAATTTACGATTCCGGAAGAGGAATCAATTGATAATGCTTTTGCTAAATTTAACACCATCATCACAAGTTTAAAAGCACTTGATGAGACATTTTCTAGTAAAAATTGTGTTAGGAAATTTCTTAGGGCATTACATCCGAAATGGCGAGCTAAAGTCACGGCTATTGAAGAATCAAAGAATTTGATGACATTATCACTAGATGAGCTTATCGGCAACTTGAAAGTCCATGAAGAAATTATAAGAAGAGATTTGGAAACGGTCAAAGTCAAGAAAGAACAAATCAAATCCATTGCTCTAAAAGCCAAAATGGAACCTTGTGAAGATGATGATTCAAGTGACGAGAGTGAAGATGAAGAATATGCGATGGCCGTAAGAGAATTCAAGAAATTCTTCAAGAGACGAGGAAGATTCACTAGATCACCACGTGACGAAAGAAAGGTGTTCCAAAGAAATAGGAGTGATAATTACGTGAAAAGAAAGTGCTTTAGATGTGGAAGTCCAAATCATCTCGTTGGAGAATGTTTAAAGCCGCCGGGTTATGAAAATCAAAGCGCATTTGTTAGTGGAACATGGAGTGATAGTGATAAAGAAGAAGTGGAAAAACCAAAAGAAGAAAAGTGCTTTGTGGCAAATGCAACCGATGAAATATGCCTTGGAATTGACTTGGAGCCTGACGAATGGATCAAGGATAGCGGATGTTCGAGGCACATGACGGGGAATCGCAAGCTATTCTCTACATACAAGGCATACAATGGAGGTAACGTTATTTTCGGTAGTGACTTGCGTGGAAAAATTATTGGCAAAGGTACGATTTCTCAAGACTCACTTACTATTGAAAATGTGGAACATGTAAATAATTTAACATATAACTTACTTAGTGTAGGCCAAATATGCGATAATAAATGTAGAGTTATCTTTTCCGAAGAAGATAGCGAAATAGTTAAGAATGGAAAAATTATAGGTAGAGGTATTAGGAAAGGAGGAGTATATGTTATGAAACTAGGAAACAAACCTGAAGATAGGATATGCCTAACGACCCTAGATGAAAACTCTACATTGTGGCATAGGAGATTAGGACATGCTAACATGCAACAAATACAATCTTTGGCCTCTAAGGAATTAGTTAGAAATTTGCCTAATCTAAAATATGACAAGCATTTTTGTGATGCATGCAAAATTGGAAAACAAGCTCATGCTAGTCACAAAGCTAAGAATATAGTATCCACTACTAGGTGCCTAGAATTATTACATATGGATCTTTTTGGTCCATCCGCTGTGCGGAGCTATGGAGGAAACAAATATACCTTAGTAATAGTAGATGACTACTCACGATACACGTGGACTAGGTTTTTAAGTGACAAAACCCAAGCCTTTGAAAAATTCGAAATATTTAGTAAAATGATTCAAAATAAATTAGGATGCTCAATAGTTGCCATTAGGACGGACCATGGTAGGGAATTTGATAACGAAATACAATTCGGAAAATATTGTGAGTTAAATGGAATATCTCACAATTTCTCCGCTCCTCGTACTCCTCAATCAAATGGGGTAGTAGAAAGAAAAAATAGGTCACTACAAGAAATGAGTAGAACTATGTTAAATGAACAATCCATTCCACAAAAATTTTGGTGTCACGCCGTAGATACATCGACTTATATTTTAAATAGGGTATCAATTAGAAGAATTCTAGGAAAAACTCCTTATGAGTTATTAAGAGATAGAAAACCAAACTTAAGCTACTTTAGGGTATTTGGAAGTAAATGCTATATTTTAAACACTAAGGACTACCTCACTAAGTTTGATCCAAAATCATATGAAGGAATATTTTTAGGATACTCACAAAATAGTAAAGCATATATAATACTTAACAAACACTTCATGAAAGTAGAGGAATCACTAAATGTAACATTTGATGAAACACCACCACCTCCTAAAACGCTACCTTTAGAAGATGATAATTTAGTCGAAGATGAAGCTATTGAGGTTAGTAAAACAAAACCCATAGGAAATGATAATGAAGACATCCACTTAGAAAATAACGAAACTGTTAATATTAAAGAATCTAGATCACATCCATTAGATAATATAATAGGACATCTTAACCAAAGAACCCTTAGGTCACAAGCCCAAGATAAAAACAACTTCTTTTGTTTCCTCTCAGCAATAGAACCTAAGAATATTAGTGAGGCTTTAAAGGATGAAAGTTGGATTACAGCTATGCAAGAAGAATTAAATCAATTTAAGGCAAATGATGTTTGGGAACTAGTCCCAAATCCAAAGGATATGACCATCATAGGAACCAAATGGGTATATAGAAATAAGTTAGACGAGAATGGAATAGTTACTAGGAATAAAGCTAGGTTAGTTGCCCAAGGTTATAATCAACAAGAAGGAATTGATTATGATGAAACTTATGCCCCCGTAGCTAGACTAGAATCAATTAGGATATTACTTGCCTATGCTTGCGCCCTAGATTTTAAGTTATTTCAAATGGATGTGAAAAGTGCATTCCTTAACGGTTTTATCAATGAGGAGGTATATGTGGCACAACCTCCAGGATTCATTGACTTCGCAAAACCTGATTATGTTTATAAGTTAAAGAAAGCTTTGTATGGACTCAAACAAGCTCCCAAAGCTTGGTATGATCGATTAAAAGCTTTCTTATTGAACATGATTATTCCATAGGAATGATAGATAACACTCTTTTCACTAAAAGGAAAGACCCAAATCTCATCATTGTTCAAATATATGTTGATGACATTATATTTGGATCGACTTGTCAAGACATGTGTGATGAGTTTGCCAAAATCATGCATGATGAGTTTGAGATGAGTATGATGGGTGAACTTAACTTCTTCCTAGGATTACAAATAAAACAATTAGATGATGGAATATTCTTTAACCAATCTAAGTACATTAAGGAAATGCTTAAGAAATTTGGCCTAGAAGACTCAAAACCCATGAAAACACCCATGTCTACGGAGGTAAAGCTCACAAAGGACGATGAAGGTGAGTCCGTAGATAACACCAAGTATAGAGGAATGATAGGTAGTTTACT
Source organism: Artemisia argyi (assembly GCA_030686995.1). Taxonomy (NCBI): domain Eukaryota; kingdom Viridiplantae; phylum Streptophyta; class Magnoliopsida; order Asterales; family Asteraceae; genus Artemisia; species Artemisia argyi. The sequence continues at coordinate 53,598,065 of CM060707.1, forward strand.
ATACTTGACGGCAAGTAGACCCGATATCATGTTTAGTGTCTGCCTTTGTGCCCGTTTTCAAGAGGATCCCAAAACCTCTCACCTAGAAGCGGTTAAGCGTATCTTCCGATACGTTAAAGGCACTATACACTTAGGATTATGGTATCCTAAGGAATCCGGCATAGAAACCATTGTCTATGCGGATTCGGATCATGCGGGAGACTACGTAGATAGAAAGAGTACTAGCGGTATTTGCACGTTTATGGGATGTTGTCTAACGTCTTGGTTTTCGAAAAAGCAAACCGCTCTTGCTATCTCTACCACCGAAGCCGAATATGTAAGCGCCGGAAAGGCATGTCAACAAGCACTATGGATGAAACAAGCTCTCGTAGACTATGGCATTAGGTTAGAAAATGTCCCAATTATGTGCGATAACAAAGGTGCGATAGATTTAAGCAAAAATCCGGTACAACACTCTAGGACTAAACACATAGAAATACGTCACCATTTTCTTAGGGATAATGTACAAAAAGGAAATATATCTATAGAAAAGGTTGCATCGGAAGACAATATTGCGGATATATTCACAAAACCCCTTAAGCGTGAATTATTCAACCACTTGCGTTTAGGATTAGGAATGATGGAACAAGTTGACTAAATTACATTGAATTAATTCTAAGTTATACTTGCATGAAAATTTATTTTTCTTTCATTCCATCTTCTCTGAGTCTAGGAATCTATTTCGCACAAAACTTAAGATTGAGAAGATTTATTTTCTTTGCATAAATTTTTTTAAAAAAACTCAATCAATTCTCTCTAATCTTTATTCTCACAATCTAGGAATCACATGAAAATCATTTTCATTGCATTGTTGACTAATTCTAAAAACATTGTATTTCAAAATCATGCATAAACTCTCACATAAATTGTCAAGGTATATAATCTAATATATGTCTTTGACATTCATGATCGAGCAAAAATTGAATCAAGGAGATCATTTGGATTGTTTCTTAGGATCGTTATTTCTTTTTGCTCCTAGGTGTCGAAACAATCACAACTCCACATTTGTTGCATATAGACACTCACTAGGACATATTCACTAGTAATGGTGTCATCTTGATCCATCATTAGTCTTTCACTCACTAATTGCCCTTGCCTTTAATTCAAGATAGGTGCCTTAGGAAGCTTAAGTGTGCTTGCATTTACTTACCTCCTATTGCTTATTATGTGTTGATTATTTGCTCTTGTGCCTATGTGTTTTTGCATGATATATAATGTTAGATTAGATGCTATATTGCCTAAAGGAATTGAACTTGCTTGAATCCAAGTCCAAAAACACAACCTTTCTGCAAATTTTCTGCCAAAAACCCAATTCTAGCAATCTGGAAATCACCAGATGGGCGGCCCCCTTAATTATGTAAGGCGGCCCCCTTAATTTTAAGGGGACCGCCCCCTAATTAAGGGGACCGGCCATCTGATGGTCGGGTTTACAGAATCTTTTCTACTTTTTAGCCCATTTCAACCTACATTTCCCATTTTTCACCAACACATTTTGTCCTAATCCTCCAAACAAACTTTATCCATCCTTAAACACACAAATCTTACACTATAAATAACCCCAATCCTCAAAGCTCTCCATTCATCCCATCATGAACTCTCCAAACAAACCAAAATCAAAAGCCTCAAGGCTAGCAAGGATGACGGAAAAACCCGTTTGGCGACGAAAAAGTCCTCGAAACAAATCCATCATCACAAATGAAGTTGGAAATCATTCCTCACCACCAACCTCTTATTTCCCAAACTTTGCATCAAACCAACAAAGGCATTCATTTGATCCACTTTACAAACCATACAACATTGGCCAAACATCTTCCTTCAAGCCAAACTACACCTCTCAACCTCCAACAACTTATAATGATCCATGCAAGTTTGATCAACCATCAAACTACAATTCCAACTACTCAAACCCAACTCATCCATACCAAACCTATGATCCCCTCCACATTGCCACGGAAAAACAAAAGTTCCGTGATGAAATAAACCAAATCCATGATCTTAGTGATCTCCTTGCTATGCATCTTGCACAATGCAACAAAGGGCTACCTCCATCATCACCCTATGCAAATTGCCTTCCCCACTCTCTTAACTTGGATCAAGTTACAAATCACACTCACTTTTGCCCTTGTTGCATATTCCTTCAAAAACAAATCCTCTACTTGAGTGAAGATATTTCTTGGATTGAATATCTTCTCACTCGTAATCATCCAATACCACCCTTAACACGATACAACATCGTGAGATCCACTTCTTCCGCTCCATACAACACCCTATATCCACCTCAATCAAACATCTAAGCTCCATGCTTATGTTTTCCTTCAAGCAAATAAAACAAATCAACCATGGGTTGCAAGCAAGTCCAAGTGCTCTCTTAGGCAATATAGGACTATATCTTTTATTTTGTTTTATTGTAATCAATATGCTACAAGCATATTGAATGTTGTTATGCTAATTATTTCTATCATGCTTGAATGAATCTATTTTTATTTGCATAATTGTTGTTTTTGCATATATATGTGTGTTGTTCTCTTCAAAATATTTTTGTAGCCAAGATTCCAATTGCTCGTTCCCTTTGTGCTCTCAAACGAGGGGGAGCATACATCAAGGGGGAGTTCTCTACCCGTTTAAACTTCTTTCACGAAGATTATTCGGCCTAACCTTTTTGATTTTACAAAAAGGGGGAGAAGAGAAATGGTAAACTCTATAATACTTGTCTAATAACAAGTTTTAAATCTTTTGAGTTTAAGGTTTTGTAATAATCAAAAAGGGGGAGATTGTTGACATAAATAATGCCTAAGAACATTATTAAGTTTTTATCAATATCTCTATGTTTTGATCATTACAAAATATAACCTCAAAGAACTAAAACTTATGACATAAACAAGTATTTGGTGATTAATATTTCTCTTTACATCCAAATCACTTAAGGTATGAATAAACAAAGTGTTTAGTGCAATGTATGATCAAAGGGGTATTTAATTAACTAATACAAAGTTTATTTAATTATATAATCTTATTATATATTTTTGAAAAACACTTTTGGTAATAAGGAAAAATGTTTTAATCATACTAAATATATGATTTCAAATATTTAACCAAAATCAGTTAGTTTTTCACCAAATAAACTTTCCCCACTAAAAGACAAAGTTTATGGCCGTTTCAGCTGGGCGGCCCCCTTAATTATAAAGGGCGGTCCCCTTAAATTTAAGGGGACCGGCCATGATTTAAGGGGACCGGCCACGCTCCTCTGTCAGAAACTTTTGCCTATAAATACCACCTTAAACCTGGATTTTTTCCCCACCTTTTGCACTCCAGAACTTTCTGTTCTAGATCTCCATTTCCAATCTATAAATCCTTTGATCATACATTCTTAAATCTTTGTTTCAAAGTGATCCATACATAATCCATTCAAGTGCAAGAGAAGAATACTTCTATCCCTCAAGACAAGAAGTATTACAACTAGTTGTGATCTCCACATCTAAGTTGTTTGAGCATCATCATTGATTATTATTTCATAGTGTGATTAGTTGTGAATATTTGTTAGAGAATAGTTAAGAAAAAGATAAGTTAGGAAGAAGATTGGTGTGTAGAAGTATTGGTGTGTAGAAGTATTGATGTGTAGAAGATTGGTGTGTAGATTAATGGTGTGTAGAAGATAGGTGTGAAAGAAGTGGTGTGATTTAGTAGTGAATTGGTGTGTACTAGTTGTGATCTAGGTGTGAAGATATTGTGGTGTGTAAATTGGTGTGTAAGGTTTTCTCCGCCATAAGGGAGCTTGTTGATATAATGAAGAAAACTCTCGAGTTAGGTGCTCGGGGAGTGGAGTAGGGCAAGGAAGGTGCCTTGTAGCCGAACCACTATAAATCGCTTGTCTCTCGGTTTGATCTTTCCATCTTTTACTTATTTCATTACTTACATAATTATTGCTTCATAGTATATATACTTAGTGTTGTTCATATTGTGTATAACTAGATTTCATATACCATCGAATCTATATTTTATAAATAAACGAAAACTTTTAAACAATTTGTTTTATAACAATTAAAACGACGTAAAACTATTCAACCCCCCCTTCTAGTTTTCCACAAATTTGACATTCTGAGAAGTGTTCAGAAATTTTACTATTCACTTGACACTATTCATTTCCGGAAGAAATTCCACTATTCACGTGCATTACTCATGTCATCGTAAATTTAGTTTATGAGTATTCAAATTCGCGTAACCGTATTGGTTCAGGAGCGAATTCATGCATTATCATTGGGACACTACGTACGGACTAGAAATAGTCTTCATCTTATCATTATGGCACTTGCATACTATTCCACTCGTAGGATATTTAAATTAATACTTTTGGTATAAATTTACTTTTTACGTATATTTATTTCTAAATAAACGATAACGCGCGACCAATAATGTGACTAACATGTCCGACACACCCGACTATGATCCCAATATATTTTTATATTCATTTTAATAATATAAAAAAATTATAATATTAATTTACCCGGCGTTTTGGAAATTTAATTAATTTATAACGTACGCCAAATTTATTTACGACGGTTTTCGTAAAAACTAAACAATAATTTTCCAAATACCCAATATTTATACCCGACTTATTTTTACAATTTTTATAACTTTATTATATCCCGGTTAACTCCGTTAAAATTTATTTCTAGCAAACTCGGTACCCGGTATCACGTAAACCACATAATATCTTCCTAAAATACACCAAAAGTCTTTTACTTACTTACACACTTCACACCCACATGCCCTCCCCATTCCAATCATTCTTACACTTTGAAAATTCTCACTAACTTCATTTAATAACTAGTACTCTTGTCTCCTTTTATTTTATACAAGATATACATAAGATATCTTCACACTTCATCTCATTTGCAACTAGTCTCCAAAAATAAATTCATCTCTCATTCTCTCTATACATATACACAGCAAGAAAAGGAGGTGGGCAAGACCAAGAATATTTTCTCAAGATCAAGTGTTAAACTAGTTCATTAGGTGATTCTTGTAAGGTTTTGAAATACAAACTTAACAATACTAAGGTTTTCATCATCTAATCACACCACCTTTAAAAGTAAGTTACCAAGTTATTTTTCATGTTTTCATCAAGTATTTACTAATTTCTTATAGTTTTCATGCTTTGATTCATGCACAAACTAGTTATACCACTTTATTTTACAAACTTATAATTTTGAAACCCTAGAAAGTGTTTATGGTTAGATCCTTGTTAGATCTACTTGGTTTATGATGTTTAGGAACCCATGACACCCTAAGAAGGTGTATGGTAGGATTAGACTAGTTTTGTGGTGATTGAAAGTGGTTTGGTTGAAGTTGGAACAAGTTTGAAACTAGGAAAATGATTTTTGAAACTATTTATTTACATACTGTCCTTATTTTAACAACGTGGGAAACTCAGTAAATGATGGATAATTTTTGACCAAAGATTTAGAAAATACTTTTAAAAACGAAACTTTTGGCGAAAGAATGGACTAAAACGAGTTTATAACGAAGGAGATATGATTTTTGTAAATTTATTACGCGACTACTAGACATTATTTTAAGGTTTTCAAGACGAGGAATATAACACTAACATTTTTATACGATATATTACGACAAGTTTTTATAACTCTATTTGGACTTATTTTTCCTAAGTATGGAAAGTATTTTATTTGACAATAACTAGTATTTCCAAGTCACAAGTGGTATAGGTATCATGTGCATATGCATTCATTACATCACGGCATGATCTAAATTAGATCACGATTATTCATTTAGGTTGCGGCTAGTGTGCGCGCCTTATTGTCCCGATCACTTTACCATCTTTGTACTATCACTCCAGGTGAGTTCTCATAGCCCTGTTTTAATTACTTATTTGATTTTAAATCCCACGGCGGAGAATACATTGCACAATTATTTTTGTACATGCCCAAGTATTAAATTCCATACATTGCGTAAGTTGCCTTACTACCACATTAAGTCCCCTTATATATCATGGACCGTTAATTATATTGCCAAGCGAGAGTGAGTGGATAGATCTATCGAGGGTGACGCCTCCATTCGTGTTTGGGTTGCTCCAACGGGACGAATGCATTTCATGTCTTAACAAATTGAGTGTCTGGTAAACACTCTGGTGGGGCCATTACAAAGTCTAGCTTCGGGGTCATGAGCTTAAGAGACAATGTAGCTTTTCGACATTTTGTCACCTTATGTTATACTTGTGGCTATTGTACTTACGATTTACTTATAAACCTATGATTATTCACCAACATTCGTGTTGACCGTTTTCGCAATGTATTTCTCAGGTTATTAAGGTAGCTCATGTTGCATACATTTGGACCTTCATGGAGTGTCGGAGTCGACGCGTCTCACCTTATATTTTCTGCACTTATGGAACGTTTGATCTTGTTGAACTTATTTTAACTAAATTGGCAACATCTTTTGTGTCACACCCCCAATTTACCTGACTTGCAGCGGAATGGAATACCTGGGGGTGTCTGTCATAGCACCACAGTTACAGTTACATTGAACGACCTAAAGTGTCGTTTGGAAAATACTGCATTTGATCATTGAAATAATTCAGAGTTTACAAGATGAGGTCCCCAAAATGTGTTGCATGTTTATGAAAAACAAGTCGTACTAGATCAAATGTTTACATAAGTGCATGAAATAATGATGAGACGCGTCGACTCCGCGACTCCATGAAGGTCCAAATGCATGTCTCATGAGCTACCTTAATAACCTGAAATACATTGCTAAAACGTCAACACGAATGTTGGTGAATTCCATAGGTTTGTAAAATGTACTGATGTACGGCCACCGCAAGTAAAAGTGCAAGATAAAAATCTCATGAAAATTGTACAATAGCCTTAAGCTCATGACACCGAAGCTATGACTGATGAAATTCTATGCCCCTCCCGAATGTTCTGCCGAAACATTCAAATGTAAAAGACATGACATGCATCCGCTTACTGTTGGTATCCACTACCACGGATGGAGGCGTCACCCTCGATAGATCTATCCACTCACTCTCGCTTAACGGTAAATTAACGGTTCATGATGTTACAGGGGACTTATCACATGGCAAGGTAACTTAAGCTATGTACATGTTTGAATACTTGGGCTCGTACTGAAATAATTGATGCAATGTATTCCCCCCGTGGGATTTGAAAACAATCAAAAATGTTGAATTGAAAACGGGGCTATGAAAACTCACCTCAACTGATGAAACTGTGATGAAATGAAATGAACACCAATGAACAATTAGCTGTCGCAACCCAATATGATGGTACCATGAACATGTAATGAGCTGAAAAACAAGGCGCGCACACTAGCCGCAACAATGATGAACGATCTACTTTAGATCATGAAATGATGTTATGAATGTCCATGCACATGTTTCCTATACCACTCTTCTCTTTGAAAAACACTTGTGTTATCAAAAATATATAATCCAAGAATTTGGAAAAATATTGCTATTAGAAAATATAATAACTAGTTATAATATATATATACTTATATATATATAACGTAAGTTTCCATGTTAGCGTTGAAAAACTCGGGTTGTAAACCTTGAAATGATGAAAACATACTCGTAATAACTAATACTACATTAGTTATAAAGCTCGGTACTTAATATTATGTCTAGCTCAAAAATGTACTTCGTAGTTTTTGTGCCAAATTTAATAAAAGCTGTCAAATAGAAAATGGTTTTAGCCGATATTCAAACGTGAATATCTTTGTCGTTACTTGTCCGTTTTACTTGTTCTTTATGTCCACGGTTACGTCTTAGTATGTAGTAATATATTTTGGAAAGCTCGGCTCCTCCGGGTTACGTCTAAAGTCTCTTTTTATACCATGAAAAACGTCCAACAGCAAACATTTTCTGAAAAATACTTTTCGTCAACAATCTTGCAAAAATCATAACTTCTTCGTTATAAGCTCTTTTTAATCCGTTCTTTCGCCTACGGATTCGTTTTTGAAAGTATTTTCTAAAAATTTTGCCAAAGTTTCCTTGGTGTTTACTGATTTTCCAGATTTTTACAAAACGGGACAGCATGTCTAAAATAGGTTCCAAATCAAGTTTCCAAGGTTAAAAACTAATTTCTACCATCACCAAACCTCTTGTAATCACCACATAGCTAATCTAATCCTACCATACACCTTCTTAGGGTGCCATGGACTCCTAACCAAGTTATTAGAGCTAGGGGATTCATAACAAATAAGTTAGGGTTTGTATGTTTGTTTTTAGCCAAAATAAAGTGTGGTATAGCTACTTATACATGGTTTTTAGCATGATACTTATGAAATACATGTAAAAATAGGATGATCCATGAAAAAATAAAGATGAAAACTTACTTGATAAAATGAGATGATTATTGGATGATTATGCTTGGATTTCTTGTGTTTTTGTTGCTTGATTCTTGATTAGGCATGTAAAATGAACAAGTTTTGTGTTTTACTTTATGGAAAATGATCACTTGATCATGGTGATGATTATGGGTCGTGGGTTATGATGGGGGAATGGGGAAGATGAGAAGAATTTTGTTCTTAGCTCAAAATGTGATTTATGATTTTGTAATTTTTGGTAAAGTATGGTTTTATGTGTTTATTAGTTAAAAATGGGAAAGTTAATGCCAAGAGTTAAAATGGGGTGGCACATGGCCGGTTTTTGGTGTGAAAGGGAGTAGCCAAAACGGTTTTGATCACTTAGAAAATATAGTGTAGCGTTAAGTGTTATTACGCGTTATTCGTTAAAATCGGGTACCGGGTTTAATAGCAATAAACGTTCACGAAGTTAACCGGGATGTAATAAAGTCATAATAATGATAAAAACATATTAAAAAATATGTTGGGTACATTTACTGAGTGATCGGGTGATTATTGTTTAGTTTTCACGAAAACCGTCGTTATATTTATACGCGTACGTTATAAATAAAATAAATTTCCAAAATACTGGGTAACTGAATGTTATAACTTTTATGATGTTAAAATGGATATAAAAATATGTCGGGACCATTGTGGGAATATTTAGATATATTCGTCGTGTATAAACCATGTGTTAACGTTTACTATAATTACTTATACGTAAAAACGTTAAATGTACTGAATATAGTAATTTGAAAATCCTGAGAGTGGTATAACATGAAAATGCTGTTATGATGATATGCAGACTATCTCCAGTCCGTATGCAGTGTTCTCAACACTAATGAAATGAATTCGCACCTAACCCAATCCGGTTACGCGAATTTGAATATCCGTAAACTAAATTTACGATGAAATGTGTAATGCACGTGAATGATGAAATCTTTTCCCGCAATGAATAGTGTTTCGTGAATAGTAAATTTCCCAAAAGTTTCTCAGAATATCAAATTGACCTCGAAAACGATGAATAGTAAACTGATGAATAGTGTTTTGATGAATAGTGTTTGATGAATAGTGTTTTTCCAAAGTTCGGGAAATGACCTGAAATGATCTGAAATGGTGAGTTGTGACATTTTGGGACCTATGTTTTGTAAACTCTGAATGTTTTAATGATCAAACGCTGTATTTTCTAAACGACACTTTAGGTCGTTCAATATAACTGTAACTGTGATGCTATGGACAGTCATCCCCAGGTATTCCATTCCGCTGCCATTCAGGTATTTTGGGGGTGTGACAGATTGGCATCAGAGCTAAGGTTATAGCAAACTAGGATGTATCATGGACCCTAGACTATAACCACATCATCATAGCATCTCATCATTTCATCGTAGGTGCATATTCACTATACATGTTGTTTTATGCACACACTGTGCGAGTTATTTATACCCATACTCATATTTATATATGATTATATTGACCTGGTTCACAAGTGACATGTTTTCAGATACCCACCCTGTTATCCTTTCGTCAGATTCCGACATTGAAGATGCCTTGTCATCTTCTACTACCATTATACCACCAGCTGTACTTACACCACCATTAGCACTATTGATTTGTCATAGGAGCAAGGTTCTCATTCAGCCTATACATAGAATGCCGTTTGGTAGAGTATTCAGACTTAATTTTAATGGACTTATTAGGATGCTTATTGCAAGGGAGATAGCATGTTTTCTTTCCTTCACTAGTAGGACGCTTACTACTTAGGTACTACCACCACCGTTGGTTACTTATTACACTATTGGTCGTCCCATAGTGCGTACTTCAGCTTTACCTCTTAGATGTCGCGAGATAGCACGAAAGAGGGTAGTATTCCATTCACTATTATCACCATTATCTTCTAACTCACCACTAGGAGCTCATCGTCGTTAATATTATTCTCATCCTTTAGAATATCACCATTGTCAGTTCCCTTTTCCATTTTCACTTGCCATGAATTAGATAACGCCTTGTGGATAATACCAAGAATTACGGACTCAACAGGAACATCCGCAGATTCCTCAGAATTAGTTTGGAACCTACACTATCTAGGATGTGATCGATGCACAACTACAGATACCACTTCAGGACTATCTCGACCTTATGATGCCATAAACCTTATTTCACTTAGAGGGACTACAAGAAATCTTTAAACTAGACTTACATCTTTGCTAGCTTTTACTATTATCCTAACCATGAGAAGTGTGGCATAGTTAAAGAAACTTATAGTATTTTGATTGTTGTGCAACGGAATCACCAAGTGTTGACTTTACCACATGGGTATGGTTGTGCTATCTATGATATCGGTCCATGTAGACCAAAAATTTCATGTATTATATTCAGGTGATGTGATTATATTTACGATATTTCGTGATTACACCACATTCTAAGTCGATGATTGCATCATTAGTCGCTCTAGCAACACTACACCGACCAAGGTGGTCACATTAGTAAATTTGACATGTAATTACAACCTTGGGAAGATGCAAGTAAGACAATAGGATTAATAAAGACGAAGATGTCTTTACGATTAGATGGTCATGTTGACCAAGATAAAAGTGACTACCCTAGTTTTCGTGTTTCGGAGATAATAACAATTCAAGTAAGTCAAAGTCTAGTTAAATTTTTGTACAAACAAAAAGATTTCTTGCAAATCTTACGAAGTACGACAAATTATTGATTTTAAATGGTTGGATTAAAAATTCATTTTTGTTTAAACAACAATCTTCTTGAACTCCCTTTTTCCAAAGACATATATATAAGAAATATTGTTTTTATCAAAATACAAAATATTTCGTTGTCACATCTTTTACATAACGATATTCATTACAAACTTCAAATAAAGTCACTCCAAAATACAATTACGATCAAATTTTCACAATGTTTCACTCAAATAAATGTTGTTAATTTTAGAAACCATATCTCCAAGAAGGAACATGCATAACTCATGAACGAATCTCGAAAGCAACCACTAAACCTATTTACTATTTGACCTTAGATGAGGAAGAAACCCCTCTACCAGAGATTGCCAATATTGAGACATCATGCCTTAACACCACTACTTCAAATTACGACTTTTTCGCTCATTCCATATTATAAGACCCTCACGCTAGTATAAGCTCGTTGGATTAAAAGATCAAGGTACAATTACTCAACAAAATTTATATTCTTTTTGGAGATCGATATAGCTTAGACACATTAGGACAAGACCTCATTTTCATGAAAGGATATCGAGAAGTTTCACCTGACCATAAGACATTTAGCTTGCATTCATGGCAAATCAAACATCATTCGATGTGATACCTACTTGACTCAGATCACCCGTACAACAATTTCCATTCTTTATAAATTTTTTTCATGCCTAGAGGGATTAAGCATTTGAACCTGCGAACTTTACCTAGTATAAATTTTCCGATACTTCAAATCATTGGCACCAATTTTTGCCCTATATCCTTTCACACATAGACTATCCCCTTCAGTTGACTGTAGATGCCTTAAAGACACGTTCATCTTTCACGGTCTCAATATCACTACCATATTCTCGACCACTCCATAATCATGTACCACTACCCTGTTATGAACTAAGATGTTTACATTCTTTAAATAAGTGGATTAGTAGACTATTACCATTCCATAAGATTCACCTACGTATCCAATACACCATTCAACGAATTTTGTTTCAAACTATTTTACTACCCTATTGGGAAATTGTTTTACAGAATTTCTAAGGTATGCTATTTTGTTACCACTCTATAAATTGATTTTATGTTATTACGCCAAGTATTTACTATTATTACGCGAAACAATTTTTATATTACTTTGAAAGGAAATAATTAGAATACCATTTTTAATAACAATGCGTTGAACACCATCTAAAACTTTTGAGAAAAGTAATACTATTTTGACTAAATCAAGCATCGCATCATTAGTCCTCAACTATACATAGCCTGATCACCTATGTATAATTCAGGAAGGATTATGCCATGAAGGAAATAGTTACCTTTTTAAGTATTGCTAATAACAATCTTCATTTAAAAGCGTTTTAAACAAGTAAACTCTTTTATAAATGTCCTTTTTTCTGACAAACTCTCCCTGGATACTTACCCCACTTGTCACCCACTTAGCCATTAAGTTGGATTGTTCCATTGACTTCTCTAGGAGAGACTTTCCATATCAATTACGAGTAGGATTCCTCGATACCAGAAAAGCAAGGAAAGGATTACAGAACTACTAACCAGGACTAGAAGTATATAGTAAGAAAAATTCATAACTCAACAACAATTCTAAGATACCACGAGACCATCCGACTCGCCATCTCTGACCTAGTTGTCCAATTTTATTATTCAAAGGTACTAGCCAGACCGAGCTATAGGATCGAACACATTATGAAGGTATGCTAAGCAACACTATAGAAATAAACCAAGCCTCCTAACTAATACTGTAGAGTGATTTGATTGAACATGGCCTTATCCATACGCAAACTTCCCTGTAATGAGTTTTCACCGAGGATTATTGATTCGAATTATGGATATCGATATAGATTCCCTTAAGGCATTGTGTTCTCAAGAAATTCTAGATAACCTCACCTATACATCAAGAGAGGCATCAGGCCCAAGCATATCTCCCCAGCTACATGTGAAGACAATACGGAAATTCATCGACATAAGTATCAATTGAAACCCTCATTTTGCCAACATGATGACAATTTCGACGATAACCATCTCAGGACTTAAGTTGGTTGAATACCTAGGCTTGTAGTTTTGCCCGATAACCACCAATAGGCATCATCCAATATCAGGAACCGAACATTAGACATCTATGCATTATGCGAACATTACCTATCCTACTATTTTATCCTTGTTAGTGATTTCACTTTTAAATAAAGTTGAATTAAAAATTTGTGTTTATACAAATCACATATCTCGTAGAAAATATTTTTTATTGCCTATTTTGAACAAATACGATCCTTTTTATCAATATTTAGCTAAACCATTGTACAATGGGAAATATATAAACATCAAACTTTGGTAAACAGTCCTATTCACAACATGTTTGAAAACCACGTCACATTTCCTAACTATTGAATTTTGAATCATCAAGAAAGATATTATTTAGTAAACCATTTGCTCCATTTCTAAATTCGTTTATTCAGAAAAAGATTTCGACCAAAAACTCAAAAATCGCGAGATAAATTTTGAAAACCAATCACCATGCTACGTCGCTTATGCAATTAGGGCTTTGTGATTTGACAATAAGGAATATTGGAATATGTGATGAAGGAAACTAGGAGGAACACCATAGAACGATTACAAACGTCAGTAATGGAGACCAAGCACAGTAGGCAAAGAATGACACAAGTCTTAGCAATCCATTAGACCAAAACGCAAGGAATCAAAAATTGTTACCCATATTCCATCCCCACCAGATAACACCGTGTTCGAAAAATGTAACGTTGTGGAATTAGTCACAAGATTTATTGTGCCTATTTCAATTGTTCCTAACAAAGGTGATCAAATCACCTCAGACTTCTAGTTATCATTTTAAGACTTCCTTCGGAACCCCATTTAGATGTAAACACCGCCTATCATCCTCAGACCAATGGTCAGATTGAGAGAACAATTCAAACATAGGAAAGATATGCTCAGAGAGTGAGCAATTGACTCTAGAAATGGTTGGACTAACCATTTATCATAAATCAGATTCGTTTGCAACGATAGTTATCGCACGAGCGTAGAGACTACACTATTTGAGGCACTTTATGGTCGAAGTACCAATTACCCATTTACAGAACGAAATCGGAAAGTTAAATTCACTGGTCTAGAACTAAACTATGGAACAACAAAGGAAATTTCACAAGTCAAGAGCCCGTTACAAGCAGCGTGAAACTGGTAGAAGTTAGGTTGGTACATGACGTACATCATACGGATTGGGTATCCTTGAACAGCAAACTAACTAGATTCACGTGCGAGAATGAACTAATTTGAAAGCCTTGCCTTGGAGAGGCATGATACGATTTTTGGTAACATGAGAGATTGAACCTCTAGTATATTGGACCAATTAAGATTCATTTTAGAATCGACCAGCTGACATATAAGATTTGAGTTCTGGCAGAATTCAGCAACATATATTACCTATATTACATTATAAACTTGAAGAAGCACTGATCATCTATTGACGAACCAAACTCGAAAAAAGCCAAACTCACTATTCTTGTAGGCATTCATGAAATAACCAGAAATTTCCTACAAGTCAAGGATCAATTACAAATTCTATAAGTTGTAAACCATTAAAATCTCAAGTTGGTATCCAGATTATGTTGACAGTTCTGCCTAGGAAGGGCATGATATTATTCAGAAAATTTGGAAAGTTAAACCCGATATACACTGGACCACGTAATATTTCGGACAGAGTAGGCATAGTGACCGTCAGACTTGAGCCTTGTTAGAGAACAACAGGATTACACAACTATGTTTCACCTATTCAAATCCCAGGAAATGACTTTCAGATTAGTCACTTATGACCCCATTTGGAAAGGAATCCAACCCAAGGACAAACGTAAACTTGGTAAGAGAACCAATAGAAATCATGGACTGTTAGGTCGAACAGTTGCAGCAAAGCCGAATTCCTATCGTGAAAGTTTGCTGGAATTCTCAATTATTATCATCTTTTCACCAATACCACTCCAGAGACCAACACAAATTGAACTTCGGGACGAAGTTCCTGTTAGAAGGGAAGACTGTCACAACTCGTAATTTCAGGTCATTTTCCAAACTTCGACATTCTACTATTCACAAGTTACTATTCATCATTTACTATTCATCAATCACTATTCATCGTTTTTGAGGTCAATTTGACATTCTGAGAAGTGTTCAGAAATTTTACTATTCACTTGACACTATTCATTTCCGGAAGAAATTCCACTATTCACGTGCATTACTCATGTCATCGTAAATTTAGTTTACGAGTATTCAAATTCGCGTAACCGTATTGGTTCAGGAGCGAATTCATGCATTATCATTGGGATACTTCGTACGGACTAGAAATAGTCTTCATCTTATCATTATGGCACTTGCATACTATTCCACTCGTAGGATATTTAAATTAATACTTTTGGTATAAATTTACTTTTTACGTATATTTATTTCTAAATAAACGATAACGCGCGACCAATAATGTGACTAACATGTCCGACACACCCGACTATGATCCCAATATATTTTTATATTCATTTTAATAATATAAAAAAATTATAATATTAATTTACCCGGCGTTTTGAAAATTTAATTAATTTATAACGTACGCCAAATTTATTGACGACGGTTTTCGTAAAAACTAAACAATAATTTTCCAAATACCCAATATTTATACCCGACTTATTTTTACAATTTTTATAAATTTATTATGTCCCGGTTAACTCCGTTAAAATTTATTTCTAGCAAACTCGGTACCCGGTATCACGTAAACCACATAATATCTTCCTAAAATACACCAAAAGTCTTTTACTTACTTACACACTTCACACCCACATGCCCTCCCCATTCCAATCATTCTTACACTTTGAAAATTCTTACTAACTTCATTTAATAACTAGTACTCTTGTCTCCTTTTATTTTATACAAGATATACATAAGATATCTTCACACTTCATCTCATTTGCAACTAGTCTCCAAAAATAAATTCATCTCTCATTCTCTCTATACATATACACGGCAAGAAAAGGAGGTGGGCAAGACCAAGAATATTTTCTCAAGATCAAGTGTTAAACTAGTTCATTAGGTGATTCTTGTAAGGTTTTGAAATACAAACTTAAGAATACTAAGGTTTTCATCATCTAATCACACCACCTTTCAAAGTAAGTTACCAAGTTATTTTTCATGTTTTCATCAAGTATTTACTAATTTCTTATAGTTTTCATGCTTTGATTCATGCACAAACTAGTTATACCACTTTATTTTACAAACTTATAATTTTGAAACCCTAGAAAGTGTTTATGGTTAGATCCTTGTTAGATCTACTTGGTTTATGATGTTTAGGAACCCATGACACCCTAAGAAGGTGTATGGTAGGATTAGACTAGTTTTGTGGTGATTGAAAGTGGTTTGGTTGAAGTTGGAACAAGTTTGAAACTAGGAAAATGATTTTTGAAACTATTTATTTACCTACTGTCCTTATTTTAACAACGTGGGAAACTCAGTAAATGATGGATAATTTTTGACCAAAGATTTAGAAAATACTTTTAAAAACGAAACTTTTGGCGAAAGAACGGACTAAAACGAGTTTATAACGAAGGAGATATGATTTTTCTAAATTTAACGACGAAAACTATTTTTCTGAAAACTGCATGCTGTTTGACAGTTTTCGACGGGCAAATAGAGACGTTAGATGTAACCTAGAGGAGCCGAACTACCAAAAATATATTAGTATATACTAAAACGAATCCGTGAATATAAAGAACGAGTAAAATGAGCTTAAAACGACCAAGTTATACACGTTTTAATATCGTCAAAACTATATATATATATATATATATATATATATATATATATATATATATATATATATATATATATATATATATATATATATATATATATATATATATATATATAGTCACTAATAGAAAATAATATAACTACGTACTAAATAATATATCTTCTAGATTTCTTATTCAAGGAGTTTATTTTTAACTAACGAAGTACGTACGACTTAAGGTTTATTACGCGACTACTAGACATTATTTTAAGGTTTTCAAGACGAGGAATATAACACTAACATTTTTATACGATATATTACGACAAGTTTTTATAACTCTATTTGGACTTATTTTTCCTAAGTATGGAAAGTATTTTATTTGACAATAACTAGTATTTCCAAATCACGAGTGGTATAGGTATCATGTGCATATGCATTCATTACATCACGGCATGATCTAAATTAGATCACGATTATTCATTTAGGTTGCGGCTAGTGTGCGCGCCTTATTGTCCCGATCACTTTACCATCTTTGTACTATCACTCCAGGTGAGTTCTCATAGCCCTGTTTTAATTACTTATTTGATTTTAAATCCCACGGGGGAGAATACATTACACAATTATTTTTGTACATGCCCAAGTATTAAATTCCATACATTGCTTAAGTTGCCTTACTACCACATTAAGTCCCCTTATATATCATGGACCGTTAATTATATTGCCAAGCGAGAGTGAGTGGATAGATCTATCGAGGGTGACGCCTCCATTCGTGTTTGGGTTTCTCCAACGGGATGAATGCATTTCATGTCTTAACAAATTGAGTGTCTGGTAAACACTCTGGTGGGGCCATTACAAAGTCTAGCTTCGGGGTCATGAGCTTAAGAGACAATGTAGCTTTTCGACATTTTGTCACCTTATGTTATACTTGTGGCTATTGTACTTACGATTTACTTATAAACCTATGATTATTCACCAACATTCGTGTTGACCGTTTTCGCAATGTATTTCTCAGGTTATTAAGGTAGCTCATGTTGCATACATTTGGACCTTCATGGAGTGTCGGAGTCGACGCGTCTCACCTTATATTTTCTGCACTTATGGAACGTTTGATCTTGTTGAACTTATTTTAACTAAATTGGCAACATCTTTTGGGACCTATGTTTTGTAAACTCTGAATGTTTTAATGATCAAACGCTGTATTTTCTAAACGACACTTTAGGTCGTTCAATATAACTGTAACTGTGATGCTATGGACAGTCACCCCCAGGTATTCCATTCCGCTGCCATTCAGGTATTTTGGGGGTGTGACAGACTCGTTTCAAGGGCTTACTCCAGAAAGTCCCTCATCGTGGCTTATGTCTTTGGCTCCAAGTCCAAATTTTCTATGACCATATCGATCTCTCCACAAGGCGAACTATTGACCAATTGGCCGGTGGCAAGCTTCGTGATCTAAGTGTGGAAGAATCATGGGAACTCATAGAAGATCTTGCTCTCTATGACAACGAAAGTTGGAATGATCCCTGTGATTTAAACAAAATGGTCAAGGCAATATCTTTGCCTTCGAACAATTCAATCACTCCCGACCGTAGGATCATGGAACTTGAAGACCAAGTCAAGTTTCTCATGAAATCCTATGAAGCTCTTAAACCTTCAAGCCAAGTGAACAAAATCACTTCTTTGTGCGAATTATGTAGTGGTCCCCACGAGACTCGTGATTGAATGGAACTCCCCAAACAAGCTTTTGCGGATTACGCACCTTCGCGTACCGACGGAGCGGGAGACAAGTGGTACACTTTCAAACCCGAGCAAAACCCTTACGGTGATTCATACAACCCCTCTTGGAAAAATCACCCGAACCTTAGGTGGAAACAAAACCAAAACATGCCCCAAAACAATTCTTCCACTCCACCTAATCGTTATCAACCAAACGGTCTACCCTCTAACCGTGCTTTCAACAAAAATCCTTCCAACAACTATGGTAGGACCAATAATCTTGAAGGATTGATGTCTAAATTTATGGCATCTCAAGAAGCCCGCATAGCTAAGTTTGAATCCGAATTCAATCAACAACAAGCGGAGATGACCAATAAAATCGACAACTTGTTGAAAGTCCTCAACAACCAAGTGCTAACTACACCAAAGAAGGACACTAGGGACACTAGTAGCGGAACCCAAATTAAGGATCCCTCATCATCTAAACATGTCCACTTTGTTAATGTAGTCACTATTAAGTCAGTCGATAATAATAGGGAAGAAAGTAATGTGGATGATATTAAGGAAGTTGTGGATAAAAAGGAAGAGAAAGTTGAGGAAGTAGTAGAGGAATACTTTGATAGGTTACCTACCAAGGAAGGACGGGAATACCATAAGGATCTATTCGATGACTCTGAGACACCATACGTCCTTGGTTCACCAATCATCAAAGCGGGTGATCCCTCTAACATTAGCATACCATGCAACATTGGGCATGTGCATGTGTGGAAAGCCTACATCAATCTTAGATCTCCCATAAACATTATGACTAGGACCCATTACAATTGGGTAATGAAGAAGCAACTTGGATATATGATGATTCCCAACACGAGTTGGATGAGTAATTTTGTGGGAAGAGTGAAAGGATTGCACGTATTTGTCGGAAACTTCACTTATCTTACCAATTTTATGCTTGTAGAAGATATTCGTCAGGTAATAGATGGTTGCCTAAGTCAAGTAGTGTTCGGAAAGCTGTTTGTTGAGGCTTCTAAGATGAATTATGACCCGTCTCCGTCTTTAGGGATAGTTAGGTTCAAGGATGAGACGATGAGATAGCTTACCAAATGCCCTATAAGACTGGACAATTTCATCTTTTATCAAACATCGAAAAGGAATACAAGAAAGCGGTCTACTATAGGAATGATGAGGATAGACGTAGAGGAGTAGACTATGTTATGAATAGAATATTTGGTTTCTACAAGGAATGCTTGTAACTAGGCCCGGAATACAAAACTAAAATCGAGGATGACCTAGGAACCATGACCAATGACGAGGTCATGTAATAGCCCATGACCTTGAGTCTAGCTACAAGACTCGTAAATAAAGAAAAGCGCTTCTTGGGAGGCAACCCAAGCTTTATTTGTTTGATTTTTTTTTTTTGTTTTTATTTGTTTTCGTATGCATGCTTTATTTTTAGTGTTTGTGGATTATGCTTCATAATAAATTGTGAAAATGCTTTACCTTTTTGTTTGTCTTAACTTTATATAAATGTATTTCGCAAAAGATAAGTGTAAGGGAAATCTAAATTTGTTTTTAAGAACGGAATTGGACATGAACAACAATAATATTAAATGAACATGTATATTAGTATTTGTTTGAGTCAAATGCTTGTATCGAGTCATAATGATGTTTTGCAGGAATTCCAGGAATTAAGGCGTGAGTTTTTCCAGAAATTTTTCGGAAACTTAACATGAGATTTCTGTCAGAACACTCTGACGGCGTCAGTATCATAACCTGACGGCGTCAGGAGTAAAAAATTCTGAAAAATTTTACGAGTTTTGTTTTTCTATCGGAGTCTTAAAGTTTTTTTTTAAATCTTTAGTTTTATAAACTCCAGGAAATCTACAAACATTCATTTCACAAGCATTATATCCTTAGATATATAGATTACCGCCGATTATACACGAGGGTTGCCCTGATTGTTTTCTCAGGTTTAACAAGTTATATTGGACAAGAAGATGATTTATATTTCTAGAGGGAAGCCTTCAACGTTCATTTTCTTGGAAGAGGATTTAACCATGTTATCCATTTATCCACACCGAACGAATCAGGGGAGTATTTGTTTCATTCTTTTACCTTCATTACTTTTACATCCTTTTTATTGAACATTGGGAACAATGTTCAACCTAAGTGTAAGGGGAGGGTAAATGATGATACCTTAGAGAATGCAATTGCACTTGAGTTTGTTTGTTTAATAGTAGCTGTTGGGAATTAAATAATTAGAAGAATCAGCATAAAGGCTTAAGGAAATACATCAAGTATGTTTCTGCTGATAAAGCACAAAGCACGTTTCCACTGATGGATTCTGCTGAAGAAGGTTTCTACTGACAGTGTTTCTACTGATGGATTCTGCTGATGCTACTATGACTCATACAACAGTTGTGTAGATAAGTACAACTTATTCTACTGACTCATATACAAGAAAAATATCTTTGTTGTAGTCATCAAATTGAACACTCCAAGTGAGTTGTAATCCTAGATACATGTTGTATCTTAATGACTGACATGATAAGTCATCATCTAGCTAGAATGAAGATTAGTCATAAGCTAGTAATAAAGATGAGTCATATAGATTGTAAAAGATCTTTCCTTGGACTATAAAAGGAAGATCTTAGATATGACTTAATACGTGCAGAAAATAGATGTGATAAAAGATATACATAAAGAAAAACAATAGAACAAAACACAAGATTCAAGGTCTTTGTAACCCTAGTGATAGTGAAGATCACTTCGTTTGGTGAAATACTTTCATTGTTCTTTGTTAAAATAAAACACAAACATCACATTTCCATTTCCAATAAACATTCTAAGTGTGGTTAAGTAGATTCCGCATACTTAATCATATTCACTCAAAGTATCATATATACGCATTACAAAGGTCCAACACCTCATAGTGTGTGATAAAATCAAGTGATCCTCTCAGTTGGTATCAAAGCTTCCAGGTTGACATCTTTGATTTAGAAGAAGAAGAAGAAGAAGAAGAAGAAGAAGAAATGGATACAGAATCTATTCAAACAAATGTTGCTGCGAAGTTGCCAATTCTCAAACAGAATGAGTTTGAATTGTGGAGGTTAAGAATAGAACAGTTTTTCCAGGTGCAGGATTACACTCTCTGGGAAATCATTGAAGATGGAAACTCTTTCAAACCCACAACCACTTCATCAACAGTTGGAGGTAAGGAAATTACAGTTGTTCAAACTATCCCTACAACTGCTGATGAAAGAATAAAGAAGAAAAATGACCTCAAGGCCAGAAGCAGGCTGATGATGACCATTCCAAATGATCAACTTATAAACTTCAGCAAATTCAAAGATGCCAAGTCATTATTTGAGGCAATTATTGCAAGGTATGGAGGGAATGAAGCCACCAAGAAGACCCAGAAAACCCTTCTCAAGCAGCAGTTTGAAAATTTCTCATCAACCATGAATGAATCTCTTGACCACATGTTTACAAGGCTACAGAAAATTGTGAGTCAACTTGCTGTTCTTGGGGTTGACATACCTCAAGAAGATTTAAACTCAAAATTTTTGAGAAGCTTACCAGAAGAGTGGGCTGTGCATGTTGTTGTTTGGAAGAATAAACCATACACAGACACTATGGATCTTATGGATTTGTATAGCAACTTTAAAATTGTGGTACAAGAAGTAAAGAAAATTGGTGTCTCTAGTTCATATACTGAGAACATGGCTTTTATGTCATCTCCTAGTATCTCAAACCCAGTTAAAGATGAAAAGGTTGATAGTGGAACTGGTACTGCTAGTTCATCAAGCAGTACTTTTGGTATATTGAATGAAAAGGCTTGTTGTGCCTTTTTCACAAGTCAGAATAATGGGTCCATGCTCACTCATGAAGATCTTCTAGAAATCAATGATGATGATTTAGAAGAGATGGACCTAAAATGGAAAATTTCTCTTCTTAGCATGAGGGCTAAGAAATTCTATCAGAGGATGGGGAAGAAACTCACCATCAGCAGCAATGATATTGCTGGTTTTGACAAATCTAAGATAGAATGCTATAACTGTCATATGTTGGGGCACTTCTCAAGAGAATGTAGAAGGCCAAGGCAGCAAGATAGCAAGAATAGAGGTTTTGGAAGCAAGTCCAAGACAGGGGAATCAACCAATCCAAAGGCTATGGTAGCTATTGATGGATTAGGATTTGATTGGAGCTTTACTGCTAATGAAGAAGAAACTTCTCCTCAGACAGCTCTTATGGCTTTCTCTACATAGGTACAATCTGATAAAGTTTGTTCAAATAATTGTTCTGCTCTTAAAAGTTTAGAAATCTTAACCAAACGTTATGAGAATCAAAGGACAGAGTTAATTGATACAGCTTATAGCTTAACTAATCATAAAAGAGGTATAGCTACTCTAGAGGAACAAGTCATACATTTTCGAACAAATGAATCTACCTTTACTGATGTCAAAATTCTTCTTGAAAGAGAAATAATGTTTAAAGATAATGACATTAGTAACTTGATAGCTGAAGTAGATAGGCTTAGTAAGGCTAAAGAGAATATTCAAATGAGTGTAGAAACACTAGATTATGCATCTAAGGGTGTGAGTAACTTAATTGAATGTCAAGTTATAAATAAAGCTAAGTCTGATGTTGGATACAAATCTGTTCCTCCACCATATAGAGGTATTCCTTCACCCCCAGGAATTGACCTAGAACACACAGGATTACCTGAATTTCAACTACCTGAATTCAAATATGGAGTTCAACCAAAGACTAATTTAGTTGATAATGAACCTTTGAAAGAAAGTGAAAGTTTAAGTAAAACTTCACTTCCTAAGGACAAGGTGTGTTCTTGTAGAAAGTCAGATGGTCCAATCATTAAGGACTTAACATCTGATGATAAAAAGGTTAAACAGGTTATGTCTAAACCTGAAGTGATTAAGAAAGCAGGATCAAGTGTTCCTAAGATAGTCAAACATAGTACTGAAAAGCCTAAAAACAATGTTAAACATGTTAGGCAACCAGTAAGATATTGTGAACAATATAGAACCATAAACAAGCCCAGAGGCAACCAAAGGAATTGGTATAGCCTCAAGTTTCTCCAACAAAGAGATAACAAAGCTTGTTACACATGTGGTAGTTTTGACCATCTTCCAGCTTTCTGTAATCAATGGGTATATGGGTATACAAACAATAGGGTGAATCTAAAAAGGCAAAAACCTAAAAGTCACTCTAACTTTACTAGAACAAATCCCAAAACAGTTTCAGTTCCTGCTGATAGGAAAATGGTTTCTGCTGATAGACCATATCTGACTGTTTACCCAAAAACAACAGTTAAAAGTGCTAAAACAACTTTCAAATATGCATTAAATGTTGTTAAAAGACCCATTTTAACAAAGGCAGTAGTCCAAAAACAAGTTTGGAAACCAAAGGATACAACTGCAAAGCCACCAGTTTCTGCTGATAGCCAAACAATTCATATCACTGCTAGGGGAAACAGGGCAAATGCTGTTAAGGCCTCAGCATGTTGGATTCTTAAATCCAATGTTGCATCAACAATTCTCAAAAGATTACATCCCATTGATGCAAGAGGCGGATCCAAGTCAAAAATGGTTTGGATCCCAAAACAAAACTAATTCCTTTATTTTTGAGCAGGGACATTCATCAGCAGATAATGAAGATCAAGGATTCTCAGATAGTGGATGTTCGAGGCACATGATAGGCAACAAGTCTTATCTTTCAAATTTTCAATCAGTAGATGGAGGCTATGTTACCTTTGGAGGAGGAATTGGAGGAAAAATTACTGGTAAAGGTACTATTAAAACCGGTAAATTAGATTTTGAAGATGTGTACTATGTGCAAGAGCTTAAGTATAATCTTTTTAGTGTCTCATAAATGTGTGACAAAAAGAACAAAGTTGTCTTTACTGACACTGAATGTCTTGTATTTTCTTCTGATTTTAAGATGCCTGATGAAAGTCAAGCACTTCTTACAATTCCAAGAAAAGGCAACATGTACAGTGTTGATATGAAGAAAATTGTTCCATAAGATTCTCTTACTTGTCTTATTGCTAAGGCCACATTGGATGAATCTATGAAATGGCATAGGAGGCTTGGTCATATTAACTTCAAAACCATAAAGAAGATTGTCAAAGATGGTTTGGTAAGAGGTTTACCTCAAAAACGATTTGAAAATGATCAAACATGCATTTCTTGTCTTAAAGGCAAACAACATAAAGCCACTTGTAAGCCCAAAATTTTTAACTATATTAATCAATCATTGTTTATGCTGCATATGGACTTATTTGGTCCTACAAATGTTAGAAGTTTGTTGCATAAGAGATATTGTCTAGTTATTACTGATGACTTTAGTAGATTTACATGGGTATTCTTTTTAGGAACTAAGGATGAGACTTCTAGCATCCTTAAGACCTTCATTACAGAGATAGAAAACCTGGTAAGCAAAAGAGTAAAAGTCATTAGATGTGATAATGGGACAGAATTTAAGAATAGAGTTATGGATGATTTCTGCAAAGAAAAAGGTATTAAAAGAGAATTTAGCGTTGCAAGAACTCCACAACAGAATGGAGTTGCTGAAAGGAAAAATAGAACACTAATAGAAGCTGCTAGAACTATGTTAGCTGACTCTAAGTTACCTATAACTTTTTGGGCAGAAGCAGTCAACACTGCTTGCTATGTTCAAAATAGAGTTTTAGTTGTAAAACCTCACAATAAGACATCATATGAAGTTTTTAGAGGTAGAACTCCTGAAATAGGATTTCTTAGACCTTTTGGATGTCATGTGACAATTCTTAATACCTTAGACCATCTTGGAAAGTTTGATGGTAAAGCAGATGAAGGATTCTTAGTTGGATATTCTATTAATAGCAAAGCATTCAGAGTATACAACATGAGAACTAGAAGAGTAGAAGAAAATGTACATGTGAAGTTTTTGGAAAATAAAATCAATGTAGAAGGTCAAGGTCCCAAATGGCTATTTGATCTTGAATCTCTATCCAAATCAATGAATTATGTGCCTTTTGTTGTAGAAACTAATGAATTTTCAGGTTCACAAACTGATGATGCAACAAATGGAGAAGGATTAGAGAATGAGGCAAATCAAGATTATGTGATGATGCTAATATGGACAAATACAAGTGTGGATTCAACTTCAATAAATGGTGAATCTTCTTCTGGTAAATCTAAAGAAGATGTTGAAGATGAATGCACGAAAGATAGAACTGAGGAACAAGAGTTTCAAGTCAGAAGTAACACTGCTATTTCTGCTGATAAGCAAATCGTTCCCGCTGATGAGCAAAATGTTTCTGCTGATGGTACATCAGAAGAAACACAAGCAAATCTCTCAGAAAATGAGGTGGATTTCAACAACCTTCCACCTGATTATCAAGTTCTTTCTACTCCACACTCAAGGATTCACAAAGTCCACTCCCTGGACAATGTGATTGGAGATGTACAATCAGGAGTAAAGACAAGACAACAATTGATGTCTTCAGATCAACAAGGGCTTCTTGATGCCCTTTATGCTTCAAAACAGCATGAGTTTTCAAACTCTTGCTTATTTGTATGTTTTCTCTCACAAAATGAACCAAAGAATATTCATAAAGCCCTGGAGAATTCAAGCTGGTTGGAGGCTATGCAAGAGGAGCTTCTTCAGTTTAAGATTCAAAAGGTTTGGGTGCTAGTTGATTTACCAAGTGGTGTAAGGGTAATTGGCACTAGATGGGTTTTTAGGAATAAAAGGGATGAAAGGGGCATAGTGATAAGAAATAAAGCTAGATTAGTAGCTCAAGGGTACAGACAAGAAGAAGGGATAGACTATGAAGAAGTTTTTGCTCTAGTAGCAAGGATTGAAGCCATTAGACTCTTTTTGGCTTATGCTTCATTTATGGGATTCACAGTTTATCAAATGGGTGTCAAGAGTGCTTTCTTATATGGTACTATTGAAGAGGAGGTGTATGTCTCACAACCTCCTGGTTTTGTTGATCCTGACCATCCAGACAAAGTGTACAAGGTTGTTAAAGCTCTATATGGCCTACATCAGGCACCAAGAGCTTGGTATGAAACACTGGCTTCCTACTTAATTTCAAATGGATTTCAAAGAGGCAAGATAGATCAGACACTTTTCACCAAGAAACATAAAAAGGATCTTTTGCTAGTTCAAGTGTATGTGGATGATATCATCTTTGGATCTACAAGGAAGGAGATGTGTTTGGAGTTTGAGAAGCTTATGCACAATAAGTTTCAGATGAGTTCCATGGGGGAACGTACATTCTTTTTGGGTCTGCAGGTTAAACAATCAAGAGAAGGAATCTTTATTAGTCAAGACAAATATGTTGCAGAGATTCTTAGAAAGTTTCAATTTGCTGATTCCAAAACAGCAAGCACACCAATGGATCCTGAGAAGCCACTTCTTAAAGATGTAGAAGGAACTAATGTGGATGTACACACATACAGATCTATGATAGGTTCTTTGATGTATCTCACATCATCAAGACCTGATATCATGTTCTCTGTTGGTGCTTATGCAAGATATCAAGTATCTCCTAAGGTGTCTCATTTAACAGCAGTCAAGAGAACTTTTAGATATCTCAAGGGTCAACCTAGGTTGGGTTTGTGGTATTCTAAGGAGTCATCTTTTGACTTGGTAGCATACTCAGATAGTGATTATGCTGGTGCAAGCTTGGACAGAAAGTCAACAACTGGAGGATGTCAATTCCTTGGGTGTAGACTTATCTCATGGCAGTGTAAGAAGCATACAATGGTGGCTACGTCAACAACTGAAGCAGAATATGTAGCTGCTGCAAATTGTTGTGGTCAAGTCCTATGGCTTCAAAACCAACTTCTTGACTATGGGTACAATTTCTTACATACCATTATTCATATTGATAATAGTAGTACAATTTGCATTATTAAAAATCCAGTGCAACATTCTAAAACAAAACACATTGAAATTAGATATCATTTTATTAGAGATTGCAATGAAAAGAGGTTAATTCAAGTAATGAAAATTGCTTCAGAACAAAACTTTGCGGATCTTCTTACAAAAGCTTTTGATGTTGGTAGATTTCAGTACTTGGTAGCAAGTATTGGAATGCTTAATCTTTAAAATTTTCAATATAATGTGTTCTTGTATATAGATTTTGTTAATGCAACTAACTTTGTCATCTAAAACTACTATTACCAATTTAAAGTTATTCATACAATTAGTCCTATGCATAATTCTAAATTCAAGACAAGTACTTTGTACTTTGTTCTTTTGGTTTTAGACTAACAATTTCAGGTATGAATGTTTGAGCTCAAAGGCTATTTCAAGTGAAATCTGTAAGCAACAAATTATTGATCATTACTGTTGAATGCTGATCATTGCTGCTGATATAATAGGTTCATGAAAGAAACAGTTTGGGATTTCAAAACTCCTTAAACTTCTTTCTTGGAACCTGATTATGATGTTTCCCATTGAATTGATGATTTAGTTGATCAGTTAATAACTA
Source organism: Artemisia argyi (assembly GCA_030686995.1). Lineage (NCBI taxonomy): Eukaryota > Viridiplantae > Streptophyta > Magnoliopsida > Asterales > Asteraceae > Artemisia > Artemisia argyi. Next base: position 53,626,209 of record CM060707.1, read on the forward strand.
ATACAACTCACTTTCTATCATTTTATACTCTCAAGTTTAATGTGACTAATCTACGAATATCTGATAGAAAGAACAGCGAGCAACAGTGAATCTAACACTTGTGTTAGAGGTAACAAATGCCACGAGCTGGAAACCCTGTAAAGAAAGCCTTTTGAATAGGTTTATCTGTACACAGGCAGTTATTTATAACTAAAAACATTGGTTCTCACACAACTAGAGGTTGCTTTAAACCGAAATTTTGATTAAGTGTTAGTTACCACACTTAATCCCTTCAAAATGGTTAGAAGCAGTATGATTTTTAATCAGAAAATCATGTTCATACTGCTAAGCCAAATATTTCTTAAAAAGGATTTTCAAAGAGGCTCAGAAAATCATCTTATGATGGATTATGAGTCAATGCTCAATGATTCACCACTCATAGGAGGTTACACACCTAGAAGTGATGAGGGCAGTATTTATACTCTTAAGGAATTGATGGCTTCATGTACAAATTGTCTGAAAACATGGAAATTGCTATATCAGATGATATGATATGATTGTGAGAGATCTTCCAAACAGGGGAGGAAATTGCTCAAGAGAGAAATAAATCTCAGGGGAGGTTATAAAAATCCCTTTAAAAGGAAGATTATCCAAAGAAAAAGAAGAAAAAGATAAGAGCATACAAGATGATGACATGGTTTCTACTGATAAAGAACAAGAACAGAGCTGATATGAGAAAGTTCTATCTAGATCAAAAGATGAAAGGTTTCAAGTTCAATTCACTATGTTTGTTCATCACTTCCAAAGACATGCTGAAAGATGATTTCTACTTCTTGGAACAAGCATCCAAGATACACAGCATCATTGCCTCTTAAAATTCTTCAAGTTGAAAATTGCACCATCTTTTAGTCCAAGATTGGAGCAAAGAACAGAAAGCAGATGAGTTACAGAGAAAGACATTCAATCACTAAAAAGAGAAGAAAGTTCAGATCACAGTATGATAATGAAGTGTTTGAAAGATCTTCACAAAGACCTCTTTTAATTCAGAAAAAACATGTTTGAATGTAATTCACATGTTTAGGGGAGGATTGTTGGGAATTAAATAATCAGAAGAATCAGCATAAAGGCTTAAGGAAATACATCAAGTATGTTTCTGCTGATAACGCACAAAGCACATTTCCACTGATGGATTCTGCTGAAGAAGGTTTCTACTGATAGTGTTTCTACTGATGGATTCTGCTGATGCTACTATGACTCATACAACAGCTGTGTAGATAAGTACAACTTATTCTACTGACTCATATACAAGAAAAATATCTTTGTTGTAGTCATCAAATTGAACACTCCAAGTGAGTTGTAATCCTAGATACATGTTGTATCTTAATGACTGACATGATAAGTCATCATCTAGCTAGAATGAAGATTAGTCATATGCTAGTAATAAAGATGAGTCATATAGATTGTAAAAGATCTTTCCTTGGACTATAAAAGGAAGATCTTAGATATGACTTAATACGTGTAGAAAATAGATGTGATAAAAGATATACATAAAGAAAAACAACAGAACAAAACACAAGATTCAAGGTCTTTGTAACCCTAGTGATAGTGAAGATCACTCGTATTATTTTGAATAATATTGAATCGTTTGGTGAAATACTTTCATTGTTCTTTGTTAAAGTAAAACACAAACATCACATTTCCATTTCCAATAAACATTCTAAGTGTGGTTTAGTAGATTCCGCATACTTAATCATATTCACTCAAAGTATCACATATACACATTACAAAGGTCCAACACCTCATAGTGTGTGATAAAATCAAGTGATCCTCTCAGTAGGTGTGTAATAAAACTAAGAGAAATACTTGTTAGGGAAATTTTAGCACCAAATTTAAAATATTTTACAACATTTATAAGTGAAGCTTTAGCCTTAATGAGCGTCTCATGGATAGGAGTTGTATGACTAGCACAAAAACCGTATCACTAAAAAAAAATTTCCACCCAAATATGTGAGGTTCGCCTTTAGATTTGTTAGAAAAAGCATTCATTATTAGTGCTTATGAGTGTACCGGTAGTACTTAGATTCTAGAACTTGCGTTAGTGATGCATCCCAAGACCACTAGTGAGACTACATTCGTGTAGTTAGGATTTACTAAATGATAAGAGGCATTAGGATCACCCTTGTGTTAAACCCGTATCATAATTACTTGAACAATAAAGTCATAATTACTTGACTAGTAAAGTCAATTAATTTTCCCACACCTTTGCGATGTACTCATTTTTAGTACACGATACCCCTAGTACACCCCTCCGAGCCTATCTTTTCGTTTCTAACTTTAAGCATTTTACTTAAAGGAAGAAGTTGTTTACAATCCACCCCGAATGTACACCCAAATCGTCTTAGCCTTCCGTGTATGCACTTATCTTTAGTGCATTATTGTTACATGTTTAAACCCTTAGTTAATTATCTAATTGATTACATGGTTGCTAAGTCGAGTCATATCTTGTACATATTGTTTTAGGACGACTGGGACTCATGGGTAAAGTACTATTGTTATGGAGTAATGGGGAAGAATATCATATATTACCCCCATATGTGCGTTAATCTTAAAAAGTACTCCAAGTGTTTTGATTATCTTGATTCGAGTCATTAGAATAGTTGATTGTAAAGTATGTAAAAGTTTAAGTGTAAGGGGAATGTAAATTCCCTATGATGTATTATTTTGGATGGTAGGGTAAGAGTGTATGAAAAAAAAAATCGAAAAATCAAGAAGAAAAGAAAAAAAAATATAGAAAAGAAAAAAGTGAAAAAACATACGGACTACCATCCCGTTTCTTTTTATGTTTATTTTATGTTTTTGTTAGTTTGTGATTAGCTTAAGTCGAGTCGAGTCTTGGCTTAGCAACGAAACATTGTACATGTAATTGACCAAGATGATTAACTCGCCACCAGTAAATATTGCCTTTATCCAACAAAACCGTGTTTATCATATCCCTACACCTCACGTTATAACCCTTTAAAGAGACCTCTTTGATAGTTTATCCTAGGTGCTTACGCCAAGTGGTGGAGGTTTGATCCTTTCCCAAGCCTATGGCAATCTATTTGCTATGACAGGTAGTGAGAGATGTTTTCCGTTTCCATATTGTGATATATACTTTATTACACCCGAGAGATGTGAGTATCTAAACACTATTTGTGAGGTGCTAGTGTATAATTTCCGTGCTTGTTTTTGGTTGAACTGGAACGATTATTTGTTGTAATTACTTTTATATTAATGTTAAATAACCCCTAACTTGTATTTTGATTAGAATAAAAGCGTATTTGCTTGAGGACAAGCAAATCTCAAGTGTAAGGGTATTTGATAAGATGAAAAGTGTACCGCTTTTGGGGAGTCATTTAAGGCCAAAGTCGAGATTATTTGATCAAATATTGCCCTAAATCGTTCCTTTTGTCATTTTAGGTACTTTTGAGAGGAAATTTACAAAAGGAAGCATTTTGGACGTTTTTAGAGCGAAAAAGTGAAGAAAACGACAAAGTCTCAAAATCATGCTTAAAATTGTACATGACGACATCAAGGAATACTAGTGACGGCGTCAAGACTTGACAAAAAGGTGGATAAATCAAATGACACGTGACACGCCAGAGTGGTTTTTGGAGATTTGTACATGACGGCGTCACCAAGGCCATCAAGAGGAAATTGCTCATGACGGCCAAGACCAAGTTTATACGTGACAACGTCATAAGTGGATCTAGGCAATACGAGTATTATTTTGGCAGCGAGTTGATGGCGTCAGACCCTACTCTTGACGCCGTCAGATTGTAAAATCTATATATACTTTTCTAGTTTTCATTCATTGTGTGCAACTTTGAAGGGAGAAAACCCTAAACGAATTTTACTGGAATTTTTAGGGCTTCAAATCCTTGTTTCATCCATGCTTAATTGAAGATAAGTCTTTCAACAAATCATTCAATATGTCTATGTGTTGTTTGATTATATCTTATGCTTGTCTTCTCTTTAACATGCTAAGTTAGGTTTTCTTTGTGTTTGCTTAGATGTAATGAAACTTAGATATTGATTATTGGTTGGTTATTTGTTTATAATTGTTGTGGATGAATGAATTCGATGTTAGGCTTAAGAAAACTGGCAGACTTCCAATTGGTAACTTGCTTGAACATCTTAAGAAACATGATCGGAGGTGTACTATGATATATTGGTTATATTTAATGCATAGGTAACTACTAATGAGGCCATGTTAGGAGCTAGTAGTCGGCTCAACATAGGAAGAGGTAGAAGCTTATAGAGTTAGGGAAGATCGTACACGGCCCTACGAATGGTATTAAGGAATATAACCCATCATCCATGCAATTGTAACAAACTAATCAACCGGTAAAAGATAGCTAGGGAGTAGTGAAATATAAGTAAACACATTTTCTCTCATTATTGTTTTCGCCACAATTAGTTTAAGTTTATTTTATTTTATTTTGATGGCATCTTTAGTTATTTGGGTTAGTTGATTAGCAACTAATTCCGCCCCTTTTTCCAAAACCCGAGATTTTTACTTGCTTTCCATAAAATATTAAAATACAAAAAGAATCATCCCTCACCTCTAGACCTAGTTAGATTAATTTCAATCCTAACGAACACTATTCTTTGAGTTGAACGATCAATCCCCCGGTACTTGCCACTATACTATGCTACAATGGTCAGGTACACTGCCTGGTGGGGATTGAAAACTTCTTAAGATCCCTTGAGAAGTAAAACCTTTTGCGAGGGCGCAATTCCACGCATCACCTAGATTAGGATATGTCTTCAAATATCTGAAAATCTTCTCCACTGCAGTCAAGTGTGATGTCTTAGGAGTGACTTGAAACCTTGCACAAGCACACACAACAAACATAATGTCTGGTCTGGATGATGTAAGATACATCAAAGAACCAATCATTGATCTATAAGTGTGAACATCCACTACTTCTCCACCATTATCCTTCAAGAGTAAGTGTGTAGTCTTATTAGCAGGAGTGCTTGAAGGCTTTGCATCAGAAAAATGGAACTTTCTTAGTATCTTAATCACATATTTGTCTTGACTGTTAAAAATGTCATCTTTTCTTTGTTGTACTTGAAGTCCCAAAGAGAAAGTAAGTTCCTCCATGGAACTCATTTGAAACTCATCCTTCATCAGCTTCTCAAATTCTTTGCACATCTCTGGCTTTGTGGATCCAAAAATGATATCATCAACATAAACTTGAACCAATAAGATATCATTTTTGTCCTTCTTGATGAACAAAGTTTGATCAATTTTCCCTCTATGAAACCCACTTTCTGGGAGCTTGATGTAGGCCATAAAGAGCCTTGACCACTTTATAAACTTTATTAGGATGTTCAGGATCTTTAAAGCCTAGAGGTTGTGAAACATAGACCTCCTCATCAATCTTCCCATAGAGAAAAGCACTCTTGACATCCATTTGATATAAAGTAAAACGCATAAAAGATGCATAGGCCAGAAACAATCTAATAGCCTCAATCCTTGCAACAGGAGCAAAAACTTCTTCATAGTCAATACCCTCTTCCTGAGTGTATCCTTGAGCAACTAGCCTAGCTTTATTCCTGATAACTATGCCTCTTTCATCTTTCTTGTTTCTGAAAACCCACTTTGTACCAATGACCTTCATCCCATCAGGCAAATAACAAAGAACCTAAACCTTTTGAAGCTTGAATTGTAACAATTTCTCTTGCATTGCTTCTACCCAAATTGATTCTTCCAGTGCTTTATTCACATTTTTAGGTTCCACTTGTGATAGAAAACATAAAAACAAGCACTCATTCTTGTTTGTATGCTTCTTGGACTCATAAACTTCACTAATAAATCCATGATCATTAGTCATCTTTGTTTGTTTTCTGGTCTTCACTCCTGATTGTAGATCACCAATCACATTATCAAGTGGATGCACCTTGTGAATAGAAGCTTGAGGAGTATGTGAAACATCATATGCAGAAGGCATATTTATGATTTCCACATCATTAATGATAGTTTCCTGAGCAGCAGAAGTGGAGTTTTCCACATTTGGTTCAGTAGTGGAAACTTCTGGTATAGTAGTGGAAATTGTATGACCACTGCTTTCAGGAATATCTTTGGTCTGAGTATCCAAATTCACAACTTCTACATCACATTCTTTTCCAATATCTGTTGAAGGTTGTGGATCTTCCTTCTTTGAAGCATGCTCATTTTCTACAAAGTCCCAAAGTGGCTTAACAATTTGATCCTTATCATCCTCAGAATCTTTATTAGGTTCATCTTCATCAATAAACTCTTCTGAACCTTTAAAGTTGTTTTCCCAGTACTTGGAACAACAGGTACATAGTTCATAGTATTTGATAATGTTTCAAGATCAAATAGCCATTCTGGACCTGCACCTGCAGTGTTAGGTTTATTTTCAAGGAACTCTGCATGAAGATTCTCTTCAATCTTCTTTGTTCTCAGATTGTATAGTCTGAATGCTTTATTAGCCATAGAGTATCCAACAAAGAAGCTTTCATCTAACTTTTTTTCAAATTTACCCAGATGATCAATGGTATTGAGAATTGTAACATGACATCCAAATGGTCTCATGAAATCCAAGATAAGGGGTCTTCCTCTGAATAACTCATAAGGTGTCTTGTTCTTTGTCTTCACCACCAAAACCCTGTTCTGAATATAACAAGCAGTGTTCACTGCTTCAGCCCAAAATGTCACTGGTAACTTAGAATCAGCTAACATGGTTCTAGCAGCTTCAATCAGTGTCCTGTTTCTTCTTTCAGCTACACCATTTTGCTGAGGGTTTCTTGCAACACTGAATTCTCTCTTAATACCCTTCTCTCTGCAGAAATCATCCATAACTCTGTTCTTGAACTCTGTCCCATTGTCACACCTGATAACCTTGATCTTCTTATCAACTTGGTTTTCAACTTCAGTAATAAAAGTTTTAAGGATGCCAATTGTTTCATCCTTGGTTTTTATAAAGAAAACCCATGTAAACCTGCTGAAGTCATCAGTTAAAACAAGAAAATACTTCTTCAAATTTATGCTGATCATAGATGTAGGACCAAATAAGTCCATATGCAACATATAGAGAGGGTAAGCAATAGAGTTATAGACCTTGGTCTTGCAAGATGCTCTATGTTGCTTGCCTTTGATACAGGTAACACATGTTTGGTCATTCTCAAATCTCTTCTCTGGTAACCCTCTGACTAAGCCATCTTTCACAATTTTGTTGATGGTCTTAAGGTTAACATGACCAAGTCTTCTGTGCCATAACATGGATTCATCCAAAGTGGCTTTTACAATCAAGCAAGTATCATTTTCATTAGCCATAATTTTCTTCATGTCAATGCTGTAAAGATTGCCTTTTCTAGGGATTTTAAGTAACACCTCACTTTCATCAGGTAACTTATAATCCTTGGAAAGGACATAGCATTCATCTTCTGAGAAAAGAACTCTGTGTTTCTTGTCACACATCTGTGACACACTGAAAAGATTATATTTGAGTTCTTTTACATAGTACACATTCTCAAAATCCAAGTTTCCAGCCTTGATTGTGCCTTTGCCAGAAACTTTGCCACCAATTCCTCCTCTAAAGCTGACAAATTGTCCATTATAAGGTTTGAAATCTGAAAGATAGGACTTGTTGCCAGTCATGTGCCTAGAACACCCACTATCTGAATATTTTTGATCTTCTTTAATCTTTGAATGTCCCTTCATAGAAAATAAAGGAATTAGTTCCTTTTGGGGACCCAAGCCACAACTGACTTGTATCTGCCTTGTGTATCAATATAGTTATATCTATCAAAGGTCATTGATACACAATTGGGATTGATTGAGGTGTTAATTCCTTTAGGTTTCCATTCCCAACGTGCTGAGGTCTTCACAACATTTCCCACACTCTCCCTTTTATTGTTTACTAAGCCACCAGTGGAAACTTTTGGTCTAGTAGTGGCAACTGCTGGTTTTGAAATTTTTGTTTTTGGTGTCCACTTGTGATTTTGGAAAATCCTCTTGTCATAAAAGGTCTTGTTACCTGTTTGTGCAGATTTAAGAAAAGCTGTACTAGGCCTTGCACTTTTAACAGGTGACTTAGAGTAAGCATTGTTCACTTTTCTAGCAAATGTAAGAGGTTTGATGCCAGATTTAGTTGAACAGCCCTGGGAATCATATTACTTAGTGGATTTGGGTGAGTATATTTTTGAAACTTGTTTTCATTCACCCTTGTGTTCCCAAAAGCTTCCATTCTTCCCTTGTGATAGTTACAGTAAGCATGAAGATGATCAAAACTACCATAGATGTGACATGCTTTGTTGTTAAACTCAAAATCACTACCAAACTGTTGAGATTTTACATGATTCCAACTCCTCTGGTTGCCCCTAGGAGTTGATGACTTATGCCTATACCTCTCTGCATACCTTACAATTGGTCTAGGTTTATTAGCTTGTTTCCTAGGCTTTTTTTTTATTTTTATTTTTTTTTATTTTATTTTATTTTTTTTAACAACTTCAGGAACACTTGTTTTAACTTCCACTTTAACAATTTCAGGAACACTTGTTTTAGTTTCAACTTTCACACATTCATCCTTAATAGATGAATCACTAGCACTTTCAAATGCATCAGTCTCAACCTTAACCTTTTCATCAATAACTTCTTTTACAAGTTGAGGGCCATAAGTCCTAATTGGTTCTTGAAATTCTTCTAACCCTGTATGTGCTAAGTCTATACCAGGAGGTGATGGAACACCTCTTAGAGGTGGGGGAACAGACTTGTATCCTACACATGATTTGACTTTATTGACTACTTGTGCCTCCCAAATTTTTTCAATGCACTTAGACTGATGATCTAGTGTATTATAAGTTATCTGAATATTTTCATTGGCCTTTTTAATCTTCTCTAATTCTTCTCTAAGAGCCTCATTCACATCAATCTTATAATCTAAGTCTCTTCTTAAAACAGCAATATCATTATTAAACTTAGACTCATTAGCTCTATAGTGTTCTATCTGTGCTTCTAAAACAGCAAGTCCTCTCTTATGGTTAGCTAGATTATAACTAGTTTGATTTAGCTCTAACCTTTGTTCATCATATTGCTCTTTTAGTTTTTCATATTCTTTTAAAGCTTTACATGATTTAGAACAACCATTATTAGAGTGTACCTCAGAATCAGAGAAAGCCATAAGAGCAAGTTCAGTTGCTATCATTGCATATTCTTGAGATACTTCTTCTTTATCTGCCATGTAGCTCCAGTCATAGCTCACACCATCAATGGCCAATAGCACCTTTGGTTCTTCAACTGTAGGCTCCTTCTTCTTATCCTGCTTGTACCAAGTAGATCTATTATCTGGCTTCTTTGGTTTCCTGCATTCCCTAGCAAAGTGTCCCATCTTGTGATAGTTGTAACACTCCACCTTTTTCTTGTCAAAGCCTGCAGTCTCATTACCATTAATAATGATCTTCCTCCCTCTCCTTTTCCAGAATTTCTTTGCCTTCAAACTCAACAATGCAACTTGCCACTTTATATCCATCTCTTCCATGTCATCTTCATCAACTTGATCCAAGTCTTCATGTGTCAGAATTGAACCATTGACTTGACTTAAGAGATAAGCATAAAAAGTAGAATCTCCAAGACCAGCAATCTGCTTTTTAGAACTAGCAGTGGAAACACTTGCACTGCTAGTGGAAACAACAATGTGAGCAGCATCCTCATCATCATCACTTTCATCATCAGAACTATCATTCACAGATGATGAGATAATAGCTAAGTTCCCTGAGCTTGTATTTAGCTTACCAGCCTTCTTCAGTCTTTGTTCAATAACTTTAAAGTTATTGTAAAGATCATTAAGCTTCATGGTTTCAAGTTCAGGCTTGTCTTCCTAAACCAGCAACATTAGTATGAAACTCAAAAGATAAACTTCTTAAGAATTTCAAGTTGAGGTCTTCCCTTTCTACCTCAATTCCAAACACAGTGAGTTGTGTTACAATCTTCTGAAGTCTAGTGAATATGCTGTCAATTGATTCATTACTTGTTGAAGAGAAATTTTCATAGGTTTGTTTCAACAAGGTCTTCTGAGTTTTCTTGGTAGCATCATTGCCACCAAAAACATTGCAGATCTCTTCAAACAAGGTCTTAGCAGTCGTGTACTTGCTGAAGGATAAGATTTGATCCCTAGGAAGGGTCATTAGCAATAAACTTCTGGCTTTCAGATCATTTTTCTTCTGGAGTCGTTCTTCAGTTGTAACTGGTCCTGTATATAACTTCTGCACAACCTTGCCATCAGTAGTCTCTGAGGAAGTGCCTAGTTTAAAGGAATCACCATACATAATGATTTCCCAAAGTGCATAGTCTTGCACAAAAAAGAACTGTTCAATCATTATTCTCCACATCTCATAGTCATTCAGTTTAAGCTTAGGTAGCTTAGCAGCAATGTTGGACTGACTGTTCTCCATCTCCATTGAATCTTGTAAAAGTGAGTAAACTTCAGATCCTCTAAATCAAAGTATCAGAAACCTGGCTCTAATACCACTTGATGGATCTTAACACAAGCCTTGTGTTAGAATGATACTTTGAATGATACTAACAAGTACACGGAATATACTTAGTAATACTTAGAAGATTTGCTTATGAATTTGTTTGTGAATGAGAACAGTTGTATATAGTGAACACAAAGTATTAACCAAACTTTAAGCTCCAATATTATCGATGATAATAATACGAGTGATCTTGCTTATCACTAGGGTTACACCTTTAAGCTTTCTAATTGATACTTACATAAGCTTTAACCTAGGACCTCCTTTTATAGCACAAGGAGTCATCCTTTACAAGATAAGTATCAAGCTATCTAAATAGAATATACACAAAATCTATTCTATACGAATACATAACAGTTATCATATAAGCAGTGGTAATTATGTACTAGCAGTGGTAATGTGTCTCCATTGCTAGTGCATTCTTCAGCCGTGGTTGTCTTCATGTTTAGTCGTGGTAACTGTTAGTGTAATTCCCAACACCGTTTATTAATTATGCCAAAAGATAACGTTAGTTAAGGATATCAGAATTCTTGAATGATGAAGCTTGAATGAAGTATGGACAAAAATACGAGCACGAGAGCCTTCATGCTTCGGGAAATATTACCTGTTCAAACACAACAGCAACTGATGAGGCAAAAAATGAACCACTTTTAGAGGGTCATTTAAGCCCGGAATTGAATTTATTTGATCAAATATTGCCCTAAATCGTTCCTTTTGTGATTTTAGGTACTTTGGGAGTGAAATCTGGAAAAGGAAGCAATTCGGACGTTTTTGAAGCATAAAAGCGAAGAAAACGCCAAAGACTTAATTTTCCAAGCTGGGAACAGTGTGTGACGGCGTCAAGAGCATTATCCTGACGGCGTCAAGAGTAAAAAGCATGACGGCCCAGTACTGAAATGAAGGTGTCACAAGGAAGAGCGTCGAGAGTTAAATATGTGACGGCCTGGAAAAACTTAATACATGATGGCGTCAGATGTAGATCAAGGCAGTCCGAGGATTCTTTTGGCGGCGAGATGGCGGCGTCACAAGGTTGTTCTTGACGTCGTCAGCCTCAATTTTCTATATATAGTTTTCTAATTTTCATTCATTAGGAGGAACAAGTTTTGGAGAAACCCTAAGGCCGAACCACATATGAATTTTACAGGTTTTTCAAGGGTTTTCAACCCTTGAACCCTTACATGTGTAATTGAGATAAGTGTTCTTTTAATTCAATCAATATGTCTATGTGTTGGTTGTCTATATCTTGTGCTTATCTTGATTCCACCATGCTAGGCTAGATTTATCTTGTGTTTTCTTAGATCTAATGAAACCTAGATGTTGATTATGTGTTGATTACTTGTTTATGGTTGTATTGGATGAATGATTTCAATGTTAGGCTTAAGAAAACTGGCAGATCTCCAATTGGTAACATGCTTGAACGTCTTAGGAAACATGAACCGATGTGTACTAGGTTTTATTGGTTGTATTTAATGCATGAGTAAATTCTAATGATCCCATGTTAGGAGCTTCTTAGCCGGCTCGACATAGGAGTGAAGTAGGCACTCATAGGATTGGGGAGTTAAGTACGCCACCCCATGAATGGTATTAAGGAATACAATCCGTCATCCACACAACTATAACAAGTAATTAACGTGTAAAAGATATCTAGGGAGTAATGAAATCTAAGTAAACACAATTTCGCCACTTATTGCTCACAACCTTAGTTTAATTTAGTTTTAGTTTCATTTCTAGTATTTTATTTTGATTGCATCTTTAGTATTGGGTTAGTTGACTAGCAACTAATTCCGCCCAAATCCTTAAAACCCGAGATATTTATTTGCTTTCAAAAAAATATAAAAATACAAAAAGAATCATCTCTCATCCCTAGAACTAGTATTTAGGTTTTCTAATCCTAGCGACACTATTCCTAGCTGAACGATCAATCCCCCGGTACTTGTCACTATACTATACTACAACGATCAAGTACACTGCCTGGTGGGGGTTGTAAGCTTCTCAAGATCCCTTGAGAGGTAAAGCCTGGTGCAAACCCCACGCATTAAGTTTTTGGCGCCGCAGCCCGGGGAATAGTTATTGTCTAGGTTAGAATCTCTTTTTATTAGGTCTACTTGCTAGATTCCTTTCTAGTAAGATTTTATTTTTATTTTTAGGTTTCTTTAGTCTATCTTATTTCTTTGTGTGTTTGTTCGTAACTCTTCACCACCCAACATCATGGACGATGGGAACATCTTTGAACCCGTCATCCCACCACAACAAAACCCACCACTAGAACCTCTTAGGCCCTGAACCTTAGGAGAGTATTCCCGACCTAGCCACCAAGGCTACCGAAACACCATTGAGCTCACCGGAGCCAATGTGTTGGGAATTATACTAACAGTTACCACGGCTAAGAGAAGAAGTTACAACTATAGAAGATTGTACTTGCAGTGGAAACTCATTACCACTGCAAGAACATATATTACCACTGCTTATTAGATAACTGTTAGGAAACGTGTTATAGATAAATATAGAATAGATCTTGTGTATATCTTATTATATTAGCTTTATACTTATCTTGTAGAAGAGGACTCCTTGTGCTATAAAAGGAGATCCTAGGTTAAAGGTTTAATATACGTTTTTCTAGAGCTTCAAGGTGTAACCCTAGTGATATAAAGATCACTCGTATTATTATCATTAATAATATTGGAGCTAATAGTTTGTTTACATACATTGTTTATATACAACTGTCATACTCACAATCAAACTTCTAAGTGTTACTAAGTAGATTCCGCATACTTAGTGATATAATTCAAAGTATCAATCTAACACAAGTTCAAAGTGTTTAGATCCATCAAGTGGTATCAGAGCCAGGCTTTGATACTTTGATTTAGAAGACTCAAGTTCACTCAGAAGAATCAATCGAGACAGAAACCAGTAACTCAAACATTGCTGCTAAGCTTCCAAAGCTTAAGTTGAATGACTTTGAGATGTGGAGGCTAATGATAGAACAATTCTTTATGGTTCAAGACTACACACTCTGGGAGATCATTATGGTTAGAAATTCTTTCAAACCAAGTTCTACTTCAGAGATGATTGGTGGCAAGGAAGTAATTAAGGTCAACACTGGACCTGTTACTAATGATGAAAGACTTCAGTTGAAGAATGATCTCAAGGCCAGAGGTTTGTTGCTGATGACAGTTCCCAGAGACCAAGTTCTAGCATTCAGCAAGTACAAGACTGCAAAGACTCTCTTTGATGAGATCTGTGAAGTTTTTGGTGGTAATGATTCCACCAAGAAGACTCAAAAGATCTTGCTGAAGCAGACATATGAAAACTTTGGTTCATCAAGTAATGAATCTCTTGATAGCATCTTCACAAGGCTACAAAAGATTGTTACTCAACTCACTATTTTTGGAATTGAGGTAGAAAGGGAAGACCTCAATCTAAAGTTCTTGAGAAGCTTACCCTCTGAGTTTGGAACCAATGTTGCGCTGTGGGAAGATAAGCCAGAGTTGGAGACCATGAAACTTAATGACTTGTACAATAACTTCAAGGTTATTGAACAAAGATTAAAGAGAGCTGGCAAGATAAGCTCAAGTTCAGGAAGTGTAGCACTCATATCATCATCTCTTGATGATAGTTCAGATGAAGAAAGTGATAGTGATGATGACAGTGCTAACATTGTTGTTTCCACTGGTAGCTCAAAGAGACAGATTGTAGGGCTTAGTGATACTACTTTTTATGCCTTTATATCAAGTCAAGTGGGTGGTTCAATCCTCAATCATGAGGATCTGGATCAAATTGATGAAGATGATATGGAGGAGATGGACATTAAATGGCAAGTGGCATTACTAAGCTTAAGGACAAAGAAGTTTTGGAAGAAGACTAGAAGAAAGATCAACATCAGTGGCAATGAAACAGTAGGTTTTGATAAAAAGAAGGTGGAGTGCTACAATTGTCATAAAAAGGGGCACTTTACCAGGGAATGTAGGAAGCCAAGGAAGTCTGACAACAGGTCAACTTGGTACAAGCAGGACAAGAAAAAGGAACCTACTACTGATGAGCCAAAGGGGCTATTGGCCATTGATGGAGTGAGCTTTGATTGGAGCTTTATGACTAAGGAAGAGGATGATGATTCAGAGTCTGCAATGGTTGCTACAGAGCTTGCACTAATGGCTTTTTCTTACTCTGAGGTACAAATTTATAATGCTTGTTCTAAATCTTGTATGGCCTTAAAAGAGTATGAGAAACTTAAAGCACAATTTAATGAGCAACACATAGAGTTAACTCATACTAATTATAACTTAGCAAATCATAAAAGAGGCCTAGGAGTTTTAAAAACTCAATTAGAGCATTATAGGGCAAATGAATCTAAGTTTAATGATGATATTGCAGTATTAAGAAGAGACTTAGATTATCAGGTTGCTATTAATAAGGTTCTTAGAGAAGAACTAGAAAAGGTTAAAGTGGCTAGTGAGAATATAATGATAACTAAGCAAACACTGGATCATCAATCCAAGTGTATTGATAAAATTTGGGAAGCCCAAATTGTGAGCAAAGCTAAATCAGGTCTTGGATACAAAACTGTTCCACCACCTCTAAGAGGTGTTCCATCACCTCCTGGCATTGACTTAGCTCACACAGGTTTAGAAGAATTCCAGGAACCACCTATGACCTATGGACCAAAATTTGTTAAACCAGTTGAAATTGAAAAGGTTCAGGTTGAGGTTGATGTATTTGATAGTGCTAGTGACTCATCTCTTAAAGATGATAATTTAAATGTTGAGTCTAAACCTACTGTTCCTGAGAATGTTAAAGTGGAGGTTAAAAGAAGTATTCCTGATGTAGTCAAAGAGAAGCCTAGGTCACAACCTAATTTCACTAGGCCCACTACTAGATATGCAGAGATGTGCAGAAGTAGGTCACCAACTCCTAGGGGTAATATGAGGAGTTGGAATCATGTTAAATCCAGGCAATTTGGTAGTGACTTTGTGTTCAATAACAAACCCTGTCATATATGTGGTAGCTTTGACCATTTGTCTTATAGCTGTACCTACCACTTGGGAAGAAGGGAAGTGTTTGGGAATACTAGGGTGAATGGACAAAATGCTAATAACTTAACTCACCCAAATCCACTTAGCAAGATGATTCCCAGGTCTATTTTGCTTCATTCTGGCATTAAACCAATTTCCACTGCTAGACCAGCAGTTTCCACTACTAGACCAGCAGTTGCTGCCAGAAATAAAAACAGAGTTTATCCTAAGCCCCCTGTTACTACTTTTGTTAAATCTACTCAAACAGGGAAAAAGACCAATTTTGAAAAGAAAGTTAACAATACTCAGAAGTGGGTACCTAAAATTTCTAAGCCAACAGTTTTCACTACTAAGGCAGCAGTTACCACTGCAAGGCCAAAGGTTACCACTGGTAGGTCTGTTAACAAGAAAAGGGTAAATATGGGAAATGCTATTAAGGCCTCAGCACGTTGGGAATGGAAACCAAAAGGAACCATCACCTCAAACAATCCCAATGGTGTATCAATGACCTTTGATAGATATAATTATATTGATACACGAGGCAGATCCAAGTCATTTGTGGCTTGGGTCCCCAAAAGGAACTAATTCCTTTATTTTGTGTGCAGGGACATTCAAAGACTACTAATGATCAAGGATACTCAGACAGTGGATGTTCCAGGCACATGACTGGCAATAATCCTATATTTTAGACTTTCAACCTTATGATGGACAATTTGTCAGCTTTGGAGGAGGAATTGGTGGCAAAGTTTCTGGCAAAGGAACAATCAAGGCTGGAAACATTGATTTTGAAGATGTGCAGTATGTGAAAGAACTCAAGTACAACCTCTTCAGTGTGTCACAGATGTGTGACAAAAAGCATAGAGTTCTATTCACAGAAGATGAATGCTATATCTTATCTAAGGATTACAAGCTTCCTGATGAAAGTGACATTTTGCTTAAAATCCCTAGAAAAGGAAATTTGTATAGCATTGACATGAAGAACATAGTGGCTAATAATGATGTTACTTGCTTGCTTGCTAAAGCCACTTTGGATGAATCAATGCTTTGGCATAGAAGACTTGGTCATGTTAACTTCAAGACCATCAACAAGATTGTGAAAGATGGACTTGTCAGAGGATTACCAGAGAAAAGATTTGAAAATGACCAAACTTGTGTTGCCTGTCTCAAAGGAAAGCAACACAGAGCTTCATGCAAGACCAAGGCATTCAATTCAATCAATCATCCACTCTTTATGCTGCATATGGACTTGTTTGGTCCTACCTCTGTGAGCAGCATCAATTTGAAGAAGTATTGTCTAGTTGTGACTGATGATTTCAGTAGATTCACATGGGTTTTCTTTTTGAGTAACAAGGATGAAACCACAGGCATCCTTAAGACATTCATCACTCAGGTTGAAAATCAATTTGAAAAGAAAATCAAGATCATCAGGTGTGACAATGGGACAGAGTTCAAGAATAAAGTTATGGATGATTTCTGCAGAGACAAAGGTATTAAAAGAGAATTTAGTGTTGCAAGAACTCCTCAACAAAATGGAGTTGTAGAAAGAAGAAATAGAACACTAATTGAGGCTGCTAGAACCATGTTAGCTGATTCCAAGCTTCCAGTGACTTTTTGGGCTGAAGCAGTTAACACTGCTTGTTACATTCAGAATAGGGTTTTAGTGGTCAAAACAAAGAACAAGACACCTTATGAGTTGTTCAGAGGAAGACCTCCTACTTTGGAGTTTATGAGGCCATTTGGGTGTCATGTTACTATTCTCAATACCATTGATCATCTGGGCAAATTTGAAGAAAAGTCAGATGAAGGCTTCTTTGTTGGATACTCTATGGTTAGCAAGGCTTTTAGAGTCTATAACTTAAGAACAAAGAAGATTGAAGAGAACTTGCATGTTCAGTTTCTTGAAAATAAAGCAAACATGGCAGGTTCAGGACCAGATTGGCTATTTGATCTTGAAACATTATCAAATACAATGAATTATGTTCCTCTCACTTCAAGTACTGGAGACAAAGATCTTGAAGATTCAGAAGAATTCATTGATGAAGATGAAGCTTGCAAAGATGATGAAGATCAAATTGTTATGCCACTTTGGGACTTTGGTGATAATTCTGAAAAACCAAGTGATGCAGATGGTGTGAATAAAGAAATTCCTACTAGCAGTGGTAACTTAATTCCCACTGCTACACCAGAAGTGTCCACTGTAAGCCCAAATCTGGATCATACTTCTCAGGAATCACCAAGTGATGATGTAGAGATCTCAAACATGCCTACAACATATGATATTCCTAGCACATCACAGTCTACAATTAACAAAGTGCATCCACTTGATAATGTTATTGGTGAACTTCAATTAGGTGTGAAGACTAGAAGACAGACAAAGAAAGATGATATTCATGGGTTCATAAGTGAAGTGTATGAGTCCAAGAAACATAGTAAGAAGAATGAGTGTTTGTTTTTCTTCTTTCTCTCACAGGTGGAGCCTAAGAATGTGTATATGGCTCTAGGAGAATCTAGCTGGGTTGAAGCCATGCAAGATGAGTTGCTGCAGTTTAAGCTTCAAAAGGTTTGGGTTCTTTGTGACTTGCCTGATGGTATGAAGGTCATTGGTACTAAATGGGTTTTCAGAAACAAGAAAGATGAAAGAGGCATTGTAATCAGGAACAAAGCTAGATTGGTTGCTCAAGGATACACTCAAGAGGAGGGTATTGATTATGAAGAAGTGTTTGCTCCTGTTGCAAGGATTGAGGCTATTAGATTGTTCTTAGCCTATGCATCATTTATGGGCTTTACAGTCTATCAAATGGAAGTTAAGAGTGCCTTTCTGTATGGAACTATTGATGAGGAGGTATATGTCTCTCAACCTCCAGGCTTTGAAGATCCTCAACACCCAAATAAAGTTTACAAAGTGGTTAAGGCTCTTTATGGCTTACATCAGGCTCCAAGGAAGTGGTATGAAACCTTAGCTAATTATTTGTTGAATAATGGGTTTCATAGAGGTAAAATTGATCAAACTTTGTTCATCAAGAAAGACAAGGGTGATATCCTACTTGTGCAAGTATATGTTGATGATATTATCTTTGGGTCTACTAAACAAGAGATGTGCAAAGAGTTTGAGAAGCTGATGAAAGATGAATTTCAAATGAGTTCTATAGGAGAACTTACATTCTTTTTGGGGCTACAAGTACAACAGAGTAAGGAAGGCATATTTATCAGCCAAGACAAGTATGTGGCTGAGATTATTAAGAAGTTCAAGTTTACTGATGCAAAATCTTCTAGTACCCCTGCTGACAAAACCACTCACTTATTGTTGAAGAATGCTAGTGGTGCTAATGTTGATGTTCACACTTACAGATCTATGATTGGTTCTTTGATGTATCTTACTTCATCAAGGCCAAACATTATGTTTGCTGTATGTGCTTGTGCAAGATTTCAAGTGACTCCAAAGACATCACATATGACAGCAGTGGAAAAGATTTTTAGGTACTTGAAGACTTATCCTAATCTTGGATTATGGTATCCAAGAGACTCTCCAATGGAATTGATCACATACTCAGACAGTGACTATGTTGGTGTAAGTTTGGATAGAAGATCAACTACTGGAGGATGTCAATTTCTTGGATGTAGATTGGTGTCATGGCAGTGCAAGAAGCAAACTATGGTAGCTACTTCAACCACTGAAGCAGAATATGTTGCAGCTGCTAGTTGTTGTGCTCAGATCCTTTGGCTTCAGAATCAATTATTGGACTATGGGTACAATTTCATGAACACCATTATCTATATAGACAATAGTAGTACCATATGCATTATTAAAAATCCTATGCAACACACTAAAACTTAATATATTGAAATTAGACATCACTTTATTAGAGACTGTTTTGAGAAAAAGCTTATTAATTGTCACAACCCACAATTTCAGGTCATTTTTCCAAACTTCGATATTCTACTATTCACAAATTACTATTCATCGATCACTATTCATCGTTTTACTATTCATCGTTTTTGAGGTCAATTTGACATTCCGAGACATATTCAGAAATTTTACTATTCACTTGACACTATTCATTTCCGAGAGAAAACCACTATTCACGTGCATTACTCATGTCATCGTAAATTCAGTTTACGGGTGTTCAAATTCGCGTAACCGTATTGGTTCAGGAGCGAATTCATGCATTATTGTCAGGGACACTTCATACGGACTAGAAATAGTCTGCATATCATCATTAGGGCACTTGCATACTATTCCACTCGTAGGATATCTAAATTACTACTTTTGGTACGATTAACGATCTACGTACGTTTATTTCAATAAACGCTAATACGCGAGCTATAAATGTGTCTAACATGTCCGACACTCCCGATTTTGATCCTAATACGTTTTTATACTCATTTCTATAATATAAAAACTACAATATTAATTTACCCGGTATTTTGGAAATTTAGCTAATACGTATCGTACGTTTAACTTAATAACGCCGGTTTTCACCAAAATTGAACGATAATCACCCTAACTCTCCGTACTTGTACCCGACTTATTTTTACAACTTTTATAACTTTATTACGTCCCGAATAACTTCAACAAAACTTATTTTTAACAAACCCGGTACCCGATTAAACTTTAAACCTAAACCTAACCTAACTATACTTAATTACTAACACTAATCTTACTAACTAATCACCCAACATCCCTCCCCTTTTCCCTCACCAAAACCGGCCAAGCCCCCCCCTTGGTTATCAAGTTTTAAATGCCTCACCAAACTTATTAAATGCTCACCAAACCAATTGTCCAAGTATATATTAAACTTTTCTTAAACCCTTTTCACTAAAATCACTTTTCTTGCAAACTAGCTAACTTTTTCTCTCATTTTCTTTGGTGTTTTGGTTCGATTTGGGTTAAACAAGGAGCAAGGAGAAGAAATTTTACAAGATCTTATTATAAACTAGTTAGTATAATCATCCTTGTTAGAGTTTTGAAATAAAAACTCAAGGATTAGTAAGCCTTTTATCATCTAAACTCTCTAAACCACCAAGTAAGTATACAAACTCATTTTTATGATTTTTACAAGTTATTATTATGTTCATATAATTTTCTTATAAGATCTTACACATGCATCATCTTGTACCACTTCATTTTTGTACATATTAACTTTGAAGCCCTAAAAATGGAAACATATGAAACTCTTGTTAGACCTAGTGGTTTGATGATATTTTAGGACCCATGACACCCTAAGAAGGTGTATGGTAGGATTAGATTAGTCTTGTGGTGTTGGAAAGTGGATTGATGGATGATGGAACTAGTTTAGAGACTTGGAAATGATTTTTGGAACTTTTGAAATACCTACTGTCCTTATTTTAAATTCGTGGGAAAATCAGTAAGTGATGACTAAGTTTTGACCAAAGATTTAGAAAATACATTCAAAAACGAAACTTTAGGCGAAAGAATCAATTAAAACGAGTTTATAACGAAGGAGTTATGATTTTTGCAAACTTAACGACGAAAACTACTTTTCCAGAAAACTGCTTGCTGTTGGGCAGAATACGATGGGTATTTTGAGGCCTTAAACGTAACTTAAAAGAGCCGAGTTGTCTAAAATATACTCGTATACACAAAGACGAATCCGTGGACATAAAGAACAAGGAAAACGGGCTTGAAACGACCAAGTTATGACCATTCTAACATCGTCAAACTATATATATATATATATGGACACAAATAAAAATAACAACGTACGCGCTAAACGGTATATTTTCTAGTAAATATTACAAAGGACTATTTTCTTATCAAACGAATACGTATGACCCGAGAGAATACTTATACGACTTAACGACATATTTCAAGGTTTTCAATACAAGGAATTTAACGCTAACGCTTTTTAACAAGGTAGTACGACAAGTTATATACTCCTATATAAGGACTTATTTTCCTAAGTATGGAAACCATTTTTCTACGACGATAACTAGTATTTTCAAATTACGAGTGGTATGAGTATCATGTGCATGTGCATTCATTTCATTACGGCTTGATCTAAGTTAGATCATGGTTATTCATTTAGGTTGCGGCTAGTACTCGCGCCTCATTGTCCCGACTACTTTCACCTCATTGCACCATCTTTGTACCATTACTTCGAGGTGAGTTTTCATAGCCCCGTTTTAATACTATATTTTGATTTCAAATCCCACGGGGGAGAATACATTGCATTACTTATTTTTGTGTACATGCCTAAGTATAAAATTCATACATTGCTTAAGTTTCCTTATTACCACGCCTTGAAAAGTCCCCTTTTATATCATGGACCGTTAATTTCTAGTACTAAGCGGGAGTGAGTGGATAGATCTATCGAGGGTGACGCCTCCATTCGTGTTTGGGTTGCTCCAAATGGAACGAATGCATTTCATGTCTTTATTATTAGAGTGCCTGGTAAACACTCATTGGGGCCAAGTATCGTCTAGCTTCGGGGTCATGAGCTTAAGAGCCAATGTATATACTTTCCGGACATCCTAATTCATGGCAATACTTATGGCATTTATACACTTGATTTTACTTATAAACCTATGATTATTCACCAACTTTATGTTGACCGTTTTTCGCAATGTATTTCTCAGGTAACTAAGGCATTTCTCATGGCATTGCATGGAGTCACTTTGTGTATCAAGGCTGACGCGTCACTTTTGGATTTCATGCACTTTGAACTATCGTTTGATTGTACTAAACTGGTTTCTTTAAACCTTTTCTAACTTTTGGGACCTATGTTTTATAACTTTGATATTTTGAATGAATCAAACGATGTATTTTATAAACGACACTTTAGGTCGTTCAATATTTCCTTGCTTGTGTGCTATGATCCGTTACACCCTCAGGTATTCCATTCCGCTGCCATTCAGGTATTTCGGGGGTGTGACAGATTGGTACCAGAGCTAAGGTTATAGCGAACTAGGTTGCATCATTGACCCTAGACTATAACCACACCATCATAGCATATCATCATTTCATCATAAGTGCATGTTTACTTATTTTTGGTGATGCCATATTACGAGTTATTTATTTATTTCACCTTGATTATCACAGAGTTATGTCTTCGTATCCCGACACTGTCATACTTTACACCATATCAAATTCTGATAATGAGGGCTCTGTGTCCTCCACTGCTGTTTCACCACTTGTTTCACCTACACCTGAGTTGCCACTTTTGGCGTCAGATGATGATACCGAACCTTTCGAGGAGGAGGAGACGGCTCCTACTCCCCATGTCCATCCTACTATACCTACTGACATACCATCATCCCCTACTACTACTATCCATTCAGAGCCGAGACTTATGTTTCCTAGGGAGAAGACTGTTCAGGGTCCTAGGAAGAGGGTTCGTATTTCTACATCTACTTATAGGAGTCTCCCGAGTCCTATTGTGCCTACACCACCACCAGCCTTACCTACTACTACTATGCCTACCTCACTCTTGCCGCTCAGGAAGCGTGCAAGACTTACCACTCCAGATTCACCTACCACTGAGACTGATGACTTTTCACCACCACCAGAGTACCACATAGGTGAGAGTTCTAGAGCTGCTGCGGCTAGGAGCCCTACAGCCGTCACTTTAGAGGATCAGATGGGTGCTCAGCAGGAGCAAGTAGATAGGTTGGGGTATCGAGTTGATGAGATCATTACCACTAGACTTGAGACTGTTGAGGAGCAGGTTGAGGATTTGATTCAGGGCAGGGTTAGTATTGATGTGTCTTACCATGGACTCGAGGCACGACAGTTGAGGCATCAGGAGGAGATTGAGCTACTTAGGGGTGAGTTACCTGAGATTCGAGATAGAGCTCAGGCGACACAGGAGACCCAGTGGGAGCAGGTAAATGAGTTGACACTGCTTCGAGAGAGGGTAGTTGTATTGGAGCGTAGGGATGCTTCTTCTCGGTTACGACTTGAGCATCTTGAGGAGATCGTGGTTGCGATGGATCGTGAGATTCGCCGCTTGAGGGGAGAGCCTGGACCATCTAGAGCACCGTGAGGAGCCTAGACGTAGACTGGTATTATATATTAGCTTGTATTATTTTCCTAGTCCCGGGATGTGGGACATAGTTCAAGAACTTATAATCTTTTGATTGTTGTACAAACAAATATTATCAAGTGCGACTCTACTATGTGGAAATGTTGTGCTATATATTATATCGGTCCATGTAGACCGAAATTTTCATGTATTATATTCATGTGTTGTGATTATATTTATGATGTTTCGTGGTTGCTCTTTATTATTGTATTTATCCAGGTTGTGGTTGTATATATACGTGTCGTGGTTGTATTCGTACATGTTGTGCTTGTATCGACACAGGTTGTGGTTGTATATATACATGTTGTGGTTGTATTCGTACGTGTTGAAGTTGTATCGACACAGATTGTGGTTGTATTCGTACATGTTGTGGTTGTATTTATATACGTGTCGTGGTTGTATTCGTACATGTTGTGGGTGTATATCTTTGGTACGATGACTATTTCTATTATGATTTTTCTCATGGTTATTTCCATTGTGATTTATCAGAAGTATGGCACCAAGGAAGAGTAAGACTGCACCAGAAACGTCCGCTATGACTCAAGCCGCTATCCGCAAGTTGGTCAGGGATAGTATTGCAGAAGCTCTGGAGGTTGAGAGAGCTGAGGTTGCTGCAAGGGCTGCTGAGGTTGCTTCTAATACAGAAGTCGTTGAACCACCCACTGCTAGGCGTGAATGTACATGGAAGGATTTCAAGATTAGTGATCCCGTCAAATTCAAGGGTACTGAAGGAGCGATTGCTTTAATTCGCTGGTTTGAAAAGACGGAGAATGTGTTTCTCATGTGTGAATGCCCGGAAGTTAGCAAGGTGAAGTTTGCTACAGGTATGCTTCTTGATGAAGCTATGTCTTGGTGGAATTCGTATGCTCAGCCCATTGGTATGGAAAATGCTCACAAACTCACTTGGGATCAATTCAAGAAATTGATGACAAAGAAGTTTTGCCCTCGTACCGAGGTGCAAAAGATGGAAACGGAATTTTATGAGCTTGTGACTAAAGGCGATGATATCGAGACTTACATCAGAAAGTTTCAAGAGTTGGCTGTACTGTGTCCAAATATGGTTCCCGATGATGAGAAAAAGATGGAAAACTTTGTTGGTGGATTGCCTGAAAGTATTCGAGGTGATGTGATTTCTTTTGATCCTCAATCAATGGAAGAGGCTATTCGTATAACTCAGAAACTCATGGTTCAAGTAGTCAAAGGGAAAGCTGCTGTCAACAACAATAACCGTTCAAACAACACCAACTACACCAACACTCGGAACAACAACAACTATAACAACAATCGGAACCGCAACTATCCCAATAACCGAAACAACAATCCAAATAACAACAATAACAACAACAACAACAACAAGAGGAGGTTTGATTACAACCAAGGTGGATATGCTGTTCAGCCGCCACCTAAGAGACAGGAAGTAGCAAAGGTTTATGCTGCAGGACCAAATGACAGAAAAGGTTACACTGGTAACCTACCTAAGTGTGAAAGGTGTCAGAAGCATCATAACCCAGGTCGTTGTCCAGATATTTGTGGCAATTGCAAGAAGCTTGGTCACCACATCAAAGATTGTAGATTTCCAATCGTGGGTGACAATCAGAAACCACCGGTAATGTGTTTTGGATGTGGAGAACTTGGACACTTTAAGAATGAGTGCCCGAAGAGGAAGAATCAAGGAACAGGAAACCAAAATGGAATGGCTCGAGGAAGAGCTTATGTCATGGGAGGAGACGATATCAAAGAAGACCCGAATGTTGTTGCGGGTACGTTCCTCGTTAATAATCGTTATGCATCCATTTTATTTGATTCAGGAGCGGATAGAAGTTTTGTGTCTATTGCATTTGCACCTTTACTTAACATAGAACCAATCCCATTAGACATTTCCTATATCGTTGAATTAGCCGATGGATCTTTAGTTAACACCAACACCATTGTTCGTGGTTGCACCATAAATTTCCTAAACCATCCATTCAATATAGACCTTATGCCCGTAGAACTTGGAAGTTTCGACGTTGTGATCGGTATGGATTGGTTATCTCGGCATCGAGCGAGAATTATTTGTGATGAGAAAGTTGTTCACCTTCCTTATAATGGTGAAACTTTGGTTGTTCGCGGAGAGCGAAGTGGAACTAGACTCAGTATAATATCGTGCATTAAAACTGAGAAGTACATCAAGAAAGGTTGTTATGCATTCTTGGCTCACATCACGGAGAAGAAGTCGGATGAGAAACGACTTGAAGATGTGCCAATTGTTAAGGAATTTCAAGAAGTTTTTCCGGAAGAGTTGCCAGGACTTCCGCCTACACGCCAAGTTGAGTTTCAAATTGAATTAGTGCCAGGAGCTGCACCAATTGCACGAGCACCGTATAGACTTGCACCTTCGGAAATGCAAGAATTGTCGAATCAATTGCAAGAACTTTTGGACAAAGGATTCATTAGACCGAGTTCCTCGCCTTGGGGAGCACCGGTTTTGTTTGTGAAGAAGAAGGACGGAACTTTCAGAATGTGCATCGACTATCGTGAGCTGAACAAGTTAACGGTTAAGAACCGTTATCCACTCCCAAGAATTGACGACTTGTTCGACCAGTTACAAGGTTCTAGTTTTTATTCCAAGATTGATTTAAGATCCGGTTACCATCAACTTAAAGTTCGGGAAGAGGATATCCCGAAGACGGCGTTTAGAACAGGCTATGGTCATTATGAATTTCAAGTGATGCCTTTTGGATTAACCAACGCACCTGCGGTATTTATGGATCTCATGAATAGGGTGTGCAAACCGTATCTTGATAAGTTTGTGATCGTATTCATTGACGATATCTTGATTTATTCCAAGAGTAAGGAAGAGCACGAAGAACACCTCAGAACAATCCTGGAACTACTCAAGAAGGAGCAATTGTATGCCAAATTTTCTAAGTGTGATTTTTGGATACGTAGAGTTCAATTTCTTGGTCACGTCATTGATAGCCAAGGTTTACAAGTCGACCCGGCAAAGATTGAGGCAGTTAAGGATTGGGCTACGCCCAAGTCTCCTACGGAAATTCGTCAATTCCTAGGACTTGCCGGATATTACAGGAGGTTTATTGAAGGGTTTTCTAAGATAGCGAAGTCGTTGACGAAACTGACACAAAAGAATGAGAAGTACGAGTGGGGAGAAAAACAAGAGTCCGCATTTCAACTATTGAAACAAAAGCTTTGTAGCGCACCGATTTTGTCACTACCGGAAGGTATTGAGAACTTTGTGGTATATTGCGATGCTTCGCATAAAGGACTTGGAGCTGTGCTAATGCAACACGAGAAGGTGATAGCTTATACATCTAGACAGCTTAAGATACACGAGAAGAATTACACTACTCACGACTTGGAATTGGGTGCGGTAGTTTTTGCACTCAAGATTTGGAGACACTACCTTTATGGTACTAAGTGTGTAATTTTTACCGACCACAAGAGCTTACAGCATATACTCGATCAGAAGGAACTTAATATGAGACAACGTCGTTGGCTAGAGTTGTTGAGTGATTACGATTGTGAAATTCGATATCACCCAGGGAAAGCGAATGTTGTAGCAGATGCACTTAGCCGAAAAGAACGACTCAAACCTTTGAGAGTCAGGTCATTGGGAATGACTATCATTTCGCCA
The DNA here is from genome assembly GCA_030686995.1 of Artemisia argyi. NCBI lineage: Eukaryota > Viridiplantae > Streptophyta > Magnoliopsida > Asterales > Asteraceae > Artemisia > Artemisia argyi. Next base: position 53,653,418 of record CM060707.1, read on the forward strand.
TTGCCATCAAAAATTCTAGAAGCTCAGATTGAGGCTCTCAAGAAAGGAAACCGACCACTTGAAAAACTTTATGGTATGCCAGAAAGCGAAAATGGCTTTGTAAAGAGATCGGATGGAGTGTTATGCTTCAAGGACCGAAGTTGGATACCACTCTATGGTGGAGTGCGAGAATTGATTATGCATGAATCACACAAGTCGAAGTACTCTATTCATCCAGGTTCTGATAAGATGTATCAGGATCTCAAAAAGCTTTATTGGTGGCCGAATATGAAAGCAGAAATTGCTATGTACGTCAGCAAATGTCTTACTTGTGCTAAAGTGAAAGCCGAGTACCAGAAACCGTCAGGGTTACTTCAACAGCCGGAGATTCCACAATGGAAGTGGGAACGTATTGCTATGGACTTTGTCACTAAACTTCCAAAGACGTCAGGAGGTTTCGATGCTATTTGGGTAATTATCGATCGACTTACCAAATCAGCTCATTTCATACCCATTAGAGAGACTTATTCAATGGAACAACTTGCTAGACTTTATGTCAAGGAAATAGTCTCAAGACACAGTGCACCAGTTTCCATCATTTCCGATAGAGATAGTCGTTTTACTTCGAACTTTTGGCGGTCATTACAAGATTCTTTTGGATCGAAATTAGACATGAACACTGCTTACCATCCTCAGACCGATGGTCAGAGTGAGAGAACTATACAAACACTTGAGGACATGCTTAGAGCATGTGTGATTGACTTTGGAAATGGTTGGGCTAACCATTTGCCGTTAATCGAGTTTTCCTACAACAACAGTTACCATTCGAGCATTAAGACTGCACCATTTGAGGCACTTTATGGTCGTAAGTGTAGATCTCCAGTTTGTTGGGCCGAAGTCGGTGAAGTACAATGTACTGGCCCAGAAATGGTACAAGAAACAACAGAAAAGATAATTCAAATTCGAGAGAGACTCGAAACTGCTAGAAGTCGACAGAAAAGCTACGCCGATGTTCGACGCAAACCATTGGAATTTCAGATCGGAGACAAAGTTATGTTGAAAGTCTCGCCTTGGAAAGGCGTAATACGATTTGGAAAACGCGGGAAGTTGAACCCGAGATACATTGGACCATTCAAGATCCTGGAAAGGATTGGTCTGGTTGCTTACAAGCTTGAACTTCCGTCAGAACTTAGCAACGTACATAACACGTTTCATGTTTCGAACCTTAAGAAATGTCTTTCGGACGAGTCTGCCATTATACCATTAGAAGAAATACAACTTGATGACAAGCTTAACTTTGTGGAAGAACCAGTTGAAATCATGGATCGCGAGATCAAACAGTTGAAACAAAGTCGAATTCCGATCGTGAAGGTTCGTTGGAATTCTCGAAGAGGACCCGAGTTTACTTGGGAACGAGAAGACCAAATGCGACGCAAGTATCCACAACTTTTCACCGAGCCTAGTACCGAGACCAACACTGACTGAATTCAGGGACTGAATTCCTTTTTGGATGGGCGACTGTCACAACCCACAATTTCAGGTCATTTTTCCAAACTTCGATATTCTACTATTCACAAATTACTATTCATCGATCACTATTCATCGTTTTACTATTCATCGTTTTTGAGGTCAATTTGACATTCCGAGACATATTCAGAAATTTTATTATTCACTTGACACTATTCATTTCCGAGAGAAAACCACTATTCACGTGCATTACTCATGTCATCGTAAATTCAGTTTACGGGTGTTCAAATTCGCGTAACCGTATTGGTTCAGGAGCGAATTCATGCATTATTGTCAGGGACACTTCATACGGACTAGAAATAGTCTGCATATCATCATTAGGGCACTTGCATACTATTCCACTCGTAGGATATCTAAATTACTCCTTTTGGTACGATTAACGATCTACGTACGTTTATTTCAATAAACGCTAATACGCGAGCTATAAATGTGTCTAACATGTCCGACACTCCCGATTTTGATCCTAATACGTTTTTATACTCATTTCTATAATATAAAAACTACAATATTAATTTACCCGGTATTTTGGAAATTTAGCTAATACGTATCGTACGTTTAACTTAATAACGCCGGTTTTCACCAAAATTGAACGATAATCACCCTAACTCTCCGTACTTGTACCCGACTTATTTTTACAACTTTTATAACTTTATTACGTCCCGAATAACTTCAACAAAACTTATTTTTAACAAACCCGGTACCCGATTAAACTTTAAACCTAAACCTAACCTAACTATACTTAATTACTAACACTAATCTTACTAACTAATCACCCAACATCCCTCCCCTTTTCCCTCACCAAAACCGGCCAAGCCCCCCCCTTGGTCATCAAGTTTTAAATGCCTCACCAAACTTATTAAATGCTCACCAAACCAATTGTCCAAGTATATATTAAACTTTTCTTAAACCCTTTTCACTAAAATCACTTTTCTTGCAAACTAGCTAACTTTTTCTCTCATTTTCTTTGGTGTTTTGGTTCGATTTGGGTTAAACAAGGAGCAAGGAGAAGAAATTTTACAAGATCTTATTATAAACTAGTTAGTATAATCATCCTTGTTAGAGTTTTGAAATAAAAACTCAAGGATTAGTAAGCTTTTTATCATCTAAACTCTCTAAACCACCAAGTAAGTATACAAACTCATTTTTATGATTTTTACAAGTTATTATTATGTTCATATAATTTTCTTATAAGATCTTACACATGCATCATCTTGTACCACTTCATTTTTGTACATATTAACTTTGAAGCCCTAAAAATGGAAACATATGAAACTCTTGTTAGACCTAGTGGTTTGATGATATTTTAGGACCCATGACACCCTAAGAAGGTGTATGGTAGGATTAGATTAGTCTTGTGGTGTTGGAAAGTGGATTGATGGATGATGGAACTAGTTTAGAGACTTGGAAATGATTTTTGGAACTTTTGAAATACCTACTGTCCTTATTTTAAATTCGTGGGAAAATCAGTAAGTGATGACTAAGTTTTGACCAAAGATTTAGAAAATACATTCAAAAACGAAACTTTAGGCGAAAGAATCAATTAAAACGAGTTTATAACGAAGGAGTTATGATTTTTGCAAACTTAACGACGAAAACTACTTTTCCAGAAAACTGCTTGCTGTTGGGCAGAATACGATGGGTATTTTGAGGCCTTAAACGTAACTTAAAAGAGCCGAGTTGTCTAAAATATACTCGTATACACAAAGACGAATCCGTGGACATAAAGAACAAGGAAAACGGGCTTGAAACGACCAAGTTATGACCATTCTAACATCGTCAAACTATATATATATATATATATGGACACAAATAAAAATAACAACGTACGCGCTAAACGGTATATTTTCTAGTAAATATTACAAAGGACTATTTTCTTATCAAACGAATACGTATGACCCGAGAGAATACTTATACGACTTAACGACATATTTCAAGGTTTTCAATACAAGGAATTTAACGCTAACGCTTTTTAACAAGGTAGTACGACAAGTTATATACTCCTATATAAGGACTTATTTTCCTAAGTATGGAAACCATTTTTCTACGACGATAACTAGTATTTTCAAATTACGAGTGGTATGAGTATCATGTGCATGTGCATTCATTTCATTACGGCTTGATCTAAGTTAGATCATGGTTATTCATTTAGGTTGCGGCTAGTACTCGCGCCTCATTGTCCCGACTACTTTCACCTCATTGCACCATCTTTGTACCATTACTTCGAGGTGAGTTTTCATAGCCCCGTTTTAATACTATATTTTGATTTCAAATCCCACGGGGGAGAATACATTGCATTACTTATTTTTGTGTACATGCCTAAGTATAAAATTCATACATTGCTTAAGTTTCCTTATTACCACGTCTTGAAAAGTCCCCTTTTATATCATGGACCGTTAATTTCTAGTACTAAGCGGGAGTGAGTGGATAGATCTATCGAGGGTGACGCCTCCATTCGTGTTTGGGTTGCTCCAAATGGAACGAATGCATTTCATGTCTTTATTATTAGAGTGCCTGGTAAACACTCATTGGGGCCAAGTATCGTCTAGCTTCGGGGTCATGAGCTTAAGAGCCAATGTATATACTTTCCGGACATCCTAATTCATGGCAATACTTATGGCATTTATACACTTGATTTTACTTATAAACCTATGATTATTCACCAACTTTATGTTGACCGTTTTTCGCAATGTATTTCTCAGGTAACTAAGGCATTTCTCATGGCATTGCATGGAGTCACTTTGTGTATCAAGGCTGACGCGTCACTTTTGGATTTCATGCACTTTGAACTATCGTTTGATTGTACTAAACTGGTTTCTTTAAACCTTTTCTAACTTTTGGGACCTATGTTTTATAACTTTGATATTTTGAATGAATCAAACGATGTATTTTATAAACGACACTTTAGGTCGTTCAATATTTCCTTGCTTGTGTGCTATGATCCGTTACACCCTCAGGTATTCCATTCCGCTGCCATTCAGGTATTTCGGGGGTGTGACATTAATGTTGTCAAGATTCATACTGATGACAATTATGCTGATTTATTAACAAAAGGGCTTGATGTGGGTAGGTTTCAATACTTGGTAACATGTATTGGAATGCTCAATCCATAAATTTTTGATGTCTAAATACTTTTCAGTGTTGCAGGATACTTTTTAGGTACTCATATTGTTTGTATTGTATGTATGGTTTTCTACTAACTTGTATGCAGAGTTATCAAGAGCACAGTGGTAATTAACATCCAAACAGTGGAAAGATTGGTGATAATAGCAAGCAGAAAAGAGTACTTTTATTGATTATTAAGAAGAGTACATCACAACCATCAACAAAACATTGTCACCAAACTAGAAAACCATTACATCAAACATGAACCTACAACCTAACACCTACTCCATAGGTTTCTTTCCTTTTCCCTCATACTGATGCTTGCCTTTGGAAAATTTCTTTCTCTTGTCATCAAAAGAGAGTTGTTTCCTTGGACAAGCAAGTCCCAGAACTTGCTTAGGAGGCCTTGGTGCTTGAGTAGGCTTGTCAACAGCTGGCCACTTCATGTTGTTTATTGCAGTTGTCAATGCTATGGTGAGGGCCTTTGGGAGTTCTTTGGAAAGATCAAAGGTTGGATCATTCTCATCATCAGATGAAGAGCTTGAATAAAACTCTAGAGATGGAGCAGGATCAGCTGATATCTTCTTATTGGGCTTCATGCTTGAAGATGTAGCAGTTGCAGCACTTGGTGGAAAATATCCACTCCATCCAGCAGAAAGTTCTTCAGAGTCTGAGTAGTAACTAATTTCCTCATCTGAAGAGTCATCAGAAGAGATGTAGATTATTGGAAACCAACTCATGATGATGTATAGGGTTTGTGTTTATTGAAGAAGATTGTTGATGAAAGATAAAAGATGTTGAGCCCCCTTTTATATGCAAAGTCAAGGTCGAATTCTAATTAATGAATGATATTTACTCCTACTTGTTTTGGTAGGTTGGAGGAGTAAATTTGGTTATTATTGGGTTGACTTTTGGAAGATATTTTTGTGAATAGTAATTTGTTTAAAAAGTTACTTTGGGTTACTTATTATGGGTTAAGTTGGAAGTTACTTTGGTTTGCAGCAAACAACCCATATTATTGGAGTCATTGGAGTAATAAGGTGTGTATCATAGATACACAACAAATGGTTATTGATTCACCATGTCTAATCCACATAAGAATCAACTAGTCCAGAGCAAACGGCTACTGGTAAAGACTTATCAAATCCATTTATGGTTGATAGTTTACCAAAAACTAGGTTATCAACTCACCATACATCCATGTGATCAAGAGTTGGCTAGTCCATAGCAAACGGCTAATGGTAAAGACATATCAAATCCGTTGATAGCTGGTAGTTTGCTAAAAACTATGATAAGAGCAGCAAATTTTCATGTTTTATTAACCACTGCTCTTTGATATGTTGTGAAAATTTTACCACTGCTACTTCACTAGTTACCACTGCAAGAGTAATTTTTCAACTGATGAAGTAGCCGTTACAACTGTTGTGTCAGTAATCCAATTTTTACTAGCCGTTGTAAAAATAACCGTCATTCCTTATTAATAGGGTAAAATCTTTTGTGAATTATCAACTTACTTATTATAAATAATTCTTTTTCCAAAGATAATTCTTTCTAAAGATAATTCACATTGCGCATCTTCTCAACCCTATTAGTATAAATTGATCATCATACGGCTTGCTTTTATCTTGATTACTAACACTTTCATTCTCTTTTTCACAAATATCATGGCGATTCTAAAATTTGTCGAGGAGCACAACCAAGTGGCCTACTTACAAAAGTCAAACGAGAAGAGTGGCCCTGTTTTTCATCACATTGTGTATTTTCTAAACACAACTCATATACGGTATGCCTTAACTATTAATCCCACAATCTATGTCTCTCATATCAAACAGTTCTGGAACACTGTGGAGTCCATAACTCTTGAACAGGGAGACACACAAGAATCTGTGGATGCTCTAAGAGCCACAGTTGATGGGGTAACTATTGATGTTACTGAGTCATCCTTGAGGAGAATTCTCCAATTGGATGATCTCAATGGTATCATCACATTACCTAATTCAGAAATTTTTACTAATATTGCTTTAATGAGGTATGATACATCTGAACAAAAAGTTACTTTTCGAAAAGGATGTTTTTGTCCCCATTGGAGATTTTTAATTCATACTCTTTTACATTGCCTAAGTCCTAAGAAAACTTCTTATGAACAATTTGCATCAACCATGGCTTATCCTTTGGTTTGTTTGGCAACAGATAGGACTTTCAATTTTTCAAAGTTTATTTTCAATAATATGAAAGGCAATGTAAAGAGTCAATATAAATTTTTGATGTATCCAAGGTTTGTGCAAGCAGTGTTAAATGAGTTTCAACTGCACCTTCACAAAAGAATTTATGAACCTTCCACTATTAAGCCAAAAGTTTTTCAAAATATGTCTAAGGCTTCAGAACTTTGGAATGGGGAGGTTCATCCTTTTTTGCCTCAAATGCTTGCTAAAGTTGCTCAAGTCCAGGGTGAGGATGCATCAATCCCAGCTGCATCTCAAAACACACCCACTATTGTTGTTCCACAAATTCAACATACCCCTGCTATCACTCACACTTATGAGAGAAGGTCTATACAACCAACTTCTCTCATCTCAACATTGCATGTTGCTGAGCCTTTTGGTTTAGGAACAAGCAGTGGTGGTTCAAGGCTTCATCCTAGTCCAACTAGGGAAGAGCCTGAATCAATGCCTCATGATTCACCTCTCCCAGCAGGTTACACAGTTGGAAGTGATGAAGGCAGTGTGCAACAAAATGAATTGATGGACATTTGTACCAAGTTAGTCAAGCAGGTTCAAGCTCTGGAGAAAGACCTGGCACAGACCAAAGAACAACATGCCATAGAGCTGAAGACATTGAAGGATGAGATTCAAAGATTGCAGAATGAAGTTGAGAATCTCAAGAAGCAAAGATCTCAGGTTGTATCATCATCATCTTCACCTTCAGATGAGTTTTCTGCAAGTTCTACTAAAGTTTTGGGAGATTCTTCCAAACAGGGGAGGAAAATAGATGCAGAGCTTAAGGGGAGGAGTAAAAATTTTGATAAAGATTTTGCTGAGCTCAATGATTCTGACAATGCTCAAGCAAAAGATGATGTAGCTGAGACTGAGGGGAGGAAATTGGATTTTGAAGATATGGATGCTGATGCAGGTTTTAACCTTGATGATTTAGTTGGAACTGCTCAACCAATTTCCACTGAAGCAGAACAAGTCCCCACTGATCAATCTTTTCCTATTGCAAGAGAAAAGGTTACCACTGCTACTCAAAAAGTTACCACTGCAGAGGAAGAAGCTGCCAGAATAAGATCAGTTAAAGGAAAGGCTATTGTAATTGCTTCAGATCAAGAGTCAAGAAAGATTTCTAAGTATGAACAAGCTCAGATTGATTTTGATGCAAGATTAGCAGAGCAACAACAAGCTGAAGAGTATGAAAGAAAGAAAAAGCTTAAAGAAGATGAAGTTGCTAGCTTTATGGAAGCAACTAGGTTAGATAAACTTGAAGCAGTAATGGCACAACCACTTTCAGTTGTTTCACCTATGATCATGCATGAGAAACCTCCATTGTTTACTTATGTGCCTACAGAAGAAGAGATTGATTACTTGATTAACAATGATCAAATAATCAGGAAGAAGGCCATTGAACTGATTTTCAATACAACCTTGAATGAAGAACAAAGGTCTGCTCAACTTAAAGATTTCATTCAGATGAAGAATCAGCAGGCTCTTGATGAAATCATTGGGGATGTTAGAAAAGGTCAAAAGAAGTAAAGAAAACCTACAAAGGCACAGATCATTGCTGAGATGAGGACTTTTTGTTGCCATGTTGGTAATATGAAGATGGCTCAATTCAAAGGAATGTCACATGATCAGATTGAAGGAATTTATTACAAGATCAAAAGACAAGATAGTAAATTCATTCCAATGGATCAAGAACCAATAACATTTAAGGCAAAAAGGACTGGAGTGAGTCTTGAATCAAAAGAAGTAAAGAAGTTGAAGACTCAAAAATCATCTCAAGCAGAAGAAGGTCCTAGCAAGTTGACAAAAGAGCAAGTTACAAACATGGTATTCATAGAGACTGATGTACTTAATATTGAACCTCTACAAGCAAGATATCCAGTAGTTGGTTGGGAAATCTTTTCTGATAGTTTTGGTGTAGCTTGGAAGATCATCAGAACTGGAAGTATCACAAATATTTGCAGAGATTTTGAAGATATTGTTAGATCTTGTGATAGAGAAGATTTAGATACCTTGTGGAGAACTGTTCAAGATCAGTTTAAGAAGGGTGAACTTGTTGATGTCAAAGCTAAGGAGTTATGGGTTCACTTCAGAAGATTATATGAACCTGATCCAAGTGATAGATATTGGAGATTTGAAGCTCATGGTACAAGAACCTTGTGGAAATTCTATGATTCAAGTTCTGTGCATCATATTTCTACTCAAGATGGAGTTGATGTCTTTATGCTGGCTGAGAAAGAATATCCATTGAGAGCTGGAGTATTGACAGTGATGTTGTCAGAGAAACTTAGATGCTGGGAAAGAACTCAAGTTGTAGATGATTTGTTACAAAGGATTTATGATCAAAGTGTGAAAGCTGATAAAGAGTTAAGAAGAAGAAGATAAGTGTTTGGAAGAATTCCCATATCCTCATGGTTGCTGTATACTTGAAGAAACTTATTGATTTAGGTATTAATCATAAGTTAGGGGAGGATTTTTGGGAATTATACTAACAGTTACCACGGCTAAGAGAAGAAGTTACAACTGCAGAAGATTGTACTTGCAGTGGAAACTCATTACCACTGCAAGAACATATATTACCACTGCTTATTAGATAACTGTTAGGAAACGTGTTATAGATAAATATAGAATAGATCTTGTGTATATCTTATTCTATTAGCTTTATACTTATCTTGTAGAAGAGGACTCCTTGTGCTATAAAAGGAGATCCTAGGTTAAAGGTTTAATATACGTTTTTCTAGAGCTTCAAGGTGTAACCCTAGTGATATCAAGATCACTCGTATTATTATCATTAATAATATTGGAGCTAATAGTTTGTTTACATACATTTTTTATATACAATTGTCTTACTCACAATCAAACTTCTAAGTGTTACTAGTAGATTCCGCATACTTAGTGATATAATTCAAAGTATCAATCTAACATAAGTTCAAAGTGTTTAGATCCATCACAATGTGACCCCCTTGCGATCCGACACCATCCGGTTGGTGCAAAGCGGATGTGCATTCCATGGACTTCGTTCCGAAGATCCAAATCAACATCTTAAGGACTTCCTTAAAATCGTAGACTCTATAGACCTAGATGTTGCAACTAGAGAGACAACCCGATTACGCCTATTCCAATTCTCTCTACGTGATCAAGCTAGTCAATGGCTTGAGCGTTTACCCGCGGGATCCATCACCACATGGGATGATCTCACCACTCATTTCCTTGCTCAATTTTTCCCCCCGGGGAGAACTACTAAGCTTAGAAATGACATCTTGATGTTTCAACAACGTCAAAATGAATCTCTTTATGAAGCATGGACTCGTTTCAAGGACTTACTCCAAAAAGTCCCTCATCATGGCATAGATCTTTGGCTCCAAGTCCAAATCTTTTATGACCATATCGATCTCTCCACAAGGCAAGCCATTGACCAATCGGCCGGTGGTAAGCTACGTGATCTAAGTGCGGAACAATCATGGGAACTCATAGATGATCTTGCTCTCTATGACAACGAAAGTTGGAATGATCCCCGTAATTTGAACAAAACGGTCAAGGCAATATCTTTGCCTTCGAACAACTCTAGCACTCCCGACCGTAGGATCATGGAACTTGAAGGTCGAGTCAAGTCTCTCATGAAATCTTACGAAGCTCAAAAACCTTCAAGCCAAGTAAGCAGAATCGCTTCTACATGTAAATTATGTAATGGCCCTCACGAGACTCATAACTGCATGGAGCTTCCAAAACATGCTTATAACGAATTCACATCATCACACGTGGGTCGAGGCCCTCGAACTTCTAACGAGGCCTATGAGGCATGGAAGGATAAACCTAATTTCAAAGGGTACCAAACGCGGAGCGTATCCTTCAATGACTCCTCACCACTCACTTGGTCCGAGCATTTTCCATCACAAAGCATTCCTAGGCAAAGCTGTGAAGATGCTCTGCGAATATTCATTCTATCTCAAGAATTACAGCTCTCTACGCTCGAGGCTAAATTTAGACAACAGCCGGCCGATATGAATAACAAGATTTGTAATCTGTTAACTGCTGTCAAAGAGCATGTTGTTAATAAACCTATTCACGTTGATGAGGTCAAGTCTGTTACCATCATGAGTCCGCCAACCTCCCCTGTGAAAATAAAAAGTCCTAGTAAGCTATTCAAACATCTATCACCAAAAAGAAAAGAACCTGTCAACCCCCTAGGACCAATCCATTTCGTAAACACAATCACCACGATATCTGCTTCTACACCTAACCTGAACCAACAAGCTGAAAAAATTGGTCATACAGCTAAAGATGAGGCCTCAAGGGTGGACCACGATTTGGCCAGAAGCCATACCAACTCATCCGAGCAGTGCGTCACGCAAGAATCTAGCAAATCGGATGAAGGGAAAGAGAGATCGGAAGAGCATATGAGAAATCCAGCCATTTTGGGTAAATCTATTTTAGAGGAGCCCGAGAGAAAAATGGAGGATGTTACCAGTGGGAGTAGCGATAGGACTAATGAAAGCAACCCTAAAGTTTTTAAGATCTCCTGCACCATTAAGGAAAAGCTTTTAACCGATAGTCATATAGATCCTAGCTTCCCAGACAACATAATACCCCTTTCCCTATACCAAGAAGCCTTCCCAGAACGCATAGTGTGCGAGAGAGTCGATAATGCAAGGGTAATAAGAAATCTGTCAATTATGATTGGAGAACTTGTTTACAATATTGCCCTCACTGTGGTCGATGATGTGGACCCTCTCACCAATCGAACATTAACCAACCTTGTTCTTGGGAAACCATTTATCAATGAATCGGGAGTAATCCTTGATGAGAAGGATGGAAGTGCATTGTTCACCAATGGTGTTAAGAAGGTAATTTTTCGTAGGGATAATGAGGAGGTATATGAGTATCATCCTTCCCTTGAGGGAAATCTATATGGATTAAGGGATGGAGAATCGGGGAAGATAAGACGGCGTGATCCGAATAATCTCAAAATTCCCTGCATGATCGGTCATAAGTACTTCGATAAAGTCTACATTAACGTATTCCTGCCTAAGAATTTTATGTCCCTATTCCATTATAACAATATCTGCAGATGGGGAATGATTTATAAGGGAGAGAAAGTGGTTGGTAAAGATCATGAAATCCAGGTGTTCGTAGGAAATATGGCATTCACTATGGAATTCACGATTGTGGACAACATCGAAGACTATGTCGACCCTAGGTTATCATAAGTCATTTTTGGAGCACCCTTTTGTGAAATCACTAATTTGATAGTTGATGACCGGAACGGAATCATGACCTTCGCTGATGGAATTAGGAGGGTTTCATACCAAACGCCGTACAAGAGAAAAGACCTTAAGGAAATCGATTGTGACGGGCTTGATAGGATAAGTTCCCAACTTATTTTATATGATGATGATGTTCGGAGAGGGTGCAAGAACACTTCTGATTTATCATGTGGATTCTTTAAGGATGTTAGTAAGCTTGATTCTAAGTATCAAGAAGATGTCTTCGAGTTCGAAGACCCGAAATACTTACACTATAAAAGCGATACTGGTTTAGAAGACGACCTAGAGAGTGAAACCAACGATGAGGTCACGTAGTAACCCATGACCTTGAGTCTAGCTACAAGACTCGTAAATAAAGAAAAGCGCTTCTTGGGAGGCAACCCATGCTTTGTGTGATTTTTATTTTATGTGTTTGTTATTTGTTTCCGTATGCATGCTTTATTTTTATTGTTGGTAGATCATGTTTCTAAATTAAAAAGTGGAAATACTTTACTTTGTTGTTTTGGCCTAGTCTTAACTCCACCTAAAGGTATTTTTGCAAAAGATAAGTGTAAGGGGAAACCCCAAATATGTTTTTAAGAAACAAACCGATCATGATTCTCCACAATATTAAATGAACATGTATATTCGTATTTGTTAGAGTCAAATGCTTGTATTGAGTCATAATGAAGTTTTGCAGGATTTTCCAGGAAGTAGGACCAAGTTTTTCCAGAAATTTTCCAGAAACTTAACATAAGAATTTCTGCAGGTCACTTCTGACGGCGTCACGAGTTTACTCTTGACGGCGTCACGTGTAAAAATCTGGAAATTTTACCGGTTTTGTTTTTCTAACGGAGTTTTAAAGTTTTTGTTGAATTATTAAGTTTTATAATCTCCAGGAAATCTGCAAACTTCATTCCACAAGCATTATATCTTATTTTGTTTTCTAGGATTTAGTAACTTATGTAGATTGCCGCCGATTTTATGCGAGGTTGTCTTGTTTGTTTTCTCAGGATTTACAGGTTATGTATGACAAGATGATGATTTATATTCTGGAAGGGAAGCTTTGATTGTTCATTTTCTTGGAGGAAGATTTAACCTGGCCAACTTATTATCCATACCAAGCGAATCAGGGGAGTATTTGATTTCATTTGTTTTACTTATTTCACTTTTACATTCTTTACTTGAACATTGGGGACAATGTTCATCTTAAGTGTAAGGGGAGGGTAAAATGATGATACCTTACAGATATGCTTTCGCTTGAGTTTGTTTGTTTAATGGTAGATGTGTAAAAAAAACTATGAGAAATACTTGTTAGTGCAATTTTAGCACCAAATTTAAATTTTTTTACAACATTTAGGAGTGAAACTTTAGCCATAGCAAGCGTCTCATGGATAGGAGATCATATGACTAGCACAAAACCGTATATTCAGAAAAATTTTCCACCCAAATATGTGAGGTTCGCCTTTAGATTTGATAGGAAAAGCATTTACTATTAGTGCTTATGAGTGTACCGGTAGCATTTAGATTCTAGAACTTGCGTTAGTGATGCATCCCGAGACCGCTAGTGAGACTACATTCGTGTAGTAGGATTTACTACATGATATGAGGCATTAGGATCACCCTTGTGTTAAACCCGTATTATAATTACTTGACCATTTAAGTCATATTACTTGGCTAGTTAAGTCAATTAATTTTTCCTACACCTTAGCGTTGTACTCATTTTTAGTACACGAAACACCTAGTACACCCCTCCGAGCCTATCTTTTCGTTTCTAACTTTAAGCATTTTACTTAAAGGAAGAATTTGTTACACCCCACTTAAATGTACAACCAAATCGCCTTAGCCTTCCGTGTATGCGCTCATCTTTAGTGCATTATTGTTATTTGTTAAACCCTAAGTTAACTATCTAATTGATTACATGGTTGCTAAGTCGAGTCATATCCTTGTACATATTGTTTTGGGACGATTGGGACTCATGGGTAAAGTACTTATTTTATGGAGTAATGGGGAAGAACATCATTTATTACCCCCATATGTGCGTTAATCTTAAAAGTACTCCAAGTGTTTTGATTTTCTTAATTCGAATCATTAGATTAGTTTATTGTAAAGTATGTAAAAATTCAAGTGTAAGGGGAATTTCCATTCCCTATGATGTATTATTTTGGATGGTAGGGTAAGAGTGTATGCAAAAAAAAAAAAAAAAAAAAAAAAAAAAAAAAAAAAATCGAAAAAATCAAGAAAAAGAAAAAAAAAATAGAAAAGGAAAGGAGAAAAACATACGGACTACCATCCTTTTTATTCTATGTTCATTTTATGTTTTCGTTATTTTTCATTTATTAGCTTAAGTTGAGTCTAGTCTTGGCTTAGCAACGCCATATTGTACATATAATTAACCAAGATTTTTAACTCGCCACCAGTAAAGAATGCCTATATCCAACAAAACCGTGTATTTCATATCCCTACACTTAACGTTACAACCCTTTTAAAGACCTCTTTGATAGTTTATCCTAGGTGCTTATGCCATGTGGAGGAGGTTTGATCCTTTCCCAAGCCTATGGTAATCTATTTTGCTATGACAGGTAGTGAGAGATATCTTCCGTTTCCATATTGTAATTTTTATTTTATTACACCCGAGAGATGTGAGTATCTAAACACTATTTGTGAGGTGCTAGTATATGACCTCCGTGCTTGTCTTTGGTCTTTAGTGGAACGATTATTTGTTGTAATTACTTTTATATTAGTGTTAAATGACCCCTAACTTGTATTTTGACTAGAATAAAAGCGCATTTGCTTGAGGACAAGCAAATCTCAAGTGTAAGGGTATATGATGAGGCGAAAAATGAACCACTTTTAGGGGGTCATTTAAGCCCGGAATTGAATTTATTTGATCAAATATTGCCCTAAATCGTTCCTTTTGTGATTTTAGGTACTTTGGGAGTGAAATCTGGAAAAGGAAGCAATTCGGACGTTTTTGAAGCTGGGAACAGTGTGTGACGGCGTCAAGAGCATTATCCTGACGGCGTCAAGAGTAAAAGGCATGACGGCCCAGTACTGAAATGAAGGTGTCACAAGGAAGAGCGTCAAGAGTTAAATACGTGACGTCCTGGAAAAACTTAATACATGACGGCGTCAGATATAGATCAAGGCAGTCCGAGGATTCTTTTGGCGGGGAGATGACGACGTCACAAGGTTGTTCTTGACGCCGTCAGCCTCAATTTTTTATATATAGTTTTCTAATTTTCATTCATTAGGAGGAACAAGTTTTGGAGAAACCCTAAGGCCGAACCACATACGAATTTTACAGGTTTTTCTAGGGTTTTCAGCCCTTGAACCCTTACATGTGTAATTGAGATAAGTGTTTTTTTAATTCAATCAATATGTCTATGTGTTGGTTGTCTATATCTTGTGCTTGTCTTGATTCCACCATGCTAGGCTAGATTTATCTTGTGTTTGATTAGATCTAATGAAACCTAGATGTTGATTATGTGTTGATTACTTGTTTATGGTTGTATTGGATGAATGATTTCAATGTTAGGCTTAAGAAAACTGGCAGATCTCCAATTGGTAACATGCTTGAACGTCTTAGGAAACATGAACCGATGTGTACTAGGTTTTATTGGTTGTATTTAATGCATGAGTAAATTCTAATAATCCCATGTTAGGAGCTTCTTAGCCGGCTCGACATAGGAGTGAAGTAGGCACTCATAGGATTGGGGAGTTTAGTACGCCACCCCATGAATGGTATTAAGGAATACAATCCATCATCCACGCAACTATAACAAGTAATTAACGTGTAAAAGATATCTAGGGAGTAATGAAATCTAAGTAAACACAATTTCTCCACTTATTGCTCACAACCTTAGTTTAATTTAGTTTTATTTTCATTTCTAGTATTTTATTTTCATTGCATCTTTAGTATTGGGTTAGTTGACTAGCAACTAATTCCGCCCAAATCCTTAAAACCCGAGATATTTATTTGCTTTCAAAAAAATATAAAAATACAAAAAGAATCATCTCTCATCCCTAGAACTAGTATTTAGGTTTTCTAATCCTAGCGACACTATTCCTAGCTGAACGATCAATCCCCCGGTACTTGTCACTATACTATACTACAACGATCAGGTACACTACCTGGTGGGGGTTGTAAGCTTCTCAAGATCCCTTGAGAGGTAAAGCCTGGTGCAAACCCCACGCATCAGCAACCAAACAAAAGATGCAGAAGAGGTTGCCCCCTTCTTGTTACTTTATTAGAAAGAAGAGAGAAGTCAGAAACATGGGTGAAAACCCATGTGCATGCTAATGTTTTTGTTCACCGAGACACTAGCTTGACTTGATCCCCGCATTCACTGGTTCTTGGGGAAGTAAGTGGAAGAGACAATCTTCATCGGACTTTCATTCAGGACGTTTGGATAAACATTGAAGTGCATGAAAGTTCCACACCGATGAGATATACTCGGCTTGAAAGAATGATAACTGAAGATGCCGGGGTCAAAGATGGTATCCTCACTCCCAAATGAGTGACGGAGAGGGGAAGTCACATCAAATGTGAGGAACGGAAAGAAGATCATGATAACAATCTTGATAAGATCATCATCTTCAAATGGAGACGTCATAATTTCCATATTAAGAGTTTCATCATGTAAGCTCATTTGGTCAAGAAATATTTCGGGTGGGAGGGTCGGGATTTTGACATCAAGCAAATTCTCATGATTGAGAACATCCCCCCCTGGGTCACACAAAACATCTTTGTCTAGATCAAAGTATAAATGATCATACTCCGGAAGAGATATGACGTGAGAATTCCTCTTGATCAAGATCAAAGTGAAATGAATCATATTCTAGAAGAGAAAGATGAGCATGAGTAGTGGTACTGCCACTACTCGTCTCTTCTGTAAAATCAAAACCAAATGATTCGTAAGTCGAGAGAGAATACTTGGGATGAGAAGTGGGATTGCCACTTAATGATTCGATCTTAGAAATGAGAAGATTGATATTCATTAATTTTTCACCAAGAGCTACATCTTGGATTTCCGTATCAATATCTTTATCATTCTCTTCTTCTAAGCTGACGAGATCAGAAGGTAACTCCTCCACATAATTGATGTCTCCACAAGATAAAGAATAATCATCATCGTCAGAATCGGAGAACATCTCATCAATAGGAGGTAGATCATACTTTTCTGCCGTATTAAAAGTATATTTTTCAAATTCGGGTAAAGAATCCTTGAGCTCGGGCTCCAGATGATCTAACGGCTTATCATAAACATCCATTGGGGGAAGAGATGGTTCATCGGATATCATCTTTTCAAGTAAAGGGATGTCTCCCCCCAGACTACATTCTTCATTCTTTGATGAGATTGGATCATCCTCGAAGAAGACCTCGAGCTCTTCCATGGTGATATTACTTCCCTCAATTGGTTTCAGAGAAGGGGAAGAGTCAGAAATGATTTGTTCAGAAGATAGAGTGGGATTGCCACTCGGAGATTGAATGATATCTTCTTCAAAAGGTTCATCCTCGTCACTCTCATCGGAGTAAATAGTATTAGGATGACCTAGTCCTTGTTGGCAATATTGATTTATATAACTTTCTGGCTTACCAAGGACCTCAATTTGTGCAATCTTTGCGGGAATGTAATCAGAATGATGAGCACTCAAATCAATGGTAGAGTGATAATGAACTTCAGTATTCCACTGATAGTGATGATGTGTCATATTCTCGATAAATCATAAGCTTCTTGTGGACTTTTCCGCATGAGATTTCCACCGGCAGCCAACATGATTTTGTCTCGATCAATCGAAGTTATACCATGATAAAAGGTTATGATTTGATTAAGAAGCAAAATTTGGTGATTAGGACATTTCCATAACAAAGATTTGAATCTTTCCCAAGCTTCAAATACGGTTTCCATGTGCAATTGTCGGAAATTCAGAATGTCTTTCCTAAGCTGCACCGATTTAGAATGTGGAAAGTATTTTGATAGAAACTTGAGGAACATTTCTTCCCAAGTATGAATTGAGTGGGTTTTAAGAGCATAAAACTAAGATTCAGCGTGGTGGGATAAAGAGAATGGAAATAGATTCAAACGAATGCTATTTTGAGAAACTCATTTTTGTTTCATGGATTGAGTGATAGATATGAACTTGTTTAGGTGCTTGTTTGCATCCTCATTTCGAAATCCGTGAAATTGGCAATTTTGCCGGATCAGTCGAACCATATGATTTTTCAATTTGAAATTGGTTCCTGGAACTGATGTTGGAGTTATCGGTCCTCCTCTACCGATAAGTGTTGGACGATAGAAATCCTCCATGGTCCGAGGATCATGGGGATGATATGGTGAGGAATCAATCATTGTGGAGAATTAAACAGTGAGAGGGTGAAGAGATAAGAATTAATCATTTAAGAGGATAACGAGGATTCTTTTTGGATTTTTATGACGGGAAAATAGTTTATGATAAAACGGGTGCGCATGCACTAAAGACAAAACCAATTAAAACAAGACAGAGGCAAAACAACAGAGAACTTAAACCAATAATCACAATGTGAATGGCTTCTTTGAAAAAGGTACACCAATGCACAAGGATACAAAGGCAAGTTTTTATCTTTGGTTTGGGAACTTATTAATGTTCATACCCCCAGTTGGTAGGTATTCTGCCTTGGTTCTCGACAATGTATTTTATGTATTTATTAATAGAAAAACAAAATGTTTTTGGCTTTTTGGGTGTGTGAAAAAACTTTTGGAAATATTTTTTGTATTGATTCGTTAACCGAAATCGTTTCCTTTAAGATTATTCACAAGGTGGCGGAAGAGAAGAATGGATCTCTTTTTAGTTCGCAATTTAATATCAGAACTTACTTTTACCACTTGTATAGGTTGTAATCTTAAAGAAACCAAAGTAATTTAACTTCACGATTTGTTTTGTTGTTTTTTTTTTTTTTTTTTTTTTTTTTTTTTTTTTTGGTGTTGTTAACACTTTAGGAAAAGTGTTAATGACTTTTTCTGATATGATTAAGATTTTTACAAAAATTTACAAAGTGGTGAAATTTGTATAAGGAGGGTTTTGAAAATCACTAAACTGCTAAACGATTTTAAAACACGCAACAACCTCCCCGGCAGCGGCGCCAAAATTTGACTCCGCCCAAACCAACCTCTTAACCTGGTGTGGTAAATAGTCCAAGTCAAGGAGAAAGTGATCAATTTATGATCCGGTGTAAGAACAGTGTTTTTCCGGGTCGTTATGTCCCGACGAGATTGAAATTGTACTTTTGGAAAACGTTTGAGTGATTCAGTGATTGAGAAAGTAACCAGATAATGATTTGGAGTTTATTACACTACTGGAATTGATTGGGATTAACCTAAATAAACAGTATTAACAATTACAGGAAACAAATATGTATAAACGTAAACCAAATTTAAAACAAGTGCGATTGTGTACAGAGAAAAAGGTGAGTTTTAAACAAAATTAAACTAGAGGGGGTGAAAGTGACTTTTCTACAAACTTAATATTAAAATAAAATTTAATTAAAAAGAAAATTATTTTATTATTTAATATTAATTAAAATATATTTAATAATTATTTAAAACTAATTTGAACTACTTTTAAATTAAGAAAAATACTAAAAGGACTTAGAAAACTATCAATTTTTTTATAAAACTACTTAACCATTAAAGGAATCCTAAAAAATTATAAAAAGTTTATAAAAATTATATTTAAACTATTTTACTAATTATTTACTTAATTAAAATTTAAAACCTATTTAAACTAAATTAATTATGAAAAATGCTAAATGAACAGTAAGAATTATGAAATTTTTTCTAAAAATACTTTATTAATTATAAAAGCTAGAAAAAAATATAAAAAGGTACTATTGCTTATAAATAAGCAGAAAAGAAATTTATTTTTGGCTTTTTTTGACTAAAACTATTTAAACTTAAATTAATTATAATAAATACTAAATAAACTCAGAGAATTATGAAATTTTTTTTGAAACTATTTTAATATATAAGAAAATTAGGAAAAATATAAAATTGAAAATTGCTTTTTGAAAAAGCTGAATAATAAGCCAAATGGCTTAAATAGAAGCTATCACTTAATTTATTTTTGGCTTTTCTTGGATTTTCTTTTACAAAACTATTTTAATACTAAAAATGAGCAACTTTTACAAAGACAAACTTTTTATAGCTTAAAAGTAAGCAGTGTGCAAGTTTAAATGCTTGAGAGAAGCTTATTAGGAATTTTTGATGGATTTTGAATGAAATAAGTTATTGATAAGTCACCACAGACAAAAATAACCTCTATCCAACTTTTATGCACACAAATAAGCTAGAATGAACCAATAAGCACAAGGAAATAAGCCAGAGATCACAAAAAAGCACTATCCAAAATACACAGGCCAAACAAGCCAAATTGAGGACTTGTAGCCCTTTGTGGGGCCTACCAGAGAGATTGGGGGTCCAATCTAAGGCTTGATCTGAAAAAAATGGATGAGGGGCTTTCCAATAAGCCAGGGGTCAGGTCCTAAGGTCTACTAATAAGCTAGTTGTGGGCTTATGAAGTTGGGTGAAAACTGTGGTGCAGGGCACTAAATGGGTCAAACTGTCAAATTTGGGCTACTAAATAAGCAGTTAAGAAAAAAATCCTAAAAATAAAATAAAAATACAAGCTTGTAAACAAGCTATCAAATAAGCTACAAACCAATTTTCAGGTCAAATGGTCAAGAAATGAAGAAATTAAAAATGCTACACTAAGGGGCTGTTATAAGCGGGCAAAAACATGCCAAAGGGGGCTGAAAAGCTGATAAGAAAAATTTAAAACATTTTCAAAAAAATATGAGAAACTATATTACCATCCAATTAACTTGAAAACCAAATTTCAGGTAAGAAGGGCTTAAAATGAAGAAATGAAAAATCAAAAACCACTTTTGCTGTTGAAAACGCGTTTTTGCACCCCGAAAAAGTGGATTCAGCCCTATAAGAAAAATTCTAAAAATTAAAATTAAAATACCACTAAGTAAATAAACTATTAGAGCACATTATCCATAAATTTTGTGAGATTTAGTTGAAAATTGAAGAAATGAAAAATAAAAGACTAAAAATGCTGTTTGGAACTTTTTTGACTTTTTCTTGTTTGATCAAGTTTGACCAAATTGAATTTCAAATGCTCAAATCAGAATCTAGATGTTATGATTAGATTAATTATGATTTGTTTTAGCTAAATGTAACTATATTATAACTATCCCTAAGAATTTAGAACTTTAAAGCACCTACTGTGAACACAAATCCAAGTATGACCTAATTTTGACTTTTACCTAAATGAGATGCAAATTTTATGACCAAAACACTGCTATCTATCTTAATATAAGCTAATGAGACCAAATGTTACCCAAAAAACTATCTAAACAGTACTTTTCTCTACTAAGCCAAACACCCCTTAATGTTGACTGTTGTGAAGTTTTGCAAAGTAAGTGAGTGTTTAAGCTATGCTACTTATTTAGACTGACCATATATGCCATATTAGACCTATGTCAACTAAGATTCACTGAGATTGAGTCCAAAATAAACCTAAGCCATGAGACACTAAGTGAGACAGTGAAATGCAAACTTGAGCTAATAAGTGATTCAGTGAACTACTAAGCATATAAAAGCGTTAAACCAACTCAAAAACATCAAGTCATAGAAATAAGCAATTTCAAGCTATGCTACAGGAAAAGCTTAAATATGGAAAATGGCTTACAAGCATCTTGTGAGCTCAAAACAAAGTACCCATGTGTAAACACCCTGTCCTAAAGCTTCCCTTGAAGCACCATACCAAGGCCATCCACAAGCAACCATGTTCCTTGCATCTTGTCTGCTTCATTGGTGATTTTTGATTTTTTCACTATTTTTTTTTTGTATTTTTGGATTTTTAACTAAATCTTGTTTGAATAATCAATGAGCTTATAAAAGGCTTACAAATTACTTTAAATGAGTTTAATGGAACAAAGAAACAACACTTTAACAGGTCTTAAACTAAAATAAGGAATTTCAGGGGAACTTGGAAAATGCAAATTTAGTACAACAAACTGAAACTTGTGATTAAAGGTACTTTTTCATACACTAACAATGCTTAGAGTACAATGGGAAAGCTAAAATTACATTTTTAAAAGAAAGTTACACTAATTCGACATTTATGATTTAAGCTAAAGCTACACTAACTACTGTTAACTACTACTTCTTCTTCTTGCCATCTCTCTTGATTTATAGTGACCAATAGGGTTTTCCTGGACTTTCCCACCTTCATTTTGCACCATTGGATGAGTGAAAGTAATCCTAGCCATTGAATGGGATTTGGCGGGAAAATTAGCTTTAAGCCAATTGGATTCTGACAAAGTGGGATAAGGTGTAGGGGTGGCAGGTAGGTGTTGCAGGGGTGGCAGGTGATGGGTAGCCCAGTGGAGAGAGTTGGGGTGGTGAAACCAGGTGGTATTGAGGTTGCTGGGTGTGTGAGGGAGATGGTGGTTTGGGAGGGAAAGGCGTTTGGTTAACCAAGCCATTGACCCTGGTTTTTGCAATAAAACGGGGGATGGGCTTTAGGATAGTTTGGGCTTAGGAAGGTGTTGGATCAGGTTGTGTTCATTTTGTGTTTGGATTTGGACTTGGCTTATTTTTAGACAATAAGGGTCCATTTGATGTAAAATTATGACAAGGACCCATTTTGTAGTTTCAAGAAACTTGAGGGCCTGAAATGTAAACTTCCTAAAGTTGTTACAAGGTTATTTCCTGCCAAACTTCAATAGTCCATTGACCCTGGTTTTTGGAATAAAATGAGGGATGGGCTTTGGGATAGTTTGGGCTTAGGAAGGTGTTGGATCAGGTTGTGTTCATTTTGTGTTTGGATTTGGACTTGGCTTATTTTTAGACAATAAGGGTCCATTTGATGTAAAATTATGACAAGGACCCATTTTGTAGTTTCAAGAAACTTGAGGGCCTGAAATGTAAACTTCCTAAAGTTGTTACAAGGTTATTTCCTGCCAAACTTCAATAGTCCAAGGTCATAGCTGATAATTTTCCATTTTTAAAACCAGGGACTATTTTTACCAAACTTTGAAAGTTCAGGGACCAAACTTGTAATTTCTTCAAACTTTTCACCAAGGAACCAATAATGACACCTTGTGAATTCCCAAGGACCTTTGTTCACTTTTCATCCAAATCCAATGCTTAGGGGCCATTTCTGTCAATTTCCAAACTTGAGGGACCATTTCTGCCAATTTTGCAAACTTTTGCTCCAAGGACTATTTTTGGCATTTTGTGATTCCTCAGGGTGTGATTTGACAATCTGAGCTCAAAAGTGGTAATTTGCTTTCCTGGCTCTGGCGTTTGACACGTTTTCCAAACTCGTGCTCGTTTTTGTCCTTTTTGGCATGATTTATACCAATTTCTTAAATATCTGTTCCTGCACAATCACAAACACAAAAACACAATATATTTGGCAATTATGGTTAGTTTGTGTCTGTTCTGGTCTTAATTTGGCCAGAAAAAGGTGTGTGAGTAAGCACACATCACTTATGTACACATAACAGTGCATAACCCACAATTTTCAAAGAAAGGACCCAGTTGTAAATTTTGTTGCAACAATCCTAAATGAAAAAGAAGACTTCTCACAAAATGATTATCAATGTCTTCTTAATCTTGAGCATAATTTATTCAAAATGTTTCAAAAAGTTTTCAAAACTTTTCAAAATTTTGCTCAAGATTTTACTCCCTCAAATCCTTAAAAGCTTAAATTTAATCAAAATGTTCTACTTTTGAGGGGGAGTAATACAAAGATGTTCCAAAAAGGTCATGCTTAAAAGAAACTAATACGGATATAACAAACATCTGTTTCTCCCTATAAGCTATCCAAAAACAAAGGTTTTAATCCATCGGTATCAAAAATACCATGGATATGCTATATTTGAAGGGGAGAAATGTGATTAAAATGTGATCGTCATCTCAAAAGAGCTCGACTCAGATATAATCAATGGATTGACGAAGCTTAAATGTCATTAATTGAAAAGACTTGTCCTGGACGGGTAATAACTTCAAGCTAGTCTAACTAGTGATGTAAGCGTGTCTCGAATAGGAGTTGTCTAAGTAGAGTGTACCGTCTCGAGAGACTTTCTTTGAACTTGAACAGGACGGGTAATAATTTCAAGCTAGTCTAACTAGTGATGTAAGCGTGTCTCGAATCGGTCATGTTCACTCAAAATCAATCAATTCAAAAAGGTGCGAACTCTACCCAACTTGTGCAAATTTATCTTTAAAACATATAAGCACATGTGAAGGGGGAGTATTTCTGAAAAAGCAATACTCTCGAAGTGTTACCAAAGTATGTTTTATAATCATAAACACTTTGAGAGATTTTCACAAAATGGTTTTATGGCATGTGATCAATAAATCTAGGATAATCATGGAGTTATAAGGTGATTAATGTTAGGTTTATGTCCAATGATCTACCAGAGTCGGAGGGATCTACCCAAGGACAATCCCAATAGATTACAATTAGAAGTCCTTAGGTATGATTGATAAAAAAATGAGTAAAGAAATAAAAGGAGAAAGAAGGGGTTGAAGAATTTAAAAAGGAAATTTTTGAAAAAGGGTGAAAAGAAATAGCCCTCCAAATGTTCAACCTTAGGGCAGAAACCGGGTTCAATTCATATGCTAATGGTTGTTGCTAACGTGACAATGTTATTGAAGACAAGACGTCATGGACCCAGTGATGCACTGCACTTAACCTCCTAGCCACTCAGGTATCTCTTAAAAGATATTTGTTTCATTTCTCATGGAGAACCTTGCATAATCTATCGGCCTCTCACTCCGAGATGTGTTGATATTGAAAAGGTGGCACTCTGCTCCATGCCTCCGACGACTAAAACCAAAACGCACTTAATCGAGTCTAGAGCCATGAGATTCATCAAAAGATCTCTTAGGATACACTTTACTTGTGTTCGCCAAAAAGGACACAAGTAGTATAAGAGTCTTATATGATCTACGGATCTTGCCTTATTTATCATGATGGTTACTATGTTTCAAATGTTCTACAGTTGTGGGGTGATCTCCAACAACTCACCTGAATTATTGATGTACTTCGGTGGATCTTGTAAGCCCTTTCGGGGGTAGCTGATTCAGGATCGACCTTGGCTAGGATTAGAGAGAGTTTTCACACTATGTTGTTAACAACCTCTAATTCCAAACCTGTAAGTACCAGATATTTTATTGCTAACAGTTTTATGCAGGTACTCATACTTATACTTATGAAGTTCATCAACATCATCACCTCCACATACTCATAATTATGAAGTTCATACTCAAAAATATCAAGTAAAGAATGTTCAAAGACAAAAGATCAATTTAAAGACAATGAGTTACGTCAAAGTCAAGAGCTAATCAAGAATGTTAAGAACAAGTTCAAGTATCAAGTGAGGAAGACATAAGTATTAAGTTCAAAGTATTATCAAGAAGTATGAGTATGTTGGAAAAGTCAACACTGCAAATTTGTGAAGATGTTGATCAAAAGCAAGAAAGATCAAAAGACGTTACTACAAAGATCATAAAGCATGAAGGAACAAAGATTCAAGACTATTCTATGACAACACACAAAGTTCAAGACAATGAAGAGAGAAGACCTAATCATGTGGAGCATCATTCGAATGACCACCCCTTAGGGGGAGATTGTTAGCATTAAAAAATGTATAAAGAAGTGATGGTTATTCTCATACTTATAACTTTGTAACATGTCTAGAATATGTAATAGAATAGTCAAAGGGATCGTGGATTGGGCTAAGCAAATAGGTTATATGTTATGTATTAATGCTATTCCATACTTAATATGTAAAGTCCAATCCATTACAAAGCCCATCTTAAAGCCCATGAACCTTATGTAACGAAGTATATAAACACCTCAAATGAGTCATTTGAGGTGTATTCTTGAAGGTGTATGTGTGTGTGTTTTGCTTATGAAATAAAGTTCCATATTCATCTCTTTCTCTCCTTATATACACGATCCATATATATCATCAAGTCACCATCTCTACTTCATCTTTGCTTCATATTAAGTGATAAAGTTTTTATATCTAAGGTCCTACAAAAGGAAGTGTGGAAAACTAGAAGGGGGGTTGAATAGTTTACCGCTTTTTAATGTCATATTTAACTTGAATATCTTTTAGAAAACTTTTACGTTTGCTTAAAGATATAAACACAACGTTATATGTTTGATTCTTTGAAAAGCTTTTTATGTAAATAACAATTCTAACTTTACTAGTTTCATACATTGAAAAGCTTTGCTTGTGATGATCCTAACTTTGCTTGTTTAGTTATTTGAAAAGCTTTACTTTTGTTTGAAGATACAAACACATCTTTACTTGTTTAGTTCTTTGAAAAGCTTTAAATGTAACTAGCAATTCTAACTAAAGAACAACATGTAATAAGCAAAGATAAAGAAAGAAACGATCAAACCACAACACGATTGTTTATCATGGTTTGGCTACAAGGACTCTTTTTCCTTGCCCTACATCCACGCCCCGAGTTTCCAACTCGAGAGTTATAAGCACTAATCAACAAGCTCCTTTCACCGGCGGAGAAAACCTTTACAACATCGCTTACACTTTTACCGACACTAAGCTAGATGTCGAGTTCTTTTACACGGGTACAACCACTCCCATCGTCGCTTACACTTTTACCGACACTAAGCTAGATGTCGAGTTCTTTACCAAGGGTACAACCACTCCCGTTAGTTCTTTTACAAGGGTACAACAACTCCCGACACACTACATATTTTGAGGCCTAAAATACTAACCAATCACTTCTACATACATGACACAAATGAAGTATAAACTACCAAAGCTTATACATGACCAAGCTACCAAGACTTGCAACTTTAGAGTTGAAGCTTGTAACTTCTTGAATGATCTTGTGAAGTCCCTTGCTACATAAGAGAATTACACAAGACAAGTGTTACTGAGTTAGTTTAGAGAGTATGTGAAAATATGTCCTAAAAGGGTTACCTAAAACTAACAAATGGTTTGGTATTTATAGCAAACCATTCTGCAGGTCTGGTGGATACGGTGGACCCCTCAGAAGGGTTCCGCCCGTGTATCCCCAGGGTACCGCCAGGGCTGCAGTTGGTTTTTGCAATAAATCTTCCAAACCAAACAAGGTCACATTACATTACTTCTAGTCAAACACAAGACTTGCAAGCAAGCATAAGGTTAGTCAAACACTCTTTCTTACCATAAATGTATATGGACAAAGCTTGCCCTAAATGTGATGTGACATTACTATTTTAAGAAATAAATGTGATGTGACAAGACACTTTCTAATTTAAGAAATAAAAACAATGTTTTGTTTAAAAGGAAATGTAAACCTTAGTTAAACAAGACTTTAACACTTAAAGTGATGATTTACTTATAGCTAAACTTCATACTTTGTCATTAACAAAACTTAGCAAAGATCGTAAAATATAAATAATGTTTTTAGGCGATATTTGTATTAACAATCTCCCCCTTTTTGTTGATGACAAAACATAAACTTTATTTATAAGTATGTCACTAGTTTTAGTGTTAAGTCTTATAAAGTTAGTATAAAAAAAACTTGTTTTTGCAAAGATGAGGTGATAAGCACAATTTTATATAAATTCTCCCCCTTTTTGTCGAAACAAAAAGAAGAGTAGCGAAGCGGAAGTAAGACTTGCTCCCCCTTGGACGATACTCCCCCTAAATGGAGTGCCAAGAGAGGAGACATGGATTTTGAACCTACAAGAAAAAAGGTTAGTTGTCGCACAAGACAAGTCATGAAAGCATTTCATGTTTAAAACACAACTAAGAGTTGTGAAGTGAAATAATACACCACTCATGCTCCCCCTTGAATATTACTCCCCTAAATGGAGTATCAAGGAAGGAAAACATGGATAATGATCCTACAAAAAGAAAGGATAGTTTCAAAAGCACAAGATATATGTATGCCACCATAGCAAGGTATATAGTTCACTTATTATACCTAAGTGGTCAACAAACAATGCAAACCTTGTAGTAGAATGAAATTCATTTCATGTAAAATTTTGACTCTTAAAAAGTCAAAGACAAGAAATTTGGATTACACCATCCTACTTCTAAAAAGAAAAACTAAAAATAAACTAAGAGCTTAAAAAGCTACAAGAAAATCATCATTTTCCTTAATGAGAAACATTTTCCAAAAACAAGGCTAAGGTTGTTTAAGGATGAAAATTTGGATTGGATGGTTGTAGCGTGCTTTATTTTGAAGGTTGAAAGGATGACAAGGTTTTGGTTTGTTGGTTTAAATGGGAAACATTTTCCAAAAGAAACGGTTTTGTTTCATTTTGGAGACTCTAAGGTTGAGGTGTGTGAGACAAGGATTGTAGAAGATCCAAAATGTGGTTTAGTATAAACCTCATTTCTTCGGATAGCTCACGAATTTCCCTTCGAAACCCTTCACTAATGTGAGCAGTTCTTTCGCAATGATTGCAATCATGGCGGGTAAAGTTTGGTGGAAGAGTGGTTTAATATGTTGGTGGTGGATGGTTTGAACTTGAAGGAGCAAAGGTGGATGGTTGAGTAGTGTTTTTGCTTCCTTCATTTGTTGATTGAAGTGTTGTTTGTAAAACCATAATATGGTTAATTTGAGACTCAACCATACGTTTGAAGGCATGAAGGTGGTTTAAATGAGTGTCAATCTCATTATTAAGGTTTGGAAGTTTTTCCCATATGGATGCTTCTATTTTCTTATAAGAAGAAAGTAGAGATTTAAATTGTTGGGAAGGTTCTTGTGGTGATGGTTGTTGTTGTTGTGGTGGTTGTTGATTTTGAATAAAATGGCGGAAGCTTGGTTCGCTGGAAGGATTGCCATGAAGGTCTTTGTAAATTAGGTGAAACACAAATGATTGTGAGTGGGTATGACCTTGTTCATTTGGAAAAATGGATGGTCTAGCATAACGGTAAGCCAACCGTTCTACTAATGATGGTTGATGGGGTTCATCATCTAGTTGCTCAATAAGTTGTTGTTGGGTTTCCATTTGAGCAATGGTGTCAAAGAGTGACAAGGATGGTGGACTTGATGATTTGGGTGATAGGTCTTCTAATGTTTCCAAATAGGGTAGTGGTGATGTTGGAGGTGTATGGAAAAGTTCCATTGGTGTAGGTGTTGGTGATTGAGGTGATGGAGTTTTTGATGGTTGAGCTTGTTGAGAAGGTGATGATGAATCACTTGAAGGTCTAGTTGTTGGAGGAATGGTGGCCATGTTTGTGTAGCAATGTGTTGGAGAAGGTGTTGGAGTATCAATATTAAGCAATTCTTGAAAGGTAATTAATTGTTTTAGTGAGTGAGAGTTGTTCTAATATGGTTATTGGAGTTAATGGAAGATGTTTCTCACTTAGGATAATGGTTTGACACTTTACAAGTTTTGGACTTAAGAAAAATGAAAAAAAATTCTGCAGGTGTCTGGCGGAACACTTACAATACACAGGCGGAACCCTGTTTTGGGTTCCGTCTAGTCCGTTGGGCCAATTCTGGGTTACCCAGAAATTACACTGGCGGAACCCAATTTTGGGTATGATGAGTGCTCAAAGACTCATCATTTTTGTCGTATTTAAACTGCCAAAACATACAAAAACAATCAAAAAGTTATCAAAATACTTAAACTATCCCAGGGATTGTGTTTTATGTGTTTTAAATGCAAAATGAGCAAAAACAAATGAAAAACGATCAAAGTTTGCAATATTGGCAGTTTCAGTCCCCCAAGTTTCAAAACTTGTCAAAAATAGTCCCTATGCATTTATTTTGAAAGGAAAAGTCAACCCAAGGTTTTGAAAGTCAAATATCACAAAATATTATACTTGGGTCATAAGTTTTCCAAAATTACATGTTTGGTCCCGTAGATTTCAAATTTGGCAAATTAAGTCCCTGGGAATTTTGAAAAATGAAAAATGCAAAAATTGGTTCTTGGAATGTTGGTGATTGGCAATATTGGTCCTCATAAGCAATTTGGAGAAGTTACATTTTCAGCACCTCATCTTTGGAAAAATTGCAAAAATGGTCCTTGTGATAACTAAATACCAACCGGACCCTTTTTATTATAACCAAATCCAATATCCAAACCAAACAAACCCCAAGCCCAAAACCATCCCCAACCCATCTCCCATCAGGCCCACACCCCTTTTATATTAAAACCTCGGTCAAACGGTCAAAGGGGTCAACCCACCCTTTGACCCGTCTTCTTCCCCCCAACATACCAACGCAAAACCAGGCTCCATGTCTCCCCCTCCTCCTCACCTTTTTCACCCATAGCCCCCCACAATAAATGCCTCTCACCAACCTAACCAACCCCCACCACCACAATTAATATCCCTCAACCATAACACTCAGAATTGCCCCATTGTTTTTTGGCGGGAAAATTCAATCCAATGGCTAGGATTGATCAAAGCTCAATTGAATGGATGGGATATGGTCAAGGGTCAACAAGGAACCCACTGGGACATAAAAAATTCAAAGGGAAGCCATGTGGAAAAAGATGTGCTCTAATTTTTATCTCGATATATATATATATATATATATATATATATATATATATATATATATATATATATATATATATATATATATATATATATATATTTGCTCATATGAGCTTTAGTAGTAGTGTGTAGAATGTAATTTAGTTTTGTAATATTTCCTTTATCATTTGTAATCTATTCTCAGTTAATGCAATTCAAAGTTTTAAGTTTAAATATCAATTTCAATTTTCAAGTTTTAAGTTTGAATTTCAAGTGTGTTGTTTACATTTCACCAAGTGTTCTAAAGTTGTAATATAGTTTCATAAACCTAAATAACAAGTGTTTAGAAGCTGTATAAGCTTCTGTGTTAATCAAGGATAAGTTTTTAGAAAAATAGCCAAAATTCAGAAAAAATAAAAATAAAATAAAAAAATTATGAAAAAGGAAAAGACAAGCAAGGAGCACAGTAAATAATGGAAGGCTGTGGGTTAGTGTTTCATGGGAACCATTAGGATTGGTGTATGGTTCATGGTTCTTTGAAATTTGCTTGGAAGGCTTTGTAAGAATCTCATTTTGATTTTCATCATTGTAGTGTAAAAGTAATAATAGTAGTTCATTTGTGTATATCTTGTCTGTTTATTGCTTAATAGGTAATTTGTGATCATTGAATTGTGATTTGGAAGCTTGTTACTTTAGTTTTTTTTATTATCTGTGGGTTAAGAGGGTGTTTGGATTGAACTGTTTGGGGAATTGTGGTTGTTCTCAGTTGTTGTTGATTGTTTACTTAGCTCACTTAAAGTCTAAATACACCAAAACAAGTCCCTTTTTGCAGAAGTCAAAATCACAAACAAAATCATCACCACAGTTAACTGTGGTGACATTTAGACCTAAGATTTCATAAAATCAGTGCATAAGTGTGAGTTGTAAATTAATTTGATCCTTTTGTAGCTTATTATAATAGATTAAATCAACAAAAGGTGATTTGAAGTTCATAAAAGTCAAATACTCAAGTTTTGTAAAAGGTCAAAAACTGCATTGTGCAGAAATCTCAAATATGGCATGAATTATCTAGATTTTTGTGTGTTGTTTTAGCCTTTGAAACTTGTTGTGATTAAAGTCTACCAA
This sequence comes from Artemisia argyi, assembly GCA_030686995.1. NCBI lineage: Eukaryota > Viridiplantae > Streptophyta > Magnoliopsida > Asterales > Asteraceae > Artemisia > Artemisia argyi. The sequence continues at coordinate 53,685,133 of CM060707.1, forward strand.
TAGAACTATTGATTTCTACACTTGTTTGATTTTTGTAAATTATTCTTAAGGACCTTTTTGCCCTCCAAACACACTTGCAGGGCAAGGCCTTGCCCTGTGCATCAGCAGACCCAGTCACCACCATCACTTTGGTGGCTCATTGTGGCCACCTCAGTGGGTTCCACTGACCCAATCTTAGTTCATACAACCCCCCTCCTTGCAGGTTTGAGGTTTTGACCATTTATTTGACCTTGGACCCTGTAGACCCCACCTGAAACCTTTCCCAAAGGTTGTCCCCTTTTCTGTCTCAGAACCAAAATAAGCAAGTGCTTATTGTGGATTTTTGGCTTATTCAGTTGTCTTATTTGAGTGATCTTAACCTAAACCTGTCCAAAATACTTAACTGAACAAGTTTTAACCATTGTAGACCCCACATAAGTCCATTTGTGCTTATTTCTCTTCTCAGTCAACCAAAGTCAACTACTGAACAAATAAGCACTCAAAGTGCTTATTTCTGAGCTCCATAAAAAGTGTGTTTGTAAAAGTCTTTAGTTTTTAGTAGTAAATTAGTTTGGAAAAAGAAAAAACTCAAAAAACCAAATTTAATTTTAGTGGTAGCTTCTATTTAATAGAAATTATCTTTTTAATTTTCTTTTTAGCTTATTTATAAGCACTTTAGCATTTTTATATTTTTGTTAAATCTCTTTTATATTAAAGTAATTTTATAAATTTTTCCAGAATTTTCTTTTTTTTAGTGGTTTGTAGAATTAATTTAATTTAATTAATTATTAATTAATATTAAACAATTAAATAGCATAATTAGCTTTTATTAAGTAACACATAGTTTTTATAAATTTTCTAGCTTTTATATAAGTTAAAACATTTTTATAAATTTTTCTAGAATTTTTACTGTTCATTTTCTATTTTTTATAATATAATTAGTTTAATTGGTAATTAATTAATATTTAAAATAATAAATAGTAAATTAGTTTAAAAATACATAAAATCAACTTTTTATAATTTTTAGGATTCCTGTGATGGTTAATTAGATTTATAAAAATCTTCTTAATTATCTAAGTCTTTTTAGTAATTTGTAATAATTTAAATTAATATAATTAGTTAATAAATAAATAATTAGTAGTTAATTAATAATTAATAATTAAATAGTGTAAAAATAATTTTTCTTTTTTAAAATTTTCTTTATTTATTAGGATTGTAAAAATAAAAATTTCACACTCGTAGCCTTTTCTGTTCATCAGTTGTACTTTCTTTCACGTTCGTCTGTGTACGTTTTTGATTAAAACGTACGTTTTTAGGTTTTAGATCACATCTTCTTAATCTTAATTCCCGTAATCAATCACATAGCTTTCCTAAGCTATTTTGTTTAATAATTTCCAAATAATTCTCAAAACAACCCTTTTCTGTGAATAATCACCAGATCACAAAGCACGCTCAGTTACAATTCACACCTTGTCTGGATTTAACGACCTGGTGATACCTTATATTACCCGGAGCATTGGTCAAGGTAGTTTGACTTTGTTGACCATTTACTTGGTCAATCTAAGTTGACTGTTTAGCATCAATCAATTTTTGGCGCCGCTGCCGGGGAGGTGTGCGCGTTTCTGCAGCGTCTTTTGAGATTAGTGTTATCTCACCTTCATCACTGTACAAATACCACCACTTTTGTAAATTTTCATATCAAAACATAAAAAAATCATTAACACTTTTCCTAAAGTGTTAAAACACCAAAAAAAAATTGAAAACAACAAAACAGATCGTAACATTTTCTGAATCGGTTTTCTTTTAAGGTGATTCTTAAGGAGAAACGAATTTAGATTACGAGACGATACCAAAAATATTGTCCAAAAGTTTTTTCACCCATACACAAAACAAAAAAACATCCGTCTTTTCTTGTGAATAATAATTATACATAAAAACTAACCGTCACAAACCAAGACAGGACACCTACCAACTGGGGGTGTGAACATAATAAGTTCCCAAACCAAAGATTTAAAACTTGCCTTTGTATCCCTGTGAGTGATGTATCTTTCTTAAAGAAGCCACTTGCTTGTGATTATTGGTTTAAGTTCACTGTGGATTTGCCTCGATTTTGTTTTGATTGGTTTTTATCCCTAGTGCATACGCACTCGTTCTTCAAGGTCCACTAGCCCATTACGTGAGCTTGTCCGGAAACCTCGAAGACCTCGTAGACGTTCTGCACCAACAGTCGGATCTGAGATCCGTACTGTTGTCACACCCACTGTCACCATGGCGGAAAACCGCCCCATGTGTGAGCTTCTCTAAGCACCCATCGAGGGTTACAGAGATGCCATTGTTGTTCCAGCCATCGTGGCTGATAATTTCGAGCTTAAAACCGGGTTACTCAATCTTGTAACCTCAAGTCAATTCTACGGTTTTGAGAGGGACGATCCTCATGCTCACATTTGATGGTTCAATAAAATCACTTCGACCATCAAGTACAAGAATGTCCCTTGTGAAGCAATCAAACTTCTTCTCTTCCCATTCTCACTGGAGGGACAAGCCCGGATTTGGCTTGAAAAACAACCTCCTAGATCTATTGAGACATGGGAAGATCTTGTGAAAAAATTTGTGAATGAATTCTTCCCACCTTCCAAGACCAGGAGTCTTAAGAACGAAATCACCAAGTTCACTCAAAAATATGATGAATCTTTTGGTGAAGCGTGGGATCGTTTCAAAGAATTACTTCGCAAGTGTCCACATCATGGTTTCTCAGAGTTGATGCAACTCGATACTTTCTACAATGGCGTGAGCCAAGCTGATCAGGATTCTCTCAATGCCTCTGCAGGAGGTAATTTCTTGAGTAGAACCACAAAAGAAGCTTTACAGATCATAGAAAACAAGTCCAAGGTCTGCTCTACACGAAGCAAACCGATTGTTTCTCAAATCAATGCGGGTCCTTCCACTTCATCTTCTGTGGGTCAATCTAGCACGGATGCTAAGCTTGACAAGCTCACTGAAGCGATCCAAGCTTTGGTTCTCGTCAAAACAAAGAAAGTTTCATTTCCACAACATCCTCCCCCTGCTGAGGTTAAAAAAGTGGAAGTCTGTGTGACTTGTGGTGGGCCGCATGCCTACCACAATTGCACAGATACTGATGGTACTCCATATAAAGCTCATGCTATTGTCGGGTCCCAAAATCAAGGAGGCAATCAATACCGCCCTCCTATGGACCCGAACTATCGTCCTCACCATTATCCTGGACCTCCCGGTTTTAATCAAAACCAAAATGTCCAAAACCGTGGCCAGAATCAAAATAGAGTGAACCAAGGTTATCAAAACCAAGGAAACTTCAATCAGGGTCACGGTTTCCAAAATCAAAACCAAGGTTTCCAACACCAAAATCAAGGAAACTTTAACCGGAACCAAGGTCAGGGTAATTTCAATCCCGGGAACTTTCATGGAAACAATCACCAGAATCAAGGGAATTTCCATCATCAAAACCAAGGAAATTTCAACCAAGGTCCCAATCCGAACAATCGAGCTCAAAATCTCCCTAATCCGAATCAAGCCATTGTTCCAACCGGGCCTTCATCTAATGAGTTGTTAAAGCAATTCATGAAGTCCCAAGAAGAGTTGAACAAGTTGCTGGTCAGCCAGATTTCTGATATCAAGAAGTCTTTAAATGATCGACCCTCGGGCTCAGGTATTACTTTACCGAGCAAGACGACCGCTAACCCGAGGGGAGATGCTAAGGCGATCACAACACGAAGTGGTGCTTCATATGATGAACCCGAAATTCCTACTACCTCTTCTCCCTCTCCTCCAAAGGTAGTGGAACGTGAACCTGAGGTGACAAAGGACAAGGTGCAAACTCCTAGCCCACGAAGTACAGCACACGTCCAACCTCAGGATATTCCTGAAACCAGATGTAAGCCTAGAGTTGTCTTTGAACCACCAGACACTCCAGTGGACAACCCAAAATCCAAAACTTCTATTCCTTATCCATCACGTCTCAATGAACAGAAGCTCCGCGAAAAGGTTAATCACCAAATGGATAAATTTTTCCAAATCTTCCAAGATTTGCACTTTGACATTAGCTTCGCGGACGCTATTCTCTTGATGCCCAAGTTTGCATCAACAATCAAAAATCTGTTGAGTAATAAAGAAAAACTCTTTGAGATGGCAAGAACTCCTCTGAATGAGCACTGCTCAGCAGTTCTCTTGAAAAAGCTTCCTGAAAAGCTTGGAGACCCCGGGAAATTTCTCATTCCTTGTACTTTCCCGGGTATGGTTGAATGCTTCGCCTTAGCCGATCTAGGTGCTAGCATTAACCTGATGCCATATTCTGTGTGGTAGAAACTCTCTCTTCCCGAACTCACTCCCACGTGCATAACTTTAGAGCTTGCCGATCGTTCGATTTCTCGTCCTCTTGGCATTGCCGAGGACGTATTCGTTAAAGTGGGAAAGTTCCATTTTCTGGCAGATTTTGTGATTGTTGACTTTGATGCCGATTCTAGGGTTCCTCTCATTCTTGGAAGGGGATTCCTTAGGACTGGGTACGCTCTTATCGATGTATTTGAGCATGAGATCACATTGCGTATTGGAATGGAAGCCATCACCTTCAACCTAAATCAAACTTCGAGTTACTCCTCCAATTATGACTGTGAATCAGTGAACTAAATAGATGTCATCGATGTTGCTGCTGAGGAGTATGCTCAAGAGATTTTAGGTTTCATTGATGATTCTTCGAGTGAAAACCTCACTTAATCCTCTCATCCCATCATTGCCAATTCTTCTCCTTCTCTCACTCCGTTTGAGGGATGAAGAAATTGAGGCCTTTCTCAAAAGTGATTCCATTCCCGATGGAATCGATAACCATGAGATTGACCCCGAGAGGGATATTCTCCTGCTTGAGAAATTGTTAAACGAAGATCCCTATCCTCTTCCTGTTCTACCACAAACACTTCATAAGGAGGAAGTCAAAAATGTTGAGAAAACTGATGACTTTCCCGAGGTTGAACTTAAGGACTTGCCGCCTTATCTTGAATATGCATTTCTGGAGGGTGATGATAAATTACCCGCCATAATTACCAAAGACTTAAGTGTTGAGGAAAAGGCTGCTCTCATAAAGGTTTTGAAGTCTCATAAACAAGCAATTGCTTGGCGACTCTCCGACATCAAGGGCGTTGACCCTGAATTTTGTACTCACAAGATTTTAATGGAGGACGACTTCAAACCTGCAGTCCAACAACAAAGAAGGGTGAATCCAAAAATCCACGAGGTTATCAAACAAGAAGTTTTAAAACTTCTTGATGACGGATTGATTTACCCTATCTCGGACAGTCCTTGGGTTAGCTCAATTCATTGTGTTCCTAAAAAGGGTGGCATTACTGTTGTCACAAATGAGGAGAATGAGTTGATTCCAACTCGTTTGGTTACGGGTTGGCGTGTTTGCATTGACTATTGTAAGTTAAATGACGCCACCCGTAAAGATCATTTTCCTCTGCCCTTTATGGATCAGATGCTCGAGAGATTAGCGGGGAATGAGTACTATTGCTTCCTCGACGGTTTCTCGGGTTACTTTCAGATTCCCATTGATCCGCAAGATCAGGAAAAGACCACTTTCACGTGCCCCTATGGAACTTTTGCGTATAAACGTATGCCATTTGGCCTATGTAATGCTCCGGGCATGTTTCAAAGATGTATGATGGCCATATTTTCCGACATGATCGGGAAAACTATGGAGGTCTTTATAGACGATTTTTCGGTCATTGGGGATTCGTTCCAATCATGTCTCTCCCATTTAGACAGCATGCTAAAACGTTGTGAAGACACAAAGTTATGTCTAAATTGGCAGAAGAGTCACTTTATGGTCAAAGAGGGCATTGTCCTCAGCCATAAATTACAAAGAACGGGATTGAGGTTGACAGAGCCAAAGTGGACGTCGTTGCAAAATTACCTCATCCCACAACCGTAAAAGGTGTTAGGAGCTTTTTGGGTCATGCCAGTTTCTATCGTAGGTTTATTCAAGATTTTTCTAAAATCGCCCGGCCTATGACCCATCTCCTCGAAAAGGATGCTCCGTTTATCTTCTCCCTCGAGTGCATAGAAGCTTTTGAAACATTGAAGAAAAGGCTTACCGAGGCACCGATTCTTGTTGCCCCCGATTGGGACTTGCCCTTCGAGCTCATGTGTGATGCTAGTGATTATGCGATAGGGGCAGTCTTGGGGCAACGAAAAACAAAACATTTTCAGCCTATACACTATGCCAGCAAAACTATGACCGAGGCTCAAAGCCATTACACCACCACCGAAAAAGAATTATTAGCTGTGGTGTATGCTTTTGAAAAATTCCGGCCATACTTGATACTGACCAAAAGCATAGTGTATACGGATCACTCGGCTTTGAAGTACCTCTTTGCAAAACAAGAAGCAAAGCCGAGACTACTCCGTTGGGTTCTCCTCCTACAGGAATTTGATATCATAATTCGTGATAAAAAAGGAGCTGAGAACCTAGTTGCTGATCATCTCTCCCGTCTTGAAAACCCTCACCAAGATGCCTTCGAGAAAAAGGAAATAAACGAAACATTTCCTCTCGAAACCCTCAATGTGGTTTCATTTCGTGGAGACTCGATTACCCCATGGTTTGCCGACTTTGCAAACTACCTTGCGGGTAACTTTGTTGTGAAAGAGATGTCGTCCCAACAAAAAAATAAATTCTTCAAAGATGTAAAACATTACTTCTGGGACGACCCCTATCTTTTCAAAATTTGTGCGGATCAAGTCATCCGGTGGTGTGTGTATGGTTAGGAAGCCACGGAAATTTTAAAGGCTTGCCATGCTGGTCCCACAGGGGGCCACCACAATCCCAACTACACCGCCAAAAAGGTGTTTGACTCTGGCTTTTATTGGCCCACAATCTACAGGGATGCCCAAGAACTGGTCAAATCCTGTGACGCTTGTCAACGTCACGGGAATATTTCGCAAAAGAATGAAATGCCTCAAATTGCAATTCAAGTTTGTGAAATCTTTGACATCTGGGGCATCGACTTTATGGGGCCATTTCCGTCTTCTCATGGCAACAAATACATACTCGTGGCAGTTGACTACTTGTCAAAATGGGTTGAAGCGAAAGCTTTACCCACCAATGATGCCCGAGTAGTTGTGAAATTTTTAAAAGCTATTTTTGCCCGATTCGGAACTCCACGTGCTATTATTAGTGATTGTGGTACGCACTTCTGTAATGACAAATTCAACAAAGTCATGCAAAAGTACGGTGTAACTCACCGTCTTTCTACTGCGTACCACCCCCAAACAAGTGGACAAGTCGAAGTCTCCAATCGGGGCATTAAAAGAATTTTAGAAAGAACTGTAGGTGAAAATCGTGCATCGTGGTCAGATAAATTAGATGATGCACTTTGGGCTTTCCGTACGGCTTACAAAACACCCATTGGGTGTACGCCTTACAAACTTGAGTACGGGAAAGCGTGCCATCTTCCGATCGAGCTTGAGCACAAAGCCTATTGGGCTCTCAAGCATGCCACTTTTGACCTCAAAACTGCGGGTGATCATAGAAAAGTTCAACTAAATGAATTAAAAGAACTTCGTGATCAAGCTTACGAGAACTCTTTGATCTATAAAGAAAAGACAAAGAAGATTCATGACTCAAAAATCAAGAACCGCGTTTTTAACGTTGGTGATCGAGTCCTTCTTTTCAACTCTAGACTCAAGATCTTCTCGGGAAAGCTCAAAACCCGATGGACTGGTCCAGTCACTATCGCTAAGGTTTATCCTTACGGCACCGTCGAATTATCTCAAAATGACAGTCCAAATTTCAAAGTGAATGGACATCGTTTAAAGCATTACTTTGGAGAGGACATACCATCCATGGTTGTCCCGGATCTCCAAACTTTCCCCAAGGACAATTGAATTCGGGGATCGAGTCAAGCTAGCGACTCGATGAACAAAAACAATAGCACAATACGGGTTTTCACCTGTATCTCTGATTTATTTCTACTTTCTACTACCTAGTGTGGGGGAATGGCCAAACCCCCCCCCCTCCCCCCCTCGCTGTTTGAAAAATGTATATATGTATATAAGTTCCAAAAAAAAAGTGTATATATATAGAAATAAAGTGAAATATGGTGTTTCCACAGTTAGATTCGAATATTAGCTTTTTCCGTTCAAAGAGTCGGCATAATAGCCGGGACTTTGAATATTGAGGACAATATTCATTTCTAAGTGTGGGGGGGGGGGGGAAATTCTAGAGAATTTTATCAAAATATATCTTCTAGTACCCCCGTTTTTGGCCAAAATTTTCAAAATTTTTTCACTTTATTTCAAAATTTTTGTGGTAATCAGTCTGCCATGTCTAACCGACAAAGGGTTGGCTAATCTAGGAGCAAACGGCTCTTGGTAAAGATAACTCAAATCCATTGACGGCTTGCAATTTGCCCAAAATTGTATGGTAAATCAACTCGCCATATCCCATAAAGTGAATGAGTTGGCTAGCCCGTAAGATTATGGCTTGTGGTAAAGGCATTGGAAAAACCATAATTGGTAATCAGCTCACCAAGATGTCGACTGTGTCCATCAAGAGTTGGCTAGTCCAGGAGCAAACGGCTCTTGGTAAAGACTAATCAAAACCATTGAAAGCTGGTGGTTTGCTCAAAATCACATGGTTATCAGGTGGACCATAGTTCTTATTTGAATCGAAACATTTGGCTACTCCAGAAGTGATGGCTTTTGGTAAAGAGTTTTCAAATTGATGAGTGCTTATTCACTCATCCTTTTTAGACCTTAATTCAGACCAAAAACACCAAATACTAACCAAAAATGCCAAGAGAATGCATGTTTTTGTATTTGTGTATGTGCAGGTACGGATATGAGAAAAATGAACGAAAACAAAGGAAAACCGACAAAAACGAGCATGAGAATGGAAAAAGGTCAAAAGCCGGAGTCGGGGAAGTCAAAGGGTCAAAGTCCAAGCTTAAAAAGTCAAAGATTCGTCAAAGTTACATATTTGGTCCCTAGTCAAAGTTTGAGAATTTGGCAAATTTAGTCCCCGCAGTTTCAGAGAATTACACAAATGGTCCCTTGAAGAATTATTCGGAGAAAAGACAAATTGGTCCTTCATAAATCTTAGAATGGCAAGATATACCCTTGGAAGTAACATTTGGAGAATTACAGTTTCAGTCCCTATGATTTGTAAATTTACAACATTGGTCCTTGTTTGAAATTATTAGTCCTAAACCTAACTAACAACCGGATCCACTTTACTCTTAATACCCATAAGCCCAAAATCATTAATAGCCCAATACCCTACCCTAACTAAACCTACCCAGTCCAACAAACAAACCCGATCCACCACTACCCCTAAACCCGGTCAATACCCAAGAGCCACGGTCAAACACACAAACAATAAAACCCCCAAAATCTACCCCGCCCTTTGTTTTCCCCCAATTTACCTCATACCCAGAAAAAACTACTGCTCTTAGAACCCTAAATCACCACACCCCCAATTACCCCACAATAAATAATAATTACCCAATCATATTGTTTCTAGAAGAAGTCAGAGAATGTCAGACGTAGTCAGGGTACGTGGACCAATCACATCACACACGGAGGATCAGTCTTATCACATCAATCAATCCAAGGGTCGTTATTAATTGGAATTATCTGGAACACGGTTGAGATGAGCTCGGAAGAAACACAAGTGCACTCGGATTGGTGACTTGGCAGCTTCAACAAACACCTCAGCTCACCTATATATACCCCCCTCCTTCATGTAGATTGGTGTGTAGGTTTTTGAATTGTTTTAGTTTTTCTGTTCTTAAGTTTTCATTGTAATTTCTTTTTAAAAAGCATTGTACTAATTTCATTTTGATTAATAGAATTCAAGTTTATTTCAGTTTATTGTTTTTTTTTACTCTTATTATTGCTTATTATATTCTGCTTTTCAGTTTAGAATTAATATTAGTCAAATAACTTTTCAATTCAGTCTTTGTTCATCATAAAAAAATATAATAAAATATATATATATATATATATATATATATATATATATATATATATATATATATATATATATATATATATATATATAATAATAATAATAATATTTCAAATCAGTTTTTATTCATTCAAATAGTTTATTTTCTGTTATCATATAATTTTCTTAGTTCACTGTTTCATCAAACTCTCAAAAACACGAAAGTCAACTGTTGGTCAAACTAATAGCTAATTTCAAAAGCTCAGCTTATTTGGAGAGTAAAGGTAGCTAACAAAGGAAGCAGTTAGCCTATCTAAAGATAGGCTGTGTGGGAGACCACCTCTGTTTAGCTGAGGTGGATTTGTAAGTGTTTTGTGATTTTTAAATTCCTCTAAAGTAGTATAAGTAGTTTAAATCTGATTTAGTTTGTGTGAATTTAGTTTATTGTTGCTTATTATAGTCTGCTAATTGCTTGTTGCTTATTATTCAGTTTTTTTTTTACATCTTATTGATCTGAGTTTGATTCCTTCTAGTGTTACTGTTTCATTCTCATTGCATTTGTTACATCTGTGGATCTAAGTAGCTTAGTACAACTGAATCTGAGATCTGAGTTTTTGGAGTTGCTTGTAACATTATCTCATTTAGGTACTGAGTTTGTGGTTTGAGTTTGGATTACCCATAGGTTGTATCTGAGGTGTTGGTAATATCTGAGCTAAATTGCATCTGAGATCTGTTTGTGATATTTAGTTGAACTGTTGGATCTGAGTTTGAGATTTGGATCAGCATTGAGTAGGACTGTAGTGGTATTTGGTTGTTTCAGTTACTAGCAAGAGTGTTTGGATAATTGAGGTTTGCTGCTATAGTATTTGATTCTGAGGTTACAGTTGGTTTAATTTGTTCACTTAGGATAATATAAGAATAGTTGAGACATTAAAGTAGTAGTTCAATTTATAAATAGTCAAATCAGCCTATAATAATTCAACAGTTAGTAAATAGGCTGCAATAACAATTGAATAAGTAGCATAGGTTTGAGTCTCAGCTTATTTCAATTATAAAACAACTTTTAACACAACTTTCAGTTAAAATTTTGAAATCAAAATTCACTTCGGTCAAAGCAAATTTCAAATCAAAAGTCAAATAAAGTGGTGAACCAGGTTTTGGACAGATTTTTGGTGAAGCTCTCATTAGGTTCAGATTTGTTTGGTTATAAGAAGCTTGTGAGTCATTTTCAGTCAGATAATCTCTTATTTCATTTCAATAAGCTTATTCAGAAGTGATCCTTAGTGACTGCATTGAACTAGTATACCCCCTGCAACATCAGTTTCAGTGCAAGTTTAGAGCAATCATTTGCTACTCAAATAAGTTTGGAAGTGCAAACCATTTGTTGTTTTAAATTCTCAGCTTGTTAGTGAGTAAATTGCCCCCCTAAGTTTGCCTTCATCTGCTGATTGGTACTGCTTATTGGTCCTTTTTTTGTTAGGTGTTTAGCATAGGGTCTGATTTAAGAAGTAGGGCTGCAAGAGTTTAATTCTAGTCATACTCTGAGTTTTGTGGGTTATCTGAGATCATTAGTGCCCATAGTATCTATTTTAGTTGGTGTTATTACTTGTTGCTTATCAGCTTATGCTTTTGGCTTATTTCTCTTTGCTTATTTGAACTTGTTTGATCATTACCTGTGCTTCTGAGTTGTGTTTTGCCTTTCTTCTGTTCACTTGAGCTTATTAAAGTCAAAAATACATTTGGAAAAAGTTTTGGTCAACTGGGTCAACTTTTGCTTATAAATAAGCTATTTCAAATAAGCAGTTTAGAGCTAATCAGTACTTCCAGTGCTTATTTTTCAAATTTTCTATTTTTTCTAGCTTTTAAATATTATTTTAGATTTTCCCTGAAATTTTCATATTTTTCTGAGCTCATTTGCTATTTTTCTTATTTTATTTTCATTTTTAATCAATTTTTAATTACATTTTAAATACCAAAAATACAAAAAAAAATCAGAAAAACCCCAGAAAAATCCAAAAAAATATTAGAAAATTATTTTTAGTTATCTTAGATTTTTAGAAATTTATTTTGCATTTTTCTCAATTATTTTGAATTTTTAATTAGTTTTAATACTTTTTAATTTTCAAAAATTACATAAAAAGCCAAAAAAATTAGTTTCTAGTTTTAAAATTACTTTTTAGTTATTTTATAATTTTCAAAATTTAATTTTCATTTTTCTCACCTTATTTGCATTTTCTTTTAATTTTTAATTAGTTAAAATAGTTTTTAATTCATAATAAATAAATAAAAAGTTAAAAAAAATATTTTTCTTTTTCTCAAAATTTTCTTTTATCATTTTTAAATTTTGAAAATTATTTCCATGTCCGTAGGAGTAGCGTAGCTTAAAAGTCGCGTTTTATTTCGTTCGTTAACGTTTATTTTCCGATTTAGCTTACGTTACGTTTCTAGTTGCCTTACTTGATTTACGTGTTTAGTTGATTATTTGTGCTTCATTTACTATTTCATTAGTGTAATCTTATTCAAATCACTTTTTACCATTTTCACGACACGTTTCACGAATCGGGAATTCAAAATTCCATTCACACCTTCGCTGGGACACGACCCGGGGAAATACTTTCCTAAGCATTTCTTCGGTTAAAAACTATACTATAAAACGACAACATCACAAATCCATCAAGTTTTCTAAAAAGATTGCTAGGGACTAGCAATAGTTTAGTGTGGGGGATTGATGAGTGCTCAAACACTCATCATTTTTGTCGTATTTAAACTGCCAAAACATACAAAAACAATCAAAAAGTTATCAAAATACTTAAATTATCCAAGGGATTGTGTTTTATGTGTTTTAAATGCAAAATGAGCAAAAATAAATGAAAAAGGATCAAAGTTTGCAATATTCACAGTTTCAGTCCCCCAAGTTTCAAAACTTGTCAAAAATAGTCCCTATGCATTTATTTTGAAAGGAAAAGTCAAGGTTTTGAAAGTCAAATATCACAAAATATTATACTTGGGTCATAAGTTTTCCAAAATTACATGTTTGGTCCCTGAGATTTCAAATTTGGCAAATTAAGTCCCTAGGAATTTTGAAAAATGAAAAATGCAAAAATTGGTTCTTGAAATATTGGTGATTGGCAATATTGGTCCTCATAAGCAATTTGGAGAAGTTACATTTTCAGCACCTCATCTTTGGAAAAATTGCAAAAATGGTCCTTGTGATAACTAAATACCAACCGGACCCTTTTTATTATAACCAAATCCAATATCCAAACCAAACAAACCCCAAGCCCAAAACCATCCCCAACCCATCTCCCATCAGGCCCACACCCCTTTTATTTTAAAACCTCGGTCAAACGGTCAAAGGGGTCAACCCACCCTTTGACCCGTCTTCTTCCCCCCAAAATACCAACGCAAAACCAGGCTCCATGTCTCCCCCTCCTCCTCACCTTTTTCACCCATAGCCCCCCACAATAAATGCCTCTCACCAACCTAACCAACCCCCAGCACCACAATTAATATCCCTCAACCTTAACACTCATAATTGCCCCATTGTTTTTTGGTGGGAAAATTCAATCCAATGGCTAGGATTGATCAAAGCTCAATTGAATGGATGGGATATGGTCAAGGGTCAACAAGGAACCCACTGGGACATAAAAAATTCAAAGGGAAGCCATGTGGAAAAAGATGTGCTCTAATTTTTATCTCGATATATATATATATATATATATATATATATATATATATATATATATATATATATATATATATATACTCATATGAGCTTTAGTAGTAGTGTGTAGAATGTAATTTAGTTTTGTAATATTTCCTTTATCATTTGTAATCTATTCTCAGTTAATGCAATTCAAAGTTTTAAGTTTAAATATCAATTTCAATTTTCAAGTTTTAAGTTTGAATTCCAAGTGTGTTGTTTACATTTCACCAAGTGTTCTAAAGTTGTAATATAGTTTCATAAACCTAAATAACAAGTGTTTAGAAGCTGTATAAGCTTCTGTGTTAATCAAGGATAAGTTTTTAGAAAAATAGCCAAAATTCAGAAAAAATAAAAATAAAATAAAAAAATTATGAAAAAGGAAAAGACAAGCAAGGAGCACAGTAAATAATGGAAGGCTGTGGGTTAGTGGTTCATGGGAACCATTAGGATTGGTGTATGGTTCATGGTTCTTTGAAATTTGCTTGGAAGGCTTTGTAAGAATCTCATTTTGATTTTCATCATTGTAGTGTAAAAGTAATAATAGTAGTTCATTTGTGTATATCTTGTATGTTTATTGCTTAATAGGTAATTTGTGATCATTGAATTGTGATTTGGAAGCTTGTTACTTTAGTTTTTTTTATTATCTGTGGGTTAAGAGGGTGTTTGGATTGAACTGTTTGGGGAATTATGGTTGTTCTCAGTTGTTGTTGATTGTTTACTTAGCTTACTTAAAGTCTAAATACACCAAAACAAGTCCCTTTTTAGTAGCTACTAACACAGAAGTCAAAATCACAAACAAAATCATCACCACAGTTAACTGTGGTGACATTTAGACCTAAGATTTCATAAAATCAGTGCATAAGTGTGAGTTGTAACTGAATTTGGTCCTTTTGTAGCTTATTATAATAGATTAAATCAACAAAAGGTGATTTGAAGTTCATAAAAGTCAAATACTCAAGTTTTGTAAAAAGTCAAAAAGTGCATTGTGCAGAAATCTCAAATATGGCATGAATTATCTAGATTTTTGTGTGTTGTTTTAGCCTTTGAAACTTGTTGTGATTAAATTCTACCAGTAGAACTATTGATTTCTACACTTGTTTGATTTTTGTAAATTTTTCTTAAGGACCTTTTTGCCCTCCAAACACACTTGCAGGGCAAGGCCTTGCCCTGTGCATCAGCAGACCCAGTCACCACCATCACTTTGGTGGGTCATTGTGGCCACCTCAGTGGGTCCCACTGACCCAATCTTAGTTCATACAACTCCCCTCCTGGCAGGGTTGAGGTTGTAAGGAATTATTGAAGATACTGCTGATTGATACTGCTGACAGGTTCCTGCGGAAGGCTTGGTGACTCTCTGCTGATGACTGGTTCCTGCGGACATATAGAGATCCTACGGATAGAGTTTAACAATGGATATAACTTATGTATTTTAGGACAAGATATGTAGAATATCTTTTATTAGTTTTTCATTATTCGTTTCTTGTAAGAAAGGTTAGGGTTTCCACTAGTGTATAAGGAACCCTAGGTCATTGTAATATGGACAAGTTTTCTAGTACGAGTTTCATTAATATTATTAGTTTATCGATCCATAGAGGATTAAGTTTAGTATAAGTTTGTTTTTATATTCTGCATAATTACAAGCTCACAGAGATTATCTAACTTAGTTTAACTAGTGATTACATTAGTTGGCTAACGATCTATTGGCTCGTGATCTATCAAGATTTAGATCTCTACAAGTGGTATCAGAGCCACTAGATACTCTCTGTAACTTCTACACAATCACATAACTATTCAATCAGTACCAATGGCAGACAAACCAGGCGGTGATGTTGTTCTCTCTAAAGCAGGCTCTCTTACTCAACAACTACAACAGGTGGCCTTCTCCAACAGCAATGCAAAACTTCCTTTTCTTAGGAAGGATGAGTATGAAATCTAGGCCATGAAGATGCAGAACTGGATTGCAAGTGTTGATTATAACCTCTGGAATGTTATACTCAATGGTTGTCGTCCTAAAAATCAAAGTGTTGATGCTAATGGGAAAGTTACAATTTTGGAACCTGTTTCTGCTGAATAAATTCTTGCTATTCAAAGGGGGAACAAAGCAAGAACCATATTGCTGCAGGCAATCTCTGATGACCATATGGGAGATTTTCATTCCATGACTGATCCAAGAGAAATCTGGTGGGCCATAAAAGCTAGATTTGGTGGGAATGAAGAATCAAAGCGGATGAGAAAGAGTATGTTGAAGATGGAGTTCCAAGAATTCAAGATTACTGAAGAGGAAGGTCTCCACAAAGGTTATGACAGGTTTCAGAAGATTCCGAGTCACTTGAATCAGCTTCTGGCTAGACCTGACAATGAGGAGGTGAATTCCAGGTTCTTAAGAGCCTTACCTCCCTCATGGTCTCAAGTGAGTATATCATTGAAAACCAAAGGTGGCTTGGACTACCTCAGCTTTGATGATTTGTACAACAAACTCAGAGCTTTGGAAGGTGACATAAAGGGATTCTCTCCATATGCAGCAACTCCTTTACAATCTGCATTTGTCAGTTCTAACTCAAACTACATGCCACATACCTACACAAGTTATAACACCCCCATATTAGGATCGCAGCGGAAAGGGACATGGGATGTTATATACTAGTCACATTGTACAAATATAGTAAACAACTTTAAAACAAAGTCGTTTTTAAAACTTCACATTCGATAATTTATCAGAGTTAATAAAGGTCCCAAAAGTTTTTAACATAATCTAAAGTTACATAAGTTTAAAAGTTTGAAACATTATCGAATGAGAAATTTTATTAAACATGAGCCATCAAGTAGATATCCATTTCTTTGCGCCACCCATCCATGCTTAAGCCACTTACGGACCTGAGATAAAACATGCTAAAAGTCAACACAAAGGTTGAGTGAATTCATAGAGTTTAATAAGTAATCAGTTGAATAAAAGATAAATCAGTTTAAAATACGATGGGCTACGTTGTTATACGCCCATAATTTAGTTGACATGTAACAAATACAAGTCGGAAAATAAGATTATAGTATAGAGCTCATGAAACCGAACCTTGACCTAGTTTAATAGTGCCCCGAAAAGGGTAAGATTTGCCATTTACCACAACCTCTCAATATTATGTGACCGTTGAAAGGTGAGCGCTACTCACTCGGCCAAGCCCGCCAAGCCTAATATGCATATTCATAATACTAGCGTTTCCCTACGGAATTAGCGGTTCATGATGGGGACTTAATTGGCAAGAAATACTCAATTGACTATAATCATGTAATCGGGTCCAGCATACCAAAAACTACTTGTATTCAGTTTATAAAACTAGCATGTATCCCCCTCGCGAGGTTTATAAAACGTTTAAATAAGTAAAGGCGAGGCTATAAACTCACCGTGAACAAAGGAGGTAATATGAAATGAGCAAGAGATGAAAAGTAGCCGCAAAGCTTCTACGATGAACCTAAATAGATATACGCTTGTCTTAGGTTTTTGAAAATAAACATTGATGCAACTTAGCTATATATATAAGTTATGATCTTAATTATGCTTGGTACATAATTCCTAAATATTTCACAAGTTTTAGTTTAGCATTTAAAAGTTATCTATAAGTGTGAATTTTACATTTCCTTACAAAATTCATGTACAAATCCTATATTTGTCTCTAAGTCCAAACATATGTTATGAAGGTCCAAGATTAGCCTAAGGTTCAAATTTAGCCCATGGGTCAAGTTTTAGCCAAAAAGTTTAAATTAAACATAAGGGTTCAATAATATATTAGGTGGTTCAAAATGTATTTAAGGGTCTAATCTTTATAAAGTGTAAAACATTTTCATACTTTTCATGGTGTTGCTGATGTAAATTTTTATGACTTATACTTGTTCAAAAATTCGCCATTTGCAAACCTTAAGTCCAAAAATAACGTTCTTTATATCCCCGGAAAGGTATTTATCTGTACTAACAAGTTTTGTGGGTCCCACTTGGTCAAAAATTACATAGTAGTAGCTAAATTATCAATTTGTCCATACTACTCAGTCCAACAGTTTTTGAGATTACTACAGTCTTGCGAAAAATGAGATATCTAGAGTTCTACAAGTCCAATTAATTCCCCGTTTTTGGCTACATTTAAGTTAAGATGTTATCTAAAACTTTTATGTTTTGAGTAACAGTGGGTTATTCACAAAAAAATATGACTTTTATACGATTCAAATTTGTTACTCAGAATAGTACATGTTTCACCAAAATATTTCTAGTTTAATCATCGTAATGAGTTATTCAATGAAATACCCGTCAAAATGACCACAAGACATAGGGCTACAACTAAAAATTTTTATTTTAAGTCCAATGTTTACTGATTATTTCAGTTTATTCCATCTTTGCCCCTGATTCAGAATCACAGTTGCAAGTCTAGTCCTCTAGTGTTTTTATTGTTTTGTAAGTTATGTACCAAGCCTAATTTAGCATAATAACTTATATAATATTCAAATACATCAAGATATATAAAATTTATAGAAGTAAAAATAAAATGAAATGAAAAGGGAGTGATTGGTTTCCTTACAATCTTTGAAGAACAAGAAAATCAAGAACAATGGACCATAAAACCTATGATTCTACCAATAACACTTGCACCCTTTCTTTCAAATCTTTTGCCCAAATCTTTTAACTCTTTATCAACTTGATATACTCTTGAAAAATACTTTAGAATCCCAGAACTTGAACACCTAGAAAATCTTTAAAATAAAACCTTGATAAAGATGAGATTGATTGGTGTTGTGATGATGTTTAAGTGATGTTTATGAAGAAACAAACTCAAGAGTGTAACTAGCAACTCCAAATCTTTAATCTCCAATCAAGAATTAGACTAAAAATCAAAATATTACTGATTTGAGGTGATTTTGAGTCGTTCATGGTGAGGAGAAAACAAGGAGGATAAGTTTTTGGTGATATAAACTATGTAGTATATGTGTTGTAGTGATAGCATGCAAGTTGAGTGGAGTACACATGTCTTTATGAACTCATAAGCACAAGACACTCTATAAACCTTTAGTACACCACATGGACAAGTATCCATGTGGTTCTAGCCATTTTTGACAAAAGGGGAGGGGTTTAGTGGGTTGATTTTGTATAAAACTTGAGTTACAATGTGTAGTTTTGATCCCGGTAATTTAAAACATAGGGTTTTTAAGACGCGTAATGTAAAACCGGGTAGTAATAAAATATAAAACTTTCAAAAATGTGAAAACTTATTAACATAACCTATTTAAGTATTTTAGATGAGTGGTGAGTTCATTGAAGGGTTTAAACATCATTAAAACTGAAATCGCAAGTTAAAACGCGTTTGGTGACACCGGTTCTTGATAAAAGTGACGTAAACTATAAAATGAAACGACAAGTATAAAACTCACTTGTAAATATGAGAATAGGTTAAAATGCATAAAACATGTAAAATTTTCATAGTCTATGGTTGATTCACGTTGCTAAAACCATAAAACGTAAATTTAAATCGCGTAAAACGTAAAAAGTGCAAGGTTTTCGTAAAATTGGAAAAAGTAACTTATGACTTTTAAAATAGAATTGTAAGGAACTAAATGTGCATAAAAAGTGTATACTAGACATAGTCTAGTGTCGGTTGAATTAATTGAACGTATGCAGATAACTTTCGACGAAGTTAATAAAAAAATAGTTAAATAATAAAAATATTAAAATTAGTGACATTGAAATTTTACGAAATGTCACAGCACGTACCCCTTAAGAGAGCGCCGTCCCGGAGCTCAACTCGCTTTATCTCTAGACGGTTCACTTGCGAAAAGATGAGGATTTGTTTAGTTGTTTTGCTCAATCGTATGAATACCCCTGAATTGTTATACTCGCATAAAAATTTTGTGATTCTCGAAGATCAAGTAGAAGATCAATTAGACATAACCCATATATAACTATTCCTAGTATTTGAAAAATCTAAGTCGAACATAGGTAGTCAGGCTATGTTCCACTATCCCAAGGTTAAATATAGGTGACTAGACTATATTTAATCGAGGTTTGATAAAATTTTCAAATACTTAACTTAGTTATTCTCGTGATATGTCCATTGTTGGACAAGTATGGAGTTTGCATAAATATCTTATATACAAAGAGTGATATAAGTTTGTACATACGTAAGAATCAATCATAAGTAAGTAGTATGAGTATCTAACACAAGCGAATAAGGAAAATGCACGCAGAAAAGGAAGTTTTAAGCAGTTCTAAATCAGTTCACATCGGGCCAGAATCATGGACTTTTAACAATGAAGGTTTCAAAAGAGAACTTGATGAATGTAGAGAAAGTTGCTGAACTTCAGCTTTTGAAGATAATGAATAAGTTTATAAGAATTATAGAAGAATGATGAACGATAACCTAATAACAAAATAGTTCTAATTTGCAAGAAAATATCTAAATGATTTATAGGGTGGTGAAAATTTTGGTATAAGGTAAATGACAGAGCGATTTGTAAGATGATAACAAATAGTTTAATCAGAACTAGTCAAAATAGTTTATGTAATGGTAGAAAATTAGTGATTTAGTTTATAAGATGGCGGTGATGTAGTTTGTAAGGGAGTGACAAAATGATTGATGGATGGTGACAAACATTGCGAATTATTTTAGCGAAATGATTTATTAAGCGGTAGTAAAATAGTTAAGTTAACGGCAAAATCATTTGTAAGGTGCTTAAAATAGTTTATATGAGACTAACAAAGGTGTTCATAAGTTGATAGTAAGTATGGTTATACGCTATACAAGGTATTCGTAAGGTAGTTCTTTGGAGAGTAGTAAATACGTTTGATAATATCGTGAAATAAAGTTTATATGGTAATAACGAAGTTGTTTATAAAATGGTAGTGAATTTCCAAGGTAAATAAATAGAATGTGATGGGTTTCAAATAAGACACCATTGTTTAAGGACATGAAAAGATTTTTAAAGATCATAACATTACTCATGATTTTTGAGAAAATAAATGAGACCACTATGTCACCCACAACGTACGAGAAAGTTTTTAGAGGATCATCAAAATGAATAAATATGTATTTAATAGTTTCGTAATCTTGGTGAAATAGGTACATAATTGAGAGAAATAAAGTTTGACATGATGTTTTGTAGGTTGAGTATAAAGAGGGTAAGAGTTAGTAAAGCATTTAGAAAAGTAACATTTATACAAATAAGAAATAGTTCTATGGTAAATAGATATAAGTAATCGAGAGAAAATCGGGTATATATAAATAGTCTTTAGATAAATAGTACCGATAGCCATGCTTAAGAAAATAAGCAAGAAATGCTCAGAAAATATGAGTTCACGGGGAGTAAGACAACCAATAGAAATTGATAAATTGTAACAGGTTTCGATGTTAAATGAAATGATATAACATACAGTTAAAAGAGTTTAGAAACCATTGTAATCACATGCAATGTTTGATAAATAAGAGAGACCATTGTAATCGCATACAATGTCTGATAAATAAGAGAGACCATCGTGTAACTCACAATGGTTATAAGAGTTTAGTATTCATGTGAGAACTTTATATAGGAAATATATCGATATTTCAGGAAAAGTAGGATATTCGAGAAATATTACAAGTGCATATGGTAATATATATTATACGTATGTGCATAACAACGGTACACTTGAAGATGTGTATAAATTTCCGGATGGAAATTCACAATGCTCATGAATAGCATAAAATACACCAAGGAAGTTTTGTGCATAAAGTTTATATATATAAGAATGATACTATCGCTGATTATTGGATGAGTTAGAAATAATTATAGTACTCCTATAATTATCCCTAATATAGTATGATTAAGATATATATACGAGGGAGAAATAGGAAGCTCAGGAGTAGGCGCGCTTGGATATCGGACAAGATGATAGAAGCTCATGATTTTGAAAAAAATAAATGATTATAGTCTAGGTTTTGAAAAACAAAAAGACCTAGTTCACTATAATTTGTGCTCTGGTACCATTCTATAACACCCTCATATTAGGATCCCAGCGGAAAGGGACATGGGATGTTATATACTAGTCACATTGTACAAATATAGTAAACAACTTTAAAACAAAGTCGTTTTTAAAACTTCACATACGATAATTTATCAGAGTTAACAAAGGTCCCAAAAGTTTTTAACATAATCTAAAGTTACATAAGTTTAAAAGTTTGAAACATTATCGAATGAGAAATTTTATTAAATATGAGCCATCAAGTAGATATCCATTTCTTTGCGCCACCCATCCATGCTTAAGCCACTTACGGACCTGAGATAAAACATGCTAAAAGTCAACACAAAGGTTGAGTGAATTCATAGAGTTTAATAAGTAATCAGTTGAATAAAAGATAAATCAGTTTAAAATACGATGGGCTACGTTGTTATATGCCCATAATTTAGTTGACATGTAACAAATACAAGTCGGAAAATAAGATTATAGTATAGAGCTCATGAAACCGAACCTTGACCTAGTTTAATAGTGCCCCGAAAAGGGTAAGATTTTCCATTTACCACAACCTCTCAATATTATGTGACCGTTGAAAGGTGAGCGCTACTCACTCGGCCAAGCCCGCCAAGCCTAATATGCATATTCATAATACTAGCGTTTCCCTATGGAATTAACGGTTCATGATGGGGACTTAATTGGCAAGAAATACTCAATTGACTATAATCATGTAATCGGGTCCAGCATACCAAAAACTACTTGTATTCAGTTCATAAAACTAGCATGTATCCCCCTCGCGAGGTTTATAAAACGTTTAAATAAGTAAAGGCGAGGCTATAAACTCACCATGAACAAAGGAGGTAATATGAAATGAGCAAGTGATGAAAAGTAGCCGCAAAGCTTCTACGATGAACCTAAATAGATATACGCTTGGCTTAGGTTTTTGAAAATAAACATTGATGCAACTTAGCTATATATATAAGTTATGATCTTAATTATGCTTGGTACATAATTCCTAAATATTTCACAAGGTTTAGTTTAGCATTTAAAAGTTATCTATAAGTGTGAATTTTACATTTCCTTACAAAATTCATGTACAAATCCTATATTTGTCTCTAAGTCCAAACATATGTTATGAAGGTCCAAGATTAGCCTAAGGTTCAAATTTAGCCCATGGGTCAAGTTTTAGCCAAAAAGTTTAAATTAAACATGAGGGTTCAAAAATATATTAGGTGGTTCAAAATGTATTTAAGGGTCTAATCTTTATAAAGTGTAAAACATTTTCATACTTTTCATAGTGTTGCTGATGTAAATTTTTATGACTTATACTTGTTCAAAAATTCGCCATTTGCAAACCGTAAGTTCAAAAATAACGTTCTTTATATCCCTGGAAAGGTATTTATCTGTACTAACAAGTTTTGTGGGTCCCACTTGGTCAAAAATTACATAGTAGTAGCTAAATTATCAATTTGTCCATACTACTCAGTCCAACAGTTTTCAAGATTACTACAGTCTTGCGAAAAATGAGATATCTAAAGTTCTATAAGTCCAATTAATTCCCCGTTTTTGGCTACATTTAAGTTAAGATGTTATCTAAAACTTTTATATTTTGAGTAACAGTGGGTTATTCACAAAAAAATATGACTTTTATACGATTCAAATATGTTACTCAGAATAGTACATGTTTCACCAAAATATTTCTAGTTTAATCATCGTAATGAGTTATTCAATGAAATACCCGTCAAAATGACCACAAGACATAGGGCTACAACTACAAATTTTTAGGTAAGTCCAATGTTTACTGATTATATCAGTTTATTCCATCTTTGCCCCTGATTCAGAATCACAGTTGCAAGTCTAGTCCTCTAGTGTTTTTATTGTTTTCTAAGTTATGTACGAAGCCTAATTTAGCATAATAACTTATATAATATTCAAATACATCAAGATATATAAAATTTACAGAAGTAAAAATAAAATGAAATGAAAAGGGTGTGATTGGTTTCCTTACAATCTTTGAAGAACAAGAAAATCAAGAACAATGGACCACAAAACCTATGATTCTACCAATAACACTTGCACCCTTTCTTTTAAATCTTTTGCCCAAATTTTTTAACTCTTTATCAACTTGATATACTCTTGAAAAATACTTTAGAATCCCAGAACTTGAACACCTTGAAAATCTTTAAAATAAAACCTTGATAAAGATGAGATTGATTGGTGTTGTGATGATGTTTAAGTGATGTTTATGAAGAAACAAACTCAAGAGTGTAACTAGCAACTCCAAATCTTTAATCTCCAATCAAGAATTAGACTAAAAATCAAAATATTACTGATTTGAGGTGATTTTGAGTCGTTCATGGTGAGGAGAAAACAAGGAGGATAAGTTTTTGGTGATATAAACTATGTATTATATGTGTTGTAGTGATAGCATGCAAGTTGAGTGGAGTACACATGTCTTTATGAACTCATAAGCACAAGACACTCTATAAACCTTTAGTACACCACATGGACAAGTATCCATGTGGTTCTAGCCATTTTTGACAAAAGGGGAGGGGTTTATTGGGTTGATTTTGTATAAAACTTGAGTTACAATGTGTAGTTTTGAACCCGGTAATTTAAAACATAGGGTTTTTAAGACGCGTAATGTAAAACCGGGTAGTAATAAAATATAAAACTTTCAAAAATGTGAAAACTTATTAACATAACCTATTTAAGTATTTTAGATGAGTGGTGAGTTCATTGAAGGGTTTAAACATCATTAAAACTGAAATCGCAAGTTAAAACGCGTTTGGTGACACCGGTTCTTGATAAAAGTGACGTAAACTATAAAATGAAACGACAAGTATAAAACTCACTTGTAAATATGAGAATAGGTTAAAATGCATAAAACTTGTAAAATTTTCATAGTCTATGGTTGATTTACGTTGCTAAAACCATAAAACGTAAATTTAAATCGCGTAAAACGTAAAAAGTGCAAGGTTTTCATAAAATTGGAAAAAGTAAATTATGACTTTTAAAATAGAATTGTAAGGAACCAAATGTGCATAAAAAGTGTATACTAGACATAGTCTAGTGTCGGTTGAATTAATTGAACGTATGCAGATAACTTTCGACGAAGTTAATAAAAAAATAGTTAAATAATAAAAATATTAAAATTAGTGACATTGAAATTTTACGAAATGTCACACAAGTCCATCTCCAGCACCTCAGGTTTACACAAGTCCATCCACTCCAAGCCAAAGACTTCCAATGACCACTTTGTCTTTTTCAAGTGCTAATCCAATATCTCATCCAAAGATTAGCAATGTGATGGAAGATGTACTTCATTCATTTGTTGCTGAAGTTGATAAACAACAACAAATAGCTTATGAAGACTTTGAGCAAATTGATGAACTTGCTTTGGAAGAATTGGACTTAAAGTGGCAAATGGCTATGCTCTCTCTCAAGGTTAGAAGATTTGAGCAAAAGGTTGGTAAAAAGCTCAATGTTGATGGAAGAGATGCAGCTAGGTTTGATAGAAGGAAAGTAAAGTGTTATGCTTGTGGAGAAATTGGTCACTTTGCACGAGAATGCACAACCAAGAAGGGTGAAGCCAGTACCAGGTATTCAGCATACAAGAAGAAAGAAGTGGAAGCTGGAGAATCAAAGGCCTTGATCACTGCTATAGATACTTGTGTGGACTGGAATGAGCATGATGATGATACAAGCAGCTCTCCTCAAATCTCCTGCATGGCTAGTTTAGATGATAGCTTTGGTCTCATGGGAATCTCTCCTCAGGTATCTACTTGTGCTTGTGATTGTGATTCTAAATATACAACTCTAAAAGAAACTTATGATGATATGAAACCAAAATATAATGCTTGTTTTATTGAAGCTGCAACTTATAAAGAAGCTTTTAAAACTTTAGAACAACAAAAGATGTGGTTTCAACAGAATCAATTAGCTTATGAGGAAAAGATTAGAGTTTTAAGTAGAGATTTAGAATGTGCTAGCAATGAATTAAAATTCTCTGAAAAAGAAAAAGCTAGGATCGAGTCTGAAAAAAATGTTTTGCAAGAGAAACTAGATAAAGAAATAGCTTTACATAAAAATTGGTTAATTTCAGGAGATAATTTAGCTAGCTGTCTTTATGGTAGTCAAGCTGTGAACTCTGGGATAGGTTTAGGGTTTAAAAAATATGTTGGATTAGAGGCTAGGAATGATGTGGGTAAATCTACACCAGCAGGCTTAGCAAATTATGTTAAAGAAGGAGCTTTGCATGCAGTACCAGGACCTATCAGAGGTGTATTTATGCCTACTACCAAAACCTCTGACTTTGATGGTTCACACCATCTCTTTGGCAAAAAGTCTAAAGACTTGCCAAATAAGTCTGAAGTCCCTCCAACCGTAGAAACACATAGGCCTACATCCCACAAGGTTGACTTACCAGCATCAATGGAAACCCCTGGCATTAGGATCAATGACTCCCCTGACACTAGAAGTATATCTAGTAATGATTCTAACAATTATGTCTCTTGTTCTACCAAGGACAAGACCTCAGAGACCTCTAGTTATGCCAGCTGTGATTCCAAGACCAAGTCAGACTCACCCAAGTCCTCAATAAAGATTTCTGACAAGTCATCCTACAAGTTTGTGGACTCTGAAGTTGCTGCTGATGAAGTTCTTTATCAACCAGCCTCTTCTGAAGACTTGTTATTTACTTCTTATGAAAACAATTCCTTTCAGTATTTACAAAACAATTCTGTTTCTGATGTTTGTTTGAATAATTCTATGTTTAATAAGACATCTTTTGGATTTAATAAATCTTATAAGAAAAAGAAGTGTTTTGTTTGTGGTAGCAAGTTGCATTTAATTAAGGATTGTGAGTTTCATGAAAAGAGGATGTGTGTTTCTGTTGTTAATAATAGACCTAGACAAAAGTGGACTAATACCTGTACCAAACCCTCACTAGCTCCACAGGCTAAGTATCATGTCAGCAGAATGTATTCCACTCCAGCTGATTGGCCTGTTTATTCCAATAGGTCTGTTTTTAAAAATAGATATATGAATACCAATAGAAATAGATATGGATCTCAACCATTTATTGGTGTTAATCATTGGTATGAATATACTGGCCAAATGTGTATGGGAAGGGGTAATTGGTATTCTGCTGAAAAGTCCTCAGCAGATTGTTCTTGGACATATAAAAGACCATTTAACTACAGGGAATCCAGGAACAATTGTGGATCTAACTCATCATCTTGGGTTCCTCAGAATGATCCACAGGGCAGGCTCAAGTCTTTCATGACTTAAGTCTCTGACTACATGTTGTTGTTGTATATTAACTTTCTTTGTTGTAGGAACATCCTCTTCTTAATAAAGACTTAGGTATTGTTGATAGTGGCTGTTCAAGAAACATGTCTGGTAATGAAGAGAAGCTGGATGACTTTGTGCCTTTTAATGGAGGCATTGTGAGGTTTGGAAGTGGAGTAGGAAGGATTACTGGCAAAGGAACCATTAGAACTCCAAAGGTGGATTTTGAGAATGTCTACTATGTGAAGTGTAGCCTCTCGTAATTTTCCCAACGGTTAGTAAATACTTACAAATTATTACGTTATTTAAATACCCACTTTTGCGTGTAATTTTTTTTTTTTATATATTTGACTTGATATATAAATCACAACAGTAAATTTTGATTTATCTTTTGCTTAGAAACGTTGCTTGCACACAAACCTAGATAGTCTAAATTATCGCGAATATATATATATTAAACTTTTATATTTTTTTTACGTTTCGTATATTTAAGGTACAATATTTATATATTCCCGGAGCCTACGAAAATTCCCGAGATCACTCATTAATATTATTTGATCGTAACCCGACTCTCAAAACACACCAGGTGGGCCCCATTGACTCATTGGGCCTTAAACCCAACTAACAAACCAAACGGACCCTTTTATATATTTGTTTTTCTTTTCTGCTGGGCCAGACGAAACCCCAAGCCCAACAGGCTTATAAGCCCAAACGAACCCCCTTTATTTTTTTTTCTTCTTTTCTTTCTTCTTTGGCAGCCTCGACACACCCACAAAACGTTCTCAATTCATTCGAATTCGACACACAACCCTATCAAATTTTTACATGTCTCAATTAACAACCTAGCAAGGATCTAGGAATGATAAAGTTTATTAAATAACTCGCTCGTTTGATACACTAAAATCAGCCAAAGTACACTACCAAAATCTTGTGTGTATAAAACTCAAAACGTGTCAATGTCTTTCTAACAACCTTACAACTTCACCAATAGCAACCATTCGAACACTATACATCCTAGAAGATGTCACGAAGGAACAGGAAAGTGATAGACATTCCTTTTGTCCATTAGTTCTCGATTGGGCATAGTTTGAGGTGCCACACCTTGGAAACGAGCCAACACACAAACACTTGTGACCCTTTGTACTTATCCTCACCTTCCAAACTCACTATATAACCTCACAATGCAATCTTAGTTCCTTTCACAAACACATACGTACCAAATAACTATCATACGTGAAGTGTAGCCATCGAGTTGGGACAAGAAGTTTGGAACGAGTACGAGGCATAGAAGTGATCCAAGGAGGAACCAAATAGCTCGTTGTGAACCTTGCTAGGAGTGAACCATTGTACCAATGATCCTTTGATCCAACTCGAACCATACGTACCATTATCCCCACCTTTTGAGGTGAAGTAGGCAAACTCGAAACACTATAAACATTTTCTATTTCTAGTAATATTAGTTTTACACGTTTACTTTTATCTTTTATTTCGTAAATATTAAAACGTAACATATACATTTTATCTATCGTACTCTATTTTAACCATGCTAGAAATTAAGAGACATAATGATTTTGAACTAATATTATCATACACGTAATAAATATAACACGTTCCTAATGTCACTTGACCCTTTCGTATAAATGGAAAACACTTAGAATATTTCTAAGTGTTGGAAAACAGTTTCAATATTGATTTTCGTACAAACACTTTGCCTCGTTATTTCTTAATATACGAACGTAACATATTATTATTTTTGGAGACACTAATTATTTGGTACACTAGTAAACAAAATATAAGAAGTTTCGAATCTAAAAACATTGTGTTCTTATTGAAATCGACATGTTTTGTGACCTCTTGGACAACTCGAATAAAATCTCAACACTTAGAATTTTTCTAAGTGTTGAGCAGTTTCAACATATGAAGTTTGCTCGATCACTTTGGTCTCGTAAATGAATAATTTGACACATGATATGTTCTTTTTAAAACTCGACCTCATTAACAGCTTATTAGACAATCACAAGACACATTTTATTCGACCTAATAAGTTTGCTTAGACCTTGTACTCGACCTATTTTGTAGCGACAAAAACTCAGTTTTTATAAAACAATATAAGTCAAAACGTGGGCTTATCTCAAGCCCACTAAGCCAACGTGATACACTGGGCCTGGGAGCCCAACTCCAGTGTTTTTGGCATCCAAAAATAAGCCCAAGTCAGGGCCCAAACCTTTCATAAGCCCATTGGATCACAAAACGTTAACGGGCCTTTAAATAGACTCGTTAAGGCCCAATTTAGAAAATAAGTGAAAAATAAGCTAATAAGCTGTTGTAATAAACTTATTTGAATGTCCTGAGCTTATTTAAGAAGTCAAAATGTTGAACTTTTAATTTGGTGAAATTTGGACTAACTTTGCAAAATTTCTTAAACCGAGGGACTAAAATTGTCAAAATGGTAAACTATGGGTAGAAACTGTCAAAACAGAAAACTTTGAGTTCTAAACTGTTAAAAATGATATTTGGAGTTGAAAAATGTAAATATTGATGCTTTTGGACCTAAAATGTAAATTATATATATTTTGGACTAACGGTGTAAAATATATATCGTTAGGGTTAAAAATGTAAATTTTGGAAACTTAAAGGAATTTTCAGTAAATATTATTTTGTAAAAATAATATTAACCTTTTACATATATAAACATATAATTAAACTAAGACTTATATAAACATAAACTTATATATATATACGATATATATTCGTAATTATAATTAAACAATATAACGATACATTATTTATTTCTTGTAAAACGATACGTTTATTTTATTTCCGTTATAAAAACTAACTTTATATCAATCATCAATCATTTTTTACTTACAAGTTATATGTATATATAACTTTGTTTTTGAACTTTAAACATTTAAACGAACACGAGTTTTAATAACAAACTGAATGACTAATATTCGCGATAAAACCAGATTTAGACTATCAACTGAAACTTGCATTATCTTTTAGGTTGTGTTGTGTGAAGCCGTTTCCTTGCTTTGTTGAGACTACGATACCACTGTACTACTAAGGTGATTTCATAGCCCACTCTTTAACTATTTTCCCGTGGGGAGATACATGCTTAAAACTCGATCACAAGTCTTTTATACCGGGTATTGAAATACCGTCAGGCCAATGTTATTTGCTTAAGTTACTATTGTCAGAAGTCCCTCGATCATGAACCTTAATCACTTGAAGGGTGAACGTAAATAATTGTGGATAGTACTATTAGTGATTGACAATCCTCGTTTGGTTGTTGAAGAAAACACCAGGCGCACTTTATTGTTCTTATAAATAGGTTATTGACAAATACCTATCTTTGGGGGCCTATTACTTACCATCATAATTCATATTTATGATTGGCTGTTAATCGTTGAGTATCATGAGCTTAAGGCAATAACAAGAACATTTTTTTTTTATCATATTGATTGTATGTGATTACAATACATTCTTAACTTGTGATTCAAACTCTTAAACTCAAACCTATGAATATCACTCAACTTTATGTTGACTTTAGCATGTTTATCTCAGGTAATTAAACAAGACGGATCTGGATGGCACGGAGTGGGCAAAAGCATGACAAGAACCATAATAAACTACTTATTTTCCTTCAGAATAAAACACGTTCTTAACTTAATAATGTCTTGTATCTCAGATATTTGGTATTTTGAAATAAATTAAACTTTAATACTTCACTTTGTGTTGTCTACTATAATTGTGACAAAGATCCTTGAAGTAATACCCCGAAAGTCTTCCGCTGTTATTAACGACTTTTGGGGGTGTTACAGATTGGAACTTCAAGGATTCAATTTGTTCTCAGTCTCACAAATTTGTGACAAAAAGCTTCCTGTCCTTTTCACTGAAGGTGGTTGTTTCATTCTTTCACCTGATTTCCAAATGCCTGATGACAATCAAGTATTACTAAAGGCTCCAAGAAACCATAATCTTTATACCTTTGACTTGAATGATGTCAAGCCAGAAGGTGATCTAACATGCTTCGTGGCTAAAGCATCCTTGGATGAATCTACAAAATGGCATAGAAGGATGGCACATGTTAATTTTAAAGTCATCAACAAACTTGCGAAAGATGGACTAGTTCATGGACTTCCTTCCAAGATCTTCACCAATGAGCATAATTGTGTGGCTTGTAACAAGGGAAAGCAACACAAAGCTTCTTATAAGGCCATTACTACTGTGAGCCTTTGCAGCTGCTTCACATGGATCTTTTTGGTCCTACATCCATCAGGAGTATTGATCATAAGTACTTCTGTTTGGTGATCACTGATGCTTTCAGCAGATTCAGTTGGGCATTTTTCTTAGTGACTAAAGATCAAACCTTTCAGGCACTCAAAGAATTTATGGCTCTAGCTGAAAATCAACTTAACAAGAAGATTAAAGGTATAAGGTGTGACAATGGGACAGAGTTCAAAAATGCCAAACTCATTGAACTTTGTGGTTTAAAGGGTATTAAAAGAGATTATAGCACTCCTAGGACTCCACAACAGAATGGAGTTGCTAAACGAAAGAATAGAACCCTTATTGAGGCTGCAAGATCTATGCTTGCTGACTCTAAACTTCCCACTATGTTTTGGACTGAGGCAGTTGGTACTGCCTGTTATGTCTTGAATAGGGTGTTGATTACTAGACCTCACAATAAGACAACCTATGAACTATTGACAGGGAAGAAGCCTACCATTGAACACTTGAAACCTTTTGGTTGTCAGGTGACCATTCTAAATACAAGTGATCACTTAGGCAAATTTGAAGCTAAAGCTGCCGAAGGATATATTGTTGGTTACTCAGCTCATAGCAAGGCTTATAGGGTCTATAATTTAGCTACAAAGAAGATAGAAGAGACTTAACCTGAAATTTCTGGAGGATAATGTAAATGTTCAGGGAAAAGGTCATGAATGGTATTTTGACCTTGATTATCTTACAGATTATTTGGGTTATTCTAGGGACAAAACTAACCCCTCTGCAGGTATACAAGTGTCATCTTCTAACAATGCAGGTACCCTACAGGATGATTCAGACAGTGATTCAGAATGTGATGAACCTACTATTGTTGTAACAACTCTACCAAT
Source organism: Artemisia argyi (assembly GCA_030686995.1). Lineage (NCBI taxonomy): Eukaryota > Viridiplantae > Streptophyta > Magnoliopsida > Asterales > Asteraceae > Artemisia > Artemisia argyi. The sequence continues at coordinate 53,717,163 of CM060707.1, forward strand.
CCAGCTAGCAGATCCTCCTACCAAAGAAGCCTCTGATGCCAAATCTGCTGATGATGAGGAAAATTCAACCTATGCAGAAGATCTTGCTAGACTCAAAACGCAAGAACATGCAACTGCTGAGGAAGCTAAAAGACTTGGTCTTGAATCTGCTCAAGACACTGAAGCCCTCTTAAAACAAGCTGCTATTGAAGAAAGCAGAAAACCTAGTTCTGCTGATGCATCAGCTGATGCAGCTGTTGATTCTGCTGATGGAGATTCTGCTGAAGGCATTTCTGCTGCAGTTCCTGTTTCCACTGAAGCTTCCACAAGTTTAGATGAACCTTATGGCAGGTTTCCACCTCCCTCAGATCTTGCTAATGTTGAGCAAAGTGATGGTATTTTTCAATCAGCTTCTTATGATGAAGATTTTGCTCCTACTTTAACCAATCTTGATACCTCAATTGATGTTAATCCTGTTGCAATCAAAAGGATCAACACCATACATCCACAAGATAATATACTTGGTGATCCAAATGCTATGGTACTCACCAGGAGTGCCATCAAGAATACCAAGTTTGGGCAATGTGCATTTTTGACTTATGTATCCACTCAGAAGAGAGACAATCACACAGATCAGAAGCATTGTTTGTTTGCTTGTTTCTTGTCTCAAGTTGAACCCACAAGCATTAAACAGGCTTTGAGTGAGCCTAGTTGGGTTGAAGCTATGCAGGAAGAGATGCAACAATTCAAGAATCAAGATGTTTGGGTACTTGTTGATCTGCCTGCAGGGAAGATTGCAATTGGGACCAAGTGGATCTTAAAATGCAAAAGGGATGCCAGAGGTATTGTGGTCAGAAATAAAGCAAGATTGGTGGCACAAGGTTTCAGACAAGAAGAAGGGATTGATTACACTGAGGTCTTTGCACCTGTTGCTAGGGTTGAGGCCATTAGACTATTTTTAGCCTTTGCCTCATATATGGGGTTTAAGGTCTATCAGATGGATGTCAAGAGTGCCTTTCTCTATGGCAAAATAGAAGAGGAGGTATATGTTACTCAACCACAAAGCTTTGAAGACCCCTATCATCCTAAAATGGTTTACAAAGTTGTCAAGGCACTTTATGGACTTCACCAAGCACCAAGAGCATGGTATGCTAGATTGTCTACATTTCTTTTGGAGCATGGATACAGAAGAGGAGCTATTGATAAGACCCTCTTCATTAAGAAAAACTCCAGGGACATCATTCTAGTATAGGTCTATGTGGATGACATCATCTTTGGATCCACAAAGGAAGCATGGTGCAGGGAATTTGAAGATTTGATGAAAGGTGAATTTCAAATGAGTGCAATGGGGGAGTTAACCTTTTTCCTAGGGCTGCAAGTCAAACAACAACCTGAAGGGATCTTTATTTATCAGGAGAAGTATGTTAAAGATATCTTGAAAAAGTTTGACTTTGACAATTTGAGGACTGCTACCACTCCATATGAACCACCCAAGCTTAAGAATCCAAATGAGCAAGATGAGGCTGTGAATGTTCATCTTTATAGATCCATGATTGGCTCACTCATGTATCTCACAGCCTTTAGGCCTGACATTACCTTTGCTGTCAGTGCTTGTTCCAGACATCAAGTCACTCCACTAACTTCCCACCTAAATGCTGTGAAGAAAATTTTCAAGTACATAAAGGTTCAACCCAAATTAGGCCTTTGGTACCCAAGGTATTCACCATTTGTGTTGGAGGCTTACAGTGATAGTGATTATGCTGGAGCTAATTTGGATAGGAAATCCACAACAGGAGGTTGTCAATTTCTTGGAAGAAGACTCATCTCTTGGCAGTGCAAGAAACAAACCATTGTAGCTACTTCTACTACTGAAGCAGAATATGTTGTTGCTGCCAATTGCTGTGGTCAGGTACTTTGGATTCAAAATCAGATGTTGGATTATGGGTTTAACTTTATGAACACTAAAATCTACATTGATAATCAAAGTACTATTTCCATTGTTAAAAATCATGTTTTTCATCAGAGAACTAAACACATAGAAATTAGGCACCATTTTATAAGAGATGCAAATGAGAAGCATCTAATACAAGTGCTTAAAATTCACACTGATGATAATGTGGCTGATTTGTTAACAAAAGCTTTTGATGGACCTAGGTTTAATCACCTAGTTGTCAACATTGGGATGGTTAACCCTTAAATGCTATGTTTGAGGGGAGGCATAAGCCTCAGGGGAGGCATATGTCTCAGGGGAGGATTGTACATGTTGTTTTTATGTAGATTATTATGTTTTCTAGAATTATGTTTACTAATTTTCTTTTGCAGGTTATTACTAATCTTGTATATTATTCTGGTTGTTCTTTTGTGTTTTTGTGTTTTGTTTAAATGTCTGGTTACAGGTCATGTTTATGCTGATATACAAAGATCTACATTCAGTGGAATTAGATGTAAAGACATAAAAGTAAAATATTATTCATCAGTGGAAAGTTTGGTACATCCATTACAAGATCTGTCATTACACGAAACACAAAATACATCAATCACCAACAACCAACCACCATTATACCACCACATCCCTAAGCAACAACCTAATCCATCTTCCTCTTCCCTTTACCCAAGTCCTTTGGGTCTGGCATTTTCTTGTGGATTCCTCTGGATTGCATGTCTTTGTTCTAGAGCCTGGGAGCTGCAAGACCAAGTACCACCTTCAATGGACCCTTCTTTCTACTTGAGGACTATGGCTCTTCAGGGACAGAGATTCTTCTCATATCTGCACAGACTCTTTCTATTTCACTTGTTAAGAATGCTGTGACAGGTGTGAAATCAGGGACAACCATAGCTAGAGGAGCTGGTGTTTCCTCAGCTTCAGTGGTTTCTTCTGATGAGGTTGGAGATGGACAAAACTCTGAAGGACCTTCACCTAAGTAATAGTATGATCTTTGGATTTGAGGTATGTCAAAGGTAGAGTCTGATGAATCAGAAGAGATTTCAATGACTTTGGAGGATGGCTTCATGTTTTGATTGTGAGAAAAACTTTGGGATATGTTATTTGTGGGATGGTGAGTTGATTATGACTTAAAGACTTCTTTTAAAGACTTGATTTGAGTTTACTGGGAGTTAATGTAAGTAAATGGGAGGTAGTTGAGTCAGTAGCAATTACTAAGTGTGCAAGTTGTCCAATTAATTGGATTCTTCGGATGAAAGTCAATGGTTTGACCCACATGCTGCTGATACTAGTTATCTTGTTGTTAAGTGTGTTCCTGCTGATGGCCTATTCAAGTTCAATTTATTCAGGGGAATGCTAATCAGAAGAATTAAAACAAGTAATAATTAACAAGGCAAATTTTATTGATTCTTCAGAGGTACAATACAAGATAGTAAAAATGAAAGATTGACAACAAAGTTCCTATTCTACTTTGCCCTTGCCCTTGCCTTCCACAGTCTTCTTCTTGCCCTTGTTGTTGATGTTGAAGAGTCCTTGCCATTGAGGACAGGGCAAACCTAACACAACCTTTCTGATCTTTGGCAATGGTGGATTGACTTTTCTTCTTCTTGGACAAGAGGACTGAGGCTTATCAGAGGTTGTAGGGGTGTAAAGTTCATCATCCTCATCATCCTCTTCATCAGAAGATGTAAAGAAGATGAGAGACTCATCAGGATTGGGAACTCTGTTTGCCTTCTCCAATTCATTCCACTTTCTCTCCATCTCTCTCTAGTACTCTGGATCATCGATTTCAGAAGGGTATGGTGGAAGATCTTCTGATGATGAACTAGGGGCAGGGACATCATGTTTCTTCTTCTTGGCTTGCTCCTTTGTGAGACCACGAGGACGTGTTGGCATATTGAGTGGTGGTGGAGATGTTAGTGAGTCAGAAGTATCTGATGAGTCAGAAGAAAGGTTGATGATGTGTTGATTGGAAGCCATGGATGTATTTTTGACTGGAGGTATGATAATTAGGGATTTGATTTGAAGTGGAGAGATTTGGGAATAATTAGCCTTTATTTATAAGATCCCCCAACCGCGTGTCTTTATTACCATTAATGCGAGGCAGTTTGGAGATAATTAAGGGTTCTTTGAATTTTGAATTATGAGATCTTTTTCAAAGATATTTGGTTTTAAACTGATGGGTAGATTCTGCTGATCAATCCTGCGGATGGTTCTGTTGACCAATAGTCAACGTTTGACTATTTTCTGCGGATTGACCATTTGCTTTCAGCCGTTTGATTTGGTTTCTACGGATGAGTCAGTTAATTGGGATTTGCCTTAGTTGATTATTGGTCAAAGATTACTTTCCAATAATTCACATCATTTTCATTCCACGTTTGGTAACTTCCATAATTAACCAAGATGTGCATATCCCACTCCCAAATTAACTGATTCCCTCTCGCTATATAATTTCAATAACCATTTCAATATTTTTCAGAACACCCAACCCTAATTTCTTATTCTCAATCAATGGCTGAACTATATTTCAAAGGAGATCATAACAAACATGCCTTTCTTGGTCGTGGTAAGAATGATGAAGATTATGTGGGCATGATGGAATTTATTCAAAGGTCCAAGATTTGTTATGCTCTGCTTCAGTATCCAGATGTTATTTATGAGTATCTTGTTGTACAATTTTGGGAAACCGCTCAAATAAGGACTGTTGAAGATGGACCAACAGAGATTGTTGCTGTTATTGATGGGGAAGAATATGTGGCTACTGTGTCATTGGTCAGGACCAAACTACAGTTGGATGATGAAGGAGGGGTGACTGAGTTGCCTAAGAGTGAGATACTTAGATGGCTTCAGGCTGCTGGTTATACTGGTGATGGGAAAGTATGGTACAAGAATCTGTTTTGTCTAAAATGGAGATTTTTGACACACACCTTACTTCAGTGCATGGGTTCTAAGTCTGGTGGATGGGACCAATTCTCTATAGACATTGCTCTTGCCATTGTGTGTCTCTCTCAGGGAAGAACATTCAACTTTTCTAGGTATATCTTTAATGCTATGCTTGAAAATGTTAAGGATACCAAACTTAAATATTTATTGTATCCTAGGTTTCTTCAAATAATTTTAGACATTGAGACCAATGACCCCACTCACTTGCCTGTTAAGGGTTTATCTAAAAAGTTGTTTACCCAAATGAAATTTAGATTTACTGGTGAACAAAGACCCTTACTTCCAGCCATGTTGCCTGGTGGAAATCCTCCTGATGGAGTAGCTGCTGATGCCCCGGTGGGCAATCCCCCTGATGGAGATGCAGCTGATGTAGCTGCTGGTGGTTAGGATTCCCCTAATGCTCAAGCACCAGAGGATTCTCCTGAAAGAACTGAAGATGCTCCTGATGCAAATGCATCAGTTGCTTCTGATGTTCAGCCTCCACTCTCTCCAAGGTTACCCACACCTGTACATTCACCAATGGATCTCCATTCTCCTGAGCATGAGCTCAATGAGAATTTATGCTTTGACCAACATGTACACTCACCACAATTTACAAGACTTCCTTCACTCAGTCCTTTGAGAACTCAATTTGAGGATCATGTAGATGTAGATGTAAATTTAAATTATTCTACCCACAGGACCAATGATGCTTCCAATACCACAGATATCCCTGTTGGTGGAGCTGAAGGTCCTGTTACTCTCACCTCTGTATCAGCTTTGTTGAACAGGTATGTATCTAGGGTGGACAAGTTGGAAAATGATCTGAATTTCACCAAAAAGAATCTCAGCAATGCTGTTCTGACTCTAATTGGAAGAGTTAAGAAGTTGGTGGGTAAGCTGAAGCAAAGAAAGAGACAAGGTGTGGTGTATGACTCAGATGAGGACTCTACTAAAGCATCTGACAACATTGACTTAGAAGGCCTTGAACTTCTTGCTGCTACCACTTTGGAGAGTGTTCAGAAGAATGCTGACATTAGGCCTGAACCATCTGTTGCTCCAACTGCTGATGTTGTTCATTCTACTGATGCTGGTGTTCCAAAGGATTCCAGAGATAAGAAGTCTGCTGATGTTGCTCATTATGTCAGAAGGAAGCATTCTGCTGATAAGAAGTCTGCTGATGCTCCTAGCAAGAAGACTTCTAATGATGTTCCTAGAAAGGAATCTTTTCCTACTACTTTGCCAGAAGTGGGCACTCATGGTCCATCAGTAGATATCCAAGCTGATTTCACTCCTGCTTCTCCTGATAAAACTCATGTTCCTCATAAGAAGCAAGATAAAGGAAAGTCTATATTGATTGATCAAGACATTCCTTCCAGAGTAAAATCCAAAGTGGAACTTGCTAATGAAAAACTTAGTGAGAATGTTGCTGCACATTTGCAAGCTAAAGAGGATGCTGCAGTTACTAAAGTTCAGTTGGATTTGAAAGCCTCAGAAGCATTGGCTAGGAAAATTCAAGATGATTTGGACAAGATGGGACCTCAATTTACTACCACCTTGCTTGCTGAAAGACAAAAGGAGCTTGATGAAATAGCTAAGAATCTTACTGCTGAATAATGGGAGAATTTGGCTGAACAAGCTGCTTCCAAGCCTAATTTGGGTGAATCTGAGCTTGGAGTTGATAATCCTGCTTTTGTTCAGATGATGGTTGAAAGAGGAAGATTAAAGAGACAACAGGAGGCAGAGATTAAAGCTAAGTATCAAAAGAAAAGACCTTGGACAAAGAATGAAACAAAGAAATATATGAGGAATTTTGTGAAGAATCAGGGATGTTCTATGTTTGGGTCAGGCTGGAATCAAAAGAAGGTTTGGGGATTTTCAGATAAGCAGCTCACATTCTACTATGACAAGATCATCTCAAATCTTCATTCCTCTGGTATAAATGTTCAAGATGTTTTGAAGTTTAGAGGAAGACTATTGGATGAGCCTCAAGCTAAGAAAGCTAAGATTCATGATACTGCTGCTCAACCTGCTGAATCTATTGGGTCTTTTCATGGTGGTCAGGAGAATGTGAAACATCCTTCAGTCTTGTCTTAGAAGGATGATACTCTTGATGCTCAGAAGGATGATACTCCTGATGCTAAGATGGATGATACTCCTGCTGCTTCTCATCATGATACTGCTGAATCTCATCCTAATACCACTGAAGCTCCACATGATGTAACCAATGATGCTTCAGAAGAAACTCTCATTGAAGTACCTGATGATGATGATGATTCTGCTGATGTTCCTGCTGATACTTCCAAACAAGTGCCTAAAGAAGAACCTGCTGATGGTCCTTCTATTCCTGTAAATACTGGCACTAGGAGAAAGACTAAAGCTATCAAGAGGAAAGCTCCAAAAGATGTTCCTTTAGAAGATAGTACTACTTTTCTTGATTATGCTTCTGATGATGGTCAAGACCCTGTTGTATGGGAGAAAATTGTGAAGTGGGAACTTGTTGACTCTGAGCTTGGTCAAGGAAAAGTGAATGTCATAACTAGACAAGATGGAACTACCAAGACATTCTTGTTTCTGAGTCAGATCTTACATATGGTGGACAAGCAAGATCTTCTCTGACTTTATGATTGGGTTACCCAGTACTATCAAACTCATTCCCCTGATGACATTGGAATGTATTTGATGGGTGATTTGCAGATTTTGTGTGATTCTTATAAAGGTAATTCTGGTGTAAGGTTTCAAGTATGGAAAGGTCAAAAGACATGGGTGGTTGAATACTAGAAGTTCTTTCCACTTCCTAATGTTCATATGATTGTTACAACCACTGGTAAGACCTTGTATTGCTGGGCTGATGTTCTTTAGCCAATCACAAAGGAAGTAATGCATCTCATGCTGGAGACAAAGTTATCTGTTCCTTTGGATATGACTAAAAATGATCTTCATCTTGCTGAACAATTGGTAAGGTTCATCAGAAGAAGCATATTGACTAAGAAGGAACTGGCAACCAAGTATGGCATTCAAATGGATTCATATCTGCAATGAGCTGATCTTGGTATTGTATTTTGTTGTATATTTTTTATGTTTTATTTTCTATTAGTATAAAAAAATAAAAAAAATAAAAAAATAAATAAAAAAAAACCTAACATATTTGTATAGTTTTGTGTATGTTGTATGCAGGTTTGGTGTTGATTCTTATCACACTTTTTGTGGTCATCAACTTGCCTGATGTTGAATATTCCATCAAAAAGTTGGCTAGTCCAAAGGGTACATCTTAGGTAAAGACTCCTCAAATCTGTTGATAGCTGTAATGGTTTGCTCAAAATCATAGGGTTTTCAACTCACCCATATTTCATTGTTGAGTAGTTGAAATGGTTGTCAATTGACCATGGATTTTTCCTTTATGGATTCCAAGTAATTGGCTAGCCCACATGTATATGGCTTGTGGTAAAGGCAGTGGAAAACAATATTTGGTATTCAATTGACCAAGATGATTTTTCATCAATAATTGACTAGTCCTGAGCAAACGGCTACAGGTAAAGACATCTCAAATCCGTTTATAGCTGATGATTTACTAAAAATCATGTGGTTATCAGTGTACCTTTGAACACTTGGCTACTCCAGTAGTGATGGCTATTGGTAAAGAGACATCAAATCCATTATTTTCAATGATTCACCTCTCACAGAAGTTAACACACCTGGATGTGATGAGAATAGTATGAAACTTATATGTTTTGATGTACATTTAGTCTTGTGTTGCTGCAAAGAATGGTGCTTTTCAATTGGTTGCTGATCATAGAGATTCTGCTTATGAAGATTCTTTGCTGCTGATGTTCATCCTCAATCCTCTGGTTTGTGTTATTAGTGATCTATCAAGAAATCTTGAACTTAACTGTGTCAAATTCAAGATTAGGGGAGGATTGTAAGGAACTATTGAAGATACTGCTGATTGATACTGCTGACAGGTTCCTGCGGAAGGCTTAGTGACTTTCTGCTGATGACTGGTTCCTGCGGACATATAGAGATCCTACGGATAGAGTTTAACCGTGGATATAACTTATGTATTTTAGGACAAGATATGTAGAATATCTTTTATTAGTTTTTCATTATTCGTTTCTTGTAAGAAAGGTTAGGGTTTCCACTAGTATATAAGGAACCCTAGGTCATTGTAATATGGACAAGTTTTCTAGTACGAGTTTCATTAATATTATTAGTTTATCGATCCATAGAGGATCAAGTTTAGTATAAGTTTGTTTTTATATTCCGCATAATTACAAGCTCACAGAGATTATCTAACTTAGTTTAACTAGTGATTACATTAGTTGGCTAATGATCTATTGGCTCGTGATCTATCAAGATTTAGATCCCTACAGAGGTTTTGACCATTTATTTGACCTTGGACCCTGTGGACCCCACCTGAAACCTTTCCCAAAGGTTGTCCCCTTTTCTGTCTCAGAAGCAAAATAAGCAAGTGCTTATTATGGATTTTTGGCTTATTCAGTTGTCTTATTTGAGTGATCTTAACTTAAACCTATCCAAAATACTTAAGTGAACAAGTTTTAACCATTGTGGACCCCACATAAGTCCATTTGTGCTTATTTCTCTTCTCAGTCAACCAAAGTCAACTGTTGAACAAATAAGCACTCAAAGTGCTTATTTCTGAGCTCCATAAAAAGTGTGTTTGTAAAAGTCTTTAGTTTTTAGTAGTAAATTAGTTTGGAAAAAGAAAAAACTCAAAAAACCAAATTTAATTTTAGTGATAGCTTCTATTTAATAGAAATTATCTTTTTAATTTTCTTTTTAGCTTATTTATAAGTACTTTAGCATTTTTATATTTTTGTTAAATCTCTTTTATATTGAAGTAATTTTATAAATTTTTCCAGAATTTTCTTTTGTCTTTTAGTGGTTTATAGAATTAATTTTAGTTTAATTAATTATTAATTAATATTAAACAATTAAATAGCATAATTAGCTTTTATTAAGTAACACATAGTTTTTATAATTTTTCTAGCTTTTATATAAGTTAAAACATTTTTATAAATTTTTCTAGAATTTTTACTATTCATTTTCTATTTTTTATAATATAATTAGTTTAATTGGTAATTAATTAATATTTAAAATAATAAATAGTAAATTAGTTTAAAAATACATAAAATCAACTTTTTATAATTTTTAGGATTCCTGTGATGGTTAATTAGATTTATAAAAATCTTCTTAATTATCCAAGTCTTTTTAGTAATTTGTAATAATTTAAATTAGTATAATTAGTTAATAAATAAATAATTAGTAATTAATTAATAATTAATAATTAAATAGTGTAAAAATAATTTTTCTTTTTTAAAATTTTCTTTATTTATTAGGATTGTAAAAATAAAAATTTCACACTCGTAGCCTTTTCTGTTCATCAGTTGTACTTTCTTTCACGTTCGTCTGTGTACGTTTTTGATTAAAACGTACGTTTTTAGGTTTTAGATCACATCTTCTTAATCTTAATTCCCGTAATCAATCACATAGCTTTCCTAAGCTATTTTGTTTAATAATTTCCAAATAATTCTCACAACAACCCTTTTCTGTGAATAATCACCCGATCACAAAGCACGCTCAGTTACAATTCACACCTTGTCGGGATTTAATGACCTGGTGATACCTTATATTACCCGGAGCATTGGTCTAGGTAGTTTGACTTTGTTGACCATTTACTTGGTCAATCTAAGTTGACTATTTAGCATTAATCAGGGTACCGCCAGATCCGTCAGTGCTGAAAAAATTGGCAGTCCGCGATTTTGACCCGCGAAACGATTTTCAAATTTTTCGAAAACTCCTAAAATCAAAAAGATGATGTATATCTAGTTAGGCAATGTAAAAATTGAACATGTAAGCACACATATCATAGGACTTTGACCTTAAGGTCGAGAATTTCACTATACTTAGTGAAAATTGCTATAAGCATAAAAAGTTGACAGACACCTCAAACATTGTCATTATGCATAAAAGCTCATACAAACATAATCCGACAAACGTAATAAAACATGAACATGAAAAACAAAAAAATTACGTAGTTTAACACATAAATGGTTCTTAAGGCATTTATAAGCCAAACACTCCTTAATCTTCTCACAACCGGTCTATCTTCTTATTGAGCTTGTTTAGGTACCTTCCAAAGCATTTGAACATTCCTTTGGTTTGCTTGAACTCTTCGGATGCATTGTCAATGGCGGGGAGTGCTTGAAGGTATTCTAAAGGAGGTAACTTAGAGTTAGAAAGTTTATCGTCCTCGCTCATGCCGGATGATGATGATGATGATGATGGTGTAGGTGATCGAGTACGTTTGCCCTTACCTTTGAAAACTCGTTTATCACTTAAAGGAACGAAGATGTGAGGAACGAGAGAATAGTCAAGGCACATTCCATTATCGTTAGGAGAAATGGGTGAGATTGCTCTAAAGAGGCGGGTAAGAAGCATTCCATAAGGAAGAGCGGTTATTCCAACTAAAGGTATGTCGGCCATTCTTTTGGCTAGGTATTAGGCTAAGTTGAAGGGTTGACCAGTGGAAATGCTATAGAGCATGTAGCAAAGGCATGTGTTGATATGATCTCTATTTCCTATGGTACTTATGACGTTAGCTCTAAGAATTTCTTCCCACTTCTTAAATTGTGGTTTAAGCTCATTGAGCTCCATACCAAAAGGATCCTTATCTACAATATTCCCCGAACGATTCACCCTAGTGGTAGAGGTTCTAACACAGAGATGTTCCTTAATAGTTTCCTTACTAGCAAGAGGTGTGTCGTATGGATAAAAACGCTCAATAGAATCAAGACTTGAAATGGGCCACTTATCCGTGTAGAGGCAAGTTCCCTCATTTGGGACACAAAGAATGATAGCTAAGTCTTTTAAATCTATGTCATGTGGTATTTGATTGGTTGTGAAGTTTAATGATATCTTACCAACAACACTTGTGAAAAGGTTTACGGTTGCATAGAATTCTAAGATGAACCTAGGACAAATTGGCTCATCTATATCAAGGAGACAATCAAAGTTGATTGCGGCAAAGTTTTGGCGAATGGATGTTCCTTCTAGAAAGGATGGATCAATGGTTCTACCTTCGTGAACATAGCGTTTTTCTAGTGCCTTAAAGGTTTCTACTTGAACAGGGTTGAGACCTTTGGTCCTATGGTGTTTGGGCATGTACTTAAGGGTTTCCTTGTGATCGGATTTATTTGCGGGAGGCATGTTGATTCCTAGAAAACACAAAATTGTATGTTAATGACTTTTAACAATGTGGATGTTCTAATGTGTTCCTATATGCAAACAATGTGGAGACTTGGTTATCTTGACTCATTTTGATTCCCAAATTGTTTTGTTATGCAAATTTTGTTATAAAAACAAAAGATAACCAACACTCTCCTAATTGAATGTGTCTTCGATTGAATGTACCCGAAAATACATATTAGTTATGTAACCCCTTTAGCATTCAAGATATAGTATGCAAGTGATGTTTTAATGATGTTTTTCATTTATTTTAACAATGTGGTGATGAATCATGTTCTAGTCTTGGATGCGATTTTTGAAAGACAATGCACTTGGTGTGTTTGGAAAATCAAAGTAACAACAAAAAGGATACAATTCTTAACTAATGAAAGACATAATTGACTAGCCACCAAGTTTTTCATGAATCAAGAAGTTTTATGCATAAACCCTAAGATTCAAGTTAATGATTGTAAACAAGAATGTTATACTTGAATCAAAAATGCAATTGTGATTAGAATACTTACAAAGTTAGTTGGATTTGAAGAGATTGGATTAAAAGCCCTAAAATTCGTATGCTTATGTGTTTTTGAAAGGGTGATGGCTGTTTGAAAGTGAATGATTAAGTTAAGAGGGTGTTTGGTTTTGAAATTAAAAATAAAATAATCTGTGGCTTTGGCGGACCAGGCGGAACCAAAAAGTGGGTTCCGCCCGTATGGTCTGAGGGTACCATGGGTGCTGCAGGGAAAAATTCAAAAGGGATTGTCTTGATTTTTGTGGTTTTATCCTAATGTTCAAAACTAAGGTTTTAGGTCTTATGAGTCCTTGACTAAGCCTAGGGATGATGAATGCTTCTCATTCAAGAGGTTTTGTGAAAACGTTGATTGAATGGTTAACGTATACGACTTTCTTAGTTAAGATGTTCCTCAATGAACATTTTTAACAAGACGATGATGATGGATCACAATATGTCAATTAAGAACATAATGGATTGAATTGTCGCTGAAGTCGATGCTTCCTTTGTTGAAGGGATAACAATGTTGATGAGATGAATTTCGTTGTCGACGTGAGTTAGCTTGTTCAAGTGGAGCTTGTTGATGTGCTTCTCCATCCGAAACCAATTTGAGAACCTTACGTGTGTTGGAGAATCATTAGGTAAGCAAGTATGAAAGTGCAAGTACCACTTGTGCTTTTCTTATCAACTTATTACCAACATAATTTCATTTGGCATACACAATGGTTTCTAATCCCGTTCTTTTGGGATACCATAATCCTAGTTGTGTAGTACCTTATAATGTATCCAACCAAGCTCAACTAAAGAGTTGTTTAAGGATCTTCTTTAACACGAGCACATAGACAAAAGCTAAACATAATGTTGGATCTAATTGTTATGATAACAAGTAGTCTTCCGAACATTTCTCTACGTTTAGTTTCACCTATGGATTTTCCAATCTCTTTCTTGATAAGTCATCAATAACTAAACCATTGAGAACAAGAGAGTAACTAGGAATGTCTTTTAGTTAAAATCTCTTGCTTTTAGAGCTTGCTTTTATTATCAAAGAGACTTTCAAATATTGACACATATAATCACATGATTACTTCGAAACATATATTTTGTTTCACTAGTTGTTTTACTCTAAATTCCAAAAATTGTTTTTGTTGAATTTGTTTAGACACAACTACGATCTATAAATCAAGTTTTAAAACTTATGTCAATTTTGCTTGATTCAATATTTGACTTAAGGTGAGAGGATGTTATTTTGTACTTTTATTCTTAATGTTTTACACAACATTCTTGTCTTGTTATCATTGGCCTTTAGACTAAGTCATCATCTACCGAAGATGATATCTTAGAAGGAGGAGATTACTCGTTAAATGTTATATTCAACATCTCCTCGACTCTTTGGGTTTTCTTACTTAGGAAACTATGAACTCTATTTGTTTTGAAAAAGTCCAAGGGGTATAACATCGTGAGACTATGTGTCACATTTGATGTGTAAATCCTAGATGTTGAAAACTCATTTTATTTCACACATCCAAATGTATGCTTGTGTGATTTATTTCACCTTGTGTGTTTTATGTGAGATTATCATAAAAGAGTGATTGAAGAAAAATACAATTTAAGACTCAAAGTATAGTATTTGAGAACGTTGTTTATCAAAGGTTTGTTTTGCAAGCATCACAAAAGTGTTAGACATTTTAACACTTAGGAAATTCTTAGTTAGCTCACTTGTACGCAAGAGTTGAGTGAGACTTACTCAAGAGTTTTTTGTGTTTATCTCTTGATGGTTAAAGAACCAAAACACCTTATATCTCCTACTAATACTAATGACCAAATTCCTTGTCGCATAGAATCTAATCTTAGTTATTACTAATAGCATGTAAACATATTAGAGTATACTAACAACACATATTCCAACACATAATGCTAGAAACAAGAGACAATCAAAGTCAAGTTGAAGTAATGCGTACCTTTTAAATTGCATAGAGATGCTATCAAGAGAATAAACAATACGCGTAAAATCTTGGTTTGATGACACGCTTTGAAACTCAATAACTCATGTATCCAAGAAGGTTAGATAATCATATAAAAGCATAGAGCATGATAATCTTAAACCTTTTATCATGAGTTTCTATTCGAGATTGAATTATCTCTAAATCTCTCTTCTATGTTAGACAACTATTACTTGTTTTGTTTTACTAATTGATGGTGCTTTTGAGTTAAATCTTAATCCAGTTTTATCTTTAAACACCCTTTGACTCTTCAACAATCTTTCAAGAGATTTTGAGCCTTCATCAAATTTAACTAATATTTTTCCTTTCTTATTTTACTTTTTAATCTCATGTTTATAATCTAGACATTATTTACATTCTAGATCTTTTATCTTCTCACAGGATTTCCTTTTCAAAGATATTCTTAAAAGATTTTTACAACTCATTATTAAAGATAGTTTTCAGGTCCATGTTGCATAAAAGCTTAGAATCATTTTCTAGTTTAGAAAACTCTAGGATAAGTTTGTCAAGCAAAAGTGTTTGATTTCAAAATGTACCTTGCTTGATGTTTTATCTAATTGAGAATCACAAACCGGATGATTGGCTTCATCTTCATCCGTGTTATTCCATGAATCGTAAGCAAGTCCACTAAGAGCTCGTCATGAGTAATCATCTTCACTTACACCTTCATTTAAAACATTTAAACTAGTAGCACATGTATTCATCTCAACTAAAAATCAATCAATTAATATATCTAAGATTTCTAATACATTTGTGAGATCAACTTGATCATCTTTGGCTTGACATATTTCTTGATGAAAATTTAACATATTTTTCCAAATATCATTCTTTCATATTTGGTACTAAAGCTTTACAAATCATTGTTTTAGCTTTAGTATTTTTACCAAGTTTAAGATAGTTATATTGGTTTTCAAAAACTTGTTTTATTTGATTTGAAATTACCAAAAGAAATAATATGCCAAAGATCTTGATCAATTGATTTCACATAGTTTTCAAAATTACTTTTCCATTCAAGTAAGTTTTCTTTTTCAAATAGCGGTGGGTTTTGAATAGGTTGATCCAAGTTTTAAAATACCATGGATCGATCCAATCTTTAAAATACATTATATTTTAAAGATCTTGAGTAACGTAGCTCCTGATGCCAATTGTGGAAAACTAGAAGGGGGTTGAATAGTTTACTGCTTTTTAATGTCATATTTAACTTGAATATCTTTTAGAAAACTTTTACGTTTGCTTAAAGATATAAACACAACGTTATGTGTTTGATTCTTTGAAAAGCTTTTCATGTAAATAACAATTCTAACTTTGCTAGTTTCATACATTGAAAAGCTTTGCTTGTGATGATCCTAACTTTGCTTCTTTAGTTATTTGAAAAGCTTTACTTTTGTTTGAAGATTCAAACACATCTTTACTTGTTTAGTTCTTTGAAAAGCTTTATATGTAACTAGCAATTCTAACTAAAGAACAACATGTAATAAGCAAAGATAAAGAAAGAAACGATCAAACCACAACAAGAATGTTTATCGTGGTTCGGCTACAAGGACTCTTTTTCCTTGCCCTACATCCACGCCCCGAGTTTCCAACTCGAGAGTTATAAGCACTAATCAACAAGCTCCTTTCACTGGCGGAGAAAACCTTTACAACGTCGCTTACACTTTTACCGACACTAAGCTAGATGTCGAGTTCTTTTACACGGGTACAACCACTCCCATCGTTGCTTACACTTTTACTGACACTAAGCTAGATGTCGAGTTCTTTACCAAGGGTACAACCACTCCCATTAGTTCTTTTACAAGGGTACAACAACTCCCGACACACTACATATTTTGAGGCATAAAATACTAACCAATCACTTCTACATACATGACACAAATGAAGTATAAACTACCAAAGCTTATACATGACCAAGCTACCAAGACTTGCAACTTTAGAGTTGAAGCTTGTAACTTCTTGAATGATCTTGTGAAGTCCCTTGCTACATAAGAGAATTACACAAGACAAATGTTACTGAGTTAGTTTAGAGTGTATGTGAAAATATGTCCTAAAATGGTTACCCAAAACTAAAAAATGGTTTGGTATTTATAGCAAACCATTCTGCAGGTCTGGCGGATACGACGGACCCCTCAGAAGGGTTCCGCCCGTGTATCCCCAGGGTACCGCCAGGGCTACAGTTAGATTTTGCAATAAATCTTCCAAACTAAACAAGGTCACATCACATTACTTCTAGTCAAACACAAGACTTGCAAGCAAGCATAAGTTTAGTCAAACACTCTTTCTTACCATAAATGTATATGGACAAAGCTTGCCCTAAATGTGATGTGACATTACTATTTTAAGAAATAAATGTGATGTGACAAGACACTTTCTAATTTAAGAAATAAAAACAATGTTTTGTTTAAAAGGAAATGTAAACCTTAGTTAAACAAGACTTAAACACTTAAAATGATGATTTACTTATAGCTAAACTTTATACTTTGTCATTAACAAAACTTAGCAAAGATCGTAAAATATAAATAACGTTTTTAGGCGATATTTGTATTAACAGGAAGGACATGGAATGAAAATACATTATAAAAGACCCAAGTACTCCGGTTTTAGGACTGTGTGCGGCGTACTTGCTTGGCGGATAAATGAGTTTGATTCTACACGAAGTACGGCGCACTTATTTTATCAGTTACAAAGAAGAGTTAATACTTGCATTCATTGAGAGGCCGATCATTTGCCTTCATTAACCACATTCATGAGTTGAATTAGGTCAAGTGGACTTATAAAAAGGAGAGAACGAAACCAGAGAAAGAGAGTAGCAAGAAAGAGAAGTATCACTAGAATTGTCAAAGATCACTAAGTTGGTATTGGTGAACTCATACCAAGTTCACCATATCAAGGGTGTACTCGTGATCCAAGTACTGTGACGGAGGCTAGGAGAAGGAGTCGAGTCGAGTTTTCTCTATGGAAACTAGTTGTTCTTTTGTTGTAATCACTTTGGTACAATTCTACATTTAATATAATTTGCATTATGAAGTTTATGAAATCTATGTCAAATGATATGTATTTTGTTACTGAAATAATGGAGTAGTCGTTCTTATGTTTATTTGGGTGATGTAGTCATATGGTTGTTTACATTTACATGTTTGCTTGCTATTGATACTATTCGTAAGTTTAATTGATGAGGTAATGTTTGGATCATTGTTAAATGTTTGATGTATCTCTGTGATAGAAGTAGGTCGAAAGGGTCTATTGCTTTGATATTATTTCGAGTTGTTTGTCTATGGCAACTTGGTGTTTGCCTTGTAGAAATTGTTCAACAAACCATCTATCAACCCAACCATGGTCTTGTTTAATGCCTGATCTCATGTCTAACGAACTTGATTAGGAAATTGGCTTATCTATACTTCTGTTATGAACCAACCTTAATGCATTTGATATATTGAGAATTATAGGTTGAAAGGGATTCTTAATATTTTGGATAGTTATATGTAGGAGTGATCACCAGTCATCTCTTGCTTATATATCTTGTTCATGATTGCTTGCTTATCATATACATGTTTACTTCCATGTTTCTCAGCCTAAATAAACATAACCTTAAATCATATTGATAAACAATCTAAATAACCAAATTACTAGCCTTTTGATAAGTGACAATCTTGGGACTATACTTTGACACAATTACTAACTTGGCTTTTCTACAATCTCTTGGGACGACCTGATATTACTTAAAATCTTTACCATAAACGGGGGTTATACTTTACCCGTGTGTTTTATATATTAAGAAATTGGTGAAACTAGTATTATAAATTTAAAGCTTTTGAAACATATCAGTTGTGTAGATTAGTTTAGGATTTGGAGTTGGAATTTTGATTTAGTTATGCTTGTGTTTCAGTTTGGAATTGGGTTGAGCCGAGAGCCTATGGCTGGAAAGGAACCGGGGCGTGACTCATGAGAGTCACGGCAAGTGTTTGGGAAAACTTATAATTATTTGACACCATTTTCGTGACTTTTAGAAAATAAAAATGATATTATAACTTTTTTTATAGAATAAAAACTTAAACAAATAATTATTATTGAAATTTTAGTAAAATAAAGGAAATATAAATATATATATTTGTTAAAGTTAATTTTTATAAAATTTAATACAAGTTTTTACATGTTCTTATAGTAAAAGAAAAGTGAATTTAGAAAAAGGTATTTTTATAAATGAAAAAGTTAAGTAAACATGAGAATTTACATTGAAATGAAAGTTTATCAGCTCGGTTAGCTGAGTCGTGACTCGAGGCGAGTCACGTCAAGGTTTGTTTATTTATTTTGTTGCTTTTTTTTTATTTCTTTATGTTTTGACATGGTTTCGACTTAGGTTATTTGAAATGGATTAACGATAACGAAACGATAAAAACAAATAAAAATAATAAAAGATAATATAGTTAAGGGATTATTGCAACACTTGGACCGGATATCATGATGTTATTTATCATTGGACTTGAATTAGACGTATCAGATCTACGGTATTAGTTATTTGGACATTATGGACCCTTTGGTATACGAGACGGAAGGATGTGTTAGACTTTGATTAATTTAACACGTCTGGACCCGAACAAATACGAAATGGTCGATAAAACTAAACAACTATGTATATGTGAATGATATATTCACTTGTATTATATAATTTGTGACGTTTAACGATAAATAATTAATTAATCAAAGAGTCGTTTGACTCGGGAAAACATTGAATAAACGGGCAGGTCATGCCGAAATTTTATAAAATCTTTTATAAACCTAAAATGATTATGTAATCTCAAAGATTTTCAAAACTTATATGTTTTATCCAATATGACATTTATTTTGGGAAAACGGGGAAAAGCCGAAACTAGTTGTTTGTCTGTTGTTTGTTTGTCTGCTTGTCTATTCTTTTCGACATTCATCTTTCTTTCATTCTTTTCTTCTACTCTCGTCTTTCTTGGATATTCTTTCGTAATCGCCGACTTATTCTCTTTTCTATCTTTTTTGTGGAAAACTAGAAGGGGGGGTTGAATAGTTTTATGCCAATTTGGATTATAAAAACTTTGTTTTCAAAAACTTCGATTCTTGTTTATATAAAATTCAACACTTGCACTATATGAACAATTTAATCTAACTAACTAAACAAATATAATGTAAATATGAAAGTAAAGAAAAGATAGAGATAGAAAGATCAAACCACAACACAAGGATTTATAGTGGTTCGGCTACGAAGCTCCTCTTCACCCTACTCCACTCCCCGAGTCTCGTACTCGAGAGTTTTCTTCACTATGTCAACAAACTCCCTTGTGGCGGAGAAACCTTACACAACTTTTACTTATACCAATTTACGACACTAAGCTAAATGTCGAGTTCTAATAGTAGCTAGAACCAATCTCACGACTTGGCACACCTTCTTCGCAACTTGTACACACCACAACTTCTTCTTCACACCACTACTTCTACTATACTTAATTACACACCAACCTAAAACTACTTATTACAAGCACTACACAACTTTACAATTAATTTACACAAGCTATACAACTAATCTTCAAAACTTCTTGATTTGAAATGAAAGGAGTATTCTTCTCTTGCACTATGAATGGTGAGGGATTGGATCACTTGAAACAAGAACTAATAAAATTATGATCAAAGGTTTTAGGAAGATGATTTGAGAGGATTTGGACAGAAAGTATTAGTTCAAAAGGTGAGGAAAAAATGCAGGATTGAACCATTATTTATAGGAAAAAGTTTCTGGCCACAGGAGCGTGCCGGCCCCCTTAAATGGTGGCCGGCCCCCTTAAAATTAAGGGGGCCGCCCCTTATAATTAAGGGGGCTGCCCTCCTGTAACGGCATGAACTTTTGTCTTTTTCTGGGAAAAGTTTATTTGTTGAAAATTTAACCAATTTTGGTTAAAAATTTGAATTCATATATTTATTATAAATTAAACATTTTCCTTTAATTACCAAAAGTGTTTTTCTAAATATAAAAAATGTTCATACCATTTTATATAATTTGTAATGATTAAATAAACCTTCCTTTAATCATAAAATGTATAAGGCAATTGTTTATTCATACATTAAGTGATTAAGTTGGATATAATGATATTTTGTCACTAAATACTTGTTTACGTAATGATTTTACGTTTAATGATTTAAGATTTTGTGATCGTCAAAACATAGGGATATCGAGAAATATTAATAACGTTTTTACGTATTATTTATATCAACAATCTCCCCCTTTTTGTTGAATACAAAATCTAAACTCATTAAATCAAAATTTAATATGTATATAAGTATTTAGTGAGTTTATATCATTTATCCCCCTTTTTGTTAGCATCAAAAAGGTTATCCCGACGATGTTAGAGCTCCCCCTCGACATGTACTCCCCTTCATTTTAAGGTTATAAGACAATTCGAGATATGGGATGCTTATAAAAATATTTAGAATATATATATATATATATATATATATATATATATATATATATATATATATATATATATATATGTGTGTGTGTGTGTGTGTGTGTGTGTGTATGTGTGTGTTGGTGTGTGTGTGTATATATATATATATATATATACAGTGTTGCAAAAATCGGCTGAATCGGCCGATTAATCGGTAATCGGCCCTAGAACTTGGAGGGATTTCCAAGGTAATCGGCCGATTAATCTACCGAGTCAAAAAAATCGGCCGATTAATCGGTCAAAAATCGCTAATCGGCCCTCGACCGCCTCAGCACCGATTCACGATTTTTGCAACATTGTGTGTGTATATATATATATATATATATCGGTGGATAAGAGTCTTGACTTCCTTGTAAACGACTAATCTTATTATAACATGTGCCAAGCAAAAAAAAAATTGTTTGTCCCCATCACTGATTACACAACAAAATTAGTACTATAAAAATTGAATCCTATAATGTTTATTATAAGCAAACACCACATTCACAAACTGTAATATCAAACTCTTATCCACCGACCACAATGATAAAGTTAAAAGTTTGTTAAAAGTTCAATCTGCACATGGTTTTAGTGTTGATCATTTTGTTTAAAAATAAACGTAGAACTATACGCAGGTCATGTAAGGGGTGTTTAGATATGTTCTTTACACTGTTGCACCTAAACCCCACGCGAAACAACCTTCTGGAGTTACTAATAAGTATAAACTACACCCTCGGCTGATCAGCTTATTTTGATTTGCAAAAACTAATAAGTTCAAACCTTTCGTTTACTAGTGAGCTTATGCATTACTTTAAGCTCATAAAGAAAATTAAAATGAAACCCGTCTTTTGAAAAAGCTTCGAGCCAAAAGGCAAAATCGACGAAAGTGTGAAGCAAAAGATGCTTTACTTTGTCAATCGGGAGACTTTGACTTTGATATATACCCCGAGTATATGCTGAATCAGGACCGCGACTGCCCCTATCGTACCACCACCAGCGCCGGAAGCTGATACAGAAAACAACTATAAGTAACAACTACAAATTATGAGTGAAAATTAAAAACTCATAAAACTTAACCCATTAGGATCGTTTGTCTTTTTTTTTTCTCCTCAATTGCGACTTATGATGAAATCTTTATAACTGAAAACAAATCAAAAAGGGTCATCACAAATTGAACAAACGCATCGGACAAACAGATGTTTTTTGTAAAAGTCCCGATTAAGCAGACCAATCAGATGTTTCTTTTGGTCAAACATATGCTTTTGGTCAAAGAAACGAATTGAATTGAAGGGTCATCAACATATGTTTGACCAAAAGAAAAGAGTTGAAGGTCAAACATCTGTTTGTTCGCCCCACCAACAATAAACACAATCAAACCCATACCAATTAAGCATACCAATATCCCAAAAAAAAAAAAAAAAAAAAAAAAAAAAAAAAAAAGTAAAAAAGGATTAAAAAATAAACCCGATTGAAGACATAAAAAAAAAAAAAAAAAAAAAAAAAAAAAAAAAAAAAAAATTAACTACACATCTTACATGCGATTTGAAGGTCAAACCCATGTAGGCTACCCTTCTTCTCCATACCCCTGTTGTCACACGACCTGAAAAACGCATCGGACAAACAGTTTTATGTTCACACATGCTAAGAAATGCAACATGCTTTGTTTTAGGCAAAGAGAAAAAAAGCTAATACTAATTGACCTTGGATGATGATCAAAACCTGAGGCGGTGTAGATAAATCTGGAAAAGTAGGTGCCCTTCGATTATGATTGATGATGCAAAAGTTAAGGCGGTGTATATATATATATATATATATATATATATATATATATATATATATATATATATATATATATATATATATATATATAAGTAAAACAACCAGGTAGAACATGAAAGTATCACTTCCACTAAATGATAATATGGTTACAAGCAAAATGCATCCAAGATGCATGAACAAGATTGATACGCGGGATTGCACCCTGGCAACAGGTTTTACCTCTCAAAGGATCTTGAGAAGCTTGCAATCCCCGCCAGGCAGTGTACCTGATCGTTGTAGTATAGTATAGTGACAAGTACCGGGGGATTGATCGTTCAACTCAGAAATAGTGTCGCTAGGATTAGAAAACCTACTAAAATAGGTCTAGAGGTGAGGGATGATTCTTTTTGTATTTTTTTTTTATTTTATAAAAGCAAGTAAAATCTCGAGTTTTGAAGGAGTGGGCGGAATTAGTTGCTAGCCAACTAACCCAAATAACTACATATGCAATCAAAATAAAAATAAAAGAAATGAAATTAAACTAATGTGGTGGAAACAATAATGAGAAAAGATGTGTTTACTTAGATTTCATTACTACCTAGATATCTTTTACCGGTTGATTAGCTCATTACAATTGCATGGATGACGGGTTATATTCCTTAATACTAGTCGTAGGGCCGTGTACAATATTCCCTAACTCTATAAGATCCTACTTCACTCCTATGTCGATCCGACTAAAAGCTCCTAACAAGGGATCATTAGAATTCACTTATGCATTAAATACAACCAAAAATTATAGTACACCTCCGATCATGTTTCTTAAGACGTTCAAGCAAGTTACCAATGGAAGTCTGCCAGCTTTCTTAAGCCTAACATCGAATACAATCATCCGTAAGAATTATAAACAAACACTCAACATCTAGGTTTCATTACATCTAAGCAAACACAATGAAAACCTAGCCTAACATGTTAAAAGAAAAAACAAGCATAAGATAGAATCAAACAACACATAGACATATTGAATGATTATTGGAACACTTATCTTTATTCAAACATGGAAGAAAGAAGGGTTTGAAACCCCTGCAATATGAAGAAAATTCGACCTAGGGTTTGTATTCCTAATGTTCCACAAAATGTTCCACACCATGTTCCACCCTTTACAATGAAATATTGGAAAAATATATATAGATAAAACATCCTGATGGCGTCACATTATGGCTTCTGACGCCGTCAACTCGCCGCCAAATTAAAATTCGTATTGCCTAGATCCAGCCTTGACGCCTTCATGTGTAAATATACTCAGGGCTGTCAATTGCATTTTGACCCTGACAGTCTTGGTGACGCCGTCAGGCTATTAACACTAAAAATGTTCTGGGCCGTCACATTATAATTTCCACATCCACCTCTTTTGTCTCTCTTGACGCCGTCACTAGTAAACTTTTGACGTCGTCAGGTACTGTTCCAGCAAGGAATTTTGAGACTTTGCCGTTTTCTTCACTTTTATGCTCCAAAAACGTCCAAAATGCTTCCTTTTCCAGATTTCTCCTCAAAAGTACCTAAAATAACAAAAGGAACGATTTAGGGCAATAATTGATCAAATAATCACGAATTCAGGCTTAAATGACCCCTTAAAAGTGGTACACTTTTCGCCTCATCAAATACCCTTACACTTGAGATTTGCTTGTCCTCAAGTAAATGCAATTTTATTCTAATCAAAATACAAGTTATGGGTCATTTAACACTAATACAAAAGTAATTACAACAAATAATCGTTCCACTAAAAACCAGAAACAAGCACGGAGGTCATACACTAGCACCTTACAAATAGTGTTTAGATACTCACATCTCTCGGGTGTAATAAAGTATATATCACAGTAAGGAATGGAAAACATCTCTCACTACCTGTCATAGCAAATAGATTACCATAGGCTTGGGAAAGGATCAAACCTCCACCACTTGGCTTAAGCACTTAGGATAAACTATCAAATAGGTCTTTTAAAGGGTTATAACGTTAGGTGTAGGGATATGAAAAACACGGTTTTGTTGGATAAAGGCAATATTTACTGGTGGCGAGTTAATCATCTTGGTTAATTACATGTACAATATGGCGTTGCTAAGCCAAGACTCGACTCGACTTAAGCTAATAAATAAAAAATAACAAAAACTTAAAACAAATATAGAATGAAACGGGATGGTAGTCCATATGTTTTTTTTTCTTTCTTTTACTATTTTTTTTCGCATACACTTTTAACCTACCATCCAAAATAATACATCATAGGGAATTTGCATTCCCCTTACACTTGAATTTTTACATACTTTACAATAAACTACTCTAATGACTCGAATCAAGATAATCAAAACACTTGGAGTACTTTTTTAAGATTAACGCACATATGGGGTAATATATGATGTCTTCCCCATTACACCATAACACTAGCACTTTACCCATGAGTCCCAATTGTCCCAAAACAATATGTACAAGATATGACTCGACTTAGCAACCATGTAATCAATTAGATAATTAACTAAGGGTTTAATCAAATAACAATAATGCACTAAAGATGAGTGCATACAAGGAAGGCTAAGGCGATTTGGTTGCACATTTGGGGTGGGTTGTAACAAATTCTTCCTTTAAGTAAGATGCTTAAAGTTAAAAACGAAAAAGATAGGCTCGGAAGGGTGTAATAGGGGTATCGTGTACTAAAAATGAGTACAACGCAAAGGTGTGACAAAATTAATTGACTTTAATAGTCAAGTAATATGACTTAAATGGTCAAGTAATTATGATACGGGTTTAACACAAAGGTGATCCTAATGCCCCTTATCATGTAGTAAATCCTACTACACGAATGTAGTCTCACTAGCGGTCTCGGGATGTATCACTAACGCAAGTTCTAGAATCTAAATACTACCGGTACACTCATAAGCACTAATAATGAATGCTTTTCCTATCAAATCTAAAGGCGAACCTTACATATTTGGGTGGAAAATTTTTTAAGTGTACGGTTTTGTGCTAGTCATATAACTCCTATCCATGAGACGCTTGTTAAGGCTAAAGTTTCACTCCTAAATGTTGTAAAAAATTTTAAATTTGGCGCTAAAATTGCCCAAAAAAGTATTTCTCTTAGTTTTATTACACACCTACTATCAAACAAACAAACTCAAGTGCAATTGTATCCTATAAGGTATCATCATTTACCATCCCTTACACTTAGGATGAACATTGTCCCCAATGTTCAATTAAAGGATGTAAAAGTAAAGCAGGTAAAAGAATGAAAACAAATACTCCCCCTGATTCGTTCGGTGTGGATAGTGTGGTAACAAGGTTAAATCTTCCTCCAAGAAAATGAACGTTGAAAGCTTCCCTCCAGAAATATAAATCATCTTCTTGTCATATATAACCTGTTAAACCTGAGAAAACAATCAAGGCAAACCTCGCGTAAAATCGGCGGCAATCTATATATACTAACAAATCCTAGAAAACAATTTAAGATATAATGCTTGTGGAATGAATGTTTGCAGATTTCCTGGAGTTTATAAAACTAAAGAATCAACAAAAACTTTAAGACTCCGGTTTAAACAAAACTCGCAAAATTTTTCAGAATTTTGGTACCTGACGCCGTCAGGTTGTAACTCCTGACGCCGTCAGAATGTTCCTGGAAAAATATTATGTTAAGTTTCCAGAAAATTTAGGGAAAAACTTATGCCTTATTTCCTGGAAAATCCTGCAAAATATCATTATGACTCGATACAAGCATTTGACTCAAACAATTACTAATATACATGTTCATTTAATATTGTAGCGAATCATGCTCATTTTCGTTCTTATAAACAAATTTGGATTTCCCTTACACTTAGCTTTTGCAAAATACCTTTATATGTAATTAAGACGAAGTTAAAAACAAAATAAAGCATTTTCACAATTTACTTTGAAACATGATTTACCAACAATAAAAATAAAACATGCATATGGAAACAAATAAAATCAAACAATTAAAAATCAAACAAATAAAAACACACAAAGCATGGGTTGCCTCCCAAGAAGCGATTTTCTTTATTTACGAGTTTTGTAGCTAGACTCAAGGTCTTGGGCTATCGTGTGTCGCTTATGCTCACATACCCTAGTGTGAGCCATCTAATATTCGCCTCATCTTTCTTATAGTTATCACTAAGCTCTAAACATCCGCGATAATACCTTTTATTCTTTTCATGAGGATATTTAAGCCCTTTCCTTTTATCATTCTCACTTAGCATATCAAGGGGTGGATACCTATTACATTTTTCCATAGAAAAATCCTTGAACCTAGGGTGTGCACGGGGCATTTGGTAAAAAAAATCTTCATCCCCATCCGAGAATGTAATTAACCCTTCCATAAGCTTTTCATCAAGGTTGGTTAACCTTTTGAAGGGTTTTCCAAACACAACTTGGGTTAACTTACTATCGATAAATTCTCCTAGATTCTCCATAACCATAAATTCAACCAGATAAACAAAGCTTCCTACAAACACATGCAATGTCTTTACCCTAGCAAAAATATTATCTCCTTTGTATTCCAACTCATTTACCATAATTTTATAGTATTCACTACGCGAGATTATATTCATTGGTAGAGATGAGTTAAGGTAGGCATCAAAGCTCCTAAATCCAATTTTACAAGGAAACTACATATTAAATGAGCTATCATTCTCAATCCTTGTCCTAGGGTCGACATACCTAAGAGGGTTCACCTCATCTTCCATCCCATCCTCATTAATTACATTACCATCATCTAGGTACTCATTGGAGTCCGAATAGTAAAAAGGACTAGCCCTATGGTCATTATCATGGTCAGAATCCTCCACCTAAGAATTATTGTCAAAGTGATGGTCAGGCGAGAGGTTAGGTGAGTTCTCATTTTCCACTAAAGGGATTGGGGTGGGTATTTGAAAAATCCTACGACGAAAGACACGAATAACAGGAATCAAACGTTCAATGCTATTGTTATCCATCGAGATAGTTTACGAACAAAGGAAACAAAGAAATAAGATAGACTAAAGAAACCTATAAAAATAAAATAAAAATGTTACTAGAAAGGAATCTAGCAAGTAGACCTACTAAAAAGAAATTCTAACCTAGACAATAACTATTCCCCGGCAGCGGCGCCAAAAACTTGATACGCGGGATTGCGCCCTTGCAACAGGTTTTACCTCTGAAGAGATCTTGAGAAGCTTGCAATCCCCGCCATGAAGTGTACCTGATCGTTGTAGTATAGTATAGTGACAAGTACCGGGGGATTGATCGTTCAACTCAGGAATAGTGTCGCTAGGATTAGAAAGCCTACTAAACTAGGTCTAGAGGTGAGGGATGATTCTTTTTGTATTTTTTATATTTTATAAAAGCAAGTAAAATCTCGGGTTTTGAAGGAGTGGGCGGAATTAGTTGCTAGCCAACTAACCCAAATAACTACAGATGCAATAAAAATAAAAATAAAAGAAATGAAATTAAACTAATGTGGTGGAAACAATAATGAGAAAATATATGTTTACTTAGACTTCATTGCTCCCTAGATATTTTTTACCGGTTGATTTGCTCGTTACAATTGCATGGATGACGGGTTATATTCCATAATACTAGTCGTAGGGCCGTGTACAATATTCCCTAACTCTATAAGATCCTACTTCACTCCTATGTCGAGCCAACTAAAAGCTCCTAACATGGGATCATTAGAATTCACTTATGCATTAAATACAACCAAAAATCGTAATACACCTCCGATCATGTTTCTTAAGACGTTCAAGCAAGTTACCAATTGAAGTCTGCCAGTTTTCTTAAGCCTAACATCGAATACAATCATCCATAACAATTATAAACAAACAATCAACCAATAATCAATATCTAGGTTTCAATACATCTAGGCAAACACAATGAAAACCTAGCCTAACATGTTAAAAGAAAGACAAGCATAAGATAGAATCAAAAAATACATAGACATATTGAATGATTATTGGAAGACTTATCTTTATTCAAACATGGAAGAAAGAAGGGTTTGAAACCCCTGCAATATAAAGAAAATTCGACCTAGGGTTTG
The DNA here is from genome assembly GCA_030686995.1 of Artemisia argyi. Classification (NCBI taxonomy): domain Eukaryota; kingdom Viridiplantae; phylum Streptophyta; class Magnoliopsida; order Asterales; family Asteraceae; genus Artemisia; species Artemisia argyi. Next base: position 53,746,028 of record CM060707.1, read on the forward strand.
TGCTCCTAATGTTCCACACAATGTTCCACCCTTTACAATAAAAAATTGGAAAAATATATATAGATAAAACATCCTGAAGGTGTTACGTTATGGCTTCTGACGCCGTCAACTCGCCGCCAAATTAAAATTCACTTGCATTTTGACCCTGACGGCCTTGGTGACGCCGTCAGGCCATTAACACCAAAAATGTTCTGGGCCGTCACATTATAATTTCCACTTCCACCTCTTTTTCCACTCTTGACGCCGTCATGTGTTAAGCCTTGACGTCGTCAGGTACTGTTCCCAGCAAGGATTTTGAGACTTTGCCGTTTTCTTCAATTTTATGCTCAAAAAATGTCCAAAATGCTTTCTTTTCCAGATTTCTCCTCAAAAGTACCTAAAATGATAAAAGGAATGATTTAGGGCAATAATTGATCAAATAATCACGAATTCGGATTTAAATGACCCCTTAAAAGCAGTACACTTTTTGCCTCATCAAAGATATCCAATAAACTAATGCCCTATGGGCTTACAAGCATACAAAATAACATAAACAAACGAGCAACCAAAACTCTAATAGAAATTTTTTTTCCTAGAGCTTGCCATCAAAATGGTTGAAACAATTTTATTTTCCAAACATGAAACGTGCCTAGTTGGACGGAAGCAATGTTGTAGGTGGAGATGATGGTGTTGATGGAGGTGTGTTTGATGTTGGTGGAGGTGGAGGTGGAGGTGGAGGTGTGATTGATGTTGGTGGTTGAGGTGTGGATGTTGTTGGTGGAGGTTGAGGGAACAAGCTTTCAATATATGAAAACATGTAGTGTATTTCATCTCTTAGGCCAAAGATGATAGTACGGTTATGGATGCAACAAAGGAAAGTATCACCATGAGCTTCAAGTAGGCTCCATGGGATGGGGTTGAAGTTTGGTGGGTTGAGTGGTGATGGTGAAAATTGTGCATCAAGAGGTGTGATCGGTGATAATGAAAGGGTGATGTCTAAAGATGCATTTTCAATAGGTGGTGGTGGTGGTATTCTTGGTGGAGGTGATAAGTGAGTGTTGATGTAGTCATTGATTGATGATGATGATGGTATGGAGGAGTTAGAGGTTCCATGAGTTGATGGTGTTTTAGATGGTGCATTGGGAGCACTAGGAGGTGAACATTGAGGTGGTGGTGATGGAGTGGTGTTATCTTCATTTATGAGATCAATGAAGAGTTATTTTGGTGGTATGATGACAAGTTTTTGTTTCTTGGCTTTGTTGGAGGTGGTGGTTTTTGGTGATGACATGATGAATTGGTTGAGTTTGATAAGTGTGATGATGATGGAGTGTGGATGAAAGGTGTATAAGGATTTTATAGCATGAAAGCATGTTTGGAAATGGAATTAATTTGAAAATATATGATTAGATTCCAAATTTAGTTTGGTTTTTAAGGGAAATGGTAGTTGGGACTAGCAAAAGAAGTCACAAGGTGCAAAAGAAAACAGTGTAAAAACTGTTCCAGGTGGCCTGTCCCCTTAATTCCTGGCCGACCCCCTTAAAACTAAAGGGGCCGCCCTTTATAATTAAGGGGGCCGCCGATCTGGTGAATTCCCAGGCGACCAAATTTAATTTTTTTTCTAAAAGTGGTTTATTTTTGTTTTGTGTTTGCAGCAAGCTCTATTGGAACATTTCTTATTAGTCTTGGTCTATTAGAAAATCAACTAATTCATATATAATCATATATTAATCATCCAAACATATAATAGATATAAAGAGACATGCATGCATATTAGTAGAACAACTAATAATAATAAGTCATCAAAGTTATAGTTCCAAGGTACCATAATCCGTAGCGACACATAAATATTTCCGAATACATATCGGAAATATAGCACATATGTAACAATTATTCAACAAACATAAAACACCAATTGTTCAACAAAAAAAAATATCCAAAGCAAATATAACGCTCCCCATCACTTCTTCTTCTTTCGGAACAATCCTCCAAGCGTCTTGGCAATAGACTTGAAGCCTCCTCGCATCTCCTCATGCATCCTTTGGTTTTGGTTGAGCAACTTGGTTTGTCGCTCAAATAGTACTTGGTTGGTTTGAGCGGAAGGAGATGGTACTTGGTAATCGGTATAGTCAAGATTCTCCAAGTCATCAACAAACGTAATGGGAGAGGGGCCACGATGAATGTATTCATCCTCTTCGTCATCCTCTTGACAAGATGATGAACCATGGAAACTATGACGACGAGATTTACCCTTATCACTGCGAGGTTTATAGGCCTCTTTAAGAACGAGAGGACGCAAGGTTGGATAGCTGGGTTGATAAATACTACCATCAAGATCAGGATAGTTTTGAAGGACATGATGATAAAGATGAGTGAAGAACATACCATACGGAAGATTTGCCTTAGGAGTAGCTCTTGCACATTCAATACGCTTGATAAAGAAATAAGCCAAATTGTAAGGTTGTTCGGCAACCACACAATACAACATGTGAGCGAGGCATGTCGGGAGATGGTCACGGTGGCCTCCGGTACCAAACGCATTCTCGCAAATGAGTTCTTCCCAACGCTTCATGTCGGGGCTTAATTCTTTGAGTAGAATTTGGTTTTCAGAAATATCAACATTTTTGGACTTGATTTTGCGAGTGATAGTGATACGTGGGAATTGCGCCCTCGCAACAGGTTTTACCTCTCAAGGGATCTTGAGAAGCTTACAACCCCCACCAGGCAGTGTACCTGATCGTTGTAGTATAGTATAGTGACAAGTACCGGGGTATTGATCGTTCAACTCAGGAATAGTGTCGCTAGGATTAGAAAGCCTACTAAACTAGGTCTAGAGGTAAGGGACGATTCTTTTTGTATTTTTTTATATTTTATGAAAGCAAGTAAAATCTCGGGTTTTGAAGGAGTGGGCGGAATTAGTTGCTAGCCAACTAACCCAATTAACTACTAATGCAATCAAAATAAAATAAAAGAAATGAAAATTAAACTAATTTACTAATCTGGTGGAAACAATAATGAGAAAAGTTGTGTTTACTTAGATTTCATTACTCCCTATATATCTCTTACCGGTTGATTAGCTTGTTACAATTGCATGGATGACGGCTTATATTCCCTAATACCAGTCGTAGGGCCGTGTACAATATTCCCTAACTCTATAAGATCCTACTTCACTCCTATGTCGAGCCGTTAGAAGCTCCTAACATGGGATCATTAGAATTCTCTTACGCATTAAATACAACCAAAAATCGTAGTACACCTCCGATCATGTTTCTTAAGACGTTCAAGCAAGTTACCAATGGAAGTCTGCCAGTTTTCTTAAGCCTAACATCGAATATAATCATCCGTAACAATTATAAACAAACAACCAACCCATAATCAACATCTAGGTTTCACTACATCTAAGCAAACACAATAAAAACCTAGCCTAGCATGTTAAAGAGAAGACAAGCGTAAGATATAATCACACAACACATAGACATATTGGATGATTTGAATAAGTACTTATCTTCAATTGAACATGGAAGAATCAAGGGGTTGAAACCCTTGAAAAAGCTGTAAAATTCGTCTAGGGTTTATGCCCTAATATCCGACACAAAGTTCCACACTTTACAATGAAAAATTGGAAATATATATATATACTATGCATCCTGACGGCGTCATGTATTAGCCTCTGACGCCGTCAACTCGCCGCCAAGTTGAGAATCGTATTGCCTAGATCCACTTCTGCGTCGTCATGTAGAAAATCACTCTGGGCCGTCACATGTATTTGGACCCTGACGGCCTAGTTGACGCCGTCAGGCCAATAACAAAGAAAATGTTCTGGGCCGTCACGTTATAAGTTCCACATCCACCTCTTTTGCCACTCTTGACGCTGTCACTAGTAAACCTTGATGTCGTCAGGTACTGTTCCAGCAAGGAATTTTGAGACTTTGCCATTTTCTTCACTTTTATGCTGCAAAAACGTTCAAAAATGCTTCCTTTTCCAGATTTCTCCTCAAAAGTACCTAAAATGACAAAAGGAACAATTTAAGGCAATAATTGATTAAATAATCTCGAATTAGGGCTTAAATGACCCCTTAAAAGTGGTAGCCTTTTCGCTTCATCAAATACCCTTATACTTGAGATTTACTTGTCCTCAAGCAAATGCGCTTTTATTCTAATCAAAATACAAGTTAGCGTTCATTTAACACTAATATAAAAGTAATTACAACAAATAATCGTTCCACTAAAAACCAAAAACAAGCACGGAGGTCATACACTAGCGCCTCAAAAATAGTGTTTAGATACTCACATCTCTCGGGTGTAATAAAGTATATATCACAATATGGAATGGAAAACATCTCTCACTACTTGTCATAGCAAATAGATTACCATAGGCTTGGGAAAGGATCAAACCTCCACTACTTGGCGTAAGCACCTAGGATAAACTATCAAAGAGGTCTTTTAAAGGGTTATAACATTAGGTGTAGGGATATGGAAAACACGGTTTTGTTGGATAAAGGCAATATTTACTAGTGGCGAGTTAATCATCTTGGTTAATTACATGTACAATATGGCGTTGTTAAGCCAAGACTCGACTCGACTTAAGCTAATAAATCATAAATAACAAAAACATAAAACAAACATAGAATGAAACGGGATGGTAGTCCGTATGTTTTTCTCTTTTTTCTTTTTCTTTCTTCTTTCGATTTCTTTTTTTTTTTTTTTTGAATACACTCCTGCCCTACCATCCAAAATAATAAATCATAGGGAATGTACATTCCCCTTACACTTGAATTTTTACGTACATTACAATAAATTACTCTAATGACTCGAATCAAGATAATCAAAACACTTGGAGTACTTTTTTAGATTAACGCACATATGAGGGTAATATATGATGTTCTTCCCCATTACTCCATAACACTAGTACTGTACCCATGAGTCCCAATCGTCCTAAAACAATATGTACAAGATATGACTCGACTTAGCAACCATGCAATCAATTAGATAATTAACTAAGGGTTTAAACATGTAACAATCATGCACTAAAGATGAGTGCATACACGGAAGGCTAAGGCGATTTGGTTGCACATTTGGGTGGGTTGTAACCAATTCTTCCTTTAAGTAAAATGCTTAAAGTTAGAAACGAAAAGATAGGCTCGGAGGGGTGTACTAGAGGTATCGTGTACTAAAAATGAGTACAACGCTAAGGTGTGGGAAAAATTAATTGACTTTACTAGTCAAGTGATATGACTTAAATGGTCAAGTAATTATGATACGGGTTTAAACACAAGGGTGATCCTAATGCCTCTTATCATGTAGTAAATCCTACTACACGAATGTAGTCTCACTAGCGATCTCGAGATGCATCACTAATGCAAGTTCTAGAATCTAAATGCTACCGGTACACTCATAAGCACTAATAATGAATGCTTTTCCTATCAAATCTAAAGGCGAACCTCACATATTTGGGTGGAAAATTTTTCTGAATGGTACGGTTTTGTGCTAATCATACAACTCCTATCCGTGAGACGCATGTTAAGGCTATAGTTTCACTCCTAAATGTTGTAAAAAAATTTAAATTTGGCTCTAAAATATCACTAACAAGTATTCCTCTTAGTTTTATTACACACCTACCATCAAACAAACAAACTCAAGTGCAATTGTATCCTATAAGGTATCATCATTTACCCTCCCCTTACACTTAGGATGAACATTGTCCCCAATGTTCAATTAAAGGATGTAAAAGTAAAATAGGTAAAAGAATGAAATCAAATACTTCCCTGATTCGTTCGATGTGGATAGTGTGTCAACAAGGTTAGATCTTCCTCCAAGAAAATGAACGTTCAAAGCTTCCCTTCCAGAAATATAAATCATCTTCTTGTCATATATAACCTGTTAAACCTGAGAAAACCATCAAGGCAAACCTCGCGTAAAGTCGGTGGCAATCTATATATACTAACAAATCCTAGAAAGCAATTTAAGATGTAATGCTTGTGGAATGAATGTTTGCAGATTTCCTGGAGTTTACACAACTAAAGAATCAACAAAAACTTTAAGACTCCGGTTTAAAGAAAACTCGCAAAATTTCCAGAATTTTACACGTGACGCCGTCAGGTGTTAAACCCTGACGCCGTCAGAAGTTACCTGCAGAAATCTTTATGTTAAGTTTACGAAAAATTTCTGGAAAAAACTTATGTCCTATTTCCTGGAAAATCTTGCAAAGCATCATTCTGCCTCGATACAAGCATTTGACTCTAACAAATACTAATATACATGCTCATTTAATATTATGGCGAATCATGATCATTTTCGTTCTTATAAACAAATTTGGGGTTTCCCCTTACACTTAGCTTTTGCAAAATACCTTTATATGAAGTTAAGACGAAGTTAAACAACAAAATAAAGCATTTTCACAATTTAGTTTGAAACATGATCTACCAACAATAAAAATAAAACATGCATACGGAAACAAATAACATCAAACAAATAAAAATCAAACAAATAAAAACACACAAAACATAGGTTGCCTCCCAAGAAGCGCTTTTCTTTATTTACGAGTCTTGTAGCTAGACTCAAGGTCATGGGCTATCGTATATGTGTGAGCTCCTCTTCGAGGACATCTTTGGGATCAAACTTAGGTTTCAATTTCCTATCGGTTTTCTTGGTACGGTATGACTTCTTAAACTTTTCTCCATCCGTATCATATAAAATCATCTTCATATGCCATGACCCGTCACCTTCCTTAGGTGGCTTATCCCAATTCCATTTACACTTATCCCCTTCTCTTTTCCACTTGTTCATCTCTAGGTTGATAGGCATTACGCTTAAGAACTCAATCATTTTCCTAAAGACTAGGGGATCCTCAAAAGGGTTTTGTTCCTCATATCTAACTATGAGTTTTTCCACCGAATGTGTCTTATCAATGAAATCTTTTTCTAGATAGAATGGGCGTTGAGGTCCTATAAAGTTCCTTTCTATCCAAGGTCCATATCTAGATGGTCTCCTATTCATCTCTACCCAATGTGGTGTCGGTTCGTCCTCACAATCGTAGCTATGCTTATTAACATCATAAACCGACCAAGTCTCACCATCTCCTACCGCTATCTTAGACTCCTTACAATCTATCATGGCACTAGCGGTTGCTAAAAATCCTCTTCCTACTAAAAATGGGCATGTAGTATTACTAACCATATCTAGGACGTGAAAATCCGCTAAGATAGTCAATCTTCCTACGAGAACTACTACATCCTTAATCATTCCGACCAGGTGGGCAATACTTCCATCCGCTAGACCAATTAGTACTTCCGTCTCCTCTAACTTTCCTAGCTTAAGAGTCGTGAAAAGGTATAAGGGAATCAAGTTGATGCTTGATCCTAAGTCGGCTAGTGTGTCGAAAGCTTCGGATTTTCCTATCTTACAAGGCACAACAAATATACCCGGATCATCAAGCTTCTTAGGCAACTTGTTTTGAATGAAGGCGGTCCCATTTTTAGGCAATTTAAGTTTCTCATATTTTTCTAGGAGGGCAATATAGTAGGGGGCACGGGCTAAGACATCAATGACGGGGCGTTCAAGGTGGAGCTCCTTGAATTCATCGTCAAGATCTTGTGTAGGAGGTGTTTCAACTATTTTATTGACCGGTTTAATGTCGGATGTTTTATTCAATTGGTCCTTTTGATGAATTTGGGTTTGCTTGAAACACGTACTCATTGCTTTGACCGAATAGTGTTGTGGACAAGAAGTGGTGACGAAACCGATGACATGGCATTAATGTTTAGTTTTGGGTTCTTGACCGTGTCGCTTGGGAGTGCTCCCATTTCTCGGTCATTGAGAACTTTCAACAATGTGTCAATTTTATTGGTCATCTCACTTTGCTTTTGCTTGAAATCGGCTTCAAACTTAGATATACGAGCTTCTTGAGATGCCATAAACTTGGACATCAATCCATCAAGATTATTGGTACAACCATAGTTATTAGAAGGATTGTTGTTGAAAGTACGGTTAGAGGGTGGACCATTTGGTTGGTAATGATTAGGTGGATTGGAAGAATTGTTTTGGGGCATGTTTTGGTTTTGTTTCCACCTAAGGTTCGGGTGGTTTTTCCAAGAAGGGTTGTAGGAATCACCGTAAGGGTTTGGCTCGGGTTTGAAAGTGTACCACTTGTCTCCCGCTTCGTCGGTACGGGAGGATGCGTAATCCGCAAAAGCTTGTCCGGGGAGTTCCACGCAATCACGAGTGTCATGGGGACCACTACATAATTCGCATAAAGAAGTGATTTTGTTCACTTGGCTTGAAGGCTTAGGAGCTTCGTAGGATTTCATGAGAAACTTGACTTGGTCATCAAGTTCCATGATCCTACGGTCGGGAGTACTAGAATTGTTCGAATGCAAAGATATTGCCTTGACCGTTTTGTTCAAATCACGGGGATCATTCCAACTTTCCTTGTCATAGAGAGCAAGATCTTCTATGAGTTCTCATGATTCTTCCGCACTTAGATCACGTAGCTTGCCACCAGCCGATTGGTCAATGGTTCGCCTTGCGGAGAGATCGATATGGTCATAGAAGATTTGGACTTGGAGCCAAAGATCTATGCCATGATGAGGGACGTTTTGGAGTAAGTCCTTGAAACGAGTCCATGCTTCATATAGAGTTTCACCTTGACATTGTTGGAACATCAAGATATTATTTCTAAGCTTGGTAGTTCTCCCTGGTGGGAAAAATTGAGCAAGGAAACGAGAAGTGAGATCATACCATGAGGTGATGGATCCCGCGGGTAAACGTTCAAGCCATTGACTAGCTTGATCAAGTAGAGAGAATTGGAATAGACGTAATCGGGTCGACTCTCTAGTTGCAACATCAAGGTCTATGGAATCTACGATTTTAAGGAAATCCTTGAGATGTTGATTAGGATCTTCGGAACGAAGTCCATGGAATGCACATCCGCTTTGCACCAACCGGATGGTGTCGGATCGCAAAGGGGACACATTGGCTCCTTGAGTGAGCTCAATTGTGTTTCGATAGCCTTGGTGGCTAGGACAGGAATACTCTCCTAAAGTTCGGGTCCTAGGAGGTTGGTTTGCTAGTGGTGGGTTGATGGGATCAAAGATATTACCACCTTCCATGATGTCGGATGGTAAAGGTTATGAACAAAGAAACGAAGAAATGAGATAGATTAAAGAAAACCTAAAAATAAAAATAAAACCTTACTAGAAAGGAATCTAGCAAGTAGACCTAATAAAAATAAATCCTAACCTAGACAATAACTATTCCCCAGGCTGCGGTGCCAAAAACTTGATACGTGGGAATTGCGCCCTCACAACAGGTTTTACCTCTCAAGGGATCTTGAGAAGCTTACAACCCCCACCAGGCAGTGTACCTGATCGTTGTAGTATAGTATAGTGACAAGTACCGGGGGATTGATGGTTCAAGTCAGGAATAGTGTCGCTAGGATTAGAAAGCCTACTAAACTAGGTCTAGAGGTTTTTTGTATTTTTTTATATTTTATGAAAGCAAGTAAAATCTCGGGTTTTGAAGGAGTGGGCGGAATTAGTTGTTAGCCAACTAACCCAATTAACTACTAATGCAATCAAAATAAAATAAAAGAAATGAAAATTAAACTAATTTACTAATTTGGTGGAAACAATAATGAGAAAAGTTGTGTTTACTTAGATTTCATTACTCCCTAGATATCTCTTACCGGTTGATTAGCTTGTTACAATTGCATGGATGACGGGTTATATTCCTTAATATCAGTCGTAGGGCCGTGTACAATATTCCCTAACTCTATAAGATCCTACTTCACTCCTATGTCGAGCCATTAGAAGATCCTAACATGGGATCATTAGAATTCTCTTACGCATTAAATACAACCAAAAATCGTAGTACACCTCCGATCATGTTTCTTAAGAAATTCAAGCAAGTTACCAATGGAAGTCTGCCAGTTTTCTTAAGCCTAACATCGAATACAATCATCCGTAACAATTATAAACAAACAACCAACCCATAATCAACATCTAGGTTTCACTACATCTTAGCAAAAACAATAAAAACCTAGCCTAGCATGTTAAAAAGAAGACAAGCGTAAGATATAATCACACAACACATAGACATATTGGATGATTTGAATAAGTACTTATCTTCAATTGAACATGGAAGAATCAAGGGGTTGAAACCCTTGAAAAAGCTGTAAAATTCGTCTAGGGTTTATGCCCTAATATCCGACACAAAGTTCCACACTTTACAATGAAAAATTGGAAATATATATAGACTATGCATCCTGACGGCGTCATGTATTAGCCTCTGACGCCGTCAACTCGTCGCCAAGTTGAAAATCGTATTGCCTAGATCCACTTCTGACGTCGTCATGTAGAAAATCACTCTGGGCCGTCACATGTATTTGGACCCTGACGGCCTAGGTGACGCCGTCAGGCCAATAACAATGAAAATGTTCTGGGCCGTCACGTTATAAGTTCCACATCCACCTCTTTTGCCCCTCTTGACACCATCATTAGTAAACCTTGACGTCGTCAAGTACTGTTCTAGCAAGGAATTTTGAGACTTTGCCGTTTTCTTCACTTTTATGCTCAAAAAACGTCCAAAATGCTTCCTTTTCCAGATTTCTCCTCAAAAGTACCTAAAATGACAAAAGGAACGATTTTGGGCAATAATTGATCAAATAATCTCGAATTCGGGCTTAAATGACACCTTAAAAGCGGTACACTTTTCCCCTCATCAGGTAGTTTCACGAGCTAACCCGAGCATTTGACGAATTTCTCTAGGAGAAGGAATTTCGGAGAAATAAGGACCAAAAGTTGGACGACAACGTTGAATAGCACCATGATCCCATTCGTTGGTGAAAACGGATTGACCAAAAAAAGAAATTTGGAGGATTTGCCCAAATTGTGCAAGAGTTAGAGTAATGAATTCATGTTGGATCATGAATGAGATGAGAATTGAACCAAATTCATCGGTTTGGACCGTGACTTGGCTATAGAAGTCGAGAGTGAAATGGGGAATGACGGGTTCATTGATTAGGTAAAGACATTTGAATCGAACGTTTGAAAATAAACGTTCAATGAAATCGGATTGATAGTAAGCTTGTTCAACACGACCTTCATGAATGTTTCTATCCTCAATTTGACGATAGATACGAGCAATGGAAGGAGATGTGGTGGGAAGTTGAGAGACTTTAGGAATATAGTTTTTGGCTTGGGAAATATCTTCGGTAAAGACTTTGGGCATGTTTACCTAAACACGATAACAAAAATAATTAAAATAAAGTTAACAAAAAAAATATAATGCATATGTTATTATGACATATGTGGAACGTAAACATACTTCGACTCTAAGACCTTAAACTTAAGAAGTAGTTTACTATGTTCCTTATTTTTATTTTTAACTCATTCTAGATATATTTTACGATGTTTAGAAAGTTGTTATGGAATAAACCAAACACCCCTTTAAGCATCTTAATATATCTTGAAACTTTGCTACATATACATTAGATTGTATCATAGCTATTTCTTACGAGTTTCTTATACAAGTGATTTGTTTTGAGAAAGATAATTTAGATTTTGACTCAAAAATATAGTTTTCTAATTTAAACCAAACGCTCCCTTATTTAAAAAAAATTGCTACTAAAATGTCAATATATATATATATATATATATATATATATATATATATATATATATATATATATATATATATATATATATATATATATATATATATATATGAATTATATATCTTGACAACTCTAAATTACTAGTTTTATGTTTATAATCTTGACATTGTGTTATAACAATTATATAGACTTAATTTTGATAACTTTTCGACATAATCCAAACACCCTCTTTTGTTTATATAAAATTATTTTCAATGTATTGAAACTTATATTTTCATGATTAACAAGTTGTAAAAACACAATTAGTTTTAACAAGTTTTTATACCATTATTCAACAATGTGTTTAAGAAAAATTTCGAAAACTAGTGTATGAACTTTTTCAAAAATTTTAGTAAGAAGGGTTGTGATTATTAGGTTTTAATGTTAATTAAGCATTCTAATCCTATGGGGAGCATTTAGTTGTGGAAATCCTAGACTCAATTGAAAGAAAAAAATGAAATTGAAGAAATTGAAATAAAATGCATAACCTTGATTATGACCAAATTTGATGAAATTAGATGAAATGTGGTATGAAAAACTTACAATACTTGTTGCTAATCGTGTTATAGGTATTTACCCCTTGCGAAACAAGATTAATTTGATGATTTGGAAGTGGATTTTTATGGTTTCGGGTTTTGGTTTCGTTCACAGCACCTACAATGAAGGAGAAGAGTGAAAAATGGAGTGTTTGGTATAGAGTTTAAGTGGAAAAATCGGGGAGAGAGAAAACACTGGCCGGCCCCCTTAAACATTAAGGGGGCCACCCCTTATTTGACTGTCGGTCCCCTTAATTTTAAGGGGGGTGCCCGCCCAAAAATTGAATTATTTTCGCGGCGTTGTTTCTGAAAAAAAATATATGTATATTAGACTTATATTTAATCAAAAATACGTTGGAGAGTATTCGCACGAAAGGAATTACTTGCCACTTTTATTTGACATTTCGTCAACTAAAATTTCTTGATAATTTTGGATAAAATTAATCAAGCTGTCAAGTCGACGAGGGAATTGTGGAAGTTATATATGTTTGTGTGTGTGTGTGTGTGTGTGTGTGTGTGTGTGTGTGTGTGTATATATATATATATAGAATCTAGATCAAATAAGATCAATCTTAAAGTTGTAAAAATAAGATCCAACTAAAATCTGACAAGTGACACACTCGTTAAAATAAAATAAATTTTTTTTATTGAGTGCAACTAAAATTGTTAAAGTTCCGATGGTTTTCTTTTTTAAATTGACAAAACAAAGGTGATACACTTTGATTCGACATGTAATGTATCAGGTTAAGGTGATACACTTTGATTCGACATGTAAATTTATAGTTGTGTATCACTAATCCTAAATCATGTATCAGTTGGTTATTTGTTGCTAAAGTGTTAATTCGTATTAATACTTTATTTTTTGTGTATTATTGCCAATATAGTTATTTATAAAATGGTTTATGTGATTGTTTAGACTAGATCTTATTTTTATAACTTTAAGTTTGATCTCACATTAACGCTCCCCTATATATATATATATATATATATATATATATATATATATATATATATATATATATATATATATATATATATATGTTGATAAAACGAGAGTAACGGAAGGAGACGAGTGCAAAAGGGCGCCGGGAGTTTGTTTCATTCATAGATTGATCAACTCACTTCTCTAAATCAACATGAGTATTATGATCATCGAAGATTTTCAAGTTGAACGTTATAGTTCAATAGGGCCAAAGGGGAAAAGAAAAGGATCGTAAACGAACAATTTCTAGTTCTAGAAAATCAACTAATGAGTTTTCTAGGTTATAAATGCATATAGTATGTTTAATATTAATATGTATTTATATATATATATATATATATATATATATATATATATATATATATATATATATATATATATTATATATATATATATATATATATATATATATATATATATATATATATATATATATATATATATATATATATATAATATCTACAAAAAACTACAAACCAAGTTACAACATATATAAACTAGATTTTAAACTAAGCATTCAATCTTGACATAAAAATTAAAAGAGATGTGTACCTTTTTGTCTTCATTCTTCAATGTCTTCAAAAGGATGGTATGATCTAACGGAACCGGATAAATAACCAAGTTTTTCGAAGTATGACGAAACTATCTTGTTGGTCCCCATTGTCTCATTTGACTAAAGTTGCTTGGTCCAAACATGTTTTGCATTTGACTTGGGTGTATATATGGTGGAATCATTCCCCAAGGATTGAAGTTCCACATTTGATGAAAGTTTCGTCTATTTTGGTTTACTCTAGGTTGAGGGGTTTTAGACCTAGGATGAGGACTACTTGGTTTCCTAGGTGGTGGAGTCTTAGATCTTGTTTTTGGTTTAAGGGGTTCGGATTCGGGTTTCAAAGATGATTTATGATAGCTTTCAATTTCTTCATCACTTACGTTAGGTACTAATCTATCTTTCAAAAGTATATACTTTGGTTTTGACTCTAAAGATTTTTGTTCACTAGTTTCACCTTCAAACTTTACATTTTTAATTTTACTTGTTGATGCTTTGGTTGAGTTGTATCCTAAACCGGTTTTATCATTTGATATTCTTTGAGTACTAATTATTTTGCTAAATGATTGACTACTATTTTCAAATTTCTCAAATCTAGTAATTTCTTCCTTAAGTTGTTCATTCTCATTTTTAATAACTAAACATTTTTTACAATCTATAAGACTTTCTTTTCTTTTTTCTAGGTTGTGTAGTTTCATTTTTAATTCGAGTATTTCATCTTTTAATTGATTGTTAGTGTGTTTTAGTAGTTTATTTTTTGCCATGACTTTTTGTCCTAGTTTACATAATCTACTATATTCGCTATCTAAAGCTTTTTCATCTAATGATAAATTTTCATTACTATAGTATTTGGTTTCGGAACGTACCTCATCGGATGCCTTTGCTATAAGGTATTTTTCATCCCTTGTTGTCTCCTTTTCTTCATTGTCAATGTCGCTCCATGCTCCTCCTATAAATGCCTTTTGGTTTTGACTTCTTGACAATTTTGGACATTCCCTAATAAAATGATTTGGATCTCCACACTTGAAGCACTTTCTTTCATTCTTGCTACTCTTGTCGTCCTTGTTTCTTTGGGATGTTTTTCTTTCAACATATGGTTGTCTAACGTATCTTCCTCGTCTTTTAAAGAACTTCTTGAAGTCTCTTACGGCCATAGCATATTCTTCATCGTCGCTTTCGGAGGTAGAGCATTCTTCGTCACTAGAGTCCTTTTTAGCTTTCAACGCAATTGATTTGGTTTGCTCCCTTTTTCCCTTGACCATTTCGGAGTCTTTCTTTATTATCACTCCATACACTTTCAAGTTTCCAATTAACTCGTCAAGTTTCCAATTAGCCGTCACTTTAGCACGCCACTTCGGATGAAGAGCCCTAAGAAATTTCCTTACAAAATTCTTTTTAGAAAAGTTCTCATCAAGTGCTTTTAAACTTGTAATGATTGTGTTAAATCTAGCGAAAGCATTATCTATTTATTCCTCTTCCGGAATCATAAATTGTTCATATTGTTGTAAAAGAAGATATATTTTATTATCTTTGACTTGACTATTACCTTGGTGAGTGATTAGTAAAGAATTCCAAATTTCTTTTTCGGTTTTACACATAAAAATTCTTTCATATTCTTTGCGTGGTAACGCATTATAAATTACCATTTTAGCCTCATTATTTTTAGCAAGTTTCTTTTTTAAATCATCGTTTTGTTTATCAGAAGGTACAATTTCATCCTTTTAAGTTTCGGGATTATTTTGTATAGGAAGAAAATCACTGATGAGGCAAAAAATGATCTGTTTTTAGGGGGTCATTTAAGCCGGAACTTGAATTTATTTGATCAAATATTGCCCTAAATCGTTCCTTTTGTGATTTTAGGTACTTTTGGAGTGAATTCTGGAAAAGGAAGCATTTTGGATGTTTTTGGAGCATAAAAGTGAAGAAAACGGCAAAGTCTTAATTTTTCTTGTTGGGAACAGTACCTGACGGCGTCAAGAGCATTTTGATGACGGCGTCAAGAGCAAAAGTACGGTCAAGTAGAAATGTGACGGCGTCAAAGCATGGCCGTCAAGAGTAAAAGTGGCGATGGCCAAGAACAACATTACACATGACGGCGTCAGATCTGGATCTAGGCAGTCCGAGAATATTATGGGCGGCGGGTTGACGGCGTCAGAAGTTTCTTCTTGATGCCGTCACCTTAGGAAATCTATATATAGTCTTTGTAATTTTCATTCTAAAGAGAGGAGAATTTTAGTTTCGACTTGAATAAACCCTAGCACGACTTTTACAGTATTTTCAAGGATTTTCACCCCTTGAAACCTTTCATGTTCAATTAAGATAAGTATCCTTTCAATTCATTCAATATGTCTATGTGTTGTTTGAATATATCTTACGCTTGTCTTGATTTTAACATGCTAGGCTAGATCTCTTGTGTGTTTTCTTAGATGTAATGAAACCTAGATGTTGATTATAGGTTGATTGCTTGTTTATAGTTGTAACGGATGAATGATTTTGATGTTAGGCTTAAGAAAACTGGCAGACTTCCATAGTGTAACTTGCTTGAACATCTTAAGAAACATGAATCAATGCGTACTAGGTTTTTATGGTTGTATTTAATGCATGAGCGAATTCTTGTGATCCCATGTTAGGAACTTCTTGCAGGCTCGACATAGGAGTGAAATAGGAGCTTATAGAGTTGGGGAAGTACGTACGCCACCCCACGATTGGTATTAAGGAATATAACCCGTCATCCACGCAACTGTAACAAACAATTAACCTGTAAAAGATATCTAGGGAGTAATGAAATCTAAGTAAACACAATTCTCCCATTTATTGTTCACACCACTAGTTTAATTAGCTTCATAAAAATATAAAAATACAAAAAGAATCATCCCTCACCTCTAGACCTAGTTTTTAGGTTGTCTAATCCTAGTGACACTATTCCTGAGTTGAACGATCAATCCCCCGGTACTGGTCACTATACTATACTACAACGATCAGGTACACTGCCTAGTGGGGGTTGTAAGCTTCTCGAGATCCCTCGAGAGGTAAAGCCTGGTGCAATTCCCATGCATCAAGTGTTTGGCGCTGCTGCCGAGGAATAGTTATTGTCTAGGTTAGGATTTCTTTTTATTAGGTCTACTTGCTAGATTCCTTTCTAGTAAGATTTTATTTTTATTTTTAGGTTTTCTTTAGTCTATCTTATTTCTTCGTGCCTTTGTTCGTAATCTTTACCATCTGACATCATGGAAGGTGGTAACATCTTTGAACCCATCAACCCACCACAACAAGACCACCCACAAAACCGACCACTAGTAAACCAACCTCTTAGGCCCCGAACCCTAGGAGAGTATTCCCGACCTAGCCACCAAGGTTATCGAAACACTATTGAGCTCACCCAAGGAGCCAATGTGTCTCCCTTGCGATCCGACACCATCCGGTTGGTGCAAAGCGGATGTGCATTCCATAGACTTCATTTCGAAGATCCTAATCAACATCTCAAGGACTTCCTAAAAATCGTAGATTCTATAGACCTTGATGTTACAACTAGAGAGACGAACCGATTACGCCTATTCCAATTCTCTCTACGTGATCAAGCTAGTCAGTGGCTTGAACGTTTACCCGCGGGATCCATCACCTCATGGGATGATCTCACCACTCGTTTTCTTGCTCAATTTTTCCGACCGGGGAGAACTACCAAGCTAAGAAATGATATCTTGATGTTCCAACAACGTCAAGGTGAAACTCTATATGAAGCATGGACTCGTTTCATGGACTTACTCCAAAAAGTCCCTCATCATGGCATAGATCTTTGGCTCCAAGTCTAAATCTTCTATGACCATATCGATCTCTCCACGAGGCGAACCATTGACCAATCGGCCGGTGGCAAGCTACGTGATCTAAGTACGGAAGAATCATGGGAACTCATAGAAGATCTTGCTCTCTATGACAACGAAAGTTGGAATGATCCCCGTGATTTGAACAAAACGGTCAAGGCAATATCATTGCCTTCGAACAATTCTAGCACTCCCGACCGTAGGATCATGGAACTTGAGGACCAAGTCAAGTTTCTCATGAAATCTTACGAAGCTCCTAAGCTTTCAAGCCAAGTGAACAAAATCACTTCTTTATGCGAATTATGTAGTGGTCCCCATGACACTCGTGATTGCGTGGAACTCCCCGGAACAGCTTTTGCGGACTACGCATCCTCGCGTACCGACGAAGCGGGAGATAAGTGGTACACTTTCAAGCCCGAGCCAAACCCTTACGGTGATTCCTACAACCCTTCTTGGAAAAATCACCCGAACCTTAGGTGGAAACAAAACTAAAACAATTCTTCCAATCTGCCTAATCGTTACCAACCAAACGGTCCACCCTCCAACCATACGTTCAACAACAATCCTTCTAATAACTATGGTAGTAGCAACAATCTTGAAGGGTTGATGTCCAAGTTTATGGCATCTCAAGAAGCTCGCATAGTTAAGTTTGAAACCGAATTCAATCAACAACAAACGGAGATGACCAACAAGATTGACAACTTGTTGAAAGCCCTCAACAACTAAGCGTTAACTATACCTAGGAAGGACACTAGGGACCCCAATAGCAGAATCCAAACTAAGGACCCCTCGTCATCCAAATACATCCACTTTGTCAATGTTGTCACCATTAAGCCAATTGATAAGGAGATAGAAGAAAGTGACAAGGATGAAGGTGGAGTAGAAACCGAGACTAGGGATGAAATTAAGGAAGTTGAGGTTAATAAGGGAGAAAAGTTAGAGGAAGTAGAAAATGTAGAAGAGTACTTTGATAAGTTGCCCACCAAGGAAGAACAGGAATATCACAAGGATTTATTCAATGATCTCGAGACACCATATATCCTTGGTTTACCCCTTATTAAAGTAGGTGATCCCTCTAACATCAACATACCATTCAACATTGGGCATATGCATGTATGGAAAGCTTATATCGATCCTAGGTCTCTTATAAACATCATGACTAGGACTTATTATAATTGGGTAATGAAGAAACAACTTGGTTATAGGATGATGCCCAATAAGAATTTGATAAGTAATTTTGTAGGTAGAGTGAAAGGATTACATGTGATTGTTGGAAACTTCACTTATGAGACCGACTTTGTGATAGTGGAGAATACTCGTCCGGTGATAGATGATTGCTTAAGTCAAGTAGTGTTTGGAAAACCGTTCGTTGAGGCCTCTAAGATGAGTTATGATCCGACTCTAGGGATAGTTAGGTTCAAGGAAGAGAATGATGAGATTTCCTACCAAATGCCCTATAAGATTGAACAATACCGCCTCTTATCAAACATAGAAAAGGAACACAAACAAGCGGTTTACTATAGGAATGATGAGGATAGACGTAGAGGAGTAGAGTATGTGATGAATAGGATACTTGGTTTCTACAAAGAATGCTTACAACTAGGTCTGGAATACAAAACTAATATATGAGATGACCTAGAGAGTGAAACCGACGATGAGGTCACGTAATAGCCCATGACCTTGAGTCTAGCTACAAGACTCGTAAATAAAGAAAAGCGCTTCTTGGGAGGCAACCCATGCTTTGTGTGATTTTTATTTGTTTGATTGTTATTTGTTTCCGTATGCATGCTTTATTTTTATTGTTGGTAGATCATGTTTCAAAACTAAAATGGTGAAAATACTTTATTTTGTCGTTTGGCTTTGTCTTTACTTCATCCAAAGATATTTCGCAAAAGATAAGTGTAAGGGGAAATCCCAAATACGTTTTTAAGAAACAAAATTGATCATGATTCTCCACGATATTAAATGAACATGTATATTCGTATTTTTTAGAGTCAAATGCTTGTATCGAGTCATAATGATGTTTTGCAGGATTTTCCAGGAAGTAGGACAAAGTTTTTCCAGAAAATTTCCGGAAACTTAACGTAAGAATTTCTGCGGATCACCTCTGACGGCGTCAGGAAGAAATTCCTGACGGCGTCATGTGTAAAATTCTGGAAATTTTGCTAGTTTTGTTTTTCTAACGGAGTCTTAAAGTTTTTCTTAAATCTTTAGTTTTATAAACTCCAGGAAATCTGCAAACATTCATTCCACAAGCATTATATCTTACATCGTTTTCTAGGATTTGTTAGCATATATAGATTGCCGCCGATTTTATGCGAGGTTGCCTTGTTCGTTTTCTCAGGTTTAACAAGTTATGTATGACAAGAAGATGATTTATATTCTGGAAGGGAGGCTTTGATTGTTCATTTTCTTGGAGGAAGATCTAACCTTGTTACCACACTATCCATACCGAGCGAATCACGGGAGTATTTGATTTCATTCTTTTACCTATTTCACTTTTACATTCTTTAATTGAACATTGGGGACAATGTTCATCCTAAGTGTAAGGGGAGGGTAAATGATGATACCTTATAGGATAAACTTGCACTTGAGTTTGTTTGTTTGATGGTAGGTGTGTAATAAAACTAAGAGAAATACTTGTTAGTGTAATTTTAGCGCCAAATTTAAAATTTTGTACAACATTTAGGAGTGAAACTTTAGCCTTAGCAAGCGTCTCATGGATAGGAGATTGTATGACTAGCACGAAACCGTATCATTCAGAAAAATTTTCCACCCAAATATGTGAGGTTCGCCATTAGATTTGAGAGGAAAAGCATTTACTATTAGTGCTTATGAGTGTACCGGTAGCATTTAGATTCTAGAACTTGCGTTAGTGATGCATTCCGAGACCGCTAGTGAGACTAGATTCGTGTAGTAGGATTTACTACATGATAAGAGGCATTAGGATCACCCTTGTGTTAAACCCGTATCATAATTACTTGTCCATTTAAGTCATATTACTTGGCTAGTTAAGTCAACTAATTTTTCCCACACCCTTAGCATTTGATGCGTGGGAATCGCAACAGGCTTTACCTCTCGAGGGATCTCGAGAAGCTTACAACCCCCACCAGGCAGTGTACCTGATCGTTGTAGTATAGTATAGTGACAAGTACCGAGGGATTGATCGTTCAGCTTAGGAATAGTGTCGCTAGGATTAGAAAACCTAATTACTAGTTCTAGAGGTGAGGGATGATTATTTTTGTATTTTTATATTTTTTAGAAAGCAAGTAAAATCTTGGGTTTTGGAAGAGTGGGCGGAATTAGTTGCTATTCAACTAACCCAAAACTAAGATGCAATCAAAATAAAATACTAAAAATGAAAATAAACTAATTAAACTAAGGTTGTGAGCAGTAATTGGAGAAGTTGTGTTTACTTAGACTTCATTACTCCCTAGATATCTTTTACACGTTAATTACTTGTTATACTTGTGTGGATGACGGATTGTATTCCTTAATACCATCCGTGGGGTGGCATACATAACTCCCCAACTCTATGAGCTCTTATCTCCTCCTACACCATGGCCCAGCACAACTATAGGGATTGTAAACAGTGGCTCATGCATTAAATACAACCAATAAAGACCTAGTACGCCTCGGTTCATGTTTCTTAAGACGTTCAAGCATGTTACCATTTGGAGATCTGCCAGTTTTCTTAAGCCTAACATATAAAATCATTCATCCAAGACAAGAATAGACAAGTAATCAACACATAATCAACATCTAGGTTTCATTAGATCTAAGCAAACACAAAAGAGATCTAGCCTAGCATAATGGAATTGAGACAAGAACAAGATATAGACAACCAACACATAGACATATTGATTGAATTAGAAGAACACTTATCTCAATTACAATGCAAGGTATCAAGGGTTTGGAACCCTTGAAAAACCTGTAAAAGATACACCAAATTCGTCTTTAGGGTTTCACCAAAACTTCTCTCCTTTTTTAATGAAAAAACTAGAAAACTATATATAGGAAAACTAGACTGACGGCGTTAAGACAACCATGTGACGCCGTCACCTCGCCGCCAAATACTTCCTCGGACGGCCTTGATCTACTTATGACGGCCTATGTGACGCCGTCACCAACCACGGTATTTTATTCTTTGTATTTTGACGCCGTCAGGATGACTTTTGACGCCGTCATCAACTACGGTGTTTTATTCTTGATGTCTGACGCCGTCAGGGTATAACTCTTGACGCCGTCACCTAGTGTCTTCAGCATGGAAAATTGATACTTTGCCGTTTTCTTCACTTTTATGCTCCAAAAACGTCCAAAATGGCTTCTTTTCCAGAATTCACTCTCCAAACACCTAAAATCACAAAAGGAACGATTTAGGGCGATATTTGATCAAATAAAGTCGGATTCGGGCTTAAATGACCCCCTAAAAACGGATCATTTTTTGCCTCATCATATACCCTTACACTTGAGATTTGCTTGTCCTCAAGCAAATGAGCTTTTATTCTACTCAAAAGACAAGTTAGGGGTCATTTAACACTAATATAAAAGTAATTACAACAAATAATCGTTCCACTAAAGACCAATAGACAAGCACGGAGGTCATACACAAGCACCTCACAAATAGTGTTTAGATACTCACATCTCTCGGGTGTAATAAAGTAATATAACATTATGGAAATGGAAGATATCTCTCACTACCTGTCATAGCAAAATAGATTACCATAGGCTTGGGAAAGGATCAAACCTCCACGGTTTTGTTGGATAAAGGAAGTTTTACTGGTGGCGAGTTAACAATCTTGGTTAATTACATGTACAAGATGGCGTTGCTAAGCCAAGACTAGACTCGACTTAAGCTAATAAATGAAAAATAACAAAAACATAAAATGAACATAGAATAAAAACGGGATGGTAGTCCGTATGTTTTTTTTTTCTCTTTTTCTTTTCTATTTTTTTATTTTTTTATTTTTATTTTATTTTATTTTTTCCGAATTTTTTTTTTTATTATTATTTTTTTTTTTTTGCATACACTCTTACCCTACCATCCAAAATACTACATCATAGGGGTATGAACGTTCCCCTTACACTTGACTCTTTACATACTTTACAATAAACTAATCCAATGACTCGAATTAAGAAAATCAAAACACTTGGAGCACTTTTAAGATTAACGTACATATGGGGGTAATAATATTATGTTCTTCCCCATTACTCCATAAAATAAGTACTTACCCATGAGTCTCAATCGTCCCAAAACAATATGTACAAGGATATGACTCGACTTAGCAACCATGTAATCAATTAGAAAGTTAACTTAGGGTTTAACAAATAACAATAATGCACTAAAAATGAGCGCATACACGGAAGGCTAAGGCGATTTGGTTGTACATTTGAGTGGGGTGTAACAAATTCTTCCTTTAAGTAAGATGCTTAAAGTTAGAAACGAAAAGATAGGCTCGGAGGGGTGTACTAGGGGTTTCGTGTACTAAAAATGAGTACAACGCAAAGGGTGTGGGAAAAATTAGTTGACTTAACTAGCCAAGTAATATGACTTAAATGGTCAAGTAATTATGATACGGGTTTAACACAAGGGTGATCCTAATGCCTCTTATCATGTAGTAAATCCTACCACACGAATGTAGTCTCACTAGCGGTCTCGGGATGCATCACTAACGCAAGTTCTAGAATCTAAATGCTACCGGTACACTCATAAGCACTAATAATGAATGCTTTTCCTATCAAATCTAAAGGCGAACCTCACATTTTTGGGTGGAAAATTTTTCTGAATATACGGTTATGTGCTAGTCATACAACCTCCTATCCATGAGACGCTTGCTATGGCTAAAGTTTCACTCCTAAATGTTGTAAAAAAATTTAAATTTGGTGCTAAAATTACACTAACAAGTATTTCTCATAGTTTTATTACACATCTACTTTTAGACAAAACAAACTCAAGCGAAAGTGCATATGTAAGGTATCATCTTTTTACCCTCCCCTTACACTTAAGATGAACATTGTCCCCAATGTTCAAGTAAAGAATGTAAAAGTGAAAAAAGTAAAGAGAATGAAATCAAATACTCCCCTGATTCGCTCGGTATGGATTATAGGTTGGCCAGGTTAAATCTTCCTCCAAGAAAATGAACAATCAAAGCTTCCCTTCCAGAATATAAATCATCTTCTTGTCATACATAACCTGTAAATCCTGACAACAATAGACAAGACAACCTCGCGTAAAATCGGCGGCATCCTATATAAGTTACTAAATTCTAGAAAACGAAGTAAGATATAATGCTTGTGGAATGAAGTTTGCAGATTTCCTGGTGATTATAAAACTTAATAATTCACAAAAACCATAAGACTCCGTTAGAAAAACAAAACCGGTAAAATTTCCAGATTTTTAACTCCTGACGCCGACAAGAGTAATACTCTGACGCCGTCAGAATGGACCTGCAGAAATTCTTATGTTAAGTTTCCGGAAAATTTCTGGAAAAACTTTGTCCTACTTCCTGGAAAATCCTGCAAAACTTCATTATGACTCAATACAAGCATTTGACTCTAACAAATACGAATATACATGTTCATTTAATATTGTGGAGAATCATGATTGGTTTGTTTCTTAAAAACCATATTTGGGGTTTCCCCTTACACTTATCTTTTGCAAAAATACCTTTAGGTTGAAGTTAAGACTAGGCCAAACAACATAATAAAGTATTTCCACATTTTAATTGAGAAACATGATCATCCAACAATAAAAATAAGACATGCATACGGAAGCAAATAACTATCAAACAAATAAAATCACACAAAACATGGGTTGCCTCCCAAGAAGCGCTTTTCTTTATTTACGAGTCTTGTAGCTAGACTCAAAGTCATGGGTTATCACGTGATTTCATCATTGGTTCCACTCTCTAGGTCGTCTTCTAAACCAGTTTTGTATTCCGGACCTAGTTGCAAGCACTCTTTGTAGAAACCAAGCATCCTATTTCTAACATACTCTACTCCTCTACGTCTATCCTCCTCATTCCTATAATAAGCCGCATGCTTATGTTCCTTTTCGAAATTAGAGAGAAGGCGGTATTGTTCGATCTTGTAGGGCATTTGATAAGCAACCTCATCATTATCTTTCTTGAACCTAACTATCCCTAAAGTCGGATCATAACTCATCCTACTGGCCTCAACAAATGGTTTCCCGAATATTATTTGGCTTAGGCAAGCATCTATCACCGGACGAGTGTCTTCCACTATCATAAAATCAATCTCATAGGTGAGATTCCCTATAATCACATGTACTCCCTTAACTCTTCCTGCAAAATTACTTATCAAATTTTTACCGGGCATCATCCTAAAATTGAGTTGCTTCTTCATCACCCAATTGTAATAGGTCCTAGTCATGATATTCACGGGGGATCTAAGGTCGATGTAAGCTTTCCATATATGCATGTGCCCGATATTACATGGGATGTTAATGTTAGAGGGGTCTCCCATTTTGATAAGGGGGTCGCCAAAGATATATGTTCTCTCGGGACTATCGAATAAATCCTTATGGTATTCCCGTTCTTCCTTGGTTGGCAACTTATCAAAGTATTCTTCTATAGGTTCTACCTCCTCTAATTCCTCATCCTCATTTACGTCAACTTCCCTACTCTCATCCTTACTATCGGCTTCTACTCTAACTTCGTCCTTGTCACTCTCCTCTATCTCCTTATCTATCGGCTTAATGGTGACAACATTGACAAAGTGGACATGTTTGGATGATGAGGGGTCCTTAATTTGGATTCCACTATTGGTGTCCCTAGTGTCCCTCCTAGGTGTGATTAATGCTTGGTTGTTGAGGGCTTTCAACAAGTTGTCAATCTTATTGGTCATCTCCGTTTGTTGTTGGTTGAATCCGGTTTCAAACCTAGCTATGCGGGCTTCTTGAGATGCCATGAATTTTGACATCAATCCTTCAAGATTGTTGGTACTACCATAGTTGTTAGAAGGATTGTTGTTGAAGGTACGGTTGGATGGTGGACCGTTTGGTTGATAATGATTAGGCAGATTGGAAGAATTGGGTTGATTTTGTTTCCACCTAAGGTTTGGGTGATTTTTCCATGAGGGGTTGTATGAATCACCATATGTGTTTGGCTCGGGCTTGAAAGTGTACCACTTGTCTCCCGCTTCGTCGGTACGCGTGGATGTGTAGTCCGCAAAAGCTGTTCCGGGGAGTTCCACACAATCACGAGTGTCATGGGGACCACTACATAATTCGCATGAAGAAGTGATTTTGTTCACTTGGCTTGAATGCTTCGGAGCTTCGTAAGATTTCATGAGAAGCTTGACTTGGTCCTCAAGTTCCATGATCCTACGGTTGGGAGTGCTAGAATTGTTCGAAGGCAAAGATATTGCCTTGACCGTTTTGTTCAAATCACGGGGATCATTCCAACTTTCGTTGTCATAGAGAGCAAGATCTTCTATGAGTTCCCATGATTGTTCCGCACTAAGATCACATAGCTTACCACCGGCCGATTGGTCAATGGTTCGCCTCGTGGAGATGTCGATATGGTCATAGAAGATTTGGACTTGGAGCCAAAGATCTATGCCATAATGAGGGACTTTTTGGAGTAAGTCCTTGAAACGAGTCCATGCTTCATAAAGAGATTCATTTTGACGTTGTTGGAACATCAAGATGTCATTCCTAAGCTTAGTAGTTCTCCCCGGTGGGAAAAATTGAGCAAGGAAACGAGTGGTGAGATCATCCCATGTGGTGATGGATCCCGCGGGTAAACGCTCAAGCCATTGACTAGCTTGATCCCGTAGAGAGAATTGGAATAGGCGTAAACGGGTAGTCTCTCTAGTTTCAACACCTAGGTCTATGGAGTCTACGATTTTGAGGAAGTCCTTAAGGTGTTGGTTTGGATCTTCGGAACGAAGTCCATGGAATGCACATCCACTTTGCACCAACCGGATGGTGTCGGATCGCAAGGGGGTCACATTGTCTCCGGTGAGCTCAATGGTGTTTCGGTAGCCTTGGTGGCTAGGTCGGGAATACTCTCTTAAGGTTCGGGGCCTAAGGGGTTCTAATGGTGGGTTTTATTGTGGTGGGATGATGGGTTCAAAGATGTTACCACCTTCCATGATGTCGGATGGTAAAGAGTTACGAACAAAGGCACGAAGAAATAAGATAGACTAAAGAAGACCTAAAAAAAATTAAAAATAAAATCTTACTAGAAAGGAATCTAGCAAGTAGACCTAATAAAAAGAGATCCTAACCTAGAAAATAACTATTCCCCGGGCTGCGGCGACAAAAATTTGATGCGTGGGAATCGCAACAGGCTTTACCTCTCGAGGGATCTCGAGAAGCTTACAACCCCCACCAGGCAGTGTACCTGATCGTTGTAGTATAGTATAGTGACAAGTACCGAGGGATTGATCGTTCAGCTTAGGAATAGTGTCGCTAGGATTAGAAAACCTAATTACTAGTTCTAGAGGTGAGGGATGATTATTTTTGTATTTTTATATTTTTTAGAAAGCAAGTAAAATCTCGAATTTTGGAAGAGTGGGCGGAATTAGTTGCTATTCAACTAACCCAAAACTAAGATGCAATCAAAATAAAATACTAAAAATGAAAATAAACTAATTAAACTAAGGTTGTGAGCAGTAATTGGAGAAGTTGTGTTTACTTAGACTTCATTACTCCCTAGATATCTTTTACACGTTAATTACTTATTATACTTGTATGGATGACGGATTGTATTCCTTAATACCATTCGTGGGGTGGCATACATAACTCCCCAACTCTATGAGCTCTTATATCCTCCTACACCATGACCCAGCACAACTATAGGGATTGTAAACAGTGGCTCATGCATTAAATACAACCAATAAAGACCTAGTACGCCTCGGTTCATGTTTCTTAAGACGTTCAAGCATGTTACCATTTGGAGATCTGCCAGTTTTCTTAAGCCTAACATATAAAATCATTCATCCAAGACAAGAATAGACAAGTAATCAACACATAATCAACATCTAGGTTTCATTAGATCTAAGCAAACACAAAAGAGATCTAGCCTAGCATAATGGAATTGAGACAAGAACAAGATACAGACAACCAACACATCGACATATTGATTGAATTAGAAGAACACTTATCTCAATTACAATGCAAGGTATCAAGGGTTTGGAACCCTTGAAAAACCTGTAAAAGATACACCAAATTCGTCTTTAGGGTTTCACCAAAACTTCTCTCCTTTTTTAATGAAAAAACTAGAAAACTATATATAGGAAAACTAGACTGACGGCGTCAAGACAACCATGTGACGCCATCACCTCGCCGCCAAATACTTCCTCGGACGGCCTTGATCTACTTATGACGGCCTATGTGACGCCGTCACCAACCATGGTATTTTATTCTTTGTACTTTGACGCCGTCAGGAAGACTTTTGACACCGTCATCAACTACGGTGTTTTATTCTTGATGTCTGACGCCGTCAGGGTATAACTCTTGACGCCGTCGCCTAGTGTCTTCAGCATGGAAAATTGATACTTTGCCGTTTTCTTCACTTTTATGCTCCAAAAACGTCCAAAATGGCTTCTTTTCCAGAATTCACTCTCCAAACACCTAAAATCACAAAAGGAACGATTTAGGGCGATATTTGATCAAATAAAGTCGGATTCGGGCTTAAATAACCCCCTAAAAACGGATCATTTTTCGCCTCATCAGCGTTGTATTTATTTTTAGTACACGATACCTCTAGTACACCCCTCCAAGCCGATCTTTTCATTTCTAACTTTAAGCATCTTACTTAAAGGAAGAATTTGTTACATCCCACTTAAATGTACCCCCAAATCGCCTTAGCCTTCCGTGTATGCACTCATCTTTAGTGCATTATTGTTATTTGTTTAAACCCTTAGTTAATTATCTAATTGATTACATGATTGCTAAGTCGAGTCATACCCTTGTACATATTGTTTTGGGACGATTGGGACTCATGGGTAAAGTACTTATGTTATGGAGTAATGGGGAAGAACATCATATTATTACCCCCATATGCGCGTTAATCTTAAAAGTACTCCAAGTGTAAGGGGAATGTTCATTCCCTATGATGTATTATTTTTGATGGTAGGGTAAAATTGTATGCATTAAAAAAAATAATAAAAAAAAATTAAGAAAAAGAAAAAAAAAAAGAGAGAAACAAAATAACATACGGACTACCATCCCGTTTCATTCTATGTTTATTTTATGTTTTTGTTATTTTTCATTTATTAGCCTAAGTCGAGTCTAGTCTTGGCTTAGCAACGCCATATTGTACATGTAATTAATCAAGATGATTAACTCGCCACCAGTAAAGATTGCCTTAATCCAACAAAACCGTGTATTCCATATCCCTACACCTAATGTTATAACCCTTTAAAAAGACCTCTTTGATAGTTTATCCTAGGTGCTTATGCCATGTGGTGGAGGTTTGATCCTTTCCCAAGCCTATGGTAATCTATTTTGCTATGACAGGTAGTGAGAGATGTTTTCCATTTCCATATTGTGATATATACTTTATTACACCCGAGAGATGTGAGTATCTAAACACTATTTGTGAGGTGCTAGTGTATGACCTCCGTGCTTGTCTTTGGTCTTTAGTGGAACGATTATTTGTTGTAATTACTTTTATATTAGTGTTAAATGACCCCTAACTTGTATTTTGATTAGAATAAAAGCTCATTTGCTTGAAGACAAGAAAATCTCAAGTGTAAGGGTAGATGATGAGGCGAAAAATGATCCGTTTTTAGGGGGTCATTTAAGCCGGAACTTGAATTTATTTGATCAAATATTGCCCTAAATCGTTCCTTTTGTGGTTTTAGGTACTTTTGGAGTGAATTCTGGAAAAGGAAGCATTTTGGACGTTTT
Organism: Artemisia argyi; assembly: GCA_030686995.1. Lineage (NCBI taxonomy): Eukaryota > Viridiplantae > Streptophyta > Magnoliopsida > Asterales > Asteraceae > Artemisia > Artemisia argyi. The sequence goes on from CM060707.1 coordinate 53,775,421, forward strand.
TGGAGCATAAAAGTGAAGAAAACGGCAAAGTCTTAATTTTCCTTGCTGGGAACAGTACCTGATGGCGTCAAGAGCATTTTGATGACGGCGTCAAGAGCAAAAGTGATGACGGTCCAGTAGAAATGTGATGGCATCAAAGCATGGCCGTCATGAGTAAAAGTGGTGACGGCCCAGAACAACATTACACATGACAGCGTAAGATCTGGATCTAGGCAGTCCGAGAATATTATGGGCGGCGGGTTGACGGCGTCAGAAGTTTCTTCTTGACGCCGTCACCTTAGGAAATCTATATATAGTCTTTGTAATTTTCATTCTAAAGAGAGGAGAATTTTAGGGTCGACTTGAATAAACCCTAGCACGACTTTTACAGTATTTTCAAGGGTTTTCACCCCGTGAAACCTTTCATGTTCAATTAAGATAAGTGTCCTTTCAATTCATTCAATATGTCTATGTGTTGTTTGAATATATCTTACGCTTGTCTTGATTTTAACATGCTAGGCTAGATCTCTTGTGTGTTTGATTAGATGTAATGAAACCTAGATGTTGATTATAGGTTGATTGCTTGTTTATAGTTGTAATGGATGAATGATTTCGATGTTAGGCTTAAGAAAACTGGCAGACTTCCATAGTGTAACTTGCTTGAATGTCTTAAGAAACATGAACCAATGCGTACTAGGTTTTTATGGTTGTATTTAATGCATGAGCGAATTCTAGTGATCCCATGTTAGGAGCTTCTTACAGGCTCGACATAGGAGTGAAGTAGGAGCTTATAGAGTTGGGGAAGTACGTACGCCACCCCACGATTGGTATTAAGGAATGTAACCCGTCATCCACGCAACTGTAACAAACAATTAACCTGTAAAAGATATGTAGGGAGTAATGAAATCTAAGTAAACACAATTCTCCCATTTATTGTTCACACCACTAGTTTAATTAGCTTTATTTACATTTCTGTTATTTTATTTTGATTGCATCTTAGTTATTGGGTTAGTTGATTAGCAACTAATTCCGCCCACTCTTCCAAAACCCGAGATTTTACTTGCTTTCATAAAAATATAAAAATACAAAAAGAAACATCTCTCACCTCTAGACCTAGTTTTTAGGCTGTCTAATCCTAGCGACACTATTCCTGAGTTGAATGATCAATCCCCCGGTACTTGTCACTATACTATACTACAACGATCAGGTACACTGCCTGGTGGGGGTTGTAAGCTTCTCGAGATCCCTCGAGAGGTAAAGCCTGGTGCAATTCCCACGCATCAATCACCATTAGTAATAACATGCCAAAGATCTAGATCCTTTGATTTCACATAAGTTTCGAATCGATTTTTCCAATAAAGAAAACCATCACTTTCAAATAGTGGTGGTCTTTGCATAGATTGCCCTTCTAAATATTTTTAAGATTCCATAGATCGTTTCAAGTTTTAAAATACAGTTTATTTTAAAAAACCTTATTTAACGTAGCTCTGATGCCAATTGTGGAAAACTAGAAGGGGGGTTTGAATAGTTTTACGTCAATTTGGATTATAAAAACTTTGTTTTCAAAACTTCGATTCTTGTTTATATGAAATTCAACACTTGCACTATATGAACAATTTAATTAAACTAACTAAACAAATATAATGTAAATATGAAAGTAAAGAAAAGATAGAGATAGAAAGATCAAACCACAACACAAGGATTTATAGTGGTTCGGCTACGAAGCTCCTCTTCGCCCTACTCCACTCCCCGAGTCTCGTAATCGAGAGTTTTCTTCACTATGTCAACAAACTCCCTTGTGGCGGAGAAACCTTACACAACTTTTTCTTACACCAATTTATGACACTAACCTAAATGTCGAGTTCTAATAGTAGCTAGAACCAATCTCACGACTTCTTCACGGCTTAGCACACCTTCTTCACAACTTGTACACACCACAACTACTTCACAACTTCTTCTTCACACCACTACTTCTACTATACTTAATTACACACCAACCTAAAACTACTTATTACAAGCACTACACAACTTTACAATTAATTTACACAAGCTATACAACTAATCTTCAAAACTTCTTGATTTGAAATGAAAGGAGTATTCTTCTCTTGCACTATGAATGATGAGAGATTGGATCACTTGAAACAAGGACTAATAAACTTATAATCAAAGGTTTTAGGAAGATGATTTGAGAGGATTTGGACAGATAGTATTAGTGATAAAAGTGAGGAAAAAATGCAGGATTAAACCAGTATTTATAGGCAAAAGTTTCTGGTCACAGGAGCGTGTCGGCCCCCTTAAATAGTGGCCGGCCCCCTTAAAACTAAGGGGGCCGCCCCTTATAATTAAGGGGGACGTCCTCCTGTAACGGCCTGAACTTTTATCTTTTTCTGGAGAAAGTTTATTTGGTGAAAATTTAACTGATTTTGGTTAAAAATTTGAATTCATATATTTATTATGAATTAAACATTTTCCTTTAATTATCAAAAGTGTTTTTCTAAATATAAAAAATGTTTATACCATTTTATATAATTTGTAATGATTAAATAAACCTTCCTTTGATCATAAAATGTATTAGGCAATTGTTTATTCATACCTTAAGTGATTAGTTGGATATAATGATATTTTGTCACTAAATACTTGTTTACGTAATGATTTTACGTTTAATGATTTAAGATTTTGTGATCGTCAAAACATAGGGATATCGAGAAATATTAATAACATTTTTATGCATTATTTATATCAACATTTTTGTCTTCCACATGAGACTTCAACATATTTCTTTTCAAAACGCCATTGAAACTAAAACCTTTTCCTCAAGTATTGTTTATTGAGTTTTTTGAGTATTATTTTTGAGTTATGTCATTTAAATTGATTAGGTTGTGCTGAGGTTCATTTGTTGTGACATATTACTTGACTGCTTTGCTATCTCGTTTCTCTGCTGCTAAACTGTGATTCATAGCATCATTTTACTTTTTAATTGTTTATAAACCCATGGGGTGAGATACATGCTTTTAAATGTTTTCTGAGCACAATTGTTTATGGTATGCGTTTTCCTGACTGGCATGCTTTCCTGATTTGTATGCGTTTCCTGACCGATATGCTAAGTAGCTTTACCTTGACACAAGCAAGACCCTCAGATCATGAACCATTAATCACTAGCGAGTGAGCGCGAGTATAGTTTATGGGCCTATAGGATTTGACAGTACCGCTCCTGTTGCCGGGTAGGCAACACGGGTGTACTATATTTGAGTTACCTAGGTATTTGGCAAGATATATAACTTTGGGGGACATTTGTTATATTATGAACTTCTGCGGTAATTGTCAACTTACGTCAGGGTTACTGGTGCTGGTTAACGTTTTGCGTGTCATGAGCTTAGCATATATATTGTTGTTACCCGGTATTTGCCTTTGTTGCTTATATCTTCCAGATTAAAATCTTGTGCTCAATTTTATTTACTAAACCTATGAATTGCACTCAACTTTTGTGTTGACTTTTAAGCATCGTTCTATCTTTTCTTCGAAACCTTTTTAAAACTGTGTCTTTTATATTTCTTCTGCAAACTTTGTGAATTTGGCTGCTAAACTTTGTTCATTTTCCGTTGCTACTTTGTTAAAGAGTCTTTGTACTCTAATGGTTTTGATGAAATAAAATGTGGGTTATTATTTTAAACGTCCTGTTTGGGATCGTTTTCTATGATGTCACTATTTTACCCCTCAAGTAATAACCCTGGCTATGTTCAGCTGCCATACCCAAGTTGGGGGTGTTACATCTTTGATTATTTGTCAAGTTGTAAATTTGTTTGTTCTTACATAGAGTAATTTATCATGAAACGGGATATTTCGATTAAAAACTTTTTTACGTTAATTTTTACGTAAAGTTAGTCACATTTTGTTAACATCAAAACGTAGGGATATTGAAAGATAGAAATAACGTTTTTAGACATTATTTGCATCAACAATCTCCCCCTTTTTGATGATGACAAAACATAAACTCATTTTAGGTGAAAAATTAATTTCGACAAGTTTTTAATATGAGTTTATATCCCATTTCTCCCCTTTTTTGTCGAAGCAAAAAAATTACAAAGGCTCCCCCTTGATGTATACTTCTCCTCATTTGGAGAACACCAAGGAATCGAACAATGGTTCATGCTACAAAACAAAGTTAGATGACACAAATACAATATTTATCATGTAGCAATCGAGACAAATATCCAACCTCAAACTAAGAAAATGGCTAAGTAGCCTAAAAATGGAAAACTAATCCAACCACAAACTAAAGAAACAAATCCAAAATAAAAAGACAAGACCAAGCATTCATTCATAATAAAACATCATACTTAAAGTATGATTACAACAACTAAACTAGTTAACACATACAAGAAACACATAGCATTATAAGTCCTAGCCCCAGTCCCAGCTCATTTCGCCAAACATACCCTAAGTCCAAGAAAAAGCCCGATTTAACCCACTTGAAGACCTGACCTGATGGTGTATTATGGATCCCATCAAAATACCTTCGCATTTATTTGATCCTATATTGTGCAACGTGCCTATGTTTTGAGCCATATTTTTTTTTTGTCTTGGCCACAAAGCAATGGAAAGGACATATCTTTTTTATATAATAAAACAAAATTTTTATTGGGAATTTTTCATTTAAAAAAATGCATTCATACCTTATTTAGTAATAATTGTATTTAAAAAAAAAAATTATTTTCTTATTAGGTAACATTTTATATTTATCCATAACACAAGTAGAAGATAAATACAAAAAATATAGATAAGATGCAATTAACACAAGAAGAAGATAAATACAAAAAATATAGATAAGATGCAATTAATAATATGATTAAAATTTTTAAATACTTAAAATAAAGATTATTTTCTTATTAAGTAACATTTTATATTTATCCATAACACAAGTAGAAGATAAATACAAAAAATATAGATAAGATGCAATTAACACAAGAAGAAGATAAATACAAAAAATATAGATAAAATGCAATTAATAATATGATTAAAATTTTTAAATAATTATCTTTAATAATAAAAACTATAATTAAACATCATAAATCAAACAAAACAAAAATTAAATTATTTATTTTTTTAATAAATAAAAATATATGATTCAAAAAATTTTAAAAAACTCGCGCGTGCGCTGGCATTATAACTAGTAAACAACATAACCCGATGACTTCCACATGCCTTTCTTTAGCTACAAATTTTATTTGACGGTGGATACTACATTAAAAGTAGGGTTTCTAGGCCATATACGCAACACTTCACGAATAATGGAAGGGATGTAAAATATATAGGGTATGTTTGGCAATTGGCACAATGGGCTGGGGCTAAGGCTGGGGACTGGGGCTGGAGCTAAACTAGGACTGGGACTGGGGCTGGGGCTTATATTATAAACCGAAAGATGAAGCTTATATTTTTATAAAGCTATTTAACGAATTAGTTGGAGCTAAGCTTATTAATGTAAAATCATACAAAAATACATTAAATTAATTTCACATACATTTCTAGCTTTTATATAATAAATCATTATATTTTTAAGGACATTTAAGTAATTTAACTAGTTATAAGCCCATATAGCCTCTTTCTATAGGCTTAGGCTTATGGAGGCTTATAGTTGCCTGTATGACAAACGGAACTTAGTTTATAAACTGACTTATTTTAAAAGACCAAGCCTCATAAGTCCTTCGCTAAACATAGCCATAGTTTAATAGCCGCTATTTATTTACTTTTTTCCAATATCTGTCACTAGTCCTTAAAATTTTCTTTTGATCCTTCATAATGTAATCATTACTATATTTCATTTGCAAAGCATTCATATATTTAATTAATCAAGTTTAATGTTCCTTCTTTTCTTTGTTCTGATTTATGAAACAGCAACAACAAAAATGCGATTTTTTTTTTTTTTTTTTTTTTTTAATCTTTGTAAGCTAGATTTAATTAGTTTAAGTCTTTAAATTTTGTATTCATCATTATTTAAGCTAAGGTTCAATCAATTTTAGTTTATTTTTATGTTTTGTTAATCTCAAACTTTTATTTTAATGTTTTAGTTAATCACTTTTTACCCGTTTAATTTTTACTTTTACCTTCTCTAATAAACTTTTTTGTATAATTTTCTTTTATGAAATTGTTAGTTTTATGCTTTTATGTTAAAATTCTAAAACTTTTTATAAAAGTATCATCTTTTAGCCACTTTATTTTATAAATTTGCACTTTTATAGTTTAAAATTAAAGATTAGTATTTTTTAGTGTTAATTTTGAGAATTTTATTGCTTCAAGTGGTGATTAAGAGGGTGTTTATGAAGCCAACAAGGAAGGTTATGGGTTTATAGGCTTGGAGATGGGTATATTTGGTATTGTTGAAAGTTATTGTATCATCTCGCTCGTTAACTCGAATTTGCTGACTTCTAATCCATTTTTTGATTATCTATTTTATTTTTGTTATGTTTAGCTTATGTTTTATTAGTTTGGTTAATTAATTGAAACTGTATCATACTTGACACTTTTGTTATTTTGTGTACTGAACTTTTTTTTCTTATTTGTGTATTAAACTTTTAAATTTTGATTATTGTGTGTATTTTGAAAAAAGTAAGGGTAATGACCAGTTTACCCTTCAAAATTTGAAAAAAGTAAGGGCGAAATTGTCACAAAATACACACAATAATCAAAATTTGAAAGTTCAGTACACATAATAAGAAAAAAAAGTTTAGTACACACAATAACAAAAAGTGACAAGTATAATACTTTTTCAAGCAATTAAGTATTGCATATTATTATGTTAGAGTAGCTTTTATATATGTTTGTTTAGAAATTGATGGTTAGATAGTTAGGGTTGTGGTTGGAAGTTTGTTGGTAATATTAGTATCTATTTTAGGTTAGTTTATTGAGTAGAGATTAGGTTAGTTGTTTTTTAACTAAAATCATAAAAGGTCCGCTTGATTAGTTTTCGAGTCTTACTCGCGACTAGACACCTTTAGCTCACGGTAAGGTAAGTAAGAGTGCTTACTAAACTTAGTCTAGTAGCCATTAACGGGAGATATCAGACTTATGGTTTACATGAAATGTTTTTATCTAATTTGACGGGCAGAAGTCATTGAAAAGGATAAAACTTTCTAGTAGTCAACATCTTAACTTAGAATATAGACTAAATGGTTTAATATGCACGAATAGGGATTAAGATTGAAATACGCAACCATGTGAATAAATTAACCCTTGTTCAAGTTTTAGTTCACCATTAATCCTGACTATTTACCACCGATTTCTAGGAAAATATATCCCTTAGTATAAGTTTTATTTTTTATAGATTTCCTTTAGATAACTTTAAAAAAAAACTTTTGTGACAACTAAGCATCAAATTAGACATGACAAACGTTTCTCAAATTCATCACTCCTTTGAAACGATACTCGGAAGATCAATACTTGCCAAGATACTTTTGTATTTACTTTGTATAATCTTTTGATTTAATAAACTATCTTTTGTAGTGAAACGACAGACAACCAATACGCTTCAAGATGTAGCTAATAACTTTTGGATCAAACTAGGATAAAAGTGTGGTTTTAATGTTATAAAAAAATGCTAATATGGGTTCTTTAGAATGATACTCTTCAAGATATATCTAATAACTTCTTTCAATGTGGCTATTGGATTGTTTCATAAGATACAACTCTCATCTCTTTCTCTCACCAGCTACGAAACTGTTCCCAAGCAGCCACTAAAACTAGAACCAACTTCAACATTTGGAGAGAAGGAAACTAATAAAAAATGGGTAAGCGGATACTATAGCTGGTATTATTCATACGCCAAGCTAAAGATAAGCCAACCTCCTTCTTTCTTTATATCCTCATCCATCTTTAATCTGGATTCAACTATAACAATTTTTGTCTAATTGCATGAAGGTCTCCTGTTATACATTATTTTCTTATTCTACAAATGTTAAAGCCGACTCATTTTTTGCAGTTGTTTGGGAACAGTTTATTAATAGCTGTGCAATGAACTATTTTTGGTATCACAAAATTACTATTGTATATAGATACTCTGCCGTAATGCACGAGCGTCAAATCCTCATTATAAAATAGGGATAATTCTACAAATACCCCTGCAAGTACAAAGTGGTGACCCCTAGTGCCCCAAAATGGATTTTTTTTCTTCAAATACCCGAAAGGGAGATGGTCGCCCTAACCTCTTGGGCAGATATCATACAAATGTGCCAAGTGTCCTCTACCTTGTACTTACATTGTACTACTCATACTAGGAACATTTTTGGGCGACTGGGTCCACAATTCTTGGGCGACTGGTCTTTTTTGTCTTTTAGCCAAAAAAGTTAATAATAGAGTTATTTATATTTCTGGTCCTTGTGGTTTGATTGGTATTTATTTTTTATTCTTTTTATAAAGAAACATGATGCTAACCTGAAACAAATTATTACTTTTTGGAGAAAAAGTTAGAAATAGAATATAAACTGAAGTTTGTAGTTGAAGAGGCGAAAAATAAACCATTTTTAGGGGGTCATTTTAGCCCAGATTCGAATTTATTTGATCAAATATTACCCGAAATCGTTCCTTTTGTCATTTTAGGTACTTTTTGAGTGAATTCTGAAAAGGGAAGCATTTTGGACGTTTTTGGAGCATAAAAGTGAAGAAAATGGCAAAGTCTTAATGTTCCTTGCTGGGAACAGTACCTGACGGCGTCAAGAATTTCCAAGTGACAACATCAAGAGTAATACAAGAGGTGGAAGTGGATAAAGTCCGTAACGGTCCAGAGAGTTTTGCACTAGTGACATGACGGCGTCACCATAGGCCGTCATGGTCCAATTGTTAGTGACGGCCCAGAACAAATTAACATATGACGGCGTCAAAAGTGGATCTAGGCAATCCGATTTCATTATGGGCGGCGAGTTGACGGCGTCAGAATTTTCTTCTTGACGCCGTCACCCTGTAAAATCTATATATAGTTTCGCAATTTTCATTCATTAGTGTTTAACTTTTAGGGTGTAACTTCGGAGATAAACCCTAGTCCGAATTTCACAGCTTTTTCAAGGGTTTTTACCCTTTGAAACCTTTCACGTTCAATTGAGATAAGTACTCTTTCAATTCAATCAATATGTCTATGTGTTGCTTGAATATATCTTACACTTGTCTTCAATTTAACATGTTTGGCTAGATCTCTTTTGTGTTTTCTTAGATGTAGTGAAACCTAGATGTTAATTATGGGTTGATTGTTTGTTTATAGTTGTTACGGATGATTGTATTCGATGTTAGGCTTAAGAAAACTGGCAGACTTCAACTGGTGACATGCTTGAGCGTCTTAAGAAACTTGATCAGAGGTGTACTATGATTTTTGGTTGTATTTAATGCGTAGGAGAATTCTAATGATCCCATGTTAGGAGCTTCTAACGGCTCGACATAGGAGTGAAGTAGGATCCTATAGAGTTAGGGAATATTGTGCACGGCCCTACGACTAGTATTAAGGAATACGACCCGTCATCCATGCAATTGTAACAAATTATCAACCTGTAAAAGATATCTAGGGAGTAATAAAACCTAAGTAAACACAACTTTCCCCATTATTGTTTACACCATATTAGTAATTAGCTTTATTTTCATTTTTTGTTATTTTATTTTATTGCATCTTTAGTAATTTGGCTTAGTTGATTAGCAACTAATTCCTCTCACTCTTCCAAAAACTGAGATTTTATTTGCTTTTATAAAAATATAAAAATACAAAAAGAGTCATCTCTCACCTCTAGACCTAGTTTTTAGGCTTTCTAATCCTAGCGACACTATTCCTGAGTTGAACAATCAATCCCCCGGTACTTGTCACTATACTATACTACAACGATCAGGTACACTGCCTGGTGGGGGTTGTAAGCTTCTCGAGATCCCTCGAGAGGTAAAGCCTGGTGCGATTCCCACGTATCAAGTTTTTGGCGCCGCTGCCGGGGAATAGTTATTGTCTAGTTTAGGATTTCTTTTTATTAGGTCCACTTGCTAGATTCCTTTCTAGCAAGATTTTATTTTGATTTTTAGGTTTTCTTTATTCTATCTTATTTCTTCATGTCTTTGTTCGTAACCTTTACCATCCGACATTATGGAAGGTGGTAACATCTTTGAACCCATCAACCCACCACAACAAAACCACCCACAAAACCCACCACTAGCAAACCAACCTCTTAGGCCCCGAACCTTAGGAGAGTATTCCCGTCCTAGCCACCAAGGCTATCGAAAAACTATTGAGCTCACTCAAGGAGTCAATGTGTCCCCCTTGCGATCCAACACCATCCGGTTGGTGCAAAGCGGATGTGCATTCCATGGACTTCATTCCGAAGATCCTAATCAACATCTCAAGGATTTCCTTAAAATCGTAGATTCTATAGACCTTGATGTTACAACTAGAGAGTCGACCCGATTACGCCTATTCCAATTCTCTCTACATGATCAAGCTAGTCAATGGCTTGAACGTCTACCCGCGGGATCCATCACCTCATGGGATGATCTCACCACTCGTTTCCTTGCTCAATTTTTCCCACCGGGGAGAACTACCAAGCTTAGAAATGATATCTTGATGTTCCAACAACGTCAAGGTGAAACTCTATATGAAGCATGGACTCGTTTCAAGGACTTACACCAAAAGGTCCCTCATCATGGCATAGATCTGTGGCACCAAGTCCAAATCTTCTATGACCATATCGATCTCTCCACAACGCGAACCATTGACCAATCGGCTGGTGGCAAGCTACGTGATCTTAGTGCGGAAGAATCATGGGAACTCATAGAACATCTTGCTCTCTATGACAATGAAAGTTGGAATGATCCCCGTGATTTGAACAAAACGGTCAAGGCAATATCTTTGCCTTCGAACAATTCTAGCACTCCCGACCGTAGGATCATGGAACTTGAGGACCAAGTCAAGTTTCGCATGAAATGTTACGAAGCTCCCAAGCCTTAAAGCCAAGTGAACAAAATCACTTCTTCATGCGAATTATGTAGTAGTCCCCATGACACTCGTGATTGCGTGGAACTCCCCGGACAAGCTTTTGCAGACTACGCATCCTCGCGTACCGACGAAGCGGGAGATAAGTGGTACACTTTCAAACCCGAGCCAAACCCTTATAGTGATTCCTACAACCCTTCTTGGAAAAATCACCCAAACCTTAGGTGGAAACAAAACCAAAATAATTCTTCCAATCCGCCTAATTGCTACCAACCAAACGGTCCACCTTCTAACCGTACTTTCAACAACAATCCTTCTAGTAATTATGGTGGTACCAATAATCTTGAAGGATTTATGTCCAAGTTCATGGCATCTCAAGAAGCTCGCATAGCTAAGTTTGAAACCGAATTCAATCAACAACAAACAGAGATGACCAATAAGATTGACAACTTGTTGAAAGCCCTCAACAACCAAGTGCTAGCTACACCTAGGAAGGAAACTAGGGACACTAATAGCGGAATCCAAGTTAAGGACCCCTCGTCATCCAAACACGTCCACTTTGTTAATGTTGTCACCGTTAAGCCAATAGATAAGGATATAGAAGAAAGTGACAAGGATGAAGTTGGAATAGAAACCGAAACTAGGGATGAGATTAAGGAAGTTGAGGTTAATAAGGGAGAAAAGTTAGAAGAAGTAGAAAACGTAGAAAAGTACTTTGTTAAGTTGCGCACCAAGGAAGAACGGGAATATCACAAGGATTTATTCGATGATCCCGAGACACCATATATCCTTGGTTCACCCCTTATTAAAGTAGGTGATCCCTCTAACATCAACATACAATGCAACATTGGGCATATGCATGTATGGAAAGCTTATATCGATCCTAGGTCTCCTATAAACATCATGACTAGGACCTATTATAATTAGGTAATGAAGAAGCAACTAGGTTATAGGATGATGCCCAACAAGAATCTGATAAGCAATTTTGTTGGAAGAGTGAGAGGATTGCATGTATTTGTAGGAAACTTCACTTATGTTATCGACTTTGTGATAGTAGAGGATACTCGTCCGGTAATAGATGATTGCCTAAGTCAAGTAGTGTTTGGAAAACCGTTTGTTGAGGCATCTAGGATGAGTTATGACCCGGCCTTAGGAATAGTTAGATTCAAAGAAGAGAATGATGAGATTTCTTATCAAATGACTTATACGATTGAACAATACCGTCTTCTATTAAACATAGAAAAGGAACACAAGCAAGCAGTTTACTATAGGAATGATGAGGATAGACGTAGAGGAGTAGAATATGTTATGAATAGAATACTTGGTTTCTACAAGGAATGCTTGCAACTAGGTCCGGAATACAAGACTAAGATTGGAGATGACCTATAGAATGAGACCAACGATGAGGTCACGTAAATGCCCATGACCTTGAGTCTAGCTACAAGACTCGTAAAATAAAGAAAAACGCTTCTTGGGAGGCAACCCATGTTTTGCGTGATTTTTAATTGTTTGATTGTTATTTGCTTCCGTATGCATCCTTTGTTTTTATTGTTGGTAGATCATGTTTAAAAAAAACTAAAATTGTGAAAATGCTTTATTTTGTCGTTTAACTTCGTCATAACTTCATATAAAGGTATTTTGCAAAAAGATAAGAGTAACGGGAAACCCCAAATTTGTTTTAAAGAACGAAATTGATCATGATTCTCCAGAATATTAAATGGACATGTGTATTAGTATTTGTTAGAGTCAAATGCTTGTATCGAGTCATAATGATGTTTTGCAGGATTTTCCAGGAAGTAGGACATAAGTTTTTCCAGAAATTTTCTGGAAACTTAACGTAAAGATTTCTGCAGGTCACTTCTAACGGCGTCAGGAATTAATTCCTGACGGCGTCATGTGTAAAATTTTGGAAATTTTGCTAGTTTTATTTTTCTAACGGAGTCTTAAAGTTTTTGCTAATTCTTTAGTTATATAAACTCCAGGAAATCTACAAACATTCATTCCACAAGCATTATATCTTAATTTGCTTTCTAGGACTTGTTAGTATATACAGATTGCCGCCGATTTTACGCGAGGTTGCCTTGTTTATTTTCTCAGGTTTAACAGGTTATGTATGACAAGAAGATGATTTATTTTTCTGGAAGGCAAGCTTTAAATGTTCATTTTCTTGGAGGAAGATCTAACCTTGTTACCACACTATCCACACCGAACGAATCAGGGGAGTATTTGATTTCATTCTTTTACTTGTTTTACTTTTACATTCTTTAATTGAACATTGAGGACAATGTTCATCCTAAGTGTAAGGGGAGGGTAAATGATGATACCTTATAGGATACAATTGCACTTGAGTTTGTTTGTTTGATGGTAGGTGAGTAATAAAACTAAGAGAAATACTTGTTAGTGTAATTTTAGCGCCAAATTTAAAATTTTTTACAACATTTAGGAGTGAAACTTTAGACTAGCACAAAACCATACCATTCAGAAAAATTTTCCACCCAAATACGTGAGGTTCACCTTTAGATTTGATAGGAAAAGCATTTACTATTAGTGCTTATGAGTGTACCGGTAGCATTTAGATTCTAGAACTTGCGTTAGTGATGCATCCCGAGACCGCTAGTGAGATTCCATTCGTGTGGTAGGATTTACTACATGATAAGAGGCATTAGGATCACCCTTGTGTTAAACCCGCATCATAATTACTTGACCATTTAAGTCATATTACTTGGCTAGTAAAGTCAATTAATTTTTTCCCACACCTTAGCGTTGTACTCATTTTTATTACACAAACCCCTAGTACACCCCTCCGAGCCTATCTTTTCGTTTCTAACTTTAAGCATCTTACTTAAAGGAAGAATTTGTTACGACCCACTTAAATGTACACCCAAATCGCCTTAGCCTTCCGTGTATGCATTCATCTTTAGTGCATTATTGTTACATGTTAAACCCTTAGTTAATTATCTAATTGATTACATGGTTGCTAAGTCGAGTCATATCTTGTACATATTGTTTTGGGACGATTAGGACTCATGGGTAAAGTACTTATGTTATGGAGTAATGGGGAAGAACAACATATATTACCCCCATATGTGCGTTAATCTTAAAAAGTACTCAAAGTGTTTTGATTATCTTGATTCGAGTCATTAGGTTAGTTTATTGTAAAGTATGTAAAAATTCAAGTGTAAGGGGAATGTACATTCCCTATGATGTATTATTTTGGATGGTAGGGTAAGAGTGTATGCAAAAAAAAATAAAAAATAAAATAAATAAATAGAAAAAGAAAAGAGAAGAAAAACATACGGACTACCATCCCGTTTCAGTCTATGTCTATTTTATGTTTTTGTTATTTTTGATTTATTAGCTTAAGTCGAGTCTAGTCTTGGCTTAGCAACGCCATATTGTACATGTAATTAACCAAGATGATTAACTCGCCACCAGTAAATATTGCCTTGATCCAACAAAACCGTGTATCCATATCCTTACACCTAACGTTATAACCCTTTGAAAGACCTCTGTAAGGAATTAGTGAAGTCAGTATTTAGATACTGCTAAAGATTCTACTGACAGGTTCCTGCGGAAGCATATACTGGTTTCTGCTGAAGAATAGTTCCTGCTGAAGAATAGTGTTACTGCGGATATAGTTAATCCATAGATAGAGATTAGTTATTTATAGATAAGATATGTAGAATATCTTCTAGAGTATTATGTTTATACGTTTCTTGTAGAAGAATTTAGGGTTTCCACTAGTATATAAGGAACCCAAGGTTATTGTATTATGTACGAGTTTCAAAACGATTATTAGTGAATAATATAGATCCATAGAGGATCAAAGTTTAGCATACAGTTTATATTTATATTCCGCAATAAGTATAAGCTAACAGAGATTGTCTATTTAGTTTGCTAGTGATTATATTAGTGGACTAACGATCTATTGGCTCGAGATCTATCAAGTGTAGATCCTACAAGTGGTATCAGAGCCACAAGATAATTTCTGTAATTTAACTCACACTCAAACACCTTTTCCATTCAGAAACAATGGTTGATGGAGATGCTTCTGATATCAATCTCACAAACGGCAACGCTATCACTCAACAACTCCAACAGGTTGCTTTCTCTAACAGCAACGCCAAGTTTCCCTATCTCAGGAAGGATGCGTATGAGATTTGGGCCATGAAGATGCAGAACTGGATTGCCAGTGTCGACTTCAACTTATGGAATGTGATATTAAGAGGGAGCAGTCCTAAAAAGCAGGGAAAAGACCCTAACGGTAATGTGACTATTTTTGCTGCTGCTTCTACTGAAGAGATCATTGCTGAACAAAGGGAGAACAAAGAAAGAACTATCTTGCTTCAAGCAATTCCTGATGATCACATGGGAGATTTTCAATACCTGACTGATCCTAGAGAAATCTGGTTGGCTATAAAGGCAAGATTCGGAGGCAATGAGGAATCAAAGAGGATGAGAAAGTCTATGTTGAAGCAAGAATTTCAGGAATTCAGAATAACTGAAGAGGAGGACATTCACAAAGGATATGATAGGTTTCAGAAGATTCTAAGTCATTTGAATCAGCTTCTAGCCAGACCTGACAATGAGGAGGTTAACTCCAAGTTTTTATGAGCCTTACCTCCCTCATGGTCACAAGTCAGCATATCTTTGAAAACCAAAGGAGGTTTGGATTATCTCTCGTTTGATGACTTGTACAACAAATTCAGAGCCTTGGAACTTGACATCAAGGGACACTCCTCTTATGCAGCACCTCCTTCATACTATGCATTCATCAGCACTAATTCAAACTATATGCCACATTCTTCCAGTCCAAGTCTTTCCACTACAACATTGTCTTTCACAAATGCTAGTCCAAAGAACAATCCAAAGATTAGCAATGTGATGGAAGATGTACTTCACTCATTTATTGCTGAAGTTGATCAACAGCAACAAATTGCTTATGAGGACTTTGAGCAGATTGATGAACTTGCAATAGAAGAATTGGACTTAAAGTGGCAAATGGCAATGATGTCTCTTAAAGTCAGAAGATTTGAGCAAAAGGTTGGAAGAAAGCTTCAAGTAAATGGAAGAGATGCAGCTCGTTTTGACAGAAGAAAAGTGAAGTGCTATGCATGTGGAGAGATTGGGCACTTTGCAAGAGAGTGCAAATCCAAGAAGAGTGAAGACAGTACAAGATACTCAGCTTACAAGAAGAAGGAGGTGAAGGCTGGAGAGTCAAAGGCTTTGGTGACTGCTGTAGATGCTTGTGTTGACTGGAATGAGCATGAATCTGAAGATGCAACAAGCAGTTCTCCTCAAATCTCCTGTGTGGCTAGTTGTGATGCTGACTTCGCCTTCATGGGAATATCTCCTCAGGTATCTAATTGTGTTTTTGGGTGTGACATTAAATATAATACTCTTAAAGCAGCTTATGATGATATGGAACCAAAATATAATACTAGCTTTATTAAAGCTCAAGCTTATAAAGAAGCTGTTAAAACGTTAAAAAAAACAGAAAGTGTGGTTTCAACAAAATCAATTGGCTTATGAGGAAAAGATAAGAGTATTAAAAAGAGATTTAGAGATAACTAGCAATGAGCTAAAATAAACTGAAAAAGAAAAAGCCAGAATTGAGTCTGAGAAAGATGTTTTGCAAGATAAGTTGGATAAGGAAGTTACTAGGCATAAAGAATGGCTAATTTCAGGTGATAAGTTAGCTAGTTTTCTCTATAGAAGTCAGTCTGTAACATCTGAGTTTGGTTTAGGTTTTCAGAAATATGTAGGTGTAGAGGCAAACCATTATTTAGATAAGAAAAGTAATAATAATTCTGCACCTGTAAAATTCTTAAAGGAAGGTGAGATGCATGCTGTACCAGGACCAATTAGAGGTGAATTCATGCCTACCTCCAAAACCTCTGACTTTGATGGTTCACACCATTTGTATGGCAAAAAGTCTAATGACTTGCCAAACCTTACTTGTAAAACTAACAACTCTTACTCTCCCACTACCGTAGGAACCCCTAAGCCCACATCCCATAATTTGGACTCACTAGAATCACAGACTCAAACTGGCATTAGGATCAATGATTCCCCTGACTCTAGAAGTATCTCTAGTGATGATTCTAATGAATGTGTCTCTTGTTCTTTCAGGGACAAAACCTCAGAGACCTCTAGTTATGCCAGCTGTGAGTCCAAGACCAAGTCAGACTCACCCAAGTCCTTATCAAAGCCATCTGTCAAGTTATCTTACAAGTCTGTAGACTCTGAAGTTGCTGCTGATGAAGTGATTTCAAAGACAGCCACTTCTGAAGACTTGTTATTTACTTCTTTTAAAAACAATTCCTTTCAGTCATTACAAAACAATTCTATTTTTGGTGGTTGTTTGAATAATTTTATGTTTAATAAGACATCTTCTGGTTTTAATAAATCTTCTAGAAAGAAGAAGTGTTTTGTTTATGGTAGTAAATTGCATTTGATTAAGGATTGTGATTTTCATGAAAAGAGGATGGGTGTTTCTGCTGTTCATAATAGACCTAGACTAATGTGGACCAATGTTCCACATGCACCTTACACCACTAGTAGAACCAATTCAGTTTCTGTTGAAAGGTCTGTTCCTGCTGGTGGATCTGTTTCTGCTAGTAGATATGCTAATAGGAATAGATATGTGTCTAGACCATTTTCTGGATTTAATCATACTTATTTTCAAAATGGTTATTGGCCTGGATATTATGACCCAATGTTTTTGGGAAGGGCAAATTGGGATTCTGCTGTAAAGTCCTCAGCAGATTGTTCTTGGAAATTTAATAGACCATATGTATACAGGGGTTGCAGGAACAATGGTGGATCTAACTCATATACATGGCTTCATAATAAAGATCCACAAGGCAGGCTTAAGTCTTTTCAAGACTTGAGTCTATCAATGTACTTATATTGTTGTATAATTTTTTGGTGTTGTAGGGACATCCTCTTTTGAATAAAGACTTAGGTATTGTACTTATATTGTTGTATAATCTTTACACATTCAATTTGAATGATGTCAAGCCAGAAGGTGATCTAGCATGCTTGGTGTCTAAAGCATCCTTGGATGAATGTACAAAATGGCATAGAAAGATGGCACATGTTAACTTCAAAGTAATTAACAAGCTTGCTAAAGATGGACTTGTTCATGGACTCCCTTCCAAGATATTCACCAATGAACACAACTGTGTTGCATGCAACAAAGGAAAGCAACACAAAGCTTCTTATAAGGCTATTACTACTGTGAGCACAACCTCAGAACCTTTGCAGCTGCTTCATATGGATCTTTTTGGTCTAACATCCATCAAGAGTATTGACCATAAGTAATTCTGTTTGGTGATCACTGATGCTTTTAGTAGATTTAGTTGGACATTCTTTTTGGTGACTAAAGATCAAACCTTTCAGACACTTAAAGAATTTATGGCCCTCCTTGAAAACCAACTTAACAAGAAGATCAAAGGTATAAGGTGTGACAATGGGACAGAGTTCAAAAATGCCAATCTCATTGAACTCTGTGGGTTAAAAGGTATAAAAAGAGACTATAGCAATCCCAGGACTCCACAACATAATGGAGTTGCAGAGAGGAAGAATAGGACCCTAATAGAGGCTGCAAGATCTATGCTTGCTGACTCTAAACTTCCCACTATGTTTTGGACTGAAGCAGTTGGCACTGCTTGTTATGTGCTTAATAGGGTGTTGATTACTAAACTACACAATAAGACACCTCATGAGCTTTTGACAGGGAAGAAACTTACCATTGAATACTTGAAACCTTTTGGATGTCAAGTGACTATTCTGAATACAAGTGTTCACTTAGAAAAATTTGAAGAAAAAGCTGATGAAGGGTACATTGTTGGTTACTCAGCTCATAACAAGGCATACAGGGTCTATAATTTGGCTGCAAAGAAGATTGAAGAGACTCTTAACCTGAAATTTCTGGAGAACAATGAAAATACTCAGGGTAAAGGTCATGAATGGTATTTTGACCTTGATTACTTGACAGATCATTTGGGGTATACAAGATTTAAAACTAACCCTTTTGCAGGTACACAAGTGTCTCCTACTAACAATGCAGGTACCCTGGAAGATGACTCAGACAGTGATTCAGAGTGTGATGAACCCACTATTGTTGTATCTTCTCTCCCTATTCATATTGCAGGTCCCACTACTTACACAGAAGCCTCTGATGCCAAAACTGCTGATGATGTGGAAAACTCAACCTATGCAGAAGATCTTGCTAGACTCAAAAAGCAAGAGCATGCAGCTGCTGAAGAAGCTAAAAGGCTTGGTCTTGAATTTGCTCAAGACACTGAAGCACTCTTGAAACAAGCTGCTATTGATGTCAGCAGAAAATCTATTTCTGCTGATGAATCTGCTGATGCAGCTGCTGCCGATTCTCCTGAAGGCATTTATGCTACAACACCTATTTCCACTGCTACATCAACTAGTTTAGAAGAACCATTTAGCAGGTTCCCAGCCCCTCAGATCTTGGCAACCATGAACAAATTGCTGGAATTTTTCAATCAGCTTCTTATGAGGAAGACTTTGCTCCAACTTTGACTAATCTTGAAACCTCTGTTGATGTAAATCCTGTTCCCACTAAGAGGATCAACACCATTCATCCTCAAGAGAATATCCTTGGTGATCCAAATGCTATGGTTCTAACCAGAAGTGCTACAAAGTAGACACAGTTTGGTCAATGTGCCTTTTTCACATATGTGTCTAATCAGAAGAGAGACAATCACACAGATCAGAAGCATTGTCTGTTTGCTTGTTTCTTGTCACAAGGAGAGCCAACAAGTATTAAACAAGCTTTGAGTGAACCTATTTGGGTTGAAGCTATGCAGGAAGAGATGCAACAATTCAAGAATCAAGATGTTTGGGTCCTTGTTGATCTACCTGCAGGTAAAATTGTTATTGGAACCAAGTGGATATTAAAGTGCAAGAGGGATGCAAGAGGTATAGTGGTCAAAAATAAAGCAAGATTGGTGGCTCAAGGTTTCAGACAAGAAGAAGGGATTGATTATACTGAAGTTTTTGCACCTGTTGCTAGAGTGGAGGCAATTAAGTTATTTTTGGCCTTTGCCTCATACATGGGATTTGTGGTATATGATGAGGCAAAAAATGAACCACTTTTAGGGGGTCATTTAAGCCCGGAATTGAATTTATTTGATCAAATATTGCCATAAATCGTTCCTTTTGTGATTTTAGGTACTTTGGGAAAGAAATCTGGAAAAGGAAGCAATTCGGACGTTTTTGGAGAATAAAGTGAAGAAAACGCCAAAGACTTAATTTTCCATGCTGAGAACAGTGTATGACGACGTCAAGAGGAAATTCATGACGGCGTCAAGAGTTAATTTGGTGACGACCCAGTACAAACCTGACGGCGTCACAACTAGAGCGTCAAGAGTTAAAATCATGATGGCCTGCATAAGGGGACTACATGACGGCGTCAGATCCAGATCTAAGCAGTCCGAGGAACTATTTGGCGGCGAGATGACGGCGTCAGACATTTGTTCTTGATGCCGTCACTTTCTAAAATCTATATATAGTTTTCTATTTTTCATTCATTGAGAAAAACTTACGTAGAGAAACCCTAGGGCCGAACTTTGTGAACCCTAGCTTGTATTTTACAGTATATTCAAGGGTTTTTACCCCTTGAATCCTTTCATGTGCTATTAAGATAAGTCTTCTCTTTAATTCAATCAATATGTCTATGTGTTGGTTGTCTATATCTTGTGCTTGTCTTGATTTCAATATGATAGGCTAGATTTATCTTGTGTTTGCTTAGATCTAATGAAACCTAGATGTTAATTATGTGTTGATTACTTGTTTATGGTTGTATTGGATGAATGATTTCAATGTTAGGCTTAAGAAAACTGGTAGATCTCCATTGTGTAACATGCTTGAACATCTTAGGAAACATGAACCGATGTGTACTAGGTTTTATTGGTTGTATTTAATGCATGAGTAAATTCTAATGATCCCATGTTAGGAGCTTCTGAGCCGGCTCGACATAGGAGTGAAGTAGGCCCTCATAGGATTGGGGAAGTAAGTACGCCACCCCATGAATGGTATTAAGGAATACAATCCGTCATCCACGCAACTATAACAAGTAATTAACGTGTAAAAGATATCTAGGGAGTAGTGAAATCTAAGTAAACACATTTCTCCCACTTATTGCTCACAACCTTAGTATAATATAGTTTTATTTTCATTTCTAGTATTTTATTTTGATTGCATCTTAGTATTGGGTTAGTTGACTAGCAACTAATTCCGCCCAAATCCTTCAAACCCGAGATTTTTACTTGCTTTTCATAAAAATATAAAAATACAAAAAGAATCATCCCTCATCTCTAGACCTATTCTTTAGGTTTTCTAATCCTAGCGACACTATTCCTAGCTGAACGATCAATCCCCCGGTACTTGTCGTTATACTATACTACATCGATCAGGTACACTGCCTGGTGGGGCTTGTAAGCTTCTCGAGATCGCTCGAGAGGTAAAGCCTGGTGCAATTCCCACGCATCAAGTTTTTGGCGCCGCTGCCCGGGGAATAGTTATTGTCTAGTTTAGAATCTCTTTTTATTAGGTCTACTTGCTAGATTCCTTTCTAGTAAGATTTTATTTTTATTTTTAGGTTCTCTTTAGTCTATCTTATTTCTTTGTTTCCTTTGTTCGTAAATTATCTCGATGGATGACAATAACATTGATCGTTTGATTCCTGTTATTCGTGTTTTTCGTCGTAGGATTTTCCAAATGCCCGCCCCAATCCCTTTAGTGGTAAATGAAAACCCACCTAACCTCTCGCCCAACCACCACTTTGACAATAATTCTGAGTTAGAGGAGTCTGATCATGATGATGATCGCAGAGCTAGTCCTTTTTACTATTCAGACTCCGACGAGGATCTTGATGATGGTGATGTGATTAATGAGAATAGGATGGAAGAGGAAGTGAACCCTCTTAGGTATGTCGACCCTAGAACAAGGATTGAGAGTGATAGTTCATTCAACATGTAATTTCCTTGTAAGATCGAATTTAGGAGCTTTAACGCCTATCTTAACTCATCTCTCCCAATGAACATAATCTCGCGTAATGAATATAATAAAATCATGGTAGATGAATTAGAATACAAAGGAGAAAATATTATTGCTAGGGCAATACCATTGCATGTGTTTGTTGGAAGCTTTGTTTATCTCGTTGAGTTCATGGTTATGGAGAATCTAGGAGAATTTATTGATAATAAGTTAACCCAAGTTGTGTTTGGAAAACCTTTCAAAAGATTAACCAACCTTGATGAAAAACTTATGGAAGGGTTAATTACATTCTCGAATGGGGATGAAGATTTTGTCTACCAAATGCCCCGTGCACACCCTAGGTTCAAGGATTTTTCCATGGAGAAGTGTAGTAGATATCCGCCCATAGAAATGCTAAGTGAGAATGATAAGAGAAAAGGGCTTAAATATACTCATGAAAAGAATAAAAGATACTATCGTGGATGTTTAGAGTTAGGATATGATTATAAGAAAGATGAGGTGACCATTAGATGGCTCACGCTTGGTTATGTGAGCATAAGCGATACACGGTAACCCATGACCTTGAGTCTAGCTACAAGACTCGTAAATAAAGAAAAGCGCTTCTTGGGAGGCAACCCATGTTTTGTGTGATTTTGTTTTGTTTGTTTGTTATTTGCTTCCGTATGCATGCTTTATTTTTATTGTTGGTAGATCATGTTTCTAAACTAAATAGTGGAAATACTTTAATTTGTTGTTTGGCCTAGTCTTAACTTCACCCAAAGGTATTTTTGCAAAAGATAAGTGTAAGAGGAAACCCCAAATATGTTTTTAAGAAACAAACCGATCATTATTCTCCACAATATTAAATGAACATGTATATTCGTATTTGTTAGAGTCAAATGCTTGTATGGAGTCATAATGCAGTTTTGCAGGATTTTCCAGGAAGTAGGACCAAGTTTTTCCAGAAATTTTTCGGAAACTTAACATAAGAATTTCTGCAGGTCACTTCTGACGGCGTCACGAGTTTACTCTTGATGGCGTCACGGGTAAAAATCTGGAAATTTTACCAGTTTTGTTTTTCTAACGGAGTCTTAATGTTTTTGTTGAATTATTAGTTTTATAATCTCCAGGAAATCTGCAAACATCATTCCACAAGCATTATATCTTATTTTGTTTTCTAGGATTTAGTAACATATGTAGATTGCCGCCGATTTTATGCGAGGTTGCCTTGTCTGTTTTCTCAGGATTTACAGGTTATGTATGACAAGAAGATGATTATTATTCTGGAAGGGAAGCTTTGATTGTTCATTTTCTTGGAGGAAGATTTAACCTGGCCACCTTATTATCCATACCGAGCGAATCAGGGGAGTATTTGATTTCATTTGTTTTACTTATTTCACTTTTACATTCTTTACTTGAACATTGGGGACAATGTTCATCCTAAGTGTAAGAGGAGGGTAAAATGATGATACCTTACAGATACACTTTCGCTTGAGTTTGTTTGTTTGATAGTAGATGTGTAATAAAACTATGAGAAATACTTGTTAGTGCAATTTTTGCGCCAAATTTAATTTTTTTTTACAACATTTAGGAGTGAAACTTTAGCAATAGCAAGCATCTCAAGGATAGGAGATTGTATGACTAGCACATAACCATATCATTCAGAAAAATTTCCACCCAAATATGTGAGGTTCGCCTTTAGATTTGATAGGAAAAGCATTTACAATTAGTGCTTATGAGTGTACCGGTAGCATTTAGATTCTAGAACTTGCGTTAGTGATGCATCCCTAGACCGCTAGTGAGACTACATTCGTGTAGTAGGATTTACTACATGAAAAGAGGCATTAGGATCACCCTTGTGTTAAACCCGTATCATAATTACTTGACCATTTAAGTCATATTACTTGGCTAGTTAAGTCAACTAATTTTTCCCACACCATTAGCGTTGTACTCATTTTTAGTACACGAAACCCCTAGTACACCCCTCCGAGCCTATCTTTTCATTTCTAACTTTAAGCATTTTACTTAAAGGAAGAATTTGTTACACCCCTCTTAAATGTACACCCAAATCGCCTTAGCCTTCCGCGTATGCACTCACCTTTAGTGCATTATTGTTATTTGTTAAACCCTAAGTTAATTATCTAATTGATTACATGGTTGCTAAGTCGAGTCATATCCTTGTACATTTTGTTTTGGGACGATTGGGATTCATGGGTAAAGTACTTGTTTTATGGAGTAATAGGGAAGAACATAATATTATTACCCCCATATGTACGTTAATCTTAAAAGTACTCCAAGTGTTTTGATTTTCTTAATTCGAGTTATTAGATTAGCTAATTGTAAAGTATGTAAAAATTCAAGTGTAAGGGGAATGTTCATTCCCTACGATGTATTATTTTGGATGGTAGGGTAAGAGTGTATGCAAAAAAAAAATAATAATAAATAAATAAATAAATAAATAAATAAATAATCAAAAAAATCAAGAAAAAGAAAGAAAAAAAAGAAAAAAAGAAAAAAGAGAAGAATCATACGGACTACCATCCCTTTTTATTCTATGTTCATTTTATGTTTTTGTTATTTTTCATTTATTAGCTTAAGTCGAGTCTAGTCTTGGCTTAGCAACGCCATATTGTACATGTAATTAACCAAGATTGTTAACTCGCCACCAGTAGAGACTGCCTATATCCAACAAAACCGTGTATTTCATATACCTATACCTAACGTTACAACCCTTTAAAAGACCTCTTTGATAGTTTATCCTAGGTGCTTACGCCATGTGGTGGAGGTTTGATCCTTTCCCAAGCCTATGGTAATCTATTTTTCTATGACAGGTAGTGAGAGATATCTTCCGTTTCCATATTGTAATTTATACTTTATTACACCCGAGAGATGTGAGTATCTAAACACTATTTGTGAGGTGCTAGTGTATGACCTCCGTGCTTGTCTTTGGTCTTTAGTGGAACGATTATTTGTTGTAATTACTTTTATATTAGTGTTAAATGACCCCTAACTTGTATTTTGATTAGAATAAAAGCGCATTTGCTTGAGGACAAGCAAATCTCAAGTGTAAGGGTATATGATGAGGCGAAAAATGAACCACTTATAGGGGGTCATTTAAGCCCGGAATTGAATTTATTTGATCAAATATTGCCCTAAATAGTTCCTTTTGTGATTTTAGGTACTTTGGGAGAGAAATCTAGAAAAGGAAGCAATTCAGACGTTTTTGGAGCATAAAAGTGAAGAAAACGCCAAAGACTTAATTTTCCATGCTGAGAACAGTGTATGACGGCGTCAAGAGGAAATTCATGACGGCGTCAAGAGTTAATTTGGTGACGACCCAGTACAAACCTGACTGCGTCACAACTAGAGCGTCAAGAGTTAAAATCATGACGGCCTGCATAAGGGGACTACATGACTGCGTCAGATCCAGATCTAGGCAGTCCGAGGAATTATTTGGCGGCGAGATGACGGCGTCAGACATTTGTTCTTGACGCCGTCACCTTCTAAAATCTATATATAGTTTTCTATTTTTCATTCATTGAGAAAAACTTATGTGGAGAAACCCTAGGGCCGAACTTTGTGAACCCTAGCTCGTATTTTACAGTATATTCAAGGGTTTTTACCCCTTGAATCCTTTCATGTGCTATTAAGATAAGTCTTCTCTTTAATTCAATCAATATGTCTATGTGTTGGTTGTCTATATCTTGTGCTTGTCTTGATTTCAACATGCTAGGCTAGATTTATCTTGTGTTTGCTTAGATCTAATGAAACCTAGATGTTAATTATGTGTTGATTACTTGTTTATGGTTGTATTGGATGAATGATTTCAATGTTAAGCTTAAGAAAACTGGCAGATCTCCATTGTGTAACATGCTTGAACGTCTTAGGAAACATGAACCGATGTGTACTAGGTTTTATTGGTTGTATTTAATGCATGAGTAAATTCTAATGATCCCAAGTTAGGAGCTTCTTAGCCGGCTCGACATAGGAGTGAAGTAGGCACTCATAGGATTGGGGAAGTAAGTACGCCACCCCATGAATGGTATTAAGGAATACAATCCGTCATCCACGCAACTATATCAAGTAATTAACGTGTAAAAGATATCTAGGGAGTAGTGAAATCTAGGTAAACACATTTCTCCCACTTATTGCTCACAACCTTAGTATAATATAGTTTTATTTTCATTTCTAGTATTTTATTTTGATTGCATCTTAGTATTGGGTTAGTTGACTAGCAACTAATTCCGCCCAAATCCTTCAAACCTGAGATTTTTACTTGCTTTTCATAAAAATATAGAAATACAAAAAGAATCATCCCTCATCTCTAGACCTAGTCTTTAGGTTTTCTAATCCTAGCGACACTATTCCTAGCTGAACGATCAATCCCCCGATACTTGTCATTATACTATACTACACCGATCAGGTACACTGCCTGGTGGGAGTTGTAAGCTTCTCGAGATCCCTCGAGAGGTAAAGCCTGGTGCAATTCCCACGCATCAGTATATCAGATGGATGTCAAAAGTGCCTTCCTCTATGGTAAAATTGAGGAGGAAGTCTATGTCACTCAACCACAAGGCTTTGAAGACCCACAAAATCCTAAGAAGGTGTACAAGGTTGTCAAGGCACTCTATGGCCTTCATCAAGCACCAAGAGCCTGGTATGCTAGGCTATCTACCTTCCTTTTGGAACATGGATACAGAATAAGAGCAATTGACAAGACTCTCTTTATCAAGAAAAACTCCAGGGATATCATCCTAGTACAAGTTTATGTGGATGATATTATTTTTGGCTCCACAAAGGAGGCATGGTGCAGGGAATTTGAAGATTTGATGAAAGGTGAATTTCAGATGAGTGCAATGGGGGAACTGACATTTTTCTTGGGGCTACAAGTCAAACAACAACCTGATGGGATTTTTATCCATCAAGAGAAGTATGTAAAAGATATCTTGAAAAAGTTTGACTTTGAACTTTTGAGGACTGCAACCACTCCCTATGAACCTCCCAAGCTGAAAAATCCAAATGAAGAAGATGAAGTTGTTAATGTGCATCTATATAGATCCATGATTGGATCACTCATGTATCTCACAGCTTCAAGGCCTAACATCACTTTTGCTGTCAGTGCTTGCTCAAGACATCAAATCACTCCATTGACTTCCCATATAAATGATGTGAAGAAAATTTTCAAGTATCTCAAAGGCCAACCCAAGTTAGGTCTTTGGTATCCGAGGGATTCACCATTTATGCTGGAAGAATATAGTGATAGTGACTATGCTGGGGCTAATTTGGACAGGAAATCCACAATAGGAGGTTGTCAATTTCTTGGTAGAAGACTCATTTCTTGGCAATGCAAGAAACAAACCATTGTGGCTACCTCTTCTACTGAAGTAGAATATGTTGCTTCTGCTAACTGTTGTGGTCAGGGACTCTGGATTCAGAATCAAATGTTGGATTATGGGTTCAACTTTATGAACACTAAAATCTATATTGATAATCAAAGTACCATTTCCATTGTTAAAAATTCAGTTTTTCATCAAAGAACTAAACATATTGAAATTAGGCACCATTTTATAAGAGATGCAAATGAAAAACATTTAATACAGGTGCTTAAGATTCATACTGATGATAATGTGGCTGATTTATTAACAAAAGCTTTTGATGGACCTAGGTTTAACCACTTAGTTATCCACATTGGGATGGTTAACCCTTGAATGCTATGTTTGAGGGGAGGCATAAGCCTCAGGGGAGGCATATGCCTTTGAGGAGGGTTGTTATTGATGTTGTATACTTTGTATATTATTTTTATATTATTGATTATTGTTAACACTAATCTACTAATGTTTCTATGAGATTTGTTTGTTTTGTTTGTTACTTTGTGTCTATTTTGCAGAATGTCCTTATGAGAAGTTGCTGATCTTTACTTGTAATTTACCAAGAGCTGTTTTCTAAAGGAATGTGGTCATGTTTGCTGAGCATTGTTTCTACTGAAGAGTCAATCATACTGAAACACATTGCTTCTACTGAAGTAATACACAAGAATTGACAAATAAGGAAAGATGTTCATTCATTCAAGAAACAATTTACAGCATACAATCAACTTCAAAGTGGAATACAAAGACCATTCCTACACTAAGTCTACCAAACTAATACTAAGCTTCTATCATCTATTACAAAAGGGCTGGTGGATATGCATGACGAGTATGATGAAGAAGTTGAAGGTGAAAATGGAAAGAGAAGAATGATGATGATGACGATGAAGATGCTCAAGAACCGAGTTTTATATCTTTAGTTCAAGGCAAGAAGATGCTCAAGAACCTAGTTTTACATCTTTGGTCTTTGGCAACATCCCATCCTCAACTACTCCATTTTCCCTTTCCCTTTACCCACCACCTCTGCCTTCTTGCCCTTTCCCCTGTGTCCATGGTATGAAGCACCAGATCCTGGAGCAGGAAGATCCAACACCACACCCCGTGATGTTGGAAGAGATGGATTCCTCTTCCTTGGCCTTGGTTGGGATCTCTCTAGTATGGAAGGAGGAAGGAATGATGGATCCTCGTCTTCATTCTCTGAAGAGTCTTTATCAGAAGTAAAGATGAAGGGCGAGACATATTGTCTCTCAGCAGGAATGGGGGCATTGCTTGGTTCACCCCTCTCCAGTGCATTCCATCGTCTCTCCAACTCTCTAGCATAATCTGAATGATCTAATTCAGACGAATAAGGTGGAAGATCCTCTGATGATGAAGAGGAGGAAGTGGAGGAGGTTAGGTCAATGATTTTTGGTTTGGAAGACATGATTTGGTGTAGAATTGGGGTTAATTGAGAAATTAGGGTTTTGATATGATTTGGGGGTAATTGATATCTGAAAAGTGTGATTTAGGGGTGATTAAATAGGCGAAGTCAAGGCTTTATGATAATCAATGCGAGTTGGGTGGCACAGTAAAATCAAGATATTTACTGAAGATATTTTTACTCTTGAGTGGTTTCTACTGATTGACCATTCATCAGCAGATTGACTTTCATTTCTGCTGAAGGGTAATTTTGAAACGCAATGGAATCACTTTCCACGTCAGATATGGTCAACGATTTCTTCCGATATTTTTGACCACGATTGGAGAACTTCCATTTATAACCTATTTTGCATATCTTCGTCAAAACTAATTTATTCTCCCATCACTCAATTTAAA
This sequence comes from Artemisia argyi, assembly GCA_030686995.1. NCBI lineage: Eukaryota > Viridiplantae > Streptophyta > Magnoliopsida > Asterales > Asteraceae > Artemisia > Artemisia argyi. Next base: position 53,804,542 of record CM060707.1, read on the forward strand.
CCCATCATTCTTTTGCATAATTCATAACCCTCTCTCGCAAATCATTCAAATGGCACGACTTCAATTCAAGAAAGATCATAACAAGTTTGCTATTCTGAAAAAGGCTAAAGGTCATGAACGGTATGATTCAATGGTAGAGTTTCTACAGCGTTCAAAGATTCATTATGCTTTAACACATTCTCCAAATGTGATATATGAATCTATGGTGAAGCAATTTTGGGCATCTGCTAGGAAAAGATCTGACACAGAGATCGTGGCTGATATTGATGGAAATGAGTATGTGGTGACTAAAAGTTTGATAAGGACAAAGCTTCATTTGGATGATGAGAATGATGTTTTTCATTTCAACACTGAAGAGATACTTGCTGGGTTGAGGGAAGCTGGTTATCAAAGCACTGACACAACTAAGTGGCATAAGAATCAGTTCTATCCTAAGTGGAGGTATTTTGTGCATTTGCTGCTCCAATGTATTAGCAACAAGTCTGGTGGCTGGGATCAGTTCTCTACCCAATTGGGTTGTGGTATTGTCTGTCTCTCTAAAGGGTTAACTTATAATTACTCAAAGTTTATTTTTAATAATCTGATAGAAAATATTGAGAAACAAACGCATAAGTTTTTAATGTACCCTAGGTTTCTACAAATTATTTTAGACATAACCACTGAAGACAAAATTCATGTGCCCATTAAGAGTCTTGGTTCTAAGTTATTTGCCTCTATGCAAACTAACTATGATGGGGTACATCGTCCTCTGTTAGCTGCTATGTTGCCACATGGCAATGATGATGTAGATGAGGGTGATCCTACTGGTGATATGCCCTCTCAACCTGCTGCTGATGATGGTAATCCATCATCTTCTGGTGTTGCCATTGATGGTAATCCTTCAGTGGTAAATGAGGGAGAGCCATCTACAACTGCTGAACCATTGCCTGTTTCTTCTGACCAACCTCCACCTTCCCCTTTACCTCTGTTACCTAGTCCTGTTCTATCACCATCTCAAATTGCTCCTGATGAGCTTACTCCTGAGGTTGAAGAGACAATTCAGTCTCTTGGTACACAAGTACCTACATCTCTTGAGCCTGAGATTACTAGACTACCTACACCTAGTCCTGTGAGGGAGCCATATGATGAAGGCTCTCCCAATGTTGTACATATGTCTGTTTCTCCTGCTAGGTTCAATAAAGCTCCTTTTACCACTGAGCAAACTGTTGGTGGAGCAGACGACCCTGTTACTCTCACCTCTGTACATGATTTGCTTTGCAGGTATATTAAAAAGACTAATGACCTACAAAAGGAGCTTGCAGATACCAAATCTACTCTTGGTGGTGAGATTGAAATGCTGAAAAGCAAGGTTCAGGATTTGGAGGCACAACTTGATCAGCAGAAGAAAAGAAAGATTGTAACAGATGCTGATGAAGTGCCTAAGGAGGGTAATTTGAATTCCCTGGAAATCTTGGCTGAAGTTGCTAGACAGACTCATGCTTCTTCTCCCAAAGTTGCTGAAGTTTCACAACCCAAGCAGACAATTCATTTCAGCAAAAGAAGTAGAAGACAGTATTTGGCAAAGAAAGCTGCTGAATCTTCTAAAGTGTCTAGTGGTGATGAGATTCTTATGACAGATGTTGATGCTACTCTTCAGGAGAATGAACCAACCTGTGAGGTTCCTGGTGAAAAGACTACTGCTGATGCTTCTCAATCAGCAGATACATTCTTTGTTGCTGGAAAGGAATATGTGGTATCATCTGACAAGGCAACATCAGCTAATCCAATGCCAAAGGAATTTCCTGCTGATGACTCAGCAGATTTACATGTTGATTGTCCTGATGGTTCTCCAGCACAAGATACTACTACTCAGCCTTCTGTTCTTCCTGAATCTACTTTCACTCAGAAAGATAAAGGAAAGTCTATTATGGTTGCTCCAGCAATTCCTTCTAGAGAGAAAACTAAGCAGAAAATAGCTAATGAGAAGCTTAGTGAACTGCTTGCAGCACAATTGCAAGCTAAAGAGGAAGCTAAAGAGGAGGCTGCAAAGACTAAGAGGGATTTGGATATGAAGGCCTCTGAGCAACTTGCTAGAAAAATACAGGCTGATTTAGATAGAATGGGTGCTCCAATTACTCATATACTACCTGCTGAAAGACAAAAGGAGCTAGATGTAATGGCTAAGAGTTTATCTGCTGAGCAATGGGAACATTTGGCTTCTCAAGTCTCTGCTAAGGCTGATTTGGCAAAGTCTGTAATGGGAGTTGATTATCATGCGACTGATTTTGCTAAAAGGATGGTTGAAAGAGTTAAGCTCCAGAGGCAAGCTGAGCCAGAGAGAAAAGCTAAAGAGCTAAGGGACAAACCATGGACAAAAGGAGAGATTAGAAAGTATATGAGGAATTTTGTCAAGAACCAAGGGTGTTCTATGTTTGGTTCAGGATGGACTCAAAAGAAAGTTTGGGGATTTTCAGACACTCAGCTAACTTCCTACTATGACAAGCTTATCTCTAATCTTCATTATTCAGGTATTAATGTTCCAGATGTTTTGGAGAAGTGTGGCAGACTTCTGGGTAACCCTGTTGCAAAAAGGATAAGGCTTGATGATTCCACTGATCAGTCTAAAGAATCTACTGAGTCTTCATTTGGTGCTCAGGATCATATTCATTCTCCTTCAGTGCTAACTCAAGTAGATGACTCTCATGATGCTGTTCCTTCACCACTTGTTGCTGTTGTTGCTGATGCAGATGTGGAGCCTTCTGAACATATAGATGTTGGTGGATAGATGCGTAGGGATTGCACCAGGCTTTACCTCTCAAGGGATCTCGAGAAGCTTACAACCTCCACCAGGCAGTGTACCTGATCGATGTAGTATAGTATAATGACAATTATCGGGGGATTGATCGTTCAGCTAGGAATAGTGTCGCTAGGATTAGAAAACCTAAAGACTAGGTCTAGAGATGAGGGATGATTCTTTTTGTAGTTTTATATTTTTATAAAAGCAAGTAAAAATCTCGGTTTTGAAGGAGTTGGGCAGAATTAGTTGCTAGTCAACTAACCCAAATACTAAAGATGCAATCAAAACAAAATATTAAAAATGAAAATAAACTAAATTAAACTAAAGGTGTGAGCAATATATGGGAGAATTGTGTTTACTTGGATTTCACTACTCCCTAGATATCTTTTACATGTTAATTACTTGTTACAGTTGCGTGGATGACGGATTGTATTCCTTAATACCATTCATGGGGTGGCGTACTTACTTCCCCAATCCTATAAGCGCCTACTTCACTCCTATGTCGAGCCGGCTAATAAGCTCCTAACATGGGATCATTAGAATTTGCTCATGCATTAAATACAACCAATAAAACCTAGTACACATCGGTTCATGTTTCCTAAGACGTTCAAGCATGTTACACAATGGAGATCTGCCAGTTTTCTTAAGCCTAACATTGAAATCATTCATCCAATACAACTATAAACAAGTAATCAACATATAATTAACATCTAGGTTTCATTACATCTAAGCAAACACATGATAGATCTAGCCTAGCATGTTGAAATCAAGACAAGCATAAGATATATTCAAACAATACATAGACATATTGATTGAATTGAAAGAGGACTTATCTTAATTGAACATGAAAGGTTTCAAGGGGTAAAAACCCTTGAAAATACTGTAAAATATGACCTAGGGTTTCACAAGTTCGGCCCTAGTATTCTCCACACAAGTTCCGCTTTAATGATTGAAAAATAGAAAAGTATATATAGTTTTTCTGAGGTGACGGCGTCAAGAACAAATCTCTGACGCCGTCATCTCGCCGCCAAATAATTTCTCGGACTGCCTAGATCTGGGTTTGACGTCGTCATGTGTACTCCTTATGCAGGCCGTCACCAAAAATACTCTTGACGCACTTCTCTTGACGCCTTCAGGTTTTCACTGGGTCGTCACGGATTTTACTCCTGACGCCGTCACATTTTTCCTCTTGATGCCGTCAGGTACTGTTCTCAGCATGGAAAATTAAGTCTTTGCCGTTTTCTTCACTTTTATGCTCCAAAAACGTCCAAAATGCTTCCTTTTCCAGAATTCACTCCCAAAGTACCTAAAATCACAAAAGGAACGATTTAGGGCAATATTTGATCAAATAAATTCAATTCCGGGCTTAACTGACCCCCTAAAGTGGTTCATTTTTTGCCTAATCATATACCCTTACACTTGAGATTTGCTTGTCCTCAAGCAAATGTGCGTTTATTCTAATCAAAATACAAGTTAGGGGTCATTTAACACTAATATAAAAGTAATTACAACAAATAATCATTCCACTAAAGACCAAAGACAAGCACGGAGGTCATATACTAGCACCTCACAAATAGTGTTTAGATACTCACATCTCTCGGATGTAATAAAGTAATATCACAATATGGAAATGGAAAAACATCTCTCACTACCTGTCATAGCAAAATAGATTACCATAGGCTTGGGAAAGGATCAAACCTCCACCACATGGCGTAAGCACCTAGGATAAACTATCAAATAGGTCTTTTAAAAGGGTTGTAACATTAGGTGTAGGGATACGGAATACACGGTTTTGTTGGATATAAGCAGTCTTTACTGGTGGCGAGTTAACAATCTTGGTTAATTACATGTACAATATGGCGTTGCTAAGCCAAGAATAGACTCGACTTAAGCTAATAAATGAAAAATAACAAAAACATAAAATGAACATAGAATGAAAAGGGATGGTAGTCCGTATGTTTTTTTCTCTTTTCTTCTTTTTTTTTCTTTTTCTTTATTTTTTCGATTTTTTTTTTTTTTTTTTTTTTTTTTTTTTGGCATACACTTTTACCCTACCATCCAAAATAATACATCATAGGGAATGAACATTCCCCTTACACTTGAATTTTTACATACTTTAGAATAAACTAATCTAATGACTCGAATAAAGATAATCAAAACACTTGGAGTACTTTTAAGATTAACGCACATACGGGGGTAATATATGATGTTCTTCCCCATTACTCCATAAATAAGTACTTTACCCATGAGTCCCAATCGTCCCAAAACAATATGCACAAGGATATGACTCGACTTAGCAACCATGTAATCAATTCAATAATTAACTAAGGGTTTAAACAAATAACAATAATGCACTAAAGATGAGTGCATACACGGAAGGCTAAGGCGATTTGGTTGTACATTTAAGTGGGGTGTAACAAATTCTTCCTTTAAGTAAGATGCTTAAAGTTAGAAACGAAAAGATAGGCTCGGAGGGTGTACTAGGGGTTTCGTGTACTAAAAATGAGTACAACGCTAAGGTGTGGGAATATTAATTGACTTAACTAGCCAAGTAATATGACTTAAATAGTCAAGTAATTATGATACGGTTTTAACACAAGGGTGATCCTAATGCCTCTTATCATGTAGTAAATCCTACTACACGAATGTAGTTTCACTAGCGGTCTCGGGATGCATCACTAACGCAAGTTCTAGAATCTAAATGCTACCGGTACACTCATAAGCACTAATAGTAAATGCTTTTCCTATCCAATCTAAAGGCGAACCTCACATATTTGGGTGGAAAATTTTTCTGAATAGTACAGTTTTGTGCTAGTCATACAATCTCCTATCCATGAGACGCTTGCTATGGCTAAAGTTTTACTCCTAAATGTTGTAAAAAAATTTAAATTTGGCGCTAAAATTACACTAACAAGTATTTCTCATAGTTTTATTACACATCTACCATCAAATAAACAAACTCAAGCGAAAGTGTTTCTGTAAGGTATCATCATTTTACCCTCCCCTTACACTTAGGATGAACATTGTCCCCAATGTTCAAGTAAAGAATGTAAAAGTGAAATAAGTAAAAAGAATGAAATCAAATACTCCCCTGATTCGCTCGGTATGGATAATAAGGTGGCCAGGTTAGATCTTCCTCCAAGAAAATGAACAATCAAAGCTTCCCTTCCAGAATATAAATCATCTTCTTGTCATACATAACCTGTAAAACCTAAGAAAACAGACAAGGCAACCTCGCATAAAATCGGCGGCAATCTATATATGCTAACAAGTCCTACAAAACAAAATAAGATATAATGCTTGTGGAATGATGTTTGCAGATTTCCTGGAGATTATAAAACTAATAATTCAACAAAAACTTTAAGACTCCGTTAGAAAAACAAAACTGGTAAAATTTCCAGATTTTTACACGTGACGCCATCAAGAGTAAAACTCGTGACGCCGTCAGAAGTGACCTGCAGAAATTCTTATGTTAAGTTTCCGGAATATTTCTGGAAAAACTTCGTCCTACTTCCTGGAAAATCCTGCAAAACATCATTATGACTCGATACAAGCATTTGAATCTAACAAATACGAAGATACATGTTCACTTAATATTGTGGAGAATCATGATCGGTTTTGTTCCTTAAAAACATATTTGGGGTTTCCCCTTACACTTATCTTTTTCGAAATACCTTTGGATGAAGTTCAGACTAAGCCAAACAATAAAGTAAAGTATTTTCACCATTTTAGTTTGAAACATGATCTACCAACAATAAAAATAAAGCATGCATACGGAAGCAAATAACAAACAAACAAAATAAAAATCACACAAAACATGGGTTGCCTCCCAAGAAGCACTTTTCTTTATTTACGAGTCTTGTAGCTAGACTCAAGGTCATGGGTTACTACGTGACATGGGTGAGTTCCTCATTGAGGACATCTTTGGGATCAAACTTAGGTTTTAACTTCCTATCGGTTTTCTTAGTACGGTATGACCTTTCAAACTTCTCTCCATCTGGATCATACAAAATCATCTTCATATTCCATGATCCGTCACCTTCCTTAGGTGGCTTGTCCCACCTCCATTTACACTTATCTCCTTCTCTTTTCCACTTGTTCATCTCTATATTAATAGGCATTACGCTTAAGAACTCAATCATCTTCCTAAAGACTAAGGTTTCCTCAAAAGGGTCTAGCTCTTCATCTCTAGCTATCAGTTGTTCCACCAAATGTGTCTTGTCGATGAAATCTTTTTCTAGATAGAATGGACGTTGAGGTCCTGTAAAGTTCCTTTCTATCCAAGGTCCATATCTAGATGGTCTCCTATTCATCTCTACCCAATGTGGTGTCGGTTCATCCTCACAATCTTAGCTATGTTTCTTAACATCATATACCGACCAAGTATCGCCTTCACCTACCGCTATCTTAGACTCCTTACAATCTATCATGGCGCTAGCGGTTGCTAAAAATCCTCTTCCTACCAACAATGGGCATGTAGTGTCACTAACCATGTCTAGGACGTGAAAATCCGCTAAGATAGTTAACTTCCCTACGTGAACAACTACATCCTTAATCATTCCAACCGGGTGGGCAATACTCTCATCCGCTAGACCAATCAATACCTCCGTCTCTTCTAACTTTCTCAGCTTGAGAGTGGTGAAAAGGGATAAGGGAATCAAGTTGAGGCTTGACCCTAAATCGGCTAGTGTGTCGAAAGCTTCCCTATCTTACAAGGCAAAACAAATATGCCCGGATCATCAAGCTTTTTAGGCAACTTGTTTTGAACGAAGGTGGTCCCATTTTTACCTAGTTTAAACTTCTCATACTTTTCTAGGAGGGCACTATAGTAGGGAGCACGGGCTAAGACATCAATGACGGGACGTTCAATGTGAAGCTCCTTGAATTCATCGTCAAGGTCTTGCATAGGAGGTGTTTCAACTATGCTTTTGACCGGTTTTATATCGGGTGTTTTATTTGATTGGTCCTTTTGAAGAATTTGGTTCTGTTTGAAACACGTGCTCGTTGATTTAACCGAGTAGTATTGCGGACAAGAAGTGGGTGACGAAACTGATGATATGGAATTAACGTTTAGTTTTGGGTTCTTGACTGTGTCGCTTGGGAGTGCTCCCATTTCTCGGTCATTGAGAGCTTTCAACAATGTGTCAATTTTGGTGGTCATCTCGCTTTGCTTTTGTTTGAAATCGGCTTCAAACTTAGATATGCGAGCTTCTTGAGATGCCATAAACTTGGACATCAATCCTTCAAGATTGTTGGTACTACCATAGTTGTTAGAAGCATTGTTGTTGAAAGTACGGTTGGAGGGTGGACCGTTTGGTTGGTAACGATTAGGCGGATTGGAAGAATTGGCTTGGTTTTGTTTCCACCTAAGGTTTGGGTGATTTTTCCAAGAGGGGTTGTAGGAATCACCATATGGGTTTGGCTCTGGTTTGAAAGTGTACCACTTATCTCCCGCTTCGTCGGTACGCGAAGATACGTAGTCCGCAAAAGCTGTTCCGGGGAGTTCCATACAATCACGAGTGTCATGGGGACCACTACATAATTCGCATGAAGAAGGGATTTTGTTCACTTGGCTTGAAGGCTTAGGAGCTTCGTAAGATTTCATGAGAAACTTGACTTGGTCCTCAAGTTCCATGATCTTACGGTCGGGAGTGCTAGAATTGTTCGAAGGCAAAGATATTGCCTTGACCGTTTTGTTCAAATCATAGGGATCATTCCAACTTTCGTTGTCATAGAGAGCAAGATCTTCTATGAGTTCCCATGATTTTTCCACACTTAGATCACGTAGCTTACCACCGGCCGATTGGTCAATGGCTCGCCTTGTAGAGAGATCGATATGGTCATAAAAAATTTGAACTTGGAGCCAAAGATCTATGCCATGATGAGGGACTTTTTGGAGTAAGTCCTGGAAACGAGTCCATGCTTCATATAGAGTTTCATTTTGACGTTGTTGGAACATTAAGATGTCATTTCAAAGCTTGGTAGTTCTCCCTGGTGGGAAACATTGAGCAAGGAAACGAGTGGTGAGATAATCCCATGAGGTGATGGATCCCGCGGGTAGACGCTTAAGCCATTGACTAGCTTGATCACGTAGAGAGAATTGGAATAGGCGTAATCGGGTTGACTCTCTAGTTGTAACATCAAGGTCTATAGAATCTATGATTTTAAGGAAGTCCTTGAGATGTTGATTTGGATCTTCGGAACGAAGTCCATGGAATGCACATCCGCTTTGCACCAACCGGATGGTGTCGGATCGCAAGGGAGACACATTGGCTCCTTGGGTGAGCTCAATGGTGTTTCGATAGCCTTGGTGGCTAGGTCGGGAGTACTCTCCTAGGGTTCGAGGCCTAAGAGGTTGGTTAGCTAGTGGTGGGTTTTATGGGTGGTCTTGTTGTGGTGGGATGATGGGTTCAAAGATGTTACCATCGTCCATGATGTCGGATGGTGTAGAGTTACGAACAAAAACACGGAGAAATAAGATAGACTAAAGAGAACCTAAAGATGAAAATAAAATCTTACTAGAAAGGAATCTAGCAAGTAGACCTAATAAAAAGAAATCCTAACCTAGACAATAACTATTCCCCGGGCTGCGGCGCCAAAAACTTGATGCGTAGGGATTGCACCAGGCTTTACCTCTCGAGGGATCTCGATAAGCTTACAACCCCCACCAGGCAGTGTACCTGATCGATGTAGTATAGTATAATGAAAAGTACCGGGGGATTGATCGTTCAGCTAGGAATAGTGTCGCTAGGATTAAAAAACCTAAAGACTAGATCTAGAGATGAGGGATGATTCTTTTTGTATTTTTATATTTTTATAAAAGCAAGTAAAAATCTCGGTTTTGAAGGAGTTGGGCGGAATTAGTTGCTAGTCAACTAACCCAAATACTAAAGATGCAATCAAAATAAAATATTAAAAATGAAAATAAACTAAATTAAACTAAAGATATGAGCAATATATGGGAGAATTGTGTTTACTTAGATTTCACTACTCCCTAGATATCTTTTACATGTTAATTACTTGTTACAGTTGCGTGGATGACGGATTGTATTCCTTAATACCATTCATGGGGTGGTGTACTTACTTCCCCAATCCTATAAGCGCCTACTGCAGTCCTATGTCGAGCCGGCTAAGAAGCTCCAAACATGGGATCATTAGAATTTGCTCATGCATTAAATACAACAAATAAAACCTAGTACACATCGGTTCATGTTTCCTAAGACGTTCAAGCATGTTACACAATGGAGATCTGCCAGTTTTCTTAAGCCTAACATTGAAATCATTCATCCAATACAACTATAAACAAGTAATCAACATATAATTAACATCTAGGTTTCCTTACATCTAAGCAAACACATGATAGATCTAGCCTAGCATGTTGAAATCAAGACAAGCATAAGATATATTCAAACAAGACATAGACATATTGATTGAATTGAAAGAGGACTTATCTTAATTGAACATGAAAGGTTTCAAGGGGTAAAAACCCTTGAAAATACTGTAAAATACGACCTAGGGTTTCACAAGTTCGGCCCTAGTATTCTCCACACAAGTTCCTCTTTAATGAATGAAAAATAGAAAAGTATATATAGTTTTTCTGAGGTGACAGCATCAAGAACAAATCTCTGACGCCGTCATCTCGCCGCCAAATAATTTCTCGGACTGCCTAGATCTGGGTTTGACGCCGTCATGTGTACTCCTTATGCAGGCCGTCACCAAAAATACTCTTGACGCCCTTCTCTTGATGCCTTCAGGTTTTCACTGGGTCGTCACGGATTTTACTCCTGACGCCATCTCATTTTTCCTCTTGACGCCGTCAGGTACTGTTCTCAGCCTGGAAAATTAAGTCTTTGTCGTTTTCTTCACTTTTATGCTCCAAAAACTTCCAAAATGCTTCTTTTTTCAGAATTCACTCCCAAATTATCTAAAATCACAAAAGGAACGATTTAGGGCAATATTTGATCAAATAAATTCAATTCCGGGCTTAAATGACCCCCTAAAAGTGGTTCATTTTTCGCCTCATCATGGATCTTCTTTTGTTCCTACTGATGCTTCATCAGATGTTCCTAAAGATCCAGAGTCTGTTACTACTGAACCTATTCCTACTAAAGATCCAAAAAGTGTTTCTCCTGATGTTTCAGACCCAGTTCCCAATGAAAAGACTTCTGATGGTCCTCTACCTGATGGTCCTTCTACCCCTGGTACTAGTAAAAAGACTGTTGCTAAGAAGAGAAAGGCTTCTAAGGATGAATCACCTTACGATAGTACCTTCATTGACTTTGATTCTGATGATGAAAATCCTGTTGTTTGGGAGAGAATAGTTAAATGGGAACTTATTGACTCTCCAACTGGTCAAGGACAAGTTAATGTACTTCACAGACAAGATGGTTCCACCAAAGAATTTACTTTTCTGAGTCAAAGTTTACATATGGTGGATAGGCAAGACATTCTTTCTTTATATGGATGGGTTGTAACTTATTATAAGTCTCATCAACCTGAAGGGATTGGTATGTTTTTGCTGGGAGACTTACAAGTGCTATGTGATTCTCATCTTTTTACGGGTACTGGATTTCATGTGTGGAAAGGTCAGAAGAATTAGATAGTTGATACTTGGAAATACTTTTCTCTACCTGATGTTCATATGATCATCACTACCACTGGCAAAACCTTGTATTGTTGGGCAGATGTAACATATCCAATCACTATAGATGTGATGAACCAAATGCTGGAGGTGAAACTCACTGTTCCTCTGGATATGATTGGGAATGATATGCATATGGCTGAACAATTAATTAGAGCTATCAAGAGGAGTATTTTGGTTAAGATGGAACTGAAAACTCAGCATGGTGTTCTGTTGTATATGTTTTTATTTTCTTTATTTTCATCATAAAAAAAACAAAAAAAAAAACAAAACAAAACTAACAGCTTTGTATAGTATTGTGTATGTTGTTTGCAGGATTTGGTGTTGGTTATTTCCACACCTTCTCTGGTTATCAACTTACCTTATATTGACTATTCCATCAAAAAGTTGGCTAGTCCAAAGGGTACAGCTTTGGTAAAGACATGTCAAATCTGTTGATAGCTGTAATAGTTTGCTAAAAACGATTGGGTATACAACTCACCCATGCTTAACAGCTGAGAGTTGGATGGTTGTCAATTGACCATGGATTTTTCCTTTATGGATTCCCAATAATTGGCTAGCCCACAAGAGTATGGCTTGTGGTAAAGGCAGTGGAAAACCATATTTGGTATTCAATTGACCAAGATGATTTTTCATTAACTAATTGACTAGTCTTGAGCAAACAGCTATAGGTAAAGACATCTCAAATCCGTTTATAGCTGATGATTTGCTAAAAGTCATATGGTCATCAATGTACCATAGTTTGTGAACTGAAACATTTGGCTACTCCAGTAGTAATGGCTATTGGTAAAGAGACATCAAATCCATTATTTTCAATGATTCACCTCTCACAGGAGTTAACACACTTGGATGTGATGAGAATAGTATGAAACTAATATGTTTTGATGTACATTTGGTCATTTGTTGCTGCAAAGAATGGTGCTTTTCAAATTGTTGCTGATCATTGAGATTTTGCTGATAAAGATTCTTTGCTGTTGAAGTTCATCCTCAATCCTCTTTTTCTTGCCTTTGAAGATCTATCAAGAATCTTGCAGTTAACCATGTCAACTTTAAGATTAGGGGAGGATTGTAAGGAATTAGTGAAGTCAGTATTTAGATACTGTTGAAGATTCTGCTGACAGGTTCCTGCGGAAGCACATACTGATTTCTGCTGAAGAATAGTTCCTGCTGAAGAATAGTGTTACTGCGGATATAGTTAATCCGTAGATAAAGATTAGTTATTCATAGATAAGATATGTAGAATATCTTCTAGAGTATTATGTTTATACGTTTCTTGTAGAAGAATTTAGGGTTTCCACTAGTATATAAGGAACCCAAGGTTATTGTATTATGTACGAGTTTCAAAACGATTATTAGTGAATAATATAGATCCATAGAGGATCAAAGTTTAGCATACAATTTATATTTATATTTCACAATAAGTATAAGCTAACAGAGATTGTCTATTTAGTTTGCTAGTGATTACATTAGTGGACTAACGATCTATTGGCTCGAGATCTATCAAGTGTAGATCCTACAACCTCTTTGATAGTTTATCCTAGGTGCTTACGCAAAGTGGTGGAGGTTTGATCCTTTCCCAAGCCTATGGTAATCTATTTTGCTATGACAGGTAGTGAGAGATGTTTTCCATTTCCATATTGTGATATATACTTTATTACACCCGAGAGATGTGAGTATCTAAACACTATTTGTGAGGTGCCAGTATATGACCTCCGTGCTTGTCTTTGGTCTTTAGTGGAATGATTATTTGTTGTAATTACTTTTATATTAGTGTTAAATGACCCCTAACTTGTATTTTGATTAGAATAAAAGCGCATTTGCTTGAGCTCAAGAAAATCTCAAGTGTAAGGGTATTTGATGAGGCGAAAAATGAACCGTTTTTAGGGGGTCATTTTAGCCTGGATTCGAACTTATTTGATCAAATATTGCCCTAAATCATTCCTTTTGTCATTTTAGGTACTTTTGGAGTGAATTCTGGAAAAGGAAGAATTTTGGACGTTTTTGGAGCATAAAAGTGAAGAAAACGGCAAATTCTTAATTTTCCTTGCTGGGAACAGTACCTGACGGCGTCAAGAATTTCCATGTGACGGCGTCAAGAGTAATACAAGAGGTGGAAGTGGATAAAGTCTGTGACGGTCCAGAGAGTTTTGCACTAGGGACATGACGGCGTCACCATAGGCCGTCATGGTCCAATTGTTAGTGACGGCCCAGAACAAATTAACACATGACAGCGTCAAAAGTGGATCTAGGCAATCCGATTTCATTATGGGCGGCGAGTTGACGGCGTCAGAATTTTCTTCTTGACGCCGTCACCCTGTAAAATCTATATATAGTTTTGCAATTTTCATTCATTAGTGTGTAATTTTTAGGGTGTAACTTTGGAGATAAACCCTAGTCCAATTTTCACAGCTTTTTCAAGGGTTTTTACCCTTTGAAACCTTTCATGTTCAATTGAGATAAGTACTCTTTCAATTCAATCAATATGTCTATGTGTTGCTTGAATATATCTTACACTTGTCTTCAATTTAACATGCTTGGCTAGATCTCTTTTGTGTTTGCTTAGATGTAGTGAAACCTAGATGTTAATTATGGGTTGATTGTTTGTTTATAGTTGTTACGGATGATTGTATTCGATGTTAGGCTTAAGAAAACTGGCAGACTTCCATTGGTGACATGCTTGAACGTCTTAAGAAACATGATTAGAGGTGTACTATGATTTTCGGTTGTATTTAATGCGTAGGAGAATTCTAATGATCCCATGTTAGGAGCTTCTAACGGCTAGACATAGGAGTGAAGTAGGATCCTATAGAGTTAAGGAATATTGTACACGGCCCTACGACTAGTATTAAGGAATACGATCCGACATCCATGCAATTATAACAAATTATCAACCTGTAAAAGATATCTAGGGAGTAATGAAACCTAAGTAAACACAACTTTCCCCATTATTGTTTACACCATATTAGTAAATACCTTTATTTTCATTTTTGTTATTTTATTTTGATTGCATCTTTAGTAATTTGGGTTAGTTGATTAGCAACTAATTCCGCCCACTCTTCCAAAAACCGAGATTTTATTTGCTTTTATAAAAATATAAAAATACAAAAAGAATCATCCCTCACCTCTAGACCTAGTTTTTAGGCTTTCTAATCCTAGCGACACTATTCCTGAGTTGAACGATAAATCCCCCAGTACTTGTCACTATACTATACTACAATGATCAGGTACACTGCCAGGTGGAGGTTGGAAGCTTCTCGAGATCCCTCGAGAGGTAAAGCCTGGTGCGATTCCCACGTATCAGTAGTATACCCATTCAACAAGAATCAAATCTGGGATTTAATTCGTTAGATCCAAAATCCATGAAATACGCCACCACCTCCATCAACACCCACCGCCACCACACACACAGCCACCACCAGATCTATCAATATCACCACCACACATCATACACAACAAAAATCTTATCAAAACCAAAACACCGCTCTTGATCTAATAATCGTCACAGATCGGTCAACAAAAAAATCAAACACAAAATAATCACTCAAAAATCCTGTTCAAAACACACAAAGTGATTAACACCGATGTCTCGCCGGAATGTTGTTGCCACCGCCACTATAACGAGGTTTGATTTATTGATCTATAAGTGTATATATAGATGTGGTTTTTTAATGAATTTTTTGAACTTTTCTATTTTCATTATCGATTCTCGAATCCTCGCCGGAATCTTCGGACACATCCGTTGCTAACTGGATTTTTTGTTATTCCAACTGCCTCACCGGAATCTGGGTTAGGATGTCGTGAAGGATGAGGTTGTTTGGTGGGGTTGACATGGTGGTTTATGGTGGTGGTACGGTGGTTGGATGATGGTGTATGGGTTTTAGTTTTTTAATTATAGTGTAAATATGAAATAGATTTACTTCTATTTAACCATATCATGCTTCTTAATTTTAGTAAATCTGTTTCTTTGCATGTGTTGTGGGGTTGATGATTTGGAAATATGGTAGGGATATGTTTTTGTTTGAGAGAGAGAGATATTAGTATTTGTGTTTATGTGATTTTGAAAAGTTGGAGCAAAAAATGAAATACCAAGTAATTCACAAGGACTAAAAATATAGTTAACACTTTTTCAAAAAAAGACAAAAAAATAAGTCGCTCAAAACATAATGACCCAGTCGCCCAAGAAAGTACATGTTATAAACTAGTATTTGGTAGGGACATACGTAGGTACACTTGTCACTTTTTTGAAGGAGTCGCTCAAGAGTTCTGGGCGACCATCTCCCTTTGGGGTATTTAAAGAAAAAAAAATCCATTTTGGGGCACTAGGGGTCACCACTTTGTACTTGCCGGGGTATTTGTAGAATTACCCAATAAAATAAATGACAAGTTACCCTTCCGCTGCACCCATAATATAAACTTATAAATGTCAATCTATCAATCAACAAGAGTGAACGTTCCTAGTATGATGAGTGTATATGAACAAACATGGGTTTGGCCCGGTAGGTACAGTTAATTAATGTGAATGTGATTGATTCTAGAACTATGAATGAATGCTAGAACATGATATATCTAGAAGGGAGTACACTAAGGGTTAATAATTCAAATGGACCGGTAGCCTAATTGTTGAGACTTTTTAAACACGAATCTAAAAATTTCTCATTCTAGACATGGGCTACTTTGGACATGAGCTACCATATTTAAAACGTTGACACGTGTCATGTTTTGTCTTATTATATCTTGTTATAAATGACATATATACCCTCTTCTTAGAATTGGGCTACCCACTTCACCTTGGGCTACCTTGGTATTGGGCTACCCACTTCATTTTCTTTGGCCAACACCACGACCAATCCAACCCAGATTTCGACGACCCCAACCCAGATTCCGGCACAACAAAACAAGTTCAACAATCAAGAAATTTCATATTTATATCCAAACTTTTTCTTTATAAACATGAATACGGAAAGAAAAGAAAAGAGCAATTACTAATCACAATCAAGAAAATATGTGCTCCTAGTATCCTACAAATCAAACAAAAAGAAAAGAAGCTTCACAACCTCCATTACTGGAAGCCATTTCTTCAAAAGTCACCATAGACAAATGCCACCATAAACAACAAAATCCCAATAATAAAAAGAATCACACCTTTCGTCATTGGTCCAGTTTCCATGTTTATTAATTAAACAAATATAATTGATTAATAAAAAGAATCATGGAAACTAGAATCATATAGCCTATCTTCAAATGTCACTATTTTCACGTTTAATCAATTTCTTCACATATAATAAAAAGAATCATGAAAAATGAAAACAAATGCCACCATAAACAAGAAAATCCCAATAGCAAACAACAACAACCCAGAGAACGAATCAGACGTTTGGATCAACAACTGATCATAAGGTGTTGATCCCAACAAAGTAGTCGCAAAATCCAGATCTGTTAACAAAATAAAATAAAAGAAAAAATAATAAAAGAAAAAGAAAGATCCGGTCATCTAAAACAATAGATCTGGTCAACTCTTATGTAATCCTTTTCGTTCGGGTCATACAAAACGGAAAAAACAAACATAAACAAACCTACTCGAGAAAGGTGGTGGTGGTTACAGTGTAGCGGCGGTGGTGGTGGTTACAGGTGGTGACGGCGACAGTGTTAGATAGGAGGGAGAGAGAAAATGAGATTTAGAAGAAGAGGAATTGTATATTATATTGAATGTGAATTACTAAAAAGAGAGAAAACTATGTTTGTGAATTGTGTATGATGGGAGTGAGAGAGAGAGAAGGCGGTATAGATGCAGCAGCATTAGGAAATGGGTAAGTAAGAGTGCTTACTAAACTTAGTCTAGTAGCCATTAAAGGGAGATATCAGACTTATGGTTTACTTGGAATGTTTTTATCTAATTTGACGGGTAAAAGCTATTGAAAATGATAAAACTTTCTAGTTGTCAACATCTTAACTTAGAATATAGACTAAATGGTTTAATGTGCACGAATAGGGATTAAGATTGAAGTACGCAACCATGTGAATAAATTAACCCTTGTTCAAGTTTTAGTTCACCATTAATCCTGACTATTTACAACCGATTTCTAGGAAAATATATCCCTTAGTATAAGTTTTATTATTTATAGATTTCCTTTAGATAACTTTAAAAAAAAAATTGTGACAACTAAGCATCAAATTAGATATGACAAACGTTTCTCAAATTCACCACTCCTTTGAAACAATACTCGGGAGATCATTACTTGCCAAGATACTTTTGTATTTACTTTGTATAATCTTTCGATTTAATAAATTATCTTAGGTAGTGAAACGACAGACAAGCAATACGCTTCAAGATGTAGCTAATAACTTTTGGATCAAATTAAGATAAAAGTGTGGTTTTAATGTTATAAAAAAATGCTAATATGGGTTCTTTAGAATGATACTCTTCAAGATATATCTAATAACTTCTTTCAATGTGGCTATTGGATTGTTTTAAAAAATACAACTCTCATCTCTTTCTCTCACCAGCTACGAAACTGTTCCCAAGCAGTCACTAAAACCTGAACCAACTTCAACATTTGTAGAGAAGGAAATTAATAAAAAATGGGTAAGCGGTAACTATAGCTGGTATTATTCATACGCCAAGCTAAAGATAAGCCAGCCTCCTTCTTTCTTTATATCTTCATCCATCTTTAATCTCGATTCAACTATCACAATTTTTGTCTAATTGCATGAAGGTCACCTGTTATGCATTATTTTCTTATTCTATAAATGTTAAAGCCGACTCATTTTTTGCAATTGTTTGAGAACAGTTTATTAATAGCTGTGCAATGAACTATTTTTGGTATGGCAAAATTACTATTGTATATAGATACTCTGCCGTAACGCACGAGCGTCAAATCCTCGTTATAAAATAGGGATAATTCTACAAATACCCCTGCAAGTACAAAGTGGTGACCCCTAGTGCCCCAAAATGGATTTTTTTTTTCTTCAAATACCCGAAAGGGAGATGGTCGCCCTAACGTCTTGGGCGGATATCATACGAATGTGCCAAGTGTCCCTTACCTTGTATTTACATTGTACTACTCATACTAGGAACTTTTTTGGGCGATTGGGTCCACAATTCTTGGGAGACTGGTCTTTTTTGTCTTTTAGTCAAAAAAGTTAATAATAGAGTTATTTATATTTTTGGTCCTTGTGGTTTGATTGGTATTTATTTTTTGTTCTTTTTATAAAGAAACATGATGCTAACCTGAAACAAATTATTACTTTTTGGAGAAAAAGTTAGAAACAGAATATACATATAAACTGAAGTTTGTAGAATACGTATTCATCAAGAATCAAATATGGGTTTTAATTCGTTAGATCCCAAAATCCATAAAATACGCCACCACCACCATCAACACCCACCACTACCACACACACCGCCACCACCAGATCTATCAATATCACCAACACACATCATACACAACAAAAATCTTATCAAAACCAAAACACCACTCTCGATCTAATAATCGTCACAGATCGGTCAACAAAAAAATCAAACACAAAATAATCACTCAAAAATCCTGTCCAAAACACACAAAGTGATTAACACTGATGTCTTGCCGGAATGTTGTTGCCACCGCCACTATAACGAGGTTTGATTTATAGATCTATAAGTGTATTTATAGATGTGGTTTTTTAATGAGTTTTTTGAACTTTTCTGTTTTCATTATCGATTCTCGAATCCTCGCCGGAATCTTCGGACACATCCGCTGCTAACTGGATTTTTTGTTGTTCCAGCTGCCTTGCCGGAATCTGGGTTAGGATGCCGTGAAGGTTGAGGTTGTGTGGTGGGGTTGACATGGTGGTTTATGGTGGTGGTATGGTGGTTGGATGATGGTGTATGGGTTTTAGTTTTTTGATTATAGTATAAATATGAAATAGATTTACTTCTATTTAACCATATCATGCTTCTTAATTTAGTAAATCTATTTCTTTGCATGTGCTGTGAGGTTGATGATTTGGTAATATGGTAGGGATATGTTTTTGTTTGAGAGAGAGATATTAGTATTTGTGTTTACGTGATTTTGAAAAGTTGGAGCAAAAAATGAAATACCAAGTAAATCACAAGGACCAAAAATATAGTTAAAACTTTTTCAAAAAAAGACAAAATAATTAGTCGCTCAAAAAATAATGACCCAGTCTCCCAAGAAAGTACCTGTTATAAACTAGTATTTAGTAGGGACATACGTAGGTACACTTGTCACTTTTTTGAAGGAGTCGCTCAAGAGTTCTGGGCCACCATCTCCCTTTGGGGTATTCATTAGGGGTCACGACTTTGTACTTGCGGGGGTATTCGTAGAATTACCCTATAAAATAAATGACAAGTTACCCTTCCGCTGCACCCATAATATAAACTTATAAATGTCAATCTATCAATCAACAAAAATGAACATTCCTAGTATGATGTGTGCATATGAACAAACGTGGGTTTGGCCCGGTAGGTACAGTTAATTAATGTGAATGTGACTGATTCTATAACTATCAATGAATGCTAGAACATGATAGTATCTAGAAGGGAGTACACTAAGGGTTAATACTTCAAATGGACCGGTAGCCCAATTGTTGAGACTTTTTAAACACGAAATAAAAATTTCTCATTCTAGACATGGGCTACTTTGGACATGAGCTACCATATTTAAAACGTTGACACGTGTCATGTTTTGTCTTATTATATCTTGTTATAAATGACATATATACCCTCTTCTTAGAATTGGGCTACCTTGGTATTGGGCTACCCACTTCATTTTCTTCGGCCAACACCACCACCAATCCAACCCAGATTTCGACGACCCCAACCCAGATTCCGGCACAACAAAACAAGTTCAACAATCAAGAAATTTCATATTTATGTCCAAACTTTTTCTTTATAAACATGAATACGGAAAGAAAAGAAAAGAGCAATTACTAATCACAATCAAGAAAATATGTGCTCCTAGCATCCTACAAATCAAACAAAAAGAAAAGAAGCTTCACAACCTCCATTACTGGAAGCCATTACTTCAAAAGTCACCTTAGACAAATGCCACCATAAACGACTAAATCCCAATAATAAAAAGAATCACACCTTTCGTCATTGGTCCAGTTTTCATGTTTATTAATTAAACAAATATAATTGATTAATAAAAAGAATCATGGAAACTAGAATCATATAGCCTGTCTTCAAAAGTCACTATTTTCACGTTTAATCAATTTCTTCACATATAATAAAAAGAATCATGACAAATGAAAACAAATGCCACCATAAACAAGAAAATCCCAATAGCAAACAACAACAACCCAGAGAACGAATCAGACGTTTGGATCAACAACTGATCATGAGGTGTTGATCCCAATAAAGTAGTCGCAAAATCCAGATCTGTTAAAAAAATAAAAAATAAATAAATAAAAAAAAAGATCCGGTCATCTAAAACAATAGATCTGGTCAACTCTTATGTAATCCTTTTCGTTCGGGTCATACAAAACGGAAAAAACAAACATAAACAAACCTACTCGAGAAAGGTGGTGGTGGTTACAGTGTAGCGGCGGTGGTGGTGGTTACAGGTGGTGACGGCGACAGTGTTAGATAGGAGGGAGAGAGAAAATGAGATTTAGAAGAAGAGGAATTGTATATTATATTGAATGTGAATTACTAAAAAAAGAGAAAACTATGTTTGTGAATTGTGTATGATGGGAGTGAGAGAGAGAGAAGGCGGTATAGATGCAGCAGCATTAGGAAATGGGTAAGTAAGAGTGCTTACTAAACTTAGTCTAGTAGCCATTAACGGGAGATATCAGACTTATGGTTTACTTGGAATGTTTTTATCTAATTTGACGGGTAAAAGCTATTGAAAAGGATAAAACTTTCTAGTAGTCAACATCTTAACTTAGAATATAGACTAAATGGTTTAATGTGCACGAATAGGGCTTAAGATTGAAATACGCAACCATGTGAATAAATTTACCCTTGTTCAAGTATTAGTTCACCATTAATCCTGACTATTTACAACCGATTTCTAGGAAAATATATCCCTTAGTATAAGTTTTATTATTTATAGATTTCCTTTAGATAACTTTAAAAAAAAAAATTTGTGACAACTAAGCATCAAGTTAGATATGACAAACGTTTCTCAAATTCACCACTCCTTTGAAACGATACTCGGGAGATCATTACTTGCCAAGATACTTTTGTATTTACTTTGTATAATCTTTCGATTTAATAAATTATCTTTGGTAGTGAAACGACAGACAAGCAATACGCTTCAAGATGTAGCTAATAACTTTTGGATCAAATTAAGATACAAGTGTGGTTTTAATGTTATAAAAAATGCTAATATGGGTTCTTTAGAATGATACTCTTCAAGATATATCTAATAACTTCTTTCAATGTGGCTATTGGATTGTTTTAAAAAATACAACTCTCATTTCTTTCTCTCACCAGCTACGAAACTGTTCCCAAGCAGCCACTAAAACCTGAACCAACTTCAACATTTGTAGAGAAGGAAATTAATAAAAAATGGGTAAGTGGTAACTATAGCTGGTATTATTCATACGCCAAGCTAAAGATAAGCCAGCCTGCTTCTTTCTTTATATCTTCATCCATCTTTAATCTCGATTCAACTATCACAATTTTTGTCTAATTGCATGAAGGTCGCCTGTTATACATTATTTTCTTATTCTACAAATGTTAAAGCCGACTCATTTTTTGCAATTGTTTGAGAACAGTTTATTAATAGCTGTGCAATGAACTATTTTTGGTATGGCAAAATTACTATTGTATATAGATACTCTAGCGTAACGCACGAGCATCAAATCCTCGTTATAAAATAGGGATAATTCTACAAATACCCCTGCAAGTACAAAGTGGTGACCCCTAGTGCCCCAAAATGGATTTTTTTTTCTTAAAATACCCGAAAGGGAGATGGTCGCCCTAATGTCTTGGGCGGATATCATACAAATGTGTCAAGTGTCTCCTACCTTGTACTTACATTGTACTACTCATACTAGGAATTTTTTGGGCGATTGGGTCCACAATTCTTGGGAGACTGGTCTTTTTTGTCTTTTAGTCAAAAAAGTTAATAATAGAGTTATTTATATTTTTGGTCCTTGTGGTTTGATTGGTATTTATTTTTTGTTCTTTTTATAAAGAAACATGATGCTAACCTGAAACAAATTATCACTTTTTGGAGAAAAAGTTAGAAACAGAATATACATATAAACTGAAGTTTGCAGTATACGTCTTCATCAAGAATCAAATATGGGTTTTAATTCGTTAGATCCCAAAATCCATAAAATACGCCACCACCACCATCAACACCCACCGCTACCACACACACCGCCACCACCAGATCTATCAATATCACCAACACACATCATACACAACAAAAATCTTATCAAAACCAAAACACCACTCTCGATCTAATAATCGTCACAGATCGGTCAACAAAAAAA
This sequence comes from Artemisia argyi, assembly GCA_030686995.1. NCBI lineage: Eukaryota > Viridiplantae > Streptophyta > Magnoliopsida > Asterales > Asteraceae > Artemisia > Artemisia argyi. Next base: position 53,827,410 of record CM060707.1, read on the forward strand.
ATCAAACACAAAATAATCACTCAAAAATCCTGTCCAAAACACACAAAGTGATTAACACTGATGTCTTGCCGGAATGTTGTTGCCACCGCCACTATAACGAGGTTTGATTTATAGATCTATAAGTGTATTTATAGATGTGGTTTTTTAATGAGTTTTTTGAACTTTTCTGTTTTCATTATCGATTCTCGAATCCTCGCCGGAATCTTCGGACACATCCGCTGCTAACTGGATTTTTTGTTGTTCCAGCTGCCTTGCCGGAATCTGGTTAGGATGCCGTGAAGGTTGAGGTTGTGTGGTGGGGTTGACATGGTGGTTTATGGTGGTGGTATGGTGGTTGGATGATGGTGTATGGGTTTTAGTTTTTTGATTATAGTATAAATATGAAATAGATTTACTTCTATTTAACCATATCATGCTTCTTAATTTTAGTAAATCCATTTCTTTGCATGTGCTGTGAGGTTGATGATTTGGTAATATGTTAGGGATATGTTTTTGTTTGATAGAGAGATATTAGTATTTGTGTTTACGTGATTTTGAAAAGTTGGAGCAAAAAATGAAATACCAAGTAAATCACAAGGACCAAAAATATAGTTAAAACTTTTTCAAAAAAAGACAAAATAATAAGTCGCTCAAAAAATAATGACCCAGTCGCCCAAGAAAGTACCTGTTATAAACTAGTATTTAGTAGGGACATACGTAGGTACACTTGTCACTTTTTTTAAGGAGTCGCTCAAGAGTTCTGGGCGACCATCTCCCTTTGGGATATTTGAGGAAAAAAATCCATTTTGGGGCATTAGGGGTCACCACTTTGTACTTGCAGGGGTATTCGTAGAATTACCCTATAAAATAAATGACAAGTTACCCTTCCGCTGCACCCATAATATAAACTTATAAATGTCAATCTATCAATCAAAAAAAATGAACGTTCCTAGTATGATGTGTGCATATGAACAAACGTGGGTTTGGCTCGGTAGGTACAGTTAATTAATGTGAATGTGATTGATTCTATAACTATCAATGAATGCTAGAACATGATAGTATCTAGAAAGGAGTACACTAAGGGTTAATACTTCAAATGGACCGGTAGCCCAATTGTTGAGACTTTTTAAACACGAAATAAAAATTTCTCATTCTAGACATGGGCTACTTTGGACATGAGCTACCATATTTAAAACGTTGACACGTGTCATGTTTTGTCTTATTATATCTTGTTATAAATGACATATATACCCTCTTCTTAGAATTGGGCTACCCACTTCATTTTCTTCGGCCAACAACACCACCAATCCAAACCAGATTTCGGCACAACAAAACAAGTTCAACAATCAAGAAATTTCATATTTATGTGCAAACTTTTTCTTTATAAACATGAATACGGAAAGAAAAGAAAAGAGCAATTACTAATCACAATCAAGAAAATATGTGCTCCAAGCATCCTACAAATCAAACAAAAAGAAAAGAAGCTTCACAACCTCCATTACTGGAAGCCATTTCTTCAAAAGTCACCATAGACAAATGCCACCATAAACGACAAAATCCCAATAATAAAAAGAATCACACCTTTCGTCATTGGTCCAGTTTTCATGTTTATTAATTAAACAAATATAATTGATTAATAAAAAGAATCATGGAAACTAGAATCATATAGCCTGTCTTCAAAAGTCACTATTTTCACGTTTAATCAATTTCTTCACATATAATAAAAAGAATCATGAAAAATGAAAACAAATGCCACCATAAACAAGAAAATCCCAATAGCAAACAACAACAACCCAGAGAACGAATCAGACGATTGGATCAACAACTGATCATGAGGTGTTGATCCCAATAAAGTAGTCGCAAAATCCAGATCTGTTAACAAAAAAACAAAAAAAAATCAAAAAAAAAATAAATAAATAAAAAATAAATAAATAAATAAAAGATCCGGTCATCTAAAACAATAGATCTGGTCAACTCTTATGTAATCCTTTTCGTTCGAGTCATACAAAATGGAAAAAACAAACATAAACAAACCTACTCGAGAAAGGTGGTGGTGGTTACAGTGTAGCGGCGGTGGTGGTGGTTACAGGTGGTGACGGCGACAGTGTTAGGTAGGAGGGAGAGAGAAAATGAGATTTAGAAGAAGAGGAATTGTATATTATATTGAATGTGAATTACTAAAAAGAGAGAAAACTATGTTTGTGAATTGTGTATGATGGGAGTGAGGGAGAGAGAGAAGGCGGTATAGATGCAGCAACATTAGGAAATGGGTAAGTAAGAGTGCTTACTAAACTTAGTCTAGTAGCCATTAACGGGAGATATCAGACTTATGGTTTACTTGGAATGTTTTTATCTAATTTGACGGGTAAAAGCTATTGAATAGGATAAAACTTTCTAGTAGTCAACATCTTAACTTAGAATATACACTAAATGGTTTAATGTGCACGAATAGGGATTAAGATTGAAATACGCAACCATGTGAATAAATTAACCCTTGTTCAAGTTTTAGTTCACCATTAATCCTGACTATTTACAACCAATTTCTAGGAAAATATATCCCTTAGTATAAGTTTTATTATTTATAGATTTCCTTTAGATAACTTTAAAAAAAATTGTGACAACTAAGCATCAAATTAGATATGACAAACGTTTCTCAAATTCACCACTCCTTTGAAACGATACTCAGGAGATCATTACTTGCCAAGATACTTTTGTATTTACTTTGTATAATCTTTCGATTTAATAAATTGTCTTTGGTAGTGAAACGACAGACAAGCAATACGCTTCAAGATGTAGCTAATAACTTTTGGATCAAATTAAGATACAAGTGTGGTTTTAATGTTATAAAAAATGCTAATATGGGTTCTTTAGAATGATACTCTTCAAGATATATCTAATAACTTCTTTCAATGTGGCTATTGGATTGTTTTAAAAAATACAACTCTCATCTCTTTCTCTTACCAGCTACGAAACTGTTCCCAAGCAGCCACTAAAACCTGAACCAACTTCAACATTTGTAGAGAAGGAAATTAATAAAAAATGGGTAAGCGGTAACTATAGCGGGTATTATTCATACGCCAAGCTAAAGATAAGCCAGCCTCCTTCTTTCTTTATATCTTCATCCATCTTTAATCTCGATTCAACTATCACAATTTTTGTCTAATTGCATGAAGGTCGCCTGTTATACATTATTTTCTTATTCTACAAATGTTAAAGCCGACTCATTTTTTGCAATTGTTTGAGAACAGTTTATTAATAGCTGTGCAATGAACTATTTTTGGTTTGGCAAAATTACTATTGTATATAGATACTCTGCCGTAACGCACGAGCGTCAAATCCTCGTTATAAAATAGGGATAATTCTACAAATACCCCTACAAGTACAAAGTGGTGACCCCTAGTGCCCCGAAATGGATTTTTTTTCTTCAAATACCCGAAAGGGAGATGGTCGCCCTAACGTCTTGGGCGGATATCATACAAATGTGCCAAGTGTCCCCTACCTTGTACTTACATTGTACTACTCATACTAGGAATTTTTTGGGCGATTGGGTCCACAATTCTTGCGAGACTGGTCTTTTTTGTCTTTTAGTCAAAAAAGTTAATAATAGAGTTATTTATATTTTTGGTTCTTGTGGTTTGATTGGTATTTATTTTTTGTTCTTTTTATAAAGAAACATGATGCTAACCTGAAACAAATTACTACTTTTTGGAGAAAAAGTTAGAAACAGAATATACATATAAACTGAAGTTTGTAGTATACGTATTCATCAAGAATCAAATATGGGTTTTAATTCGTTAGATCCCAAAATCCATAAAATACGCCACCATCACCATCAACACCCACCGCTACCACACACACCGCCACCACCAGATCTATCAATATCACCAACACATATCATACACAACAAAAATCTTATCAAAACCAAAACACCACTCTCGATCTAATAATCGTCACAGATCGGTCAACAAAAAAATCAAACACAAAATAATCACTCAAAAATCCTGTCCAAAACACACAAAGTGATTAACACTGATGTCTTGCCGGAATGTTGTTGCCACCGCCACTATAACGAGGTTTGATTTATAGATCTATAAGTGTATTTATAGATGTGGTTTTTTAATGAGTTTTTTGAACTTTTCTATTTTCATTATCGATTCTCGAATCCTCGTCGGAATCTTCGGACACATCCGCTGCTAACTGGATTTTTTGTTGTTCCAACTGCCTTGCCGGAATCTGGGTTAGGATGCCGTGAAGGTTGAGGTTGTGTGGTGGGGTTGACATGGTCGTTTATGGTGGTGGTATGGTGGTTAGATGGTGGTGTATGGGTTTTAGTTTTTTGATTATAGTATAAATATGAAATAGATTTACTTCTATTTAACCATATCATGCTTCTTAATTTTAGTAAATCTATTTCTTTGCATGTGCTGTGAGGTTGATGATTTGGTAATATGGTAGAGATATGTTTTTGTTTGAGAGAGAGATATTAGTATTTGTGTTTACGTGATTTTGAAAAGTTGGAGCAAAAAATGAAATACAAAGTAAATCACAAGGACCAAAAATATAGTTAACACTTTTTCAAAAAAAGACAAAATAATAAGTCGCTCAAAAAATAATGACCTAGTCGCCCAAGAAAGTATCTGTTATAAACTAGTATTTAGTAGGGACATACGTAGGTACACTTGTCACATTTTTGAAGGAGTCGCTCAAGAGTTCTGGGCGACCATCTCCCTTTGGGGTATTTGAAGAAAAAAACCCATTTTGGGGCATTAGGGGTCACCACTTTGTACTTGCAGGGGTATTCGTAGAATTACCCTATAAAATAAATGACAAGTTACCCTTCCGCTGCACCCATAATATAAACTTATAAATGTCAATCTATCAATCAACAAAAATGAACGTTCCTAGTATGATGTGTGCATATGAACAAACGTGGGTTTGGCCCGGTAGGTACAGTTAATTAATGTGAATGTGATTGATTCTATAACTATCAATGAATGCTAGAACATGATAGTATCTAGAAGGGAGTACACTAAGGGTTAATACTTCAAATGGACCAGTAGCCCAATTGTTGAGACTTTTTAAACACGAAATAAAAATTTCTCATTCTAGACATGAGCTACTTGGACATGAGCTACCATATTTAAAACGTTGACACGTGTCATGTTTTGTCTTATTATATCTTGTTATAAATGACATATATACCCTCTTCTTATAATTGGGCTACCCACATCAGCCTGGGCTACCTTGGTAATGAGCTACCCACTTCATCTTCTTCGGCCAACACCACCACCAATCCAACCCAGATTTCGGCGACCCCAACCCAGATTCCGACACAACAAAACAAGTTTAACAATCAAGAAATTTCATATTTATATCCAAACTTTTTCTTTATAAACATGAATACGGAAAGAAAAGAAAAGAGCAATTACTAATCACAATCAATAAAATATGTGCTCCTAGCATCCTACAAATCAAACAACAAGAAAAGAACCTTCACAACCTCCATTACTGGAAGCCATTTCTTCAAAAGTCACCACAGACAAATGCCACCATAAACAACAAAATCCCAATAATAAAAAGAATCATATAGCATGTCTACACCTTTCGTCATTTGTCCAGTTTTCATGTTTATTAATTAAACAAATATAATTGATTAGTAAAAAGAATCATGGAAACTAGAATCATTTAGCCTGTCTTCAAAAGTCACCATTTTCACGTTTAATCAATTTATTCACATATAATAAAAAGAATCATGGAAAATGAAAACAAATGCCACCATAAACAAGAAAATCCCAATAGCAAACACCAACAACCCAGAGAACGAATCAGACATTTGGATCAAAAATTGATCATGAGGTGTTGAGCCCAATAACTTAGTCACAAAATCCAGATTTGTTACAATATATATATATATATATATATATATATATATATATATATATATATATATATATATAGAGAGAGAGAGAGAGAGACAGATCCGGTCATCTAAAACAATAGATCTGGTCAACTCTTATGTAATCCTTTTCGTTCGGGTCATACAAAACGGAAAAAACAAACATAAACAAACCTACCCGAGAAAGGTGGTGGTGGTTACAGGTGGTGACGGCGACGGTGTTAGATAGGAGGGAGAGAGAAAATGAGATTTAGAAGAAGAGGAATTGTATATTATATTGAATGTGAATTACTAAAAAGAGAGAAAACTATGTTTGTGAATTGTGGATGATGGGAGTGAGAGAGAGAAGGCGGTATAGATGCAACAGCATTAGGAAATGGGTAGGAGAGATATATGCAGCAGCAGTAGCAGCATTAGGAATTATGGTATAGATGCAGCAGCAGCAACATTAGAAATGGTGGGTGGGTTTGTATAGATGTAATAATAAATGAATAAGAGGTTATATATGTAATTTATCACAAGACATGCTAATGATTAAATTACACGTGTCAACGTTTTAATACGGTTGTCCAGGTCCAAAGTAGCCGATGTCTATAATGAGAATTTTCAAAATTCGTGTCTAGAAAGTATTAACACCTTGTGCTACTAGTCCATATCAAGAATTTACCCGTACACTAATCACCAATGAAAAACTTTTTCACTTTATTTGTTTATGCTCAAAAAGGAAAGCTTTTTCACTTAAATTAACTTTTTAATCTGTTCAAAAAAAAATGTTTTTGATATAAGATTCATTAGAATAAATATATCATTTGAAAACATTTTTTCTTCACACATTTCTCTACATTATATATAACAGGAGGCGTTACACGCGTATTGTCACCTCATTGTCCAGTCATTGCCATGTAATTCAATTTCTGCCATGTCATCACAATACATACATGTCATCAGCCATGTTATCACATTGTCGCAGAATAATTTTTTAAAAAATGATACTAACAAGGTTTGAACTCTGGGTATTTTAAAGAATAACATGTATCTTAACCACTGAACCAACATATTATTTTGGAAAATATGTTACAATTCCAAGTATATAAAGGCAACCTATGTAAATTGTTGCTAATCCAGATTATGGGCAATATAGCATAATGTAGCCGGATTCATTCACACACAACCCTAATATCAGTTCCACAAGTCGATTCTCTCTCTCTCTCTCTCTCTCTCTCTCTCTCTCTCTCTCTCTCTCTTTCTATTTTTCCCCTGAAAACCCTAATATGTTGAAGTTTACACAATTTACTAATAATGTTTTCTTTTTACGTTTATGCAGATTCAACTGTTTGTTTGTTTTTTTAAAGAATTCTCAGGAAGAACCATCATCATCCAACAACATCCTTCTTTATGTCGTTATGGTACTCATTAATTATTTATAGTTTTTGATTATTGATTTAAGATTTGAAACGAACCCTCTGACTCCATATTAAGGCAAAGTGTTTGTTTAGGGCAAAAGGCAAAACGAAGTCGATGCGATTCGGCGGTGCACAAAATTTACATACGCATGGTAAGTGATTACAAAAATGGTACGTTAGTGACATGCTTGGGGATATCAATGATTTATGGGATTGATATTGTTGATGTCCATAACTATGTTTATAAAGGTATAAGTTTTCCTCAAAATATAGGCCTTAGAGTTACTAGGTAAATCATTCAAGAGCAAAAATTTTATAAGTAATATGCAACTTTCATCTCATGATATACGGTCATTATAATAATAAAACTGAACAGGGATCCGATTTTGGTTAAGAAGATTGGAGCTGCAACTGCACTTGAAGTTAGAGCCACTGGCATATGATTGATGTAAGTAAATAATAGTTTTGCGAAACTATACTGTCATATTGTCATTATAAAAATGTGCAATGTTTTTACATTTCACTACAACAAATACCCCTTTCCCCATCGATATTTTCCCCGGCGACACTTGTCGCTGGGGTATCCTCGCTAAACGACAAAAATAAATCCTACATGGCACAAATTCTCGTAGAAAAGTCAAAAAAATTCTGGCGCACTTTTCCCCGGCGACATGTCGCTGGGGATTCTTTTGATTTGACCAAAAATGTTTTGGCCAAAATTTCCTTCGTAAAACGTGGCGGGAAATTTTCCCGCTCATTTTTCTCCAGCGACATGTCGCTGGGGATACTTTTGTTTAATTAAGGAAATGTGATTAGCGTTAATGACTCTTATGGTGACGTGGACAATAGTTTCCCCAACGACATGTCGCTGGGGATACATCTTTGGGCTTTAAGTTTCACAGTTGGGCTTAAGTTTTAGGCTTTCGTATTAAGTAAATAGTTGGGTTTGATTTTTCCCCAGCGACATGTCGCCAGGATACTCTTTGACTTCGTTGACTTTAAATGAAACTACGTTTTTTAGGTTTGTTTCGGTCCGATATTCCGTATATTTTAACAAAAAATATATATATGTTTTTGCGTGTATGTGGTTTAGAACTCTTGTGTGTTTTAATTAAACTGTTTACTTTGTGTTTGTTAATTGTGGTATTTCCTTCAGTTTCATTCTTTGTGCATATGTAATTTAGTTTCATCCTTTAAACATCAGTTTTCAAAAGAACAACACCATAACATATCGACTCATCCGTTGAACGTCTAATGTCCAACCCTAACATATCGACTCATCCGTTGAAAGTTTAACGTGCAAACATAACATATCGACTCATCCGTTGAACGTCTAATGTCCAACCGTAACATATCGACTCATATGTTGAACGTTTAACGTGCAACCATAACATATCGACTCATCCGTTGAACGTCTAATGTGTAACCCTAACATATCGACTCATCCGTTGAACGTCTAATGTCCAACCCTAACATATCGACTCATTCGTTGAACGTTTAATGTGTAAGCATAACATATCGACTCATCCGTTGAACGTTTAATGTGTAACCATAACATATCGACTCATCCGTTGAACGTATAATGTCCAACCGTAACATATCGACTCATCCGTTGAATGTTTAACGTGCAACCATAACATATCGACTCATCCGTTGAACGTCTAATGTGTAACCATAACATTATCGACTCATCCGTTGAACGTCTAATGTCCAACCCTAACATATCGACTCATCCGTTGAACGTTTAACGTGCAACCATAACATATCGACTCATCCGTTGAACGTCTAATGTGTAACCATAACATATCGACTCATCCGTTGAACGTCTAATGTCCAACCCTAACATATCGACTCATCCGTTGAAAGTTTAACGTGCAAACATAACATATCGACTCATCCGTTGAACGTCTAATGTCCAACCGTAACATATCGACTCATCCGTTGAACGTCTAATGTCCAACCATAACATATCGACTCATTCGTTGAACGTTTAATGTGTAACCATAACATATTGACTCATCCGTTGAACGTCTAATGTCCAACCCTAACATATCGACTCATTCGTTGAACGTTTAATGTGTAACCATAACATATCGACTCATCCGTTGAACGTCTAATGTCCAACCATAACATATCGACTCATCCGTTGAACGTTTAACGTGCAACCATAACATATCGACTCATCCGTTGAACGTTTAACGTGCAACCATAACATATCGACTCATCCGTTGAACGTCTAATGTCCAACCTTAACATATCGACTCATCCGTGACCCAATGTTTTATAAACGAACGAGCCGAGATGATATTGTTGTATACGAGATGTTAAACGAACGAGCCGAGATAATATGGTCAACCACAAACATTTTCATACAGACACAAACTAAACTATTTGAAGAAAAAAAATTAGTTTTTTATCATAAATAAACACTACAAAAATAAGTTTTTTATTTTTAGCAAAAAAAATATTTATTTTTTCTTTTCCCCGGCGACATGTCGCTGGGATACTTTCCGCCCAAAATCTTCATTTTCACCCAAAATTTTCATTAACGCGCCTTTTCACAAAACGACAAATTAAAAAAGGAATCCCCAGCGACATGTCGCCGGGGATTGTCGCTGGGGAAATAAATTATTGATAAAGTAGATCTGGTTTATCACTTGCGCTCAGCAGACGAAAAACAAAAAAACTCCGATTTCTTTGGCGATTTTTCAACAATTCGAGCAAAAAAAAAAAAAAAAAACAACCATCACCAACAATTCGAGCACCTCCATCACCACCACTACATCCACCACGTCAACATTACCCACCACCACCGAGGTATGTTATAATGTTTTACGGTTATTATTATAATAAGTTTTTATTGATTATAATAAGTTGTTAATTTGTTTCGTTTATAATTATAATTAGTTGTTAATGATTATAATAAGTTGTAATTAGTTGTTAATGGTTTATCTCTTACGCTGCCGAATCCACCACCACCAAATCCATAGCCATGTTTTGGGCTTTTTTTTCTGTTTATCCATAGCCGAATTCACCACCACCGAATCCACAGCCATGAGGACCGCCGCATATATGTAAGTTTTGTTTCAAAACACACTTTAATGAATTATCGAGAAATAATGTAGCAACCCGACTAATATATTTATTATCTTGTGTTTTTGTCACTACATAGGAGGAGATGAAAAGACTTGAGGCTACGGGTGAGTACACGGAGGATGAGATCAATGCGTTGGCAAGAGGGTGTAAGCTTCGTGGGCACATTCCTGGTGTGGGTCGGGTATTGCCATCACGGGCCACATCCAGGCCAAGTATGCCCGCCCCCGACAAGTCGTTCAAGAGCATGCAAAGAAAGATAGACTTTATGATGAGTCTTTTCAGAAGCGACGACAAATACTCGGATATGTTAAGGAGTTTGAGTCGGGTGGTGCTAGCGGGAGTGGCGGGTGTGGTGATGACGAGGAGAATGGCGATGATGAGGATGGCGAGGATGAGAATGGCGATGATGAGGACGACGAGAGGTAGTTGTGTTATATATTATTAGTATGCTACATTGGTACTTTAGGTTCATCTTGGCGACATTTAAACACTTGTTTCCCTATCTATCATGTTGAATATTGACTTGTAAGCCATGTTTATGACTAGGAAGTAACATTTTGTAGACTTATTCGGATTTCAGACGATTTAGCTTTATTATCTTTCGGTTTTGGTAAAAGTTGTGATGTATTTGTATTGCGTTGATCCGTTATATTGTATTTGTGTTTTGGTACAAGTTGTGGTGAGTCTATACAGGTTTTGGTACAGGTTTGATATTTGGCAGATTTTTTCCGGAAAAAATCTGCTGGGAATTGCCTGCTGTGCAGGCTGTGAAAAAAAAACTACAAGTTTTCCCCAGCAACTTGTCGCCGGGGATACTTACAATAAACGTTGACAAGTCAACGTGAAAACATAGTTTCCCCAGCGACATGTCGCCGGGGAATGTTGAAATTAACTGTAGCGTTAAATTCATCATGCTAATCACTTTAGCCTAACCCCGAATTTTCCCTGGCGACATGTCGCTGGGGATACACTGCCACCGTGGCACTGCTTCTTTGACTGAAAAATGTGTGGGACCCACCTCGTCGCCGGGGATTGTCGCTAGGGATACAATCCCAGCGAGGCTTCCCCAGCGAAGATTCCCCAGCGACATGTCGCTTGGGAAAGGAATCCCCAGCGACATGTCGCTTGGGAAACACCCGTTATATCGATGGGGAAAGTGGTAAATGTTGTAGTGTTTGTGATTTTCGCTAAACATGTATGAAAAACAAATTAATTTAATCCCTTTACGGATTTGTTGATAACCTTTTGACTACCTCATCAATATCCCATGCACAAACACCATATATGAAAAGCAGGATTGTTTGTCTCAGTCCGTACGATTTCATGTACCACTCTCTCTACTTACACCCACAACACAATTACATACTTATAAATGATATATTGTTTCTTTGTGACAATGAGAGGTGATGAGCTATGATTCTCATATAAATAATGTGATGGTTGTGGAGTTCCAGTGTGATGGAAAATGGATGTACTCCAGTTCTGAAAACGGAACTGTAAAGATATTGGATTTAAGGTCAGTCAAAGTTAATGCCATTTGCCTTATTAGATGGAACCCGCTCGTCTTCTTTCACAACATATAAATATTTGTCTTCTTATTTGATATTGGCGTTAGGGCGCCAGGGTGCCAGCGAGAGTATAAAAGTCGTGCTTCTGTTAACACCGCTGTTTTGGATCCAAATCAGATGCCTATTCCTTATCGGGATAATTATATTATTATAAGCTAATTAATGCTACTATTATAAAGTGTAGGTGGTTACCCTAAACTATTCTATTAGCATGGGTTAAGTGAAACTAGCTAAAGTTTCTTTTTGTAGGATTAAAATATTCATAACGGAAGTAGCATATATAAGGGTTGATTCGATAGCAAGTGCAGGATTCAAGATCTTGAGACCAAAACCTCTTGATTTGATTAGGTACCTTTATGATCATTTTTATTGAAATTTAAAGAAAAATTATCTATATGCATTAAGTTCATAGTGGATTCAATTATTCAAAACCAGCATAATACACCAACAACAGACTTAAGCGTTCATAATGTCAGACAAATGCTACATTTCTTATAGTGATATACATTAAAATCATTATATGTGCAGCAGGCATACATGATAGATCACCCATTAGGATAGCCCCCATTAGTAGGCAAATGCAGGAGAGTGATTCGGCATCAACAAGCCTGCAACAATTGGGTCTTTCAATCCACTTCTCCCATTGGAATGCTTCTGTATTGGCCGTCCTACTACAGATCCACTCACAGCTCCTCAACCCGCCGGTTCTTCAAAGGGCATTGGAGTGCGAATGCTATTTAACCATTTTGGCGTTACTCCAAATGAGGTATTGTATAATCGCCTTTTATTTTTCAGTAACAGTTATTGTCAATTATTTTTTTTGAAATTCTTTGGTAATATAAGTCTTTGACTTTTTTAACCAATGATGAGCAGGTAATGGGTATTGGTGATGGCGAAAATGATATTGAAATGATTGAATTAGCTTCTTTAGGAATAGCTTTGAGTAACGGATCAGAAAAGACAAAAGCCATTGCTAATGTGATTGGTATCAGCAACGACGAAGATGGAGTTGCTGATGCTATGTATAGGTATATGCTTTTTAAGCTACACATTTGAGCAAAATAACTCGATACCTCATAAAGAGTCTTTTCATAGTTTATTGTACCATTGATCTCCCCTTGGGATTCCTATTCCTTACTGAGTTAGTGGCTAAGCTAGATGCTACTAAACATAAAAATTAAAAGGCTTATGGATATCATTGATGCAACAGATGCTAATGGACAAGCTGAGGTTGCTCGGGAAGAAATTAAGAGGTTAGCAGCTGTTGGTGCGGTGAATGGTGCTTTACATGGCAAAGAGTTACATTGTCTAGCTTTACGTCTTGCAAATCATGGAGAGTTGACTCGTCTCGGTGTATGTTTCAAATTATATCCCTCTATTATATAACCACCTCTGCCTCTACTCAGGATCTTACTTAACTATGTGATTAATTTTTTTGGTAGGATTGGTGAATAATCTGATATCAGTGGGCTTTGGACTTGAGGCTGCACTTTTGGGTGACAATGCTCTTATGGAAAAATCTAATGGTAATGGTAGAGAAGTTTAGTATGTAGAAATTCAATCGAAGAGAATATCTAAGTTTTTGATACGATGTGTACCCATTATGTTATATTGTAGCAATGACGTGACCAACAAATTGCAACCGAGGATGCCAAAAACGCCAGCTTTTGGCCTCTCGGTGGTGATTGGTAAGCAACCCAATCTCAAAAATCTCATTTTCTACTTTCAATACACGAAATATAAATCTGATAACGCGTTTGAAAAGAATTTGGTGAACAATTTCAGTTGGTATGAAACTGATTATTTGAGGGCTGAAATTGCATTTTCTTAGATGTTCTCAGCATCGGTTTTAAGACGATTGTTACGGAATATGCACCTGGTTGGAGAATATCAGGTTTCCAGTAAGCTTTCATAAGTTTTAATTTTTGTACGACCTTAAAATAAGTTTTAATATTTGCCATATTCATGTTAAATTTGGTTTGTTTATGTGAATCTATTACACTTGAACAAAGCATCCCGTTCAAGTTAAATGCCCAACTTAAGAGCTATATGGTAATTATTTCTCAGTTTTTATTTCATTTATATAGGGATACGAATGAGGTCATTCAAAGGTCAAATGCAACTTAATTTGGACTGGCTGCTGGAGTTTTCCCACAAAATCTTGACACTGCTAATACGTTAACGCGTGCGTTGAAAGTTGGAACTGTGTGGATCAACTGCTTCGACGTATTTGATGCTTCAATTCCTTTTGGTGGCTACAAGATGAGTGGGCATGCGAAAGAAAAGGGAATTTACAGTCTCGATAACTACCTACAAGTTAAAGCTATTGTTACTCGTCTGAGGAATCCAGCATGGCTGTAGTTCTGTATTTTTCTTCTTTCACATTTTGGTGACTTATAATTGCATACTTGCCTACCACCTTTATGTTGTGACCATATCATAGGTTTCATACTAAAATTATTCAGGCTTGTTTGTGTTTGAAACTTGTGACTACCTCACTATTTCTTAATCCAGATGTGACAAATGTAGATACGTGTTACAAACAGGCGAACAGCACATCTATGCATTGTAACTAGGAAAGTTTTTATTTTTTCGTTATTATATGAACTTTATCTAAGCCTGCAACTTAGGTAGGTAGCGTTATGATTTGTACATCCCTTAGCATCTATCTTTGAAATTTAAGAAAAAGAAAAGACATATTAATGATTAATTCTTGTCACCATTTTATTTGGTTAATACTAATAATGGTTGAACAAGCTAAGACGGGGTGACATGCATGAGAAGTTTGGTGCCTTACGCCACACTGATTATAACTCAAGTGTCCCTTTCAGCCTAGAAACTGCAAAGCATATGTTTCTTAGCCATATGATATGTCATAAAATATAGGTTTTTATACTCCAATAAAAGCATTTAATTAGCTTTTTACTTAAAAAAAGACCATACCAAAATATTAAAAATATTTAATTATTTTTCAGAAGCTTATATTACTTAAAAAAGACCATGGTAATATAATTACTCTTTTATTTACCTTAAGGAATACTTAGATGTTGAAAAATAGGCGGGTAAGTTAATTGGTTAATACGGATAAATGGGTGTCGAAATGGACGGGGTGACATATAATTACTTTTTTGGTTTTTTAATTTACTACTCCGTAATAACAAATGTGTTTGAATGTACAGATTAGAAACATCACGGTAAAGCTTGAACCAAAAGAACAAAGGGATGCATACGCAACAAGTACCAAAGGAATGGATCCCGTTCAGATGATATCTGGAAAGACTTGCTATCAAATGGGCTATGTTTTGATAGTTTGTTCTTGCGTAGTACCACTTTGAAGCTTTTTTACTCTCCTATTGGATAACCATTTGTATCTTTTCCTTCTTAATGCATTCAATAAAATATTCGTACGTTTATATCTTATTTTTCGTTAACTTATTTTTTCAAAACAAAAATTATAAGTCATGCCCGCCCATCGGGCGGGCTTTGAAAGCTAGTATGTATATATATATATATATATATATATATATATATATATATATATATATATATATATATATATATTATGAATTACATTTAATTTGTTACACTACAAATGAGTTGTAATTTTACCATAATGCGGTAATGCGCAAACAACAATCCAAAAAATGAAATGAAAATAATAATAATAATAATAATAATAATAATAATAATAATAATAATAATAATAATAATAATTAAAAAAAAGGGACTTATGACTAGAGTAGACACAAACAAGACACCTTCTACACTTTCATGGACCACCAGCTACTATATGAATAACCAATTACCAGGAAGGACGTAGAATGGGGCTAAACCTATAAGGTTATAGGGTATGGGGCAGGAAAATGAGAAAGGAAAAAAGATTCCCTTATGAAAACCACACCTTTATGTACGGGAAAACATGATTTCACAAAAACCTCAACCCGAGTGGTGATTGAGTCTTGAACAAAAAGAAGAGAGAGAATGTCCATTAATTGGTGTTTAGGAAAGATACAAGAGAGAGAAAAAAATTATTTTATTGTGTTGTGAGTGTGTATTTATGTTTTGAGGGTTTAAATGATAAAAAAAAAAAAGAAAAAAAAAATTGAAAGAAAGAGAAGTTGCTGCAATGATTGAGGAAAAGTTGAAGGAAAACATTTTGAAAAATAAAAAGATAATATGGAGCTGATGTAGCGAGAGAAAATGCATGACCACACCTTCCACCCTAATGACGCAATTAGATAGTACATAGACATTAAGCTTAACAATACCAAACACTTGCAGCAGCCACAACAATTAAGAGCAGCATGTGTTGGGATCATAGTTTTCACTATTTTATCAAGTCTCGGTCATTTGTAATAATAGGTTGCTTAAGTTATTATTTACTTACACTTTGTTTAAGTTACAAGTTTACTAGGCTTATGTTAAATAGTCCATGGGCTTGAAGCCCACACGATTTTCATGAATGGAAGGAGAGGGAGTGTTGCCCTAGCTCCTTCCCTATATATAGTAACCTTAGGTCTCATGTAAACTTGATTGGTTATTTGATTTCTTAAGGAAACTCTTGCACTTATATTTCTCTTATTCATATAATCACCCAAATCTCATTTCTATTGTTATTATACTTGTGTTTACAAAATGGTGACCTAACAAGTGGTATCATTCGCCATATGAAGGTGTAGCTTTTGTTTTTCATTGATTTCGTTTCTTTAACTTGTTTTTAATCGATTTTTTTGTCAAAATTTTCGTACTTTTTTGCTTGTTTTTGGTTTTTTATCACATATTTGCTTACAAACTTGTGCTACAAATCAAAACAAACATAAAAGTTTCAAACTTTTCTCAAAAAATTCGATTTAGGGGTTCTTGTACCTATTTTCGCAATTTTAAAATTTTGGTAAAGTTCTTAAAGTTTTCAACTTTCTTAAAGATCTCTTCATTTTACACATAAAAGTACAAGAATCTTGAAATAAAAACGAGTTTTTGGATTGCTTTCTTTGAAAAACAAAATTTGCCAATTTTTCGAAATCATCCATTTGAACCTATTTCGAGATCTACTCTAACTGCTCTACATCGACTTCGTTTTTGTGGACTCAGTATTTTCTTTCTTGTATAAGAAAGATAAGTACTTTGACTTTTGGTAAAGTTTTTCGAAATTGTACAATTTCGAAAACTGGGATCGTAGCCTTTGTGTTTTCGAAAACATCAAATATTTTCGAAATCACACTTCTTTCGCAAACTTGTATAAGTTTTGAAATCTCCACCATCACTTAGTTTTTCGAAAATTTCTAAAGTTTTGAAATCCATAAAGTTTCGAGAACTAGATTTTTCGAAAACCTGAAACTTTCGCAATCCCAATCTAAAATTTCGCAATCACAGGAATACAAACTTTCGCAATCCCTGTTAACCAAGATTTCGCAATCCGAAGTTGAGCAAAATTTTCGAGATTTGGCTAATTCTATACCTTCTACAAGATCCATTATTACACAAGTGTTCTAAGATGTCTCAACCACCTAATTACTACTTCCCTCATACTCAGCAACAGCAACATCAGCAGTATCAGCAACAACAATACCATCAGCAACAACCGTATCAACAACCTTCACAATCACACGTTCAAAAACAACCGTTTAATCCACTACATCATTACCTAATGATGCAACAACATCAGATCATTCCTCAACAACAACCATATCAAATGCCACAACAAAACACTCAGTTTTCCTCCAAACAACCTCACTGGTTTGACAGAATGTGTGAAGTTATTACAACTCAGCAATCCCGACATGAGGCAGGATCACTTGAAACACCTCTAATGCTAACACCTGGGAACTATGTTCAATGGTCAAGTCGATTCTTACGATTTCTTGAACTTAAGAAACCTCATGGGAAATTCTTGAAGCAAGTGATACTTGAAGGACCATTTGAGTGGCCAACAAGATTTGAAGCTGGTGATCCACATGCTGATCCTCCACGTCCTCCTGGTGATAGACCCCTTCCAGAATCTGCACTCACTGAAGAACAGAAACTACATCGTGAAGCTGATGAGTATGCAATGGCTTATATACTTCAAGGTATACCTAATCCAATCTATCGAAGTGTCGATGCTCAGAAAACTGCCAAAGCTATGTGGGAACACGTTCATCTCCTTATGGAAGGCACTCAATTGAACAAAGATGATATGGAATCCAAACTCTACATGGAATACACAGACATCACAATTGAACCAGGAGAGTCACTTGAATCCTACTATCATCGTTTCACAAATGTAGTCAATGATCTGGAACGTCACAAAATCACAGTACCGAGGATAGCAGTGAACTCCAAATTCGTCGGCAGTCTTGGTCCTGATTGGCATAAATATGTGACATTTGTTCGTCAAACAAAGAATCTTCATGATGCTCCATATGGTTTGTTGTATGATTTTCTGAAACACCATGAACCTGAAGTGGAAAAAGATAGAGCTCTACGAGGAGGATACACACCAACACCAACACCAAATTATTTGGCTCTCGTAGCTCAATCTCCCTATGCTCCACCACCAATGTCAAATCATGCATATGTTCAAGAGCAGAACTACTTCAGTTATCCACAGTCTTCCACCTCGAACCAAATGGTCCCTTATGATTCATCTCCACAGAATGCTACTACTCAACTTGTTCCATTAAACAACAATGATGCAGTATATTACTCAAATTCCAATGACGATGACGATGATGACTTTAACACGTTGAATCAGGGACTTGCTCTTATTGCTCGTGCTTTTAGCAAATTCTCCAACAAGACAAACAACCGTCAACGTTCATCTTCTAACACAAGGAATCAAGCTGTTGTCAATGATGGAAGAGTGGAAATTCAGAATCGTAGCTATGGTCGATCTGGTTCAGGAAGTTCTTCAGGAAACTTTAGGAATGGTCAGAGGTTTAGTAACAATGCGGGGTTCAAGAACAACTCAGGGTCTTCTCAGCAAAGGTCTGAACCAGTTGCAACTAGGAACTCCAACTCAGGGAATGCAGTGTGGTGCTATAACTGTAATGAACAAGGTCATATAGCAACAGCATGTCCCAAACCGAGAACTCGGGGTAGTAAGTTTCACAAGCAGGCATTACTCATGGCTCTTCAAGATGAAAAAGATGGACATTTCTCTAAACAAGATAACAACTTCATGGCAAATGTGTACAATGATGATGACATGGAAGATCTAGAAGCCAATGCAGTTGTGATGCTTATGGCCAACATGCAAGAACTTAAGCTTAATGATTCAGGTCCAGTGTATGACACTGACGACTTGTCTCAGGTACATGACCTCAATGCATGCTTTATTAATGATATAGTCTTACCTTCTGCCTATGAATCAGATATGGCGCAAGTTGTTCCATCTAAATCATCTTCATCTTCTCAAACAGATGAACAAATAAGCACAGTTGTCATATTTGATGATGACACAGTTGTTTCATTTGATGATCCTATTGAGAATGATAAACATGATCATTTAGAACAACATGAACCATCATCTGATCCAGACCCTGACCTAATATTGTTATCTAAACAACTGGATGCACAACAATTGCAAATCATTAAATGCAACGAGAAAAATAAAGTTTTAAAAGAACAAAATGTGTCACTTGCAAGAGATATTGAGTGTTATAAAATTCAGCTTTCAAATCAGGAAGACAAGATTAAAAATGCAAAAAGTTTTGAAAAAGCTTTTCAAGATTCTTACAACAAAGAACAAGATCTTCAACGTAAAATGCAAGATTTAATTGAGTCAAATGGAAAGTTGATTTCGAAACTCGAAAGTGAAAAGTGTGAATTGAAAATGCAAGCTGAACGTCTTCAAACAGTTCTTTCAAAAACAGAAACAGAATTGTCAAATTGCAAAAAGGAGTTTTGTGAACATAAAATACGAAAAAGGAAGTATATAGATGACTTACTCGGTGATATTGTTGATCTTGAAAAACAACTCAAAGAATTTCGTCACATTGTTTACAAACACGGGAACTCTGTCATAACAATTCAGAAATTTGCTTTAAAACCGAGACCCGATAAAGGATTTGCACTTTGCGATTTCAAATCAATGTTTCTTCACACAGCATTCAAAGAAAATCCTAAGATTTACAGTATAGATCAAATGTTTGATAATACAATTGTGCGTGCTATTGTTTTTGATACTAAGGAAGAAGAAGAACTTGAAGACGAGAGTCGATCAAAAATGAGTTATGTTCAATATTGGACACCATATGACTATTCAAAAGCTCCACCTCTTTCTAAATCTTTTGTTACTCAAAAAGAATTACCTGAGAAATCATGGTTTGTCGAAGAGTCATATGTTTCATCCTCTAATGCGGCCCCTGTCCAAACAGTAGCACAAATAAATGGTCCTTTACCATCATCCGGTGAACTTACACCTTTACCAAAAAGTTGTCGTGTCTTAAACTATTACAAAACTTTTATGGAAGACATCAAAATTTTGGAGGAAACAATTGCACGCAATTCTGAAATAAAAGTTGAAACTTTTCAATCCGCTTATGAGCGAGAAAAGAGAGATATTTTTCAAAAACAAATGCTGCCAATTGTCAAACACCTCCGTCTCTGTGCTACACGTTGGGATCAGGAACTTCAAAACGAGATCAAAAATATGATAAACGTTTTCAACTCAACTGAAAATGAAATTTTGGCTCAAAAGCAAAAAAATCGAGTTTTACAAAAAGATGCTGATCAACTCTTGGAACAAGTTCTCAATGCTGATATTTTGTCTATTATCATGAACGATCTCTATAATTCTGGTACTTCTATGCTTATGGATGATCTTTGTGTTGATAATAACTTGTTGAATGGGGAAATTAAGACACTTAAACTGTAAAATGATAAGCTGAGAATTAAAAATGATGATGTGACAAAACAATTTTCAAAAGAAATTTGTCAACTCAAACAAAGGCTTGAATGGTGTCAAGCTCAAAGTCTTGAAATGGAATTGAAGTTTCAAAGTCAAAATGTTTCAAACTCTTGTCAGATTTGCAAAAACTACGAGTCTTTAAAAAATCTGTGTCTCCGATACGAGAAAGAAATTGTGGATTTAAAAATCGAAAACGCCTACTGGCTACAAAACCGCGATGACATCAGATATTGCAATGGTTTACTTGAGTCTGAAATTCAGGACAAAAATCACATCATCATCGATTTGAAAGAGAAAATTAAGCTACTTCAAAAAGGAAAAATGGTTGACACCACGGTGATAGCACCAGGAATGTATCAATTGAGCAAAACTGCTAAAGAAAATGTCATTCAAAACACTAATGTTGATAACTCCACTTCTACAGGACTAGTCTCCACTAATAGCGTTAGCAGACCCAAGCGAAAAAGTAAAAAGAAGAATAGGATCATGAAACATAAGAGAGGACAACTAGAAGCTCAAGAAGTAGAAGATCAACTTAGGAATTTGAATAAAACTCATGTTGCATCAGATTTAGATTCTAATCTGGCAAATTGTAATCAAAATCTAAATGTAACGAATGATGAACCTTTGAATGTTTTGAATATTAATGCATCTTGTGTGTTTTGTCGTAAAAGCGTATCATCTGGTGATCATACAAAATGTTTAGCTAATTCTCTTCTCAATCGTCATAAGAAACGTAGGACACGCATTCCTTCTAGGCCCACTACTACCTCTAAGTCTAATTTAGGAAAGCCGTCTTCTACGGTTTCTAACAAAGTTGAAGTTACCCCCATAGGTGCCGAGAACAAATCTAGGAATGAGCCAACTACTAGTGCATTTAATATTAAGAAAGCAAAAACTAGTTAGAACTGGCAACGTTGGTTACAATACAAACCAGACTTTAAATGGATTCCTAAATTGTTGAATACATGTGTTTCTAACCAACAGGAACCCGCACTGTCTTTGGGTTCCACCCTTACTTCTGTTCCATCTGTGTCTTCTTCTTGTGATGCAGGTGGTACAGATCGTTCTCTGGATTGTTGATAGCGGATGCACCCGACATATGACAGGCAATCTCAAACTGTTACACAACTTTGTTTCAAAGTTTATTGGTACTGTCAGATTCGGGAATGATCATTACGCTCTAATCATGGGATATGGTGACTATATCAGTGGGAACATTGAAATCAGTCGTGTATATTCTGTGGAAGGCCTTGGACACAACCTTTTCTCTGTTGGTCAATTCTGCGATGAGGATCTAGAAGTTGCATTTCGTGAGAAAACTTGCTTTGTTTGTGACTTACAAGGAAACGATCTAATGTCTGGATCACGTGGCTCCAATCTTTATACAATATCAATGTCAGATATGATTGCAACATCTCCGATATGTCTTCTCTCCAAAGCAGAATCAACTAAATCTTGGTTATGGCACAAACGTCTTTCGCACTTGAATTTCAAAACCATGACTGACCTTGCTCGTTATAAACTTGTTGATGGATTTCCAAGATTCCGCTTTACCAAAGATCACTTATGTCCTGCCTGTGAACAAGGAAAAAGTACTCGTGCTCATTTTCCTAATAAACCTGAGCATAGTACGAATCATGTTCTACAACTGCTTCATATGGATTTGTGAGGACCGATGTGTGTTCAAAGTATCAACGGTAAACGCTACATTCTTGTAATTGTGGATGATTATTCCAGATGGACTTGGGTTTATTTTCTACGAAGTAAAGATCAGGCTCCTTCAATGATCATCACCTTTCTCACTAAAATTCAAGTGCAGCTACGCAACACGGTACGAATCGTCAGAACTGACAATGGAACTGAATTTAAGAATCAGACACTTCGGTCATACTTCGAGAAAGTGGGAATTGAACATCAAACATCTATTCCTAGAAGCCCAGAACATAATGGAGTTGTTGAAAGACGCAACAGGACGTTAGTGGAAGCTGCTAGAACTATGTTGATTAATGCTCAATTACCAGATTACTTGTGGGCGGAAGCTGTTTCAACTGCATGTTATACCCAAAACCGTTGCATGATCACTAAACGTCATCGCAAAACACCTTATCAAATTGTTCACAAAAGGAAACCGAACATCGATTACTTTCATGTATTTGGAGCACTTTGTTATCCGAAAAATGATCGTGATGATTTAGGTAAACTTAAAGCAAAGGCTGACATAGGAGTGTTCGTTGGATACTGTGAAAATTCCAAAGGTTTTCGGATATGGAATCGTCGTACAAGAGAAATTCAAGAAACCATTCACGCTAATTTTGATGAACTCACACAAATGGCTTCTGAGCAACACAGCTTAGGACCCGAATTCAACCGTCTTAACTTTCCGGAATCTTCGGCTGAACCATTGCCACTAAACCGCAAAGAATTAGAAACCTTGTTTGCTCCACTATTTGATGACACAATTGAATACCGTCCTACTGAGGTCTCACCTAATTCCGCTGCTCAACCTGATAACATTCCAGTACCAGACTCACCTCAACAAACCACTACAAGTGTTGAGAGAGACGGTCCTCCAATTGTATCACCATCTACAGCAGAACAAACTGGTTCTAACTCCCGCCATCCAACTGAAGATCCAACACCACAATCAGTTCCACAACCCGCAGAGCATGATCCTGATGCGTTCTTTAATCCGTTTGCACCGGCTCCTACAGTTCCTGATATAGCTGAGTCGTCAACACGCAATTTGGATCCTGCTAACATGCGAGATACTTATCAACTACACCCTTCAACACATAAATGGACTCGAGACCATCCACTAGTTCATATTATTGGCCATCCAGATGCACATGTAATGACAAGACAACGACTTCACACTGATGGAGAAACTTGTATATATGCACTCACAGTTTGTCACGAAGAACCTAAGAACATTAAAGAAGCAATGACTTATGACAACTGGATTGAATCGATGCAAGAGGAATTACAGCAATTCATAAGATTGGAAGTCTGGGAATTAGTTGAAAGACCTGACGGAGTCTTTGTCATAGGGTTAAAATGGATCTGGAAGAATAAGCTTGATGCAGAAGGTACTGTCATACGTAACAAATCACATCTGGTAGCGAAAGGATACTCCCAATTAGAAGGACTTGATTTTGCTGAATCCTTTGCTCCAGTGGCTAGACATGAAGCTGTTCGGATCTTTTTGGCCTATGCTGCACACAGGAACATGGTAGTTTACCAAATGGATGTGAAAACAGCATTTCTTAATGGAGAACTCCATGAAGAAGTTTATGTTAGCCAACCTGAAGGCTTCGTTGATCCTGAGCGTCCTAATCACATTTACCGACTCAAAAAGGCACTCTACGGACTTAAGCAAGCCCCACGGGCGTGGTATGACAAACTGTCCACTTTCTTGCTGGCCAATAAATTTTCTAAAGGATCGGTGGATCCAACACTATTTACAAAAACCTACGGGGAGGACTTACTTGTTGTTCAAATATATGTCGATGACATTATTTTTGCCTCAACAAAAAGAAGTTACTCTAATGATTTTGCAAAATTAATGAAAGATAATTTTGAAATGTCCATGATGGGTGAACTTTCGTTCTTTCTAGGACTACAAGTTCATCAATCACCCCGTGGAATTTTTATAAATCAGTCCAAATATGCTCTTGAAATTTTAAAGAAACATGGAATGATGTCTTGTGATACTTATAATACACCAATGGGCTATACCACAAAACTAGATGTTGATTTACATGGGATTCCAGTTGACCCTACTAAATACCGAAGTATGATTGGGTCCCTCATGTATCTCACAGCTAGTAGACCTGATATAGTATTTGCTGTCTATATGTGCTCTCGCTATCAGTCTAAACCAACTGAAATACACCTCAGTGAGGTCAAAAGAATCCTTCGATACATAAAGGGAACCATTAACTTGGGAATCTGGTATCCGAAGGATTCTGGTTTTGAACTAATTGCTTTTTCAGATGCTGACCATGCAGGATGTTTAGACACACGCAAAAGTACATCTGGTAGATTACAATTTCTCGGAGACAAACTTGTGTCATGGCAATCAAAGAAGCAGGACTGCACATCACTGTCGTCAACAGAATCTGAATATGTAGCCATGTCTGCTTGTTGTGCTCAAGTCATCTGGATGAGATCACAACTTAAGGATTATGGCTACCTATTCAACAAGATTCCTATCTACTGTGATTCCAAAAGTGCAATTGCTATCTCCTGCAACACAGTACATCATTGCAAATCCAAACACATCGATCTCCGATATCACTTCATCAAAGAGCATGTGGAAAAGGGTACCGTTGAACTTTATTTTGTTGGGACTGAGTACCAATTGGCGGACTTACTCACCAAATCCTTAGCACCATCAAGGTTTGCTAGTCTAGTTCACCAAATTGGTATGCGATGTTTGACTCCAGAGGATCTGGAAAAGTTTTTAAAACACAACTGATCGTCAAACATCAAAACTATCCTTGTTAATATTTTTTCTTAAATATAAACCTATCAAAACACAAAAAGATTTTTCGTTTTTCTATTAAAAAAAATGCAAGTATATCACTTCTCGTCAACATTGTGTCATTTATTACAAATGTTGAGGGGGAGATAAGCTCAAAAATGCCTCATTTTTTTTTCCTCCAATGGATATACTTGCATATTTTCTATATGATGCGGTTCTTAGGATAATGTGGAAGTATTAAGTTCATTCCCTCGTCTCATCTCGATTAAAATTTCATTTACAAAAGTGGTTAGGAGTATATCTTTATGTTGCACATGTTTGCCATTTAACTTTAGGACTCAATAAAGTATATCAAAAGTTTAGGGACCAAAAGTGTCTAAAAATTCAAAAGTTTCATAATAACAAAAAACAAACAATCCGGTTTCTTCAAAATATCAAAATTTCTAAAACCCTAAACCCCATTTCGAAATCAACGGACCACATTCAAACGAGCAATCCACGCTTGTAATCTTCAAATTGTAAGTTTCTACGTGATCTCTACTCGATTACAAACAAAGGTTTTCATTTAATTCCAAAACTAATGGTTAGATTTCAAGAATTATCGATTTAAAAACCTAGGGTTTCGTAATTTCGAAATGATACGATTCGTGTTTGGGTGGCTAATTTTTGATAGGGTTTTGTTCTATACCATGTTTCTAACATTCCTATGTCATTTAATCGTTGCCCTATACATGATTGCGTTATTTTCGAAAAATAGGGTTTAGATCGATTTGGGTTCTTTTGATTCTGTGGTTGTTTGCTTTGTATTATTGGTGGGATATGTTTCCATAGTGATAAGCTTCAATCTTATGATGATCTTGTTGATTTATATCTAAATGATGCTTGATTCTCGATAACTTGTATGCCTCGTTCATGGTGAATTTCTATCTATCTGAGTCTAAAAGTGTGGTATGCTGTCATAATGTGCTTTTAACGTGTGTTTGTGATATGCTAGAACCATTGATACTCATTAGACTCAAATTTGTAATGTTATCGAGAACTTGTTCTTGATAGTTATCGAGATCTTAGATAACGAGCATATTGGTTATGTCTAATTGGTGTTTATCAATCGTTATGACAGGCCTGAATCATTGGATACTATTATCGCAAGAGAAACGTACGTTAGACTTCAAATTCGAAAGATTCTTGTATAAGAATTTTTTCGAGAACTCAATCTTTCGCAATCTTGGTGAAATTTTTCGAAATTATTCTCTGACTCATGATTTCGATAATTTTCTATTCAAAACACAGTATTTTTCGAAAATATTGTTTTTCAAAAATACTCTTTGAACATAGATTTCGAAAACACTAGGTCATGATATGATTTCGAAAATTTTTTATCAAGTATTGATTTTTTTCGAAAACGTAAAATCTTTCGCAATCATATATTAGAAAAGATCTCGAAAATCTTACAAATAAGCATGTTCTCGATAACTTATTTATCGAGAACATACTTAGTAACATTTTCCAAATTCTTTCTTAATACATGTTTGCGATAAGAGTGTTACTTATTTTTTTCGAAATCTCACTTAATTGTTAATATGTTTGCGATAAATCGATACAATGTACATTTTTCGAGATAATGGCCTTGTCATTTTTGCATACGTGTGACTTTGTTGTGATTCGTAATTGTTGTATAGTGTGATGTAACAATGAATAGTGTATATCAATTGTGCTTAGATGTGAGACCTTGCATTGTGTGATTGATTTCATGATTCTAAGTGATCAATGTCATATTAATGTTCATCATTCATCTCGTCACATATAACAATTAATCCATGTTGTGCCTTACTATTAATAGGTATTTATCTACAAATCAAACACAAATCATTGCTAACAAGTAACAAATTTGGATGTTTGGTTTATGATGATGCTTTTCAGATTAACATGGCTGAACACAACGAGAACGTCACTGAACAAAGTCAACCATTACTCACCATGGATGACATCACTCCCGATAACTACAATGTCACAATTGGCAACAACAATCCACGAGTTGATTTCGACAAATTGGAAATTACTGAGAACTCGTGCATGATTGTCAAAGATATTCTACTTGCACATCCATGCAAACATCTGCTCATCTGTTCTACTTCAGTTCCTCTGTTCTACCTTCATCAGTTCTGGCTTACGGCTAAGGCAAACTTGGATGATGAATCTTTTACTGTTACATTGGATCGCCAAGTCTACACTGTAGATCACGACGTTCTTCGTACAGCCCTTCTCCTGCCTCAAACTGACAACGAATTTGCTCCTATACTACCTGAACTGGATCTTCTTGATTTCTTCATTGAGTTAGGATATGAAGTTGATGATGACGTACCGCTAGTCAAGCTTTCCCGATTCAATGCCAAGAATATCCCTCAGCCTTGGAGAACATTCTGTCTGTTGGTGGTAAGATCGATATCAGGAAGAAAAAGTGGTCATGAACATCCTAGGTTGAACATTTGCAAACATTCTGGGGAATGGTGACTCTGACACCTATGGACTTTGCAGTTCCTATCATGAATGATATAGTCCACAGTATTCAAACCGAACGTGTGAAGACTATGATACCATTCACAAGATTCACCAAGCTTCTCATAGAACATCTCTGCAAAGACACTCCAGAATTCATCAATAGGATGACTGATCCTAATGAGCCGAAACACCTCTTCGAGGAAGATTTCACCACCTCATTCATCAAGACGACCACTTCCTCTACCAAGATCAAAGGAATGAGGCTTCCCGAATACCTTCTTGATGATAAAATCAAGAAAAGTCTGAACTACAAGCTGTGTGATAATGCTTACAAAGGGGTACAGGAAGAAGCTACTATTCAGACTCATAGCAAAGGCGGTGTAAAGTCTGGGAGTACTACAAGCACCACTGGCTCACCTCATACTAGATCTAAGGCTGCTCCTAAGTCAAAACCCAAGACTTCCACCAAACCTAAACCTACATCCAAACCTAAACCTGCAACCAAGCCAAAACAGAAGGTAACTCCTGAGTACACTC
This sequence comes from Artemisia argyi, assembly GCA_030686995.1. Taxonomy (NCBI): domain Eukaryota; kingdom Viridiplantae; phylum Streptophyta; class Magnoliopsida; order Asterales; family Asteraceae; genus Artemisia; species Artemisia argyi. The sequence goes on from CM060707.1 coordinate 53,855,764, forward strand.
TTCGTGATGAACCTACACCTCCACCTTCTGACACCGAATCCGAGTTCGACACGGAATCTGAAGAAGAAGAACCAGATTATGAACTGAGGGTAAGAGCACCTGACGAAAGATTCCCTACAACTGAGATCGCCATACAACAAAGTCTTGAAACTTATGAAGAAGAGACAAGGAAAAGAAAAGGAATCACTATTAATGAGCATAATGATGATGAAGATGAACCAATCGTTGAACCGTTGGTCGATAAACACAAACTTAAAAGTATAGTTGTCGACACACGAGCTGAAGAAAAGCGACTTCGCAAAGAACAAAGGAAAGCAAGTCTCGAAAGCCGACTTATGTCTCAACCTCCAACACCACCACCTATCAATCAGTCGGAACATGAAGGAGCTACAAGCAGCATGATTCCTCCCATTGTGTCCACAACGATAGAACCAGCTCCATAGCCTGATGACACCGTTAAAGATACAGACAAAACAGGAGATGTCAATATGACAGAGACTGCTAATATAGAGGAGAATGTTGGTGGACAAGAGAACATAGCTACGGATCAGGAACATGAATACCTCATCACTCCAGAGTTTCTTGCACGAGAAGCAGAGGAAGCAGAGGAACGTCGTAGAAAAGAAAACGAAGAGAAGAACGCGTTCGACACCAACATATTTCTTAAGTCATCTTCTCAGCAGACTTCCTCAGCACAACCTCCACCTCCTCAAGACTCTCCACCAAAGGAACCGACTCCTCCTGCTTCTTCTTCAAACTCTCACAACGAGTCATCGTCCAAATCATCACCTGAGCATTCATCTCCCACACCTTCAGAAACCGCATCAAAACAACATTCAATCAATGAACCGAAACAACCAGTTGATCTTCAGGCAACCAACTTACCAACATGGTTACCAGTCTTACCAAACAAGTTGAAGACTTCCAGGAGTCAAAGAAGCTAATCGATAAGTTCTTGAACTCTGATTACACAGGTTTTATCAGGACTACCACACACGATTTTCTCTCTGAAAATCTAGTTGATATGATCACTCCTGAGGTAGCAAACCTTCTTGAACCAATCAAGGACAACTTGGATCACAGAATAAGAAGTGTCACTAGAAAAATGTTGTCAACTACACCATTCACGCTTCACACTGCAAAAGCTTCTTCTGTTGCTCCAACCGTCCCTGAATTATCCTTCAATGAAATGCTTGCCAAACTCTTCGACAATGTTGCCTCCAAAATCACACAGACTGCTGAAGAAAAAGCACTTTATGAGGCTATGGCGGCTTACATTACTAAAGAGTCATGCAAAGATGCAGCTGGAGCCCGGAAAAGGTCAAGAAAAGATGACGACCCTGACCCGAACTCAAAAGGCAAGAAACCTAAGTCTGGAACCGGTCCTTCATCTTCTCTACAACCACGAAAGGACTCCACTCCTCTTGGAAATCAACAACACCCATCAGCTACCGGCCAAGGTCAAGCTGAAGAAGAAGAAACATTCATGGAACCTACAGATGACTACCAGGGTCAACCTGACACCGATTACCGTGCTCCACCTATTCCCGATTCTCATGTTGGACCATCGTCACCATCCAAGGCAAAAGACAAAGATGCTACATCTAAGTCCAAGAAATCAAAGAAGAAAAGACGTCATTCATGGCTCGACAATGATGACACTCCTCAGAATGATTGGCTGACAGAAATGGTTCAAGCTCAACCTCCTCTCGAAGAAGAAGAACCCCTTCCCGGTAACACTCTACAGTTCACCCAAGTCATAATGAAGGATCTTCAGATCAACAAACTTACAAAGACGGAGCTCAGAAGAATCAATAGGGATGCACAAGAATTCCTCAAGAAAAGATCTGGAAACAAAGTGGAATACGAATTTCATTTGCAGAATATAGCCAGTGCAATGTCTGCCAAGTTTGACTGGCTAAATCCTGAAATGAATATCGACCTCAGTTCCAAGAACCATGAAAAGCCTTACTTCACTGACTGGACAAAACCATTACCATTGACAGGGTTTCCAGATAAACCCAAGTTACCCTACAGCTACTTCTTCAACAAAGATCTTCATAACATCCAACTCACCCAAGAGAAACCCAAGAAGAAATATGCTTCATCACTTACAATCTCAGTACCTGCCACTAGATACGAAATTCCTGCTATTGAAGAAACTACTCGTGTTTTCAGCAACTCCATTGTTGCTTACGACAGAGATGCTCTACACGGGATTCAACACTGGCCAGAACGTCGTCGTCTCGGTTATACCAGCAGATTAGAAGAGAAATCATTGGAAAATGTGAAGCAAAAGTCTAAGATCATCGCTATCTTGGAGATTCAAGAGTCACAACGGTTTAACTACATATTCATGCGTGAAATTGTTGTTAAACGACAAGATGAAAAGAAGTACAAGTTCTCCGAAGCAGACTTTCCAGACCTTAATCTCAATGACATCGAAGACATGTATCTCGAAAAGGTTCAAGGAAGAATGCGTGGATTCGATAGAGATGTATAGTACAACTTCATGGCATCACTACTTCTTTACATCCGACGATTGATAGTTCAAGAAAGAGTGGAAGATCTTCAGCTTGGAGTGGAAAGTTACCAACAGAAGATCAATTTGACAAAGCCGCAATTCACATTTGATGGAATCTATCAAACGTCACAGTTTACTCTCAACCAAGATCCTTTTGGTTTCACCTACATCAACAGCAAAAGGCTACAAAGCTTCATGAGGTTCGATGAGGTACACAAATTCTGTGATGTTACACTCAAATCTGTTCGTGATGGGCTTGTCAAAAGGTTGAATGATGATCGCCGAAAGATAGCTAAGGGGGAACAACCTAGATGGAAATCCAGCACAAGAAGACAAGTTCGTAACTTTGTCTTAAAGATTGAAGAAAGGTTATTTCGACGGGAACAGATCAGACGACTGGAAAGCTATATCGGTGTCAGACCATCGTTTCCTATCAGACTCTTCGAAAGACCAGAACCCAAGTTCACTGACTTTGATGCTCCACTTCCTGACGAAGATTAACTTGGTACATTTGGTTATTCTTTTCAATATCAATTGTTTCATTTGATTGAATTATTTGCATAATGGCTTGTGCACGCATTACAGTGCACAACCCGAACTTGTAAAGAAAGGACCCTGAGGTATGCATCAGTGCCTCAATCCTAAATATAAGGAGCGAAGGCTTCTTACTTTTGAGTAGAATTAATCAAACATTTATGATTTTTTCATAATTCTGCTCAAAAGGACAAGTATTTCACCTCAATAAGACCTAATCACTTGTTGAGGGGGAGCACTTGTCACAACAAAACACTTTGCTCTAAATCACAAGTTCTTGGTGAATCTCCCCGTAAGACTCAAAAGGCATATTTTAATCTAAAAGTTTGTCAAAAACATCATTTTTTATATGCTATTTTTGAGGGGGAGAAAATGAAAAAGTGATTAAAATATACGAAGTCAAAGCTTTAAAGTTGTATCATGTGCGAGCTAGACTCAGTATTGACCCAGGAATTGACGAGACAATAAAAGTTAGTAATATCGAAAGGACTTATCCTCGACGGGTAATAACATCAAGTTAGTTACTAGAGCTAGTTGTCACCTAAAAGCTGACAATGGAACTCTTTAACTAGCCACGTAAGCGTGTCTCGAAAAGGATATGTCTTAGTAGAAATGTACCGTCTCGAGAAACTTTCTGTGAACTTGATCAGGCCGGGTAATAACTTCAAGCTAGTCTAACTAGTGATGTAAGCGTGTCTCGAATCGGTCTTGTTCACTGAAAGTGGATCAATTCAAATGATTGCTCCTCCCGCATGTGCAAATTTATTAAAACACTTATGAGCACATGTGCAGTGGGAGCCCTTCAAAAGTGTACACAAAACTCTCAAAGTGTTAAACAAAATATTTGATTAACACAAACACTTTGAGAGATTTTCAATCAGAGGTTTCTTGGCTACTATCGGAGTTATAAGGTGATTAAGATAGGAATATCCGTCCTATGATTCGCCAGAGCCGGAGGGATCTACCCAAGGACATCTCCCATAGTTAGAATTAGAAGTCCTTAGGTATGATACGAAAAAAGGAGAAAAGAATGAAAGGGAAAGAAGGAGTTGAAGAATTAAAAAGAAAAGTAAAGAAAAGGGTGAAAAGAAATAGCCCTCCATATGTTCAACCTTAGGGCAGACACCGGGTTCAATACGTATGCTACTGGTTGTTGCAAAAGACAACACCGGTATTGAAGACAAAGTCGTCATGGACCCAGTGACGCAATGCACTAAACCTTCTTAACCACTCAAGTTCTCTTAAAAGGACTTGTTTCATTCTCACGGGGAACCAGCATAACCTATCGACCTATCTCTTAGAGACGGTTGATATTGAAGCAGGAGACCCCTCCCTAGTCTCCGCATAGGAAACCTAGGTGTGCACTTATAGAGTCCAGAGCCTTGAGATACATCAAAGATCTCTTAGGAACACTTAGTATTTCTACAACTGGTGTTCTACATCAATGGGCATCAGTTGTAAACTATCGAGTCCTTCGCAGATCTTAGCAATCTGCCGAGAACGTTTATGAGAGGATTACATAAGTATTTCTCAATGATTGAACGGAAATCCTGCCAGGGTCAACATCAAACAGCCCTGACAGCAGGTCACTTCGGTAACCTCACAAGGGTTACGCTTAGTGTTTGCGGTGGTTCCATTACGGTCTACAGTCGTGGAGTGATCCCCAGCGACTCACCCAGTCATTGAGCTGCTTAGTAGGTCTAGTAAGCTCCTTCGGGAGTATCTGATATGGGAACGGCCTGGATAAGGATTAGAAGGAGTCTTCACAATATGCTGTTGATGAGCTCTAATTCCTTATCTGTAAGTACCGGTTATTTATTGCTAACTGTTTACTCGCAGGTACCTCACTTCCATGATGGCAGATTCCAACATGCTCATACATACATCTTGAAGTCAAAGAAAGCTCCCCCAAAGATCTTAGCAACACAAAGTTCCAAGAAAGATTCTACGCCAATAAGAAGAATCTACAAAGTATAAAGACAAAGATCTCAATGTATGAAAAGGAACTTCTTGTACGAGAAAGTCTAAGTCCAAAGATGTGTGAGTATGTTGGAATGACGGACAACCACCACAGACACAGGAGTGACGAACGGCAGATTACTTCATAACACAATCACCAAAGAACAAAGACAAAGAGCAAAGTACATCCATTATCATTCAAATCATTTTTGAAGACGTCTAGAGTTTTACATGTCACAAGTGAACGACAAAGATGAAGACGTCAAGCAACCGTGATGACCGACCCTTAGGGGGAGATTGTTGGGATCATAGTTTTCACTATTTTATCAAGTCTCGGTCATTTGTAATAATAGGTTGCTTAAGTTATTATTTACTTACACTTTGTTTAAGTTACAAGTTTACTAGGCTTATGTTAAATAGTCCATGGGCTTGAAGCCCACACGATTTTCATGAATGGAAGGAGAGGGAGTGTTGCCCTAGCTCCTTCCGTATATATAGTAACCTTAGGTCTCATGTAAACTTGGTTGGTTATTTGATTTCTTAAGGAAACTCTTGCACTTATATTTCTCTTATTCATATAATCACCCAAATCTCATTTCTCATCTCATTTCTATTGTTATTATACTTGTGTTTACAAAATGGTGACCTAACAGCATGTTTACAGCAAACCCATACAACAACTGAACTAAATTGACAGTAGAAGACTATCTAAACTAAATTGTAACACAGGCATATTTGCAACAGACATTGAGATTCAATCCTAACTTATATCAGAACACATACATATTTGTAGTAGACACTGAAACTCAATCCCAGCTTATAAACTTACTGTAGCCAAATCTTAAGTGATTCCTATAGTATCAAACAATATGTTACACTTATAATAGTAGAGAAAAGTTAAAATGCTTACTCTTATTTTGGTGTTTACCAATGGACAAATTCCCACCATCCATCTAGTTTGTCTAATAGTGGGGATTAACCTAAGATTTAATATGCCAACCAAAGTCCATTTTTTTTCCTTGTCTTTTTTTCTTTCTTATTTATACATTTATTCGTCCTTTTTTTTTTTAATTCATGTTCTTTTCTTTTTTCACTTTTTTTCCTTCGCTTTCATATGTTTTAGTCTGTTTTCGTCCATTTTCATATGTTTTTATCTAATTTTGTCCGTTTTCATACGTTTTGTCCGTTTTCTTACATTTTCATCTGTTTTCTTTCATTTTCGTCAATTTTTCATATGTTTTTGTCCGTTTTTCATACGTGTTTTTATGTTTTCATACTTTTTCATCCGTTTTCATGCGCATATGTCCGTTTTCTTACGTTTTCATACGTTTCTGAATATCACAAGTAATATGTAGTGATATTCAGAGTATCACTTGTGATTAGGAGTGTCAAACGGGTCGGGTTGACCCGAACCCCGAAAAGGCTTATCAGATCGAGTTTTATCGGGTTCAAAAAGCTTATCGGTTTAATTTGACCCGAACCCGATGTTGTTATAGAGACGGGTTTGGGTTGGATTATTTATCTTACCGGGTCAACCCGATAAGACTCGAAATATAATATATTATTACTTTAGTCAAAATTTAATAGTTCACTTGGGATTTATATTAGTGTGATTTGAAAGTTTTACTAATGGTAATGCTATATTCTTTTGCCTACGTATTGTTACGAGCAACTTGTGCCATCTTTTTTTTTTCTTTCACCTACTGTAGCATTTTGTTTACTTTTCTAGGATGCCTGCACGTTATTTTTGGCCTACTGAAGCGTATTCTACCAATTTTATGCTATGCAAACATTATTGTTTATTACTTGTACAGTTATTGGTATTTTCATTTAAACTACTTAGGCTTTTGTATAGCAGCTTTTGTACTCTATATATATATTTTTTTTTCTTCACATTTGTTTCATATACAACCCAATAACCTGAATCACCCGACCGAAAATAACCCAATCTGATAACAACCCGAACACGATTCCTTATCGGGTCGGGTTGCGGGTCACCTTTCTCTAACAAAAAATCCGAATCAACCAAACCCGATAACACCCCTACTTGCGATATTCTGAATATCACTTATGATATTGTGAATATCACTTGTGATTTTCATGTTACAAAATATTAGTTGAAAATCACTTGTGATATTCATAAATCATTTGTGATATTTAGAATATCACTATCACTTGTGATATATAGAATATCACATGTGATATTCAGAAACGTATGAAAACGTCTCAAAACATTTAAAACGGACAAAAAACGTATGAAAATGGACAAAATCGTAAGAAAACGGACGAATATGTATGAAAACGGACGAAAATATATGAAAGCGTAAAAACACGTTTGAAAACGGATGAAAATGTATGAAAAATGGACAAAAACGAAAGAAAACAGATGAAAATGGACGAAAACGTATGAAAACAAGCGAAAACATAAGAAAACGGACAAAAACGTATGTAAATGTACGAAAACGTATGAAAGCGTAAAAACACGTCTGAAAACGGACAAAAACGTATGAAAAATGGATGAAAACGAAAGAAAACTGATGAAAATGTATGAAAATGAACGAAAACATAAGAAAATGAATGAAAACGTATGAAAACGGACGAAAACTTATGAAAACTGACAAAAACGTATGAAAACGAACGAAAACGTATGAAATCGAGAAAAAAAAAGTGAATTAAAAAAAAGACAAAAAAAATGTGAATAAAAATAAAAAAGACAAAAAGAGAAGCAAAAGAAAAGTATATCGACTTACGTTGACATATTAAATCTTAGGTTAATAATCTAACAATTAAATCAAACTATATGGATGGTGAGGATTTATCATTTGGTATATACATAAATTTGTGAGTAAGCAAAATAAAGCGCCTCGTAATAGTATAAAAAATAAGTTAATACTTGTACGTGCTAAAAAGTCTACCAGCTGTCTACACATTGTGGTGTACTTTTAAATTTTTTCGCACTTCTAACTGGGATTTTTTTTTTTAATACTTATTAAGTGTGTCAAAATGATATTTTTTGTAGTGTTAGACTAGTAAGTTGTGAAAATATATAAATGACCATCTCGATTTTCACACAAAAAGTTAAACAGAAAATTCACACTTAGCCACTGGGTGCAGCGAGCACCTTCACTTCGTCATTTGTAAATGACGCCCACGGGATGCTACATTATTTTAACAAATCTCCACAACTAACCTCCTTACTAATAATTAACTTCAACTTACTCATTTGAGGCCACCAATAACAACTTTATTTTTTTTATTCATTTTATTAAATAAACTAAATTCATTTAATTAAATATAAAAATACAATACAACACAATAAAAAAATACGAAACGTAAAATAACGATACGGTTAAAAATACAATATGAAAAATAACATGATACAAAAAACAAATCATACAACACCGTTAACCATAAATTAGACAAATGGGGTGGTTTCTCAAAACCTCCCACACACAACTCATACACAACTCACACACAACTCATACACACAACAATGTCACACAACACTTCACCGGATAATGAATCTATTTATAACACCCCACCGGAATATCTCTCTTTACGATAATCCCAAATGAAAACGAACTACAAAACACTCCACCTGCATATATGTTTCTTGTATTCCCATATGAGAATCAACTACTAAACACTTCACCGGAAGTTCTCTTTCCACGGGCAAACAATCCATCGGTTGACCTCCAAAACAATCCATTTGGGTTTTTAGATGAATATCTCGACAACTGGAGTAAGATATGAAAGTATTCATAGAGTTTGAACAATACCAAGCACGTGAGGAAGCTGTTTGTAGGGAGCGTGATAGAAGAGAAGCATACCGCTAGGAAATGAGGCTTGACCCTCAGCTATCAGAGACTTCGAGTGAGGAGGAGGGTTGGGTCTCAGATGATTTATTTTATTAATTCATAGTTTATTGTAATTACCGTATCGTAGTTTAATGTTTTAGTTACTATACGTTGTTTAATGTAATTTCAATTCCATGTTTAATGTATTTTTATTTAGATATTTAATGTATTTTCATTTCATACTTTAAAAAACACTACATGTTTTATAAAATATTACAAGTTTATAAAACATTATATTTACAAACCATAAATATAAACACTTAGGAATTAAAAAAAAAATGACAATTGTCAATAAACTTGCCTCGTCGTGCAGACGATGGGATTCAAAGTGGCGAGAAAATATGAAGGGTAGGGTTGCAGTGGCGAGCTCCAACGAGGTGCAATGTTGGACTGGCGAGGTGCTCCAACGAGCTGCACCTAGTGACCTTATAACCGTGGAAAAAATGTATAATTTATACGAAGTTATAAATGTAAAGAATTTTTTACACTCATTTTCCCATACTTCATCAGTTCATCTTGTTAATGTTACAGTAATTTTGGTTTGTATAGTGGTCAACGAAGATTAATTTCCATCGTCATTTTTTTTTGGCGGCTCTTATTTGTTTTTGTGTGGCTTGGTCCTCCCACCATGTGAGAGGTCTGCAAGTGTAACTCATATTGGTGGTTCTTTGGCCGTGGATCTCTATAATAAACATATGTACAATATTTTCCGAAATATAAATGTTGGGCCTTTAATTTTTGCTCATTTTTTTTCTCTTTTTCTTTCTTTAACTTTAACAACGTAATGGTTTATCATTTTTAGTAAAAAGAGTCTTTTATAATTAGAAAGACTTAAAATTCAGATTTTTACTATATAATACTCTATACTACTTGTTGGAATTATAATATCATGACAATCATATAAATAAATCAAACACATCAAGTAAGCATATGCGGAAGCGTTATAACAAGATCATATAAAATGTTATTAATTAATCAATAATAAATAGTAAACATACCTTTGTGATTCTAGCCCGAGCAAGAATCAAATGCAATCTTCAATTCGAGAACCCTAATTAGGGTTTATGTGAATTATAAGAATTACCCCTTACCTCTTTTGTAATTCAATCCAAGAATCAAACAATAGTGTGTTTGAATCGTGTTCTTGTACACACGTACTAATTCAAGTAAAATTTTATGCAAGTAAATTAACCACAAAACCTTTTACCTTATGAAAATCGAAAACCCTTTAGGGTTTGAGGTTTGGATCGATTTAGGGACAAGAGGAGAGAAAGAAAACACCAATTATGTGTGTACAAGTTATGAGAAAACAATATCCCATGAGGTGTTTATATACTAGTGTTTACTTGGAGCTCAAGGCACAAAGGAGGTGGAAACCTCTCCTTGGCTGATTGGTTATGGACTCCCCAAGGGAATTCTGGAACCTTCTATTGTTTTCAATTAATCACAAGTATTACTTTCCTAATCTTCGTCTAACGGTCATTAGTCATTCTCCGTTAAATACTAACGGTCGTTACTAGTTTTGTGTTTATTAATAATTATATATAACATTTATAAATAATTATTCGTTTACTCTTCATACGTAAAGTGTGCAATCCCACGATCTCGAGTTCGATCCTAACACACAATTATTAATTTATGTTCATAAACTAACAGCTCCCACTTGGACATATCTTAATAGTGTGATCGCATCGGTTAGCATCTTGCAACACGCCGATGCCTCTAGTACGATCTCGAGTAAGGCTCCTGGAAAAAACCTTTTAATGATTTCTCATTATTATTATCCTTTTGTTTCTAATAGCACGTTAATAAGGATATGGATTAAAGTCATTCCTTAATTAACCATTATGTTTCTTGTTGTTTGTGATTGAGCAAGATTACCAAATCTTCTGAACATATTCAGGTGAGATCTTGGGTGCGGCCACACATACATCTTACCAACCCTACGAGGGGCCCAGTAGTATTAAACTTCAAAAATAAATTTGAAGGAACAAATTCTATCTTGACTACAAGCAAAACCCATAAACTTTGTAACATTTCCGAAAACAACCCTTATGACTACCAGTTACGTATAGCGTTAAGTTGTTCCACAAAAATGTACTACATTCATGACACTTATCTTGCATCTCAAGTCTGAGGATAACTTCTAATGATTTACTTAATGACAAGATCCATAAAGTATTATCATGTAGTTGGGATAAGTCTTATATTCAGTATCATTGAATATCATCTGAAATGGCATGACTACGCATCAATATACTTTAATTATATTATACCAACCTTCAAATTTGTCTTGATTTAATAATATTCTCATATTATTAACTGACAACGGACAATTTAGAATAACCTTTATTCATGGATTTAAATATACAAATAAAGGATACAATTTATTATAAATTAAACATACCATGTATTTAAATTTATTATAATAATTTGTTAGGAATACGTTTATTCATATGAAGACTCGGTCACCCCGAGTAGTGTTTAGCATGTTGTAGCTCGTAGTATTCATCATATTAGTTAGAACGTAGTTTAGTATTAGTTAGTATTTGTGGAGTCGGGTCGGGTCTTTACCCACTGTCAGCTCACTCCATAGCCCGTTTCAGGGGGCGTTTGTCTGTAAGTATAAATACCCCTTCCCTAACTTGGAAGGGGTTGGACCTTTCATTTGCAATCTAACCTACTACAAGTTTTCTCTCAAGGTTCCACTCCTTTCTCTCTCTAACTTCTCACTAAAAAACTACACATTTAATCATCCTAAACATCATTCCATACATGTTCTTTCATTAGAGTATACTACAATTGGTATCAAGAGCCATGGTTCTATCCCAGGATTAGTGGTATGCTCGAATCTATAGCTTGGAGTGGTGTCTTTGGTTGGTTCGAACCATATTAGTGGTTTTCACACTAGTTGAGTTTCGTTTGATGTTATTCTTGTAGTTTTTCTTGTACTTTCTTGATTAGTTGAGTCATTAGTTCTTAGGTTTGTATTTAGAGTGGTTGAATCTTTCATTTGTTTGGTAAAAAGTGAAATTTGAGGTGTTTTTCTTACCAGCGAGTTGACATGTTTCTTGTAGAGAGTTGACAGTTTTTTTAGCGAGTTGAGAATAGCGGTTTGGTGTTTTGCTATTTTGGGGTATAAAGCCAAATCGCTAGATAGTGACACTTTTGTCTTATTATTCTAGCGAGTTGGTGAGACTAGCGATTTGATACTGCTTAGCGACTTGATCTCATCCAGCGTGTTGAGCTATTTCCAGAAAGTTGATTATTCTAGCGAGTTGTTCCAGTGTGTAACGAGTTAATCAGATTCAGAGGGTTGACAGAGTCAGCGGTTTGAGCAGACTAGCGAGTTGTTCATTTCAACGAGTTGGTGTAGTCAGAGGGTTGCTACGTCTTAGCGTGTTGATCTCTTCTAGCGAGTTAGTGCACTTGTAGCGAGTTGAACTGTTTTTGTGGTGAGTTGATCTACTTTAGAGACTTGGTATGTCTAGCGAGTTGAGGACTTAGCGAGTTGTGTTATTCTTGGCGAATTGGTTCTGTTACATTAGTGAAACTTGTGCGCTGTTGCGACTTAAGTTGTTACAACTATTTCTACAGTAACTTGACGTTGTGGGGCTAATCTTATGACTTGACTTGTTATTTCAACAGTAACTTGACGTTGTGAGGCTAATCTTACGACTTGACTTGTTTTCTGTGGAGCGGTTGTAAGTAGACTTGTTGCAACAAAACACAAAATATACTTGTGTTTGTAACTTAGTACTAGGACTTACTCACTTTCCACAGCATGGCAAGCACTTCCTCTGATGACATTCATGCTGCAGGGTCGGATACTCGTCCTCCAATGCTGGACAGGACCGACTATGAATCATGGGCACAAAGGATTCGTCTATACTGTTTAGGAAAGGAAAACGGGGTTAACATTTTGAAATCCATCGATGAAGGACTTTTTCAAATGGGAGTCACTAGAGACACGATTGATGCTACTGATGACCAACCTGCTGTAGTTGGCCCTAACAGACCTCGCACCTACGATGAGTTATCTGAGGAAGAAAAGAAACGCTATGATGCCGACATCAGAGCATCGAACATTGTCATTCAAGGGCTTCCTAAAGATGTCTACAAACTTATCAACTACAACACAGAAGCCAAAGCAGTTTGGGATAATGTGAAAATGCTTCTTGCAGGGTCTGAGTTAACCAAAGAAGATCGTGAGTCTCAGCTATATGATGAATTTGAGCACTTCAAAATGAATCCAGGTGAAAGCATCACAGACTACTATGTCAGATTTCACAAGCTGGTTAATGATATGAGAATTATCAAGATGACAATGCCCAGCATTCAGCTTAACTCCAAATTCGTGAACAACATGGCACCAGAAAGGGATAGGTTTGTTACAGGTGTTAAACTCAACAAAGGTCTTAGGGACACCAATCATGAACAAATCTATGCATATCTGCAACAACATGAGAAGCATGCTGCTTATGATCGGTTAATACGGGAAAAACTCAATCCTTCAACTTCAAATGACTCTCTTCATCTCAAATGTTCAGTAGCTTAATCAATCATCAATTGATCCACCTCAACCACAACATCCTTCATCCAGATCTACTAATCAAGCATCAGCCCCTTCACCATCTGCCTTAAACACCCATCTGGACTCTGGGTATTCCCACACTGACATGATGATTGATAATCTTTCCAACCAAGTTTCATTGCTGGTTCAACAATTCAGGGCTGCTCTTCCATCTACTAATAACCAATTTTGGACTTCATCCAATCCTCGTAATCAGGCCGTCATAGAGGATGGTAGAGTTGTGGTACAAAATGTGCAAGGAAGACAGAATTTGAATCAAAGAAATGCTGGTATTGGGAATGGGACTTATAGAGTCGGTAAGGCTCTTCAAGGACAAGCCAGGCAACCTAAATGCTACAACTGTGGAGGAATGGGTCACATAGCTAGGAATTGCACTCAACCAAAGCGTCCACAAAACTCAGAATACTTCAAAGACAAGATGTTGCTAATGCAGGCACAAGAAAATGGGACTGTTTTGGATGAAGAAGCCTTACTCTTTCTGGCTGGTGATGACGGGAATACATTTGATGCTGATGTAGATGATCAACCGGTTCAAGATTTAGCACTCAATGACCCGAATATCTTCCAAGTTGAAGACTGTGATGCATTTGACTCTGATGTTGATGACGAACCCACTGCTCAAACCATCTTCATGGCTAATCTGTCTGCAGCTGTTTCCTCTCCACAGCAGTCTGGCTCTTCCATCGCATCTGCCATCTCTGAGGTACCAACTTCACATAACCAAAATAACTCTACCATTCCACAGAGGGTGTGTGAACTTGTACAACTCAAGGATATTGACAACACAAATACCATTGATATGGGAAATACCAATATTATCCCATATGAAAGGTATTTGAAAGTCAATGGACTGCCAGTTGTACCAAGTGATGCACCGTCTGTTGATTTTCGTGAACATGAGCACACTATGTATAACCCTGATGATTCCTTGCTCACTAGATTTAACATCCTTAGGGATCAGGTGACTATATACGAACAACGGGCTAAATTTGAGCTTAATGAACGTGAGCAGAAAATGGAATGGCAAATGCGTGCTTACATATCTGAAAATAATTCCAAACAAGAAACATTGAAAAGGGAATTAATGTCTTTCAAAAACCAATTGGATCAAACTGTTAAACAAAAACAGGAAATTCAAAAGGGGTTAACCTCGCTCAAACATGATTACAAAGACAAAGAAACAAAACTTTTAAATGATTTTTCTAATCTTAAAATGTTGAAAAATAAACTGGAAGAAAAGTTGTACACGCAAGGCCAAACCATCCAATCTGCTCAAATGATGCAGAATCATAGGAAATTAATAGATGAGTTTAGTGAACAGGATGCCTCTAAACCTAAGGCCAACTTCCTTAGAAATGGTATAGGTGCTCAACCCGCATTATATGATGCAAACATTATGTTTGAGCCTGATCATGCCCCTCCTGATATGAGATCCTATTACGAGATTGATGAAGTGGAAGATAGAACTAGAGGAAAACTAGCTGAGCAATTAAAGGATCCCGTGTGTATTGCTAATAATATTGTCTTTCACTACGATTATATTGATGACAATCATTCAGCTATTTTTGTCCCTCAAAAGAAAATCGTTCCTGAGAAAGTGTTTTGGAATATTGACATTGAGAAAATGAAAGCTGAAAGACTTGTGGGTAACACACGAACTATTTTTAGGATTGCTGATCCAACCATTTATCCTCTGAACACGCCCATGCACCTTCTACCATTTACTCTTCCCACACAGTGTAATACTCTTATTGGATTATATGTACTAGGTCAAATGTTTAATGATTTTGAGAAAACATGTAAAAAGAGAATTACACCAATTGGGATTACTGAAAGGGAAAGGGGATTCGAACAAACAAAACGGTGTTACCTAACTGAAGTCATGCCATTTTTCAATCTTCTTAAAGAACACTTTGAGGGCCTTAAAAAGACAATAAATAATGATGCAACTGATATAAAAAAGATCTTCAAAGATGTGGAAAGTGATGGTAAACAATTGGCAATTGATCTCAAATATAGTGAAATTGACAGGAAAAACATTCTCATTATGAATGAAAACTTGATTGCTAATTGCATTGCTCAAGATGTTTTCGACACTGTCACCGACTCTGCATTATCTGCTCGACAATTTCATGAAATGTCGGTTACTTTGAATGTCTTTCAGAATCGTGTGATTGAGCTTGAGGGGGAGAATTTGAAATTACATAAAAAAAATTCAAAACAACGACCATGATAACATGGTCAGGCATTTCTCAAAACTAGAAGTTGATAATCTTAACTTACGACTACAATATCAACATCTAGAAGAAAGCATAAAAATCTCAAATGCCAAGACATCTTTGGATGCTCCTGAATTTGACATATGTTTTGAATTATCCAAAAAGGATGAAGTAATACAAGCTCACTCAAACATGATTCGGAAATTGAGGGCCCAAATTGCACAATTAAAGTCTAACATGGGCAGTGTGACCAATACCAGTTACCAAATGTCACTAGATTCTCAAAACTTCCAGAAACAAGACATCATTAACGTATTACAACATGAAAATGAGTGGCTTCGTGCTGAAATGTCAAACGCTAAACAACGTTACAAAGAGTTATTTGAGTCTATTAAAATAACACGTGACCAAAACAATGAAAGAGTCACTTCTTTGTTAAATGAAATTGAGAATCTAAAGACCATGGTGAAAGGTAAAATGCCCGTCGTTTCATGTGACCATGCGATTTCTAATGTTCATGCTTGTAAGAAATATGCGTGCGATGCTTTGAATGTTTCTCTTCCCCTTAGGAACAATAAGTTAGTTCATAGTAACTATCTTAGATATCTTAAGGATTGCCTGGTCATACTTAGAGAAACCATTGAAGATGATAGGATACCTAAACCACTAGATGATGTTATTGTTGGTGCATGCTTCCTCACTAATAGAGCCCAGAAATTATTAGAATACGCTATAGGATCATGCCCCAAGAATGATAACAAGTCGGATAGGTCGTTTGCGTCGCACTCTAACGTTGGCAACAAACATGTTACATTTGATTATCTCCAAACAATGACACAATCCACCACCATGATCACCGGTAAACAAGTAGCAATTAAGCATACTAATGTTCCCGTCATTGCTTCTGCAGGAGTAAACGGTGTGTCTAAAGCTAGCAAGTCACAGCCTAGGTGCAATACAAAGAATGATAGGACTTTGCCAGCTAAGAGTGCATTTATGAAGGAAGTAGAAGAACCCTCTAGGAACAATGAAGTTATGATTAATGAAAGGAATCGAGTTGACTCAAACATTTGTGTTAACAATGATGTAATTAATTCGAATTCTGGTGCTATTTTTAAGACTTGTAACGAATGTTTATTTTTTGGTAATCATGATGCTTGTGTTGTGTCCTTCTTAAAATCCACTATGCAATCTCCGGTTATGAATGTTTAAAGTGCTAAAAGGGTTAGGCAAGTCTGGAATAAAACAGGAAAGGTGTTCACTAATGTTGGTTATCAATGGAGGCCTACTGGAAGGAAATTCACCCTAGGAGAAAAGTGCCCATTAACTAGGATCACTAACTCCAAAATTGTTCCAATTAAGAAATGGAGACCTATGGGTATAAGGTTCTCAGTAGAAGCACTTAGTACCACTCCTAAGTCTAGTGCATCAAACTGTAAAAATTCTAGCAGTATCTCCGTGACTTATGATAATCCAATATTTGTGTGTGCTAACCAAACGGACCCCAACTGTTTGTGGGGCTCCAGCCTTTTTAGTTATCCACCATTGTCTAGTTTCAAATGCAGGTCGTACAAATCGTCCTTTGGTATTTGGACTCAGGCTGCTCAAAACATATGACTGGAGATCGCTCGCGGCTCAAGAATTTCGTGGAAAAGTTCATTGGTACGGTCAGATTCGGGAACGACCATTTTGGAGCTATAATGGGTTATGGTGATTACGTATTTGGAGACAGTGTGATATCCAGAGTATACTATGTGGAGGGACTTGGACATAATCTATTTTCTGTTGGTTAATTCTGTGACTCTGGTCTTGAAGTTGTCTTCAGAAAACACACATGTTTTGTTAGAGAATTAGATGGTGTAGATCTTCTCAAAGGGAGTCGGGGCACAAATCTTTATACCATCTCTATTGAAGACATGTTGCGGTCCTCTCCAATTTTCTTGCTTTCAAAAGCCTCTAAGAACAAATCATGGTTGTGGCATCGTCGTTTAAACCATTTGAACTTCAGTACCATCAATGAGCTCACACGTAAGGATCTTGTTCGAGGCTTGCCCAGACTTAAGTATGAAAAGGATCATCTATGCTCCGCATGTCAAATGGGCAAGAGCAAAAAGTACACCCATAAACCCAAAACTGTCAATTCCATTATGGAAGTCCTACATACTCTTCACATGGATCTTTGTGGACCAATGAGGGTTCAAAGTATCAACGGAAAGAAATATGTGCTAGTTATTGTTGATGATTACTCTCGCATCACATGGGTAAAGTTCTTACGATCAAAGGATGAAACTCCGGAGATCATCATCAAACTCATCAGGCAATTGCAAGTTCAACTCAACAAAACAGTTAGGTTCATTCGCACTGACAATGGAACGGAGTTCGTGAAAAAACAACTTACTCAATTTTATGAAGGTGTCAGCATTAGTCATCCAAAGAGCATTCCACGTACTCCTCAACAAAATGGAGTTGTTGAAAGGCGTAACCGCACCTTGGTTGAAGCTGCTAGGACTATGCTCATCTTCTCCAAAGCTCCTATGTTCCTTTGGGCCGAGGCTATTACAACTGCATGTTACACACAGAACTGATCCTTGATACATCCTCTCCACTGCAAGACTCCATATGAACTGGTTCATGGCAGAAAACTAGACCTTTCGTTTCTTCGAGTATTTGGCGCATTGTGCTATCCAACAAATGACAGTGAAGATCTTGGGAAACTCAAGGCCAAGGCCGAGATTGGTTTCTTCGTTGGTTATGCTCCAGAACGAAAGGGGTACCGAATCTACAACAAACGTACCAGAGACATAATGGAAACAATCCACGTTACATTCGATGAGCTGACTGAGCAACCAGCTCCTGGACAATCAAGTTCTTGACCCGTATCTAACCTTTTGTCTCCTGGACCTATAAGCTTCAGGCTTGTACAGACTCCCACTCCTGCTAGTCCTTTTGTACCTCCTACAAGTGAAGATTGGAAGAAACTGTTTGACCCAATGTTTGATGAATACTTTGAACCTCAAAACGTGGCTACTCTAGAAGCTCCGGTCATTCCACAACCAGCTGGTGTAGCTAATGTCCCACATGTTAATGCTGGGCCATCCACTTCGTTGTCATGGGATCCAGAAGCCCCCACCATCAGTCATTCAGTTACCACATCTAATGTTCAATCTTCATCTGTACACCGAGTAGCGGCTGTGGATAATTTGTTTGAAGTAAATCCTTTCGCTCCACCTGATGATGAGCCGTTTGTTAACATCTTTGCTCCTGAATCCTCTAATGATGCAACATCCTCAGATGAATCTAACACGGCTACCTCAATTCCCTATCCTCAACCCCATGAACATCTTAGGAAATGGACAAATGATCACTCGATTAACAACATTATTGGAAACCCATCTCGTCCGGTATCAACCTGTAAGCAACTTGCAACCGACGCCTTGTGGTGTTTCTTCAATTTTGTCCTCTCCAAAGCTGAGCCAAAGGATTTCAAGGATGCAATGTCTAAACACTCATGGTTCACTGCTGTGGTGGACGAGATTCATGAGTTCGATCGACTTGAAGTGTGGGAATTAGTACCGCCTCCCGATTGTGCTATGATCATTGCCCTCAAATGGATATTTAAAGTAAAACTTGATGAGCATGAAGATGTATTGAAGAACAAGGCAAGGCTTGTAGCAAAAGGATATCGTCAAGAAGAAGGAATAGACTTTGAAGAATCCTTCGCGCCTGTTGCTAGAATTGAAGCCATAAGAATATTTCTCACAAATGCTGCAAGTCAGAATATTGTAGTATATCAAATGGACTTTAAGACTACATTCTTAAATGGCAATCTAAAAGAGGTGGTGTATGTGAGCCAACCTGAAGGATTCGTGGATCCAGAATGTCCTAACCATGTTTATCGTTTGAAGAAGGCTCTTTATGGGCTTAAGCAAGCTCCTAGGGCGTGGTATGATACCTTGTCAAAATTCCTTCTTGCTAACAAGTTTTCCAAAGGTGCTGTTGATCCTACACTCTTTACCAGAAAAACGGGCAAAAACTATCTTCATGTACAAATCTATGTTGATGATATCATATTTGCCTCCTCTGATCCCAAGGAGTGTGATCGTTTTTCCCAAGAGATGAGTTCTGAGTTCCAGATGTCCATGATGGGTCAAATGTCTTTTTTTCTAGGCTTGCAAATATCTCAAAACCCCAATGACATCTTCATTAATCAATCCAAATATGCTAATGAAATTTTGAAGAAATTTGGATTCGAATCCTGTGACTCAGTTGATACTCCCATGATTGAAAGATCAAAACTAGATGAAGATGATGTTGGGATCCCGGTCGACCAAACCAAGTATCGAAGCATGATTGGTTCCTTAATGTATCTCACTGCTAGCAAACCGGATCTTCTGTTTGCAGTTTGCATGTGTGCTCGGTATCAATCCAAAACTACCAAGAAACACTTGGAAGCTGTCAAGAGGGTCTTTCGGTATCTTAAAGGAACAATCCACATGGGTCTATGGTATCCCAAGGACACTTCTATGGCACTCACAGCCTATTCCGATGCTGACCATGCAGGATGTCAAGATACTCGTCGAAGTACATCTGGGGTGCTCAGTTCTTGGGTAATAAGCTGGTTAGTTGGTCTTCAAAGAAACAAATGAGTACATCGATCTCCTCCACAGAGGCTGAATACATTGCTATGTCCTCGTGCTGTGCTCAGATTCTGTTGGGAATTATACTAACAGTTACCACGGCTAGTGAAGATATTACAACTGCTGAAGAATGCACTTGCAGTAGAAACACATTACCACTGCTGTTAGGATAATTGTTAGGAAACGTGTAAAGATAATTATAGAATAGATTTTGTGTATACCACTGCTGTTAGGATAATTGTTAGGAAACGTATAAAGATAATTATCGAATAGATTTTGTGTATATCTTATTCTATTAGAGTTATACTTATCTTGTAGAAGAGGACTCCTTGTGCTATAAAAGGAGGTCCTAGGTTAAAGTTAGATATACGTTTTTCTAGAGCTTCAAGGTGTAACCCTAGTGATACTAAGATCACTCGTATTATTATTATTAATAATATTGGAGCTAACCGTTTGATATATATATATATATATATATATATATATATATATATATATATATATATATTGTTCTCTTTCATATACAACTGTTTTCATTCACAATATACTTCTAAGTATTATTAAGTAGATTCTGCATACTTAGTGATATAACTCAAAGAATCAATCTAACACAATTTAAGGTGTTTAGATCCATCAAGTGGTATCAGAGCCAGGCTTTGATACTTTGATTTAGAAGACCCCAAGTACACTCAGAAGAATCAATGGAGACAGAAACTAGTCAATCAAACATTGCTGCTAAGCTTCCCAAGCTTAAGTTGAATGACTATGAGATGTGGAGGCTAATGACCGAACAATTCTTTATGGTACAAGACTATACACTCTGGGAGATCATTATGTTTGGTAATTCCTTCAAACCTGGTACTACCTCAGAGATGGTTGGTGGCAAGGAAGTAGTAAAGGTTAACACTGGACCTGTCACAAATGATGAAAGACTTCAGATGAAGAATGATCTGAAGGCCAGAGGTTTGCTGCTGATGACCCTTCCCAGAGATCAAGTTCTAGCATTCAACAAGTACAAGACTGCACAGACTCTTTTTGAGGAGATCTGTAATGTTTTTGGTGGTAATGATTCCACCAAGAAGACTCAGAAGACCCTGCTGAAAAAGACTTATGAAAACTTTGGTTCAACAAGTAATGAATCTATTGATAGCATCTTCACAAGGCTACAAAAGATTGTTACTCAACTCACTATTTTTGGAATTGAGGTGGAAAGGGAAGACCTCAATCTAAAGTTCTTAAGAAGTTTACCCTCTGAGTTTGGAACCAATGTTGCAGTGTGGGAAGACAAGCCAGATTTGGAGACGATGAAGCTTAATGATTTGTACAATAACTTCAAGGTTATTGAACAAAGATTAAAGAAAGCTGGCAAACTAAGTACAGGTTCAGGAAGCGTAGCACTCATATCATCATCTGTTGATGATAGTTCAGACGGAGAAAGTGATAGTGATGATGATGATGCTAACATTGTTGTTTCCACTGGTAGTGGAGGTGTTTCCACTGCTAGTTCAAAAAGACAGATTGCTGGTCTTAGTGATTCTACCTTTTATGCCTTTTTGTCAAGTCAGATGGGTGGTTCAATTCTCAATCATGAGGATTTTGATCAAATTGATGAGGATGACATGGAGGAGATGGACATTAAATGGCAGGTTGCATTACTAAGCTTAAAGGCAAAGAAGTTTTGGAAGAAGACTGGAAGGAAGATCACCATAAATGGCAATGAGACAGTAGGTTTTGACAAAAAGAAGGTGGAGCGCTACAATTGTCATAAGAAGGGGCACTTTGCCAGGGAATGCAGGAAACCAAGGAAACCTGACAACAGGTCAACTTGGTATAAGCAGGACAAGAAAAAAGAACCTACAAGTGAAGAGCCAAAGGTGCTATTGGCTATTGATGGAGTGAGCTATGATTGGAGCTTTATGGCTGAGGATGAAGAAGATGATTCAGAGTCTGCAATGCTTGCTACTGAGCTTGTACTAATGGCTTTTTCTGACTCTGAGGTACAAATTAATAATGCTTGTTCTAAAACTTGTAAGGCCTTAAAAGAGTATGAGAAAATTAAAGCACAATATGATGAACAATTGCTAGTGTTAAGTCATACTAATTATAACTTAGCAAATCATAAAAGAGGTCTTGGTGTTTTAGAAACTCAATTATAGCATTATAGAGCAAATGAATCTAAGTTCAATGATGATATTGCTGTTTTAAAAAGAGACTTAGATTATCAGGTTGCTGTGAACAAGGTTCTTAGGGAAGAGCTAGAAAAGGTTAAAAGGGCTAATGAGAATATACAGATAACTTGTAATACACTAGATCACCAATCCAAGTGTATTGACAAATTTTGGGAAGCCCAAGTTGTGAACAAAGCCAAATCAGGAGTTGGATACAAATCTGTTCCACCACCTCTAAGAGGTGTTCCATCACCTCCTGGCATTGACTTAGCTCACATAGGTTTAGAAGAATTCCAGGAACCAACCATAACCTATGGACCAAAATTTGTTAAAGAAGTTGTTATTGAAAAGGTTCAGGTTGAGGTTGATACATTTGATAGTGCTAGTGACTCATCTCTTAAAGATGAAAGTTTAAGTATTTAGTCTAAAACTAGTGTTCCTGAGAATGTACATGTGGATGTTAAAAAGAGTGTTCCTGAAGTTGTCAAAGAGAAGCCTAGGTCACAACCTAATTTCACTAGGCCCACTTCTAGATATGCAGAGATGTACAGAAGTAGGTCAACAACTCCTATGGGGAATATGAGGAGTTGGAATCATGTTAAATCTAGGAAATTTGGTAGTGACTTTGTGTTTAACAACAAACCCTGTCATATATGTGGTAGCTTTGATCATCTTTCTTATAATTGTAACTATCACATGGGAAGAAGGGAAGTGTTTGGAAATACTAGGGTGAATGGATATAATACTAATAACTTTACTCACCCAAATCCACTTAGCAAGATGATTCTCAAGTCTGTTTTACTTAACACTGGCATCAAACCTATTTCCACTGCTAAATCAACAGTTGCTACTGCCAAATAAAAACAGAGTTTACCCTAAGTCCCTTGTTACTACTTATGTTAAATCTTCACAAACAGGGAAAAAGACCTATTTTGAAAAGAATGTTTACAATAATCACAAGTGGGTACCCAAAATTTCAAAACTAGCAGTTTCCACTGCTAAGCCAGCAGTTACCACTGCAAGGCCAAAAGTTTCCACTAGTGGTTCTGTGAACAATAAGAGGGTAAATATGGGAAATGATGTTAAGGCCTCAGCACGTTGGGAATGGAAACCAAAAGGAACTATCACCTCAAACAATCCCAATGGTGTATCAATGACCTTTGACAGATACAATTATATTGATACACGAGGCAGATCCAAGTCATTTGTGGCTTGGGTCCCCAAAAGGAACTAATTCCTTTATTTTGTGTGCCGGAACATTCAAAGCCAAAAGACGATCAAGGATACTCAGACAGTGGATGTTCCAGGCACATGACTGGCAACAAGTTCTATCTTTCAGATTTCAAACATTATGATGGATAATTTGTCAGCTTTGGAGGAGGTATTGGTGGCAAAGTTTCTGGCAAAGGAAAAATCAAGGCTGGAAACTTGGACTTTGAGAATGTGTACTATGTGAAAGAACTCAAGTACAACCTTTTTAGTGTGTCACAGATGTGTGACAAGAAGCATAGAGTTCTATTCACAGAAGATGAATGCTATATCTTATCTAAGGATTATAAGCTCCCTAATGAAAGTGATATTTTGCTTAAAATCCCTAGAAAAGGCAACCTATATAGCATTGACATGAAGAACATAGTGTCAAACAATGATGTTACTTGCTTGCTTGCAAAAGCCACTTTGGATGAATCCATGCTTTGGCACAGAAGACTTGGTCATGTAAATTTCAAGACCATTAACAAGATTGTGAAAGATGGTCTAGTCAGAGGTTTACCAGAGAAAAGATTTGAAAATGACCAAACATGTGTTGTTTAACAACCCCATTTTAGGAACGCAGCGGAATACAACATGGGGTGCTATTTGGTCACATTGTACAAATATAGTAACAACTTCAAAACAAGTTATTTTTAATAAAAGTTTAAACTTCATAAGTTATCAAAGTTACATAAGAGGTCCCAAAAGATTACATAGTTTAAAAGTACATAATGATGATAAAAGTTTTAGTCACTTATTAAGTGAAAAGTTTTATTAAAGCATGAGCCATCTTGATGATATTCATTTCTTGCGCCGCTCATCCAAGCCGAAAGTCACTTACAGACCTGAGATAAAACATGCTAAAAGTCAACACAAAGGTTGAGTGAATTCATAGAGTTTAATAAGTAATCAGTTGAATACAAGATAATTCAGTTTAAAATACGATGGGCAACGTTGTTATACGCCCATAATTAAGTTGACATGTAACAAATACATGTCGGGGGAAAAAAAAAAAGAGATTTACAGCATTGAGCTCACGAAACCGAACCTTGACTATGTCTAAATGATGCCCCGCACAAGGGTAATCTTGCCAATTACCCTAAATTCTCAATATTATATGTCCGTTTGACCCACAGATGTCAAATGAGCGCTACTCACCCAGACAGGCTTGTCAACACAAATATGCATATTTATAATACCAGCGTTCACACAAAATTAACGGTTCATGATGGGGACTTAAGCAAGAATACTCAATGTCAGATGTCCATAAATCATATAATCGGGTCTAGCATACCAAAAGCTACTTGTATTCAGTTTGTAAAACTAGCATGTATCCCCCTCGCGAGGTTTATAAAACATTTAAATGAGTAAAGGCGAGGCTATGAACTCATCGTGAATAAAGGAGGTAATATGAAACGAGCAAGTGATGAAAAGTAGCCGCAAAGCTTCTACGATGAACCTAAATAGATATACGCTTGTCTTAGGTTTTTGAAAATAAACATTGATGCAACTTTGCTATATATAAAAATTATTATCTTACTTACGCTTGGTACATAATTCCCTAGTATATCACAAGTTTTAGTTCGGTATTTTAAAAGTTATTTATATGTATGAACTTTATATCTTATGAAGTTTTAAAGAAAATTTTCTTATGTTTGTCTCTAAGTCCCACTAGATATATAAAGATTTTAAATATATCAAGTGTTTGATAATAAAGTTTGAAGGATATAAGTACATGAGTTTGTAAATCCTTTTTATACTTTTAAGGTCAAGGCTGTCAAAAATTTTATAACTTGTACATCTTAGAAAATCCGTTACTATTAAACCGTATGTCAAAAAATTAAGTTTCTTATATCCCCGGAAAGGTATTTGTCTGTACTAACAAGTTTTGTGGGTCCACTAGACCAAAAATTACTTAACAGTAGAAAAATAATCCATTTACCCATAGTATTCAGCCCAACAGTTTTCAATATCACAACAGTCCTACGAAAAATGCGATATCTAAAGTTCTACAAGTCCAATTAATTCCCCGTTTGCGGCCATGTTTAAGTTAAGATGTTACCTACATTTCATAAAACTGGGCCAAGTAGTGAAAATGAACATATCACTGAGATTTTTACCATTTAAATCTGTAACTCAGAATCTGGCATGTTTCACGAAAATATTTCTAGTTTAATCATCGTAATGAGTTATTCGATGAAATACCCGTCAAAATGACCACAAGACATAGGGCTACAACTAAATATTTTTAGTTTAGGTCCAATGTTTACTGATTAAATCCGTTGATTCCGTTTTTACCCCTGAATCAGATTCACAGTCTGCATGTCTAGTCCTTTAGGGTTTTTAGTGTTTCCTAACTATGTACCAAGCCTAATTAAGCATAATAATTTATATAATGCTTAAATACATCAAGATATATAATATATTTACAGGAATGAAAATAAAATGAGAGTGATTGGTTTCCTTACAATGGTTGATGAACAAGAAAAATTACAAGAAACAAGGAACAAAGAACTTTCAAAGTCACCAACAAGTAACCCTTGCACCCTTTCTTCAACACTTTTACCCAAGACTTATACCCTTGATTTACCCTTGAAAATATCTTAAAATCATAGCCCCTAAACCATCTTGATCAAAACTTGGAACAACTTCCCAAAGAAATCAAGAAATGATGAGATTTGATGATGTTTTGAGTGTAATAAACCAAGAACAAGACTAGGCCTTCAATATCTTTAATCAAAGATCAATATATTAGTAAAATGATTGATGAAATATCTTTATTTTTACTGTTTTGGGTCGTTGGTGTCAAGAGAAGGAGAGATAAGTTAGTGGTGATGGTGATATAAACAAGAAAAATGAGGATTTGTGTGTATTATATAGTATGTATGCATGCAAAAAGGGTCTAACCAAGTGTCAAGGTAAGACACCCCACAAATACACATGTATTGGCTATTTTATTTCGTGTTTTTGGTGGGTGGGGGGTTGAGTGGGTTTATTTTGTATAAAAACTTGAGCTACGAAGTGTAGTTTGATCCCGGTAATTGAAAACGTGCAGTTTTTAAGACGCGAAACGTAAAAACAGTAAGTAATAAAATGTGAAACTTATAAAAATGATAAAACTTTTTATCATATCATATTAGACTATTTTAGAGGTGTTGAGGTTGACGGAGGGTTTAAATGTTGTTAAAACTTTAACCGTGAGTCGAAAACACGTTTGGTGACACCGGTTCTTGATAAAAGCGACGTAAGCTATAAAAATGACACGACAAGTATAAAACTCATTTGTAAGCATGAAATAGTATAAAATTTCATAAAATGTGTAAATTATCAGTCTAGGGTTGGTTCACTTTGTTAAAACCTTAAAACATAAATTTAAATAAATCGCGTAAAACGTAAAAGGTGCAAGGTTTACGTAAAAATGGAAAAAGTGAAAAGTGACTTTTAAAATTAGATTGTAAGGAAACAAAAATGCATAGAAAGTGTAGAGTGGGTATAGTATAGTCGCGGTTGAATGAATTGGACGTGTTATGACGTACGCAGATAACTTCCGACGAAGTTAATTATTTAAAAATAAAATAGTTAGATAATAAACTATTAAAATAAATGACATGAAATTTTAGAAATGTCACAGGACGTACCCCTTAAGAGAGCGCCGTCCCGGAGCTCAACTCGCTTTATCTGTAGACGGCTTACTTGCAAAAAGATGAGGATTTGTTTAGTTGTTTTGCTCGATCGTATGAATGCCGCTGAATTGTTACTTACATAAAAGTTTTGTGATTCTCGAAGATCAAGTAGAAGATCAATTAGACATAACCCACATATAACTATTCTCAGTATTTGAAAAATCTAAGTCGAACATAGGTAGTCAGACTATGTTCCACTGTCCCAAGGTTAAATATAGGTGACTAGACTATATTTAATCGAGGTTCGATAAAATTTTCAAATACTTAACTTAGTTATACTCATGATATGTCCATTGTTGGACAAGCTTGGAGTTTTCATAAATATCTTATATAGAAAGAGTGATATAAGTTTGTACATACGAAAGAATCAATCATAAGTAAGTAGTATGAGTGTATAACATGAGCGAATAAGGCAAATATGCGCAGAAAAAGATGTTTTAAGCAGTTCAAAAACAGCTCACACCGGGCCAGAATCACGGACCTTTAACAATGAAGGATTCAAAAGAGAACTTGATGAATGTAGAGAAAGTTACTGAACTTCAGCTTTTGAAAGATGAATCCGTTTATAAGAATTATAGAAGAATGACGAACGATAACATAATAACAAAATAGTTATGATTTGCAAGAAGATGTCTAAATGATTTATAGGGTGGTGAAAATTTTGGTATAAGGTAAATGACAGAGCGATTTGTAAGATGATAACAAATAGTTTATTCGGAACTAGTCAAAACAGTTTATGTAACGGTAGTAAATTAGTGATTTAGTTTATAAGATGGTGGTGAAGTAGTTTGTAAGAGAGTGGCAAGGAGTGTATTAATATTGTAGTGAAAATGGTTTAGAAGATAGTAGTAAAATAGTTTTACAAGGTAATTGACCAAATGATTTGTAAAGAGGTGACAAAAAGTTAATTTTGAACTAGTTAGAGCAGTTTATAAAATAGTAGTGAATAAGGTTATTAGTTTATAAGGTAATAATGGGATAATTCTTTGGGGAATAGTAAATCCATTTGTAATATAATGAAAGATAGTTTATATGACAATAAATGAGTTGTTTATAACATGGTAGTGAAATTTCCAAGGTAAGTAAATAGAATATGACGGGTTTCAGATAAAATACCGTTGTGTAAGGTCATGAAAAGATTTTAAAGATCATAGCATTACTCACGATTTTTTTTTTAATTTATTTATTTATTTTTTTTTTATTTTTTTGGGAGAATAAATGAGACCACTATGTCACCCACAACGTACGAGAAAGTTTTTAGAAGATCATCAAAATGAATAAACATGTATTTAATAGTTTAGTAATCTTGGTGAAAAAGATACATAATTGAGAGAAATAAAGTTTGACATGATGTTTTGTAGGTTGAGTATAAAGGGGTAAGAGTTGGTAAAGCATTTAGAAAAGTAACCTTTATACAAATAAGAAATAGTGCTATGGTAAATAGATATAAGTAGTCGAGAGAAAATCGGGTATATATAAATAGTCTTTAGATAAATAGTATCAATAGCGATGCTTCAGAAGATAAACTGAAATACTTAGAAAATATAAGTGCACAGGGAGTAAGACAACCAATAGATTGATAAATTGTAACAAGTTTCGATATCATATGAAATGATATAGCATACAATGATGAAAGAGTTTAGAGACAATTGTAATCACATACAATGTTTGATAAATAAGAGAGACCATTGTAATCGCATACAATGTCTAGAAGATTTTAGTATTCACTTGGAGAAACCTTTTATAGAAATATATTGATGTTTCAAGAAAAGCAAGATGGTCGAGAAATATTACAAGTGCAAGTGATAATATTTATTATGTGCATACGTATAACGATGGTGCAATCAAAGAGATGTGTATAAATTTCTGGATGGAAGTTTATGATGCTCATGAATAGCAAAAAATACAACAAGGAAGTTTAGTGCACAAAAAGTTATATATATATATATAAGAGTGATACTTTCGCGGATTATCGGATAAGATAGGAAATAATTATAGTATTTATAATTATTTATAATATAGCATGATTAAGATATATATACGAGGGAGAATTAGGAAGCTCAGGAGTAGGCGCGCATGGATATCGGGCAAGATGATGGAAGCTCATGATTTTGAAAAATAAATGATTATAGTCTAGGTTTTTAAAAACAAAAAGACCTAGTTCACTATAATTTGTGCTCTGGTACCATTCTTTAACAACCCCATTTTAGGAACGCAGCGGAATACAACATGGGGTGCTATTTGGTCACATTGTACAAATATAGTAACAACTTCAAAACAAGTTATTTTTAATAAAAGTTTAAACTTCATAAGTTATCAAAGTTACATAAGAGGTCCCAAAAGATTACATAGTTTAAAAGTACATAATGATGATAAAAGTTTTAGTCACTTATTAAGTGAAAAGTTTTATTAAAGCATAAGCCATCTTGATGATATTCATTTCTTGCGCCGCTCATCCAAGCCGAAAGTCACTTACAGACCTGAGATAAAACATGCTAAAAGTCAACACAAAGGTTGAGTGAATTCATAGAGTTTAATAAGTAATCAGTTGAATACAAGATAATTCAGTTTAAAATACGATGGGCTACGTTGTTATACGCCCATAATTAAGTTGACATGTAACAAATACATGTCGGGGAAAAAAAAAGAGATTTACAGCATTGAGCTCACGAAACCGAACCTTGACTATGTCTAAATGATGCCCCGCATAAGGGTAATCTTGCCAATTACCCTAAATTCTCAATATTATATGTTCGTTTGACCCACAGATGTCAAATGAGCGCTACTCACCCGGACAGGCTTGTCATGCCAAATATGCATATTTATAATACTAGCGTTCACACAAAATTAACGGTTCATGATGGGGACTTAAGCAAGAATACTCAATGTCAGATGTCCATAAATCATATAATCGGGTCTAGCATACCAAAAGCTACTTGTATTCAGTTTGTAAAACTAGCATGTATCCCCCTCGCGAGGTTTATAAAACATTTAAATGAGTAAAGGCGAGGCTATAAACTCACCGTGAACAAAGGAGGTAATATGAAACGAGCAAGTGATGAAAAGTAGCCGCAAAGCTTCTACGATGAACCTAAATAGATATACGCTTGTCTTAGGTTTTTGAAAATAAACATTGATGCAACTTTGCTATATATAAAAATTATTATCTTACTTACGCTTGGTACATAATTTCCTAGTATATCACAAGTTTTAGTTCGGTATTTTAAAAGTTATTTATATGTATGAACTTTATATCTTATGAAGTTTTAAAGAAAATTTTCTTATGTTTGTCTCTAAGTCCCACTAGATATATAAAGATTTTAAATATATCAAGTGTTTGATAATAAAGTTTGAAGGATATAAGTACATGAGTTTGTAAATCCTTTTTATACTTTTAAGGTCAAGGCTGTCAAAAATTTTATAACTTGTACATCTTAGAAAATCCGTTACTATTAAACCGTATATCGAAAAATTAAGTTTCTTATATCCTCGGAAAGGAATTTGTCTGTACTAACAAGTTTTGTGGGTTCCACTAGACCAAATATTACTTAACAGTAGAAAAATAATCTATTTACCCATAGTATTCAGCCCAACAGTTTTCAATATCACAACAGTCCCACGAAAAATGCGATATCTAGAGTTCTACAAGTCCAATTAATTCCCCGTTTGCGGCCATGTTTAAGTTAAGATGTTACCTACATTTCATAAAACTGGGCCAAGTAGTGAAAATGAACATATCACTGAGATTTTTACCATTTAAATCTGTAACTCAGAATCTGGCATGTTTCACGAAAATATTTCTAGTTTAATCATCGTAATGAGTTATTCGATGAAATACCCGTCAAAATGACCACAAGACATAGGGCTACAACTAAATATTTTTAGTTTAGGTCCAATGTTTACTGATTAAATCCGTTTATTCCGTTTTTACCCCTGAATCAGATTCACTGTTTGCATGTCTAGTCCTTTAGGGTTTTTAGTGTTTCCTAACTATGTACCAAGCCTAATTAAGCATAATAATTTATATAATGCTTAAATACATCAAGATATATAATATATTTACAGGAATGAAAATAAAATGAGAGTGATTGGTTTCCTTACAATGGTTGATGAACAAGAAAAATTATAAGAAACAAGGAACAAAGAACTTTCAAAGTCACCAACAAGTAACCCTTGCACCCTTTCTTCAACACTTTTACCCAAGACTTATACCCTTGATTTACCCTTGAAAATATCTTAAAATCACAGCCCCTAAACCATCTTGATCAAAACTTGGAACAACTTCCCAAAGAAATCAAGAAATGATGAGATTTGATGATGTTTTGAGTGTAATAAACCAAGAACAAGACTAGGCCTTCAATATCTTTAATCCAAGATCAATATATTAGTAAAATGATTGATGAAATATCTTTATTTTTACTGTTTTGGGTCGTTGGTGTCAAGAGAAGGAGAGATAAGTTAGTGGTGATGGTGATATAAACAAGAAAAATGAGGATTTGTGTGTATTATATAGTATGTATGCATGCAAAAAGGGTCTAACCAAGTGTCAAGGTAAGACACCCCACAAATACACATGCATTGGCTATTTTATTTTGTGGTTTTGGTGGGTGGGGGGTTGAGTGGGTTTATTTTGTATAAAAACTTGAGCTACGAAGTGTAGTTTGATCCCGGTAATTGAAAACGTGCAGTTTTTAAGACGCGAAACGTAAAAACAGTAAGTAATAAAATGTGAAACTTATAAAAATGATAAAACTTGTTATCATATCATATTAGACTATTTTAGAGGTGTTGAGGTTGACGGAGGGTTTAAATGTTGTTAAAACTTTAACCGTGAGTCGAAAACACGTTTGGTGACACCGGTTCTTGATAAAAGCGACGTAAGCTATAAAAATGACACGACAAGTATAAAACTCATTTGTAAGCATGAAACAGTATAAAATTTCATAAAATATGTAAATTATCATAGTCTAGGGTTGGTTCACTTTGTTAAAACCTTAAAACATAAATTTAAATAAATCGCGTAAAACGTAAAAGGTGCAAGGTTTACGTAAAAATGGAAAAAGTGAAAAGTGACTTTTAAAATAGGATTGTAAGGAAACAAAAATGCATAGAAAGTGTGGAGTGGGTATAGTATAGTCGCGGTTGAATGAATTGGACGTGTTATGACGTACGCGGATAACTTTCGACGAAGTTAATTATTTAAAAATAAAATAGTTAGATAATAAACTATTAAAATAAATGACATGAAATTTTAGAAATGTCACATGTTGCCTGTATTAACGGTAAGCAACACAGAGCTTCATGCAAGACCAAGGCATTCAATTCTATTGATCATCCACTTTTCATGCTGCATATGGACTTGTTTGGTCCTACATCTGTGAGCAGCATCAATTTGAAGAAGTATTGTCTTGTTGTGACTATTGACTTTAGTAGATTCACATGGGTTTTCTTTTTAAGAACCAAGGATGATACCACTGGCATCCTTAAGACATTTACCACTGAAGTTGAAAATCAAGTTGAAAAGAAGATCAAGATCATCAGGTGTGACAATGGGACAGAGTTCAAGAACAAAGTTATGGATGATTTCTGCAGAGACAAAGGTATTAAAAGAGAATTTAGTGTTGCAAGAACTCCTCAACAAAATGGAGTTGCTGAAAGAAGAAACATAACAATAATTGAGGCTGCTAGAACCATGTTAGCTAATTCAAAGCTACCAGTGACTTTTTGAGCTGAAGCAGTTAACACTGCTTGTTACATACAGAACAGGGTTTAGTGGTTAAAACAGGTTCTTTGTGATTTGCCTGATGGTATGCAGGTCATTGGTACTAAATGGGTTTTCAGAAACAAGAAAGATAAAAGAGGTATTGTAATCAGGAACAAAGCTAGATTGGTTGCTCAAGGATACACTCAAGAGGAGGGTATTGACTATGAGGAAGTTTTTGCTCCTGTTGCAAGGATTGAGGCTATTCGATTGTTTCTAGCCTACGCATCCTTTATGGGCTTTACTGTCTATCAAATGGATGTTAAGAGTGCCTTCTTGTATGGAACAATTGATGAGGAGGTCTATGTCTCTCAACCTCCAGGCTTTGAAGATCCTCAACACCCAAATAAAGTGTATAAAGTTGTTAAGGCTCTTTATGGCTTACATCAGGCTCCAAGGAAGTGGTATGAAACCTTAGCTACTTATTTGTTGAATAATGGGTTTCATAGAGGAAAGATTGATCAGACTTTGTTCATCAAGAAAGACAAGGGTGATATTCTACTTGTTCAAGTATATGTTGATGATATCATCTTTGGATCTACTAAACAAGGGATGTGCAAAGAGTTTTAAAAGTTGATGAAAGATGAATTTCAAATGAGTTCTATGGGAGAACTTACATTCTTTTTAGGGCTACAAGTACAACAGAGTAAAGAAGGCACCTTTATCAGTCAAGACAAATATGTGACTGAGATTATAAGGAAGTTCAAATTCACTGATGCAAAACCTTCAAATACTCCTCCTGATAAGACTACTCATCTATTGTTGAAGAATGCTAGTGAAGCTGATGTTGATGTCCATACTTATAGGTCTATGATTGGTTCTCTGATGTATCTTACTTCATCAAGGCCAGACATTATGTTTGTTGTATGTGCTTGTGCAAGATTTCAAGTGACTCCAAAGACATCACATATGACAGCAGTAGAGAAGATTTTTAGGTATTTGAAGAAATATCCTAATCTAGGATTATGGTATCCAAGAGAATCCTCTATGGAATTGATCACTTACTCAGATAGTGACTATGCTAGTGCAAGTTTGGATAGAAGGTCAACTACAGGAGGATGTCAATTTCTTGGATGTAGATTAGTGTCATGGCAGTGCAAGAAGCAAACTATCGTGGCTACTTCAACCACTGAAGCAGAATATGTAGCTGCTGCTAGCTGTTGTGCTCAGATCTTATGGCTTCAGAATCAATTGTTGGATTATGGGTACAATTTCATGAACACCATTATCTATATAGACAATAGTAGTACCATATGCATTATTAAAAATCCTATGCAACACACTAAAACTAAACATATTGAAATTAGACATCATTTTATCAGAGATTGTTTTGAGAAAAAGCTTATTAACGTTGTCAAACTTTACACTCATGACAACTATGCTGATTTATTAACAAAAGGGCTTGATGTGGGTAGGTTTTAGTACTTGGTAACAGGTATTGGAATGCTAAATCCATAAATCTTTGATGTCTAATACTTTTTCAGGGTTACAGGATAGTTTTTAGGTACTAATATTGTTTGTATATGTGTGTATGGTTTTCTACTAACTTGTATGCAGAGAAATTAAAGCACAGTGGAAATAATTATACAACAGTGGAAAGATTGGCTCTCTCAATGATAAAAAAAAAAGGAAAAAGTACTTTTATTGATTCAAAAGAAAGTACATTACAACCATTCTGAGAAGACAGACACCAGCATAACATCACAAAACAAAGACCAACAACCTAACACCTAAACATTCAGCACAACTACTTCATGGGTTTCTTCCCTTTTCCCTCATAATCATGCTTGCCCTTGGAAGCTCTCTTTCTCTTGTCATCAAAAGAAAGTTGCTTTCTTGGATAAGCAAGGCCCAGAACTTGCTTGGGAGGCTTTGGCAGTTGTGCAGGCTTCTCAACAGCAGGCCACTTCATGTTGACTATGGCTGACTCCAATGTTGTAGTGAGGCTCTTGGAAGTTCCTTGGAAAGATTGTTGGTTGGATCATCATCATCAGAGGATGAACTTAAATAGAACTCCAGGGATGGAGCAGGAGAAGCTGCAATCTTCTTGGATTTCATATTGGAAGATGTAGATGTGGCAGCACTTGGAGGAAAGTAATCACTCCACCCAGTAGAAGGTTCCTCTGAATTTGAGCAATAACTTATCTCCGCATCAGAAGAAACATCTGATGATATGTAGACAATTGGAAACCAGCTCATGATGTGTTTGTAGGGTTTGTGATGTTGAAGATAAGTGTTGATGGAAACTAAAGGTTAATGAGCCCCCTTTTATAAGCAAAGTCAAGGTCGAATGCTAATTAATGAAGGATATTTACTCTTACCTGTTTTCGTAGGTTGGAGGAGTAAATTTGGATATTATCGGGTTGACTTTGGAGAGATATTTTTGTGAATAGTAACTTGGTCAAAAAGTTATTTTGGGTTAATTTTTATGGGTTAATTTTTGGTGTTACTTAATTATGCAGAATAAAAATCTATATTGTTTGAGCCATTTGGAGTTATAAGGTGTGTATCTTAGACACACAACAAATGGTTATTGATTCACCATGTTTAATCAACATAAGAATCAACTAGTCCAGAGCAAACGGTTCCTGGTAAAGACTTAACAAATCCGTTTATGGTTGATAGTTTACCAAAAACTATATGGTTATCAACTCACCATACTCCATGTGATGAAGAGTTGGCTAGTCCATAGCAAACGGCTCATGGTAAAGACATATCAAATCCGTTGATAGCTGATAGTTTGCTAAAAACTATGATAAGAGCAGCAAATTTTCATGTTTTACTTACCACTGCTCTTTGATATTTTGTGAAATTTTACCACTGCTAGTTCACTTGTTACCACTGCAAGAGTAATTTTTCTACTGGTGAACTAGCCGTTACAACTGTTGTGTCAGTAATCTATTTTTTACTAGTTGTTGTAAATATAACCATGTTTCCTTATTAATAGGGTAAATTTTTGTGAATTATCCACTTACCAACTTTAATTTATTCTTTTCCAAAGATAAATCTTTCTAAAGATAATTCATATTACGCGAACTCCTCAAACCCTATTAGTATAAATTGATTATCATACGGCTTGATTTTTATTCTTGATTACTAACACTTTTACCTTACTTTCACAAAATTCATGGCGATTCTAAACTTTGTTGAGGAGCACAACCAAGTGGCCTACTTACAAAAGTCAAACGAGAATAGTGGCCCTGTTTTCCATCAGATTGTGGATTTTCTTAATACAACCCATATAAGGTATGCTTTAACTGTTAATTCCACAATCTTTGTTTCTCATATCAAACAGTTCTGGAACACTATGGAGTCCATAACTCTTGAACAGGGAGACACACACAAAACTGTGGAAGCTCTTAGAGCCACAGTGGATGGGGTAACTATTGATGTTACTGAGTCATCCTTGAGGAGAGTTCTCCAATTGGATGATCTCAATGGTATCATCACATTACCCAATTCAGATATTTTCAAAAATATTGCTTCCATAGGGTATGATACATCTGATCAAAAAGTAACTTTCAGAAAAGGATGTTTTTGTCCCCATTGGAGATTTTTCATTCATACTCTTCTACATTGCCTAAGTCCTAAGAAAACATCTTATGAACAATTTGCATCAACCATGGCTTACCCTTTGGTTTGTTTGGCTACTGATAGGACTTTCAATTTTTCAAAGTTTATTTTTAATAATATGAAAGGCAATGTAAAGAGTTCATATAAATTTTTGATGTATCCAAGGTTTGTGCAAGCAGTGTTAAATGAATTTCAACTACAACCTCACAAAAGAATTTATGAAACTCCCTGTCTTAAGCCAAAAGTTTTTCAAAACATGTGTAAGGCTTCATAACTTTGGAATGGGGAGGTTCATCCACTTTTTCCTCAAATGCTTGAAAAGATTTCATAGGTACAGGGTGAAGATGCAACTATCCCAGTTGTATCCCAACATACACCCACTATTGTTGTTCCACCAATTCAACATACCCCTGCAGTCAGTCACACATATGAGAGGAGGCCTAAACAGCCAACTTCTCTCATCTCAACATTGCATGTTGCCGAACCTTTTGGTTTAGGAACAAGCAGTGGTGGTTCAAGGCTTCCTCCTAGTCCAACTAGAGAAGAGCCTGAATCAATGCCCTATGATTCACCTCTCCCAACAGGTTACACAGTTGGAAGTGTTGAGGGCAGTGTGCAACTTACTGAATTGATGGAATTATGTAAAAAAAATTAGTCAAGCAGGTTCAAGCTCAGGAGAAAGATCTGGCACAGACCAAGCAAACTCATGCCACAGAGTTGAATCAGATGAAGGCAGAGATTAAGAGATTACAGGATGAATTTGAAAGCCTAAAGAAGAAAAGATCTGCCAAAGTTGTGTTTTCTTCTTCATCTTCACCTCAAGATGAGTTCTCTGCAGGTTTTAGTGAAGGTTTGGGAGATTCTTCCAAACAGGGGAGGAAAACAGATGCTGAGACTAAGGGGAGGAAGATAGATTTTGGAGAAGATTATGGTTTGGATGCTGATGCTAATTTTGATTTTGATGATACAGTTGGAACTACTCAACCAATTTCCACTGCTACAGAACAAGTTCCCACTGTAGGTCAAGATATTCCCACTGCAAGACAAGATGTTCCCACTGCTAATCAACATGCTACCACTAAAGAAGAAGAAGCTGCCATAAGAACAGTAAAAGGTAAAGCGGTTATGACTGGTACAGAACAAGAGCAATCAAGAAAGATTTCAAAGAAAGATCAAGCTCGGATAGATTTTGATGCAAGATTGGCAGAGAAATTAGCAGCAGATGAGATTGAAAAGAAGAAAAAGCTGGAGGAAGATGAAATTGCTAGTTTTATGGAAGCTAAAAGGTTGGACAAATTGGAAACAGTGATGGCAGAACCAATTTCAGTTGTTCCACCAACTATATTAGATGAAAAACCTCCTATGTTCACTTATGTGCCTACAGAGGAAGAAATTGAGTTCATGATTACTAATAATCCAGTGATTAGAAAGAAGGCTATTGAACTCATTGCTAATACAACTCTTAATGAAGATTAAAGGTCTGCTCAGCTGAAGGATTTCATTCAAATGAAGAATCAACAGGCTTTTGATGATATCATTGGAGATGTTAGAAAAGGTCAAAAGAAGCCAAGGCAACTTACAAAGGCACAGATCAATGTTGAGATGAAGACTTTTTGTTGTCATGTTGGTAATATGAAGATGGCACAATTCAAGGGAATGACACATGATTAGATTGAAGGTATTTACTACATGGTTAAAAGACAGGATAGTCATTTCATCCCTATGGATAAAGAACCTACATTTATGAAGCCAAAAAGGTCAGGAGTGAGTCTTGGATCCAAAGATGCAAAGAAATTGAAGACTCAGGAGTCATCTCAAGCAGAAGAAGGTGCTAGCAAGTTGACAGAAGAACAAGTAACTAATATGATGTTCATAGAGACTGATGTGCTTAACATTGAACCTTTACAAACAAAATATCCAGTAGTTGGTTGGGAAATCTATTCTGATGATTTTGGAGTTGCATGGAAGATTATCAGTTTAGGGAATATCACAAGTATTTGCAGAGACTTTGAAGATATTGTTAGATCTTGTGATAGAGAAGACTTGGATACTTTGTGGAGGATTGTTCAAGATCAGTTCAAGAAAGATATGATGAACTTGTTGATGTCAAGGCTAGAGAGTTGTGGGTTCACTTTAGAAGATTATATGAACCTGACTCAAGTGACAGACATTGGAGATTTGAAGCTCACAATATGAATACTTTGTGGAAATTTTATGACTCACGTGCTATACATCATCTTTCTACTCAAGATGGAGTTGATGTGTTTATGTTAGCTGAGAAAGAATACCCATTGAGAGCTGGAGTTTTAACAGTTATGATGTCAGTAAGGCTTAGATGTCGGGAAAGAAGTAAAGTCATAGAAGATTTGCTGCAAAGGATTTATGATCAAAGTGTGAGAGCTGATAAAGAGCTAAGAAGAAGAAGATAAGTGTTTGGAAGAATTCCCATATCCTCATATATGCTGACTACTTGAAGAAACTTATTGATTTACTTGTTAATCATAAGTTTATGGGAGGATTGTTGGGAATTATACTAACAGTTACCACGGCTAGTGAAGTTATTACAACTGCTGAAGAATGCACTTGCAGTGGAAACACATTACCACTGCTAGTACAATCACTACCACTGCTGTTAGGATAATTGTTAGGAAACGTGTAAAGATAATTATAGAATAGATTTTGTGTATATCTTATTCTATTAGAGTTATACTTATCTTGTAGAAGAGGAATCCTTGTGCTAGAAAAGGAGGTCCTAGGTTAAAGTTAGATATACGTTTTTCTAGAGCTTGGTGTAACCCTAGTGATACTAAGATCACTCGTATTATTATTATTAATAATATTGGAGCTAACCGTTTGATATATATATTGTTCTCATTCGTATACAACTGTTTTCATTCACAATCATACTTCTAAGTATTATTAAGTAGATTCCGCATACTTAGTGATATAACTCAAAGTATCAATCTAACACAGTTCAAGGTGTTTAGATCCATCAGATCCTATGGATGAGATCTCAACTTTCGGACTATGGCTTCGTGTGCAACAAGATTCCCATGTACTGTGACAACAAAAGTGCAATTGCACTCTGTTGCAACAACGTCCAGCACTCGAGAACTAAGCACATTGACATTCGACATCACTTCATCAGGGAGCAAGTTGAGAAAGGAATTGTGGAACTTTACTTCGTGAGTACTGAGTTCCAGCTAGCTGATATCTTCACCAAAGCACTTCCTAGAGAACGATTTCAATTCATTCTCCCTCGTCTTGGTATGAAGAGTCTCACGCTTGAGGATCTCATAAGTCTTCAGGAAGACCAGGAGGAGTAAAGGGGTTGCTTCACATATCCTTGTACATAGTATTAAAACAAAAAGAAAATAGAAAATTATAAAACCTACAAAAAATCATAAAAATCATAAAATCATAAAAACCAAAAATATTCTTCTCATGACATGTCTCTTGTGTAATCAATATTATGTACGTTTCTAGAAATGTCATTCAATAATGACACGGAAACATACATATGCTTGAGCAAGAGTTTTCCTTTTAATAATGTTTTTCTAAAACATGTCGTTTCTGAAAATATTCTTTCAAATTGGTTTGCTATTACTTCAGATAGCAACCCGGTCTTATTATTGGGGAAAGTTCGTCGCCAAAAAGACGACTGTTCCTAACAAAGGCAAGGCATGAATTACTTTATATTCGTGCCTTTCCGATCTGATGTACGCTTAAGTGCATCATTTCTGGTAAAAGAAGAGAAGTCTTCTTTACATCTCAAATACTTTTCCTTCAATGATTCTTCGGGAAAGTATTTGCTCCAAACTTGGTGGTACCATGGTTTTTGAAGAACAAACAAACTCGAAATGTCGTTTAAAATTTGCCACTCAATCGATGCAAAAAGAATTAATACTTTGTGCAAAATGTTTAATTTTAAAATGCGTCATCGATTAAGGGGGAGAATGATTTCAAAAACTATATATCATCAAAACAAGATCTTTGTGCATAACTCCAGTGGATTAAGTGCAATAGTTATGTGTTAGTATATGAATTTTTCATGAGTTTCTCGCTAAACTCAAAATCATTTATAAACTCATCATCTCTAACACATAACATACTCCCTCAAGGTTTGAGGGGGAGCTAAAATGTCGTATCAAAATCAGTCATTCTTAAATATGACACATCTTTCTCCCAAAACCTTTAAACTTATTTAAATCACTTGGGATCATAAATCTCAATTGGTTTGAAATTTTTGATCGGGGGAGAAGATGTGATTTAAATATGAAAAACTGATTAAAACATGATGTTTTGAACCCAAAAACAAAAATATGCTCTTCCCTATGTGCCAAACTCTTTTGTATGTCAATGCACGTATTGAGAGGGAGCAAAATGTTTTGTGAAAAAGGATCCTTGCATCTCATATGAGTGCATCTCAGCCTCGACTCGTGAATTGATGAAACACAACTGTCTTGAATCGAAAGGACCAGTCATGGACGGTGATACGTGGGAATCGCACCAGGCTTTACCTCTCAAGGGATCTTGAGAAGCTTACAACCCCCACCAGGCAGTGTACCTGATCGTTGTAGTATAGTATAGTGACAAGTACCGGGGGATTGATCGTTCAGCTAGGAATAGTGTCGCTAGGATTAGAAAACCTAAATACTAGTTCTAAAGATGAGGGATGATTATTTTTGTATTTTTTATATTTTTTTAGAAAGCAAATAAAAATCTCAGGTTTGAAGGATTTGGGCGGAATTAGTTGCTAGTCAACTAACCCAATACTAAAGATGCAATCAAAATAAAATACTAAAAATGAAAATAAACTAAATTAAACTAAGGTTGTGAGCAATAAGTGGAGAAGTTGTGTTTACTTAGATTTCACTACTCCCTATATATCTTTTACACGTTAATTACTTGTTATAGTTGCATGGATGACGGATTGTATTCCTTAATACCATTCATGGGGTGGCGCACTTAATTCTCCAATCCTATGAGTGCCTACTTCACTCCTATGTCGAGCCGGCTAAGAAGCTCCTAACATGGGATCATTAGAATTTACTCATGCATTAAATACAACCAATAAAACCTAGTGCACGTCAGTTCATGTTTTTTAAGACGTTCAAGCATGTTACCAATTGGAGATCTCTCAGTTTTCTTAAGCCTAACATCGAATTCATTCATCCAATACAACCATAAACAAGTAATCAACACATAATTAACATCTAGGTTTTCATTAGATCCAAGCAAACGCAAGATAGATCTAGCCTAGCATGATGGAATTAAGACAAGAACAAGATATAGACAACCAACACATAGACATATTGATTGAATTAAAAAAAATACTTATCTCAATTACACATGAAAGGGATCAAGGGCTGAGAACCCTTGAAAAACCTGTAAAATTCGTATTAAGTTCGGACTTAGGGTTTTTCCAAAACTTCTCTCTTTTATGTGTGAAAAATAGAAAACTATATATAGGAAATAGGGTCTGACGGCGTCAAGAACAAATTTGTGACGCCGTCATCTCGCCGCCAAAATACTTCTCGGACTGCCTTGATCTACTTTTGACGCCGTCATGTGTTATGTGTTTCCAGGCCGTCATGTATTTCACTCTTGACGCCCTACCCTGTGACACCGTCAAATCTGTACTGGATCGTCATGGAAATTACTCTTGACGCCGTCAAGATTTTCTTCTTGACGCCGTCACCTACTGTTCCCAGCAAGGAAAATTAAGACTTTGGCGTTTTCTTCACTTTTATGCTCCAAAAACGTCCGAATTGCTTCCTTTTCTAGATTTCTCTCCCAAAGTACCTAAAATCACAAAAGGAATGATTTAGGGCAATATTTGATCAAATAAATTCAATTCCGGGCTTAAATGACCCCCTAAAAACAGTTCATTTTTCGTCTCATCATATACCCTTACACTTGAGATTTGCTTGTCCTCAAGCAAATGTGCTTTTATTCTAATCAAAATACAAGTTAGGGGTCATTTAACACTAATATAAAAGTAATTACAACAAATAATCGTTCCACTAAAGACCAATAGACAAGCACGAAGGTCATACACTAGCACCTCACAAATAGTGTTTAGATACTCACATCTCTCGGGTGTAATAAAGTATAAATTACAATATGGAAACGGAAGATATCTCTCACTACCTGTCATAGCAAAATAGATTAACATAGGCTTGGGAAAGGATCAAACCTCCACCACATGGCGTAAGCACCTAGGATAAACTATCAAAGAGGTCTTTTAAAGGGTTGTAACGTTAGGTGTAGGGATATGAAATACATGGTTTTGTTGGATAAAGTAAGTTTTTACTGGTGGCGAGTTAATAATCTTGGTTAATTACATGTACAATGTGGCGTTGCTAAGCCAAGACTAGACTCGACTTAAGCTAATAAATAAAAAAATAACAAAAACATAAAATAAACATAGAATGAAACGGGATGGTAGTCCGTATGTTTTTTTCTCTTTTCTTTCTTTTATTTTTATTTTTTTTCTTTTTTCGATTTTTTTTTTCATACACTCTTACCCTACCATCCAAAATAATACATCATAGGGAATGAACATTCCCCTTACACTTGTATCTTTACATACTTTACAATAAACTAATCTAATGACTCGAATTAAGAAAATCAAAACACTTGGAGTACTTTTAAGATTAACGTACATATGGGGGTAATAAATGATGTTCTTCCCCATTAATTCATAAAATAAGTACTTTACCCATGAGTCCCAATCGTCCCAAAACAATATGTACAAGGATATGACTCGACTTAGCAACCATGTAATCAATTAGATAATTAACTTAGGGTTTAACAAATAATAATAATGCACTAAAGATGAGCGCATACATGGAAGGCTAAGGCGATTTGGGTGTACATTTAAGTGGGGTGTAACAAATTCTTCCTTTAAGTAAATTGCTTAAAGTTAGAAACAAAAAGATAGGCTCGGAGGGGTGTACTAGGAGTTTCGTGTACTAAAAATGAGTACAACGCTAAGGTGTGGGAAAAATTAGTTGACTTAACTAGCCAAGTAATATGACTTAAATGGTCAAGTAATTATGATACGGGTTTAACACAAGGGTGATCCTAATGCCTCTTATCATGTAGTAAATCCTACTACACGAATGTAGTCTCACTAGCGGTCTCGGGATGCATCACTAACGCAAGTTCTAGAATCTAAATGCTACCGGTACACTCATAAGCACTAATAGTAAATGCTTTTCCTATCAAATCTAAAGGCGAACCTCACATATTTGGGTGGAAAATTTTTCTGAATATACGGTTATGTGCTAGTCATACAATCTCCTATCCATGAGACGCTTGCTATGGCTGAAGTTTCACTCCTAAATGTTGTAAAAAAATTTAAATTTGGCGCTAAAATTACACTAACAAGTATTTCTCATAGTTTTATTACACAT
This sequence comes from Artemisia argyi, assembly GCA_030686995.1. NCBI lineage: Eukaryota > Viridiplantae > Streptophyta > Magnoliopsida > Asterales > Asteraceae > Artemisia > Artemisia argyi. Next base: position 53,899,945 of record CM060707.1, read on the forward strand.
ATACCATTAGACAAAACAAACTCAAGCAAAAGTGTACATGTAAGGTATCATCATTTTACCCTCCCCTTACACTTAAGATGAACATTGTCCCCAATGTTCAAGTAAAGAATGTAAAAGTGAAAAAGTAAAAAGAATGAAATCAAATACTCCCCTGATTCGCTCGATATGGATAATAAGGTGGCCAGGTTAAATCTTCCTCCAAGAAAATGAACAATCAAAGCTTCCCTTCCAGAATATAAATCATCTTCTTGTCATACATAACCTGTAAATCCTGAGAAAATAGACAAGACAACCTCGCATAAAATCGGCGGCATCCTATATAAGTTACTAAATCCTAGAAAACAAAATAAGATATAATGCTTGTGGAATGAAGTTTGCAGATTTCCTGGAGATTATAAAACTTAATAATTCACAAAAACCATAAGACTCCGTTAGAAAAACAAAACCGGTAAAATTTCCAGATTTTTACACGTGGCGCCGTCAAGAATTAACTCGTGACGCCGTCAGAAGTGACCTGTAGAAATTCTTATGTTAAGTTTCCGGAAAATTTCTGGAAAAACTTGGTCCTACTTCCTGGAAAATCTTGCAAAACTTCATTATGACTCAATACAAGCATTTGACTCTAACAAATACGAATATACATGTTCATTTAATATTGTGGAGAATCACGATCGGTTTGTTTCTTAAAAACATATTTGAGGTTTCCCCTTACACTTATCTTTTGCAAAAATACTTTTAGGTGGAGTTAAGACTAGGCTAAAACAACAAAGTAAAGTATTTCCACTATTTAATTGAGAAACATGATCTACCAACAATAAAAATAAAGCATGCATACGGAAGCAAATAACAAACAAACAAAATAAAATCACACAAAACATGGGTTGCCTCCCAAGAAGCGCTTTTCTTTATTTACGAGTCTTGTAGCTAGACTCAAGGTCATGGGTTACTACGTGACCTCATCCCTTGAAATGATATACCCCATGTAGTTATGATCATTACTGTTATGGCGGTAGTGCCTTAACCTATCGATACTTGCAATCACCATTCCACCCACTTCATTTCTTAAGTTAGCCATTCCATCTTGGCTCACGCCTTCAATTGTGAAAGGCCCATACCACCAAGGACTTGGTTTATCGGGTGGTATCTTTGTTTCCAAGTGTCTCAAGAGTACCAAGTTCCCTTCCTCAAATGGTACATGATTTTCTGCGGGTTGAGTATGTTCGAATTCGACCTGAACCTTATTGCTTTTGCTTCTTTCATATTTAGCCTCCTTATAGCTTTTGATTCTTGCCTCCCATGCAAGAATTTTATTCTGAACACGAATGGGTGTCGTGTCAATGTTGTTTTTGATCTTTCTCCAACTCAAACTCTCATGCCCACTTCGCGGAGTCATGGGGAAGCTAATCTTTCTTTTTCCAGATTTGAGCTCAATTTTCCTACCTTCATACTTAATGACAGCCCTAGCGGTGGCGAGGAATGGTGCCCCAAGGATTATTGGCATGCATCCATCTCCTTTATCATCGATGATCATAAAATCAACGGGGTATATGAACCCTGCGACATTAACTAATACATCTTCTGCGATTCCTAAGGGGTATACGTACGAGTGTCCAGCGAGGGACAACCTAACACGAGTAGGGGCTGGCATTTTTTACGTCAGTTGGGTGTAAATAGTTAGGGGCATAAGATTTACTTCCGATCCTTGGTCAGCGAAAGCACTAAGATATTTCAAGTCCCCGATGCTAGTTGGTATCTCAAAGTTCCCACATGCTATCTGCTTAGTAACCACTTTTTGTACCGACAGCCTCTCGAATACTGATCCCCCAGGTAACGTATCATACTCATCTTTTGCCTTTTCCTCTTTCTCCGAACCCTGTTTGGAAGGTTGGTTACGCCCATCACCCTTAATCCAATTTGTTTTGGTGTTTTCGTTTATATCATGTTTCAGGTAGTGACTCAAGGGTTGGGATTTTGGTGGTTTTTCTAAGGTCTGTTTAGTAAGGGCTTCTACCTTCTCGTTATCCTTGTGGACAATTGTGATGGAATTAACAAATTGAGTAGTGGGAGTGGCGCTTTCTTTCCTTAGTAGCATTCTTTCGGGGGTTCTCTGGTTGGCATACTCCTCTAATAGACTCATCATCTCATTCATTTTCTCCTGCATCTCCTCTTTTTGCTTATAGACTGCTTCCTCGAATCTAGCAAGCCGATCTGAGTGAGTCACCATATATTCTCTCATCCTAGCTTCAAACTCCGAGCTAAGCTCCTCGGGAGGGGAACAAGGTGGGGCATAGTTTTGAAAAGTCTCGACATTTTCTCTAGAGGGTGACTCAGATAATGGTGTTGAAGTTGGTTTCGAGACAGAATTGACAGTAGCCCGTCTAGGACTTAAAGGTCTCCTTTGCCTTTCCTCAAAATAGTCAACTTTTGCCTCGAGTTTGCATAGGAGTTCATCGGGGATTTTGGTGGTTCCTCCAGATGTTGAGACTGCATTGATGGCCGCTTTTATTGTATGATTAAACTCCCACATCTCATGATTATCAGCGGCGAGCTCCTCGATAATTGCCCAAGACTCCTCGGCGTTCTTATCACGCAGTTTACCTCCCGCGGCCCCATCGATTGTGCGCTTAGTGTGATAGTCAACATGGTCGTAGAAAATCTGGACTAATAACCAAAGGTTTATACCATGATGAGGGACCTTATGGAGGAGATCCTTAAAACGGGCCCAAGCTTCGTAGAAAGTTTCACCCTGATGTTGTTCAAACATCAAAATGTCATTTCTAAGCATTGCAGTCTTCCCCGGTTGGAAGAATTGAGTAAGGAAGCGATTGCTGAGATTATCCCATGTGGTGATGGATCCCGCGGGTAAACGCTCAAGCCATTGACTAGCTTGATCCCGTAGAGAGAATTGGAATAGGCGTAATCGGGTTGTCTCTCTAGTTGCAACATCTAGGTCTATGGAGTCTACAATTTTGAGGAAGTCCTTAAGAAGTTGGTTTGGATCTTCGGAACAAAGTCCATGGAATGCACATCCGCTTTGCACCAACCGGATGGTGTCGGATCGCAAGGGGGTCACATTGGCTCCGGTGAGCTCAATGGTGTTTCGGTAGCCTTGGTGGGTAGGTCGGGAATACTCTCCTAAGGTCCGGGGCCTAAGGGGTTCTAGTGGTGGGTTTTGTTGTGGTGGGATGACGGGTTCAAGGATGTTCCCATCGTCCATGATGTCGGGTGGTGAAGAGTTACGAACAAAAACACAAAGAAATAAGATAGACTAAAGAAAATTTAAAAATAAAAATAAAATCTTACTAGAAAGGAATCTAGCAAGTAGACCTAATAAAAAGAGATTCTAACCTAGACAATAACTATTCCCCGGGCTGCGGCGCCAAAAACTTGATACGTGGGAATCGCACCAGGCTTTACCTCTCAAGGGATCTTGAGAAGCTTACAACCCCCACCAGGCAGTGTACCTGATCGTTGTAGTATAGTATAGTGACATGTACCGGGGGATTGATCGTTCAGCTAGGAATAGTGTCGCTAGGATTAGAAAACCTAAATACTAGTTCTAAAGATGAGAGATGATTATTTTTGTATTTTTATATTTTTTTAGAAAGCAAATAAAAATCTCGGGTTTGAAGGATTTAGGCGGAATTAGTTGCTAGTCAACTAACCCAATACTAAAGATGCAATCAAAATAAAATAGAAAAAATGAAAATAAACTAAATTAAACTAAGGTTGTGAGCAATAAGTGGAGAAGTTGTGTTTACTTAGATTTCACTACTCCCTAGATATCTTTTACACGTTAATTACTTGTTATAGTTGCGTGGATGACGGATTGTATTCCTTAATACCATTCATGGGGAGGCGCACTTAATTCCCCAATCCTATGAGTGCCTACTTCACTCCTATGTCGAGCCGGCTAAGAAGCTCCTAACATGGGATCATTAGAATTTACTCATGCATTAAATACAACCAATAAAACCTAGTGCACGTCAGTTCATGTTTCTTAAGACGTTCAAGCATGTTACCAATTGGAGATCTCCCAGTTTTCTTAAGCCTAACATCGAATTCATTCATCCAATACAACCATAAACAAGTAATCAACACATAATTAACATCTAGGTTTCATTAGATCCAAGCAAACACAAGATAGATCTAGCCTAGCATGATGGAATTAAGACAAGAACAAGATATAGACAACCAACACATAGACATATTGATTGAATTAAAAGAATACTTATCTCAATTACACATGAAAGGGATCAAGGGCTGAGAACCCTTGAAAAACCTGTAAAATTCGTATTAAGTTCGGACTTAGGGTTTTTCCAAAACTTCTCTCTTTTATGTGTGAAAATTAGAAAACTATGTATAGGAAATAGGGTCTGACGGCATCAAGAACAAATTTGTGACGCCGTCATCTCGCCGCCAAAATACTTCTCGGACTGCCTTGATCTACTTTTGACGCCGTCATGTGTTATGTGTTTCCAGGCCGTCATGCATTTTACTCTTGATGCCCTACCCTGTGACGCCGTCAAATCTGTACTGGATCGTCATGGAAATTACTCTTGACGCCGTCACCTACTGTTCCCAGCAAGGAAAATTAAGACTTTGGCGTTTTCTTCACTTTTATGCTCCAAAAACGTCCGAATTGCTTCCTTTTCCAGATTTCTCTCCCAAGGTACCTAAAATCACAAAAGGAACGATTTAGGGCAATATTTGATCAAATAAATTCAATTCCGGGCTTAAATGACCCCCTAAAAATGGTTCGTTTTTCGCCTCATCAGACGGGTAATAACTTCAAGCTGGTTTAACCAGTGATGTAAGCGTGTCTCGAAAAGGACTAGTCTGTGTAGAATGTACCGTTTCGAGAAACCTTGGGTGAATCTGATCGGGCCGGGTAATAACTTCAAGCTAGTCTAACTAGTGATGTAAGCGTGTCTCGAATGCCCGGTCATGTTCACTTAAGGTAGAACAATTCAAAAAGTGCAACTCTTCCCGACATGGGCAAATTTTCAAATCAATACATATGCCCACATGTTAAGGGGAGCATTTGAAAATGACAAAACTATCAATGAGTTAACAAAATGTGTTTCTTAATCATAAACACGTTGAGAGAATTTTCAATGATTTGGTGTATGGCAACATAGGATAGTCATGAAGTTATAAGGTGGCTAAGGTTAGGAAAACCGTCCTATGATTCGCCAAAGCCGGAGGGATCTACCCATGGACAATACCAAATAGATAGTATTAGAAAGTCCATAGGTATGATTATGAAAAAAAGGAGAAATGTGAGAATGGAGAAAGAAGGGGTTGAAGAATTAAAAAGAAATGAAATGAGAAAGGGTGAAAAGAAATAGCCCTCCAATTATTCAACCTTAGGGCAGAAACCGGGTTCAATTATAATCTACTGATTGTTGCTAAGGCGACATTGGTATTGAAGACAAGACGTCATGGACCCAGTGACGCATTGCACTAAACCTTCTAGCCACTCAAGTTCTCTTAAAAGAACTTGTTTCATTCTCACAGGGAACCGGTGTAATCTATCGACATATCTCTTAGAGATGTTTGATATTGAAGCAGGAGACCTCTCCCTAATCTTCGCATAGGAAAACCAAATGCACTTATTGAGTCTAGAGCCTCGAGATACATAAAAAGATCTAATAGGAACACGTGCTATTTCTACCCTGGTTGTTCAACATTAAGGACACAAGTGGTAAACTTATGAGTCCTACGCAGATCTTAGCAATCTGCCAGAACATTTATGAAGGATGTTGCTATAGTAACTCTCAGTGATTGAATGGAAATTCCTGCCAGGGTCAACATCAAGCAGCCCTGAAAGCAGGTCACTTAGGTAATTCCTTGAGAATTACGCTTAGTGGTCGCGATGGTTACAAACAGTCAACAGTCGTGGAGTGATCTCCAGCGACCCACCCATTCATTGATCTACTTAGGTAGTTCGCGTAAATCCTCTCAGGGTTTACCGAGTGGGAACGGTCATGGTGAGGATTAGAAGGAGTCTTCACACTATGCTATTGACAATCTCTAATTCCAAACCTATAAGTACCGAATGATTTGTTGCTAACTGTCTACTTGCAGGAATTTCTGACGGTTGCGGTTGATTGCTGAAAAGATGCTGATCCATAAACACATGCTCACACTTCAACATTACAATCTAAGAAATCATGATCATTGATTGGGCCTCATATATGCTTCCACAACTCTGATGCAGAAGATCATGATCCTGAAAAAGTGTGAGCATGCCAACACAAAGATGTTCATATCACATGGAGACGTTACTGGTCAAAGTTGACTTTCAGACACTCATTTGGATGATGAACTTGAAGTTATTTCCAAAGATCATCCATTACATTGAACAAGTCATCTAGAGCCTACCTCTTAAAGCACAAAGATCTCAACAATGAAGAATCAAAAGGCTACGAGCTACACAGATGTCTTCAAAGACTTGAATGTTATGATTCAATATTTATTTTCCGGGTTGACCTCCCTTAGGGGGAGATTGTTAGGAATACGTTTATTCATATGAAGACTCGGTCACCCCGAGTATTGTTTAGCATATTGTAGCTCGTAGTATTCATCATATTAGTTTGAACGTAGTTTAGTATTTGTTAGTATTTGTGGAGTCGGGTCGGGTCTTTACCCACTGTCAGCTCACTCCACAGCCCGTTTCAGGGGGCGTTTGTCTGTAAGTATAAATACCCCTTCCCTAGCTTGGAAGGGGTTGGACCTTTCATTTGCAATCTAACCTACTACAAGTTTTCTCTCAAGGTTCCACTCCTTTCTCTCTCTAACTTCTCACTAGAAAACTACACATTTAATCATCCTAAACATCATTCCATACATGTTCTTTCATTAGAGTATGCTACATAATTGTTTAACATCCCTTATCCAAATACTAAATAGATCAATGCATGATAACTCTTGTTGATGAATTATGTCTCAAGTAATGACATTCATACTTGTGAACAAAACATAAATCATCCAACTTTGATCTATCAGAATTTTAAGAATACTTATTTCAAGAATTCAACTATTGAAGTTCTTATATGTGAATACTCAACTATTTTGATAATGCCATATTATATTCATAAAATGTGTGTCATCCTTAACCACCAATTTATGATAATCAAACTTCCAAACATTTTAAAGTTTGAAGTATTCTTATTCTCTTAATGTATAATGCAACTATGCTATTATTAAGCACAACTAGTTCTAGCCAAGGATGAAATCCTTACCATAACTAGTATTGAGTGTCATCTCAATTTCATTAGCATTATTGTATGCAAACAACAATATGCTATTAAAACTTTTCGTAAACATTAATATCTATAGTTTAATGTTTGATGCCTTTCAAACTTACAAGTTTGTTGGTTATGACAATTTTGCACTACAATTGACCAATTGTTCATTTATAAAATTTGGAAGCTGTTCCAGACTTAGGATGTGATTCTATAATCAAACATATTCATTTAGAATATTACACAAGTTATCTAATAACCTTTTAGATATTACCATTGCCAAATCATCTTGTAATCAAGCATGATACAACAAAACATGATGTTCATGAAAAATCTTTGAGTCATACTTAGATTTTATTCATGTCATACATATCTATTTAGACTTTCTAAATAATATATCATGTCATATTAGATTCATTTACCGCACATGTTTCAACAATGAACATTCATTCCAAGGTTGTTTGTCTTATTTTCTAAATCTTTCAAGTAAAGTTTCATTCCAAACTAAGACTTAACTTTTAACTTATATGGAATGTTACTTTTTATATGTTCTACAACATATATGATTTAAGAAATTAAACATAATACTCCCACTAGCTTTTAGGAATACTTTGAAATTATCTTATTTCAATTATAAATCAAAACATGAATTTAATAATTAAACATAAGAGTAATATTCTAGATGCATCCATTTATCCATCCATGGATTATTGCACTTTGTACACTTCCAAAGATTTATTTGAATTCATAAACTCCTTTTGATTACTTATCGTCCTCGATCAAGTAATCACTCAATAAAAAGTTTTGATATTCCATTGTCAATTTTATAAATATGACAATCATAATCTTTAAATATTTAATGTATTTAGAAAAGAATATTCAATCACAGTTAATTGCTTAAGTGAGATTAATAATCTTGTTATAAGACATGCATTAAATACGTGCACAATATTGTCCATATAATTTCTATACAAAGATTTAAACCACAAAGGTTAACTTTTCTTTGAAGAAACTTATCTTCATTTTCTAGTCTAACTATTAAGATAAACCAAGTTTCTAAAATTGATTATCTTTATGGACAGCATCTTAATCATTCAGAGTATATGTACTCTACAAATTTCATATTTGGTAATGTATCATGATGATTATCAGGTTTACAATAATCCTGTAAATCATAACCCTCAGTATATTAATCAAATATCTGAGATATATTGCTATTCTATGAATGATAATTCCATCATCTTGAGATTTAACATTTAAATGTCAAACTTTATTATCATGTTGAGATTTAACATTCAAATGTCAAACTTCATCATGATATTTACTAGTGTATTTTAGAAGATTATGTATCTTGTAATTTTATCTTTTAAAGATCAAAACTCCCACTTGCTTTTAGTAATTTAAAGACTATCTTTAAATACTTAGCAAATAAAGAAACAATACAATGTTCTCTTTTTAGATATTACAAATACATATTGACAGTTGCTGACTTTACTTTGTTAATAACCTCTTCATAAGCAGTTAATCAAATTTAGAACTTCAATTTAAGACTTAATCTAATTGATTACATTCATCACATTCTATCATATGATAATGTCTTATTAATCTTCTAGGTTGGAGTATTATTAAGTATATCCAAGTCATACTTAATATTCTAACCTTGATAACTTTTGGAAGAAAAGAAATCATAGTTATCTTTAATCAAATAATATAACAAGAGTTTGATTTTCCTAACTGAACATACCATAAACATTTGGCATTTCATTAAGATTAATATTGTAAGACAATCTAACAATATTTGAGATAACCATATGCCTCTTGACTTGTCTATTTACCAACTAATTCATTTTAATGGTATAATAATTTTCAAGCCAATTACATGCTTTATAACACAAGTACTTTTGACAAAGTCACTTCATGTCCATGTCTTTACAAGAAAACATAAACGGTTATAATCCCACTATACGTTATAAGTCATTTAACAATGTAATGACTTCATGTATATGTCTTAATTAAAAAACATAACAAGATATCGTCTTACTTTATTATAAGTCTTGTAACAATTAAAAGACTTTATGTTTATATCAATGAAACATAAACATGTTTAACTAAAGTAATTATGAACACCATCTCTTGTTTCAATAGTAATTTCAAGTTAATTTATTACTTCACAATAATGTAAATAACATTATTTCTTCATTTATTTATGTCATTCCAAGAACACATAAATATTCAGATTGAAGCAGCATTAGATTACTTTATTCCTTTATGTCATTCCATGAATTCATAAATATACTAATTAAAGTAGTCTTGATATCATATTGACACATGTTCTAATAGGTATCTAATTTAGAAACTGCAAATTCTCATAGTTCAATTACATCAGTTGATCTGCTAGTAATGAAAATATGAAATTCACCTTGTTGTTGCAATCTAGCTAAGCTCTCACATAACATAAATTGTAACACCAAGTTTTTCTTGAATTAGATTAGTATAATTCATATTAGAACGTTATTCTCTTGCCTTTTAGTCAAGAGAATCCATTAAATCATATCTTTATGAGTTGTTTCTTGCACACATTAAAGATAACATTTCCCCCACTTGTGCATGGAACAACCTCATATAGTTGATAAACAACACGCCATGCATTTGTTTATGTGATCAATATGATTGTATCATAGATCTTAGCATAACAAGTAGATGTAGAACAACAATTTCTAGACAGGAAACGTACAAGACTATCCTTAAAAGTATGAGTATCTACACTTGGAAAGTAATTATCTTTAGCTACCAAGATGTCAAAGCTTGTAACTCCCACTGAATTAAAGAACATTACAATAATTCCTTATTCAGTAATAAGTACAAAATACTCCCACTGAATTTGACAACATTGTAAATGTTTCATATCCAGTGAAAGAAAAAAGCGTGCTTTTAACTTTCCTACACCTTTGAATATACATATGTAACAATTACTTATGCACTAAAGAGTGTATTTTACTACGTAAATGATGGACTGTCCATCAAATGCTATTAACTTGAAAAATTGGGCATGCAATTTCTTCCTTAACAGGTCTACCATCCTACAATGTATGTAGCCCCTTTTAAATAGCCAAAACAACTAGATGAATAAACTAGTTTGTCTTTTACCATTTTGCGGTAATTAGTCTAGCTTCTAATTATAATAACTCATAAAATATCATACATAATTTTATGTTAACCAAATATCATATTTGTTATTAAGAATTTAATCACTGAATGAGAATGATGAAATCCCTATGCAATTTTTTTAACTATTAAAAATTTGCTATGAGTTATATTAGGATTTAGACATATCTAATATTCCTATTATCCTTTTCATTCATGAAAAGAAATAGGATTGTATCTCACTCTTCTTTCATAGAAAGGAGACTTCTTTTGTCTTTTAAGTAAATATTTTTTAACCAAACATTTGTTTGAAAACAGAACTAGATCAATTTACCAAAGCCCAAAGTGTGTTTACGGTTTGAACGTTGCATTAATACATTAAAACAAATTACAAAATTCCATTTCAGTATTTTCGATAATTAGATCTTTAAGAAAATAAAATACCCATTGGTAAATATTCATATAAACCATAGTATTTTCTTAAAGCTAGGATCTTAATTGACATAGTACCATTACATCAGTTGATCTGCTAGTAATGATAGTATTCAACAAGGTAATTGTCGAACAATAATTGCCAATATCATATTGCAATTCCTAGATTTATGGGATTTACAATCACAAAACTTTTGTAATGTAAGTATGTTTGATCCCCATCTTAATGCCTTGAGTCCAAGCTCTCACTTCCTACTCAATTTAAGTCGTCTAACTTAAAAAACTGCAAACTCATAAATTCATTACATCAGTTGATCTGCTAGCAATGAAATTATGAAATTTACCTCTCTATTGCAATCTAGCCAAGCTCTCACATGACGTAAACAACAACTTCAAGTGTTTTTAATTAGATGGCATTCGACTTAATTTTATAGGGGTATTAATTTTGACGTGTGATCAAAATAATGTATGAAAAAGCATGCATACAACTTCATAACATTGGTTTTACAAAACATTTTTATTACCAATTAACTAAGAGTAAAATAACAAAGTTTTGATTGAGGTATCGGGTTCACCAATTAAGGAATTACCAACAATTATCGTCCACTTATATCGTACTTTTGCATAAGCCCTAAGGCTTAGTGTTTCGGATAATCATTGTGGAATTGTGGTGAATTCACCCTTAAGATGATAATGTACATGTAATGGTTGTTCGGTAAGTCTAATTTACACACAAACGAGCGTTAAGACAGAGTGTTGTCTCTCTAAGACCACAATTTAATGCGAAACCAATCTTATACCCATCTTTTAGTGTGTAAACTTCGGTCAAGCCTAGTTAACCATTACGTACAAAAACATCAATCAATAAACCTTTTAAATTTTGACTCTTAAAACCAAAACAATTTCGCCATTTATTTAGTCCATATTATTTTTCTATTAAAAAATTACCCTTTTTCATTTATAAACATGTCTTACATAATAATAAACAAAAAACAAGTAATACATAATAAAAAATAAAACAACCAAATAAACATATACATAACATAACAATTAAATATGTATAAACATGTAGTCACATGCAAATTTATTCAATAGTCCTATTAATGTTAGGAATACAAATATTCCTGTAAAAGACTCGGTCACCTAATTATTGCAATAGCATTAAGTTAGCTCGTAGTTAGTTTAGTTATTAGTTAGAATTAGTTTAAGTAACATCATGGAAGAAGGACGGGTCTTTACCCACTGTATGCCTGATCCACAGCCCGGGTGTGGGCGTTTTTATTCATTGTATAAATACCCCTCTCCCTCCAAGGGAGAGGGTTGGACCTTTTCATTCTATCTAATCTAACATATCATTTTCTCTCTCAAGGTTCCAAGTTTGTCTTCCTTTTTCTTTTTCTCTCAAACCATACGCCACCCAAATCTTATGTATCATCATGTTTGTGACTTAGATACTATCCTACAATTGGTATCAAGAGCCAAGGTTTCATCTTAGGGCCTTGGTGAATCATATTGGGTGTGGTTTTGTGTAGTTTTTTGTTACTTTGAAGTGTTTCTCTTGAAAACATCTTGGTTTGATCTTTATAGTGTTATTAGACATGTTAGAGATGTACTTTTATGATCTTTGGTGTTAGTATTACATTGTGTTTCAGTTGGTTACACTATATCATACGTTTATTTGAAGTTTGGATTGGGTTTGAGTAGTTATTCTTGTCTGCGGTTAGCTCCACTACCTCATTTCATCGTTGCGATTTGCTTCTGGATTCTGTGGTTAGTTTGTTTGCGATTACTATTTTGGGTAAACAGACAAAACGCAAGGAAAGTGACAGTTTTGGACCATTGTGGACTGCGATTTGCTCCTTCGGTTTGGTGGTCTGCGATTAAGTATTTGTGGTTTGCTCTTGTGGTTTGCGTTTTCTACAGTTACCACACTTGTGATTTGATCATCTTGCGGTTACCTCCTTTCTGCGGTTTGTGCCTAGCATTTTACTCACCTAGAGGTTAACTTACCTTGTGGTTTGTTTAGTCTGCGGTTAGTGACTCTCTGCGGTTATCTCTCCTGCGGTTAGCTCTTCCTGCGATTTGCTCATCTGGTTGCTGTTTGCTCCTACTTTGCGGTTTGTTCTTTTAGGTTGCGACTTTCTCAACTTGTTTGGCAATTTACTAAGTGATGAGATTCGTGTGATAGATTAATCATTTTGCAATTTGTGAATTGTTGTAACTTTAGTCGTTTCAATTAATCTAATTGTTATCTGACGTTGTGAGTTAATCCTTACGACTTGACTAATCTCAATTGGATATATTGTAACTTGACTTGTCACAACTTAACACTTGATGCAAACTGTGACTCATCTGGTATCTCTCTATTACTTTAACTTGCTGAGTATATCTTCCGGTTTCTTTGTTGACTTTAGTAAAATCCCTAAAAAGAATCATTTCTCGGTTTAAGTCACAAAAGCTGTAAAATCCCGTTTGAAGACTTTGACATGTCGACAGTTTTAGATGACATTCAAGCTGCTGGGTCCGACACCCGACCACCGATGCTACACAGGACAGATTATGAATCATGGGCACAAAGAATCAGATTGTATTGCTTGGGTAAAGAAAATGGTGAGAACATTCTGCGATCTATCGATGAAGGTCCTATGCAGATGGGTACAACCAGAGATGCTATCTCCACGGCTGAGGATGGTTCTGTCATCCATGGAATTGATAGACCACACACTTACAATGATCTCAATGATGTTGAAAAGAAGCGCTATGATGCTGACATTCGAGCCTCCAACATCGTGATACAAGGGTTACCCAAAGATGTGTACAAGCTAATCAACTTCAACACTGAAGCCAAAGCTGTTTAGGACAATGTCAAAATGCTTCTGTCTGGATCGGAGCTGACCAAAGAAGACCGTGAATCTCAACTGTATGATGAGTTTGAGCATTTCAAAATGAATCCTGGTAAAAACATTACCGACTACTATGTCAGATTTCACAAGCTGGTTAATGACATGAGAATGATCAGAATGACAATGCCCAACATTCAACTCAACTCTAAGTTTGTGAACAACATGTCACCTGAGTGGGATCGTTTTGTTACAGCAGTTAAGCTCAACAAAGGATTGAGAAATACGAACTATGAACAATTGTTTGCATATCTACAACAACATGAGAAGCATGCAGCATATGATCGTCAATTAAGAGAGAAGCTCAATCCAACTGTCACCAATGACTCACTTGCTTTTATGACTAGTATGTTGCCAACCAATCAACCTATGTCATCAGTGGATCACTCATCTCTACAGTCATCGGCTGCCATGAATACCCATCTCGACTCAGGGTACTCTCATACTGACAAGATGATTGACAATCTTTCCAATCAAGTGTCTCTACTGGTTCAACATTTCAGGGCTGCACTCCCTCCTACCAACAATCAACTCAGAACTTCCTCCAATCCACGTAATCAGGCTATTGTGGAAGATGGTAAAATAATGGTGCAGAACGTTCAGGGCAGACAGAATGTGAATCAAAGGAATGCTGTGCGGGGTAACTTTCAGAACAGAGTTAGAAATGTGGGACAAGGAAGGCAACCAAAATGTTACAACTGTGGGGGTTTAGGTCACATCGCCAGAAACTGCACTCAGCCAAAATGTCCTCAAAACTCAGACTACTTCAAGGACAAAATGTTGCTCATGCAAGCTCAAGAGAATGGAGTTGTGCTAAATGAGGAAGAATTGGCGTTTATTGCTGGGGATGATAGAAAGACTTTTGATGATGATGTGGATGAACAACCAGTTCAGGACTTAGCTCTTAATGATCCAAACATCTTCCAAGCAGAGGATCGTGATGCTTTTGACTCAGATGTTGATGACGAACCCACTGCTCAGACAATCTTCATGGCTAATCTATCATCTGTTGTCTCACCCACACGACAATCTGGTCCCTCCAAAACATCCATCATATCTGAGGTACTGAAATTATATGATAAATGTGCTGTCAATGATGAACAAAAGACCTTCAACGATATACGACAAAATAATGTTGGTGAATCAAATGAGGCTGAATTGGAAACAATTAACGTGTTCCCAACTGAGCAACATTCGGATCTCAACAGTAATTCTGACGTATCTTGTGGAATGTCTTCTGTTGAGTGTGATAATAATGTGATGCATGAACAAACGATATATAACGAAGTACAACAAATAAACGTTGGTGAATTAGATATTTCTAACTTAGGAAATAGCAATATTGTCCCATATGAACAATATGTAAAGCACAACGTCGAGTCTGTTGTATCAAGTAATATATCCTCTGTTGATGACGATATGTGTGAATTGGATGAGTACACTACTGTTGCACCTGATGACACTCTAATCACTAGGATTAATATTCTTAAGGATCAAGTTAGGTGTTATGAACAACGTGCAAAATTTGAGCTAACAGAACGTGAACAAAAAATGGAATGGCAAATGCATGCTTACATTACTGAACAAAACTTAAAGGAAATGGCCTTTAAACAAGAGATTAAATCTTTTCAAAATCAACTTGATCGTGCTTTTAAGGAAAAACAGGAAATTCATGATAGTTTAAATCTCCTAAAAAATGAATTTCAAGAAAAGGAAAATAAACTGTTAAAGGAATTTTCCAACCTTAAGCAGTTGAAAAACAAACTTGAAAACAAGTTGTACGTTCAAGGCCAAACCTGTCAAACAGCTCAAATGATGGAAAAGCACATTAAAGTGCGGGATAACGATGTGAGCATGACGGTCCTAAAGTCACTACATCACATGAAGGCGATACTACTGTGGATGAGATTGGAGATTTACTGTGGCTGATGATCTCAAAGAAGCTCAAAGATCACACATCACAAAGGAATCCAAATCACAAGTTCATTGCTTGAAGTACAAAGTGTACTGAAAAGTGAAGAATCAGAACCTACGAGCTACAATGACTAAAGAATGCTTGATGATCAAAGAGCTTAATTTCCAAGGTGACCTCGCTTAGGGGGAGATTGTTAGGAATACAAATATTCATGTAAAAGACTCGGTCACCTAATTATTGTAATAGCATTAAGTTAGCTCGTAGTTAGTTTAGTTATTAGTTAGAATTAGTTTAAGTAACATCGTGGAAGAAGGACGGGTCTTTACCCACTGTATGCCTGATCCACAGCCCGGGTATGGGCGTTTTTATTCATTGTATAAATACCCCTCTCCCTCCAAGGGAGAGGGTTGGACCTTCTCATTCTATCTAATCTAACATATCATTTTCTCTCTCAAGGTTCCAAGTTTGTCTTCCTTTTTCTTTTTCTCTCAAACCATACGCCACCCAAATCTTATGTATCATCATGTTTGTGACTTAGATACTATCCTACAATTAATAATCAAGTCTAGGTGTATTATGCATTTATTCAATTAAGGCTTTCTTCTTCAATAAAAAAAGAGCCACATACATCGATAAATCGATTGCATAAGCCAAAACTAAACAAATACCACATAGCATGTAATTGATTACTTAATATTGGAGTCTTCCCCAATTCGACATCTATTAATATATTTACATGTTTCGATATAACTTAACAATTAATTCATATATCGAATTTAAATCATTTAAATTTTCACACAATAAAATCCATGCAAACATGCACTTTTCATGGATTATGTTTAACAATTAACATATTGCACGAAGATCATTTACTAAAACGCATAACCAATTACATGACATCCTAGGGTTTCTAATCATATTAACAAATCAAAAACAAAACCCTAAAACCCTAATAGATCAATCGACCTAATAAAAAAAGTAGGGTTAGGAATCGAAAACCCTAAAAAAACATGTAATTAAACGAATCAAGATTCAATTTTTATGCGTTTCGATAATTAATTACACATTATAACGGCTCTAGATGCCACTGTTGGAATTATAATATCATGACAATCATATAAATAAACCAAACACATCAAGTAAGCATATGCGGAAGCGTTATAACAAGATCATATAAAATGTAATTATTTAATCAATAATAAATAGTAAACATACCTTTGTGATTCTTGCCCGAACAAGAATCAAATGCAATCTTCAATTCAAGAACCCTAATTAGGGTTTATGTGGATTATAAGAATTACCCCTTACCTCTTTTGTAATTCAATCCAAGAATCAAACAATAATGTGTTTGAATCGTGTTCTTGTATACACGTACTAATTCAAGTAAAAGTTTATGCAAGTAAATTAAACACAAAATCTTTTAGCTTATGAAAATCGAAAACCCTTAAGGGTTTGAGGTTTGGATCGATTTAGGGACAAGAGGAGAGAAAGAAAACACCAATTATGTGTGTACAAGTTATGAGAAAACAATATCACATGAGGTGTTTATATACTAGTTTTTACTTGGAGCTCAAGGCACAAAGGAGGTGGAAACCTCTCCTTGGCCGATCGGTTATGGACTCCCCAAGGGAATTCCGGAACCTTCTATTGTTTCCAATTAATCACAAGTATTACTTTCCTAATCTTCGTCTAACGGTCGTTAGTCATTCTCCGTTAAATACTAACGGTCGTTACTAGTTTTGTGTTTATTAATAATTATATATAACATTTATAAATAATCATTCTTTTATTCTTCATACGTAAAGTGTGCAATCCCACGATCTCGAGTTCGATCCTAACACACAAATATTAATTTATGTTCATAAACTAACACTACTATATAATGCATTTATAGTAAGAAGAGTAAAAATATAAGAGTAATAGCTCTATATTTATGGTCTTTTACTCTATATATATATATATATATATATATATATATATATATATATATATATATATATATATAAAATAAGAGTAAAAGACCATGAATATATATATATATATATATATATATATATATATATATATATATATATATATATATATATATATATATATATATATAAAGAGTAAGAAGAGTAAAAATATAGTACTAAAAATGCATTATATGGACCTCTATACTCATGGACCTATAGAGCTTTTCCTAACCAACGTAATGGTTTATCATTTTTAGTAATAAGAGTCTTTTTAGAAGACCATCTATACTACTATATAATGCATTTGACACTATTCTATAATTAGAAAAGCTTAAAATTCAGACTTTTAGTTGCTTTTTATGGAAGGATTTCAAAATTAATTGATTAGCAAGCAGGCTGGTTAGGAAGTTGTTTAGGAAACAAGTTAGTTAAGAAGTTTGTTAGGAAGTAGGTTGTTGTTCAAACTAAAATTATTTGGCTTAACTATCTCTACTTATAAAGCATAAAGATAACTAAATGTGTAACCGAATAACACAAAATATAGTAATAGGTACTCGCCGCCGCATTGCACGGGTACCGTTCTAGTATATTTAAATATGGAAATAAGTTATGTCTTATAAACATACGTGATGGTTTATCATTTTTAGTAAGCTCTTATGTTTCGGAAAACACATGAACCAAAAATGAGCTGATTGCAAGGAAATTTATTTAACGTTTATTTTCTTATTGTTATGTAAAGCCAACTATAATTTTTTAAATCTTTGTAGCGTTCTTTTGAACTCGATCTTTGTGATGTATCGTGTGATAAATTTTGTGTATTATTTGCCGATTTTACCCTTAATTCATACACTCAAATTCAATTAGAAAAAAAGTAAATCAATCAAATAGTACACAAAACTGATTATACGATACACCAAAAAGATGAAATTTAAAATTATGCTACATAGATCTAGAAATTAAATAATTGGCTACACAAAACTATAAAACTGAAAGTTAGATATATTTCTATGCAATTTAGTCCACCAAAAATCATAACAATAAATTATTTTGGAGTATCATATCATTGCAGTTATAATTATTGGTATGATTCGACTAGCTTCAACTTGGCAAAAAAAGTTCTTTGATGTGGTTATCTAAACCATGATGTGGGTAATATAGAGGTATAGGAATCGCGTTTGCTTTGATCTTAAGCCGCCTAGAAAGGATAGTTCGAGTCCTACCTGAGACTTTTACCTCTTCAGGCGGAATAAGAGGAAGTACATGCGGAGTTTAAGGTTAGCATATTGCCCAGTTGATTTGTTTTCTTGTGGTGAACACTTTAAAACGAAACACAATAGGCACCAATATTAATATGACACATGGCGTTTTCTTTTAAAAGAAAAACAAAATTACTTCATATAGTGAAAAGGGTATTTTGGGTAAAGCATTTCCTAGTTTTTCTTATTCATACATTCATACGGTTAAAATTTTCACATAAACATCCAACCCTTTCATCTCTCTTTCACTTTGTCATCAAAACCTAGCCACCCAAAACATATTTGGTAATCTCTGTCCCCTTAAAAAAGCAACCGGATTATTTTTGTTCACGACGACCGGAGCTGCCTTTTTCTCCTTCTTCTCCGGCGTTCTATCGCGTCGCAACATTTTCGGGTTTATGATATTAACCGATCTTAACCGAATCTGGAATATGTGCGCGACCTAACCGTCACAAAAGTCACTGGAATACCATACTCTTTTCTACTTCAACAAGTGGGCCAAGAAAGGACAGTGATTTGAGAATGGTTTTAGCCTTTGATTGTTTGGTTTTATTAAATGGTTTTAGTCACTTAATTCATTTAGACTGTTTGTCTTTGTTTGTTTAGCCTTTCATTAACTGGTTTGAGTCACTTATTCATCCTCACTTAACCCGCCACTGCTACAACTGTTACAAATCACCAGAACACGAGCTAAGTTCAACAGGAGATCGAAAAAGATTTAGTAATGGATAACTAATATATCAATTAGTTTTAAGGTTTTTTTAATCTTTCGTTAGTTGTGAATCAGTTTGTTACTAGTATAAATTTATTTATGTATACCCACTGGGTTTTTTGTTTGTGGGTTTTTTGATGCCTTTATATAATGTTTGTGGATGCCAACGTTAGAGTTTACACAACGTTAGAGAACAAATATTTAGTGCGAATATATGTCAAAAAGATGTTTTATCAACACTAGGATGAAATGATATTATAATGTCATGTGAATGTATTTAGGACGAAATGAAGATGACAAAGACGAGGCCTGTCATTCGTTGCTATGAGGACAAATAATGTGGATCCTACATCCCTTGCTGCTTCACTTTGAAAATAAATAAACCAAAGATTTGGATACACGTTAGCTTTATAAACTCGTATTCGTATCGTGTCACTAAAAATGTATCAAAACACTATAATGTGTCATAAAAAATTAAGTTTGTCAAAAGGCATAGTGTGTCACTAAAAATGTATTATGAAACTATATGTGTCAAAAGGCATAGTTTGTCTCAAAAAATGTGTCATAAAAACTAATGTGTTTTTACAAGTGTATCAAGAAAACTAATGTGATAAATATAATGTGTCACTACAAATGTACTACAATTTTGTAGTGTGTCATTATCAATGTATTAAAATTTTGTAGTGTGTCATTACAAATGTACTAAAATTTTAGTGTGTCGTTATATAAGTATCGAGAATTTAGCGTGACACTACAAATGTGTCAAAAAAAATTGTTGTGTCACTATATATGTATCATCAAATTCAGTGTGACACTGCAAATATGTCAAAAAAAATATTGCAAATTACTTAGAAATGAGTTCTGAATTTCGTCATATTTTATGGGCGTATAAAAATTTATTGATGTGTATCAAATATTGTTAATTTACATGAATATTTAAAATATGGCTCGAAAGAACCTGTATGAAAACATTAATGATGACTTTCAAAGCAAAGTCAGTGTTGACCGGTATCTTTAAACGAGGGTTTTACTTACCAAATCAACCATTCATTTTTTAAACAATTACACAATTGCAATTCCTTTTATTTTGATCTTCAATTAATGATACTTATTTAATTAAATTTAATCTAGATCCATCAAATTTGATCCTTGTCAAGAAAACCTTTCGGCAACAAATAACATTGCATGGCATATGATGGAATGGCTTGAATCACTAATTTGATAAGGATCTCTCGACCACAGAGGCGAAGCTTCATAGGGGCCGGGGGGGCGCCCGACCCTCCGAAATTTTTTTTGCGATGTAGGGGGTATATAGTTTTCGTGTAGAAAAATTTCGGTATATTCGGTTTCGACCCCCCAAAAATTTCGGTATACCTGAAATATAGCCTTAGGAAAAAAAAATTAGATCCCGACCCCCCACTTACAAAATCCAAGCTTCGCCACTGCTCGACCAGATTGTGAGAGGAGCTTTTGTTTCCAGCCTTGCATCTTATGAAGCACTTTGTCTAGGATAAAAGAGAATAATGCATTCTTATTTCGCCCAATCACAGAAGGTAATCCTAGATAACGAGCTTTTGGATCCATGCGTTGAATATTCAACAAGCTACATAATTGTTGTTGTAGATCTTCTGGACTGTTTGGTGAGAAAAGGGACGAAGACTTTGCGAAGTTAATGTTCTGCCCAGATGCGTAGCAATACCGAGCTAAAATATTTACTAGATTTTGACATTCAGCTGGATCTGCTTTCAAAAAGAATAAAGAGTCATCAGCAAAGTAAACATGAGAGACGATAGGACAAGTCCTGGCCATTTTTATACCAGATACGAGTGAGTTGTCCACGGCTTTTGAGACCATACGAGATAAGACATCTGCAATAATAATGAACAAATATGGAGATAGAGGGTCACTTTGTCGTATACCTCGAGTAGGCCGAATGTTGCCTATGGATTCACCATTAATCAGAAACTCTAGCTTGTATGAAGATAAACATGCAAAAATCCATTGGCACCATCTATCCGCAAACCCCATCTTCCTTAAAGTAGCCAACAAAAAATCCCATTCGACTCTATCAAATGCCTTATTAAGATCGAGCTTAAGTGCCATGAGTCATTGGTTGCCTTTATTCTTATGCCGAATATAATGAAAAGCTTCATTAGCAATCACCATGCTATCCTGGATAAGCCTACCGGGTATGAAGGCAGATTGTTGCGGGGAGATGATACGATGTATAAAAGGCTTAAGCCTGTTGGCCATGATTTTGCTGATAATACGATACACAAAATTGCATAGACTAATGGGACGGAAGTGACCAACCTGTTCTAGAGCTGGAATTTTGGGAATAAGCACAACAAGAGTTTTATTAAGAGAAGACGGCATAACTCCAGTATCAAAAAATTGCTTTACAGCATTACAAACCGAGTTACCAACGACTGGCCAATATTTCTTAAAAAACAAACCTGGAAACCCATCTTTACCTGGCGATTTATACGCTCCTAATTGCTTTACCGCACGAACAATTTTATTGTCAACAACAATATCTTCTAGAGAAGTGTTCATATGCTCAGTGACTACGGGCTTAATTACATCCAAAACATCGCCAAAATCCCTAACACCAACAGATGTGTAAATGGACTTAAAATGATTTAGGATCAAGGTGTTAAGGGCTACCGGGTCATCCACCCACTGACCACTTTTAACATAGTGATTGTGTTCCGTTGGCTCCTGTGTATCGTTGATAGGTGGAAAAAACGCGTGTTCTGGTCACCGAAATTGATCCACTTCACTCTCGAACGTTGGTGCCAAAACATTTCTTCTTTACGCCATGTTTCCTCTAATTTTTTTCGCAAAAGTCTTTGTTTTGCATTGTTAGAAGCCGTAGGAGCTTCTGATTGAACAAGCCTCAACTCATTTGTAAGCTCCTCAATAACCTTCTTGTTATTTCGAAAGTTCTTGCGACTCCAAGAAGTTAGTTCCTTAGCACAATGAGCGAGATTTTGCTCAAGGCTAGCAATGAGATTTGATGAAGAGTTATCAGACCATGTGTTATGAATAGTGTCTTCACAGCCAGCTTCTAATGTCCACATTGACTCAAAACGAAAACCTTTCCGCCTCTTTTTCTGTGTTGGGTATGTATTGTATAGAAAAGGAGCATGATCACTTCCAATAATGGGCTGATGCGTGAGTGTCTGAAATGGGAAAGTTACAAGGAGCATCTCATTGGCAAGAGCTCGATCAATCCGCTCCCCGTATGTTAGCATTATCAGCTCTATTATTATCCCATGTATAGCTCAGACCTTTAAACGGGAGTTCGAACAATTCTGATGTTGAAAGAAAAGATTATTGGTCAAGCTGGGATTTTTTTTCAAAGCCAAAAGATGAGGGGGGCTTGGGTTTAGAGACTTGCATTCGTTTAATCTTGCATTACTCGCAAAGCAAGGTTGGAGGCTTACAATTAACCCGGAATCTTTCTGGGCCCATATCCTTAAAGGTTTATATTTTCCAAGGGGAAATTTTTTAACAGCTAGTAAGGGATCTCATCCTTTTTGGTTGTGGCAAAGTCTCCTCCATGGTCGAGATATCCTTCTTCAAGGTGTCTGATGGCAGGTCGGGAATGGTGAAAGTATTTCATTTTGGACACAGAAGTGGGTGCCGTATAACTTTGACTTTTTCAATCATGAACCTCGGGGTCCTTTCACAAATGTTTCCAAAGTTTCAGATTTCATTATTGACGGGGAATGGGATTATTGCAAATTACAACATTACCTTCTTCCCAGGGAAGCTGACTTTGTCTCACAAATCCCCATTTCTAATACAGGCGGGAAAGACAAGCTTGTTTGGCATTTTGAAAATAATGGAAATTATTTTGTTCGCTCGGGATATCGACAAGCTTTGCTATTAAAAGAAAAGGGTATGAATCATGCTTCTTCATCTTCTAATCCTACAAGTGAGTTTTGGAAACTAATTTGGCGACTGAATGTTATTCCAAATATCAAACTCTTTTTGTGGAGAGCATGTTCAAATGCCCTTGCTACATGCGACGGGTTGTTTCGACGGAATTGTGTTCCTTCACCGCTTTGCCCCATATGTAAAACAATGCCAGAGACTATTGAGCATTTATTGTTTGAATGTGAGTGGACAAAATCTATATGGTTTGGCTGCTCTTTGGGCCTCCGTCTTGAAGGAGTTTTAGGTAATCTACCTGATCGCATTAACTCCTTATTATGATATATAACAACTGGAACCACTCGTATTAACTTCCTTTCTACATTTGCATATGTGGCGTGGTCTATCTGGAAGGCACGTAACCGTTTTATTTTTGAGCAATCAGCTCTAGATCCTGCTCAAGTTATCGTGGAAGCCCAAATTAGTGTTGGTGATTTCGAGAGAGCGCATTGCTTTGTTCGTGCCACTGATGTGTCCAATATGAGTGGTGTTTCGCAAGAAAGTTCACCTAAGTGGATCCCCCCCCCCCCCCACTTCAAACATACTGAAGCTAAATTGCGACGCCTCTTTTAGTGCTCCGAATGCTGCTTCAGGTATCGTTGCCCGTAACTTAATAGGGTCATTGCTTGCTTGTTTTGGCAAGAAATGGCGATGTGAGTCTGCTCTCGCTGCTGAACTTCAAGCCATTCGATCATCGTGTATTTTTGCTGCAAACAAAGGCTGGTTTAACGTTATTATTGAATCTGATTCACAATCTGCCATTACTCTTGCTACATCGGAAAATGTCCCTCCTTGGGCGCTTTCGGCTCTTATTATGGACATTCGCTATTGGATATCTCATATGAAATTCCAGCTTCTATGGGCTTCTCGTAGGTGTAATCGGGTAGCGCATCATGTTGCAAAGGTTGCTCTTAATTCACCTGATAGTTTCATGTGGGAATCTAATTTTCGTGTCGAAATTACCTCTATAGCGAGGAGTGATGTTGTTTAGTTTTTTAGCTTCGGCAATGTTAAAAAAAAAATCAAATTTGATCCAAAACACATATTGTTTTCTATTTTAAGGGTGTATACCACAATAACGCCACCCTATATATATATATATATATATATATATATATATATATATATATATATATATATATATATATATATATATATATATATATATCTGGTAAAAATCAATTAAAAAGACAAATTTTCGTAAAAAGATAAAAATATTTTTTTTTAAGTTCTCAAAATATATATATACCCGATCTTGTGGAATTTTTCGAGAACTTTTAAAAAATATCTTTTTATTTTTTTTACGGATATTTGTATTTTTATTTTAACTTTACCATATATACATATATATATATATATATATATATATATATACACACACACTTGTGAATGACATTAAAATTTTATCACACACGTGGATTCTACATAAGAATAGTGAATTGAATCGTAATTGGATTGATTGAATCAATAATCCTTTATCATCTTATACAAAATAAAAAAAAATAAAGAAAAAATAATAATCTTCATCTTGTACTCTCATTCTCTCGATTTTTGCTAGCACTTTGTTTCCGAAATTATTTTCTGAAGTGTAAGGGAAAGGTTTGAGATGGTAATAAAAAAAAAAAATTTGTGTTCCTGAGATTTTTTAGGAGTGGAGAGGAAAGTAAAGGATAGTAAATTACATCAAAATTACTCTCCTAATTTACTTCCCAAATTGGGATGAAATGGAGTGAAGTTGATTTTAAAGCTATTTTTTTGTTACTTCATTCTTTTTTTTTTTTTTTTCAACTCGGGAACACAAAATAAAAAAATAAGTTCTTATTCATCTCCTTTTTACTTCACTCATTTTTCCCTCTTCATCTTTCTTCTTTTCGTTTTATACTCGAGAACAGAGTGTAGATGTTTTCAATTAATATGTCGTTCAAAAGAAAAAGGAACGATAAACCAAAATCTTTAAATAAATAAATTTTTGACAACGACATGTAAGCCAAAAAAATGCCAAACTATTGAAGTTCGGTAAACATAAGTTAAAACCCGGCGTCATCAATCAAACTCACTTATAAACATAATACTCCGTAATTAACATCATATTTTTGTTACATATAAATATAACTCATAATAAAATATATGAATTTTAAAAGTCTGGGTATTGGATGCTCCTCCAAGAAAAGCCAACTCATGTGTCCATGTAGCAATACAAAGTATACATGTTATCAAAAATGGACATGCCATCTTAAAAGCGTTAGGTACAGTGTGATCTCATGAAAAAAATGGTGTCACTTCCGCACTTTTTGCTTATGGCACTAGTTTTGGTAATGACACCAAAACACCATTTTGCTGGTGCCGTCGTGCATATTTTTTCCACATTTCATTTACATGTTCATTGCTACTTTTTCTTTAAAATACTCCACATTATTATTCATTGCTATAATAAATAAATAAATAAAAACATCAACAACAACAATAATAAGTAAGGTTCAAATGAGAAAAAAAATTTAAATGAGAAGGGTGAGAAGAAACCGCAACCAAAAATTTCATATGCATTTACAAAACTAGATGTATCTCCATTTAAAATTTTTCCTTTTATTTGAAATGTGAGCATATAAATCATTCTTATTTTTCTCATTTTATTTTTTCTTCTCACTGTTATCCTTTCTCAACAACAACAATAATAATAACAATAATAATAATAATAATAATAATAATAATAATAATAAAGTGATGTTTAATAATAATAATAATAATAATAATAATTCAGAAAGAACTTGTAGCACAGCTTGTGTTTAAACTCGCATCCAACTTCCAGTAAAATTATTATATTTCAATAATAAAATTTTCTCTTAATAATAAAATAAATAAATAATAATAATTAGGGTTTTTCTAATATGTGCCCTGAGGGCACATATTTGAGCGAATAAAAAAGTCAAGTAATAGTTTATTAAATAGAAAATCATATGTAATTATAGTAATTTTTAAGTACAATTAGTGCATTAATTGCATTTAATAAGTTTTATGAAAAGAACAAGTTTGATTATCACACTTTAAAATGAGCTTATGGGCACATTTTAGAAAATCAATAATAATAATAATAATAATAATAATAATAATAATAATAATAATAATAATAATAATAATAATACATTGCTTCGCTATCGTTAGAGGAGTGAGGACCCAACTGGTATCTCGGCTCCCCTATATTTCTTGAATTTTTGTAAATCCTTTGATTTCTCTAATAAAGTGATGTTTATAATAAAAAATAGTAACAATAACAATAATAACAACAACAACAACAATAATAATACATTGTGGCGTGTGATGCTACCCATATTTTTAATAGGATTTGCTTTGCTGTAGTTAAAGAAGTGAAGGCCCAGATAGTTTCTCGACTTCTCACTAATTTCTTGTAAATCCTTAATTTTTTAATAAAGTGGTGTTTATATAATAATAATGATAATAATAATAATAATAATTAACTTTTTAAATGAAAGTGGTTGGCGCATGATGTAACACGTGTATGATAGATCTTTCATTAAATTTGCTACACATGTAACCAATTGACCATAAGTAAAGTAAGCGCTAAAAAGTGAAGTAGTCGTCTTCTTCAAAAAAAAAAAAAAGAAAAAAAAAATAGAAATAAACCAACACAAACACAACACACAACACACAAGCACAAACAAAAAAGAAACAAACCCAAGAAGAAGAAGAAGAAGAATTACCTTCCGCGTGGGCTGGTGGCGACAACCCACCTGCCGACCTCCGGTATGGTATCTCGCGTCGAAGCCGATGGCTTGAGCCACAGTGCATCATGGCTCTAAATGGCTAAAAGATTTGAAAATTTACATAAGAATGGAACACTTTTGAGTGGTTAAACATTACTATAAAAAAAATATGAGTGACTAAATTAAAAAAGGGAAAATGGCAGGAAAATGCATCATACTTGCCACTTTTTGTCATTGTCTGTAGCGTCATTTTTTTTTTGAATTTGGCACGAACCTTTTTGAATCGTGTCATTGTGTGTACCCACCTTTTTAAATCGTGTTATTGTGTGTACTTTGTGACCATTTTACCCCTACTTTTTTCAAAATTTTTAGGGGTAAAATGGTCATTTCACGGCTGAAAAAGTCGCAAAGTACATACAATGACACGATTTAAAAAGGTTAGTGCCAAATTCAAAACAAAAAAAAGACGCTACATATAATGACAAAAAGTGACAAGTATGATGCCTTTTCCTGCTATTTTCCCAATTAAAAAACTAATGAAACTTTATTACTATTTGGTGACTTTTTCCATTATATATTGGATTCGACTTTTTGAACTTAAAAGGGTGATCTCCATGAACTTTAATTTTCAAAAGTAATGTCCATTATCAATGTTATTAAATATAATTGATCCTAATAAAAATAACTTTGTTTAGGTATGAAATTATAAATGTCTGAATACAAAGCACAACCAAAGTTTAGATTGAATTGATTGTAAATTTGTAATACCAAAACCTCATGCGTTTATGAGGTTAACAACTACTTAAGTAAAAAAAAAAAAAAAAAAAAAATATATATATATATATATATATATATATATATATATATATATATATATATATATATATATATATGTGTGGATCATAAAAAATTAGACATCTGTGGTTTATTTGTGCATCATTAAATGAATGAATTGATCATTGATGTTACCTCGGATATTATTCCACGCTATATCATGCACCTTCATATGCTACCCTCTCATATTGATTACTTTAGATGGACAATTGGACATGGCTTTTCCTATATAGGTTACTTGAGGAGGGCAAGTTTTTGTATAAGATGTGATGGTTTAATCGGAGTTTTTCATGACATTTCTATCCTTATCACAACTAACCTCAAGATGTGTAGCTAGTGAGGATTAAAAAAAAGACTTACTGTGAAAAAGTTGAAATGTCTTATCACTAAGCCACTTGATGGTAGGGCTGAGCAAAGGTCCAAAACGAATCAACCCGACAAAAAATGAACTGACCCGAGAACCGATTTTCTTGAAAAACATGAAACGAAACCGAACCGAATATGAATGGTTCGGTTCAGTCGGTTTCTGTTCGGCCTAGGTGTGTTTTACTAACCGATATAATTGATGACTTGGCTCAAGCCCGATCTGTGGGCTTAGGGTACATTAGAGTTCATTGTAATCTAAAAATATTGGTTATTAATAAAGTTAAATGAACGGAATTTCAATGTAAACATACGGTTTAACATAGTATCAGGCCACATATCGGTCCTCTACCCCTAAATACAAAATCACGATCATCCTTTCCCTCTAAAACCCTAAACACAAAACCGATTAACAGCCTCTTCTCCTTCCCTTTGTCTGCCACCATACAGTGTATTCATCATCATCATCTGGATGACTAATGGTGATCTCCTTCTACCACCTCCTACCCTCACTCTCGTTGAAACAAAACCTAAAGGTCTTTTCTTTGGTTCTCTTTCCATCATATCGCAACTAGATTATTAGTTTTGAAAAGGAAAAAAAAGGTTTGATGATGTGCGTAGTATAGGTGATGTATGAATATAAAATATATAAGAATCAAATAAAATGCAGCGGAACAACATCACCCACACGGATCTCATATAGCCATATGATCAATCAAATAATAAACAACAACATGTTATACCTTTGTAGCGTGATCAGTAGAATCATATGGAGACCATCACCAACACCATGAACCACCTATGAAACCAAGTGACCAAAATAGATCACCTCTATGATGGAAACACACTACACGTCATAGATCACCACCCGATGCTAGTCTTGACCCCGTAACACGCGATCTAGCCTTGAACTACACTAGAATAAGGTTAGATGAGATCAAAAACACCAAACCCTCATATGGTTGAGTTTAATTTCGTGACTTTTGAGGAGGGGAAGGAGGAGAGACTTTTGGTAAGTGGTTATTATAATTGATAACCTTAATTGACCAATTCAATAGGAGGTTATAACAAAAATGTTACACTTAACCCCTTGCTCTTTTTTCCTCTTGTTTCCCACCATGTCCGGCCATATGGGGGCCTTAAATGGGCTTGCCCATTTGTTGGTCCAATCCAATAAACTAAGTACTAGCTTAGGTATTAGTAGCCCGTTATTGATCCCGAGTTACGTAGTCGTTTATATATTGTAAATACGATAAATACAATCTATAAAATGGTGTCTCTGTGTATAAGTGTGTGACCCCATAGGCTCACATATGTCTAGCCATATAATTATTTATTATGACACGAGCATACTCCAACAGCTCCCACTTGCGACGTCATAATAATCAAGTAATTATACAAGCAAAGGTTAGCGTCTAGCAACACGCCAATGCCCCTAGAAATATGTGAGGGTAGTTTCTTAAACTTCTCATTTAAATGGTTTTAATGCCATCTTTCCTTTTGTTACAGATACTATGTTGAACACTAGACATGGATCAAAGTCATTCCATTTGTTCAACTATTCTGTTTCTCGATCTAGATATTGAACAAGATTACCAAGTGAATTAAGATTCATCTTAATCTCATTTGGGTACGGCCATACAAACATCTGTTCAATTCATCGAGGGGCCCAATAGTATCTAACTCCATGACATGTGGAGGAACAAATCCTATTTTGACTGCACGTGTCATTCATGTGTTTCAAATCACTCCTGAAAATGGTTTTTATAACTACCTTATTCAGGACAGCGTTTAACCATATCAAAGAATAAAATTCCGCACATGTAAGACCTACTTGCATCTCAAGTCTAAGGATAAGAGACATAACCATTTACGAGATTCACTATTGACGCCGATCCATGCAGTGAATACTCGAAGGTTGGGTCAGTCCAATGTTCATCACAATGAACAACATATGAGTTTGGCAAATAAATCACCAACACGCTCACATTTGCCTTAATTTGATGATACTCCCGTATCGTCAACCGGCAATGGACAATTTTAGAATAAATAAATTATTCATGGATTAAACATGCAAATATAGAACACAGTAGTATAAATGAAGACGATAATACCCGGTATATCAATTCATTTTATAATACAACTGCTTATAGTTCCATTATCCAAATACTAAAAACAGATATGCACAAGACTACATATAGATCGGAATCTGATGTTTCCACCATGATCAATTTTGTTGTACAAGACAACAAGTAGTCATCTGAGTAAACTTTGAGAATACTTGTTTCAAAATTCAAAAATATTTTGAATGATGATTGTCCTTTTGTATGTGTGCAATCAAGTACAATACGAGTATTGCAACAATACATTCCATAGTGTGTTTGAAGCTAGCAAAACACCTACTTTAGATAGTCATAATAACAGTTTTCCAAACTGTAAAGTATTCTTATTCTTTTAATGTATAATGCATCAATGCTCTCAATCGAGCACATCTAGTTAGAGGTGTCATCATTCATGATGTCATCCTACTACGACTAGGGTTGAGCATCATCTCAGTTATATAAGCATCAATGAATGAAAGTATAACAGAGCTCCTTGAATATCCGTAAACATTTTGAACAAATCTTTGGTCCTTTGCAGGTCCATTAGGTTGTTCGTTTAACAATTATCTAACGACTTTCACTTAGATATTTGTTGTTATCAACTCATCTTGCATTCATGCAAATGATATAAATAATCGAATACATAATATGACTTACATAATGAATCCTTTAGTCAAACTTAAGATTTCCATTCATGCATTCAATCTCATCATGTAAGATTGATCATTGAGACTCCCCTCAATGACATGTCATATTGTGTTTAGATTATTAACCGCTTATATTTATTCTAATAAACACATGCAACAAGGTTTTATGTTTTATTTCCTAAATTCCTTAATTGAAACTTCATTCCAGGCTAAGGATCAAAGTCTAGCTTAGATGGAATATTGTTTCTTATATGTTAACAACATATGAGATTTAAGAAAATAAATTCATTTATCCTACTTGCACTCTGAGTTCTCGAGAGTAATCTTATTTAATCAAAATCAAATTAATGATTAAATTAAGATCTCTGCTCCTAGATGCATGATCTAATCCACATCTGGATTCTTATGTCTTGTATACATAATAAAGATTATACAGATTTATAAACCCTTTTGATTACTCATCGTCCTCGCAAAAGTAATCAAAAAGTGTTTTGAAATCCCATTGTCATATTTCATTTACATGAAAACAGGTATGACAATTAATTATCTTTATACATTTAATGTTTGTAGGTATGAAGATTTAATCATAATCAATTTCTTAAGTATGAGTAAACTCCTTCTACTACGCATGCATTAAATATGTGTACAAGTTTGTCCTTATGAGTCTTCTAGTTCAAGAAACTCATTTTAAACCTCACAGTCTAACTGATTTGGTAAGAGATCAATCAATCTCCATGAGTGATTATCTTTCAAGGACTGCATCTTATCATTCATAGTTTTGAGCTATTCTTCAGATTCAAGATCTGATAATGCATCTCTTTAGTTAGTAGGTTCACTATGATCCTCCAACTTATGTCCCTTAACATTGATATAAAAAATATATCATTCAGGTGTTAGGGGTATCCTTGCGGATTTATGAATGAGAGATATCAATCTATGGTTTAACATATGCATGTTCAACCTTAGTATGACATTAGCAAGTGTACTCAGAAGGTTGTGTATTTAGCTCTTGAATAACTTCAAGATCTAAAGGTGCTCCCACTTGCTTTTCTAAGTGGAGACTAATCTCCAAGTACTCAGCATCTTGATAACAATAAATTGTTTTCAAGTGGGACATCCAAAATACATTGTTAGTTCTTGACTCTAGTTTGTTAATTATTTACTCTTAGGTATTTAACAAATTCAGAACTTCAATCAAGACATAATGGGATTCATCCCATTCCATAATACAATGGTGTCCTAAATTCCTTCTGGGTTGGAACCATATTGGGTGTACGCACGGCACATCCAATTTTCTAACCTTGATTGCTTTTGAGGTAAAAGAGTTTAAGTCATCAAAGATCAAACAATATCCATGATGGACATACCATAAAGTTGTGGTATTCCATGTGGATAGATGTTGTGAGACTATCACACAACTCATTAGATGAACTTATACTCTTTGGCTTACGTATCTGCCAACCAAGTCATACCAGATGGCATCAATAGTATTTTTAGCCTACTGCATACTTTATATTTAAAGTCTTTGAGCAAGTCAATGACTTCATGCGTATGTTTTAACTAGAAACATAAACATTAAATATTTTATTATACGTCGTAAGTGTACATGTCTTTAACAAGAAGACATAACAAATTGACGTCTTTACTTTACGTTATAAGTCTTTCAACAATTAACGGAATTGATGTTTATGTCTTTACAAGAGACCTAAACATATTCAACTAAAGTAATTATGAGTGCCGACAATTGGCCTCAATAGTCATTTCAAGTTAATTACATACTTCATGATTATGAATTTACAAAAAGACATAATCATATTTACTAAACAATTCAACAAATATGTTGAAGTAGCTTTTCATGTTATCTTGACATTTTTTCTAATTAGGGCAATATACATTTTATGTGTATAAGTCCTAATAGAACCTTATTTTTCTTACCTTTCAGTCAAGAAAAACCATTAGTCATATTGTTATATGTTGTACCTTGCACACAATTAAGATTTCTCCCACTTGTGCACGACACAACATTATGCAAGCAAATATGACAATGTAACAGATAACTTATGATTTTAGTCAAAATCAAAATATAGATGTATAGAACTTTATCGCTTTTATAAAGAATCATGCATAACAATTTTATTGATAACATTTCAGGAAGCAACATCAGGAACGCGGCAAGTTATCTAATAAATTCATGCAATGGTTCTCATAAAAACTATGATGCTTCATATGTGGAAAGTAATGTATTATTTCAAGACAATCTAGAAATAAGATGGGCAACTTGTAAGTTAATAGAGCTTACAACTCCCACTGGATTAGAGAACATTACATGTGTTTCGTCACCAGTAATACAATCACGTAGCTCCCACTGGATTAGACAACATTATAAGTGTTACATCACCAGTGGAGAGTGAGAGACGATTGGATACTTTCCTACTTTCTTTGAATATCTACACATTATTGCTAATGTGAGTCACTATGACTAGTAAACATGTACTTAGGTATTCAAGGAAGTGCATCAAGTTCTAACATATAGATGGTGGGCTAGCCATCATTTTAAACTTGAAAATAGGCATGCAGTTCCTCCATGTTTATTGGGTAAAGACACATTGCTAGGTAATCATGCTAGTAATTGCCTTTACCATTTTGCGGTTTATTGATATTTCCTTTTTCTAATTATTTAAACTCATTTCAGTTTGGTAGCTATAGAAAACATGTTCTCTAGTTATCCAAATATCTTATTTCTTCAAGGTTTCAAAACCGGAACAAGGGTTATAAAACGAACTTGATGGAATAAGATGTGCAACCATACTTAACCATTTTGACTTTTTATAAGACATCACGATTTCTAGAGTATGTGTGCTTTGAGTTTGATTAGAATTAGGACAATTCAAATATTCCTATTATGGCTTTTCCTCATAAGGAAAATGATAGGAACAAGTCTCTTTTTTACAAGGAAAGGAAGACTTAGTTTGATCCTTTTAACAAGAAAAGAACAATCTTTTGTTTACGATTTGTGTTGCATTAATTCATTAATTGAATTCTCAAGGTTCATATTTAGTATTTTCGATAATTATCCTTTTATAAATTAATTACCCCATGTTTACAATTTAAAACAATTAATTTACGTAAAAGGCTAAGATCCACATTGTGCTTCTACTATCACATCAGTTGATCTGCTAGCAATAGTAGATTCAATTGGTAGGCGACGATCACCAATTGCATTACAAGTGCAACTCTTAGATCCTTATGGGACTCATGGCATCTAGTGTCAAACAACTAGTGTCATGTAGGCATGTTTAGTCCCATCTTTGCCTCGGGTCAAGGTCTCACCGCTTAACTCGATTAAGTCATCCAATATCAAATAATAAACAACAACATGTTATACCTTTGTAGCGTGATCGGTAGAATCATATGGAGACCATCACCAACACCATGAACCACCTATGAAACCAAGTGACCAAAATAGATCACCTCTATGATGGAAACACACTACACGTCATAGATCACCACCCGATGCTAGTCTTGACCCTGTAACACGCGATCTAGCCTTGAACTACACTAGAATAAGGTTAGATGAGATCAAAAACACCAAACCCTCATATGGTTGAGTTTAATTTCGTGACTTTTGAGGAGGGGAAGGAGGAGAGACTTTTGGTAAGTGGTTATTATAATTGATAACCTTAATTGACCAATTCAATAGGAGGTTATAACAAAAATGTTACACTTATCCCCTTGCTCTTTTTTCCTCTTGTTTCCCACCATGTCCGGCCATATGGGGGCCTTAAATGGGCTTGCCCATTTGTTGGTCCAATCCAATAAACTAAGTACTACCTTAGTTATTAGTAGCCCGTTATTGATCCCGAGTTATGTAGTCGTTTATATATTGTAAATACGATAAATACAATCTATAAAATGGTGTCTCTGTATATAAGTGTGTGACCCCATAGGCTCACATATGCCTAGCCATATAATTATTTATTATGACACGAGCATACTCCAACACGTAGGGATTGCACCAGGCTTTACCTCTCGAGGGATCTCGAAAAGCTTACAACCCCCACCAGGCAGTGTACCTGATCGATGTAGTATAGTATAATGACAAGTACCGGGGGATTGATCGTTCAGCTAGGAATAGTGTCGCTAGGATTAGAAAACCTAATTACTAGTTCTAGAGATGAGGGATGATTCTTTTTGTATTTTTATATTTTTTAGAAAGCAAATTAAAATCTCGGGTTTTGAAGGATATGGGCGGAATTAGTTGCTATTCAACTAACCCAATACTAAAGATGCAATCAAAATAAAATACTAAAAATGAAAATAAAACTAAATTAAACTAAGGTTGTGAGCAATAAGTGGAGAAATGTGTTTACTTAGATTTCACAACTCCCTAGATATCTTTTACACGTTAATTACTTGTTATAGTTGCGTGGATAACGGATTGTATTCCTTAATACCATTCATGGGGTGGCGTACTTAACTCCCCAATCCTATGAGTGCCTACTTCACTCCTATGTCGAGTCGGCTAAGAAGCTCCTATATCCTCAACATGTGTTTTGTTATAATCCAACCCTAACATTTTCCCAAGTATCTCAAGTGCTTCTCTAGGCATCTCAACTTCTATATCCGAATCATAAGGATCATCCTCAATATTATGACTACTATATACAAATTGCCCAAAAGATTCATCATCTGTTTCTTGAGATTCAACATCATCGATCATAAAACCTTGGTCTTTTTGATCAATGTGATAATGTTCGGCTAAATCCTCCATCACATCAAGGTCACCTATGTGTTCATCCTGTATTATGGTAGGGCTAACCATGACATGCAGCTAGGTGGCTCATACGAAACTATCCTAGGTGAAGGCTCATATGGTGCATAAGTTTCACTAAGTGAGGCATTTTGAGGGGTTGATGGAGCTCCTAAGGTGAATTCTTTAAAAGCATTATGCACTTGTCCTCTTTTCTCAAAGTACTCAATAAAATCAATATAAGATTCTGTCCGCCTCATTTCATTCGTCCATCTTGGTATATCCAAACTGGTGTAATTATATTTTTTTTGGTAAAACTCTAGTGTCGGACTTGGTGGATTCACATTCTCCATAATGGTGAACGGAATAGTCAATGAAAATTACGAACAAACACACATAGAAAAAGATAGACTAAAGAAAACCTAAAAATAAAAATAAAATCTTACTAGAAAGGAATCTAGCAAGTAGACCTAATAAAAAGAGATTCTAACCTAGACAATAACTATTTCCCCGGCAGCGGCGCCAAAAACTTGATGTGCGTAGGGATTGCACCAGGCTTTACCTCTCGAGGGATCTCGAAAAGCTTACAACCCCCACCAGGAAGTGTACCTGATCGATGTAGTATAGTATAATGACAAGTACCGGGGGATTGATCGTTCAGCTAGGAATAGTGTCGCTAGGATTAGAAAACCTTATTACTAGTTCTAGAGATGAGGGATGATTCTTTTTGTATTTTTATATTTTTTAGAAAGCAAATTAAAATCTCAGGTTTTGAAGGATATGGGCGGAATTAGTTGCTATTCAACTAACCCAATACTAAAGATGCAATCAAAATAAAATACTAAAAATAAAAATAAAACTAAATTAAACTAAGGTTGTGAGCAATAAGTGGAGAAATGTGTTTACTTAGATTTCACTACTCCCTAGATATCTTTTACACGTTAATTACTTGTTATAGTTGCGTGGATGATGGATTGTAATCCTTAATACCATTCATGGGGTGGCGTACTTAACTCCTCAATCCTATGAGTGCCTACTTCACTCCTATGTCGAGCCGGCTAAGAAGCTCCTAACATGGGATCATTAGAATTTACTCATGCATTAAATACAACCAATAAAACCTAGTACACATCGGTTCATGTTTCCTAAGACGTTCAAGCATGTTACCAATTGGAGATCTGCCAGTTTTCTTAAGCCTAATATTGAAATCATTCATCCAATACAACCATAAGCGAGTAATCAACAAATAATCAACATCTAGGTTTTATTAGATCTAAGCAAACACAAGATAAATCTAGCCTAGCATGGTGGAATCAAGACAAGTACAAGATAAAGACAACCAACACATAGACATATTGATTGAATTAAAAGAATACTTATCTCAATAACACATGTAAGGGTTCAAGGGCTGAAAACCCTTGAAAAAGCTATAAAATACGTATATGGTTCGGCCTTAGGGTTCTCCAAACTTGTTCCTCTCTAATGAATGAAAATTAGAAAACTATATATAGATAATTGAGGCTGACGGCGTCAAGAACAACCTTGTGACGCCGTCATCTTGCCGCCAAAATAATCCTCGGACTGCCTTGATCTACATCTGACGCCGTCATGTATACCATTTTTCCAGGCCGTCACGCATTTAACTCTTGACGCTCTTCTTTGTGACACCTTCATTTCTGTACTGGGCCGTCATAATCTTTACTCTTGACGCCGTCAAATCCTTCCTCTTGACGCTGTTACACACTGTTCCCAGCTTGGAAAATTAAGTCTTTGGCGTTTTCTTCACTTTTATGCTCCAAAAACGTCCGAATTGCTCCCTTTTCCAGATTTCACTCCCAAAGTACCTAAAATCACAAAAGGAACGATTTAGGGCAATATCTGATCAAATAAATTCAATTCCGGGCTTAAATGACCCCCTAAAAATGGTTCATTTTTCGCCTCATCATTTGACCTTCATTGTTACTGTTTTATGTTTTGTTCTTTTCACTTAATGTCGGCTAAAGCTAGACCTGTCTCCACGTAAAGTCGACTAAATCTCGATCAATGGTGTTACTTCATTCAATAAGCCGCATGAGGTTACTTCATCAAGAATCAATGTGAAACCTTTTGATGTCCTAATTCACATCATTGGTGAATATACAAGTTCTTTGACAAAGTACCGCATTCATTGTTTGATTTGATTTACTTTGGCTTGTTGTGGATGTCTTCGTCAACAAAAATAGTTATAGCTTTACTATATTAAGTATCTCCAGTCCGAGCTTTCACGATTTCGTCGCTCTGTGGGCTTAGGGTACATTAGGGTCCATTGTAATCTATAAATATTAGTTATTAATAAAGTTAAAGGGACGGAGTTTCAATGTAAAGTTGTAAACATACGGTTTAACATAGTATCAGGCCACATATTGGTCCTCTACCCCTAAATACAAAATCACGATCATCCCTTCCCTCTAAAACCCTAAGCACACAAAACCGATTCACAGTCTCTCACTACTACACAAAAAATGCATCAGGTACGATTTTTAAGGGCTTTTGGTACGGTTTCTAAACCGTAATAGATAATAGCGTACCAAATAATAGAACATTTTTTGGTACGGTTTTAAACCGCACCAAAAAACAGTTTTTTAGTACGGTTTTTTTAACAACCGCACCAAATAGTTTCAGTCAAAGTCAATCCTATTATGTTTTTTTTGGTACGGTTTCTTTATAAACCGCACCAAAATCCTTTCGCTTATTATTTATTTTTATTTATTTATTTATTTTTTTTTTAATCTTGTTTTAAAGCTATGTAACCAAGAATCCAACTAGAGTCTGAGCTAAACCATTCCCAGGTCACAGACCACAGCAACCAAACAATGCCATTTAACATCAGACAATATTTAACAAACTTAACATGTAATACATAAATCAACTAACACAACAATATAAAGAGAAATGAATTGGAGTGTATATACTAAACAACACTATTAAACAAAAATGTTATATATATAACTATAAGACTATATAAACATCTTCATGAAAATAACTATCAAGAGTCTCATGTATCTACAGGAGCAACCACATCTCTTAAAAACCTTCACTCGGCATCAAAAGGCGCCACTTGGTCAATCTCGAGTTATTTTAGACGGGGTATATCAACCCACAACTGCAAAACAGAAATAAAAAAAACATAAGTTATAAGTAATATTTTGCAATAAAATACATATAGCCAACTAGCAAACTATAACTTTATAACCTAAGTAAAATTGAAACATATATAAAATTTGAAGAA
Source organism: Artemisia argyi (assembly GCA_030686995.1). Taxonomy (NCBI): domain Eukaryota; kingdom Viridiplantae; phylum Streptophyta; class Magnoliopsida; order Asterales; family Asteraceae; genus Artemisia; species Artemisia argyi. The sequence continues at coordinate 53,939,134 of CM060707.1, forward strand.
TAAAGAAAACGACAAGAGGTAAAGACTACATGAAAATCGATAAACTATAACTCTATTAATATACCCGGCGACGGAAAAAAAACAAAGTAGAAAAATCGGCGGCACGCTGTGAGATTTTTGAAGGGTTTAGTGGCGAAGGTGATTGTGGTTAGCCAAGATAGATTGAGAGTGATGATATGTATGACGGTGAGGAGGTGAAGCCGTGAAATAATAGTGACGGCTGCTAAAGATAAGGGAGAAAAATAAAGATTAGGGTTTATTTTCATTGGGTTATGTAGCCTTTAATAAAGAGAAATTTGGGGATAAGAATTTTAGGGGGGGGGGGGGGGGGGGGAGATTTGATGAAATTTGAATTAGGGGGGAAAAGGTTTTGGTGAAATGTAATTGGAGGGAAATATGTGAATGATTTTTTTTTTTTTTTTTTTTTTTTTTTGGAAAATTAAGGTAGTGTTTAGAACTTTAGATAAGTAAAACTACAATAAGAAAGACCTCCGTGAACAATTTTAGGAGATACGTAATTATTTTCGAATTTATATTATAAACAACATAAATTGGCAAACTTAAATAATTGATTTTCTATGTGAATGATTTTTTTCTTTTTTTTTTTTTTTTTTTTTTTTTTTTTTTTTTTTTTTTTTTGGAAAATTAAGGTAGCGTTTAGAACTTTAGATAACTAAAACTACAATAAGAAAGACCTCCGTGAACAATTTTAGGAGATACGTAATTATTTTCGAATTTATATTATAAACAACATAAATTGGCAAACTTAAATAATTGATTTTCTATATATATATATATATATATATATAGGGTGAGGTTATTTTCAGAACCAAATTAATTGCGAGAACTGCGAGAACCAGTATCAACCAATCAGATTTTTTTGGATATTTAATTTTATTCTTTAATTCAAAAGGGTATAATGGTAAAAATGCTTCTTTTTTTTTTAAATTTTTTTTTTTATTTTTTTTTTCTAAAAAACGTTTTTTTAGTACCTAAATTTAAGGATTTTTTTTTTTTTTTTTTTTTTTTTTTTTTTTTTTTTTAAATACATTATGTGCATATGTGTTTTGTAAAAAAATTAAATAAATAACTACTAAATACATTATGACATTTGTATTTTTCGTTTATGCATAAGTATTTTGTATATGCACATGTATCTTTAATAAATATTTCATAAATATATATACAAACAACAAAAGTTTAACAATAGATTTATGCAATTTCAAAAATTACAAATTGTATTACTATAGTGATATCAGCTTTATTACAAATATATGAAGCGTGCACATGTGCATAATCCAATGTCTTTAACAGTTGGTTCATCTTTTAGGCGTGCGCATGTATTTCTCGCCTAGTTTAGAAACCCATGAAATCTACACATGTGTTGTTAATCCTTGTGCACATGTGTTTTTAATCCTTGTGCACATGTGTTTTTATCGTCTCGCTCATCTTAATTCATATACAAGTGTGTGCCAACATCCACAACGTCAAGTAACCTGCCACCATCAATTATCAATCGACATGTTACATAAATTATGAAATAGATTAGGGTGATTATCAGAACTACATAAAAGCAAAACATATTTTTTGAAATACATACTAAAATAAAAAAAATGCTTTGTTTCATTCAATAAAAGGATTGACATATCAAAAAAACCAAACCATAAACACATAATTTTATATCTAACATAAAACACAAATGCTCTTGTCCATTGATTCTATATCAAACAAACACATATGCACACACTTCTATTGATTTTTTATTAGCTATAAAACACATATGCACCGGTCCATTGATTTTATATCAACCAACAAACGCATATACACACACTTCTATCGATTTTATATAGGCCATAAAACACATATGCACCTCAAAAAAAAATTATCAGTTTTTATTAGATTTGAACCAAATGTAAGACACAAAAAAATACAAGAACACATGTACATGCCATACAAACTTATGGTTTAGAAAAATGATAGAATATAAATACATTTGTGTCCCACTGCAATTATTGGTCAAAACACAAATACTTAGTTATATAAATACTACTTTAGATACAGACATTTTACCAACATTTATGAACACAAGTCAAACCTTAAAAAGATTGTTGGAATTGTGATATATGAAATCTCGTACCTTAGTATTTTGAAGTTGGGCACGTAATCAAAAATCAAAGATCCTTAAAAAGATTGTTGGAATGGTGATATATGAAATCTCGTACCTTTTTAATATACTAGAATGAAACCAAACAACACAATTCTTTTTTCGAAGAAACCTTTAATAGAAGTTTAAGGAATCTAATCAAATTATTTCAAACCTTGAAAAGATTGTTGGAATGAACCAAACAACACAATTTTTTTTACGAACACAAATCAAACCTTAAAATACTCTTAGTATTTTGAAGCCATATACAAATTTTGAACACAAATCAAAGATCCAAAAAAATAACCAGAATACAAATCAAATAATCATTCACGCACACAGATCAAGGATACAAAACATAATCATTCATGAACATCAAAACACAACCTACCCGGCCGAGACCTTAATCAATATTTTGAAGCCATATAGTGTTTTCGTCTTTGTCTTTCGGTTGGCAGTAAAGTCGAACAAAGAACTAAAACAAATAAGAGTCGTAGGTTTTGTGTTTTGCAAGTAGGAGAGTCTGGTGTGAATCGGTCGTGGTAAGTAAAATCAAGAATTGATTTTGGCTGCGTGAGGTAAGTTAGGGGTCGGCGGTAGATGGTGGTTAGGGTTTGAGAGGCAGAGATGAGGATTGAATTAAAGAGGGTGTAAACGGTTTATGGGTTATGATACCTATTTTTATGGAAATTTTATTTTCCCATTTTGCCCTTAATTTAATTTTTTCTTTCAAATTAAATTATATATATTTTCAAAAATGCCATTGTGCATTAACAAGTTATACATTATGTATTATCAGGAGTAAAAAAGTGGTTCTCGCAGTTCTCGCAATTTATTTGGTTCTGAAAATAACCTCACACTATATATATATATATATATATATATATATATATATATATATATATATATATATATATATATATATATATATATATATATATATATACCCGCGCATTGCAGCGACGGGTACCCTGAAATAAATTTTTTCGGGGAATCATGTATTTTAATTTATTATGTTCTTTTTGACAATTTGAATTTACGGATATCAAGAACTTCATTTATCCCGAGCCCGTTCGGGCTCGAGCCCTTTTGGCCAATTGCCCATTTAGACTTGAATATTTGTGTAATATATTTTATTATTTGTATTACTGACATTTAATAATTGTGTTTGAGTTGGTTGTATAAATGCAATTTGTATTTTTTATGTTAGGGTGTTTTAATAACTGAATTAATTATATTTATTAACCAGTTAATTAATTGACTACATAAAATATCCTAACCACATTAATTATGTTTTAATTGTATTTCTTACTATAATAAGCAATGCGAAATTTTAAGAGTTTCTAATTATAGTAGGCCTTTGTGTATTATAAGATCGTATGATATTAGCTTCATAACCCGTTCAATGGGCGGGCTAGCTTAATAATATTATATGAAGAATTCAAAGTGGGCGAACATAAATAATTCATAGCGAAAAATAATATAAACACAAGAATTGAAAAGAAAAAAAATTGTTCATGTAATTTATGTAGAAACAACAATAAAAAGTGTGAGAAAAATAAAATGGATCTTCATTATTCATTTACGAAATAAAAATTCTTTGTCCACAACACTTGTTTTGGAGTTTGTGTATTCGACGTCTTTGTCATAACAAAGACCCTTTAAACCTTTTTCTGTCTCGAATCTTGAAACAACCAAATAAAGTTGTCTGTGTGAGAATATCGCCTTTGTAGTTGCTAATTACTGACTTAGAAGTTGATAAATCACTAAAACCCTAGAAAGCCTCCTCTCTCCTCCTTTCGGCCAAACACCACCACCACACGAACACCATTGTTCGTGTGTTGCTGATCGATTTGATATGTGTGTTGTTGCTGCTTGGATCGACCGCTAGCATGCTGCTGTAGTGCTTGATCCTTATCACAATTGCAGGTTAGTAGCATTGGACACCAAGGGTCATTGATAGTTTTGTAGGGTCTTTAGTGATCATCCGCACAGCTATAAAACATGCACAACGAAAAATAAACAAAGAAGCCGTGCAGACCAAAACCCTTGTAGGCTTGTACACATATCTTCAAAACATTTATATAACCTAAGTTGACACATAAGAAGGGTGTTTAGAACACTTACTTGTTAATCCTGCTAGCAGTAAGCTTCTTGACCTTTTTCAACTACACGGAACACCTTCTTTAACTCCTTGATACTTATTGATATTGATTAGGATTTCTTGGAAAATATCACAACTAGGGTTGCATCAAGAATCCACCCATATTGCATAGGTTCAACTAGGGCTACGAACCTATCACAAGTTAGGCGAGTACGAAGTCAGGTAAAAACCCTAGATGACCAAGTGGTCGAACTATGGTTGCGAGTAGGGTTTAGGAAACCCTAACCATCATTGTGTGACGTGCGATGCACGAAACACCCCTAAGGGGTTTGTGTTTCATCTTTTGTCATTATTATCCCCCTTGATATTTATCCCGGATAAATATTACGCTTTGAGTAATTACCTTTAGCCCATTATTGAAAATAATGTCGTATTTTTATTTCATCATTACTCTCATTTTATTTCGTAACAGATTTATTATTTTTCGCTTACATTGTTCTATTTAGTGTGCACCGATGTGCCCCTTCGGCATTTTCGTGAAGACAAGTGTGAAAACCGTTGTGTTATTTGCACATAAATCCTTTCAAGTTTACCATTAGGAGTAGAGGTGGACCAAACCCTATGTTAGGCGAACTAAAACAAGTAAGTTAGTGTTATATTCTATTATAGATGACCATTTATGATAGAATAAGTAGACTTTATGAATATAGGGTTTACCGATATAGATCATATAGAGTAGTTGACACAATTAATGCGTGGTATCGATTTCTTAACCAATATAAGTGCCATTAGACCATTGCACTTGTAGACGAATCAGTAGAAAATACTAGGATGAACTTGGCTAGCGCGTTCTTTCCTTATTGGTCATAACTTCAATTATTTTATCATTTTAGTTATTTCCTAGATTAAGCAAATACTTGTACCAATCTCTTAGATTGAAACCCCCCCTCCATTCTAAGTGTTTAGATTAGTTTAATTGATTAGTATTTCTACTAGGTTTAGCATTAATCAACTCGCTCCTCAGGAACGATCCCATACTTACCATCCTAGCTATAACTAATCGGGTTTACTACAGTTATATTGACTTTTAGTTTGACTTTCCCACTTAAAACATATTGCCTAACCAAATCATATAAAGTCTTCAAATACATAAATGAATGTTATAGTCAAACATATACAAACATTTTAATAATAAAATACTTAAACGAGTTTTGGGGTGTTATAATTTATTCCTATATGGGTAGTGTGGCGGATTTATTAATCAGATTAACAACATGCTCCACCTAATGATTTTTTTCGTTAAGTGATACAAAAAATATTAGTAGTTTTATAGGTTCTGTATTTTTGATCCGGTTCTTGTTGTTTATTGGCTCATCTTTTGGGTTGATTATTACAAGGAAGCAAGCAAGTAACCAATTTGACTATCATTTCATAACGGTTGCATACAATAATTGCACTCATAGTCCGTAAGCACGTTATCCATGAAATCCTAAGAAAAAAAACCATAGTATCGACTAAATTTTATTTTGTACGGTTCATAAATAAGTATTTGGTTCACTTGGTATGGTTTATAAACAACCGTACCAAAAAAAAATCACAAAAATTTATTTTGGTACGGTTCTTAAATAAACCGTACCAAATTAACAACCTACGGTTTTTAAATAAACCGCACCAAATTATGTTTATTTACTACGGTTTTATAAATAACCGCACCAAAAAAGAAAACCTACAAACAAACCGTAGCAAATTATGTTTATTTGCTACGGATGTTTAAAGAACCGTATTAAATGACTTTTTTTTTTAATCTTTTGGTACGGGTTTTCCTATAACTATATTAAAATGGCGTACCAAATAATCCTTTGTGTAGTAGTGTCTTCACCCTCCCATTTTCTGTCGCCACAGAGTGTATTCATCACCATCAGAATGACTAATGGTGATTTCCCTTTACCACCTCCTACCCTCACTCTCATTGAAACAAAACCTAAAGGTTTTTTCTTTGGTTCTCTTTTCATCGTATCGCAACATGATTATTATTTTTGGAAAGGAAAAAAAAAAGTTTGACATTCATTGTTACTGTTTTATGTTTTGTTCTTTTCACTTAAAGTCGACTAAAACTCGATCAATGGTGTTACTTCATTTAATAAGCCGCATGAGGCTACTTCTTCAAGAATCAATGGTGAATATACAAGTTCTTCGATGAAGTACCGCATTCATTGTTTGATTTGATTTGCTTTCGCTTGTTGTTGATGTCTTCGTCAACAAAAGTAGTTATAGCTTTACTGTTTTAAATATCTCTAGTTCAAGCTTTCACGTTTATGCCGCTCGGACTGCGGGGGATTATTAACCAATATAATTGATGAGTTGGCCCAAGCCCGATCTGTGGGCTTAGGGTACATTAGGGTTTATTGTAATTTATAAATATTAGTTATTAATAAAGTTAAAAGGGACGGAGTTTCAATGTAAACATACGGTTTAACATATTTTTGTTGATTTTGGGTCGAAACGACCCGAAACAGAAAATAGGAAAAACATGAAACTGAGACCAAACCGAAAGTCTGTCGGGTCGGGTCGGTGTTTATCGGTTTGGTCGGTTTTATCGTCCCGTTCGGTTTTGGGTCGTCCATACTCAACCCTACTTGATGGTGGTTCATTATTTGTGTCCTATATTATGAATGACTGATACATTCTATGTCATGATCATTTTTATAACTTGGGGTCCTATAAAATGATTGGTATACCTACCCAAGAACTTACCAAACAATAAGCACCACCTTCCTCGACATGAAGACATTCATCTTATCATCTTCTTCCAACCCTACTGTGACCAAGATTCACCACTGGTTTTATCACACTACGACGTTTTCTTCTCATCCCTCATCTCTTAACCAATTCACTCGTTTCTCTACAGGCATGTTCGTCTTTCTTATGTATTAACTTTGTGTCTATGCATGAATGCTGATAATTCTGTATTTGTGAGTTTCTTTTACTTTGACATGTATATAGATAGAAGAATAACGTTATTCTACTATATATTCTTTCACATATATACTTGATAATCGTTTATCAATAGTTTATGCTCAAGGTAATATCAGATAATTAAAACCAATCCTTTTTTTTTTTTTTTTTTTGCCACATCTAACCAATTACTAATATATGATCATTTATGGGAGTACGGGACAATGCTTAAAGCGGCACCATGTTCAAATTTCAAGACTATCATCGCAACCTGTCTGTATTTGCTAACAAAAGTTAGAAATTTGTGAAATTAACGAGAATGATAGCCCCACAGTTGCCCAGGAATTTAAAGAAGCATTTTTTATTCAATATGGAAGGAAATGCGTTTAGAGTTAGACTCATGACTTAAATTCATTTTGAAACAAATTAATTAAAAAGAATGGAAAAATGATGAAGAAAGTCGCATGAGAAAAATACTAATACTAGCTAGTAGTTCTTTCCAAAGCAGTTAATTTTTTTTTTTTTTTTGAAAGGTGAATTTCAACTTAGAATCGACCACCTTCGCCGACAGCGAAGGCCCCATTGCCACCCCGCCAGACTATGTTGTCTGAACCGGGTCCACGCTGATCTCAGGTGGTAACGGGTTTCCCCCGGAAACCGTACTGCCTCCACACAAGTTTACCTTGCTGGAGAAACAGCCGGATGAAAACCGGGCCATGCTCAAGATTTCGAACCTCCGCAACGAGTGGCTTCAATGGTTCAAATCTATCATTGCAATATATCTCCGGAACAATATGGTCTACAAGTGGACCACAAGTGAGGACTTCCCGGGTGGTCACCCACCCGGTACTACTCCCACTTGTGGCTCGCTTAACAAGTTAAGCCCCACCCACTAGATCACAAGTCCTTTGATTCCTAAGCAGTTAATTAATGATTGAATTTACATTTTCGAGGAATTAATATATATATATATATATATATATATATATATATATATATATATATATATATATATATATATATATATATATATATATATATATATATATATATATGATCAAATAAGAAGATTACTTAAAATAAGAAGTAATAAGAAGAACTATAACCACAAATCCAAGATGCACCGACCTAAATTAAATGCATACCTATAATCTTCGATGCATTATAACGCACCATAGTGTGTTTTCTAGCTTTTAATCAGATACATATACGTATATTAGATGCATTTCATGATTTCTCTTGTTTTTTCTTCCTCTGCATGTGCCGAAATCATGAAAATCAATTTGCACAATCTATTTATCAAATTAACTTTCGAAACTCAAGATGTTGTATCTATATGAATAGAAATGCATCTAATGCAAGTCGTTGCATCTCAAATGTGTGGTTTTGGTCACTTCTCACCACTTCTTATTTTAATTTACTTCTTACTGTATCCCTACTATATATATATATATATATATATATATATATATATATATATATATATATATATATATATATATATATATATATATATTGTTGGGAATTAAATAATCAGAAGAATCAGTATAAAGGTTTAAGGAAATACATCAAGTATGTTTCTGCTGATAAAACACAAAGCATGTTTCCACTGATGGATTCTGCTGAAGAACGTTTTCTACTGAAAGTGTTTCTGCTGATGGATTCTGCTGATGCTACTATGACTCATATAACAGCTGTGTAGATAAGTACAACTTATTCTACTGACTCATATACAAGAAAAGTATCTTTGTTGTAGTCATCAAATTGAACACTCCAAGTGAGTTGTAATCCTAGATACATGTTGTATCTTAATGACTGACATGATAAGTCATCAACTAGCTAGAATGAAGCTTAGTCATAAGCTAGTATTTAAGATGAGTCATAGATTGTAAAAGATCTTTCCTTGGACTATAAAAGGAAGATCTTAGATATAAAGTATACGTGCGTGATAAAAGTGTGATAGATATAGACATATACACAAAGAAAAACATTAGAACAAAACACAAGATTCAAGGTCTTTGTAACCCTAGTGATAGTGAAGATCACTCGTATTATTCTGAATAATATTGAATCTTTTGGTGAAATACTTTCATTGTTCTTTGTTCAATAAACACAAGCGTCACAGTTCCATTTCCAATAAACATTCTAAGTGTGGTTAAGTAAATTCCGCATACTTAATCATATTCACTCAAAGTATCATATTTACACATTACAAAGGTCCAACACCTCATAGTGTGTGATCAAATCAAGTGATCCTCTCAGTTGGTATCAGAGCATCCAGGTTGATACTTTTGATTTAGAAGAAGAAGAAATGGATACAGAATCTATTCAAACAAATGTTGCTGCAAAGTTGCCAGTTCTCAAACAGAATGAGTTTGAATTGTGGAGATTAAGAATAGAACAGTTTTTCCAGGTGCAGGATTACACTCTCTGGGAAATCATTGAAGATGAAAACTCTTTCAAACCCTCAACCACTTTATCAACAGTTGAAGGTAGGGAAATTTCAGTTGTTCAAACTATCCCTACAACTGCTGATGAAAGAATAAAGAAGAAGAATGACCTCAAGGCCAGAAGCATGCTGATGATGACCATTCCAAATGATCAACTTATAAACTTCAGCAAATTCAAAGATGCCAAGTCATTTTTTGAGGCAATTGTTGCAAGGTATGGAGGGAATGAAGCCACCAAGAAGACCAAGAAAACCCTTCTCAAGCAGCAGTTTGAAAATTTCTCATCAACCATGAATGAATCTCTTGACCACATGTTTACAAGGCTACAGAAAATTGTGAGTCAACTTGCTGTTCTTGGGGTGGATATACCTCAAGAAGATTTAAACTCAAAATTTCTGAGAAGCTTACCAGAAGAGTGGGCTATGCATGTTGTTGTTTGGAAGAATAAACCAGACATAGACACTATGGATCTTATGGATTTGTATAGCAACTTTAAAATTGTGGAACAAGAAGTAAAGAAAACTGGAGTCTCAAGTTCGTATACTGGGAACATGGCTTTTATGTCATCTCCTAGTATCTCAAACCCAGTTAAAGATGAAAAGGTTGATAGTGGAGCTGGTGCTGCTAGTTCATCAAACAGTACCTTTGGTATATTGAATGAAAAGGCTTGTTGTGCCTTTTTCACAAGCCAGAATAATGGGTCCATGCTTACTCATGAAGATCTCTTAGAAATCAATGATGATGATTTAGAAGAGATGGACCTAAAATGGCAAATTTCTCTTCTTAGCATGAGGGCTAAGAAATTCTATCAGAGGACGGGGAAGAAACTCACCATCAGCAGCAATGATACTGCTGGTTTTGACAAGTCAAAGATAGAATGCTATAACTGTCATATGTTGGGGCACTTCTCAAGAGAATGTAGAAGGCCAAGGCAGCAAGATAGCAAGAATAGAGGTTTTGGAAGCAAGTCCAAGACAGGGGAATCAACCAATCCAAAGGCTATGGTAGCCATTGATGGATTAGGATTTGATTGGAGCTTTACTGCTGAAGAAGAAGAAACTTCTCCTCAGACAGCTCTTATGGCTTTCACCACAGAGGTACAACCTGATAAAGTTTGTTCAAATAATTGTTCTGCTCTTAAGAGTTTAGAAACCTTAACCAAACGTTATGAGAATCAAAGGAAAGAATTAATTGATATAGCTCATAGCTTAACAAATCATAAAAGAGGTATAGCTACTCTAGAGGAACAAGTCATACATTTTCGAACAAATGAATCTACCTTTACTGATGTCAAAATTCTTCTTGAAAGAGAAATAATGTTTAAAGATAATGACATTTGTAACTTGAAAGCTGAAGTAGATAGGCTTAGTAAGGCTAAAGAGAATATTCAAATAAGTGTAGCAACACTAGATTATGCATCTAAGGGTGTGACTAACTTAATTGAATGTCAAGTAATTAATAAAGCTAAGTTTGGTGTTGGATACAAATCTGTTTCTCCACCATATAGAGGTATTCCTTCACCCCCAGGAATTGACCTAGAACACACAGGATTACCTGAATTTCAACTACCTGAATTAAATTATGGTGTTCAACCAAAATCTAATGTAGTTGTTAATGAACCTTTGAAACAGGGCAAGGTGTGTTCTTGTAGAAAGTCAGATGGTCCAATCATTGAGGACTCAACATCTGATAATAAAAAGGATATACAGGTTATGTCTAAACCTGAAGTGGTTAAGAAAACAAGAACAAGAGTTCCTAAGATAGTCAAACACAATACTGATAGGCCTAAGACCAATGAAAAACATGTTAGGCAACCAGTAAGATATTGTGAACAATATAGAACCATAAACAAACCTAGAGGTAACCAAAGGAATTGGTATAGCCTCAAGTCTCTCCAACAAAGAGATAACAAAGTTTGTTACACATGTGGTAGTTTTGACCATCTTGCAGCTTTCTGCAACCAATGGGTATCTGGGTATGAAAGTAATAGAGTGAACTACAAAAGGCAAACACCTAAATCTCATTTTCACTCTAATTCTAAAAGATCAAAACCCAAAACAGTCACAAAAGCAGTTCCTGCTGATAGAGCAAAAACTATTCCTGCTGAAAGGAAAATGGTTTCTACTGAAAAACCATATATGACTGTTTACCCAAAATCAACAATTAAGGGTGCAAAAACAACTTTCAAACATGCATCTAATATTGTTCAAAGGCCCATTCAAACAAAAGCAGTGGTCCAAAAACAAGTTTGGAGACCAAAAGATACAACTGCAAAGCCATCAGTTTCTGCTGATAGCCAAACAGTTCATATTACTGCTAAGGGAAACAGGGCAAATGTTGTTAAGGCCTCAGCATGTTGGATTCTTAAATCCAATGTTGCATCAACAATTCTCAAAAGATTACATTTCATTGATGCAAGAGGCGGATCCAAGTCAGAAATGGTTTGGACCCCAAAACAAAACTAATTCCTTTATTTATGTGCAGGGACATTCATCAGCAGATACTGAAGATCAAGGATTCTCAGATAGTGGATGTTCAAGGCACATGACAGGCAACAAGTCTTATCTCTCAAATTTTCAATCAGTAGATGGAGGCTATGTTACCTTTGGAGGAGGAATTGGAGGAAAAATTACTGGTAAAGGTACTATTAAAACCGGTAAATTAGATTTTGAAGATGTGTACTATGTGCAAGAGCTTAAGTATAATCTTTTTAGTGTCTCACAAATGTGTGACAAAAAGAACAAAGTTCTCTTTACTGACACTGAATGTCTTGTATTTTCTTCTGATTTTAAGATGCCTAATGAAAGTCAAGCACTTCTTAGAATTCCAAGAAAAGGCAACATGTACAGTGTTGATATGAAGAAAATTGTTCCAAAAGATTCTCTTACTTGTCTTATTGCAAAGGCCACATTGGATGAATCTATGAAATGGCATAGGAGGCTTGGTCATATTAAATTCAAAACCATAAATAAGATTGTCAAAGATGGTTTGGTAAGAGGTTTACCTCAAAAACGATTTGAAAATGATCAAACATGCATTGCTTGTCTTAAAGGCAAACAACATAAAGCTACTTGTAAGCCCAAAATTTTTAACTCTATCAATCAATCATTGTTTATGTTGCATATGGACTTATTTGGTCCTACAAATGTCAGAAGTTTGTTGCATAAGAGATATTGTCTAGTTATTACTGATGACTTTAGTAGATTTACATGGGTATTCTTTTTAGGTACTAAGGATGAGACTTCTAGCATCCTTAGGACCTTCATTACAGAGATAGAAAACCTAGTAAGCAAAAGAGTAAAAGTCATTAGATGTGATAATGGGACAGAATTTAAGAATAGAGTTATGGATGATTTCTGCAAAGAAAAAGGTATTAAAAGAGAATTTAGTGTTGCAAGAACTCCACAACAGAATGGAGTTGCTGAAAGGAAAAATAGAACACTAATAGAAGCTACTAGAACTATGTTAGCTGACTCTAAGTTGCCTATAACTTTTTGGGCAGAAGCAGTCAACACTGCTTGCTATGTTCAAAATAGAGTTTTAGTTGTAAAACCTCACAATAAGACATCATATGAACTTTTTAGAGGTAGAACTCCTGAGATAGGATTTCTTAGACCTTTTGTATGTCATGTGACAATTCTTAATACCTTAGACCATCTTGGAAAGTTTGATGGAAAAGCAGATGAAGGATTCTTAGTTGGATATTCTATCAATAGCAAAGCATTCAGAGTATACAACATGAGAACTAGAAGAGTTCTACATGTGAAGTTTTTGGAAAATAAAACCAATGTAGAAGGTCAAGGTCCCAAATGGCTATTTGATCTTGAATCTCTATCCAAATCAATGAATTATGTGCCTTTTGTTGCAAAAACTAATGAATTTTCAGGTTCACAATCTGCTGATGCAACAAATGGAGAAGGATTAGAGAATGAGGGAAATCAAGATTATGTGATAATGCCAATATGGACAAATACAAGTGTGGATTCAACTTCAATAACTGGTGAATCTTCTTCTGGTAAATCTAAAGAAGAGGTTGAAGATGAATACAAGGAAGAAGGAGCTAAGGAACAAACATTTCAAGTCAGAAGTCACACTGATGTTTTTGCTGATAAGCAAATCGTTCCTACTGATAAGCAAAATGTTTCTGCTAATAGACCATCAGAAGAAACACAAGCAAATCTCTCAGACAATGAGGTGGATTTCAACAACCTTCCACCTGATTATCAAGTTCTTTCTACTCCACATTCAAGGATTCACAAAGTCCACTCCCTGGACAATGTAATTGGAGATGTACAATCAGGAGTAAAGACAAGACAACAATTGATGTCTTCAGATCAACAAGGGCTTCTTGATGCCCTTTATGCTTCAAAACAGCATGAGTTTTCAAACTCTTGCTTATTTGTATGTTTTCTCTCACAAGATGAACCAAAGAATATTCATAAAGCCCTAGAGAATTCAAGCTGGTTGGAGGCTATGCAAGAGGAGCTTCTTCAGTTTAAGATTCAAAAGGTTTGGGTGCTAGTTGATTTACCAAGTGGTGTAAGGGTAATTGGCACTAGATGGGTTTTTAGGAATAAAAGGGATGAAAGGGGCATAGTGATAAGAAATAAAGCTAGATTAGTAGCTCAAGGGTACACACAAGAAGAATGGATAGACTATGAAGAAGTTTTTGCTCCAGTAGCAAGGATTGAAGCCATTAGACTCTTTTTGGCTTATGATTCATTTATGGGCTTCACAGTTTCTCAAATGGATGTCAAGAGTGCTTTCTTATATGGTACTATTGAAGAGGAGGTGTATGTCTCACAACCTCCTGGTTTTGTTGATCCTGACCATCCAGACAAAGTGTACAAGGTTGTTAAAGCTCTATATGGCCTACATCAGGCACCAAGAGCTTGGTATGAAACACTGGCTTCCTACTTAATTTCAAATGGATTTCAAAGAGGCAAGATAGATCAGACACTTTTCACCAAGAAGCATAAGAAGGATCTTTTGCTAGTTCAAGTGTATGTGGATGATATCATCTTTGGATCTACAAGGAAGGAGATGTGTTTGGAGTTTGAGAAGCTTATGCACAATAAGTTTCAGATGAGTTCCATGGGGGAACTTACATTCTTTTTGGGTCTGCAGGTTAAACAATCAAGAGAAGGAATCTTTATTAGTCAAGACAAATATGTTGCAGAGATTCTTAGAAAGTTTAAATTTGCTGATTCCAAAACAGCAAGCACACCAATTGATCCTGAGAAGCCACTTCTTAAAGATATAGAAGGAACTAATGTGGATGTACACACATATAGATCTATGATAGGTTCTTTGATGTATCTTACATCATCAAGACCTGATATCATGTTCTCTGTTTGTGCTTGTGCAAGATATCAAGTAACTCCTAAGGTTTCTCATTTAACAGTAGTCAAGAGAATTTTTAGATATCTTAAGGGTCAACCTAGGTTGGGTCTATGGTATTCTAAGGAGTCATCTTTTGACTTGGTAGCATACTCAGATAGTGATTATGCTGGTACTAGCTTGGACAGAAAGTCAACAACTGGAGGATGTCAATTCCTTGGGTGTAGACTTATCTCATGACAGTGTAAGAAGCAGACAATGGTGGCTACTTCAACAACTGAAGCTGAATATGTAGCTGCTGCAAATTGTTGTGGTCAAGTCCTATGGCTTCAAAACCAACTTCTTGACTATGGGTACAATTTCTTACATACCATTATTCATATTGATAATAGTAGTACAATTTGCATTATTAAAAATCCAGTGCAACATTCTAAAACAAAACACATTGAAATAAGACATCATTTTATTAGAGATTGCAATGAAAAGAGGTTAATTCAAGTAATGAAAATTACTTCAGAACAAAACTTTGCAGGTCTTCTTACAAAAGCTTTTGATGTTGGAAGATTTCAGTACTTGGTAGCAGGTATTGGAATGCTTAATCTTTAAAATTTTTCAATATAATGTGTTCTTGTATATAGATTTTGTTAATGCATCTAACTTTGTAATCTAAAACTACTATTACCAATTAAAAGTTATTCATACAGTTAGTCCTATGCATAATTCTAATTCAAGACAAGTACTTTGTACTTTGTTCTTTTGGTTTTAGACTAACAGTTTCAGGTATGAATGTTTGAGCTGAAAGGCTATTTCAAGTGAAATCTGCTGATCAAAGCTGCTGATCATTGCTGCTGAAAGCTGATCATTGCTGCTGATATAATAGGTTCATGATAGAAAAAGTTTGGGACTTCAAAACTCCTTAAAACTTCTTTCTTGAAATCTGATTATGATGTTTCACATTGAATTGATAAATTAGTTGATCACTTAATAACTGATACAACTCACTTTCTATCATTTTATACTCTCAAGTATAATGTGACTAATCTACAGATATCTGATAGAAAGAACAGCGAGCAACAATGAATCTAACACTTGTGTTAGAGGTAACAAATGCCACGAGCTAGAAACCCTGTAAAGAAAGCCTTTTGAATAGGTTTATCTATACACAGGCAGTTATTTATAACTGAAAACATTGGTTCTCACACAACCAGAGGTTGCTTTAAACCGAAATTTTGATTAAGTGTTAGTTACCACACTTAATCCCTTCAAAATGGTTGTAAGCAGTATGATTTTTCCTCATAAAATCATATACATACTGCTAAGGCAAAAGTTTCTTAAAAGGATTTTCAAAAGATGACTTTAAAAACCATCAACAGATGGACCATGAGTCAAAAACGTCCATTGAATCACCTCTCATAGGAGTTAACACACCTAGAAGTGATGAGGGCAGAATCTTAAACTCTTAAGGAATTGATGGCTTCATGTACAAATTGTCTGAAAACATGGAAATTGCTAGATCAGATGATATGATATAATTGTGAGAGATCTTCCAAACAGGGGAGGAAATTGCTCAAGAGAAAAATAAATCTCAGGGGAGGTTACAAAAGCCCTTTAAAGGAAGATTAACCAAAGAAAAAGAAGGAAAAGATAAGAGCATACAAGATGATGACATGGTTTCTACTGACAAAGAACAAGAACATAGCTGATAGGAGAAAGTTCTATCTAGATCAAAAGATGAAAGGTTTCAACTTCAGTTCACTACGTTTGTCCATCACTTCCAAAGACATGCTGAAAGATGATTTCTACTTCTTGGAACAAGCATCCAAGATACACAGCATCATTGTCTCTTATAATTCTTCAAGTTGTATATTGCACCATCTTTTAGTCCAAGAATGGAGCAAAGAACAGAAAGCATATGAGTTACAGAGAAAGACATTCAATCACTCAAAAGAGAAGAAAGTTCATATCACAGTCTAACAATGAAGTGTTTGAAAGATCTTCACAAAGTCCTCATTTAATTCAGAAAAACATGTTTGAATGTAATTCACATGTTTAGGGGAGGATTGTTGGGAATTAAATAATCAAAAGAATCAGTATAAAGGCTTAAGGAAATACATCAAGTATGTTTCTGCTGATAAAGCACAAAGCATGTTTTCACTGATGGATTCTGCTGAAGAATGTTTTCTACTAAAGGTGTTTCTGCTGATGGATTCTGCTGATGCTACTATGACTTATATAACAGCTGTGTAGATAAGTACAACTTATTCTACTGACTCATATACAAGAAAAATATCTTTGTTGTAGTCATCAAATTGAACACTCCAAGTGAGTTGTAATCCTAGATACATGTTGTATCTTAATGACTGACATGATAAGTCATCAACTAGCTAGAATGAAGCTTAGTCATAAGCTAGTATTTAAGATGAGTCATAGATTGTAAAAGATATTTCCTTGGACTATAAAAGGAAGATCTTAGATATAAAGTATACGTGCGTGATAAAAGTGTGATAGATATAGACATATACACAAAGAAAAACATTAGAACAAAACACAAGATTCAAGGTCTTTGTAACCCTAGTGATAGCGAAGATCACTCGTATTATTCTGAATAATATTGAATCTTTTGGTGAAATACTTTCATTGTTCTTTGTTCAATAAACACAAGCGTCACAGTTCCATTTCCAATAAACATTCTAAGTGTGGTTAAGTAGATTCCGCATACTTAATCATATTCACTCAAAGTATCATATTTACACATTACAAAGGTCCAACACCTCATAGTGTGTGATCAAATCAAGTGATCCTCTCATATATATATATATATATATATATATATATATATATATATATATATATATATATATATATATATATATATATATATATATATATATATATATATATATATATATTAGTGAGGATCGGGTGCGGATCTTTATAATTCGTGCGGATGTACGGATAGATCTGGGCCGCCCATTCTAGATCTGATCTTGACTTTTGTAAAAAAGTTAAAATCTGACGCTAACATCACGGTACCAATTGACCATTAAAACGATTTTTTTGTTTTTTTTTCCTTCTGAGCGATCCTTACTATTGCTTTTTTTTTTTTTTTTTTTAATTTTTTTTAAGATTTTTCTTAGCACTTGTTTTGTTTTTTATTATAAGTTCTACCGTGATATTAATGATATTATAAGTCCTACAGTGATATTAACGATATTTACTTAAAAAGTTACTTTGATATTAGTAAAAAACTTAATATCACTGCTTTTTATATTACGATATTAAGAAAAGTTACGTTGATATTTAAAAATTTTAACTTTGATATTAAGAAAGCATGATAATTATGGTGATATTAACAATTTTATTAAAAAAAATTACTGTGATTATAAGGCTAACAATGATATTATAAGACATACAGTGATATTAAGTTTTTATACATGTACAACCAACAGTGATATAAAAAATAAACGGTGATATTAGTAAAAAAAACTTAATATCATCATTCATAAAAAAAGTGATATTTGTCAAAAAAATCTGAATTTTTTTTTGAAGATAGTATAAGTAAAATAAATAAGAGTCGCTGAAAAAATTAAAAAAAAAATGTTTTACATGTAAAAAGGTACTGTGATATTAACGATTTTATTAAAAAAGACGGGATATTTACGATATTGTCACTCCGCCTTTTTAAGATATTGCCACTCTTGGATTTAAGCTAGTCCAACTCAACTAACTTAAGTTAACCAAAAAATTCTCTATATTAAATACTAACCATAAATTTGGAATGCCCTAATTTCACTCTCAAAAAACAAACGCCTACACTTTTCTTTGCAGTCACAATATTGCTGCCACAAACCAAATTTCTCTTTCAATCTCTCACTATATACGCATCTACTGCAAACCAAATGAAGATAATACAACTATTACTCTTAAACACACGAAGCCACAGACACTCTCCTTTGGTCTAAACATAACAATCGCAAATAAATCCCCCTTTAAACAAATCACCAAACGAAATTTTTATTGTTCACGGCTTCAAGATCTTTATAAGAGTTCTCGGGTAGGTCCTTTTCTTGTGTTTGTTTTTGTGTGTGGTTGAACCGAAATAAAAGATGGAATGAAACAAAGTTTGTTTTGTTATTTCTTTTAATTTTCGGATATTCAAAAGAAGTGCATCTTCTAAAATATCTGTGATGAATATCTCTTTCGTTTGTTTAAAGAACAAGTTTGTGAGTATTTGAGAGAGAACTTTGAGATTCGTCCCTTTTTCTTCTATTTTATGTTCGAGCCTTGTTGTTGATGATGTGACATAGGTTAGTTGGTGACTTGGTGTTTTTGGTTTATTGTTCGAATGGGTTATTTGACAAGACAATGGGTGTTTGTTGGTTATGATGTGGATTGTTTGATAGGACGTGGCATTGGGTTTTTGACTCGGATTTGTTATAAGGTTCTAGGGGTTTTGGTTTATGATGAAGTTAAGAGACCAAAATCCGGAGTTACAAAACTGAGATCTTTTGATTTTTTCTGTTTGTATTAGAGTGGTAGTTCTTGTTCCGAGTTGGGTTTTTATATGTTGAGGTTATGTTTGTGACATGGTTAATAATATAATTAGATTGTACACTGTGGTTAAATAATTGTATATTTTGGTGAATGGGTAAATTAAATTATGTATTAATTGACCACTTTAATAGCATTAATGTTGTAAGTCTAAAAATTACATCATGCTTATTTTGTTGTACACTATGCTTATTTTGTTGTAAGTCTGAAAATTATGTCCATTAAAGTGTCGTAAACTATGCTTAATTTATTGTAAGTCTGAAAATTTTGGAAAGAGAGAGAGAGTCATCCATCTATTATATGGTATAGATAGAAAGGATATATATGTAAGTATGGAGTTTATGAGGCATATATATGCAATTTCCCTTTAATGAAATAATAATTAACTAAAACTAGTTTCTTGAGTTTTATTTTATATTTGATTTTATTTATTATTATTATTATTATTATTATTATTATTATTATTATTGAGAAAAACTTGACACATTACAGATGATGTAAAATATGACAATCTACGATCTCAAGCCTTCTACAACCCGAGCAACAATGGTATGTTAACTCCAAGATAAATCTTAGTCTATGAGTAGCTAACTTATCTAATCAAAATATGTACGAAATGGATTCTAAAACTAAATATTTACTATGTTAATAAATAATAATTAATCCTTTTTTAAATTTTAAGCTTTTCGCTAACTCAACCATTACATATAATAGATGTCAAAGATGTAGTACACGATAGCGATTGGTCATTTAGAAACAAGCAACATGCGATCAAGAAGTATGTTGATGCAATTAAAGAAATTTTCAATTCCATTGATGATGGAGAGATAACTTCCTCGGCTTACGACACAGCTTGGGTTGCACTCATTCAAGATGCAAACGGACCATTTGGTGGTCCTTTGTTCCCATCAAGTCTACAATGGATCGTGAACCATCAGCTCCCTGATGGCTCGTGGGGAGAACCCTTAATGTTTTCAGCGTATGATAGACTCCTCAACACATTGGCTTGTATCGTCACATTAACTACATGGAACATTTATCCTGATAAGTGTAAAAAAGGTATGAAAAACCACCAAGCATTTCTATCATTTTCTCTCGATTAGTGGAGCAAAATATACTGTGAAAGATTTCAGAAATTTGCATACCATTGATTACTAGTATTTTTTAAAGGAGAGTATTTCAACCCCGTTGATTTCCATACATTTCTCATCATCTAATTATTAACTTAAAGTTTATTATTCTACAGGGCTAAAATTCGTGAACGATAACATGAATAAACTTGGAGAAGAGAAGGATGAACACATGACACCTGGTTTTGAAATACTATTCCCTTCGCTCATTGAACTCGCACAAAAACTAGAAATCAAAGTATCAAATCATTCTCCTGTCATAAAAGAGATCTACGCAAGACGAGACTTGAAGCTTGCAAAGTTAGCCCACTCTTTTGATCATTCTATTAACCCAAAATTATATTAAAGACTGAAATCATTAATTACAACAACTGTGTGAAATTTTTACAAATTCATTATTAGGATGTATAATTTAACCACAACCTGAGCCACCAACTAAGTTTAAAGCTATTTGATTATTTCATCCAAACATGCCAGACTTTAGTTCATTAAATAGTGTTAATATTTAAGTATGAATATGTCCAAAAAGTGTGTAATATTGATTTACTGTATGACATTTTTTTGTTTCTCGATATTGAAAGGATTCCAAAAGAATTTTTCCACAAGACCCCAACAATCATGCTTATTAGCTTGGAAGGGATGAAAGATTTGGAATGGGACAAGCTTTTAAAACTTCAATGTACAAATGGATCATTTCTCTGTTCTCCAGCAGCAACTGCATCTGCATTTATGCAAACCAAAGATCAAAATTGTCTTACATATTTGACTAATCTTGTTGCCAAATTCAATGGAGGAGGTAATACCAAGCATTTATTTCTATCCATTTTGTTAAAGCGCTAAAAACTAGCAGGTCGAGAGATTTGGAAACCAAGTATCCGATAAACAATTACAG
Organism: Artemisia argyi; assembly: GCA_030686995.1. Classification (NCBI taxonomy): domain Eukaryota; kingdom Viridiplantae; phylum Streptophyta; class Magnoliopsida; order Asterales; family Asteraceae; genus Artemisia; species Artemisia argyi. The sequence goes on from CM060707.1 coordinate 53,960,699, forward strand.
TGATTGTAAAGACTTAGACACTTCAGTATGTTTTCAAGAACTTTTCAAATGGTCTTTTTATAATGCAAATATTTTAGGTTTAATTCCAAATCTAACCTAAAATGAAAATAAAATTGCATATTATTGAACTGAATATTAACTTTTGGGCAAATTATTAAAAAAAGTATTATACTTACCGCTGTTTCATCTGGGTAGCGAACAATTTTTTTACTTTTGAGGGTAATTTTCTTTCATATTCATCATTTTTAGGGTATTTTGCGAAATTTTTGGACATTTTTGCCCCTCTTAACTAATGCAATTTTTTTTTTTTTTTTTTTTTTTTTTTTTTTTTTTTTTTTTTTCTTTTCAGAAGGGCAAAAATGTCACATATTACCCTAAAGAGGATGAATTTGAAAGAAAATTACCCTCAAAAGTAAAAAAAATTGTTCGCTACCCAGAAAATGAAACAGTGGCAAGTATAATACTTTTTTTAATAATTTGCCCAAGAAAATACATTATATTGAGGGTTGTCTCGTTGATTTTAGAGACCCTATGCCATAATTAGACTCGAGGCCCCTTGAACTCAAAAAATTCAAATGTTTAAAAAGATTGTAAATAGGGGTGTAATCGAGCCGAGTCGAGTCGAGTATTGACATGCTCGAGCTCGGCTCGTTTAAAATCGAGTCGAGTCGAGTATTTTTCGAGTCGATCTCGAGTTGTTCGCGAGTTGTCTCGGCTCGATTACACCCTATATATATATATATATATATATATATATATATATATATATATATATATATATATATATATATTTGTACGTATGTATGTATGTATGTATATGTATGTATGTATGTATATATATGTGTGTGTATATATATATATATATATATATATATATATATATATATATTGGGGTGTAAATGTGTAATCGAGTCGAGTTGAGTAGCTTGCGAGTTGTCTCGGCTCGTTTAAAATCGAGTCGAATCGAGTATTTTTCGAGTCGATCTCGAGTTGCTCGCGAGTTGTCTCGGCTCGTTTACACCCCTAATTGTAAATATCACAAAATCTTGAAAATATGTAAAAGCTATTAAAGTTTTCCAAAGCATACATAAGCGAAAAAACAATAGTTGTCGTAAATTTTTGACATTAGTTCTATTGAACTGCTTTTGGAAACATTTTAGACAATAAGTAACATATTGTAATTTGTAAATACATTTTGTGTGATTTATGACCATTATTAGTAATGTTTTTATACACAAGTATGGAACTAACTCTGAAAATAGAAGACAAGTATGGAAAATGTATAAACTCTAGGGAGCAAAACTGTGAATTGCCCAAAATAGTCATCTTCTTCAACTCATTTTTTAAAATTTACTTCATATCGATCCCTTTTTACCTTATTATTTCTGTAAAATCAAATATTATGTCATTCATGAATGCATTGTTAGTTATGCCAAACATCGAATTAAATCCATCACGGAGTCTATAATTGTGGAGTACTTGAAAAAATGGAGGCCCTGTGCCCTCGCACACCCTGCACATGCTTAATTCCGGCCCTGAATATTGGTAGAATAGGAAAATCTATACATTATAACTCTCCGCTTAAGAGAGTAAAAAGTCAGTATCTACGCAGTGGTTAAAGTGTGTTTGGAATATTGGAGGAAATTTAGTATGTGATTAGGATATCCTTAAATGCATGGTGAATAGGTGAATGTAGCATTCTAGAGATTGCTTAGTATCTCTATAGTCTGGATCTAGCTTTAATCTAAATGCTTTTCCTTTATTATAGTTCTCTGGTCTGCAACAGGTGGTGTTTGGGATATGTCCAATATCACTTGTTTAGCAGTTTGGTTGTAAATATTGTTTGGAGTAATATATATTCACCTTTTCACAAAAAAGAGTATAAAAAGGTTTTATATATAGGACAAACTAAAAATAGCAATTAATTTGGAGATTTAAAATCAGATGAAAAGAGTAACAAGTTAATTAACTGAAATCGTTTTGATGCAGTCCCGCACACATACCCTATGGACATGTTTGAGCATATTTGGATTGTTGATCGCCTGCAACGCCTAGGAATCGCACACTATTTTCATTCTGAAATCAAAGATTGTGTTGCTTATATTTACAGGTATAAGTTATAAGTTTATTGTAAAGTTTTCCAAAACTAGGGGAGGATTGAAAAATCTTATATATTATAGTCTTATGTGTAAAGAACCAAATTCATCAACCTCATTGCAAAACTAGTGGAGGATTGAAAGATCTTATTATATTCGATGACATTACAACTTTTGTCATGGATCTCATGACATATTTTTGAAGGTACTGGGATGAACAAGGAATCGGGTTTGCTAGAAATTGCAATGTACCTGATCTAGATGATACTGCCATGGCTTTTCGGATTTTAAGAATGAATGGTTATCAAGTTTCTCCAGGTTAGTTACGTTAACAATTAATAAGTTCAATAGATGTTGTTAATGTTCTATAAGTAATCACGACTCAATAACTTTTATTGGATAGATGTGTTTCAACACTTTGTGAAAGATAGAGAATTTGTGTGTTATCCGGGCCAGTCAAGAGAAACCGTGACCGTGATGTTAAATCTATATCGAGCTTCTCAGATGCTTTTTCCAGGAGAAAAAATCCTTAATGATGCCAAGAGTTTTTCTCATACATTCCTGACTGAAAAACAATCAACTAACGAACTTCTCGACAGATGGATCATCACCAAAGACTTGGGTGGCGAGGTAAGGTTTTCTTTAACAAACTTTTCGTTATTAGAAAATTGAAGGATTTTTTTAAATGTCAAGTCGCTTCAAATGATTTATAAACTTGATACCAATTAGGTTAAATACGCACTCGATGTGCCTTGGTACGCGAGTTTACCCCGACTTGAGACAATATATTACTTGGAACAATATGGAGGCGAAGACGATGTTTGGATTGCAAAAACGCTGTATAGGTGAGCTAAATATCATCTAATTGTAAACGTTATAGAAATATACGTAATTGACATTTATAAACAGATTTGTTTATTTTAATGAAACTGTAGGATGGGGAATATTAGCAATAACAAATATCTTGAGATGGCTAAATTGGACTACAATCACTGCCAAGCGGTTCATCAGAGGGAATGGAGCCATATCCAAAAGTACGTCACTTGTTATAACTTTATTTTATTGACAAAATGGTGATATATATATATTGAAAAGTGATTCATACTAGGCCTAAAAATAAGATGGTCGGTAATTACTATACGTCGGAGTTGTTAGAAACATTGAAAAAGAACATGTGCTGGAATTCTGTTGGTAATAACTTTTCCGCCAAAATTTTGTTACTTACAAGCAAGTTATAAAGTTGTATATACTCCATAATTTGTGATAACAAATAAAAACATGCAAGTAGTGATTAAAGAGTTTAGTTTAAGAAATTAGAAAAACTAAAAACATAAGTTACGAAATATTATAGTAGCTGTCGACGCGCGTAGAATTCAAAATAGACAAAGTAAAGAAAATGCAAATTAGTTCCCTTCTAGTTTCATAATTTTTCAAGTTCTACACAGATGGTTTGCACCTCAAAAAATTGAAGAAAGCTTAAACACGAGACTTTTATGGTCGTATTACGAGGCAACGGCAAGCATATTCGAGCCAGAAAGATGCATCGAGCGATTCGCTTGGGTCAAAACCACCGTGCTTATTGGCATCATTAACTCTTTTTTTTCAACCAGATCCTACTTCACGAATGCAGACATACGAGCATTTGTGGATGAATTCATAAACCCTCAAAATCATAAAAATGATAGAAAACCATGGCATATGGTGTTGGATGCACTTCATGATACTCTGAACGATATTTCCGCAGAAGTGCTTGAAGCTCATGGCATAGACATCCATCCACACCTCCACAATGCTGTAAGTTAAGTATATGTCATTTAACTCAATCTCTTGGATTATTCCTCTCATCGTTTTTTATTTTCAAATTAAGTGGATGACGTGGTTGTTAAACTGGCGAAAAGGAGAGGACGTAGTAGGAGAAGCAGAACTCATAGTTCAAATGATATACATGAGTAGCGGTCGTTGTTTATCCAAGGAATCATTAGCACATCCCCAATACCAATCGATCTCGTCCCTCACAAATGATATTTGTCACAAACTCTTCCACAAGGTACGTAGAATACATAATGTATATATGTCGTCGTTTCTCTAACTAATATATCCTTTAACTAAGGATAGTATTGTACATATGTGTTTAGGATGATGATCATATCTTATGGTCCGGAGTGGATTCAAAAATGCAAGAACTTGTGAAACTCGTGCTCAATGACTCGCCAAACAATCTTGATCCTGGTTTGAAACAGATGTTTTTGACTGTTGTCAAAACGTTTTACTATAGAGCGTACTTTGATCCTGAAACTATAAGTCACCACATCCGCAAAGTATTGTTTGACAATGTGATTTGATGAGACCACGTACCCGCAGTGGTGGTGAATGTTCACGAGTCAAACATCCTTTAAACCGGTCAAAAAAGGTCTTTTTTTAGTAGTTATGAGATGTTTTGTCTTTCTTTGTGTCTGTGTGTGAGTCAGTAAATGTATTGTATGGTATCTTTGTAAGATTAGTTTGGACGTTTGGTGATTGATTGGATGTGACGTGGAGCTTATGTAACAATAGTAGGTTTAATTTGGACATCAATAAATCTGGTCTAAATTGATCATGATGACATTCACTTCTAATCTTCTTTCTAATAGATATAGCTTCTTGTTAAGATTTTTCGTACATATGCATTGCAGTTTAAAAAAAAATAATAGATGAAATGAGTTAGTTATGCTTTCCCACTTATCACAGCTTCAAAATAGATTCTGCATATTGAATTAGTTTTAACTAAAACTAATCATCTTATAACTAACATATATGCTCGCGATATACCTATGATAGGATGCAAAAAAAAAAAAAGAAAAAAATATTGTTACTAAGCATAGTGAATATAATTACGATGTAACTTGTCCAAAACTTTCCTCTGATAACTAACATGCCCGTGATACACGTACAATAGGAATACGACAACGTACAAAATAAATTTGTAAAAAACCTAAGAAGCTTTAAATTTATGATTACGATGTAACATGTTGCGAAGCAGTTACAAAGAACTTGTTACACTATATAACTTAGTCTCAGTATTTGCTTTAGTAGAAAATAAAGTCAAACATGGAGTAAAATTTATTTACCGAATTAATGTGTCACTAGTTTGTATTTATCAAAAATAATTGTAAATTGTTCTGAAAATTTAAAGTACAAAGCACTTGTGATTTTACAGCTTTGATTATGTCGGGCAATTATAAGGGACGTTGTGCTCACTATATTTGACTTACGGGTGTGTTAGGCGAGAATAGAAGTAGTAGTAGTAGTAGTAGTATATATATATATATATATATATATATATATATATATATATATATATATATATATATATATATATGGGGTGCACATCGCTGCAGTGACAGCAGACAACAAATCTTCGGTAGGGAGTAAAAAAAAATTTACATTTACATTTTATACCCTTTAGTTATTATCACTTTACACATATGGCCCTTCAATTTTGTTTTACAGCAGATATCATTCCCTGCTGTAACACAGCAGGGATCATTTCCCATATATATATATATATATATATATATAATCTAATAAAACAAAGTTTTTAGTATCTCTCTTCATCAATTTTTTCCAAAAATAACTAAGCCTCTTATTGCGACACGTGGCATGGATAGTTTCTTGCATGAGAAAATTTGAAAGATACCAGCTAAGTTGTACGTATTAAATAGCATTTAGAAACTAAAAACGTCAATTAATGTTTTCTTAAACGAGTCTTTTTTACAAAAATAGCTTTGCGTTTCCATATATTCTTTTAAACAACCCTTTGAGAAACGTCAACTAATATTCTTAAAATTATTCAATATTTTCATTCAATGAATGAAACGTCAACTAATATTCTTAAAATTATTCAATATTTTCATTCAATTTTTCCTAAAATATTTCCTTTGATTTAGGTTGATTTGTTACGCACGTAATTGGGAACTTTCAAAACTTCTAAGGTACACGTCCTCTATATATTTCAACTTTATAATCATCTGTTTCTAAGTCTTCTCGTCTTCTAACAAAATAATTCCCATCTAATTGGTTTCACTGATTTATGTATTTCTATTGGATGTTCTTTATTTTGTTTATTTATGTGATTTCTAATTGATGCTTTTATTTGTAGTTATGCAGAAATGAATTAGCTTCTTCAAATATAGAGCAAGAGCTATTCACTCCTATCCCAAGAATAATTTCAGTTGGTTATTTCCGGTCAGCAAGTAGTTGATCATCATGTATTGTTGTCTTTAAAGTTAAACTTAGCTTTAGAAAGTTTCATAGCCAAAGAATTCTATAAACATTTTGACATTATACGTATATCACATATGCTTTTAGATTATATTGTTGGTTTAAAGTCATTCGGTGTTCTTTAATTATCCCTTATGGATCCTTCATATACTCATACAATAATTTAGTTAACAAATTGCAAATGAGTTTTTGGTCATATCTCTCTCTTTAAAAAAAATGGATTTAGATGTTTATTGTTCAGTGTCCACCAAAGAAGTGTATAAAATAAGTAATGTGTACTGTTCAGAATGCATTCATAATGGGCGGTTCAAAAAAAACTTTAAAACTCACGATTTTTTTTTTCTTTCAATTTCATTCATAGTGAGTGTTTTGTTCATGTCCATGTAGAACGAAAATATCCGTAATTTTAAACCTATTTGTTATTAAATGCGTGTTAGTTATGTGAGATTGTTATAAAGCTTTAAAAAATTCGCGTATAGACAAGTTTATAAAAACAAACAACTCTGATTGATGATTTATTATGTGGATGGGGCTTTAAGGCATCCACTATGGTAGTTTCATCAAAAGGTATAAACTTTATATAAAGCTTTATCTTTCATTTTAACTATAGTGATCATTTGTTTCATGTACATGTGATATGAAAAGGTTCAAGTTCTTGAACATATTTATAATTTAAAACATGTGTTATTATCAATCATTTCAAGAGTTTTTAAAAGGTTTATGCATAGTGAATATAGGTTTATAATATCAAAAGGTTTATAAATTAATAATTATTGACTTATATAAAGCTTCATCATTGTGGATGATCTTATAAATCTTTTTCCCATTGTGGATGAGGCTATTAAACATGCTCAAAGTTCGTTTATTTAGGAGCATTGTTATATATTCCTATTCCTACTTATCATCTTAACAATAAGATAATCACACATGTACAAATCAAGGGAAGAGATGAATCAAGAGAATTAGTGAAGTCCATGTGTCATCGTCTCATGATTAAGATGATAAATTAGGAAGGACAAATGAGAATAAATAGCATTTTTCTTTATTTAGCAAAATTAGTTTCTAACACTTGTGATGCTCACCTGTTTTCACAAGAAATCAAAATTGACAACATCATTAACTTCAAAAGGTTTTTATACAATTGTGTGTTATTTTCTTACTTATTTGACAATAATTTAGATCACATGTATTTCTCATTCGCAAACAGTTGCATTTTCCAACCGCGTATACTTATTTGTCTTTTTTATCCTTTCGGCTTATTGCGTAAAAAAAAAAAAAAAAAAAAAAAAAAAAACAGTTTGGAATTGAGCCCCACTTTTTTGCACTCCCGCTATGGTGAGCCGGTCACCATTAAAATGTATTTTGATCGTGACCACTAGATTCCATTTTGGTTAGTCACTCATGAGGAGAGGGTGACAGTGACCAAGTCATGCCCACTCCTTTTAGTCTTAAGTCGCTTCCACTTTTATCATCTCATCGATTAACCTAATTTTATCATCTTAAAAAAAATAACATCATGATCTAATTTCGATATGATATATACACACATTTTAGACTCCCTAACATCAACGATCATCATATATCAAAATCGATTTACTAATTTATTCACCATTTTTATGATCATGATTAATTACCTTATCTATTTTCTCCAAGAAAAAAGACTTTTCGGCAGCACGCATTTAATTTTTCTAAACATAACATTTAACCTGCTAATCACACATGGCAAGCAATATGACTACGGAGTTATTTACTAAATTAAGTGGTTTTGACCGAATTTTATATTAGCCTCCTTAGCTTCTTAAGAGAGAGAAATTTTTGTGAACCTCCCATATAGAAGGGATTAAAGGTTTAGTGGCACTCATTAAGTAAAAAATAAATAAATAAATAATAAAAAAAATAAAAAAAATGCCTGACATTTTCTCCCTTTGTGTGTCAAAAAAACACACATAACTCCCAATTTCATATCTCCCTTCTCCCCCAAAATCTGCACAAAAAGTACCTTTATTTTTAGTGCTGTCGTATATATAGCAAAATTTTCTATAGTCACGTTTTTATTTATATGTTAATAACATGTCAGCTATTTATAATTTTTTTTTTTTTTTTTGATTTGTGTTCGTTGTGTTTTGACTTATTCAATAGGTTTTAGGTTGGGTTCTTGATCTACAATTTCATATCTGATTTCATAGTCTTGATTCGCAAATTACAAGTTAGTGTGTTTAAAAAGTATAAATTTTATTGTTTTGTAGTTTTTTCTTTTTTGGTGATGATAATTTCTAATTGACTTCTTCTAATCTTTTTGTTATTATTTGATGAACCATGCAAAATTTGTTCACTTCTTCTAACTTTACTTTTCATATGTATGTGATGTTCACTGTCTATAAACATTTAGAAACTTTTATGATTATAAAGTACACGATTTCTTTAAGCATGCCATTGATGAAAATTATGTATAGCAATTTTTATGTTTTAAGTTAATAAAATAATTACTAATTGGTAAGCATCACACCTATTATGTAAGAAATTAGAAGCTGATATACGTGTCTTTAATGGGATACATAAGCATGAAAGAGTTTAACAATTTTTAAGTATTTTGGCGCTCGGTTCTAAATCCTTACTTTGATACTTGGTTAAATAGTTTCCATAGATTCAATCCGGTTTAGGTCAACTTGAAAAACTAACTTTGAGTGTCTCATTCTCCTTAAACAAAAGATGAAGATAATAAAATGTTCATATAAGAATGATTAAAATTGAGCTAAATTAACTCAAGCCTTCCCCGATACAACCCACATGTTTTGTCCCACTTCTCTTAATGCTATTTTCCACCCGTCATTCCAATAGGGTCCCGACAAGATATTGTTGGCACTTCTTTAAAACATTACTTGTGAGACCATTGTAAAGTGTTGTGCTTAACCGAAAATATGCGTCTGACTATGGGTTGTCGTCCTGAAGATGTCAATGAGATTAAAGACATTTCTAAATGGATTCTGAAGCTTGGAAATGGTAAGCTTGGACAGGCAAACGACGACAAGGTTAACATTGACATATCTGATGAAAAGCCCATTAAGGATTCAAATGACCCGGTATGCTCAATCATAGACTTTACTTACCCAAATATTGTCACACCCCCAAAATCGGGTCCAGCGGAAGCATACATGTAGCTGGGGTGTAACTCAATTGATATCACAACACTAGTTCAAAAATGGTTTGCACTTGAATCATTTAAAATAAAATTGTTTAACCAAAAGTATGAATTTACATCGTTTAAAGTAATGCGGAAGTAGGCCCTTAAAGTAGTTTAAAACGGTCCCCAAATGATTAAATCAGAGTCTTCTATGACCATGCCATGCCCTGCCAAAACCTCCTGTAGCGTGCCATAGGTTAAACCTGAAAATACATGCTAAAGTGTCAACACGAGGTTGGTGAGTTCATAGAGTTTGTTTAACAAATAAAGTATATAGAAAAGTGATCACACAGCAAAGGCATCGTAAATCCACTCAGTTACAAGTCCCGCCATAAGAGACTTGTAACCTGTGTGTTCACAACCCACTGCTAAAATATAGTTGCATGTTTAGTAGTCAAGTACCCGCGGTCATAATAAGTCACAATATAAGCACCACCTATATAATAATGTATGCCATGCAAAGCCCCTAATTAAATAATATGCGTCCCGTAACATGGTGGACGAGAGGTTGGCCGACCTCTAATAGCGCTATCCATACTACTAATAGGCGTCGAACAATGCGAATGTACGAACAGTACATCATACAACTATTATATACGATTAAGAACGCTCCAAACATGGGAGACTTAGCACGCTCCACCAATAAGGTAAGACTTTAGGGTTAAGAACGCTCCAAACAAGGGAGACTTAGCACGCTCCACCAATAAGGTGAGACTTTAGGTCATAGTACGTACGGTACATTAAGTTCAAAAGTTCAAGTTGAGTTCAATAGTTCAAAACAAGTTATAAGGTCAAGACAAGTCAAAAGAGTTCGTAATAATCAAAGGGTTCAAAACAATGTTCAAAGAGTTCAAGTAATAATTCATGTAAAAACGAGCATGTATTCTCCCCCAAAAAGTTAACAAAACAATTTAAAAGAGTAGGGGCTATGACTCACCTGGTGCGATAGCTACGATGATAAACTGGATACACAGAAATGAGGTTCGATCTCTAACCGCAACCTAATATGAATGATGAACGATCTAATGTAAGAAATGATATGATGCTACACATGCAACTACGTATGTTATCGATACCACTTGTTAGTTTTGAAAATAACGTTTATCGTCGAAAAATATAACATTTTCATTACTCGGAAATATGTCCAAATTGGCCTCGTAAAACTAGTTGCGAAATAGTGAATATTAAGTGTTAGGAAAGAAGCTCAGTAGTTTTGAGAATATTTTCACCTCATCTAAAAAGTCACAGAAGTGAAGTTTGTCCATACGGGTCTCGATCATAAAGATATATAGCCATCAAGTAAGGTGTTTGGGCTGTTACGGCAGATTCTGGGCAGTTTTCGGGAAAGTTTGGAAGACCATAAGTTGTTCGTTATAAATCCTTTTGACAAACGGTTGGATGTTTTGAAAACTAGGCTGGGTGAACTAACTTTTTGTCAATGATGTAAATTTGCCATAAATGAGTTTATCAATGAGTAAATTGGCTCTCAACATGATGTATTACAAAAACTGTTTTTCTATACTTAGTAATATTTTGCTAAAAAGCTGATGGAAATAAATAGAGTTTCGTCGATTTTGAAACGTGTATATCTTGGTCGTTATAAGCTTGTTTTCTACGTTCTTTATATCCCCGGAATCGTGGGACAACATACTAATATATTTTTGATAAGTCGGGATGGCTAGATCAAGTTTTACACCTCAGATTGCCCATTGAAAATCGTGGGACAGCATGTATAATTTTCAGAAAATAGTTTTCGTCATTAAACTTGCAAAAATCATATCTCCTTCGTTATAAACTCGTTTTAATCCGTTCTTTCGCCTACGGATTCGTTTTTGAATGTATTTTCTAAAATTTTTGCCAAAGTTTACTTTGTATTTACTGATTTTCCTGGATTTACAAAAATGGGACAGCAGGTATATTTACTTGTTAGAAATCCATTTTCAAGGTTCAAAACTAGTTCCAACCTCAACCAAAACTCTTGCAATCTTCACAAAACTAAACTAATCCTACCATACACCTTCTTAGGGTGCCATGGGTTCCTAATGACTAGTAATCAAGTTAATTTAACAAGGGAACACCTAAATCACAATCTAGGGTTTGTATGTTCAAAAGTTAACAAAAATAAAGTGGTATAGCTAGTTTGTGCATGAAATTAATCATGAATACTATAAGATACATGTGTTAATTAGATGAAAACATAAAAATAAATTTGAATACTCACTTTGAAATAATAGGTGATTAGATGATGAGAAATCTTGGATTACTTGTGTGTTTGATGCAATATTCTTGATTAGAACCATAAAATGAATAACTTTGGTGCTTTAAACCATGAAAGATCATCACTTGATCATGGAGTTTGGTTTATGGTCGTGGTTATGAGGTAGAGGATGAGAGAATAGTGAGTTTTTGATTATTAGAAATTGTATGATTATGTTATATGTGTTTAAGTATGAAATATCTCATCCAATGGCATTTTTGTAAATACTTGGTCAAGTTGACTAGATATTTTGAGGGGGGGCTGCATATGGTGGATGAGTATGTAAGAAGCTTGGTGTTATCTGGTTCACGGAGTCGGTTTTGGTTCCGTTAATCGCAAACCGTAAAGTTTTAAATCGCGAAACGTAAATTCGGGTATCGTAAAAATATGAAACTTGAAAGAATGACTAAACTTGTCAAAATACTCCATAATAAAATATAAAATGAATGGTAAGTTCCATCGGGTTGCTTAAACGCTGTTAAAACTGGAAACGCGGGTTAAAAACGCGTAATTCGCGTAAAACGCTGAACTGAAAAACGTAAAATTCCAAAACTTTAAGAATTGTCGTAAAATGAGAGAAAATCATATTTTTATTGTTTATAATGATTTATGGACATATCGGGATGCCGGAAGGACGTTTAAACCCAAAAGTAAATCTCGGACACGGCTTCGTGATTTTTGCAGAAATGATCCGACGAGCGCCAAACTCTCGGATTATCGTTAAAATAGTTTAACTTATGAGAATATGAAATAAAAATTTCGGACATGAATAGTGTTTTGTGAATAGTAAAAGTGAATAGTAACTTTCCGAGATAAAAATGAAATTTCGACATGTGAAAAAGGACATGAAATTACGAGTTGTGACATTCTTCCCCTCTAAATGGAACTTCGTCCCGAAGTTCAGTTGATGTTAATCAGTTAAGTGTGTGTTTAAGAAAATATGTCAAAGCTTATGTATGTGGGTTTCCTATCCAACTAGGTACGTTCTCGTGGTCAGACTTGATGAGGCAAACCTTCCCAATCCCGAGCATAGTCCTCAAAAGACCTCCTTTAGGTTAATCCTTTAGGTAACCGATTTTCACTTAATCCCACAACCCAATCAAACAAGAACAGTCATGAGATTAGGCTAAATCGGTTTGAGTGATGACTTTAACTTTTAGCTTGATTTTCGCAACCCAATCAAACAAGAACAGTCACTAGAACCAAGCTAAAAATCAAGGTCTGGATTCAACGTCCTTGAAAAAGGTCTTTTGAAAGATTGGCTCGACTTTGGAATTGCTTACACACAATCCAGACAAAATATCATTATAACTATTCTCAGTGTTGCAAAATTCATTTCTGAGTCGGATATAGGTGGTCAGCCTATGTCCTACTATCCCGGGTTGAATATAAATGACCAGTCTATATTCCACCGAGGTTCCATGAATTTTGAAATACTCAGCTTAGTTATACTAATACCATGTCCTTCACAAATACTAAGGTGTTATGAAATACTAAGGCAGGTGACCAAACTCGAGGTCAAATGATGAAACTATGCAAGGAAAAACATAATGCGGTGACATATATGATACGTGAACATGCTTATATGAAAGACAATTATAGTAACAACTATAATAAATGAATATAATATATATCAGGTAATGAGACATAAATCTCATCACCTATGTCAGCAACTAACCACAAATGAGGCTTCAGCTTGGCAGGCAGGCACGTGACGGTCATAGGGTTAAGTTTTCGTAAAAGTAGCTATAGTCTAGGTTTTAAAAAAACACTTAGTTCGCTATAGCCAAAGCTCTGGTACCAATCTGTCACACCCCCAAAATCGGGTCCAGCGGAAGCATACATGTAGCTGGGGTGTAACTCAATTGATATCACAACACTAGTTCAAAAATGGTTTGCACTTGAATCATTTAAAATAAAATTGTTTAACCAAAAGTATGAATTTACATCGTTTAAAGTAATGCGGAAGTAGGCCCTTAAAGTAGTTTAAAACGGTCCCCAAATGATTAAATCAGAGTCTTCTATGACCATGCCATGCCCTGCCAAAACCTCCTGTAGCGTGCCATAGGTTAAACCTGAAAATACATGCTAAAGTGTCAACACGAGGTTGGTGAGTTCATAGAGTTTGTTTAACAAATAAAGTATATAGAAAAGTGATCACACAGCAAAGGCATCGTAAATCCACTCAGTTACAAGTCCCGCCATAAGAGACTTGTAACCTGTGTGTTCACAACCCACTGCTAAAATATAGTTGCATGTTTAGTAGTCAAGTACCCGCGGTCATAATAAGTCACAATATAAGCACCACCTATATAATAATGTATGCCATGCAAAGCCCCTAATTAAATAATATGCGTCCCGTAACATGGTGGACGAGAGGTTGGCCGACCTCTAATAGCGCTATCCATACTACTAATAGGCGTCGAACAATGCGAATGTACGAACAGTACATCATACAACTATTATATACGATTAAGAACGCTCCAAACATGGGAGACTTAGCACGCTCCACCAATAAGGTAAGACTTTAGGGTTAAGAACGCTCCAAACAAGGGAGACTTAGCACGCTCCACCAATAAGGTGAGACTTTAGGTCATAGTACGTACGGTACATTAAGTTCAAAAGTTCAAGTTGAGTTCAATAGTTCAAAACAAGTTATAAGGTCAAGACAAGTCAAAAGAGTTCGTAATAATCAAAGGGTTCAAAACAATGTTCAAAGAGTTCAAGTAATAATTCATGTAAAAACGAGCATGTATTCTCCCCCAAAAAGTTAACAAAACAATTTAAAAGAGTAGGGGCTATGACTCACCTGGTGCGATAGCTACGATGATAAACTGGATACACAGAAATGAGGTTCGATCTCTAACCGCAACCTAATATGAATGATGAACGATCTAATGTAAGAAATGATATGATGCTACACATGCAACTACGTATGTTATCGATACCACTTGTTAGTTTTGAAAATAACGTTTATCGTCGAAAAATATAACATTTTCATTACTCGGAAATATGTCCAAATTGGCCTCGTAAAACTAGTTGCGAAATAGTGAATATTAAGTGTTAGGAAAGAAGCTCAGTAGTTTTGAGAATATTTTCACCTCATCTAAAAAGTCACAGAAGTGAAGTTTGTCCATACGGGTCTCGATCATAAAGATATATAGCCATCAAGTAAGGTGTTTGGGCTGTTACGGCAGATTCTGGGCAGTTTTCGGGAAAGTTTGGAAGACCATAAGTTGTTCGTTATAAATCCTTTTGACAAACGGTTGGATGTTTTGAAAACTAGGCTGGGTGAACTAACTTTTTGTCAATGATGTAAATTTGCCATAAATGAGTTTATCAATGAGTAAATTGGCTCTCAACATGATGTATTACAAAAACTGTTTTTCTATACTTAGTAATATTTTGCTAAAAAGCTGATGGAAATAAATAGAGTTTCGTCGATTTTGAAACGTGTATATCTTGGTCGTTATAAGCTTGTTTTCTACGTTCTTTATATCCCCGGAATCGTGGGACAACATACTAATATATTTTTGATAAGTCGGGATGGCTAGATCAAGTTTTACACCTCAGATTGCCCATTGAAAATCGTGGGACAGCATGTATAATTTTCAGAAAATAGTTTTCGTCATTAAACTTGCAAAAATCATATCTCCTTCGTTATAAACTCGTTTTAATCCGTTCTTTCGCCTACGGATTCATTTTTGAATGTATTTTCTAAAATTTTTGCCAAAGTTTACTTTGTATTTACTGATTTTCCTGGATTTACAAAAATGGGACAGCAGGTATATTTACTTGTTAGAAATCCATTTTCAAGGTTCAAAACTAGTTCCAACCTCAACCAAAACTCTTGCAATCTTCACAAAACTAAACTAATCCTACCATACACCTTCTTAGGGTGCCATGGGTTCCTAATGACTAGTAATCAAGTTAATTTAACAAGGGAACACCTAAATCACAATCTAGGGTTTGTATGTTCAAAAGTTAACAAAAATAAAGTGGTATAGCTAGTTTGTGCATGAAATTAATCATGAATACTATAAGATACATGTGTTAATTAGATGAAAACATAAAAATAAATTTGAATACTCACTTTGAAATAATAGGTGATTAGATGATGAGAAATCTTGGATTACTTGTGTGTTTGATGCAATATTCTTGATTAGAACCATAAAATGAATAACTTTGGTGCTTTAAACCATGAAAGATCATCACTTGATCATGGAGTTTGGTTTATGGTCGTGGTTATGAGGTAGAGGATGAGAGAATAGTGAGTTTTTGATTATTAGAAATTGTATGATTATGTTATATGTGTTTAAGTATGAAATATCTCATCCAATGGCATTTTTGTAAATACTTGGTCAAGTTGACTAGATATTTTGAGGGGGGGGGCTGCATATGGTGGATGAGTATGTAAGAAGCTTGGTGTTATCTGGTTCACGGAGTCGGTTTTGGTTCCGTTAATCGCAAACCGTAAAGTTTTAAATCGCGAAACGTAAATTCGGGTATCGTAAAAATATGAAACTTGAAAGAATGACTAAACTTGTCAAAATACTCCATAATAAAATATAAAATGAATGGTAAGTTCCATCGGGTTGCTTAAACGCTGTTAAAACTGGAAACGCGGGTTAAAAACGCGTAATTCGCGTAAAACGCTGAACTGAAAAACGTAAAATTCCAAAACTTTAAGAATTGTCGTAAAATGAGAGAAAATCATATTTTTATTGTTTATAATGATTTATGGACATATCGGGATGCCGGAAGGACGTTTAAACCCAAAAGTAAATCTCGGACACGGCTTCGTGATTTTTGCAGAAATGATCCGACGAGCGCCAAACTCTCGGATTATCGTTAAAATAGTTTAACTTATGAGAATATGAAATAAAAATTTCGGACATGAATAGTGTTTTGTGAATAGTAAAAGTGAATAGTAACTTTCCGAGATAAAAATGAAATTTCGACATGTGAAAAAGGACATGAAATTACGAGTTGTGACAAATATGTTGGATAACCTCGACAACCACAAATATTTCACAGAAAAAGCCATACTTTTCCCTGAAAACGAGGTTGTCGACACTATAAATGATTAGATGTTGTTGGTTATTACAGACGAACAAGTCACGTACTTCAGTTGCGACATTGTTTGCAAGTCAGAAAAGGGTACAAGTATAAACAAACACGTGTTCTCTACAGAGTTTGTTAATGGTCTGAAATTCTCTGGTGTGCCCAACCACAAACTAAATTAAAAGTGGGTGTTCCAATCATGTTATTACGGAAAATTGATCAATCCATGGTTTGTGCAATGAAACAAGACTTCATGTGGATCGGTTGATGAAAAGTTGCATTGAGGCCACTATACACCAGAAACGATTTTGGTAAACGAGTGCTTATCATAAGGATGAAAATATCACCTACTAATAAACGTTTGCCATTATATATTGCAAGGAATCAGTTCCTGTGTCTGTCTCTTTCGCGATGACAATCAACAAAAGTCGGGGACAATCTATCGGGCAAGTCGGTTTGTATTTTCCATGATCTGTTTTTACACATGGCCAGCTATATGCAGCCGTACCTCGCATTAGGAGCAAAAAAGGATTGAAGATGGTTATTTGTGACGAAGACGGAAATGTCACTAATACCAACACCAATGTGGTCTACAAAAAAATGCTACACAATTTATGATCACATCAACATGTACATGTATCTCGCATTAGTAGAAACAAAGGACTGACAATGTTTGTTTTTTTTTTTTGGATTATTTTACCATTGTGTTTCATATAATATACATTTTTTATTATTACCATTTTTTCGACGTTACTTAAAAATACCCGTGAATTTCACGGGTCTTTTAGCTAGTATATATATATGGGAGCGTTATTGTGGTATAAACATTTAAAATAAAAACAATAGGTACACTTATGGACTATTAGATCAAGTATTAAGGATGAGATTAAAATCTTAATAACTAGTGGCATAATTGTAAAAATAGCAAAAGAATAGTGGCAATTAATCTCCACAGTAACACGCACCACCTATTTTTACGCTTGACTTTTTCTACAATTGTTTACACCAAATGGGATGACTTATTTTGTATTGATTGACGAATATCATTTGTCATTAACTGATAAATAATAGTATAACATTGATACATGAATTCACAATTGAAATTTATACTCTATAATTGTTTTAAAATTCCTCAACGATACACAATTACAACATTTCTAAAATTAATATGAACACAAATATTTTTGAAATTTTTTTTAGCGACGCAAATTTTCTTAATACATTTCGAGTGACACACTATATTTTTTGATACATTTTTAAAGACACATTTTTAGTGACACATAATTTCATTATACATTTTTAGTGACATATTTCTAATGACACTTTTAGTGACACATAATTCCTTTGATACATTTCTAATGACACATTTTTAGTGACACATAGTTTTATGATATATTTTTAGTGACACATTTATTAATTTCTTGAAACATAATAAATTTTTTGTTACATTTACGATAACACACTAATATTTTGACACATTTTTAATGACACATAATTTCATGACACAAACAAAAAGAAAAGAAAAAAAATGTTTTCCTAAGCTTCAACCTTTTTGGAAAAATGATACATAACCAAAAAGCATGTTAGATCAACAAAGGAACTCGTGGTGGCGTCGGATCTGGTTGCCATCCCGTCACTAGATAGACGGAGATTTATTTCGATTTATATATCGTCTAGTAATCAAATTTGTTGGTGGCTTGGGTACCTATTTATAAGAGGTTGACCCGGTAATCAGAAATGTCAATATAACTCGACAATCATTGAACAACCACCGATTGAGAGGATGTTCAGACTACAGCGGTTTGCAAGTTATCGTTGTCGGTGGTTGAAACAAAGAACATTGCGGCAGATGCAAAAAATTAAATATGAAAGAGCAAAAGAATTTATTTAAGAGAGTTCTTTATATTTGATTGAGATCTATAGATCTAAAAAGTCTTTTTGAAATGGATGAGAGAGATGACCAAAGAAATTGCAGTAGGATAATAAATGGGAATGGGGAGACGATTTGTTTTGTTTGAGAAGAGAGAGAATGAGTAATTCAATGATATGACTAATATTAAGGGGAACAAAATACTCATAGTACCCTTTTCTTTTACCAGGTTATTTTCTTTAAATTAAATCTTGAAATTCCACTTATCATACACCTATTGGTGCCTATTGTATCTTACTTTAAAAGTGTACAGCACATGAACATAATATATATATATATATATATATATATATATATATATATATATATATATATATATATATATATATATATCATACACCTATTGGTGCCTATTGTATCTTACTTTAAAAGTGTACAGCACATGAACATAAATATATATATATATATATATATATATATATATATATATATATATATATATATATATATAGTGTATCTTTATTTTCAGAACTCTGTTAAGTGCGGGAACTGCGAAAACTTCAATTTTGCATTAGAAAACATGCATGTTCTTATAAAACATGTATGTTTTTTTTACATAAACCTTAATACACATAATACATGTATATATAAAAATCTGATAAGTGCAATAAATCAATGCAAAATGGTTTTATTTTTAGAACCCTGTTAAATGCAAGAACTGCAAGAACTCCAATTATGCATTAGAAAACATGCATGTTCATATAAAACATGTATGTTTTCTTACATACATCTTAATACGTAGGCATGTGTATTAAGGTGTATGTAAGAAAACATACATGTTTTATATGAACATGCATGTTTTCTAATGCAAAATTGGAGTTCTCGCAGTTCCCGCACTTAACAGAGTTCTGAAAATAAAGCCCCCTATATATATATATATATATATATATATATATATATATATATATATATATATATATATATATATATATATATATATATAGTGAAGCGTTCAAATGAGAAGCCTAAATTTTGTGAGAACGCGAGAAGCAATCCTAGCCACTCATTTTATCCTCCTTTAACTTTAATCTAATGGCTAATATTAGTTAATCAACTTTTTGAAAATTTCTTAAAAAATTTAAAAAAAAAAATCGAAAATATTCAAAAAAATTTCGAAAAAAAATTTTTCGAAATTTTTTTTTTTCAAAATATTTTTCGAATTTTTTTTTCAAAAAAAAATTTTTTCCAAAAAATTTTTTTTCGAAAAATTTTTTTCGAAAAAAAAAAATTTCGAACTTTTTTTTTGAAAAATATTTTTTCGAAAAAAAAAATTTCGAAATAATTTTTTTTTTCCAAAATTTTTTTTTTCGTTTTCAATTTTTTTCCGAAAAAAATTTTTTCAAAATTTTTTTTTCCGAATTCTTTTTTTCAGAAATTTTTTTTTGTCATATGTGAAAAAAAATTTTGAAATTTTTACGAAATTTTTTTTGTCACGCGTGAAAAAAAAAAATTCATCACATGTGAAAAAAATTTCGACGCATGTAAATTTTTTTTTTCGTCACATGTGAAAAAAAAATTCTGTCACATGTGAAAAAAAAAAATTTCGTCACATGTGAAAAAATTTAGAAATATTCACGAAATTTTTTTTGTCACGTGTGAAATAAAAATTCGTCACATGTGTAGAAAAAAAATTCCGTCACATGTGAAAAAAAAATTTCATCACATGTTAAAAAAAAATTGAAATTTTCACGAAATATTTTTTGTCACGCATGAAAAAAAAAATTCGTCACATGTGAAAAAAAATTTCGTCGCATGTAAATTTTTTTTTTCGTTACATGTGAAAAAAAATTCCATCACATGTGAAAAAAAAATTTCGAAAATTTTTCAAAAAATTTTTCGAAAATTTTTTGAAAATTTTTCAAAAAAATTTTCGAAATTTTTTTGATAATTTTTCAAAATTTTTTTTTTTAATTTTTCAAAAAAATTTTCGAAATTTTTTGAAATTTTTTTAAAATTTTTCAAAAAAAATAGTTAGCTAATAATAGCCATTAGATCAAAGTTTAAGGAGGATATAATGAGTGGCTAGGATTAGTTCTCGCGTTCTCACAAAAATTAGATTTCTCACATGAATAACCCCCTATATATATATATATATATATATATATATATATATATATATATATATATATATATATATATATATATAGTTAAGTTGTTGTAAATAAATTATACTCCGTAGTGCGTAAAATGAAGCTAAAGTAGTGTTAAAATTTTAATTATTAATTTTGATAACGTTAAAAGTAATATTATTGTTTTAATTTTCGTTTTGACCACTAATTTTAACATAGAAATCTTGGACAAAATAAGCAACCAAAGAATCTTAGAGGGGAGGGAGTGGGCTCGGTGAAGGCTCGGTGAAGGTCGGCAAAGTTCGGTAACACCGCCGCCAGCCCTTCGGCAAAATTCGGGCAATGTGATTTTCGGTAACTTTTGCCGATTGGAAATGTGGAGACATAAGGCTGGTTATTTATTGGGTATTGGTGAAGTGTGAGTTGTAAGGTTTTTATTGGGTATTGATGATGTGGCAAATTGGTGAAACCAATGCCACCAAATTGGTGAAAATTGGGGTGAATTGGTGAAGTGTGAGTTGTAAGGTTTTTATTGGGTATTGATAATGTGGAAATTTGGCAAACTTTGGTGAAGTGGTGACCACTCCCCCCGCCCTTAGACAATTTGACTTAGAGCATCAACGCTCAGAAAACGACAAGTTATACAAATTCTCATCCAAAGCATCTTGGCATGCAGATAATAATTAAGGAATCTTTCAACTAAAATATAAAAAAGGGGAAGATAATCTCAAGTTGGACAATCACTAACCATTATCAAAATTTAATGATTCAAATCAAAAGTTGTGCACAACAACTTGAGAAGATCTTCCTTATTAGAGTGTTTAAATTGCTTCTTTCAGTAATCTTAAATTAAAATAAGTTGAAGTAATTATGGTGGGTTCAACTTTTTTATTTCCCTTCCTCCTCTTCTTCTTCTTAGCTAGAAACTATAAATTTAAGTCTCGACTATAGTTATCAAACAAATGTTTACGTAAATAATAAAATATTCTCCTTTTTCTATTTTAAGTTTAGCCAACCCTTGTTGCTTAGTCTTGGACAGAGTCGATTATCTATACTACATTATAATGCATTTAAGACTATTTTATAATTAGAAAAGCTTAAAATTCAGACTTTTTTCTTGCTTATTATGAAAAGATTTCAAAATTAATTTGTTAAAAAGCAAGTTAGTTAGAAAGTTTTTTTAGGAAGGAGTTGGTTTTTCAAACTAAAATTATTTGGCTTAACCATCTCTAATATCTCTACTTATAAAGCATGAAGACAACAAAACGTGTAACCAAATAACACAAAATATAATTACACGATACCCGTCACCGCATTGCACGGGTATTGTTCTAATATAAAATAATAGAGACAACAACGCTGACATACATTAACAAAACCACATACTTTATTAGATGGAAACGCCTCCCATGCATTTATTTTGATATCCCACTTCATACACGGTAGTAAATAATTACATTAATTAATAATGAAGCATCGGAAAAAAAATGTTCCCCCCTTTTACAAATATAATTTGAATTGGATAATCTCGTAATTAGCGATGTTAGAAAAATATGGCTAGTTAATTACTAATTACTTAACAAAATACAAATTATATCTCAAATTACAGTTGTACATTACATTATCTATGTTGATTATAAAATAGATCCACTTGATAGAATTTCATTTCTATAAATTGTCGGTTGTTTATGTATTTCTCTTTGCAAGTACTTAGCAGAAAGAAACAAAATCGATATGAAGTATATTATCTCACCACGGCCACCTTCAAGTGCTGCCAATACTTTCCACCATGGCCCATGGGTTCTCCCGAACCGCCACTTTTCCTTCTCCTCCACCTCTTACACAACAATTTCGTTCATTTACAGGCATGCATCTCCAACTCTTATTGTACGTTATTATATGCTGATTATTACCTCTTGCATGTGGTTTTCTTTTACTATTATCGTATAGATATATAAAAAAAAAAAAGATTGTTCTATTTTATACCATGTTCAAAACTGTACTTAAGAAAGGCATTTATCAACCAAGAATTTATATTATATCATGTTGAACGCTCATTTAAGTAGTTTTGTACGTGTACAACTTTGAGTAACATCAAAATGATCATTTCGAGGAAGTCATTACTTATTTATTAGGCGTGTTTGTTTCGATATTTTAGGTTTGAATCTGACTATCACATCTTACCAATAAGAGGTGGATAGAAAGTCTAAATCTGAACTAAATAATGTTGTTTGTTTTTGTATAATTGTCCGAATGATTTAATTGCTCGTTCCTACAATTTATTTAAATAACTTATATAAATATGAACAAGACTTTTTATCATAAATATAACATAGTTAATAAACCATCAAATATATTATATTAGCATGAGTCTTCAATCTTTTATCGAGAAATAGGTAGTAAGACAAGTCTCTCACCTCTTACTCAGTAAGATGTTATATGTCTAACTGGGTCTGACTCAAAAGAAAAAAACAAACAAGCAAAACGTCTGCCCACCTCTTACTGGTAAGAGTAAGAAAGCTAGTAAGATATATATATATATATATATATATATATATATATATATATATATATATATATATATATATATATATATATATATATATATATATATATATATATATCAACCAAACACACCTAGTAAAGTAAAGTTACAATATCACTTATATACACTACGCTTGCTTGTTATGACCGTTTTTGTTAGGGAGCAGCTCATATCATCACATGATATACTTATGCAACAAGCCCTTTGGTATATAGAGGAAGCATTTTGCATGTTTTTATCTATCTTAAACAGTCAGGCTATATAAAGATTGCCTAGAACTGTAATACCACAATTTTTTTAACACGTACGTGAATAGTAATTGATATGTGATAAACGGTAAGAATATATAGTTGAATAAGGAAATGCTTTGTAAAATAATGTAAGACTATGATATACATGTCATATAACATAACCTAAAACAAAGGTTTTTTAAAAAGTTATGAATAGTCTTTGCTTGTTCCTAGATGCATGCTTACCTATATTTTGTTTAGATTACTCTTTTAAGACATGTCTTTAATACACTAAAGAGATACAAGTTTGGCACGGATTGAGATTACTCATATAATTTATTTTATTTATTTATTTATTTTTAATTTACAATTTGTAGGTGATATTAGAATTCCCGGTTCAAGGAGCAACGCTATCTACAAACCTGACAACAAAGGTATTTGGATTACGAAACTTTAAATTATTAGACCTCACATATTAAATGGATGCTTAAGTTCAATCCTTGGTTTTAAAATGAGATAACGAGTGTGATTGATATTAGATGACTAGGTTACTTGGTTAGTTAAGTTAAAGAAATAAATAAATCGGATCCCTCCGAATCATCGGCTAGTAGCGGATGACTGGAGGATAATTATTTTATGGTGTGTTCAACCTAAAGCTCTGATACCATGTAAAATTGCATATAGAGTTATTATTAATTGTACGTGTTTTTGTGATTACATAATAAAGATTGCATAT
Source organism: Artemisia argyi (assembly GCA_030686995.1). Lineage (NCBI taxonomy): Eukaryota > Viridiplantae > Streptophyta > Magnoliopsida > Asterales > Asteraceae > Artemisia > Artemisia argyi. Next base: position 53,985,067 of record CM060707.1, read on the forward strand.
GTATTTATAATAAATACATAGCTTTGTGAACAAGAAATTTTAACCATAAACCTAATGTACGCTAAGCTGTGATTACATAATAAAGACTAGTTATAAGTCCCGTGCACGCACAAGATTTATACATGAATTAAATTTTTTTCAAAATTTTAGTTTAGTAAATAAATATATAAGAATTTACCCATGGAAATTATGACATAAACACAACTAATACTTGTTCAGGAGTTTTTTTTTATGATGTATTTATCTACTACAGTAAGAATATTTTTCCCGTGAAAATTGTGACATAAGTACAACTAAGAATTTACCGGTGAAAATTGTGACATAAGTAGCACATAATCAACGTTGATGAAGTTAAAAAATGCTCCGTAAAGTTTTTTAAAAATATTTTTCCGGATATCCATATATAAACTTTAAATATGAATTTCATAAATCGTTGTAATAAGTACATTATCCTATATTTAATAGATGAAAGTCTAAAATTAATATTAGTTTTATATATATTTACAAAATTTTATAATTTTAATACATTAAAGTCGGAAACAAATACTAATACTTATGTCATTTTAAACAAAGTTCATATTATAAAGTATAGAGGGTATAAAGTATAAGGGGTTATTTATTTATTTTATTTTTCTAAATTTATTAAAAAATATGGAAACTTGTAATTTTACACTTAACTCCATATATTTTATGTAAAATTCAACCACTAAAGTTTTATTAATTACTTCATTTTTTTTAAGTTTTTGTTTTTACAAATTTGACACAAATAATTTTATGTACTTTTTTCTCAACCAAATTTCTTCACCAAATTTATTAAAGTTTCCAAAATTAATTCAATTTTGACTTTTTATTAACCAATCACATCGTTTGATTTTGTCTACGTGGCAAAATCGAGCTTTCTTATTAGTCTAATTTTTTTTCGATGAGAAGTGTTTTGCAAAATCACTCCGAAATGATGTATTTATTTTATTATATAAAAGATTGCATATATATTTATAATAAATACATAGCTTTGTGAACAAGCAATTTTAACCCTAAACATACAATAAGGTTTGAGCCAATTAACCTAGTCATCTAACAATTGATACATGTGCTTAAAAAATAACCAATCAAATACAGAAGTACAGAACTATTATCATTCATACATGTGTTTGCAGATGTGCTACTGCAAAGTGATTTGTTATTTGTGTATGACCAATATGCCACTGCGGAGGATGACTTGGACATAATCCACAGTACTCCGGCATCCAATTCTCAAGAGGTACTCGCAAAATTACAACTGAATGACATGCATATTTTTTGAATTTATAGTTGGGTTAGGGGGTGACAACCTTGCCTAAAGTTCCCTTAACTTTTGATGCAAACAACCAATCACCTAGTTCCAACACATTTTATGCATAAGGTTGTCTCAACATGGATTTTTAGTGGCAACCTTGCCTCAAGATTAAACACTCCAAGCATTAACTCCCAAACGGTAACATTTTGCCTTGTTTTTCTCCCCACCGATTCGGTGATACACACCGTTTGCATCACCGATTTGGGCTTGCCGAGTGGGTGGCAGCCATGCTTGCCGATCGGCACTCTTTGCCGAGCTCCTTTCCCCGCAAGGTTGCCAGTCCCCTTAGAAACTTAGAATTATAGTATATCATGCTTAATAACAATTTAATTAATTTGGTTCAAGGTAAGCGTAACGACCATTTTGTAGTACAGATAATAACAAGTCAAGTAAGGTTGGGTTGACCTGCATACATTTTTTGGCTTTTTAAAAAAAGTTATTTAAAGATTTATTGTGCTAAAATTGATTATAATATAATCTTATAATAAAATTTTATAGATGTATCTATGAAAAATAAAATCTTGACTTAGTTTTACTGTGTTTGACCTTATATGTATTTGCCAAGTTTATTACGGAGTAAGAGTAAACTGCAAAATACATCCCTGTGGTTTACACATTTTGGCATCTTACATCCCTGTCAGAAACTTTTGGCAATATACATCCCCCATTAGGCAAATGTTTGCCACAATACATCCCTCATTAACAATGAGGACTAATGGTGCAAATTTTTTCTTCGTTATCTCTTAACGAGACTGAAAATATTACATCGTTAGCCTTCGTTAGCCAAACATTTGCACCGTTAGTCCTCTTTTTTAGTTTTTTTTTTTTTTTTTTCATTTTCTACGTTTTATCCGTTTTTTGTTAGCTTTTTTTTTTTTTTCCGTTTTTTATACGTTTTATCAGTTTTTTAACGTTTTAATCCATTTTTATATGTTTTATCCATTTTTTGTCAGTTATTTTTCGTTTTTTGTACGTTTTATCGATTTTTTTATGTTTTTATCCATTTTTTGTACATTTCATCCGTATTTTATCAGTTTTTTTACGTTTTTATCCGTTTTTTGTCAGTTTTTTTTTTTTTTTTTATGTTTTTATTCATTTTTTCAAGATTTTATCGGTTTTTTTATGTTTTAATCCATTTCTTGTACGTTTTATCCATTTTTTGTCAGTTTTGTTTACATTTTGTCTGTTTTTTGTACGTTTTTATCCGTATTTTGTACGTTTTATCCATTTTTTGTCAGTTTTTTCTGTTTTTTGTACGTTTTATCAGTTTTATCCGGTTTTTGTACGTTTTATACATAAAATGGATTAAAACGTTAAAAAACTGATAAAATGTACAAAAAACGGAAAACAACTAACAAAAATTGGATAAACGTACAAAAAACGGATAAAAACGTTAAAAAAACGTATAAAAAACGGAAAAAAAACTGACAAAAAACGGATAAAACGTACAAAAAACGGATAAAAACGTTAAAAAACTGATAAAACGTACAAAAACGAAAAAAAACTGACAAAAAAGGGATAAAACATTAAAAAATTGATAAAACGGACAAAAAAAACGGATAAAAATGCACAAAAAACGGATAAAAACGTAAAAAAACAGATAAAACGTACAAAAAACAGAAAACAACTGACAAAAAATAGATAAACGTACAAAAAACGGATAAAAACGTAAAAAAAACTGATAAAACATACAAAAAAGGGAAAAAACTGACAAAAAACGGATATAAACATACAAAAAAATGGATAAAACGTACAAAAAACAGAAAAAAAATCAAAAAGAGGACTAACGGTGTAAATATTTGGCTAACGAAGGCTAACGGTGTAATATTTTCAGTCTCGTTAAGAGATAACGGAGAAAAAATTTGCACCGTTAGTCCTCATTGTTAACGAGGGATGTATTGTGGTAAACGTTTGCCTAACGAGGGATGTATATTGCCAAAGTTTTCTAACAGGGATGTAAGATGCCAAAATGTGTAAACCACATGGTTGTATTTTGCAGTTTCCTCACGGAGTAATTTGAATAGTTTGAAACAACATAAAACATGATTCAGCCCATTTTTAGTTGATGGTTAATTTTTGCATTCAATCATGATTAATGAAATTATTTTGGTTGCGCTGACTAAATTTTTTTGAAAGATTTTGGACCTTAAAAATGACATCAATGAGTATATCAAGGCAATCAAGTCAGCTTTCGATTCCATGGAAGATGGAGTGATATCTCCCTCGGCTTACGACACAGCTTGGGTTGCTCTCATAAAAGATGTTAATGGTCCTGGTGTTGGTCCTCAGTTCCCATCAAGTCTACAATGGGTTGTGAACCATCAACTTCGTGATGGTTCGTGGGGTGATCCTTTGATGTTTTCGGCTTGTGATAGGATCATCAACACGTTGGCTTGTGTGATTGCTCTAAGTTTTTGGAACATTCATCCAGACAAATGCAAAAAAGGTTGAAGATAACAACTAAACTTCTCTGTTTATCTCTCTAGCTTTTTCTTGAATTTCTCCTTATGTAATTATGTCATCAACTTATCATCATACAGGTCTCGAGTTTGTGGATAAAAACCTGAATAAGCTTAAAGAGGAGAAAGATGAACACATGACTATTGGTTTTGAAATAATTTTCCCAGGGCTCATTGAACTCGCACGAAAACTAGAGATCAAAGTGTCCGTGGATTCCCTTGTCTTGAAAGAAATATATGCTAAACGAGACCTAAAGCTTGCAAAGTAAGTCCCCATTAATTATTTATTATCTAATAACAAACTCAAAACTATACGACTAGACGTGGCAAGATAGGGACGAGTTGGTTAACAGTTTAAAGCGCCTTTGGGGGTAGAACATCAGATATTCTATACCATTATTACTTATTAGTAGAAACTTGTCAAATTTGGTTAAGGTTGACCCGCAGACATTTATTGTCTCTATTTTGCGTTTACACATAATCAACGCATTAATTATTCAACAAAGGCCTTTGGTTAATAGTATACTATATGCTACCGAGTGGCTCAACAACCAATAGTTTATGGGTTCAAGATTCAGGTGAGACAATATCATTAAAATGTATATTTGATGCACTAATTATGATTTGATGCGCTAGTTATGATTGCCATAAAAAACAACGTCATTAAAATGTTAATCAAATTTTGAGTGAAAATAATCTAAGATTGTAAATGGATTAGAAATAGATAATTGGATGACTTTTAGTCTGTTTTCCTTGTTCCATGTCTAACTCTGTCGATATGACCCATATAATTAATTAGCAAATGATAAATTTATAGATAACCCACAACTCGGGTCGGAAATGTCACTTGTGAGTACGACAAACTAAAACTCACACATGATATTTGATTTATTATGTTTATTTTGTTATTGGAAGGATACCAAAGGACATACTTCACAAAACTCCAAGAAGTCTACTTTATAGCTTGGAAGGGATGAAAGATTTGGAATGGGAAAGGCTTCTAAAACTTTTATGCAGAAATGGTTCCTTCATGTGCTCACCAGCACCAACGGCTTTTGCATTCATGCAAACAAAAGATCAAAAGTGTCTTGCATATTTGACCAATCTTGTGGCCAAGTTCAATGGAGGAGGTAAGAATCATATGCATAATATAAATGAAAAAAGGGCCAGTTGGGTGTGAGGGGCAGAACTTGTGGGTCCAAGGTGTCACGGGACACTAGGAAACTGTGCTTATTAGTGCTAGTTTTTTTAGAGATCTTGATTTTTTTTAAATGCATGCTTGTAGCTTAATGTCAGTATCGGTTCATATTTTAGTTTTTCTTATATTATAGTTGGAAAAATATTGTTCACTTGATCACTTTTAGTCATGATTTTGCCTCCGCCACCGTTTGGGCATGCATGGATCGATCAACAGTTGGTAAAAATACAATTGAAGTTTTTGTTGGTTAAATTTTTATTTCTTTATCGAAAAGACATACATAATATGTATATCAATTACAACTAAAAAAAGCTTAAGAAAGAAGTCATCCTTTAGACCATTGCAACAGACATATGAAGAAACTTTGGATCATTCAAGTGCATGGACAAGGGTGCATGAGTATTTTCTGTTTATATGAGAAACCATCAATTGTTTCAGATGAAACACATGTATTTGCTTTTTTTCTAAATTTCTAGTTTTATTTGTTTGTTGATCCGTCAGCAATAAGCTTGGGCTATGTTATGTAGCAAATTCATAGGGAAACTCATTTTGATGCAGTCCCACATACATACCCTATCGATATGTTTGAACATATTTGGATGGTTGATCGTTTGCAACGCCTTGGAATTGCACGTTATTTCCGCTCTGAGATCAAGAATTGTGTTGAATATATCTACAGGTAAATGAAAAATAAGCTAACTACAAAATAGTTCATCCAAAAAATTAGAATGAAAAACAAGAAAGAAACTATTTATATACCCTTACGAAAACTGATTGAAGGTACTGGAACCAAAAAGGAATTGGGTATGCTAGAAACACCAATGTGCCAGATGTTGACGACACTGCAATGGGTTTTCGGGTTCTAAGAATGCATGGTTATCAAATTTCTACTGGTTAGTTTCATTAACAAATGAAG